>JALAZF010000554.1:0-1288144 GCA_022829125.1 Lathyrus tuberosus
CTACGCGCGCCCTCAATTTATTGTTAAACAGCCTTAACACCGCGCTAAGCGCGGTCGGACCGCGCTAAGCGGGGCTACTTGCTGGAATTTGTTCCATCCTTGGGCTAGGAGCGCGCTAAGCGCGCTCGTAGCATGCTTCAAAAATGCTCCTTTTTATTGGTTCAAATGGCACATCTTGGAGCCTTTATTTGCTCATTTCTCCAACAATGCTTTATCACTTACAAAATGAATGGAAAAACTATCAATTGTTACACAAACGAACCAAAAACACAAATATATACTAACCACGTATTTATACACAAAGTGGGGTTTATTCAAATGATATTTACCAAAAACTCTTGATAAGTGCAACAAAACTTATATACAAAAATAGCTACAATTTGCACTTATCAACTCTCCCCAACTTACATAATTGTTTGTCCTCAAACAAAAATCAAGCAACTCAAAGAAACAAACGCAATAACCAAAGAATCACGAATCAACAGGTTTTTGAAAACGGAAAACGAATGCAATGGTTCAAATGAAAAATGGTACACATAAAGTAAATACTTACCACTAAACTACAACGATAACATAATCACGAAACAAATGCAAAATACAAAAATCATGCCAAACATCCTAAAACAACACAAGTTCCAATGTGAATCACACCTAGCAAAAACAATCATCGGTAGATGAAAACACAAAATAAGGTACTTTTCACTCACACAACAATCTTGCAAACAAAAGACTAAATTATGCGACCATCCAAAAATTCACATTGAACATACAATGGCAAGAATCACACGGGTTTTTCAAGGTTGTAATGTGGTCGGGCAAACAAACAAGAGGCAATTCCTAAAGCTAATCGAAACAAAAACTTGCCTAAACCTAAGAGAGTGATAAACTCACAAAGACTCAAACACCAAAATTTCAATAAACTTCTTCCAAAATCCCAAGTGTTACACAAAACACAATACTTATTTAGCACAATTATTTGAACTCTTTTTGTTTCCTTTTTCAAGGCTTTTTCGTTTTCTTCTTTTTTCTTTCTTTTTCTCTTTCACAAATTTTTCTCTTTTTTCTTTTCTTTTTCAATCCTCATAGAATCCAACTAATGAATACACAATCATTCTCTCCCCAACTTGAATTCAACCGCACCATCATGTGAATACTCCCTACTTTCTAAGGCAAGGCAAAAATTCATACAACAACACAAAGTTGAGGTCCAAGAAAAAACAAAATCCAATAAAAAATAAGTGAACTAAATACCCATAGACAAGCATTAAGTTCAAATAAAACATGGATCAAAAAGCTCAAAGGGGTTACAAATGATCACACACTCACAAGGTGAATTGACTATTTGGTTAGGGTGGTTGTGCTCAAAATGAAACAATTGCCTTGATCCTTTTCATGCCTTCATATACACAACATAAACAACAGATTAAGCATAATAAAATCCAGTTAGAACAATAAAGTTGGTACTCCGCGCATATATGAACAATGGAAGGCCACCTCACAAAAAGGTTGGGAACTAAAGTGATTCACACAAGAACAAGTATACAAAAGAATGAATGGCATGAAAGTTTGTAAAAAACCTAAGTATCATGAATATCCTAAAGTATAGAAAGCGATAAATACATACCTTGAACGTGTACAAAACTTAACAAAATCATCACCATGCATTCGCAAGTTGAAACAATCAAAATCGGAAAATCACCGAATGCGAATTCAAGCAATCGAACCAAAATTTGAGTCCAAACAATCAACAAAAGAATTAGAAAAATTACTAATAATTACTAATATATAAGGCCTTGGTGGAAGTGGGAAGAAGAGGGAACCAAGTGAACAATTAAAAGAATTCACTGGCTCAGCACAGCAGAGCGCTCTAAGCGCATAGGCCCGCGCTAAGCGCGCTACACCAGAACCAAAAAAACCAGTACGACAACAAGGTTCTGGTGTAGGCCTCCACTTAACACCTACAAAATCTCATATACAAAAATTGGTCTACAACTTGTTTAATTCATTTTCATCACACTACCTATGCTATAATGGAAAAGTAATAACCGAACAAAAAACGATAAAACATGCTTGTTTTACGTCGTAAGCTCGACGCCTATTATTTATACTCACTTCTCCAAGTTTCCTCTTTACACGGTTAGTGCTCATCGACGACGAAACCTAACCAAACACTTAGCAAACGTGAAGAGAAACAAACATATATACTAAATTTACAAGTATGGAAAACATGTAAAATTCACAAATATGGTAAACATATACAAGTATCAATATAAACAAGTGAAAATAGACAATATATACGATATCTACAAAACTCAAAAACAAAGAAACTATCGCAATGCGATTTAATATCAGAATCGATCCCCGACAACGACGTCACTTTGTTGGTTGCAGAATAGGGCAAGCAGCAAAAATATTTATTTTTGGAAAGAATTCCCTCCGGGATTTATGTCGTGTCCACAGAGATCGGTTCGAGGGAAAGAATGTCGTTCGACAGCCTCTAGCGTTTATGAGTTCAGGTTTAAATGGTTTAAAGCGTAAATGCGGAAAAGTAAACATTAAAACAAAAAGAACTCATTCCACAGAGAGAGAAACTTGTCCGGCAATGCACGTAATCGACTCCTCACAAACTTAAACTTACCGACCAATTATACTCAACCTACAATACTCCTCAATATCATCCAGCATCGCTCTCAAAAGTGTTCATCTCTGACACACCGAGCTGAGAGAAAAACCGTATTACTCTCGCCGACACTCTCGCACTCGACTCAAATAACACGGAGGCATTAAGCTTCGACACCCAAATAGATTGTTAGCTCTAAATCTATCTCTAGCATCCAGAACTAACAGTTAATCATCCCTAATCGAAGTTTTTGAAGTTTATCTTTAACACGACCCAAACCCCGCGCATAAAGCAAAAATCAGAGACAATCATCAATAGAGATTTGTAAAGCAGATATCATATAACGCCATGGGCGACAAATATACATGAGTTCGGAATAAATACATATACACAACCCAACATAGAAGAAAAACACAAAGAAGAAGAGAAATGAACCAAACATTTCGCGGTTTGTCAGAGCCGATTGACGATCAATCCACCTCGGTTCATCCGTATGCAAGCTTCCATGTTGTTTTCTAAGCTAATCTACCAAAGAATGAGGTTTGATGGAGTTGGGATCACAAAAACCCAAAACCATCCCAAGAAAAATCTGTTCTTTTCCTATTTAATGACTGAAAGAATCGCAGACCGCGCTAAGCGCGCAGCACCGCGCTACGCGCGCCCTCATTTATTGTTAAACAGCCTTAACACCGCGCTAAGCGCGGTCGGACCGCGCTAAGCGGGCTACTTGCTGGAATTTGTTCCATCCTTGGGCTAGGAGCGCGCTAAGCGCGCTCGTAGCATGCTTCAAAAATGCTCCTTTTTATTGGTTCAAATGGCACATCTTGGAGCCTTTATTTGCTCATTTCTCCAACAATGCTTTATCACCTACAAAATGAATGGAAAACTATCAATTGTTACACAAACGAACCAAAAACACAAATATATACTAACCACGTATTTATACACAAAGTGGGGTTTATTCAAACGATATTTACCAAAAACTCTTGATAAGTGCAACAAAACTTATATACAAAAATAGCTACAATTTGCACTTATCAACTCTCCCCAACTTACATAATTGTTTGTCCTCAAACAAAAATCAAGCAACTCAAAGAAACAAACGCAATAACCAAAGAATCACGAATCAACAGGTTTTTGAAAACGAAAAACGAATGCAATGGTTCAAATGAAAAATGGTACACATAAAGTAAATACTTACCACTAAACTACAACGATAACATAATCACGAAACAAATGCAAAATACAAAAATCATGCCAAACATCCTAAAACAACACAAGTTCCAATGTGAATCACACCTAGCAAAAACAATCATCGGTAGATGAAAACACAAAATAAGGTACTTTTCACTCACACAACAATCTTGCAAACAAAAGACTAAATTATGCGACCATCCAAAAATTCACATTGAACATACAATGGCAAGAATCACACGGGTTTTTCAAGGTTGTAATGTGGTCGGGCAAACAAACAAGAGGCAATTCCTAAAGCTAATCGAAACAAAAACTTGCCTAAACCTAAGAGAGTGATAAACTCACAAAGACTCAAACACCAAAATTTCAATAAACTTCTTCCAAAATCCCAAGTGTTACACAAAACACAATACTTATTTAGCACAATTATTTGAACTCTTTTTGTTTCCTTTTTCAAGGCTTTTTCGTTTTCTTCTTTTTTCTTTCTTTTTCTCTTTCACAAATTTTTCTCTTTTTTCTTTTCTTTTTCAATCCTCATAGAATCCAACTAATGAATACACAATCATTCTCTCCCCAACTTGAATTCAACCGCACCATCATGTGAATACTCCCTACTTTCTAAGGCAAGGCAAAAATTCATACAACAACACAAAGTTGAGGTCCAAGAAAAAACAAAATCCAATAAAAAATAAGTGAACTAAATACCCATAGACAAGCATTAAGTTCAAATAAAACATGGATCAAAAAGCTCAAAGGGGTTACAAATGATCACACACTCACAAGGTGAATTGACTATTTGGCTAGGGTGGTTGTGCTCAAAATGAAACAATTGCCTTGATCCTTTTCATGCCTTCATATACACAACATAAACAACAGATTAAGCATAATAAAATCCAGTTAGAACAATAAAGTTGGTACTCCGCGCATATATGAACAATGGAAGGCCACCTCACAAAAAGGTTGGGAACTAAAGTGATTCACACAAGAACAAGTATACAAAAGAATGAATGGCATGAAAGTTTGTAAAAAACCTAAGTATCATGAATATCCTAAAGTATAGAAAGCGATACATACATACCTTGAACGTGTACAAAACTTAACAAAATCATCACCATGCATTCGCAAGTTGAAACAATCAAAATCGGAAAATCACCGAATGCGAATTCAAGCAATCGAACCAAAATTTGAGTCCAAACAATCAACAAAAGAATTAGAAAAATTACTAATAATTACTAATATATAAGGCCTTGGTAGAAGTGGGAAGAAGGGGGAACCAAGTGAACAATTAAAAGAATTCACTGGCTCAGCACAGCAGAGCGCTCTAAGCGCATAGGCCCGCGCTAAGCGCGCTACACCAGAACCAAAAAAACCAGTACGACAACAAGGTTCTGGTGTAGGCCTCCACTTAACACCTACAAAATCTCATATACAAAAATTGGTCTACAACTTGTTTAATTCATTTTCATCACACTACCTATGCTATAATGGAAAAGTAATAACCGAACAAAAAACGATAAAACATGCTTGTTTTACGTCGTAAGCTCGACGCCTATTATTTATACTCACTTCTCCAAGTTGCCTCTTTACACGGTTAGTGCTCATCGACGACGAAACCTAACCAAACACTTAGCAAACGTGAAGAGAAACAAACATATATACTAAATTTACAAGTATGGAAAACATGTAAAATTCACAAATATGGTAAACATATACAAGTATCAATATAAACAAGTGAAAATAGACAATATATACGATATCTACAAAACTCAAAAACAAAGAAACTATCGCAATGCGATTTAATATCAGAATCGATCCCCGACAACGACGTCATTTTGTTGGTTGCAGAATAGGGCAAGCAGCAAAAATATTTATTTTCGGAAAGAATTCCCTCCGGGATTTATGTCGTGTCCACAGAGATCGGTTCGAGGGAAAGAATGTCGTTCGACAGCCTCTCGCGTTTATGAGTTCGGGTTTAAATGGTTTAAAGCGTAAATGCGGAAAAGTAAACATTAAAAAAAAAAGAACTCATTCCACAGAGAGAGAAACTTGTCCGGCAATGCACGCAATCGACTCTTCACAAACTTAAACTTACCGACCAATTATACTCAACCTACAATACTCCTCAATATCATCCAGCATCGCTCTCAAAAGTGTTCATCTCTGACACACCGAGCTGAGAGAAAAACCGTATTACTCTCGCCGACACTCTCGCACTCGACTCAAATAACACGGAGGCATTAAGCTTCGACACCCAAATAGATTGTTAGCTCTAAATCTATCTCTAGCATCCAGAACTAACAGTTAATCATCCCTAATCGAAGTTTTTGAAGTTTATCTCTAACACGACCCAAACCCCGCGCATAAAGCAAAAATCAGAGACAATCATCAATAGAGATTTGTAAAGCAGATATCATATAACGCCATGGGCGACAAATATACATGAGTTCGGAATAAATACATATACACAACCCAACATAGAAGAAAAACACAAAGAAGAAGAGAAATGAACCAAACATTTCGCGGTTTGTCAGAGCCGATTGACGATCAATCCACCTCGGTTCATCCGTATGCAAGCTTCCATGTTGTTTTCTAAGCTAATCTACCAAAGAATAAGGTTTGATGGAGTTGGGATCACAAAACCCCAAAACCATCCCTAGAAAAATCTGTTCTTTTCCTATTTAATGACTGAAAGAATCGTAGACCGCGCTAAGCACGCCTTCTTTTATTGTTAAACCGCCTTAACACCGCGCTAAGCACGGTCGGACCGCGCTAAGCGGGCTACTTGCTGGAATTTATTCCATCCTTGGGCTAGGAGCGCGCTAAGCGCGCTCGTAGCATGCTTCAAAATGCTCCTTTTTATTGGTTCAAATGGCACATCTTGGAGCCTTTATTTGCTAATTGCTCCAACAATGCTTTATCACCTACAAAATGAATGGAAAACTATCAATTGTTACACAAACGAACCAAAAACACAAATATATACTAACCATGTATTTATACACAAAGTGGAGTTTATTCAAACGATATTTACCAAAAACTCTTGATAAGTGAAACAAAACTTATATACAAAAATAGCTACAATTTGCACTTATCATATACACTCACTCAAATTAAATGCAAATTTAAATGTAAATAAAATGCAAATGAACCACTTAAATCTGAATTACATTATAACATAATCCCTTCATTCATATTCAAGATTAAAAATTAACAACGCTAATTCCATCCCTCAAATTGATGAAGTGTTCAGTTTTAATTTCCTTGGTCAGCACATCTGCAAGTTGCTTCTGAGTGCTGACATGAACAACCTCAAGTATTCCATTCTAAACTTGATTGTGCAAAAAAAGGTACTTAGTATCAATTTTATTTCTTCTTTCATGCAACACTAGATTCTTGGCAAGAGTTATGGCAGATTTGTTCTCAATCACTGGTTTGCTCACCTTGAACTTCAGTTCCTGCAGCAAATTCATCAGTCAAATATCTTGACAAGCTGACAAAGCCCCAAATATGTATTTAGCTCCATAGTTTGACAATGCAACCACTGGTTGCTTCTTGAAACACCAAGAAATGAGAGCTCCTAGATACATGAACATGTATAATGTAGTGTTTTTTCTGTCCACTCTGTCATTTCACCAGTTAGAGTCTGAATATCATATCAGCTCAGCATCATCTAATACTCTATATGGAAACAAAATTACATGCCTCAGAGTCCCTTTTACATACCTAGGAATCCTAATTGTAGCTTGGTAATGTGACCACTATGGTTTACTCATAAACCTACTTAACGTTCCAATTACATAACATATGTCAGGCCTGGTGTTACACAAATATCTGCGAAAGCTAACCAACTATTTGAAGGTTGTAGCATCTACATCCTCACCATCAACATCCGAATCCAGCTTATGATTTATCTCAGTAGGTGTGACTAATGACTTACAATTCTTCAACTCAAATCTCATCAGCAGCTCAAGTTCATACCTCAGATTGTGCATAATGATACCCTTCTCAGAGTGTAAAATCTCCATCCATAGAAAATATATCATATTTTCAAGGTCAGTCATATCAAATACATTCATCAACACAATTTTGAACCTATTTATCTCAGAAGTACAACTCCCTATCAAAAGTATGTCGTTTACATAAAAACACCCCAAAATCACATTGCAAGATGCTTGAATCCCAGATGCTTGAAAAGTGAATCAATTTTCAGATTCTAAGCTCTTGGAGCCTACTTTAGCCCGTATAATACTTTATGCAACTTGTACACAATCCACTCCTTGATCTTTTTCACAAATCACGGAGGTTGTAACACGTAAACTTCTTCATGCAATGGACCATTCAGAAAAGTTGACTTTACATATAAATGTATCGATTTTAATTCTTATTTGCAGCTATAACAATAACAAACCTTATGGTTTTATGTCTAGCGACAGGTGCAAACACTTAAAATTAGTCTAAATCAAACTTTTGTAGGAAACCTCTAGCTACTAACCTTGCTTTATGCTTGGTAACTGAACCGTCTTGCTTCAACTTTATCTTGAAAACTATCTCACACTAATGACTTTCTTGTTCTGAGGTAGAACAATCAATTCCCATGTCTTATTTCTTTCAATGGCCTCAAGCTCTTCCTTCATGGCTTTCACCCACACATTCTTCTTGAGAACCTCATTGTTGTTGACAAGTTTAGAGTCCACCATCATGGCACTCTATATGACTTCCTCTTTAGAGTCAACTTTAGTATCATGCAGCAACTCAAAGTTGAAAATCTCATTGGTATCTGTCTAATTCTCCACGGCCTTTGGAATTTCACAAGTTCACCTTCAAAAGCTCCACCTTCAGAGGCAGGATCACTTTCAGAGGCTTAATAAACTTTAGAGTCAGGTCCACCATCAGATTCAGACTCACCTTCAGAGTCAAATTCATCTTCAGAGTCAGACTCATCTTCAGAGTCAGAATCACCTTCAGAGGCATAATCTCTTTTAGAGGCAGGATCTCCGACAGATGCAGAATCAGACTCTAGTGTTGACACTACACTAGAGTTAGATTGAGACTTACTCTAATTTTAGGTTTTTTATTTTTTTTACTATTTCATCTCTGCTGACTTCAACATTGTTGGTGATTGGGCAATATGGCTTATAAGCACCAGTACAATGGTAACTTATAAGCAATATGATTATGTTTCTGTCATCCAATTTTCTTCTAGTAGCATCTGGTATATGTTTGTAACATATAGAATAAAACACCTTAAAATGGATAACACTTTGCTTTCTTTTAGTCCACTTATCAATATAACTACTTCCTTTAACTTCTTCATTGGACATCTGTTGAACACATATGCTGATGTGGCAATTACTTCACCCCACAATTGCTTAGGTAGATTTTTCTCCTTCAGCATGCTCCTTGTTATGTCAAGCAAAGTTTTGTTTCTCCTTTTAGCAAGATCATTATGCTGTGGAGTGTATGGAGCAGTCACCTCATACTCAATACCATGTTCCTCACATAACTTCTCGAACTCTGTTGAATTGAACTCACCTCCATCATCGGTTATGAGGATCTTTAATATTTGTCCACCTTGATTTTCAGCCTTCACTTTGAACTTCTTGAACTTAACAAACACCCCATGTTTGAACTTTATGAATGCTACCCACGTCATTCTTGTGAACTCATCCACAAATGACACAAAGTACTTGTTTCCTCAAAGTGAGGGTACCTCAAATGGCCCACATACATCAAAATGCACCACACCCAAAGCATGAGTTTCTTTGGAGGCATTTCTGATGAGAATGGAAATCTTGGTTGTTTACCTCTCATGCATACATCACATGATTTCTATGGTGCAAGAATCTTTGGAATTCTATGTAACAAATTCTTTGAACTCCGATGCCTTAAGCTTTTGTAGTTCAAATGCCCAAATCTCTTGTGCCACATTTCACTTTCACCTTCAACACTTCTTGCACAAAGGCATTGAGTGTCTGCTATTGCAACATTCACTTTGAATTCCTTGTTTCTTCCCAGTTCATACAACATAATCAGTTTATGGTTACAGTCATACAACTTCAAGAGATTGTCCTTCATGGTTACTAAAAAACCTTTTTCAATAAGCTGACCTACACTCATCAGATTGCTATTCATACTAGCAACATACCATACATCCTTAATCAATACAATTTTTCCATTATTGATTTCACTCTGAAATTTCTCATTTCTTCAGCATTCAGATACTCATCATCAGCATATCTGATCTTGGATTTTCAACTAGAGTCAAAATCAACCAGTCATTGCTTGTTTCTAGTTAGGTGATTTGAGCAGCCAGTGTCCATATACCAATAGTCTACCATTGTTTCACCTATATTTTCAGATGCCATCAATAGCACATGTTCATCATCAGAATCTCTTATGGCTATGTTGGCTTCTTCACCCTTCTAACCTTATTCGACCAGCAGTAAGCATTAAAATGGGAAAATTTGTTGCAACTGTAGCACTAAACCTTTCTCTTATCAAACTTCTCTTTTCCCTTCTGAACATTCTTATGTTTCTTCTCATTTGAATTGGAGAGTTCTGAATTATGAGCACCACCACCATACTTTTTCTTGTTCTTTAGCAATGCCTGTTTCTAATTCTTTTTGATAAAATAAGCTTTCAGAGTCTGAGCTTTTAGAGTGTGTTCTGTATCCCTTTCAAAGTTTCTTTCAGTCAGACACTACTCTTGTGCCTCTAAACTTGTTCAGAGAGCATTTCTCTACAAGACTTCATCTCATTCATGACCACAATCACTCTGGAGATGTAATCAGGCACATTCTCATTGTTCTTCATGTCGAGGTTCTCATATTGCTTGCGTAGGGACTGCAACTTAACCTTCTTCACTGATTTGTCACTGTTATAGCACGACACTAGTGTATCCAACGCCGCATTTTCCGTCGTCGAATCAACAATGTTCTCAAACACTTTTTTTATCCATACACTGGTGGATATAGAACAACGCCTTATGACCATTCTTCCTTGTTTCACGTTGCACATTTCTTTGTGCTTCTATTGCATTTTCTGCAGTTGGCTTGTAACCGTTAGTGACAAGATCAAGAACATCTTGAGCTCCAAACAACACGCACATCTCAATCGACCACCAATTCCAATTCTTTCTGTCGAATACTGGAAGCTTTATGTTCAAACTACCATTTCTACCATTCATCTTCGTTCTTGTGCAAATCACTCAGTTCTCACCAACACTCGGGTTTCCCAAACCCTGAGAATCAACATTGGGCCTTTCTTTTATATGAATAATATGTGTCTCTTGAAACCAAATATCTAAACTTGAAAAAAATTACTCTTCCATCCTTAGCGGTATAATTTGCTTACATTTCTTACCAAATCAAACAAAAGTTATGAAGTTTGTCCTTTCATTATAACTTACTTTCTCTCTGCAATATATTTTGGAGTTTTACTAGAATGGGTAGTAATTAAATATTTACAACATATTAAGGTATAATTTGCTTAGATTTTTTTTAGAAGTTGGATTTAAGAATTTACTCATGTCCTTTGCAATGGTTTTACAAGGTAGAGGTTCATAGTTTCCTAATTTTTGTCTTAAGCAAGCATTAATCCACCACAAATGAACTAATTGCCGCCGCGTTTGAATCTTGCTGCTAGAAATGTGATTGATAATGTTCACGATAAAGTTTGTGTTTTTTGTTTTCATCACGATGATGATTTTGACCATTTGTTTATCAATTGCTCGTGCTTTAGAGTGGTTTGGCAGAAGATTGTAGCTTGGATTGATATTCCTCCTTTGGTGGCAATTACTGTGGGTGGGCATTTGAGAGAATAGGAGTCTAAGTTGAGAGGGAAATGCTCAAAGGAATCTATCTATTCGATTTGGTATGCGACAACTTGGTGTATTTAGATTATGTGTAATCAAATTATTTTTAAAGATGCCTTTGGTAATCCGGTGGAATTGGTGATTAGGCCTACTAGGTGGTTTTAGTGTAATTTGTATGAGTGTTATAAATGTACCATCGATTTCTTGTAGGGTTCTATTGCTTTTCTAATGTGTTTTGTAACTCAAATTTTCGGGTTGGAGCACCCCTAATACTTCTTTAGTAATATGATCTGTTGCTTATAGAAAAAAAGCTAATTCGTCAAAAAAATTGTATCTAAACTATACCAAAAAAACAATCTAGCTCCAAGCTTTAGGAATGAAGAAATTCTTGTAAGAAACATTGTCAATACATTGGTGAAATTTATAAGACAAAACAAAGAGAAGGTGGTCAATTTAGAAAGAAAACATTGACGGTTTTTGAAACAAGAACAATGAAGATGAAATTTGAATAGTTTGACAACAAGACTAAACAATAAGTAGAAGTGGATTATCAACAACATTAAATAGAAAGATATTATGAGGATATAGTAGATTGGGTTCTGACTAGGAATACAAAAAGACACTCACGTAACTCAATAAAAGATCAAATTTAATCACAATCATATAATTTAATATGAATTAATATAAAGGTCACAATTTAATCTCTCATCTCTCACATTAAAAATCCTTTCACTTGGTCCCATATATATATATATTCACTCGCCTAATATCCAAAATACGACAGCTAGCAGGTAATCTGCCCTAACTTGGTGCCCTAACTTGGTCTTTAATTAATATCTCTTGATGAGCTGGTTGAGGTGGATCTCCCTAGACATCTAGTTGCATGTATGGATGTGACACTCTAAAATACCATTGGATGTAACATGTAGAGGATGTAATGAAGTGTCATAGGGGCCTCATCTAAAAGTCTCATGAACAACATCATGAACGACACCATCCACATCAGATGCATCAACACGGACTGGTGTGACTTATGGGGTAGTATCAAGTGACACTTGCCTCTGGGAAAATGAGGCCGGAGATAATTGAAATTTAAAAGTGGACACTTCCGCATCAAATGAACTGGCACTAACCGGTGGCCGCTAGGGGCGAGGGTCTAACTCTCTTCTTACGAACAAATGCATGCTGAGACACTCTCTCATGTCTCAATCGTTCTTGGTTGTCAACCATTTTACATATAGTTAAACAACACAAAGAAGACAAAGCAAACAAAAGTAAACCCAAATGACATACATGCAAAATCAAACAATCCAGACATAATATGGAAGTATACTTCCCTAACCCAGGAAAATCAAATTCAGACAAAAATACGGAAGCGTACTTCCATATTTTTCTAAAACACATAAATGGCAGAAAACACAGAAATACCTCATGCCTTGTGCTCTAAATGTCAATGTATGCCTCAATAAACAATGTAATGTGAGTTAAACTATAACCTAATGTAACTTAAACAACCTATTTAGTAATACATGCTTCACAAATAAAAAGAGAAGAGAGAAATAAAAAAAAATTACCAAATGTGAGAAGTGGAAGCTCTTGGATGGAAATGACTTGAGTTGAATGGACTTGTCAGTAGGTCTTCAAAGCTCTTGCAGTAGAAAGTTTGAAAAATGATGAATTTAGGGTTTTTCACGCGCACCTCTTTTTTTTGGTTTAGAGAATGTACAATTGGAAACACTTATACAAAATAGATCTTTCGTAACACCAACTTTACAACGGTCATAGTGTTAACCATGGTAATAGTTTATTTCAGGGAGATTTTTTGAGTATTTACTAAAGGACCTTTCACAACAATCAAATGAAGCAACCATAATGAGAAGGTACACGGAGTGAAATAGTTCGAATCCCAGCACCAACAATTAGCCATTTATCGTGATAAAAATGTGATTAACCATGTATATCACCATAATTTTTATTATCAACCGTGATGAAAGGTGATACTTATTTATATATAAGTGAAATTATCTCTCGCTTCAGTAGATAACAATTGTCTCTCTTAAAACAAAACCCTAACAACTCTTTCACTCGTCTCTCTCTAAACGAAACCCTAACAACTCTGTCACTCATTTCTCTCATATGGAAACCCAAAAATGAAACCATAACATAAAATCTTAGCCAATTGATATTTACAGGTTTGTTTTCTCTATAGTTATTTTTTAAAATCTGTTTCAATAGCTTGTTTCATGATGTATGAATTTTCATCTTGTTTTGACTTGTAGGAAGGGATGCTTATTCCAATAAAGAGTACGAAGCTAAAGTTAGTGTTGCAAACTTGTAGTTAGGGATGTTAAGTTTGCTTCTTTAACTTTAGCTTCATCCTTATTTCATTGTGAACACGCCATTATGGGACATGTATGGTACGTTTCTGAAGCATTCTATAACTTGATATGTTGTATTTGTTGTTTATGATTTGTTGTTGATGAATGTTGTTGTTAATGTCTGTTAAAAGATGAGTTTTTATTATATATTATGTGGTTTGAGTGTTTTTTCCAATCCTTTATCGAATATATAACTTTCCAAACTGCATTAGCAAATTGTGATATGATAGCTAAAGTTGTGTTAGAAAACAAATACATGTTCAATTCTTGACAAGAGTTCTTCACACTGTTAACTGCATGTTTTTCTTTGACAGTTAGAACTTTGTTTAATGATTGTAGGTCTTTAACCGCCTCTCTCTCCACCTCTAATATTGTTTGCAAAGTAGATAATATTTTTCAAAAAGAACTAAAGGTGAAGGCAGGGGTGGTTGAAGAACTAGGATCATTAAACCAAGTTCTTAGTGTTAAAGAACAAAATACGGATAAGGTGTTGAAGAATTCTTGTCTAGCATTGAACGTGAACGTGTACTTCTAATATAGCTTAATTTGTTATATTATAATGTTCTAATGCATATTGAAAAGTTATATGTGTAGTGAGCATTATCGAAATAAGCCTTCCACATAATTTATGATAAACTCAGGTCTATATATCACAACGGTTGCTTAGCACAACCGTTGTTAAATATGTTGCATTAAAGGATATCACAACGGTTGTTTAAAGTAACTGTTGTTTAAAATATGTTGCATTTAAGGATGCAAAGCCTGTCAAACCTGCTTTCACCTCTTCTCATTTTTTAATGGATCAGATTAATATTGAAAATTTCTTATTGCATCTTATATGTTTCTACCTCACTGTGCGAAATTTCACAACTCCCCCCTGTTTCTTGAGATACATCTCACTACTACAAAAAACTCATTTAACAACGGTTGGGAAAGATATATAATGACGCGGGCGCAGGCGTTGTTATGTAGAGTGTCGTTGTGTATATGATACTTACAATCACGACCCAATAAGCGTTGTAATAAATTGGAAAGCGCGCTACCTATAATGACGGTTATTTTAAATACTCGTTGTTGTATGTCTTTTAATAAAATAAAAAAAAATGCAGCATTAGAACTATATATAATGACGGTTATCTTAAAGAACCTTTGTTGTATACTACCTATAATGACGGTTATTTTAAATACCCATTGTTGTATGTCTTTTAATAAAATAAAATAAAAATTGCAGCATTAGAATAAGAACAACAGCAAGAACAACAAGAACATCAAGAACAACAATAAGAATAACAACAACAACAACAACAACAACAACAACATTAACAACAACAACATCAATAAAAAACAACAACAACAATAATAACAAGAAGAAGAAGAAGAAGAAGAAGAAGAAGAAGAACAAGAACAACAACAATAATAACAATAATAACAACAAGAACAACATTAATAAAAAATAACAACAAGAACAACAATAATAAAAAAGAACAACAATAATTAAAAAAGAACACCAACAACTAACATTGCTAACTCGAGTTCTGAAATTTGGTTTAGTGGAGAAATAGAGTATTGTAAATGAAAGATGATGTTTGGAGGTAGAAGATGTAGTTCGTCTAAGTTTTAGGTTTCACGCGGATCACTAATAGTAGTGTCATGGCCGTTGATAATCACTAAATGGACGACCAAGATTTGTTTAAGGATAGTGAATAAACTCAATATGCGCGCCACCTATAATGTTGGTAATGAGACTTGAAAAAATAAGTAAAAACCAAAAATATTGGTGCTGAGACTTGAACCCATGACAAGACGCTACCTATAATGACGGTTATTTTTAAATATCCGTGGTGAAAGGTTTGTCAGCATTTTGAAAAAGTAAGTAAAAAACGCTACCTATAATGACGGTTGTTTAAATACCTGTGGTGAAAGGTCTGTCAGCATTTTGGAAAAATAGGAAAGAAGTAACATGATTAAAATAAATTCAGAAAAATTTAAAAACATGAAATTTAATCTAATTAGGTAAAATAAGAATTTTGAGATTTTTTTTGGAATTTTTTGAGACTATGAAAACAGTAAAAAATATCATTAAAAATAGAAAAAAGATGAATTTGGGGTTTTGAGGGTGTAGTCCCGTAACTCCTTTAGAGTACGGGACTAACGACCGCACAATTTTTCTGCTTCAAATGCACAAAACAGATCGAAAAAAGGAGACGATTTTCCCTAAAACCGATGTTTTGAAGAGCAAAACCTAAAATTAAACTATAGGCTATAATGACGGTTTTTTAAATACCCGTGGTGAAAGGTTGTCAGCATTTTGAAAAAATATGTAAAAACCCATAAATGCTGGAACTGGGACTTGAACCCATGACCATACGCTACCTATAATGACGGTTTTACTAATACCCGTGGTGAAAGGCCTCACATTTCACCACAGTTAGAATTTTAACCTTCATTAAAAGCATTTTAATAAGATTTAAAAAAATGCGCGCATCTAGTATGCACTATTACAATGATGTATATGATGCCGTTGTAAACCTGGCGTTGTTGTTTGTGCGTTTTGTAGTAGTGTCCAGACGCACCCCATTTATGAGTAAACTTTGCCATATTTCGGAGATATATCTCAGGAACAATTTTAAAGGTTAACCATTCAGAACATGTCACCCATAACCCATTTACATTTGAATTATTTCGGAGATGCATTTACGGGAATATTCCGGAGATACATCTCCGAAATGTATAAGAACAAATTTTTTATAATGAACTATGTATTTGTTTTCAGATGAAAAAAATGACGTACAAATTAATAAAAGAGTAATATTGTGTGTATCAAAAGTAATATATCTATACAATAGTAAAATGTCGTACAACATGAGATCCAAAATGTAGTAACAATGTCAGAAATAAAGTACAAACTATAATACAAAATCAAAATAATAACAGACAACTACTGAGTGTGCGTGACAACCTATCCTATACCTCCTTTGTCTCCTCGGCCATCAACCACCCCCCGTCCTCCGACGATGTATACGGTACAACAGTGCCCCTTGTGCCCCGCCACAATGGCATCAAGGACTCGCCTGACATCAGACCCCTTAGGGAAGATACCCACTTCAATGCCTGCCCACACAATCTCCACTATACGACGACATCGAGGAATGACATCATCAGTTGTTCTAGCTGAGCCTGCTACTCCTCTTGAATCTCCTGATGAGCTGGTATCGGGGGATCTCCTGGAGCAGTCTGCACCATGTACATATGTGATACCCTGAAGAACCACTTGATGTATCTGTCGAAGTAGCTCCAGTCATTTGGCGCTATGGTAGCCCGAGCCTCCTCCGGTACCAGGTGACTCTAGTGTCCACAAAAATGCAAGTGCCAACCAAAAAAAGAAAATATGCTCTCAAAGCACGGGCCATGTGTACCTCCACCCATGGTTGTCAAACTCGCGGGTAGACTCGTAAACTCGTGTATGAGTTTACAAGTCTAGAAAGCGAAAACAAGTAGACTCGCGCATAAAATCATTTTTTTATAGACTCGATAGACTAAGGTAGACTCACATAAACTCATATAGACTCGCGAGTCTATGGCGAGTTTACGAGTCAATTTTTTTTTTAATTTAAAAAAAAACCAAAAAGGCCTGTTCGAATCGTAGTTAAATGGGGGGTTTTTGTTATCATCTCCACAGGGATTGTAGATATTTTAATGCTTGCAGTTCAACAGTTTATCGTTTCAAGAAAAAGGGTTTTCAAAGTTTTGTTCATAAAGTTGTCATGTTTTTAGTAGTAAAGCTTATAAATTCTAAAGTGTTTGATTAACAAAGTATATCAAAAGTAGTTTTCATCTACCCTAACTTATACGTATTCTTTCAATCTTGCATGTGAAGTCGGATCCGATTAATATTGTCGTGCATTCTCTCAACACCGTCTATCTCTAGAGCGACATCGTGAGAAATACCGTATTCATCGCTACACGATTTCTCCATATAACAACCAATATAGCAAGCTTTAAGTTCAACACAAAGCAACTATCAACCATAGACCAATTTCTCCAATCTATAAATCGATAGATAAATATTTTAGGTAAAGTTTCACAAAATCTATGTCTAGAGTTTTACATAACAAGAATGGATCATTAAGAACAAAAATATTCATCATATATTAATCATCACTTGTTCCCATACAAGGCCAATCAAAAGAAATGCATACAAGATAATGGTAGACTACCTCTACCTTTGATACAAAGGAAATTATCTACCCATAACCATGGTAGCTTGCTTTACAAGTAATGGAAGAAGATGAATGAGCATCCACGTCAAAGAATTGAACTCGGATGCAAATCCAGCTTCTATTTGCAAAATATCACCTTTTGGTGAAGAAATGTTGAGAAATGAAGTTTTGGTGTGAAAAATGGGGTTATGATCCCCTAAAAATGTGAAAAGTACTTACATAGTACTTTTGGAATCTGTCACGTTCGCCCTGCAAACTACTTCTTCGCCTAGCGAACACACTTTTAGGCACCTGAAGTGCCTCTGAACAGTTAAACTGCCCCTGAGAAATATCTGAAGTTCGTTGTGCGAGCAATTCTTCACACTGCCAACTACCTCTCTACAAGTTCGCACATCAAACTTATGGTCCTTTAGCTACTACAAGTTGCATGGAGCTCAATTTCATCTGATCCCAAATTAGTGTTTCATCAGGAAAAAGTCAACTGTGCTTTGACTTTTGATCAAATCATGATGCCAAGTTTTGGGACAAGATCCAAGACACTCATATACATCCTTGGAGTCCATCCATGATGTTTGAAATATTCAAGAATCCAAGATCATTGAAGATCACACAGTTGAATTCATTTGATTATACAAGCTTCATTTGACAAAGTCAACCCTTTGACTTTTAGGGTTTTTGGTCCAAATTGAATTCATCAAGCCTAATTCCATCAAAAAATGTTTGATCAATGAGTTTCGGCATGAAAAATCAAGATTTGGGAGGTTTCTTGCAAAAGGGGCAAAGTTAAAGAAACTTGAATATTTTCTAAGTATGGAAAAATCCTAATTGGGAGGCCAACTTTGAAGGATCATAACTCCTAATCTACAAAGCCATTTTGTGTGCTCTAAAGCTCAAATTAAAGCCCTTGCAACATACTACAAGTTTGTATAAGAGGTGGAAACCTAAAAAAATGCATGGATTTTGAGTTATGAGGCTCCAAAGTTTGAAGAAATCTTGGGACACTTAGAAAAATTTCAAGGCAGCATTGAATCTTTTGAAACATCAATCTTTGAGGCCAGTTTTCATTATGATCCCCTTGGATTAATAATTTTTGTTGAACATGAAAGTTTTAGAGCATGTTTGGGGCTTTTCAAAAAGTACAAGAACTCCCCAATCCCATTTGTGAGCTAGGAGATTCGAAGACTTAAAGTTGAGGTTTTTCACTTGAATTTCAAGGTCATGAACATGTTGAACATGTTGCCAAACCACTCCTAACCTGCAAGATCTTGCTTTTCAGGCCATGTTGCTTCCAAATCCATCTCTAATCAGAAGCTTGTATAGAATTTGAAGCACTACACACAAGGTTTGAGCATCAAATTCAAATTTCATGCCATTTTGGGATGTTTTTGCCATAAAGGCCACATTGCTACTCTTGAAAAGCTACTTTAAGCACAAAACTTTTGCATTGAAACTCAAACCATTTCCATCTGTAGAATCAAGCACAAAAGAGATTCCCACATGCTTGTACTTGACATTGGAAACATGAGAACTCTTGTACTTGCCAAGTTGAAACCAAACTAACCTTCCCTTGAATTCTAACTAGATCAAGCAACCAAACCACTCCAAATGATCAGAATCAATTCCTCGACTCTTGCCCTATAAATAGAGGATGATTCTAACCTCAAACAATGACAAGAACACACATCATAAAGCTCTTGAATCTTCCCCACACAAGAACTGGTTTTGTAAGTCATCACTAAAAAAAACCAAAAACCTCCAATTTGCAAAAATTCTCCCCAAACTATTTCCAGCCACAATTTCTTCAAACCAATCACTCTCACAAACCACAAAACACATTGTAAGAGTGTCTAAACTCTCACAGCCTCCAAAAACCTCATAGATAAAAAAATCAACTCTCAAACCCTAAAAAGTTGACTTTCTGTATTTTCTCATCCAAGGCACTATCTAAATCATCTCCAAGCCTTCCAACCCTTCAGACACCTCACCAAAATCACCCTTAAGCTGTTCAAGGCTTGGTTAGTGGACTGTGACACAATTTACTTGAAGTTCCTTTGTAAAGTAACTTGGTCATTTTGCAAGAAGAAGGTGGCATCCTGTTCCAGCAATTCATCTTTGTTTCCAGGCATCTGAGGAGGTCCAAGGAGGTCCATTGAAGCTACCAAACCCACTGAAACACTTCTGGCACAACTATCCTGAGGACTGTACTCTTGACTCCAAGAGGTAAGCCAATCACAACTTGAACTTTTAAGAATATGATGCCTCTTTATGTGCATTAGGTAGGGACATGTTGGTTATGTTATACATGGTGTGTTTGATCCATTACTTGATGTTAATCATGACTGTATCTAACTAAGCCATAGAACTTACAAGTTTGTGCCATTTTTAATGTCCAATCGGGTTTTAAAATAGGAGCATTTTTAGAAGAATCAAATTGCACCATTGAATTCCACATAAAAAATCACACAAGTTTGGTTTAAATTTTATTAAATTTCATTGAGTATTCATGGAGATATGCTTGCTTTTACAAATGGTCATGTTGATGACCTTGCCTAGCCATCCATGGCGCTTCCTTCTTGGTCTGGCCATAAAGAATGCTTAGGTTTATGTTTTAATGGGGTGGGATGATACAATGGATGTATCTGTTAGCTCCTAATTTCGACGCTATATGATTTCAGACAATTTGGCTTTAAAAGAAGTTATTCTTTAAAATAATAAAGCTAAAAAAAGAAGGCTTCGACTAGAAGGCCTTCGACCATGTTTGCTGAATGCTTGAGTCGAATGGAAGGATTTCAAGACTTCAAATATTGCTAAGTCCAAGGAGTCAATTCGACACAGTGAAGTGGCTATGGATAATGCTCTGCAGTTACAACTGAATAGTGGAGGGAAGTTCCACTATTTGAATTTGAAAAGAGGACAGGTGGCAAAGATCCAGATCGTGAAGACATGCGAAGTGCCAAGTGGCATAATCTAAGAATAAAACCGTCAAAGGGTGGTTACATTAGAGTATTATAAATAGGTTAGTCTTAGAGTTAGAATAGTGTGAAAAAATCATATTTGTACAAGTAACTCTATATTCACTTAAAGTATCCAGTGTGTCGAGAAACCAGTGAGGTGAGAATGTACGTGATTGTAATCACCATTATCTTTTATTGCAATGCAATTTACTTTGAAGTTTCTGTTTTAGATTCTTTAATTTGAAATCTTTTTCCACGAACTTTTACCCTTCAAGTCATTTACATTACCGTCTTTACTTTGCAGATTTACGTTAAAAGCTTTTACTTTCAAGCATTTATCCTTTTTTGCATTTTAAGATCTTTATGCATTTCTTTCCAGCATTTAACTCCAGTTTTTCTTTATCAAACTTTTACATTTAGCCCTTTTCTTTTCTTTGATGCATTGTTCGACTTAGTTGTTTCTTTATCTTTATCGCTTTCCTTTACACTTCAAACACCTTTTTTTTTTTCATTTATGTGCACTGTCGAAAGGCATACTTTACCAAATTGTGAAATATCTCAAATACACGTACATCACATGTCCTAGGATCAATCTGATCGATCCTGTAAGTTACTAGAACTTTATAGTTTTAGAAGATCAGCGGTTGTTTACCAATTTTCAAGGTAAACAAATTGGCACGCCCAGTGGGACAGTGCTAAACGTGGATTTGGAAGTTTGTAACTTTTTAAATAACCGCCAAAAGGATGTTTTATAACTGCCTTCTTAAGTATTTTTGTTTCATTGGTCGAGATTATGGCAAACTATCGTATGCACTTGAGAAGTGGAAAGGTAGCCAATTCAAACGAGTACAGACCAAAGAGAAGAAACGTGAGGAGAATGGCATCTGGCCAAGGAAATTCAAATCCCAGTTCTTCTGGGACCAATACTCAACCAAGCAGTTCAAGTGTTCAGAACAACACCATCAATCCTCAAGAATTACCAAGAAGTACTGTGGCGCTAACTCTAGTTCCTTCGATAGGAGGGTCGACAGTGTTAACCATGGTGACAGAGCCAGCGTCTTCGACAGCGGGACCAGGGGCGACATACGTGAGGCCTTACACTCAGCCAGTCTTGGAGTACATTGGCCCATTGGTGACAAATCCTCAGACTCCGCTAGGAGGAGGTTCGACGTACAGGCAGTTTCCTCCCCCAGGATTTTCACAGTCTTTGCCTAAGAACCCAATTTATGGCATGCCAACGGCAATGATGCAGAATCTGCGTACTGCACCCCCAATATATTCAGAAAATGTGATATCTTCCCCTTTGCAGGAGTCAGGTTCTGGAATTAACATGGGTCGAAACAGCCAGTCCATAGGTTTGGGATATTCTGCTCAAGGACCCAACTTAACAAATGAATCTGCAGCATATTTGAGGCAACAGATGGATGAGAGCAACATGCAAATGGTACATACTTTGTCTCAAACGATGGGAGAAATTTTTCAGCCATTGATCCAGAATACTACTCAAACCAATCAAATGATGACAACCCAGATGGCACGAATAACAGAGTTCATGGGAGTGCCAGCTCCTGTTCAACACCAAACTCAAGGAGTCGAGATGAGGGAGAATGCTCAACAAGTTAACTCAGTGAATCCAGGGTTGGTCGAACCACCTAGGGAGGAGCCTCCTAGAAATCAAATACCAATACTTGAAGAGGAGGAACCAAGAATGGTGCTAGTGAACAGAAATCAAGACGCTGATCGTGTGGTGAATCAGGTTCGACGCAATAATGTAGCAGCAGAGAACAATTTGGTAGCCTTGGTCGAAAGAATAATGGCTTGAAATGGCCTGAATATGGGTTTTTCTAGGCCAAACTTTACTTCGCCTATAGTAGACTATATACTTCAAGCTGAATTGCCTCCAAGGACCAAAGTGCCAAAGTTTACTAAATTCTCAGGAGATACTACAGAATCTACCGTCGAACATGTGGCGCGCTACCTGATCGAAGCTGGTGAGATTGCGAATGATGAGAGTCTGAGGGTGAAGTATTTCCCTAGTTCCCTCACTAAAAATACATTCACGTGGTTCACTACGTTACCATCTGGTTCGATTTGTAATTGGACCCAGTTAGAACGTTTGTTCCATGAGAAATTTTACATGGGTCAGACGAAAATTAGTTTGAAAGAATTGGCTAGTGTGAAGCAAAAGTTCAATGAGCCAATAAATGATTACTTAAATAGGTTTTAACTGCTCAAGGCTAGATGTTTCACACAAGTGCCTGAGCATGAGCTTGTCGAAATGGCCGCTGGTGGCCTTGATTACTCTATCAGGAAAAAACTGGACACCCAGTATTTGAGGGATATGGCCCAGTTGGCTGACAGAGTTCGACAGCTAGAGCGTCTCAAAGACGAGAAAGCTAGGGTGAATAAGAACAAAAAGGTAGCTTACGTCGAATACCAGGAGGGCATTGAAGAACTGTATGATGAATCCGTTAAGTTCGACGAAAATGAGATAGACCTTGCTGAACATAAGAAGGGCCCTCCTTATTCTTGTAAATTATTAGTTCCTTCGAATGGAAAAAACCCTGTCGAAACCGAGAAGAATGATAGGTTCCCAAAGAAAACATACACTTTCGACATCACTAAATGTGACGAAATTTTTGATTTGTTAGTTAAGGATGGTCAAATATTAGTGCCTCCTGGTGCTAAAATACCACCTTTAGAGCAAAGAAAAAAGAGAGGTTTTTGTAAATACCATAATTACTTGGGTCATAAGACGTCTCAATGTTTTCTTTTCAGGGATTTGGTGCAGAATGCTATTCAGGAGGGAAGGCTCAAATTTGGGGAGAAGACTAAGACCCAGATGAAGATTGATACCAACCCCCTTGAAGTGGCTAAAGCAAACTATGCAGAGCCTGAGGAGGTCAACATGGTCGAACTGGTTGAATTATCTGACAGCAGTTCGGATAGTGTTAGCACCAACGAAGCTCTTGGCAGAAATGCCACGGTGGTGGAGGTTACTGAGGACCTTACCAATGAAGTTGTGTTTATTAGAGAGGCTGAAGAGATAGATGGCTATCAGCTTGAGCATTTGATATGTATGGCTGCTGAACATTACTTTAGTACCTCTTCTGAAGTTCAAAGATTCGACACTGAAACTACAGTCGAGACCCATGCTGAAGTTGAAGCACCAAAATTGCAGATGGTGACAAGAGAGATTGCTGATCATTTTAGACAGATGGACGAGGCTGCTGCAAGCCTTGATATTGACTTTTCTAAGATGCGTTTAAAAGATGAAGTCAACGTGAACATGGTCGAAGTTACTGACAGACAGGCCATGAATATTGATGAAGAAGAGGACTGCGACAAACTGGCTTATCCCAGAGAGGATGAGACCATCATTGATTTTCTCCACAGGTGCCAGGGGAAGAATTCTGAAGTCATGCTGTGCCCTCGATTCAGTGCTATCTTCGACAAAGAAGCTGTTCATGGCCTCCAAGCGGGGAAAGAGGCCAAATTTGGACGTGAGAGGAAAGCTGCTCAAAAGCCAGGGCATTTCGACCCAATGAAAGCTACTCAGAGACAATATGGTCCAAGGCCACAAATTCCAAGGGCCAAGCAAGCTACTTTCAAACCCAGTGGCGAAGTACCAACTGGGAGGTGGGTTAAACCCGTCGAAGCATCTGGAAAAGGGAAGCAAGGATGGAAAAGTTTTGATGTGGCTAGAGGTTCTTCACTTGAGTATAGGAAAGAATTCAAGTCCTCCAACAAAGCTGCCTATGTTTCTGAAAATTACAAAGGAAAAAACCCCATGTCTAGGTCCCAGTGGAGGAGAGAACAGAGGAAAAGGAAGGCTCTAAGAGAAGCTCAGGCTAAAGATTCGACGGAGACCAGCACTAATGTTCTGCCAGCTAGCAATAAAGGTGTTGGCATGAGAACAACAAACCAGCTGCCGGTGGGTCAAAAGTTGTTTACTTCCAAGAAGGAAGCTGAGAAATTTGTGGTCGAAACAGTTGAAGACGAAGCGTCGACCCATAATTTTGATTCAGACTCTGATGCTTCTTTGAACATCATTGTCAACGTAGTGTCAGTAATGCCAAGGGAGTATGACAGAGTAACTGAAGTGGAGAATTTGGATGCCAACGCTGAGGCAGAAATGGCAGCACACCAACCTGTGTGCTATTATGTAATGAACAATAGCTGTGTCGAAGAACAGAATGCTTTCTTTGAGCGACTAACTGAAGCCATGAAGGGACACTTGAAACCTCTGTATATTACAGGGAAAGTAGAGAACGTGGCTGTTAACAAGATCTTGGTGGATTGTGGGGCTACTGTCAACTTAATGCCACATTTTCTGCTAAGTAAAATTGGTAAATTCGACACTGATCTTAAACCCCACAACATGGTCCTCTCTAACTATGAAGGGAAGATTGGGACCACTTTAGGTGTCTTACAGGTTGACTTGACTGTGGGTACAGTGACAAGACCCACCTTGTTCATGGTGGTCGAAAGCAAAGCTAACTACAAACTTTTGCTAGGAAGGGAATGGATTCATGGCATTGGGGCAGTGCCTTCATCAATGCACCAACGAATAACAATCTGGAGGCCTAATGGAATAGTAGAAAACATTGAAGCTGATCAAGGCTACTTTAAGGTGCCTTTTAATCATGTTGATTGTTCTGAGTTTGAAAAAAATTTGGCGCATATTGCGCCTTGTACTCCAGCAGAATTAGATCTCTCCCCAGATGACCACGTATTCTGCTCATTACACTTGCACACACGGGAGGGGTTTCGATGGGACAGAGAGGTTGTAAGAGAAGAAGGCAATGTCCCATACTATGGGCTTCCTGAGGTTGACCCCACAGGCTGAGGGAGTGAATTCAGTAACAATGACTGAATTCGACGCATTACAAAGAATTTCGGCCTATGTGGCCGAATCTAAGTTACAAGCGGCTTTAGAGGCTGTCGAAGCCAAAACTCAAATTTGTGAAGTAGGCCCTGTTAAGGACTTTGAACCTGAGCCACCTAATGGGCCTCAAATTGAAGACCAAAACTAAAGGATTGATGCTGTTTATGATAATGAGCCTTTAGGTTTTGAAAGGGATCCACTGTCAGATAATATTAAAATGTTGGCGCAAGATCCTTTGCAAGAAATTGACTTGGGTGAAGGGGGAGTAAAAAGGCCTACTTATATTAGCGCTAATCTCGACCCACTACTCAGTCGAAATAGTCCAACTATTGAAGGAATTCAAGGATTGCCTCGCTTGGGACTATGATGAAATGCCTGGTTTGAGGAGAGAACTTGTTGAACATAAGTTGCCAATCATACCTGGGAAAAAGCCAGTCAAGCAAAATCCAAGACGGTTTCCCCCAACAATCCTTTCCAAGATCAAAGATGAAATCGAAAGGCTACTTAGATGCAAGTTCATCCGTACAGCTAGGTATGTCGAATGGCTAGCTAATGTTATACCAGTCATTAAAAATAATGGTTCTTTAAGGGTTTGTATAGATTTTAGAGATCTAAATTCTGCAACCCCTAAAGACGAATATTCTATGCCTGTGGCAGAAATGCTGATTGATTCTACTGCAGGACATGAATACTTGAGCATGTTGGATGGTTATTCTGGTTATAACCAAATATTCATTGCTGAGGAAGATGTCCCAAAAACTGCTTTTCGATGTCCAGGGGCATTAGGCACTTATGAATGGGTAGTAATGCCTTTTGGTCTGAAAAATGCTGGGGCAACTTACCAAAGAGCAATGAATTCAATCTTTCATGATTTTATTGAGACTTTTATGCAAATATATATATTGATGATATTGTTGTTAAGTCCTTTTCAGGAAAAGATCATATAAGCCATCTTCGATATTTCTTTGAAAGGATGAGAAAGCATGGTCTAAAAATGAATCCTCTTAAATGTGCTTTTTGTGTGCAGGCAAGGGATTTCTTAGGCTTTGTGGTCCACAAGAAGGGGATCGAAATTAACCAGAATAAAACCAAAGCCATTATGGAAGCAAAAGCGCCATCAACAAAGAAGGAATTGCAGTCTCTCTTGGGCAAAATAAATTTCTTGAGGAGATTTATATGTAACTTAAGTGGGAAAACGCAAGCCTTTTCACCATTGCTTCGAGCTAGCAAGGATGGGTTTGACTGGGGGCAAGATCAACAGGAAGCCTTCGACAAAATCAAAGAGTACCTGAGTCACCCCCCTATTCTCTCACCACCTCGTGGAAATAAGTGTATGAGATTGTGCATAGCTGCGTCAGATAGAACTTTAGGGAGCATGCTAGCTCAAGAGGATGATGATGGTGTCGAAAAAGCCGTTTATTACCTTAGTAGAGTTTTAAATGATGCAGAAACTAGATATAGCATGATTGAAAAATTATGTTTATGTTTGTATTACTCTTGTACCAAATTGAAGCATTATATAAAACCAGTTGATGTGTATGTTTCTTCTCGTTATGACGTTATTAAACATATGTTGTCCAAACCTATTTTGCATAGTCGAATTGGAAAATGGGCATTAGCATTAACTGAATATTCTTTAACTTATAAGCCTTTAAAAGCTGTTAAAGGACAAATAGTGGCAGACTTTATAGCTGACCATTCTACAATTGAGACCCCCCTGAACTATCTTGATGTAGAACCTTGGAAGTTATATTTTGACGGGTCAAGCCACAAAGATGGGACAGGCATAGGAGTACTTGTTATTTCTCCTAATAAAATTCCAACAACACTTAAGTATAAAATTGAAGGCCGTTGTTCTAACAACGAATCTGACTATGAAGCTTTAATTGCTGGGCTTGAAGTATTGTTGGAATTGGGGGCAACTCATGTCGAAATAATGGGAGATTCATAACTGGTCATAAAACAAGTGACCAAAGAGTACAAGTGCATAAAAGAAAACTTGATTATGTACTTTGTAGTTGTGAATCGACTATTGAAAAAGTTCGACGCCGTTAGTTTTCGACACATCCCTAGGCTGGAAAACCAGGTAGCTAATGACTTGGCTCAGATTGCATCAGGGTATAAAGTTTCGAAAGACAAATTGCAAGATGCAATCGAAGTCGAAGTCAGAGGAAGGGTGGTGTCGGTAGGATTAGCCCCATCAGACTTGGAAGAAACTAAGCTTGGATATGTTGACGAAGACAATTTCGCAATTCTGGCAGTTGATAGTATAACTGACAAGGATTGGAGGAAACCTATAATGGATTACCTGAAAAATCCAATAGCTTCGACAAAAAGGAAAATCAAGTATCAAGCTTTAAGTTATGTCTTGTTGGGTAATGAATTATTCAAAAAGACTCCTGAGGGAGTGTCGTACCACGAAAAATACGATCCTCGCGATGGACGCGGAAAAAACTGTTCAAAACAGAGTCGCCACCGAACTTTATTTATCCCAAGTTAGGAAAAGGAAAATATCGATAAAACCTTTAAAGGGAGATAAGAACATGGTCATCGCAACCAAATTCGGGTTCGGGAGTCGACTACGCAAAGGGAAGGTATTAGCACCCTCTACGTCCGTTGTACTCAACGGGAACCTCTTGATTCAATTCGTGAGAAAGGTTAGCTTGGTTTGTTTGTTATCTTCTAGGGTAAAAGGATTAATTTTTAAGGGGGAAATGGGTGTTTTTTTTTTATTAGCGCGCTCGGCAAGGATTAGAACCCTTGGGCCTACGTATTCCCTCGTGCAATGGGAAAGTCAGAGCATTCGTAGTTCGTGGGACTACGGTTGGTTTGTGTTTTTTAAACGAACGAGTGTTTAATTCGCATTCTAACTGCTAAATGTAACACCCCACTTCTCCGACTTTTAAAATAGACAAAGTAATCAATAAAATAATCAGAGTTCTTTACACCCAAAATCAAGTAGGATGCCACATTTTCAAAACAACACCAAATACTCCTTTATTAAATGAAATAATCAGCGGAAATATTTATTCATTTATTTAATTTACGGCCATCTGCCAAATACACCAAATATCCCACATAAAATCGTGGTCCACCAAAATAATCATCCAAAAGAAAGATACGTAACAAAAGAATAACAAATAACAAATAAATGGAAATCCCCAAAATAATCCCGTGTTACGTATCAGAGCACTCCTATAGACTCGATCAGCAACACCAATATCCAAGTTAGCTAAGTACCTGGATTATCTGTACTTCCGAAGAAGCACAGACACAACAACGACAACAAAGGGGTGAGAAATCACGTTCAAATATTATAGGTGAATAAATACATGATAAACAGGTAGTCATCATACTCAGGCACCATCAATTATCAAACACGGCCTACTGCCCAATATCATCAACAACATCAAATAATAATGCAATGCGACACAACACCATGCATGCGGTACCGACTCATTGGTTCATTCAATCGAACCCGGATAGATCACATACACCTCTACTTGGCAATGATCTATCCCCACCATTCTCCATATAGGAGTACGGATGAATCGCATACACTCTTCCTGAGCAACGATCCATCCCACCAATCACCATGAAATGCAATGACACCCAATGCATATGAAACACATGTATATTACCACATAGATACATGTCCACGATCCTCCTGATCACACCAAAATTTAACACCAAACACCATACAATTACGTCACACCACATACGTCAACTATTAATTAATTAATTAATTAATTTAAAATTGTTAAACTAATTGTTTTCATCACCAAATTATCATTCCTCAACAACTAACTTCTACCCTCAATCTCTCAAACCATGGGAATTCGAAACCGCTGCGAAAAGGGAGAAGAATCGCTAAAATGGTAAAATTCTGCACTCTGCCAGCCCATACGCGTACGGACCCAGGTCATACGCGTATGCCTCATTTCCTCGCCCATCCATACGCGTAAGGCTCCATATGATACGCGTATGGCTCACTCCCCCACTCTACCCTTACGCGTATTACCCCTCCTCATACGCGTACGAACAGAGGCTCTCTTCCCAAGAAAATCTCATTGTCAGATCCCCATACGCGTACGGCTACTCCTTACGCGTATTGCCTTGCCAAGCATACGCAACCCATACGCGTATGGGCAGAGGGCCATGTAACTCCCTCCTTTTCCCTTTCTCTTACGCGTAAGGCCCCTTTCTCTTCACTCCCATACGCGTATGGCCTAGCCCCATACGCGTACGGCCAGATCCGTTACGCATTCCACCAGAGACCTTCCTATTCTGCAGTCTGCTACGATTTCTACATTTTTCCACTTCTACTCAGTCCTATACTCATTTCTACATTGATTTTAGGTCCAATTTTCATCTGTACACTTGCATCTAGTCTTACTACAGATATCACAAGCCTAAAATCTCAAATCGTTTCCCCCAAATTCGAATCAGAAATACAGATCTGCAACAGGTGTTTATACAACAGCAACAACACTCAAAATTCAGGAAAATACACAGTAAATCATGCACGGATCTCAGATTCAAAGCTAGCATACACAACAATCAACAGTTCAATAATTGCACTTCAATTTCCTACGGGGTTAAGGACTCCCCACTACCCGATCATGAAATAAACACCAATATTAAACCCGTTTCTCCCCCTTACCTCGAATTCTTACTTAATCCCTGCGAAAATTGATGAAGATACCTTGCCCTAGTGCTCTCTTGCTCTTCCTCTCCTTAGCCTTTTCTCTTTCTATCTCTAAAATTCTTACTATTCCAACTTTTACCAATTACCACTAATTAGGCTCTAATTACCAAGTTACCCTCACTAATCTCATTAACCCAATATTCATTTAATTACATTAGGTCCTATTTTTACTAAATAATTTTAATAATAATAGTAACCAAAACAATATTAATACTAATAATAATAATAACATGAAATATACTATTATACTAATAATAATAACAATATTTCCATATTATTAATATCACCCCCTACGCACTCAAACACGCACCCAACCAAAGCCAACAATTAAAAAATAATAATACCGAACATCTAAATAATTAAAATGGGGTGTTACACTAAACATTGGCTTGTCTGCTCGACAAGGGAGGCTGAAGCACTAGTTCATATGCGCGGAAGAATGGACTAAACAATGTTCTTTTTGTGAAAGTTGTTTAAGTTTGAATTAAGTGTATTAGAGATTTGATTGAGAAAAAAGGTTTGATTTGGATGTGTTTTTTTAGGGTTTCGTTCGCATGGGGGCGAGGAGAAGAGGTCTGATTTGTTAAGTATTTCAGAGGAAGAATGACAATTATTCGATAAACAAGATGTCGGCCTCGCAACCAATTAATCGGGGCATTACTGAGATGCTAGATCTCAATAACACCTTTTTCATTCTATTAATTATGAAATTGCATTTGTTGGTTAATTGGCTTATTTGTCCATGTAATTAGGGCGAGTGTTTTAGGAACGGAAGATCGAAACGAACACAACCCAAAGCATGCGCCTCAAGAGCGTTCATTCAAGGGCCCAAGAAGTGCTAGACCTCAAGAGTCCACTACTTTCGTAGTTTGATTAGGAAAAAGATTTGAATTTGATGTGTTTTAGACGCGTTAATTAAATTTGGATTTGAAGTTGTTAAGATTTTAAAGATGATTAAGTATTTTAATTGGGTTGAAAGTTTTTAAGTTTTGAAATGGAAGACCGAAACGAACACAACCCAAGGCGTGCGCCCCAAGAGCGATCGTTCAAGGACCCAAGGAGTGCTAGACTCCAAAAGCCCACTACTTGCAATAATTAATTATGTGAATGGTTTAAGAAGCTTGACTTAAATATTCTAGGAGAATATTTTAAGTATTAAAACGTTGATCATGATCTTAAGAAAGTGTTTTAAAAGATGGAATGTATTAATTGAATTGAATGTCTTAAGTATGAGAGTTTAAATGAATTAAGTGTTTTAGAATGAATGACGGAACGATCACAACCTAAGGCGTGCGCCCCAAGAGCGATCGTTCTAGGACCCAAGGAGTGCTAGACTCCAAAAGCCCACTACTTCCACTATTGATTAGAAAAAAGTTTAAATGTCTTAAGAAATATTTTAAGTTTTGTCTTAAGAAAATAATTATGACTTAGTTTAATTTGAGAAAGATATATTTTTTATGGTTAAGAAATTAACTAAATTAAGTCTTTTAATTTGAGAAAATAAAAGTTTTATTTTTAAGTATTTTTTAAATAATTAAGATGTAAATGGATTATGATTTTTTAATTAGAGAAAATCGAATTAGTATAATTAATTAAATTAAAATTAGATATTTAATAAAACAAATTATAAAATTAATTAGTCAATATTAAATAAATAATTATAATAAAATTAATTAAAAACAAATAAAAAGTATTTTTCGTCTTTTTTTTTTTATAATAAAAAAAGAAAAGTTAAAAAAAAAGAAAATAAATGGGCCAGTGGTGTTAGAAATTGGGGGGTATGTTAGAAAAAAAAACATCCAGGGCCCAACAAGGAGGGCCACGCAGATGGGGAGTCCACCATGGACTCTGGTCAACCATAGTGGACCGCAGATTGAATCAGGGACACTAGATCTACATGGAGTCAAGATATGTCTAAATCAGCAGCCAGGATTTGCATGCTCACGGTAGGGCTTAAGTAGGGCGATGCATAGGGATGTGGGGATAAGGACCGGTGACACTTGTCACCGGCGTGGAGGCCCACTGCGCCTACTCACAACATTTAATAAAATGATAAAACAAGGAAAAGAATGGGAACAAATATCATTTCCTCTGATTTCTTCTCTATCTAACTTTAGCTCTCTCAACGCCTCTCTCTCTAACTTTCACCGGAAACCTATACCTGGCCGGAGAAGCGGCGGCGCGCGGCGGCCGCCACCGTCTTCTCCGACGACACCACCACTAAACCTCAAAATTTCTACACAGACCCCCCCTCAAATTTCTCCCTCTTCTCAAATATGGAACCCGATTCTGCTAAAAGGACCTCAAACACTCAGATCGACTCCTTTCCAAACCTTGTTTCCATGCCCTGCTTTTAAGTTATGTTCATCTCTTCAAACTCAACAACAAAACAACGAACACAAATCAAAACCTAAAACCTACGTTAAATTCGTGGTTTCGGAACAAGTTTTCTCGATTAGGGTCGGAAACCCTATTTTTACGCAGCGCTGAGTTGAGAACGACTTTGAAGCGACTACTAATCAAACAAACAGCCAGCAAACACAAGGGAACACACAGGTATGGAAACACAATAGAATCGTATAGCAAGAATAGCACAATCCTAAATTGAAACCCTAATCCCGAATTTTATTATGGACAGGTCAGAGCATGCATATTTAAGGACTCAGAAACCATGGCAACGATTCAAAAGGTGAAGATGAAGAGAGGTTTACCGACAATCACGAAGAATTTCAGCTCAGGTATTTTCTTTCTCTTGCTTCTGAATCGCCTTCTTCTTCTTTATCTTTTCCGTGCCTTTTTGCGAATTTGTTGTTCTGAGGGTGCGTGGGTGGCTAAGCTCGCTCTCTTTAGAGTTTCAATGTGAAACTCTAAGGAGCCTTCTGAAAATTCGGAGCTTCAGTAAGGATTTAGGGTAGAACATTAGCAGAGCTTCGCTAGTTTTTTTTTGGTGTTTTTTTTTCTCCCCTGAACTGATGAAAATACCTCCATTTATAGTGAAAAATTAGGGTTTAAAATTTGAAAATGAGTTGATGAATCTTTCGATTTGGTATGTCGGCAACATGTTTTCATGGATGCTAAAAATTGCCTTTGCTAAACTATGAAATTCTCCCTGCTGTACTTTCTGAACCTCTACGTCTGTCCTATTTTTTGTCTGGTTATACCTTCTGAATTTCTGCCTTGGTTGTAATTTGAACTTGTGTATGAACTATTCTTAGTGGTCCCTTTGATTTCCTGCTGCCATTGTATTACTTGTAATTTGATGAATTGTAGTGGTTTGAAGTGAATTGGAATGACAAACTAAATCCTTAATCCAGTTAGGAATGAATTGCATTCTGAATGAATTGTTTGGATGTGAAACTAAATGTGAGTGTTACTGTCAAGAAATATGGTATCAATGTATTACATTTGGAATTAAATTTTGAAATACGGACAAATTGGATTGAATTTGTAGGACTGAATTTTGAATGCTAGAAATTGGTTTGAAATGTGATTGGATGTGTAATTGTATATGACTATGTGAACTTTGGAATTTATCTTGAATTGGATATGAGAATTGTTTTTGGACGACTTGGAATATGACAAGGTTTGAATTGTTTTATCTTGAGAAAATGACTTGATGCTTGGTTAAATTTGGTTAAATATGATAGTAATGAAAGACTAATGCTATCTTACTACCAATTGATGTCGTCGCAGGTTGTACGCGGGCACGAAGTTGGCCATAAATTCCTCCATAATCCTTATGAAATTGATCGCGAACGGGCACTGAATTGGATGATGCTTGCTTGATTACTACGGTTGTGAAGCAAACAAGAATCTCGCAGTCAACGTCATCTTCAATGAGCTCCTTCAGAATAGCATGGAGTAAAGGGAAGTGCTTGTCTAAAGGTGCAACTGAATGTGTTTGGCGTGGTAGTCAAGAACAGGGGTACATCCATTTGCAATCCTGTACACATTAGACTCATGGAATCCCTTATTTGTAAATGGGCTTGTGATAGAACTTTTGTAATTCGCCATGATTTGTAGTTTGCGTAATTGGTAACCAAGTATCATGTGCGATGTAATTGAATCTTGTAATTGACTTTTTGGAACTCAATCAATTGGAAATTGGTTATTCTTGATCTTGAGAACCTTGAAACCAATAAAATCTCATTCTTGTGAAAGTTGAATTTTCCTTGAAAATAGCTTGAAGATCATTTATAAATTACACGACCCTTCTCATTTTGAAATTTCAACATGTATCCATCATGGATTGAATTTGGAGCCATCCTTGAATGTTAATAATTTGAATTTCCAAAGCTAGCACTTGGACACTTGAACCAATTAAGCCATGTCATGAAATATCTTAAAGCAAATTTAACTATATGGCTTGGATTTGGAGACAAATCTTTGACATCCTTTGTTTCTCACTTTAAAATGATTTGGAAACTCCTTATGTCTTGAAAACATGTCTTGAAACTAATACCGTTGAGAACTAATGCATGATCACGTTTAATCATAGCTTCTCACTATGGCTCCCATACGCACAACCATAAATTATAAACACTTGTAATCATAGCTTGCCACAAATTGATCTTGAAACTAGCCATAACTTGAGATATCTTGACAACTCTTAGCCAAAGCTCAGCTTGTTTAACGCATGACTTTAGTATCAATCTTGGTAACATGTCCCCAAAATGACCATAAGAATAAGGACACATACTTTCTTTTATCTCCACTCGAAACCAAACTCCCTTGCAAGCCAATAAGCTCACACAAGTCAATCATGATCATTTGGAGCGAGACCATGAATCCACACAAATGTTTAGTATGGGGGAGTGAGAGGGTAGGACAAATTTGGGGTATGATAGATGCCCCTATCTAATTGGCTTGAACCTGAGAGAATGAACTGCTGAATGGCATTCATTTTTAGGGTAGAAGTCAATTAGATATAAGAAGACCCCAAAATTTGTCTGACAAAAGGTAAAATGATATAGAGTGGGAGTTGACAGAATGAGGTAATGGGGTTCAAATTGAACAACATAACTTGAGGTTCTTTGGGTCGTCGAAGCAGTCCCTTATCCATCAAGGTTCTCCAATGATACCAAAGTAGTATTTTTGAAGGCAGACGATTCTCTGGGTCGTCAAAGCAGTCCCTTATCCAATAAGGTTCTCCGATGATACCAAAGCAGTATCTCTGTGGTAAATATATTGAGGAATAGTTGAGCAAGATTCCTGTCGGAGGAAATGTGCTGGCTCTGCAGGGGAAAGCTCACAAGAAACTTTCTAGGATATCCTCTGCTTGGGGAGCACTGACAACAGCTGTTGGGGATTGTCAATATCAACTGCCTGGCTGAAGAATGACTTACTGGGGAATAGGATTCCATGAGCACGGGAGGGGTATCAACTCCTCTTTAGAAGAATACTGCCTACTTTGAAGGACTGGCCAAGATGCTTGCGAATTGATCCTGGATCCTGTTATGATATGATGCTGGGGATGGAAATGCCATGCATACAGGAATGCAAATGAACTTGTTTTATTATGAAATGCATATGGGAATGCAACCGGGCAAGGCTTCACTTCTGGTTTCCAAAGAAGGATTAATGGGGATTAGATGGAGCAAGGTGAAAGACTCACTGGGAATACTGGCATATCAACTCGGGGGTTGAGAAAAGGAAATACTATCGACTCGGGGGTCGAGGAAACATTAAGATAAGTTGTCGTCAACTCGGGGGTTGAAAGAAAGGTAAAGGTGATATCGACTCGGGGGTCGAGGAAATAAAGACAATATCGTCTCGGGGGTCGAGAAAATAAAGGCAAGGTAATTTATCAACTCGGGGGTTGAAGGTAATAACAAATATTGACTCGGTGGTCGAAGAAGATAAAGATAACAATGACTCGGGGGTCAGTACAAGCAATAAGATGTCAACTCGGGGGTTGAAGATGTAATAGTGATATCGACTCGGGGGTCGAGAAAATAAAGCAATATCGACTCGGGGGTCGAGAAGATAAAGACAAAATATCATCAACTCGGGGGTTGAAGGAAAGGTAAACATCGACTCGGGGGCCGAAGGAAATAAAGACAACATTGACTCAGGGGTCAAGAACAAAACAATATATATCAACGCGGGGGTTGAGGAAGGAAATAGATTATGTATATGGTGCACGTATGTTGTATATGATGTATATGTGGATGCAAGCAGGTTATTGGTCTTATGAAGGTGCCAGCAGGGTGGACTTTTGGTGGTTGCCAAGCAAGGTGGACTTTAGGAGGTTGCGAATGAGGACTGGACTTTTCAGGTAGGTGCCAAGCAGGGTTGGATTTTATGTGGTGCCAAACAGGGTTGAACTTTTGGTAGTTGCCAAGCGAGGTTGGATTTTTGGTAGTTGCCAAGCGAGGTTGGACTTTGAGGAGTTTCCAAACAGAGTTGGACTTTTGGTAGGTGGAAGGATTTGATTTCCCGACACTTAGTATCTGATACTGCCATTATCAGAGGATAGCTGTGGATGCTCCTGGTGCCCCAAGTTTGATCCTTTGCATAAATTGCGTGCTTGGTTCCTGAGAGAACCTCACTTCTAGCTGATGTGCCATAAATGGTTGTATGAGCGCAGCGACATAACCAATGCATGTTTACTGTATGAGCGTAGCAGCTTATCCAATACATTCTGATGGTGCATTTACTCTGCCCCAAGGCTTTTAATACTTGTTGAATTCAAGGGTCGCTTAGTGCATGACATGGCCAGCTTGACCAACTTGAATGTATGAAGGGAATCTGCCCCTGTCTGGAGGGTAATGAGATGATCTGCCCTAGTGTCTGGATCAGTGGTCTGCCCCTATGTCTAGATTTTGCAGTGGTCTACCCCAGTCTTGGCTTTTGAAAGACTTGCCTCAGATTGACTAAGTATGGCTTTGAAGGACTTGCCCCAGATTCACATGGTTATGAGATAGTCTCGATTCGAGTCAGTGCCAACGAATACTCAAGTTTCTCTCTGATTGAACTTTGTTGGAATTTTCCTAATGTCAAATGCTGATTTAAAATTAAAATTGATCATTTAGAAATGGTAATTTTAATGCGACATTCATGCACATTTTGAAAAATCATTTATTGGAATGATGTGTAAGTGTGTGACGAGTGAACTATTAGTCCAAACGCAGTGCTGATTTACTGGTGTGTGAAAGATACAACAAGAGTACGACACCAATACAAAAGATTAGTAAATATGTAGGAGTCAGTTTATGCAACCTTGCTGTAGTATGCTTTCAGTATAAACCCCGCCTCAATTAGGTCTTTTGAGGGTTTGTAGCGAGCGATTTTGGACGCGGTTCTTAAGCGCTGGTCGCTCTCTGCGGTTTGAGCTTGAACTACAGGTCAATTCATTTTTTATCCTATTGTGAGCTGAATAAGGAAGGGAAATAGATGTCTCCAATTAACCCTGCTTTGCATACTGAGTTTAAACAGCGGTCTGTTAGGTTACGGATGCTATCAATGTGGGGGGCCTTTGTACTGGTTATTTGTATTTTCGCCAATACTGTTTTCTTTCTTTTTTACCTGGGCAGAAGGTTTCTGGCGGGGAACAAGGATTTGGATGTTAGGACTGATGCTTTTGAATTACTGCTTTTGATTGATGGAGATATGGGATTTGGGTTTTTTGTTGATTGCGCTCGCTAAGATCTTTTCTTTCGATCTTATGCCTACGTATTCCCGTTTACCGAAACAGGGAAATCAGAGCGTTTGTAGTTCCTCCTATTCTATGGGAGGAAATGGGTGTTTTTGGTGTCTTGTTCAAAGCCCAAGACGTGAAGCGAAAGGTGGTTTGTATCTTGTTCAAAGCCCAAGATGTGAAGCTGAAAGGTCTATTTGTGTCTTGTTCAAAGCCCAAGACGTGAAGCTGAAAGACCTCGACTTTAGAGAGAATTTGTCATCTCTAAAGAGGGGAGAAGGAGAATTACTTTAACTGGGATACGCGGATCCGAGCAATGCCATAATTTCTGATGAAAGGGTTTTAACCTGAAGGAGAAGACTTTAACTCAGTGTAGAGCAATGCCATCTTTCCTTAGGAATTTCTCATGCTAAAAGAGGGACAGTGGCGTGGATGTAGATGATCCAGAGGCTTGCCGCTTACAGCGATTAGATGAAGGGGAAGGAGTTGTTGATGTTTGTGTACTGTGAACGAGGCACAACTTTGATGCTAAAAGGTTGATTGGATCAACCAGTGGTTTTCTTATACAAAGCCTAAGAGGAGGCTAATTTCCGCTAAGAAAATCATTATACAAAGCCTAAGAGGAGGCTAATTTGTGTCTCGTACAAAGCCCGAGAGAGAGGCTAAAAGGGTTGACTCAACAGGAGAATCTTTTATACTCAACAAGAGAGTGTTTTTGTATCTCGTATGAAGCCCGAGATGAAGGCTAAAAGTTTGACTCAACAAGAGAATCTTTGTGTGTCTCGTACAAAGCCCGAGAGAGAGGCTAAAGGAGGTTGACTCAACAAGAGAGTCTTTTATACTCAACAAGAGAGTGTTTTGTATCTCGTACAAAGCCCGAGATAGAGGCGAAAGGTTGGCTGTTTCAGTTGAGTGACAGGTCCAGTATGTTGGTTAAAAGAGAAAATCAGTTCTTATAAAGAGACTGATTAAAAGTAAGGCTATGCTTTGGCGCTTGATCAGAGGATCAGGGTTATTTCCTGTTCTTTAAGGAAATGGGAAATCCATAGGGGTTTTGAGACTGTCCGAGTATGCGGGTTTCCTTCCTATTTAACGAAGGGGTCACTTGAGAATGTCTTTTAAGACTCAAGGAAGTTAGACTGTCCGTGTCTAGAGTTTTATCTTTAGTACTATGCTTTGAGAAACAGTAGTAGACTCTACTAAAGGACTGTTCTATGAGGATGACTAGGTTCTGTTCCTATACCTCTAGGAGGTCGTCGGGACAATTTGTACGAAGCCCAAGAGGAGGCTGGAAACTTTTAAGAAGCCGACGGGTCCTTGTACGAAGCCCAAGAGGAGGCTATCATTCCCGGAGGAAGAGATCATTATACGAAGCCTAAGAGGAGGCTGTGAATACTTCTAAGAAGCCGTAGGGTCCTTGAATAATGCCCAAGAGGAGGCCGATGCTTTTAAGAAGCCCGTGGGTCTATCATCTCCTTTCCATTAGGAGAGATAACTCTTTTAAAGATAAAACACCACTGGTAAACGTGCGAGGTTTACTATCCAGCGACTTCTAGCTTTTAAAGAGGGTTCCTTAGTTAAGGTCCAAGATTATGACCGTAGTGGGTACCCAAACCCCGAGACATTCAAGGCAAGCTATCCACGAGGAATAGATCAAGTCAGGAAAGTTTGAGAATTTGGAAGAAACTCAAAGATGCCATTCACGGAGAATACATTCATCTTGGGGAGTAGAGCTTCTTGATGATTCCTAAGGAGGACAGCCGAAGAGAAGACTGTATCTGGTGCTCCTATTGGGGATCTAGGCGTCTATTTCTATGAATAAATGAAACGGCGTCACCTAGTTCTAGACGTAGTAGCCGGGAAAAATCGAAATATCTATACTATTATTACGCAGTAGATATGAGTTTATGAAAGGAGACTTACAGTGAGCAGCCCCACAATACAGTTTATAATATGAAAGCAGTAAACGAAAGCGATAACCACTTACTCGGTTGTAGTGCTTCCATGCTGTTTGGTTAGTTGTTCAACAAAGAAAGATTGAAAACAATAGTATATTCAAAATCAAAGGAGAAAGTGCTTTGAAAAAGAAAGATTTGGGGCTTACAGCTCAAGGAGAGGCCCAGGGTTTTATCAGTGAGCGCACTGTTTGACTTTGTACAGAGGGACTTATACAAGTGACTGGGGCCCAAAAAGGTTTTCTGTACAAAGGGATAGGTCTTACACTCTCTCAAGAGGCCCAAAAAGGTTTAAAGAAAAGAGTGGGGCTTATAACACGAGGGTAGGCCCAAATGATTTTTCGTTTAAAAATGGCGATCGCGCCGAGGTTTTCTTTTAACGCAGAGGGACTTATACAATAAGTGAGGCCCAAAATGTTTTGGTTAAAAGGGGGATTGGGTCTTACACTCTAATAGAGGCCCAAAGTGTTTTGAATGGGTCTTATAGCTCAAGGAGAGGCCCAGATGGTTTTTATTTTTAAACGGGCGACGATCGCGCCGTTTACTTGTACAGAGGGACTTATACAATGAGTGAGGCCCAAAAAGTTTTTGTACAAGGGGGGATGGGTCTTACACTCTCTCAAGAGGCCCAAAGTGTTTTTTTAAAGAAAAGAAATGGGTCTTACTACTCGAGGGTAGGCCCAGATGATTTTTGAAAAGGCGACGATCGCGCCGTTTGTTTTTTGACGGTATCGGGACTTATACAATAAGTGAGGGCCAAAAATGATTTGGTCAAAAAAAGGATTGGGTCTTACACTCTAATAGAGGCCCAAAGAGTTTTGAAAATGATTTATGAGGGTTGAATTAATCAAAAACCCTAATTTGTTTTCAAAATGTATTTAATTGAATTAAAATTCAATTAAAATGATCAAAAATTGTTTAACACATGGAAAAAAAATTGTGATCTTGGATTAATGCTTCAAAAATTAAGTATTGACCTACAAAATAATTAGAAAGCATTAAAAGTTGCAAAATCAATGTAGAAAAAATATTTAAAATGCCAAAAACAATCAAAATATTAATTCTTTACAAAAATATCAATTATATGAAATAAATAATATTTTTGGGATTTTTTGATAAAATAAAATATTTTAACATTTTTGTGAATTATTAAAAAAAGAATCAACTCAAAATCATTAAAACTCAGAGAGAAATTAATTTTTGAATCAATTAAACAAAATCACAAAATTCAAATATTTGAATTTATGAAAAATGGCGCCAAGAACAGCTGAAGAACACACGCGTGTTCTTGGTTTCTCAGATTTGCATTTTCTATCCAATCTCCATGAATACGTAATCATATCATGCAATCCACATATCATTATGCTCGTCTCAACCTCACGATCATGTCTATGTACTTTAATTTCATTTAAATTAAACATACAACAAGAAATCACGAAGAGACCTCAAGAACCCTAATTTCTGCATGAAGGCTGGGATTTTTGATACACGATTCAAACAATGCAATTAATTGAGGGAAAACATTCCATGCATGATTATGAACATATGGCCAAATTATTGTGCGAGGAAATATGCATAGATTGAGAGATGACCAAGCATGTGCTTACCTCCAAGCCGTGACAGCAAGTTCAAAGTGATTTTTGATTTGGAGGTGTTACAGATGAGTGGTGATGATCTGAACAGCTTCCCTACACCCTATGGATTGTGTTTGGATGGTTGGACTTGATTGAAATTGGCTGGATCATTTTGTGGTACCTCAGCTGCACTTTGGTTAAAACCTTGAGCAACCAGCTGGTGATTTCATGAAATTGATGTTTCAGAAGTAATCTAAGTGTTTGATCAGCTCATATGTGATGTATGTGAGGTGTGTGAGTGATTGGTTTGATTGGAATCGCTCTCAAACTCAAAACCCGATAGTGACTTGCCTTAGAAGGCAAAATTGGAGTGAAAGAAGAGATTTTGAGGAAAGCATCTGTTAGATAGCTTTGGTGTACTCAAACTGATCACAATTGAGCTCTATTTATAGTAGAGCAAGTTTGTTTTGCAAGGAATAGTGCATGGCAGCTGGTAAGTAGGTTTGGCCAATGTTGTCCAATGAAAATCCAAGTCTCCTCTAGCCATTGACTAGAGGTTAGGGCACAGAGCTTTGGTTCCCTTGGTCTTGGATAAGTCTTGACTGATTTCATATGAGAATGGCTCAGTCCATGCCACCTTGATGGTTCCATTGAATGCCTCATTCCAAATTTGAAGTCTTGTCCCTATTTTGGCCATTCTAGGTTCAACATGCTATTTCTTGTTCCATGGACTTTGGAGGCTTGGCTCAGTGATTGTCCCCTTTAGATTCAATCCTCTGAGGTGTCCAAGTGGATAGGAGCAATTGAATTTGGCTGATTTTGGCAAATCGACCAAAGTTGCAAATTCTGCCTTGCCTTGACAGATTTCAGCAAGGCAACTTGGCAATGTTGTATCTCATGGTGTAGGTTGAATTTAGCAATGTTCTTGGCCATTTTGGAAAGTTCTTACATGATACAACAACTGTTTGAACAAGTTTCGTTTTGATCTCTTTTGATTCCAAGTGAAAAATCCCCCTACATTTGGCAAAAAGTGAGGCAGAATCTGACTTAGTGAAAATTTCACTAAGTGTTGGAAAAAGTGACATTTTCACTTTTCAGCCACTTTGATCACTCCATAACTCAAAATCCTTAATGAATTGGAATGACTTGTAGTTGAAGTTTTTGTAGACGATAATGAGGGCTACAAATTCATCTTTGGATGAGAAAAAATGGCCTTGTGGTTTAGGAGTTATGGTCCTTCAAAGTTGGTACCCTTGCCACTTTATTTTTAACTTAGAAAAATTTCTAAGTTTTATGGTTACCCCTTTTACAAGTTATCTCACTTTTCTTGATTTTCCTTGATGAATGATGATTCAAATCATACATTAACATCATTTTAGGGTTAAAAATCCATTTTGGTGAAAAATCTCAAAAAGTCAAAGTTGACTTTTGTGCACAGTTGACTTTTTATCAGATGAATTCCAAACTGTGCAATTCTTCAGGAAATCATGTCCTTGACCTAAATCAAACTTGATGGACATGTTCCATGGGTGTCATAGGGTATATTCAATCATGTATTAGGGTTTGGGAGCATGTCCTGGTCAAAAGTCAAAGTTACAGTTGACTTTTCCCTTAAAACCCTAATTGTGGTGCAGATGAAATTGAGACTTGTTGCTCAAACTTCTTGGATCAATCCATTGTTCCAAATGGATAAATATGGTATATTAGAGACCCTCAAATCATCTCTTGAGGTCTTGGCTCATGGTTTGTCCCAAAAGTCAACTTAGGGGTGAATTAGGTCAAGAAACCATAATTCCTGATTTTTGATGAATGCATCCCTTGAGGTAAAATTGACTTGATGCATGGGTTCATGAGGTTACATGAAGTATATTAGGTTATGTTTTGGATCATTGCCTTGTGCCCAGATGAAAATTTCCATCTGGAGGCCCTGGTTGACCAAAACCCTAATTTGGTGACACTGTCGATCTTGAGACTTGATCTACCTAGAAGGGAGCAGCCTTGTGCTTAATCCTTGAAGTGGGAGTCCTTTTTGATCCATTGTGGATGTTTAAGAGATTAGACAAGTTGAAGATCATGTCATTTCTTGATTGATCCTTTGTCTAAGTACTCAGAGAGGGCTTGAAACCCTAATTTTGATTGTAGTGGATGCTCACCCATCTTTGGGGAGACTAATGAAGCATAAAGGTACATCCATATTGTGATGATGATTTTCACAATGATGGGAAATCTAAGTGGTCAAAATTTGGGGTATTACAGATGCCCCTATTTAATCTTCTTGGACCCGAAGGTGTGAATGACGAAGGTGTTCGGGCATTCGGGGTGCAAGGGGATTAAATATCGGAATATCCGAAATTTTGACGGTGGTTATGAATGGTAGCTTACACATTCATCTTCTTTAGCTAAGCGATGATGCTTAGAAAAGGTAAACTTCCCCTCGATCCTGGTTTTCAGCCAAGGAGCTGGTCTCAGTTCTTTTTTGAAATAAACTTCCCCTCGATCCTGGTTTCCTACCAAGGAACTGGTCTTGGTTTCTGAAATGAACTTCCCCTCGTTCTTGGTTTCCTACCAAGGAACTGGTCTTAGTTTCTGATTTAAACTTCCCCTCGATCCTGGTTTCCTACCAAGGAACTGGTCTTAGTTTCTGATTTAAACTTCCCCTCGATCCTGGTTTCCTACCAAGGAACTGGTCTTAGTTTCTTTTGTCAATAAACTTTATTGACAAGGGACGCTATGTGTAGCGGTTTTCCTTCAAACTTCTCGCCGAATTTTCCAGGGGAGACGCCATTTGAGTGGGAAAAGATTTGATGTCAGACTTGCTGGGGAACCCATTCGTCTGAATTGTAGAGGTACACAAACTTCTCTGTTTTGGAGACGCCATTTGTCGATTCTACTGGGGAAAGCGAGTCTCTTGAGAGACTGTTTTCGTTTGGGGTTACATCATACTTTTCTTGGGATCTTCCCGGAGAAATGCCATATGATGGGATCCAATTTTGAGGTGCCAATGACCTTCTCATCAGTGGTTTTTCGGAGCAAAACTGGCGTGCTGCCGAATCTCTGATCACGAGGCTTTCTCTGTGGATTTTCCTTAATCCGGGAAAGCAAGGATATCATCTTTAATGGTGAAGAGTGGCATCTGTTGAAGGTTCTCTGATCTTTCAGAGGTTCAAGTTATCAAAGTGGTCAAGGACCAACTTCTTTCCAGAATTAAACCGGAAGCGAGGTTGTTCAGACACAGTATTTCCTGACGAGGCAAGAACTGACAACTCGATTGAGAGGACTTCTACCACTAGGGGACAAGACCGACTAGAGTGATAGCGATGCAATATGAAATGTAAATGCAAATAAAAAATGCATGATGTATGTATGTATATGCTGACAAAACAGACGCGACATATAGACTAATGGATGAACACAATTGGATACTCGGCCATCGCGGGGCGAAGAAGTACCGTTGATTCAAAATAGAAATTCCACCTTGCTTAGGAGAGATAGTCCCGTTGGGAGCTTTGTTGATCGGGCTTAGGAGATGAGAACTCGGCCGAAGATGTCAGACGAAACATGGTCTCTGACATTGCTGATCCTTCATTCAGGCGTACTGGTCTAGAAGGAGTACTTTGATTCTACACTTTGAAGTCTGCTTACTTCGGGAGAAGCGATCGATGTTCTTCTGATGTTCAACAGTCAAAAGAAATGCCATCTTTAATTTAAAAGCAGAAAAAGTTTAACAAGTAAATTTATTTTTGTTTTATTTCAAGAATCACTGATTAAGTTTAAACAACGTCGTTCTGTAAAGCTAAAACAAGTAAAGAATTACAAACAAAAGCACAAGGGCTCAAATTTTATTGATAAGATGGAGATCAGCCAAACGCGTGATTCCAAAGAGTATATACAAAGTTAGAAAATGGTAATTTACAGGGAAAAGGGCTACGTTGAAACAAAACGACCACTATCCTTCTACCAACTTTGAGTTCGGGACATCCCGAGCTTCCGTCGAAGATGACCTTGACTGGAGTTTTCCTCCGATAGATGATGCAACTGCTGCTGAGGGACTTGCCTCTGTTGAACATAGTTACTTGCCATTATCCCTAACTTTTTCCTGGATTGTACTATGAGATTTCCAATCCATCGGGATGATTTTTTTCATGTCTCTAACTTTTGCCTGGACCGCCCTTTCGGGTTTTCAATCCACCGAGACGTTTTTTTTGTTTTAGGCGAAGTATTTCTTGACTACATCAACATTCGTGGGGTAGGCAAATTCCTCTCCGTCCATGGTTGCAAGTCTCAAGGCGCCGCCTGAGAAATCTTTCGTGACCACATAGGGGCCATCATAATTTGGGGTCCATTTGCCCCGAGAGTCAGTGAGAAATGATTGTATCTTCTTGAGCACAAGGTCTCCTTTCCTGAAGACACGAGGTCGGACCTTTTTGTCGAACGCCCTCTTCATTCTCTGTTGATACAACTGACCACGGCATAGTGCCGTGATTCACTTCTCTTCGATCTGGTTCAGTTCGTCGTGTCGACTTTGACACCATTCAGCCTCGGTGAGCTTAGCTTCCATCAATAACCGGATTGATGGGATCTCTACTTCTATGGGGAGAACTGCCTCCATGCCATATACTAGAGAGAAAGGGGTTGCCCCTGTTGAAGTGCAGACAGATGTTCGATAACCGTGAAGAGCAAAGGGTAGCATTTCGTGCCAATCTTTATAGGTTACAACCATCTTCTGAACAATCCTCTTGATGTTCTTGTTAGCCGCTTCTACCGCTCCGTTCATCTTGGGTCGGTAGGGAGATGAGTTATGGTGTTCGATCTTGAACTCTGCACACAACTCTTTCATCATCTTATTGTTCAAGTTAGATCCATTATCAGTAATGATCTCGCTTGGAACACCATAACGGCAGATGATATTGTTTTTGATAAATCGGACCACCACTTGTCGGGTTACATTGGCGAATGACGCTGCTTCGACCCACTTGGTGAAATAGTCAATGGCTACCAGGATGAACCGATGTCCGTTTGAAGCCTTGGGCTCAATCATACCAATCATGTCGATTCCCCATATGGAAAAAGGCCAAGGGGAAGAAAGAACTTTGAGATGTGATGGCGGTACATGAATTTTGTTGGAGTATATCTGACACTTGTGACACCTCCTCATGTACTTGTAGCAGTCGGATTCCATTGTCAACCAATAATACCCGGCCTTGAGAATTTTGCTCGCCATTGTGTGTCCGTTGGCATGAGTGCCAAAGGATCCTTCATGAATTTCTTTCATGAGCCTGTCTGCTTCTGGTCTGTCGACGCATCGGAGCAAGACCATGTCAAAATTTCTCTTATAAAGAGTGTCACCACTCGGGAAGAAGTTTCCAGCCAATCTTCTGAGGGTTTTCCTGTCTTTTCTGAGTGCCCCAGATGGGTACTCTTGTTTCTGAAGGAAGCATTTGATATCGTGATACCAAGGTCTGTCGTCTATGACTACTTCAATCGCGAAGATGTAAGCGGGTCGTTCAAGGCGCATTATGTCGATCTTAGGTATGTCATTCCATCGACCTACACTAATCATGGAAGAGAGAGTGGCTAATGCATCAGCCATGTGATTCTCATCACGAGGGATGTGATGAAAGTCGACTCTGTTGAAGAAGGGTAACAACCTCCTTGCATAGTCTTTGTAAGGAATCAATCCTGATTGGTATGTGTTCCAATCTCTTTTTATCTGATTAATAACCAGGGCTGAATCGCCGTATACGTCCAAATTTTTGATCCTTAAATCAATTGCTTCTTCGAGACCCATGATACATGCTTCTTATTCGGCCTCGTTGTTCGTACACTTGAACGTAAGTTGAGCGGTGAAAGGAATGTGGGAACCCTAAGGGGTAACAATGATTGCCCCAATTCCGTTTCCATAATGATTGACTGCTCCGTCAAAGATAAGTCCCCACTGGGAACCTGGTTCTGGCCCTTCACTGGGTAGCGGTTCATCGCAGTCTTTCATCTTTAGATACATGACATCTTCATCTGGGAAGTCAAACCCGATTGATTCTTGATTGTCAATCGGTTGATGAGCCAAATGATCGGCTAAAATACTTCCTTTAACGGCTTTCTGAGCATGGTACTCTATGTCATATTCTGATAGTAACATCTTCCCGTGAGAGCAGGTTTTTCGAAAACGTACTTGATTGGATCCATTTCGGAGACCAACCAAGTAGTATGACGAATCATGTACTGGCGAAGACGTTTGGCTGCCCAAGCCAAAGCGCAACAAGTTTTCTCAAGCATTGTGTACCGAGTTTCGCAGTCGGTGAATTTCTTGCTTAAATAGTAAATGGCAGACTCTTTCCTTTTAGTTTCGTCTTGTTGGCCAAGTACACATCCCATTGAGTCCTCTAGGACTGTGAGGTAAATGATCAGTGGTCTTCCTTCCACTGGAGGTGATAGAATCGGAGGATTCAACAGATATTCCTTGATACTGTCGAAGGCAGTTTGGCAATCTTCTGACCAAATGCAATCCTAGTTCTTTTTGAGTAATTTGAAAATCGACGCACACGTCGCGGTCATAAGGAATATGAATCTGGAGATGTAGTTCAAACGTCCCAGGAATCCTCTGACTTGTTTTTTTAGTTTTCGGAGAAGGCATTTCTTGAATGGCCTTGACCTTGTCAGGATCAACTTCAATTCCTTTCTGGCTAACGATGAACCCTAGTAATTTCCCCGAACGGACACCGAAGGTGCACTTGTTGGGATTCAAGCGGAGCTTGAATTTTCTTAGACGTTCAAACAATTTTGACAGATGTTCAACGTGCTCATCCTCTGTTCTTGATTTTGCAATCAAATCATCGATATATACCTCGATTTCTTTGTGTATCATGTCATGAAACAGAGTAGTCATGGCCCTTTGATAGGTTGCCCCGACATTCTTCAAACCGAACGGCATTACCTTGTAACAAAAGGTACCCCATGGGGTAATGAACGAAGTTTTCTCCATGTCTTTCGGCGCCATTTTGATCTGGTTATAGCCCGAGAATCCATCCATGAAGGAGAATCTGTCCATTCTGTCAAACATAGTTTCTTTCTTACCAGAAGGTGTCTGTGGAATCTGTCCTTCCGGGACAGTATGCACCACAGGGGGTGGTACCGTAACTACGGCAGTAAGTCTTGGCGCTTCCCGAAGTTTGTAACCTTCAGGAGTCTTCAGTATGCCCCTGGCATCTTCGCTTTCCCGAAGTTTGTAACCTTCAGGCCCAGCGGCTTCTGTTGCGATTCCCTGATCTTCAGTGATCGGCGGAACATATCCTTCCGGGATATAGTTAACAGGCATGCCCCAAGGACGATCTTTCGGCATCTGATACCTAGGATCATACTTTTCTATGATGGGCGTTGAGGTGATCTCTGAGATCATAGTTCTTTGTAGCTGAGCTTCTGCCATGGCTTGCATGTCGTTACGAAGCTTTCTCATATCCTCTCTCAGAGCGTCGATCTCTTCTTTCAACTCTCTGTTTTCTTCCTCAAGATCATCCATCTTTTTCTGACGATTGGCCCGAGTATTATACGAATGAGACGGTTTGACTCTAGAATCGAGACACAAACGTGAGATTCGTAGGGAAGAAGAATACGCGATGTGAGAATGGTGAATGCAATGATTATATTAATTGTTGTTTTTTTTGTTTAATAAACTTCGACAATTAGATTGCAAATATCAAATAGTGGGGAAACCCCTTTTTATTGAATTCCAAAGGATTACAGAAATGGAAATACAGTAGATTACAAAGTGTAGAAACAGAAACCTAAACTAATGGGTCCCGAGTCCTCTTCTTTGACCGGGGTGCTTGGGCCGTTGTTGGGTTGTCATTCCTTTGCCAGGTGAAAGGAGCGAGCAAATTCCTTTGGTCATCTTGATTCTCTACAACATGCTGCTCCAAAATTTCAATCAGAGCATCTTTCTCTTTTAGTAGTTGCTGTATTTGGATACACTCTACGTCGAGGGTGCGGTACTTGTTCTTCCAAGACCTTCTTTCCTTTTGAACCTTGTTGAGAGTAACCTGAAGCTTTTCAGTTTCCGTCATGAAGTACATGACAGATTCCCTCGGCGGAAGAATTCCGTAACGAGGATAAGGCATCTTTAGCTTGAGAGCTCTAGTTTGTACCCAATGGAGATAAGGCTCCACCGAGACACAGTCCGGTTTTCCCAGAGACTCTCGTCCTATCTTATGAACATGTTTCCAAGCTTCCACTATTTCCATCTTTAGTGCTCTGTCATTTTCTCCTTCTTTGAAGAAAAGACCTTCCAGATGAACACCCAGTGGGATGTGTCTCATCGGGTATCCAAATTGACGAAGAACCAATATCGGATGATAGTTGATTCCTCCTTTAGTTCCTATGAGGGGTACGCTAGGGAAGTTTCCACAACGGTCAATGACTCTGATTCCCTCATAAATCCTATTACACCAATCTATATCGGAATTGGTGAGAGACATGATCTTCTGCGACCAATGTAAGACACTCTTGCAATCCCAAAAAGCAGCAGACTTGGGCAAGTGAGAGATAAACCATTTGTAAAGCAAAGGTACACAGCATGTGATCTCTCCTCCGCTGTACAAATTTCCCAAGTGTACAGAATGATACGCATCTGCGAGCAAAGTCGGTACAGGGTTTCCAATGAGAAAAACCTTAATAGCGTTGATATCGACGAAGTTATTGATGTTGGGAAACAAAAATAACCCGTAGGTGAGCAAGACAAAGATGCTTTCAAAAGCAGTCCCGTTCCCTATACTAGCGAAGTATAAAGCCTTTTTTTGTCAAGAACTGGGCTGGCAAACCTTGGATGCCACCCTTAGTGGTCATGTGAGTCCTGACCTCAGACTCGTCCAAATGAATTGCTATTGCAATAGTCTGATTCTTTGGAATTTCTTCCAGTCCAGAAAATGGAGCTCGATCAGTGATATGTAAATCAGTCAGATAAGAATACTCCTCTAGCGTTGGTGATAGCTGGTAATCCGGGAATGTGAAACAGTGATAAACCGGATCGTAGAATTGAATGAGCGCGTCCATGATCCCCTTAATCACATGGACTCTTAACAGTGGTAGCAAACCACGTGCTTGGCTTTGAAAGCCTCTGGGTTAACGACCATCCTTGCTAACCTTCTCAAATCCCCTAGTTTTGGAACCTTGAAGGTATACTGGTGAGTTCTCCTTCTACTGAAATCCATTAATGCAATCTTTTTCTCTGATATTTGCAATCACAGTCTTAGTTTGATTTGAAAAACAGAGAGACTGGAAGAGAAAGTTTTTTTGAATGTTTTAATGTTTTATTAAACGAATGCATGAATGCAGCACACAAAAACATAGAAAAAACATGGGGTCAAAGGGTCGTTGTCATGAAGTCAAGGCTCTACCCATCCCCAAAGGTTTATACTAGGGTGATTTTTGTACCTGTACTCATTATCATCAGCTCCTCCCAGGAAAGCAAAACAACAAGCGGATCGCCAGCGAGTTGTAGAGCAATCTTAGAGTAAGTGCCATTCACCGAGAATAGATCACCAGCCTCAAATGAGGGTAGTATCGCGTAACAATTATTTCTGATAGTTTCCGTACTACGAAAGGGTTTGGCTCCTCAGCTTCTCAGACTTAACAACCGGCCCATTGGCCCATTCCCGACCTGTCGCCATCACTTATCTTAAGTGTATACTCATTCTCACCACATGCGGCATCACACGCATTCCCAGTAGCAAAAAAATAAACACGTATAGAAATTAGGAAAAGTAGTATATATATTTGTCCTAATCATCCTAGACTTATAAAGCTATGATTCCTAAGTTCCTGACAGAAATGAGTTCCCCGACGGAAGCCCCAATCTGTGGTATTCACACAAGTGAAGAGAAGAAAGGTTTGTCCAAGGTTTCCACCTTAAACGTTTAAGAAAGAAGATTTAGCCCCACGGTGGGCACCACTTTTTCTGTAGCGAGCGATTTTGGACGCGGTTCTTAAGCGCTGGTCGCTCTCTGCGGTTTGAGCTTGAACTACAGGTCGATTCATTTTTTATCCTATTGTGAGCTGAATAAGGAAGGGAAATAGATGTCTCCAATTAACCCTGCTTTGCATACTGAGTTTAAACAGCGGTCTGTTAGGTTACGGATGCTATCAATGTGGGGGGCCTTTGTACTGGTTATTTGTATTTTCGCCAATATTGTTTTCTTTCTTTTTTACCTGGGCAGAAGGTTTCTGGCGGGGAACAAGGATTAGGATGTTAGGACGGATGCTTTTGAATTACTGCTTTTGATTGATGGAGATATGGGATTTGGGTTTTTTGTTGATTGCGCTCGCTAAGATCTTTTCTTTCGATCTTATGCCTACGTATTCCCGTTTACCGAAACAGGGAAATCAGAGCGTTCGTAGTTCCTCCTATTCTATGGGAGGAAATGGGTGTTTTTGGTGTCTTGTTCAAAGCCCAAGACGTGAAGCGAAAGGTGGTTTGTATCTTGTTCAAAGCCCAAGATGTGAAGCTGAAAGGTCTATTTGTGTCTTGTTCAAAGCCCAAGACGTGAAGCTGAAAGACCTCGACTTTAGAGAGAATTTGTCATCTCTAAAGAGGGGAGAAGGAGAATTACTTTAACTGGGATACGCGGATCCGAGCAATGCCATAATTTCCGAAGAAAGGGTTTTAACCTGAAGGAGAAGACTTTAACTCAGTGTAGAGCAATGCCATCTTTCCTTAGGAATTTCTCATGCTAAAAGAGGGACAGTGGCGTGGATGTAGATGATCCAGAGGCTTGCCGCTTACAACGATTAGATGAAGGGGAAGGAGTTGTTGATGTTTGTGTACTGTGAACGAGGCACAACTTTGATGCTAAAAGGTTGATTGGATCAACCAGTGGTTTTCTTATACAAAGCCTAAGAGGAGGCTAATTTCTGCTAGGAAAATAATTATACAAAGCCTAAGAGGAGGCTAATTTGTGTCTCGTACAAAGCCCGAGAGGGAGGCTAAAAGGGTTGACTCAACAGGAGAATCTTTTATACTCAACAAGAGAGTGTTTTTGTATCTCGTATGAAGCCCGAGATGAAGGCTAAAAGTTTGACTCAACAAGAGAATCTTTGTGTGTCTCGTACAAAGCCCGAGAGAGAGGCTAAAGGAGGTTGACTCAACAAGAGAGTCTTTTATACTCAACAAGAGAGTGTTTTGTATCTCGTACAAAGCCCGAGATAGAGGCGAAAGGTTGGCTGTTTCAGTTGAGTGACAGGTCCAGTATGTTGGTTAAAAGAGAAAATCAGTTCTTATAAAGAGACTGATTAAAAGTAAGGCTATGCTTTGGCGCTTGATCAGAGGATCAGGGTTATTTCCTGTTCTTTAAGGAAATGGGAAATCCATAGGGGTTTTGAGACTGTCCGAGTATGCGGGTTTCCTTCCTATTTAACGAAGGGGTCACTTGAGAATGTCTTTTAAGACTCAAGGAAGTTAGACTGTCCGTGTCTAGAGTTTTATCTTTAGTACTATGCTTTGAGAAACAGTAGTAGACTCTACTAAAGGACTGTTCTATGAGGATGACTAGGTTTTGTTCCTATACCTCTAGGAGGTCGTCGGGACAATTTGTACGAAGCCCAAGAGGAGGCTGGAAACTTTTAAGAAGCCGACGGGTCCTTGTACGAAGCCCAAGAGGAGGCTATCATTCCCGGAGGAAGAGATCATTATACGAAGCCTAAGAGGAGGCTATGAATACTTCTAAGAAGCCGTAGGGTCCTTGAATAATGCCCAAGAGAAGGCCGATGCTTTTAAGAAGCCCGTGGGTCTATCATCTCCTTTCCATTAGGAGAGATAACTCTTTTAAAGATAAAACACCACTGGTAAACGTTCGAGGTTTACTATCCAGCGACTTCTAGCTTTTAAAGAGGGTTCCTTAGTTAAGGTCCAAGATTATGACCGTAGTGGGTACCCAAACCCCGAGACATTCAAGGCAAGCTATCCACGAGGAATAGATCAAGTCAGGAAAGTTCGAGAATTTGGAAGAAACTCAAAGATGCCATTCACGGAGAATACATTCATCTTGGGGAGTAGAGCTTCTTGATGATTCCTAAGGAGGACAGCCGAAGAGAAGACTGTATCTGGTGCTCCTATTGGGGATCTAGGCGTCTATTTCTATGAATAAATGAAACGGCGTCACCTAGTTCTAGACGTAGTAGCCGGGGAAACTCGAAATATCTATACTATTATTACGCAGTAGATATGAGTTTATGAAAGGAGACTTACAGTGAGCAGCCCCACAATACAGTTTATAATATGAAAGCAGTAAACGAAAGCGATAACCACTTACTCGGTTGTAGTGCTTCCATGCTGTTTGGTTAGTTGTTCAATAAAGAAAGATTGAAAACAATAGTATATTCAAAATCAAAGGAGAAAGTGCTTTGAAAAAGAAAGATTTAGGGCTTACAGCTCAAGGAGAGGCCCAGGGTTTTATCAGTGAGTGCACTGTTTGACTTTGTACAGAGGGACTTATACAAGTGACTGGGGCCCAGAAAGGTTTTCTGTACAAAGGGATGGGTCTTACACTCTCTCAAGAGGCCCAAAAAGGTTTAAAGAAAAGAGTGGGGATTATAACACGAGGGTAGGCCCAAATGATTTTTCGTTTAAAAATGGCAATCGCGCCGAGGTTTTCTTTTAACGCAGAGGGACTTATACAATAAGTGAGGCCCAAAATGTTTTGGTTAAAAGGGGGATTGGGTCTTACACTCTAATAGAGGCCCAAAGTGTTTTGAATGGGTCTTATAGCTCAAGGAGAGGCCCAGATGGTTTTTATTTTTAAACGGGCGACGATCGCACCGTTTACTTGTACAGAGGGACTTATACAATGAGTGAGGCCCAAAAAGTTTTTGTACAAGGGGGATGGGTCTTACACTCTCTCAAGAGGCCCAAAGTGTTTTTTTAAAGAAAAGAAATGGGTCTTACTACTCGAGGGTAGGCCCAGATGATTTTTGAAAAGGCGACGATCGCGCCGTTTGTTTTTTGACGGTATCGGGACTTATACAATAAGTGAGGCCCAAAAATGATTTGTTCAAAAAAAGGATTGGGTCTTACACTCTAATAGATGCCCAAAGAGTTTTGAAAATGATTTATGAGGGTTGAATTAATCAAAAACCCTAATTTGTTTTCAAAACGTATTTAATTGAATAAAAATTCAATTAAAATGATCAAAAATTGTTTAACACATGGAAAACAAATTGTGATCTTGGATTAATGCTTCAAAAATTAAGTATTGACCTACAAAATAATTAGAAAGCATTAAAAGTTGCAAAATCAATGTGGAAAAAATATTTAAAATGCCAAAAACAATCAAAATATTAATTCTTTACAAAAATATCAATTATATGAAATAAATAATATTTTTGGGATTTTTTGATAAAATAAAATATTTTAACATTTTTTTGAATTATTAAAAAAAGAATCAACTCAAAATCATTAAAACTCAGAGAGAAATTAATTTTTGAATCAATTAAACAAAATCACAAAATTCAAATATTTGAATTTATGAAAAATGGCGCCAAGAACAGCTGAAGAACACGCGCGTGTTCTTGGTTTCTCAGATTTGCATTTTCTATCCAATCTCCATGAATACGTAATCATATCATGCAATCCACATATCATTATGCTCGTCTCAACCTCACGATCATGTCTATGTACTTTAATTTCATTTAAATTAAACATACAACAAGAAATCACGAAGAGACCCCAAGAACCCTAATTTCTGCATGAAGGCTAGGATTTTTGATACACGATTCAAACAATGCAATTAATTGAGGGAAAACATTCCATGCATGATTATGAACATATGGCCAAATTATTGTGCGAGGAAATATGCATAGATTGAGAGATGACCAAGCATGTGCTTACCTCCAAGCCGTGACAGCAAGTTCAAAGTGATTTTTGATTTGGAGGTGTTACAGATGAGTGGTGATGATCTGAACAGCTTCCCTACACCCTATGGATTGTGTTTGGATGGTTGGACTTGATTGAAATTGGTTGGATCATTTTGTGGTACCTCAGCTGCACTTTGGTTAAAACCTTGAGCAACCAGCTGGTGATTTCATGAAATTGATGTTTCAGAAGTAATCTAAGTGTTTGATCAGCTCATATGTGATGTATGTGAGGTGTGTGAGTGATTGGTTTGATTGGAATTGCTCTCAAACTCAAAACCCGATAGTGACTTGCCTTAGAAGGCAAAATTGGAGTGAAAGAAGAGATTTTGAGGAAAGCATCTGTTAGATGGCTTTGGTGTACTCAAACTGATCACAATTGAGCTCTATTTATAGTAGAGCAAGTTTGTTTTGCAAGGAATAGTGCATGGCAGCTGGTAAGTAGGTTTGGCCAATGTTGTCCAATGAAAATCCAAGTCTCCTCTAGCCATTGACTAGAGGTTAGGGCACAGAGCTTTGGTTCCCTTGGTCTTGGATAAGTCTTGACTGATTTCAGATGAGAATGGCTCAGTCCATACCACCTTGATGGTTCCATTGAATGCCTCATTCCAAATTTGAAGTCTTGTCCCTATTTTGGCCATTCTAGGTTCAACATGCTATTTCTTGTTCCATGGACTTTGGAGGCTTGGCTCAGTGATTGTCCCCTTTAGATTCAATCCTCTGAGGTGTCCAAGTGGATAGGAGCAATTGAATTTGGCTGATTTTGGGAAATCGACCAAAGTTGCAAATTCTGCCTTGCCTTGACAGATTTCAGCAAGGCAACTTGGCAATGTTGTATCTCATGGTGTAGGTTGAATTTGGCAATGTTCTTGGCCATTTTGGAAAGCTCTTACATGATACAACAACTGTTTGAACAAGTTTGGTTTTGATCTCTTTTGATTCCAAGTGAAAAATCCCCCTACATTTGGCAAAAAGTGAGGCAGAATCTGACTTAGTGAAAATTTCACTAAGTGTTGGAAAAAGTGACATTTTCACTTTTCAGCCACTTTGATCACTCCATAACTCAAAATCCTTAATGAATTGGAATGACTTGTAGTTGAAGTTTTTGTAGGTGATAATGAGGGCTACAAATCCATCTTTGGATGAGAAAAAATGGCCTTGTGGTTTAGGAGTTATGGTCCTTCAAAGTTGGTACCCTTGCCACTTTATTTTTAACTTAGAAAAATTTCTAAGTTTTATGGTTACCCCTTTTACAAGTTATCTCACTTTTCTTGATTTTTCTTGATGAATGATGATTCAAATCATACATTAACATCATTTTAGGGTTAAAAATCCATTTTGGTGAAAAATCTCAAAAAGTCAAAGTTGACTTTTGTGCACAGTTGACTTTTTATCAGATGAATTCCAAACTGTGCAATTCTTCAAGAAATCATGTCCTTGACCTAAATCAAACTTGATGGACATGTTCCATGGGTGTCATAGGGTATATTCAATCATGTATTAGGGTTTGGGATCATGTCCTGGTCAAAAGTCAAAGTTACAGTTGACTTTTCCCTTAAAACCCTAATTGTGGTGCAGATGAAATTGAGACTTGTTGCTCAAACTTCTTGGATCAATCCATTGTTCCAAATGGATCAATATGGTATATTAGAGACCCTCAAATCATCTCTTGAGGTCTTGGCTCATGGTTTGTTCCAAAAGTCAACTTAGGGGTGAATTAGGTCAAGAAACCCTAATTCCTGATTTTTGATGAATGCATCCCTTGAGGTAAAATTGACTTGATGCATGGGTTCATGAGGTTCCATGAAGTATATTAGGTTATGTTTTGTATCATTGCCTTGTGCCCAGATGAAAATTTCCATCTGGAGGCCCTGGTTGACCAAAACCCTAATTTGGTGACACTGTCGATCTTGAGACTTGATCCACCTAGAAGGGAGCAGCCTTGTGCTTAATCCTTAAAGTGGGAGTCCTTTTTGATCCATTGTGGATGTTTAAGAGATTAGACAAGTTGAAGATCATGTCATTTCTTGATTGATCCTTTGTCTAAGCACTCAGAGAGGGCTTGAAACCCTAATTTTGATTGTAGTGGATGCTCACCCATCTTTGGGGAGACTAATGAAGCATAAAGGTACATCCATATTGTGATGATGATTTTCACAATGATGGGAAATCTAAGTGGTAAAAATTTGGGGTATTACAGGGTTGTAACGTGGTCTGGTTCAAGGTTAAGAAACAAAAGGGTATAAGGCTCAAAATTTATTTTGGTACCCACCCCTTCTTCGTGATGATCTCCAGTCCTACGTTCAGTTAAATCGAAACATGTGCTTAGATTTTGATGGTGTAAGAATGAAGATGAAGATTTAGGATTAGCTTGAAATGGCAGTCATCTTATTTTGTTTTTTGATGGACGTTAGTGACCCTTTGGTTTTGATTTGGTGGTCACTGTATCTTATTTTTATTGCTTGAGGATTTACAGATTTTTTTTTATCCCTAATTTTTGCATGGACTGATTTTATTCTTCGAGTCCATCGGGATTGCCCTAATTTTTGCCTAAGTCTCCTTTTTGAGGTGTTTGACTTAGCGAGCTCTTTTTTTTTAGAGTAAGGTTGTGACTGCCAAGTCAGTAGTCATTGAAGAACAACCACCATAACTTCTGGATTTTGCACGATTTCTTCGTCACCTCAAGACGTGTACAAAGAATACGGAGTTAGATTAACTGAACACTACCCTGCCCCGGGTTGAGTGTAAGGATTTGAATATCCGAAGGAAACTTCTACTTCTCGGCTCGAAGTGGTTAACTAGGGATTGACTCCTTATCTCTCCAGTGTTTGGGGACTTGAAACAATGCCTGTACATCCTTGGCAGGATTCTATTCGAAAGCATACCATCAGTAATTATGGGTATCTCATTTTCGTCATCCTCCCTCCAATCTTTCCTAAACAACAATTTGGTAAAGAAAGTGAATGAGAGGTGTATAGATGAATATTTTTGTTTTTTGATATAAGTGAAGAAAATGTGAGCGAATGCGACGTGATTAGTTCAAGAAAATGCATGATCACTTCATTAATATTACCATTAATAAACAACAATGTCTAAAAGCAAATAGCGCATAGCATAAAGAAACTACAAATGCATAGAAACGACATGATCTAAAAGTTGCCAACATTGGGGATTGGGCTTTTCCTTCTCGATTCGTTATTGGGCTAGCATTCTTGTTCATCAAGACCGGTGTAATAACCTTCTTCACACCTACTCTCAGTAGCTTCTTTCATAACATCAACTGATGGGCCCACCCGATCAAGTGAAGGATTGACGTTGATTTGAAGACCTCGAGGCGTAAATGAGATTAGCTTGGACTCAATCAGGTCTTGGATCTTGTTTTTGAGTTGTTTTCAATTCTCAGTTGAATTCCCCATAGCACCAGCATGGTATCCACATCTTGCATTGGCGTCGAAGCCTAGAGGGTATGGAGGAATAACAGGATCCAAGCCCTTTGGCACTATTAACCCACTACTAATCAAACGTGGCAATATATGACTGAACGACACTGGAAAATGATCAAAATGCCTTTTTGGTCTTTGATTATAGTAGTGTTGGGGTTGTGAAGAATGTTGTTGTGTAATCTGTTGTTGACGAGGGGGACCTCTATTGGCAGGAGTATATTGACCATGTGGAGAGAATGGAATCGTATAGGGAGGCCCATGGGATTGCTGACTTTGAACATTTGAGATGCTTGGGTATTGAGGATAAGGTACCGGAGATGGAGCTTGTAAAGTGTCCCAGATTGCATTGATTTCATCCTCCTCTTCCTCTTGAGAACTGACAATAGATTCAGTCTCACTAGCCTGGATGCTCGAGGCGTCTTGGATCTTTCCACTCTTGAGATGACTCTCGATGCGTTCTCCTACTAAGACCAAGTCAGATAAGTTTGATGTCCCATTGCTCATCATTTTTTCTAGGTATGGGCCTTGCAAAGAATCTATGAACAGGTCAACCAATTCTCTATCTAAAAGTGGTGGTTGAACGCTAGCAGCTACCTCTCTCCATCTCTGAGCATACCCTCTGAAGGATTCGTTCTCCTCTTGAGATAAACCTTGCAACTGTATACGGTTGGGAGCCATGTCAAGATTGTATTGGTATTGCTTCACAAATGCACCGGCTAGGTCCAACCATGATTGGATATGGCTACTCTGTAGCTGCATGTACCAACTCAACGATGCCCCACTCAGACTGTCTTGGAAACAGTGGATCATAAGTTTATCATTGAGAGCATTGGAGGTCATCTTTATGCAAAACATCACCAAATGTTGCTTTGGACAACTATCTCCTTTGTACTTCTTAAATTTTGGCATCTTGAACTTTGGAGGTAATACAAGTCCGGGTACCAAACACATGTTCAAAGCATTCAGATCAAAAACATCACGCCTCTTTATGGTTTCGAGTTTCTCTTCCAACACACGGCATCTTTCAGCAAACTCAACATCTTGAGGTCATTCAGTATTCACCACCAAGCTTGTCCCTCAGGAATTCGGTGTAGTGAATGCAAAGCTATGGTATTCAACTGCATCATGAGAAGAGGCATGTTCATCTTGAATGATGTGACATTCTTGTATAACCTGGTCCCCAACAAGAATCCACACAGGCTGAAATTGGGCAAGATTATTCACTTGAGGCAGAATGACGTTCTTAGTGACTGTAGGCCTTTGAATGTTATCCTCTTTCCTTGCCATAGCTTCCACAAGTTGTTCTAGCTGGTCTTTCATCAAGTCAACATCTGCTCTTAACGCGAACTGATTCTTCTCTTCTGAGTCCATGATTCTTCCAAAAGCGGCTTCAATTCCGATACGAGTGTCAGGAAATCAACTGCGGGTTATGGACAAAGGATGGTTGAGTTTTTTTTGGTCTCGGAAAATGATATGCAATGAATGCAAATGCAATGGTATGCCAATGAATGCAATGGGGGTAGGTTCAGGATCCAAGATAACACGAGCATTTGCAAAACTCCCTAATAGGTAGGCTTCATAAGGGAAGTTCTATATTCTTTACCCATAAACCCACTCATAGGATAGCTCCTACGTTGATGGATGAGGTTCCCAGGATCACGGACATCAATCGCATCAACGTCATGCAATAGGCTAGCTGCATTACGACGGGGGTACGAAAAGGTATATTCTGAGTGTAGCCTTCATGCTAGGCCCACGAGAAACGAGTCCTCGGAGACTAACACTAACGACCACCAAGATAGAAACTGGTGCTAAGAGTGGTTCCCAGAGTCACGGACCCTTCATGAATCAAGTCGTGCGATAGGCTAGCTGCGTTACAACAAGATCTACGAAAAGGTCTACTCTAGGGGAAGCTTTCATGTTAGGCACACAAGGAGCGAGTCCTTGGGGAGTAACACTAATTACTTCCAAAATCTAAACTATGTGTTCTCTCTTCTTTTTCCAATACTAGGGTATAGAGCCTTACTTGTGATATCATCCCAAGATCCAATAGACAAGTATGATAAACAACATATAATAAAGAGAAAGCAACACAAAGCAAATAAAAAAGTAATAGGAGAAAACAAGAAGAAATTAAACAAGCGAAGCTAACACTCTCAAATCGAGTCAAGTTAGGCTTGACTATCTCTAGCATAGGGCAATGCCGATCCCCAGCAGAGTCGCCATCTGTCGTACCTCAAAAAATACGATCCTCGCGATGGACGCGGAAAAAACTATTCGAAACAGAGTCACCACCGAACTTTATTTATCCCAAGTTAGGGAAAGGAAAATATCGATAAAACCTTTAAAGGGAGATAAGAACATGGTCATCGCAACCAAATTCGGGTTCGGGAGTCGATTACGCAAAGGGAAGGTATTAGCACCCTCTACGTCCGTTGTACTCAACGGGAACCTCTTGATTCAATTCGTGAGAAAGGTTAGCTTGGTTTGTTTGTTATCTTCTAAGGTAAAAGGATTAAATTTTAAGGGGAAAATGGGTGTTTTTTTTTATTAGTGTGCTCGGCAAGGATTAGAACCCTTGGGCCTACGTATTCCCTCGTGCAATGGGAAAGTCAGAGCATTCGTAGTTCGTGGGACTACGGTTGGTTTGTGTTTTTTAAACGAACGAGTGTTTAATTCGCATTCTAACTGCTAAACATTGGCTTGTCTGCTCGACAAGGGAGGCTGAAGCACTAGTTCATATGCGCGGAATAATGGACTAAACAATGTTCTTTTTGTGAAAGTTGTTTAAGTTTGAATTAAGTGTATTAGAGATTTGATTGAGAAAAAAGGTTTGATTTGGATGTGTTTTTTTAGGGTTTCGTTCGCATGGGGGCGAGGAGAAGAGGTCTGATTTGTTAAGTATTTCAGAGGAAGAATGACGATTATTCGATAAACAAGACGTCGGCCTCGCAACCAATTAATCGGGGCATTACTGAGATGCTAGATCTCAATAACACCTTTTTCATTCTATTAATTATGAAATTGCATTTGTTGGTTAATTGGCTTATTTGTCCATGTAATTAGGGCGAGTGTTTTAGGAACGGAAGATCGAAACGAACACAACCCAAAGCATGCGCCTCAAGAGCGTTCATTCAAGGGCCCAAGAAGTGCTAGACCTCAAGAGTCCACTACTTTCGTAGTTTGATTAGGAAAAAGATTTGAATTTGATGTGTTTTAGACGCGTTAATTAAATTTGGATTTGAAGTTGTTAAGATTTTAAAGATGATTAAGTATTTTAATTGGGTTGAAAGTTTTTAAGTTTTGAAATGGAAGACCGAAACGAACACAACCCAAGGCGTGCGCCCCAAGAGCGATCGTTCAAGGACCCAAGGAGTGCTAGACTCCAAAATCCCACTACTTCCAATAATTAATTATGTGAATGGTTTAAGAAGCTTGACTTAAATATTCTAGGAGAATAGTTTAAGTATTAAAACGTTGATCATGATCTTAAGAAAGTGTTTTAAAAGATGGAATGTTTTAATTGAATTGAATGTCTTAAGTATGAGAGTTTAAATGAATTAAGTGTTTTAGAATGAATGACGGAACGATCACAACCCAAGGCGTGCGCCCCAAGAGCGATCGTTCCAGGACCCAAGGAGTGCTAGACTCCAAAAGCCCACTACTTCCACTATTGATTAGAAAAAAGTTTAAATGTCTTAAGAAATATTTTAAGTTTGTCTTAAGAAAATATTTATGACTTAGTTTAATTTGAGAAAGATATATTTTTTATGGTTAAGAAATTAACTAAATTAAGTCTTTTAATTTGAGAAAATAAAAGTTGTATTTTTAAGTATTTTTTAAATAATTAAGATGTAAATGGATTATGATTTTTTAATTAGAGAAAATCGAATTAGTATAATTAATTAAATTAAAATTAGATATTTAATAAAACTAATTATAAAATTAATTAGTTAATATTAAATAAATAATTATAATAAAATTAATTAAAAATAAATAAAAAGTATTTTTCGTCTTTTTTTTATAATAAAAAAAGAAAAGTTAAAAAAAAAAGAAAATAAATGGGCCAGTGGTGTTAGAAATTGGGGGGTATGTTAGAAAAAAAAACATCCAGGGCCTAACAAGGAGGCCCACGCAGATGGGGAGTCCACCATGGACTCTGGTCAACCATAGTGGACCGCAGATTGAATCAGGGACGCTAGATCTACATGGAGTCAAGATCTGTCTAAATCAGCAGCCAGGATTTGCATGCTCACGGTAGGGCCTAAGGAGGGCGATGCATAGGGATGTGGGGATAAGGACTGGTGACACTTGTCACCGGCGGGGAGGCCCACTGCGCCAACTCACAACATTTAATAAAATGATAAAACAAGGAAAAGAATGGGAACAAATATCATTTCCTCTGATTTCTTCTCTCTCTAACTTTAACGCTCTCAACGCCTCTCTCTCTAACTTTCACCGGAAACCTATACCTGGCCGGAGAAGCGGCGGCGCGCGGCGGCCGCCACCTTCTACTCCGGAGACACCACCACTAAACCTCAAAATTTCTACACAGACCCCCCCTCAAATTTCTCCCTCTTCTCAAATATGGAACCCGATTCTGCTAAAAGGACCTCAAACACTCAGATCGACTCCTTTCCAAACCTTGTTTCCATGCCCTGCTTTTAAGTTATGTTCATCTCTTCAAACTCAACAACAAAATAACGAACACAAATCGAAACCTAAAACCTACGTTAAATTCGTGGTTTCGGAACAAGTTTTCTCGATTAGGGTCGGAAACCCTATTTTTACGCAGCGCTGAGTCGAGAACGACTTTGAAGCGACTACTAATCAAACAAACAGCCAGCAAACACAAGGGAACACACAGGTATGGAAACACAATAGAATCGTATAGCAAGAATAGCACAATCCTAAATTGAAACCCTAATCCCCAATTTTATTGTGGACAGGTCAGAACATGCATATTTAAGGACTCAGAAACCATGGAAACGATTCAAAAGGTGAAGATGAAGAGAGGTTTACCGACAATCACGAATAATTTCAACTCAGGTATTTTCTTTCTCTTGCTTCTGAATCGCCTTCTTCTTCTTTATCTTTTCCGTGCCTTTTTGGGAATTTATTGTTCTGAGGGTGCGTGGGTGGCTAAGCTCGCTCTCTTTAGAGTTTCAATGTGAAACTCTAAGGAGCCTTCTGAAAATTCTGAGCTTCAGTAAGGGTTTAGGGTAGAAAATTAGCAGAGCTTCGCTAGTTTTTTTTTGGCATTTTTTTTTCTCCCCTGAACTGATGAAAATACCTCCATTTATAGTGAAAAATTAGGGTTTAAAATTTGAAAATGAGTTGAAGAATCTTTCGATTTGGTATGTCTGCAGCATGTTTTCGTGGATGCTAAAAATTGCCTTTGCTAAACTATGAAATTCTCCCTGCTGTACTTTCTGAACCTCTGCGCCTGTCCTGTTTTTTGTCTGGCTATACCTTCTGAATTTCTGCCTTGGTTGTAATTTGAACTTGTGTATGAACTATTCTTGGTGGTCCCTTTGATTTCCTGCTGCCATTGTATTACTTGTAATTTGATGAATTGTAGTGGTTTGAAGTGAATTGGAATGACAAACTAAATCCTTAATCCAGTTAGGAATGAATTGCATTCTGAATGAATTGTTTGGATGTGAAACTAAATGTGAGTGTTACTGTGAAGAAATATGGTATCAATGTATTACATTTAGAACTAAATTTTGAAATACGGACAAATTGGATTGAATTTGTAGGACTGAATTTTGAATGCTAGAAATTGATTTGAAATGTGATTGGATGTGTAATTGTATATGACTATGTGAACTTTGGAATTTATCTTGAATTGGATATGAGAATTGTTTTTGGACGACTTGGAATATGACAAGGTTTGAATTGTTTTATCTTGAGAAAATGACTTGATGCTCGGTTGAATTTGGTTAAATATGATAGTAATGAAAGACTAATGCTATCTTACTACCAATTGATGTCGTCGCAGGTTGTACACGGGCACGGAGTTGGCCATAAATTCCTCCATAATCCTTATGAAATTGATCGCGAACGGGCACAAAATTGGACGATGCTTGCTTGATTACTACGGTTGTGCAGCAAACAAGAACCTTGCAGTCAACGTCATCTTCAATGAGCTCCTTTAGAATAGCATGGAGTAAAGGGAAGTGCTTGTCTAAAGGTGCAACTAAATGTGTTTGGCGTGGTAGTCAAGAACAGGGGTACATCCATTTACAATCCTGTACACATTAGACTCATGGAAGGCCTTATTTGTAAATGGGCTTGTGATAGAACTTTTGTAATTTGCCATGATTTGTAGTTTGCGTAATTGGTAACCAAGTATCATGTGTGATGTAATTGAATCTTGTAGTTTAATTGAATCTTGTAATTGACTTTTTGGAACTCAATCAATTGGAAATTGGTTATTCTTGATCTTGAGAACCTTGAAACCAATAAAATCTCATTCTTGTGAAAGTTGAATTTTCCTTGAAAATAGCTTGAAGATCATTTATAAATTACACGGCCCTTCTCATTTTGAAATTTCAACATGTATCCATCATGGATTGAATTTGGAGCCATCCTTGAATGTTAATAATTTGAATTTCCAAAGCTAGCACTTGGACACTTGAACCAATTAAGCCATGTCATGAAATATCTTAAAGCAAATTTAACTATATGGCTTGGATTTGGAGACAAATCTTTGACATCCTTTGTTTCTCACTTTAAAATGATTTGGAAACTCCTTATGTCTTGAAAACATGTCTTGAAACTAATACCGTTGAGAACTAATGCATGATCACGTTTAATCATAGATTCTCACTATGGCTCCCATACGCACAACCATAAATTATAAACACTTGTAATCATAGCTTGCCACAAATTGATCTTGAAACTAGCCATAACTTGAGATATCCTGACAACTCTTAGCCAAAGCTCAGCTTGTTTAATGCATGACTTTAGTATCAATCTTGGAAACATGTCCCCAAAATGACCATAAGAATAAGGACACATACTTTCTTTTATCTCCACTCGAAACCAAACTCCCTTGCAAGCCAATAAGCTCACACAAGTCAACCATGATCATTTGGAGCGAGACCATGAATCCACACAAATGTTTAGTATGGGGGAGTGAGAGGCTAGGACAAATTTGGGGTATGTCAAGGAGTATTGCTTAAGTGCCTCAGTGAGCCAGAAGCATACTTAGCCCTTTCGACTATCCATAGTGGGGCATGTGGGGCACATCAGGTAGGCCATAAAATGAAATGGTTGTTGTTTCGACAAGGCATGTATTGGCCTACCATGTTAAAAGATTGTATTGAATTTGCTAAGGGTTGTCAGGAATGTCAAGTTCATGCTGGCATTCAACATGTCCCTGCGAGTGAATTACACTCTATAGTAAAGCCTTGGCCTTTCAGAGGATGGACTTTGGATTTGGTCGGAGAGATTCGACCAGCCTCATCTAAAAATCATAAGTACATTTTGGTAGGTATTGATTATTTTACCAAATGGGTCGAAGCTATCCCATTACCAAATGTTGATCAAGAAGATGTGATTGAATTTATCCAGAAGCACATCATCTATAGGCTTGGAATCCCAGAGACAATTACAACAGACCAAGGATCAGTTTTCACCGGTCGAAAAATGCAAGAGCTTTCTAAGGAAATGGGATTCAAGCTTGTAACGTCCACACCTTATTATGCTCAAGCTAATGGCCAAGTCGAAGCTGCAAATAAAGTAGTTATTGGGTTGATAGAAAAGCATGTGGGAAAAAAGCCAAGAAATTGGCACAGGACATTGGACCAAATACTCTGGGCATGTCGAACGTTCCCTAAAGAGGCAACTAATACTACCCCATTTCGACTGACTTTTGGTCATGATGCAGTTCTGCCTGTGGAAATTTATCTTCAATCAATAAGGATTCAAAGGCATCATGAGATTCCATCTGAGTCTTATTGGAATATGATGCTTGATGAATTAGTAGACCTAGATGAAGAGAGGCTCCATGCATTAGAGTTGCTGAAAAGGCAAAAGAAAAGGGTGGAGAAGTCTTATAACAAAAAGGTCAAGATTAAAACCTTTTTAACTGGAGATCTAGTGTGGAAAGTGATCTTACCTATGGATCGAAAGACCAGAACTTTGGGGAAGTGGTCTCCTAAGTGGGAAGGTCCTTTTCAAATTATTAAGGCGTTTAGTAATAATGCTTATGAGATTCAAGAGATGGAGGGTGATTTAAGAGTCTTAAGGGTAAATGGGAAATATTTGAAAAAATATAAGCCTATTTTACAAGAAGTTCATATTAAGACGTAAATTTTATTCAAATTATAAAAGCCAAAATAGGCCATGTGAGGCCAAAATGGCATACAAAGGAAAGAAAACAAGTACAATAACATGAAACCCAGGAGAAAGATTATTCATAGTCTCTCCAATTAATAGATTTGAGGAAGGCAACATAATCTTCGTCAGCTTCATCATCAGAGTTTTGTGCTTTGGAATGTCCTTTCTTGGGTACCTTCATCTTGGTTTCTCTCTTCTTGGAGCGAGATGTTGCTCCAGTAGTCAATGATGGAAATACATGAAATGACCCTTGGGAATAGACCCTAGGGTTGTGCTATTAATATTTCTTTATGGAATAGAAACTTGTGTCGTTGGAACACTAAGCTGTTAAAAGCTGCACTATTTTTATGATTCCCAAGAAAAGAGTCAGAATACTTTAATTACTCAGTTAGCAAAGTAAAAAATATGTTTTCCAAGTCAAAGAGTTGATAGTAAACAGAATAATTTAGATAAAGGCCATAGGGCATTAAGATTGTCTGTACATGGGGCCTTAAAAGGACCATAAAACATGATGAATAAAAATTGGAACTACAAACAAGAAATCATATGACAATTAGAAAGGGAGCATCAACTTCAACTCAAGGAAGGTGACCTTGTGATTCTGAAGGCGTTTCTCACATAGAGCTTTGGTGAGTTTGGCTGCTGAAAGCTCTTTTTCAAGCGTTTAGGCCTTGTCAAGGAAGTCTATGGTGCGCTTCAGCTCTCTGGCCATTTCAGTATCGTCGAACTCTCCCAGCTCAAGGTTGCGCTTTTGAGCCTTAGAAATCTTGTTCTGTAGCTCTTCCATTTGCTGCTTCCAGTCATCAATGTTCTTTTGGTTCGACTCCACTTCTGCCTGCCTTTTCTGTTGTTCAGTCTCTAGACTTTCGACCATAGCTTCTGATGCATGCGCATCATCCCAAGCTGAAGCTTCCAATCCAGTTGTGATTTCAATGTTGTCTTGGATCTTGGGAAGGAGCTTGAAGTCCTCAGACATTTGATTCACTAAAGCAGTTTGCTCCAACAGGAATTCAGAAACATCTTTGCTGAGGGTCGAAAGGTCCAGTTTCTGAAGGCTGTCTTTCAGAAAAAGAGGAGCAGTTGGATCTGAAAGTAAGACATTGTGGATGTCTCCCTTGAAGAATTTGTCCTTATTTTTTGAAGGATAGGACTGGCGAAATCATCTGGAGTTGGACCCCAGAGCTGGTCGAAGTACTAAGACTAGTGCCTGAAGAACTGTACTTCTTCCCAAGTATCAATCTGGCATACTCTCAAGGATTTGACCATTTGAGAGCAGCCAGTGGGTCTCCAGCAGGGGATCCTCCAGTAGTCTAAGTGACCATAGGCTTAGGAGTTGGATTGTTGACAGGATCTGCCTCAGCCACAGTCGAATGGGTGTGACTTTGCTCAGTCCTCTCCCTCTCTTCTTCTTGTTCTTCATCTTCTTCGACTTCCTTCTCTTCTGCTTCGGTGGGCCTTTCTTCTGTGTCCATACCAATAGCCTATGTGTGGTCGAGAGGTTGTTGATGAGAAACATCATCCTCTTCATGATCAGAACCATCAGTCTGGGATTGTTGAGTGGTGGTCCTGGCAGGAGAACTTTGGTTTGTTTCATCTGCTGCAGGAGGAGGAACTGTAAGATGGATAGGTTGGTTAATTTCGCTGATGGAGCTATATCTAGAACCAAGGTCAGAGGTAGGGTGATAAGTTGGCTCACCGTGGCTATTCAGCAGAGTTGTTGTAAAGCTGAAGGAAGGTTGTGGTGGGTTAGAACCACCTACATCAGCCTGAAAAACCACAAGTAAAGGGAATAAGATTGAGAGAAGTCTGAGTAGGGAATCCAAATACTGAATGAAGATAGTACGCATACCTGTACAACCGCAGCATCAGGACTTGAGTTCGCACTCTCAGGATTGCCAGCAGTCGTTTTTGACACAACCCTGGAGAGTTGTTTCTTGACACCACTACCAGCAGGTGTCTTCTCAAGGATTCTTGCCGCCTTTGAGGGAGATTGGGTGGTAGTTCTAGAAGCTTTGACAAGCTTCCTTTTCTTCTTAACTACTATCCCCGCAGGGGACTCATCATCAGTATCTGGAGGAACAACTGCTTGAGCACCTTTCTTGCCCTTTTTTGAAGGCGTTGGAGGTTTTCGAGCAACCTGAAAGGTGGCACAAATATTAGAGGATTGGTTACACAAAAAGACTTAGGCAAGGGATATAAAGTACCTTTGTGCCTTCAGTGTCCTTTTCGACCTTCGCAGCAACCTTCGACGAGCTGGTCTTCCTGGCCATGGCTGAAAGATAGACGATTATTACAAGGTTAATAATTGAGTGGTTAGTTAAAAAATCACAAATCAAGGGCCTCAAACCTTCATATATTTCGAATTCGACACGGACATCCTCGACCCCTATATGAAGGTGTCCTTTGAAACTGTCCAGCGTATGTTTAGTCGCAACCACCCATTGGGCTTTCGGTTGAGACTGCTGTCGAAGGAGTTTTAAGTGCTCACCACAGACAAACCAGTCTGGAAATGGGGGGGGCAAGTGCAACTCCAAAATCAGCGTTAGGCAGTCGAGGGAACTTTGGAGGAAAGAGTTCAAAAGCTACCTTATAACGTTTCTCAAGGGGAACGTTTGAAGGGATTTTTAACTGATCCATTTTTTGTAGAAATTTCTCCTTCAAAGTGACAGCAGCCTCACGAACGGTTCGACTAATATCATCTGGTTGATAGACAGTTTCAAAGTACTTTTGAAAGGCTATAATTTCTTTGACATGAATGAACTTACTCTTCTTGGTTTTTTCCTGCACATCAAGAAAAGCTTGGTCAAGTAAGGAAGAGAAAGCAGCAATGTAACACCCTTCTAAAAGCCCACGATTATTCATATAATATTAAATAGTTATATCAGAGTAATCATCAAAAAGGGTGCAACATTTCTTCATAAAACTTCTTAATTAAAAACATCCTGCTCCGAAACACGGGTTCTCAAAACATTGTTTTAATAAAATAAAATACTTCAATTAAAAATTCATCGTCAGACGTCATAACTCACAAAACTTGTTAAAACATTTTTAAAACAAGATGAAACACTTCAATACATCATTATCAACATTTAATTCAAACGATTCCCAAAGACCCGATGTTACATCTATCAGAGCAAGACCCTCATCACTGCGGAAAGATAACTAATAACTCCATAAGCTATCTCGAAACTTCTACTGCTATCCTTGAGTACCTGCCCATTTCCCATGGTAGGGGAAATATCAACAGAAAGGGTTAGTACAATCATAGTCATTATAAAAGACATCAGGAATAGATATAGTAGTCATATCCAGGAAATCGCAACAACATAACATCATTTAACACACATACCTCATAACAACAAAACACCAAATTCTCATGTCAGAACATCACCAAAATCGGAATCACATCAAACACATCACATAGTACAATTATTGTGCAATGCCACATATAATGAATGCAACATGCATGCGGTACCGAAACTTCACTGATGACTTAGTCATCTTCAAACTTCACTGGACAATAAGTCCTACAACTTCACTGGATATCATCCTACAACTTCACTGATGACTTAGTCATCTTCAAACTTCACTGGACAACAGTCCTTTAAATGCCATGAATGCATGATGCGCAACAACATATAAAATACGACCACGGCTAGTCAAACGCATCATCATTCACTATATTCATCATACTTTATCACATACATCATATTCATCAAAACAACATCATTATATTCTCTTACATAACCATCAATACTTAGTCACAATCACATATTCATCAACCCATAATTAACATCACACCATAACAGCATCCTAAATCTCATAACAGCACCACAATCATCATAATTATCACAATAGCATCTTAAATCATCATATCGACATCATTTATCAAACAACATCATTTTATCAAATAATATCACCATTATTCTTACAGCATCATAAGGTATCTCACGGCATCATTTACATCGTGTTAATATCAGTACATCATTATAACTCATAATAGCATCAATCCAACACAAAGCATTTACCAAGGATATATCATCAGATCACAGTCAACATGTAATCATTTATCAATTCATCATATAGCATATTTAGTGATTGATTATGCATATCATATCAACATCATCATTACAACACCACATTACTTCATGACAGTATTATCTCCATCCTAACAACATCAGAATCTAAGTAGTATGATCATCATTAAAATCTTCATGTTCCATTCACCAACATCATACCACATACTTTAAAATCAAACCATTATCAAATTATTACAACTAATACTAGACAATTCATTTACAAACATCATAGTCACAACAACATCATTTTATTATACAAATAACAAATGGATCACTTCCAGGCAAAATCACGTTGTTTCACACAGTAAAGCACACGTACTGTCAGTTTGTCACAAAATATCATCACATTACAATAACATAATAAACCTCAAAATAGCACCATAATCATTATCATATTCTCATTTCATTATCACCAATATTAATTAATCACTGCCAGACAAAAATTCTGTAACATTCACACAGATATGCACCTACTGATATATCAATATAAGACACGCATCATTTAGTCTATCAATTTCAATTGGAGGGTTTCACTATATGATTTATTTTATTTTTCAATGTTATAGATTATTTCACCACCTTTCCATAGCTTCAAACGACATCGAAATTGGATTAGTAAAACAAAAGATACAATTTTTAGAAGAAAACTTAGAAAAAAAAACAATTATACCCCACTTTAGTGGGTGGATGGCGCCACCTCACTCAATTTCCCTTTTTTTTTCTTTTTCTTTTCTTTACTATTCCTTCTTCTTTTTTTTTTAACCGGTCAATGATAATTCCAGTACAATTCCATTAACAATTCCCATACAGAATTTTTACAATTTACTTGATTCAATCATTTACCAGGTTTTATAATTTCTCATAATCTCTCATTTTCTCAGTTACTCACACCTTGTTCGTCATTTATCAGGTCATCGATAATTTCTACCAAGCGAAAATTTTCTAGTTAATCTACCTAAACCCTCACCATAAGTCGTCATCGATTGGTTGTTCAAACATTCTACCGATTACCTAAAACTTAAATCAATCATAATAAAAATGATAAAACTCCCCTTACCTGATATAATTTCGTAGCCTTGAATCCTCTTCGTGTTCTTCAATCCCCTCTGCAAAATCTCCAAGCCCAACTGCTTCTCTCTTCTCTCTGCCTCTTTTCCAACCTCAATGTAACAGTGAAATTTTTCCAAAACCCTACTCCTCCGTATAACCCTTAAATCTCTTCTATGATTTTCCTCTATTGTCCTCTCTAATTCTTCGCTAATGACCAAAATGTCCTTACTGTCATCCAACCCCAATATTATTCTATTTTTCTAATTAGAATAATTCCAACTTAATTATTTTAAATCATTCCCAATTGTCACATAATTCTCAAAATCACTAAAACATCATTTATATCCAATCACTTCACACAAGAAAATCCCCAAAATATCATATATATCGAATATTCCACAATAACTCATATATTCCCGATAAATTAATTAAATAAATAATTAATCTAAAATTTGGGGTGTTACAACTCTCCCCCACTTAAAAGAATTTTCGCCCTCGAAAATTACCTCAATCGAATAGCTCGGATAACACTCCCTCACCCGACTACTCGTCACCACGAACTTACATTCCAATAACAATACATTCAAATCCACGTCCTAGCACAAACTCATTTCTCATTTCTTGTTCAATATCTAATTTCATCAACTGTTATTAACCATCATCATACAATGCATCCTATCTGCATCATATTTTCACCATAAGTTAACTACCACTAGTTGCTGGCATGTGCCTCGACTTTTCAATTCATGATTAATTCCATAAAGTTGCATTTTTATACACATAGATATTTCATCTCACAAGCAAGCTAATCACAATACTGTACTATCTTCAAGCCAACAATATAACAGTTTCTCTTCATCCAATTGCAACTAACAACTGAACCTACCTCTTTCTCATTAAACGGTTGACTTCACAGACATTTTTAACATAAGTAATTATGATGCCATGTTCCACCAACTCAACATTTAACACGATCCAACAAGCTAGCAATTTCAACAATTGATTAACAATTAATTCAATCTTCACCTTATTAACTAACACTAACTTCATTGACCTCACGAATCCAAGCATTAATACATAATGAAACTGACTGTAGTAGGACTCATATCTCATTCATATTCTGACATAACAAATGAATTACTACGTTGCAATCTTCAAAGCAAACTTCAAACACTACACAATGATAATCCTAACATTCATCTGTTACCAACCTTGATTGCAAACTGATTCACTAACAACCCTAACTGTTCAATCACTTCCAACTCACGTACCATAAGCATTGACATATGCAACGACTTCCTACTCAACGCATCATCCCCTTCACTTGCCTTTCCAGGATGGTAATTCAAATCGAAATCATAATCCTTCAATAATTCAAGCCACCTTCTCTATCTCATATTCAACTCCTTCTGATCAAACAAGTACTTTAACCTTTTATGATCACTGAACACTTCGAATCTCAAACCAAAAAGACAGTGTCGCCAAAATTTCAGTACAAACACTACAGATGCCAACTCTAGATCATGTGTAGGATAATTCCTTTCATGAACTCTTAATTGTCTCGACGCATAAGCAACAACCTGTCCATTCTGCATTAGCACTCCATCGAGACCCATCTTCGATGCATCACAATAAACCACAAAGGACTCATTCGAATTAGGTAAAATCAATACTGAAGCGGTCGCCAACTTCTTCTTTAATTCTACGAAACTCCTCTCACATGTAACATCCCACACACATGCTTGACCCATTCCGCGTCAGTTGCGTCAAAGGTAATACCAACTTAGAAAATCCCTCTATGAATCTTCGATAATCACCCGCTAAACCAAGAAACTTCGGATCTCAGTCGCAGACTTCAGAATCTCCTATTTGTAATACCGCATCAACCTTCGAAAGATCCACAGAAATTCCACTACTAGAATTTACATAGCCAAGGAAACTTACTTCTTTCATCCAGAACTTCACAATTCGACAGTTTCACATACAACATCCTCTCTCCCAATACTTGCAGCACAAACTTCAAATACTCTGCATGCCCTTCTTCTATTTTAGAGTATTTCCAAATATCATCAATAGAAACCACAACAACTTATCCAGATACTCGTGAAAATTCGACTCATATGTTCCATGAAAACACCAGGTGCATTGGACACACCGAATGGCATCACAGTGTATTCATGGTGACCATATCTCGTCCTAAAAGCCATCCTCAGAATATCATCTGGTTTAACACAAATCTGATGGTAACCAGATCTCAAATCAATCTTGCTGAATACACAAGCTCCCACTAGCTGTTCCATCAAGTCATCAATTCTCAGAAATGGATACTTATTCTTGATAGTTGCTTTATTTAATTGTCTGTAGTCGACACACAATCTCGTACTACCATCTTTCTTCTTAACCAACAACACCAGAGCACCCCGCGGAGAAACGCTTGGTCGAATAAACATCTTCTCTAATAACTCTTCTAGTCGCTTCTTCAATGCACTTAACTCAGAAACTGACATCCGATATGAAGACATCGACACCGAACTCATGCCTGGTGTCAAATCCACCGCAAACTCTACTTCACGCTCTGAAGGCAAATCACTTATGTCATCCGGGAATACATCATAAAATTCACGGACAACAGGTAATTCAACATTTGCGACTTCCCGATCAACTTACAACGGTACAACATTACAAACATCAGAGCTTCATCTTCTAAAAGTTCATCCACCTGCTTAGCAGGCTATAACGTTAGCCCTCTACTGTCACCAAATTCGCATCCACGCTCTGGAGGCAAGTCACAATTATCCTTCAGGAAAACATCGGGGATCACACACCACTGGCATCACACTAGCCATTTCATCGTTCTCTGTACTCAGAGAATCCAACATCAACAACACCCGATCCTTTCCCTAAAGACATCCCAACTTAGCTGGTAGACAGAAATCCCGAATCCACAACACCTTCAGTGTCAGAAACAACATCGCCTTCGTATTGCCTGCACTCTCGCAATCAGCAACATATCACACCACTCATCTAAACACTTAGTGAGCACACATCTTAATTCCAACAAATTCACTGTACACACCATCTAAGCTGGCAAACAAGTCTATCCCATCCAACACGACACCGTCTACTATCAACAAGGGATTAAGGGTGATCAATTCCTTAATTTGTCAATAGACAGCCGACAATCGTGATGGGGCATAAACCGTCTTTACCAAGCTTATAATAGCGTTCCTTGTATCTTGTGCACGAAGTTACTTAAGGCATAATTCTTAGTCGCCATAAGCCTTATCTCCATCTTTCATTCAGTTTCGGAAACAACACAACTCCCATAATCCTTGTACACTTGTTATCAGCAACACACCGAACTGACATCCCACCACCAAAACATCCCAGAGAAGTGAAAGCTTCTCCCCACTCGTTTCAAACCAACTCCTGCAGACAACGGTTAGAAAACAAACAAGTTTCGACAGTGTTTCACACACATGTCGCGTATTGGGGGAACAACAACATTAGACAACCTGGCCGGACAGACCGACCTGCTCTTATACCACTAATGTAACACCCTTCTAAAAGCCCACGATTATTCATATAATATTAAATAGTTATATCAGAGTAATCATAAAAAAGGGTGCAACATTTCTTCATAAAACTTCTTAATTAAAAACATCCTGCTCCGAAACACGGGTTCTCAAAACATTGTTTTAATAAAATAAAATACTTCAATTAAATATTCATGGTCAGACGTCATAACTCACAAAACTTGTTAAAACATTTTTAAAACAAGATGAAACACTTCAATACATCATTATCAACATTTAATTCAAACGATTCCCAAAGACCCGATGTTACATCTATCAGAGCAAGACCCTCTTCACTACAGAAAGATAACTAATAACTCCATAAGATATCTCGAAACTTCTACTGCTATCCTTAACTACTTGCCCATTTCCCATGGTAAGGGAAATATCAACAGAAAGGGTTAGTACAATCATAGTCATTATAAAAGACATAAGGAATAGATATAGTAGTCATATCCAGGAAATCGCAACAACATAACATCATTTAACACACGTACCTCATAACAACAAAACACCAAATTCTCATGTCAGAACATCACCAAAATCGGAATCACATCAAACACATCACATAGTACAATTATTGTGCAATGCCACAGATAATGAATGCAACATGCATGCGGTACCGAAACTTCACTGATGACTTAGTCATCTTCAAACTTCACTGGACAATAAGTCCTACAACTTCACTGGATATCATCCTACAACTTCACTGATGACTTAGTCATCTTCAAACTTCACTGGACAACAGTCCTTTAAATGCTATGAATGCATGATGCGCAACAACATATAAAATACGACCACGGCTAGTCAAACACATCATCATTCACTATATTCATCATACTTTATCACATACATCATATTCATCAAAACAACATCATTATATTCTCTTCACATAACCATCAATACTTAGTCACAATCACATATTCATCAACACATAATTAACATCACACCATAACAACATCCTAAATCTCATAACAGCACCACAATCATCATAATTAACACAATAGCATCTTAAATCATCATATCGACATCATTTATCAAACAACATCATTTTATCAAATAATATCACCATTATTCTTACAGCATCATAAGGTATCTCACGGCATCATTTACATCGTGTTAATATCAGTACATCATCATAACTCATAATAACATCAATCCAACACAAAGCATTTACCAAGGATATATCATCAGATCACAGTCAACATGTAATCATTTATCAATTCATCATATAGCATATTTAGTGATTGATTATGCATATCATATTAACATCATCATTACAACACCACATTACTTCATGACAGTATTATCTCCATCCTAACAACACCAGAATCTAAGTAGTATGATCATCATTAAAATCTTCATGTTCCATTCACCAACATCATACCACATACTTTAAAATCAAACCATCATCAAATTATTACAACCAATACTAGACAATTCATTTCCAAACATCATAGTCACAACAACATCATTTTATTATACAAATATCAAATGGATCACTTCCAGGCAAAATCATGTTGTTTCACACAGTAAAGCACACGTACTGTCAGTTTGTCACAAAATATCATCACATTACAATAACATAATAAACCTCAAAATAGCACCATAATCATTATCATATTCTCATTTCATTATCACCAATATCAACTAATCACTGCCAGACAAAAATTCTGCAACATTCACACAGATATGCACCTACTGATATATCAATATAAGACACACATCATTTAGTCTATCAATTTTAATTGGAGAGTTTCACTATATGATTTATTTTATTTTTCCATGTTATAGATTATTTCACCACCTTTCCATAGCTTCAAACGACATCGAAATTGGATTAGTAAAACAAAAGATACAATTTTTAGAAGAAAACTCAGAAAAAAAAACAATTATACCCCACTTTAATGGGTGGATTGCGCCACCCCCACCTTACATTTTGGTGGCTTGCGCCACCCTTTAGGAGATGTGGCTGGTGCCATGGCGTGTGGGTGGCTGGCGCCACCTCACTCAATTTCTTTTTTTTTTTCTTTTTCTTTTCCTTACTATTCCTTCTTCTTTTTTTTTTAACCCGTCAATGATAATTCCAGTACAATTCCATTAACAATTCCCATACAGAATTTTCACAATTTACTTGATTCAATCATTTACCAGGTTTTATAATTTCTCAAAATCTCTCATTTTCTCAGTTACTCACACCTTGTCAGTCATTTATCAGGTCATCGATAATTTCTACCAAGCGAAAATTTTCTGGATAATCTACCTAAACCCTCACCATAAGTCATCATCGATTGGTTGTTCAAACATTCTACCGATTACCTAAAACTTAAATCAATCATAATAAAAATGATAAAACTCCCCTTACCTGATATAATTTCGTAGCCTTGAATCCTCTTCGTGTTCTTCAATCCCCTCTGCAAAATCTCCAAGCCCAACTGCTTCTCTCTTCTCTCTGCCTCTTTTCCAACCGCAATGTAACAGTGAAATTTTTCCAAAACCCTACTCCTCCGTATAACCCTTAAATCTCTTCTATGATTTTCCTCTATTGTCCTCTCTAATTCTTCGCTAATGACCAAAATGTCCTTACTGTCATCCAACCCCAATATTACTCTATTTTTCTAATTAGAATAATTCCAACTTAATTATTTTAAATCATTCCCAATTGTCACATAATTCTCAAAATCACTAAAACATCATTTATATCCAATCACTTCACACAAGAAAATCCCCAAAACATCATATATATCGAATATTCCACAATAACTCATATATTCCCGATAAATTAATTAAATAAATAATTAATCTAAAATTTGGGGTGTTACAAGAAACATCAAGAAATTGCTCATTGTAGTACTTCGACCACCAGTTATGGAAGGGTTTGGTACACAAGAAGGTGGGCTGAAAATACACAGGGGAAAGGGTTGCTTTCCTAGCGTTCCACCGTTCGAAAGTGACTGCAGCACCCCCTTCATCAAAACTGGCGGTGTGAAGGACCACATGGGCTTTCTTCCCACATAGATACTTGGGGAAGATCTGGGCCAACCCAAATTGCCGAGAGACAAGATTTGGTTCGTACGCAATTAAGGCTTCCATGTCTCTCCCAAGATTCAGCCTTTCAACGATAAATCTAGGAATCAAGAAGGCTTTCCAGATCGAACCAGATTCAACATCGAGGTTGGTGGATGGATCAGGGAATGGCCTTGTGAACCACTCAGGCCCACATTTTCTCTCAGCAAAGGGAGCCATGCTAGGTGTGAACTCATTCCTTTTTGCAAACATCATAATATAACTAGAGAAGGCTCTCTTGAGAGTTTCCCCATCGTCATTTGGCGTAAGTTTCACCAGGCGGGTACCTTCGACCCTCCTCTCTTTGATTTCAGCAGAATCTTCATCGACCTGCCCTTTCCTAGGAAGGCTAGCTTCAAAGGTTGCATTGAGCCACAACTGAATTAGCCAGAGAGGGCCATTCAAGTGAACAGTACCTTGGCTCCCCAAGTCTTTGAGTCGAGCCGCCCCTTCACTAAGAGACTCGTAGAGGTTCGCCAGGATCAACCCACTTAGGCAAACTCCTCTATTGTTGTGAAGTTGGTTGGCCAGAGTGATATACTTCTTGGCCACCTGCAGAGATTTTGAACAAAAAACATACCTCGACAGCCAAACGGTCAGAAAGACAATGTGTTCCTTATCAGTGATTTCTGCAGTATCACATTTGTGGTGGTTGATGAAGTGGGTGTATGTGAGTTTGGAGTCAGAAATCCCTATGGTATCCTCTACATCAGTATCAGGGTCATAGGAAATGCCATCTGGTCGAAGACCTGCAATGGCAGCAAGGCCGAAGAGTGTGGGAGTAACCATCCCACAAGGAAGATGAAAGGTGTAGTGGGTGCTATCCCAAAAATAGAGTGATGCTTCCAGCAGGTTCAAACAATAAGGAATGTTGGTTTTCGACAACATCAGCAGATCATAGATTCCTATGGTTTTCCAGTGATCAGCTTTGACCCTTTCCATTCTGGCCATCCAAAGGTCAAAATCCTTTAAAGGATTGATAACTCTTACCAGCCTCGTACCATCATGAAGGTACATCAGATCCATTTTTGTCAGAGTGGGTGTATTAGGAGAGGTTCCCTCCTCATTAGGGTTGCTTTTTTGCCCTAAAGGTCTAGACTTACGGTAAGAAGGAAAAAACTCAGCCAATTTTTCATTGGTGGATTTTACATCAGCTAGGGTGCTCCTAAAGCATAGGGTTTATCAGATACAAGGAGAGGGATCATTACCTGAGATTCATAAATGCTCCTTGTTTCTTCAAGAAGAGGTTTCGGCATGAACTGTTGGTTCTTTACCACCTTTGGGCAGGGGATGTTTGAAAATGGCGGGAGAGTTTGCTCGAACAGAGTGGTTTTACCCTTTTGGTTTTTCGTTGCTTGGGGAACGGTTTGAGAAGACGCCATTGTTGGAAGTTGAAGCAAAAACGAGAGTGTGTTCTGAGTTTTCTTGAGAGAGTTTAGAGAACAAGAGAAATAAGTTGCAGAAAGTTTGAGAATGCGAAAGTTCATAAAATTGGGGAAAAAGGGTATTTATAGATGTTTGGAAGATGAGGGGACTGTGAATCCACCGTTAAAATGGATATGATAGTGGGACGCATGTCCTCTTTGAAATCATTGGATGGTGGTGGTTGTGGTCAGACTGTAAATGCTTAATCCCAAGAAAAGTGATGATGAAAACTGTTCACGAATACGGCTGAAAAGACGTTTGGAGATTTGCCATCATGACATGACGTCATAAGCATGGTTGAAAGAAACTGAATAGTTTCTAAATCGTGGGTTGGTCAGTTGAGACCATGTTTTATATAATCGAATGAGCAGGCATCGAAAATTAGGTTATCAAAAAATGACCTTTCTACCAATACTGGCGAAAGGGCATTTTTGGGGGGCAATTTGTTAGCTCCTAATTTCGACGCTATATGATTTCAGACAATTTGGCTTTAAAAGAAGCTATTCGTTAAAATAATAAAGCTAAAAAAAGAAGGCTTCGACTAGAAGGCCTTCGACCATGTTTGCTGAATGCCTGAGTTGAATGGAAGGATTTCAAGACTTCAAATATTGCTAAGTCCAAGGAGTCAATGCGACACAGTGAAGTGGCTATGGATAATGCGCTACAGTTACAACTGAATAGTGGAGGGAAGTTCCACTATTTGAATTTGAAAAGAGGACAGGTGGCGAAGATCCAGATCGTGAAGACATGCAAAGTGCCACGTGGCGTAATCTAAGAATAAAACCGTCAAAGGGTGGTTACATTAGAGTATTATAAATAGGTTAGTCTTAGAGTTAGAATAGTGTGAAAAAATCATATTTGTACAAATAACTCTATATTCACTCAAAGTATCCAGTGTTTCGAGAAACCAGTGAAGTGAGAATGTACGTGATTGTAATCACCATTATCCTTTATTGCAATGCAATTTACTTTGAAGTTTCTGTTTTAGATTCTTTACTTTGAAATCTTTTTCCACGAACTTTTACCCTTCAAGTCATTTACATTACCGTCTTTACTTTGCAGATTTACGTTAAAAGCTTTTACTTTCAAGCATTTATCCTTTTTTGCATTTTAAGATCTTTATGCATTTCTTTCCAGCATTTAACTCCAGTTTTTCTTTATCAAACTTTTACATTTAGCCCTTTTCTTTTCATTGATGCATTGTTCGACTTAGTTGTTTCTTTATCTTTATCGCTTTCCTTTACACTTCAAACACCTTTTTTTTCATTTATGTGCATTGTCAAAAGGCATACTTTACCAAATTGTGAAATATCTCAAATACACGTACATCACATGTCCTAGGATCAATCTGATCGATCCTGTAAGTTTCTAGAACTTTATAGTTTTAGAAGATCAGCGGTTATTTACCAATTTTCAAGGTAAATAGTATCACCATCCCAGTGGTTCAACACGCCCGTTTTCCTAGCCTACCACCCTTGAAACTGGGGTTAAAATTCCCCTCGACCCAGTTTCATTTTATTTCTTTTTGAATTTCCAAGTGAGTATCCCATATATACTCTTGTTCCCATCTAGTTTCAACAATACGCGCATCGTTGAATTGGTTAATGTTTTAACCCAGAAGCTGAGTGGCGTGGGTTCAAGTCCCATGGAGGCCACTCCTTCTTTTTTTTATCACTTAATTCTCTTCATTTCCTTTGCAAATTTAAATGATCATAACTTGGTCATCCTTTGACCTTTTTTACCCATTCTTTTTGCTATAGTCTCATAATCATGTCTATTTGCTCGTGGTAAAAAGAGATTTCCAAAAATGATTATTTTTGAGACACTTATTCATGTTTGAAGTAAGTAACCTTTTTTTAGGTTTCCTTAAGGACCATTGTGTTTCTTTGTTTGAGTCCTTTGATTTCCTTTGCCCATATGGACATGTTTGAACCATTTGAAACTTATGTGGGTCTTGTTCAATGTTTTGAACTTGCACATGCTCGTTTCAACTTGATTTAGATGCATTTTCAAGTATATATTCACATGTAAATGTATGTTGAATTCCTAAACATACCATGAACTTTTGTTTGGACATTTTGCCTCTAACATGTGATTCCTTTCCATGTTTATGTGACTTTGGTGTATACATATGCCCTAATTTGAGTTATTCCATGTTTATGTATCCTTAAACCTTAGGTTGTTACCTTGAAAATGACTTTGTAGCCATGCTTGTATATGTGGATCTTTGTGAAGTTGTCCACCATGTTAAAACCCTAACATACATGTTTAGGTTGTTACCTACTTGTGTCAACATGTCTATCTTGTAGCCATGCCTAATTGTTTAAGTAATGCCTTGACTTGTTCACCACATGTTTGAAATTTCAACATGCCATCTCTAAGCATTCTCATATGCCATTCTTTGTATGTTTGCATATTCATCCACATGTTATTGTCATGAACATGTCTTCCTTGCCCAAGTATGCTTGGTTGTCACCATTACTTTCTTACACTTTCCATCCATGATAAGTAATGTCTTAACTTATCCATGCATGCTTTGATTGTTATCATGACTCATGTATGCTTAACTACATCTTTGAACTTCATTCATGTTAGGTATTGTGATAACCTTTACATATTAAACTTGAACTTTGTTTTCTACCCATGATAAGTAATGTCTTAACTTATCTATGCATGTCCACTTTGAACTCTTGTTTTATCCATGTTTAAGTGTTGTCATAACTTCTACATGTTGACTTGGACTTTGAATCTTACCCTGCCTATGTATTATAATGACTTATTCATGCTTTGAAATGTTAAATTGTATTCATGATTAAGTGTTGTTACAACTTATCTTCCTTTGTATTATATTCATGATTAAGTGGTGTTAGTAAACCCTAAAGCATGTTAGCCTTAATCATGTATTTGAACTTTCATCCATGATACTTTAGTCTTGTTAGAACTATATCTCATGCTTGTTTAGGTGTTGTAACATCTTTGTTTGATTGAACTTACTTTGGTTGTCACCGTGTTAGTTGAAACTTCTTTGAACCTTTGAACTTACTAGGTAGTTACCTTGTTTGGTTCTTGACTTTGTTAAGTCCATACCCTTAATGTTGTCACATATATCCTTATGCTTTGGTTTTAACCATATGCTTTACCTTTGTCATCTTAACATCATGTTTGAATGTTACTTTGTCATGCTTTCTTTAACATCATGTTTGAATGATATATTGACTTCCCATTGATATCATGTTTGAATATCATATCATGTCCATACCATCCATACTTATTATATTCCATTTGATTTTGTCAAGTTCTTCCCTCAAGTGATGTTAGCTTGTTAGCTTCCATCCCCAAGTTACCCCTATTCCTTAATCCAACGGAAAGTCTCTCTATTGACTCCATGTCATAGATAGCTCATGTTTACCCATACCCTTTGACCTTGTTAGAGTCATTAGGTTTTTGAGTCTTAGACTTAAATTAGAATTCATAACCCTTTGTGACTTTGTCAAGTCAAGTAAGTGTTAAGACCTTAACACTTAATCCCCTTGAAACTTGATCACAATCAAGTAATCATCCATCCCTAGTGAGGTGAACTACAATTGCTCTGATTCCATCCTTGTAAGGATATGTAGGAACAAGACCGCGAAGTTTTGGCGAGCATACTTGGTAAATAAACCTTTGGGTTCTTATCTCTCACCATATAACCCAAACACAAACAATAGCAAATAAAAGATCACAAATACAAGTAAGAGGTTCCTATAGAGTACTATAGATGCATAGGATGCTAATACCTTCCCTCTGTATACCCAATCCCCGACCCCCAAAATCTCTTAGCATTGTTGTTACATTGCAAACTTAGGGTTGTTTACGATCTTTACCCTTTCCTTTGGATAAATCAAAGCTCGGTGGTGAATCTTTAAAAGATTTGTGATTTAACTTTAATCAATAGCTTGATATCAAATTTTCACTGCAACATAAAAATGGCGACTTCACTGGGGAATATCCCTTTCAAGAAGATTAAGCCTAACTTACTTATATTTGCTATATTCTTATTTGCTTATTTGTTTGTTGTTCCATTGGGTTGTTACCTTGTGGTGAGATAAGTCCCAACCTTGGACTTGAGAGCAAATTGAGATAGGAAGGTGATACATTCAAGAAGGCTTATAGGGAGTTGAATTCCAACTAAGCTAACTTGAGAAATCACCACTCAGTGGAGGCACCTTCAAAAATAAGTATTGTTGATCAAGAGATTGTAAAAACAATACTATTTCTTGATTTAGCCTACGAAGCTGAAAACTTTTAGTTACCTTTAACCCCAATTGGCCTTGTTAGGAACGTAGTGCGATGACTATGAGGGAGTAATTCCAAAATAGTTAATACGCGATACTACACTCAAAAGAGGTTCTCTTGAGAATATTATTAACTACCAAGTGAATTGGGAAATTGATAATATCTGAAAATTGGGCTGATGACTTTGGGAACTTGTTAGAACCCATTGTACATGTACAATAAACCCTAGTGTATGCCAAATGAGAGGGGTAAAATTTTAACTCCATGCAAGCCTTACACCATGTTTGAGTGTGATCTTGTATATATGCATTCATAAGCATCATTGTTCATAAAAGGTTTTATGGAACTTAAATTCTTGTTTGTAAACATTAGAAGGAAATCATGGAAGAAAAAGCTGTTAAATACCTTTTTGATCTTTAAGCAAAGGACCAAACATTTTATAAACTTCTTTTGAATTGATGGGATGAATTACCTTCGATGTTTGCAAATATCTAAGTTTCGTAAAACTTTTGGCATTGCATTGCATATTGCATCTGTTGTCACATTTGCATCTGCATTACTCCAACATAAACTCCTTCCTTGCCTCCTCCGATTCATCACCATGATTACTCAGGTTAAGAGAAGATGTATCATTTAAAACACGAGAATCTTGCACTCCGAGAAGAGGTTTCCACCCTAAGGGCCAACATGGAGACCTTCTCCGCCACCATGAAAAACTTGATTGACACTCAGGAACAAGAAAATCAAGAGCTTCAGGATAAAGTTGCAAACCTGAAGGCTGCCAAGAGAAGGCTGACGAACTTGGTCAAAGATCTAGTTATATCTCAACGCCAAGATGGCTCTTCCTCCTCTACCAACCAGCCTGTTGAGCAAGTTGGAGAGTCTAGGGGCATCCCTGTGAGCTACGCCAGGCTTTTCCACGTCCTGCTACAGCAAGGGGTGATCAGAAGAGAAACTCCACCGGTCATTCCAAGAAACCACAGGAGCTACTTCACAGCTGATGCCTTCTGTGCCTTCCACCAAGGGGCACCCGGCCATGACATCGAGGAATGTTATGTCCTCAAGGAGAGGGTGGAAGAGTTAATCTGAAGGGGGGTCCTGTCCTTCAAGATGTGCAAGCCTCAAGTTCAAATAAACCTCTTGTTAGAGGCTAGCTCTTCCTTGCACATGGTGGACTGATGCGGAAGGCCGTTTCTTAGAAATTTGTCTTGTCAGACTTTAAGTTTTATTTGCTGTTTCTCATATGTAACTTTCTGTGTTGTCAGCACATTTATGTTAGCATTGTAAGAACTTGTCATTTTATACAATTAATGCATCGAGTTTGTTTGTCTTGAAGAAATCCATTCGTATGCACTCATTTATTTGCTTTATAATCGCCAAAACCACCAACCTCTTGCTTAGGCAAATTTGAAAGGGAGAATGATGAACTTAAAAACGCAAGATCTCTTGTTGTATGCTTTGGAATAAAACCTTCTTGTGATGTAAGGCATTGTTCACCTCCCTAAACACTGGAGAAATAAGGAAGATAATCCCTCTTTAACCCCCTTTGGGCCTTGAAGTAGAAGTCTCCTTTCATACAAAAACCACCATCAACTTTAACCTAGGGCTGGGTAGTTTTCGGTAAAGCTAATCGAGCACTCGGACATTCGTAAAAAGGAGTGAGCATCTGAGGATCCATTTCACCTTTTCCTCACACATTGAGAAGCTAGAAATCAAATCCAATTGTTATTGGTATCTTCAAATCCAATTGTTATTGGTATCTTCAAATCCAAATGCTATTGGTATCTTCAAATCTAATTGTTATTGTTATATTCAAATCCAATTGTTATTGGTATATTCAAATCCAATTGTTATTGGTATCTTCAAATCCAATTGTTAATGGTATCTTCAAAATCCAATTGTTATTGGTATCTTCAAATCCAATTGTTATTGGTATCTTCAAATCCAATTGTTATTGGTATCTTCAAATCTGTTCCGGTTGTCACTGGCGTCTTTTCAAAAAGTCCAATTATCATTGGTATCTAAGTCAAAACCACTTAGAGTCACGTGATTTGTTCATAAAAAAAAAAGAGAAAGAAAGAAAAGAAAAGCCCGCTAAGTCAAAACCTATGAAGAAGACTTAGGCAAGATTAGGGCATCCCGCTGGCCCTCAAGGTCTAAAGACTCAGACCTGGAAAAAGTTAGGGAAAAGAAAAAAAATGCGAAGAACAAAAACGAGGTCAAATCCAATTGTCGTTGATACCCAACGTCCGGTTGTTACCAGCATTTTGTTAAAAGCATGACTGATGCCAGCATGTTTTCGTGAAGTCCAATTTGTTATGATTGTTCGACAATCCAATTATTATTGGTAATCTGGTCGTCACCACTCGTTTCTCGAAACCTAGTTGTTACTGGCATTCTTGCTTCAAAATCCAATTGTCATTGGTAGCCGGAGTACGGTCGTTACCAACACCCTGTTAAAATCTGATTGCCACGAGTCTCGTTCTTTCAAAGTTCAGTTGTTACTGGCTTCGAAATCATGTACTCACCAATAATTTTTTTTGAAAAAACCCTCAACGAACAACAAAGTCGTATGGTGTGACACTAAGAGAGGAAAGGGTGAGTGACTATCGTGTCCCAAAACCTCAGTGGTTCCTCAGCCACAACAAAACTCTTCTCGATAGATGAGTGCTCGCATTAAGCCTAAACTGAATGTAGGATTGTAGAACATCATGTAGAAGGAGTGGGTACAAATAAACTTTGAGCCATTTATCCTTTATTTCATAAATCGTGAACCAAGCCACATTACAACCTTTAAAAGACCTTATTGAAGCAGGTTTATTTCAAAAGCTTATGCGATGAGATAATGTTTCCTGATTCCTTTTGAGCTGTCTCAAACTCTTGATGATTTTTGCAAATAAAAATCAATAACATGTCTTAACTAGTGATTCGGTCACAGGTTATTGCGATATCTTTTGGTAAAAACTTCAAGACAAACATGTGTGTTGCGTTAGCAGTTTCAGAATTAATGTTTTATACTTGCTAACATTGCTCGACAACATAGAATTTCGCATATGAACATCAGTAATGATTCCAATCCTTGAGACTTGAAACTCTGATGAGTGAGTGGTCCATCACTTCAAAAAGTATGGCCATATCCAGAGGCATGAACCAACAGCGGCAAGATTGTTTCCCGTTATTATTCCCTCAGTCGGACTAGCAAGTTTGAGGACTTTGTTTGCAAATACGGTTAAACTGGGGCAGTTACGTTGAGATTTGTAAATCTCTCCAAGAGTTTGAAGACGTTGAGACATCGGGTATGCCAATTCTTGTATAAAATCCTTTTGGTATTTTCTTTCAACAGACCATGTAATATAGGGCAGAGAAAATTTGAAGTTGCAAGAGCCATCGCTCATTCTGATGATTATTAGGTAAGTTAGATTATTTTCCAGCTAAGTTGTTATTTCAGTCAGTCTTGGCAGAAATCAAGCTCATGATGGCAATCCCTCAGGCAAAGTCATGATGTTATACCCCGAGTAGAATACCCTTTTCCCCAGAGAAGGTTGTAACCTTGAAGTAGAACCTTTGATTCTGCATATTTGTCCCTAGTAACTGTCCAATTTGGTGAGGTCGGCTGGATATCCTAGTCGAGATGTTTATTTCATCTCCAGTATGCTTCCTCTTGTCTGTTTAGTCAGCATAGACATAAACATAGTATACTTGAATTCATGCATATGCATCCGAGCATTTTTGCTGCCTCTCTAGTGTCCACCTCTTTTGGTCCATGTGGCGTTTATTCCCCTAGTATTTGGGTTTGTCTACTCGTTCCGATAGGGTTATCACCTTTAGGCGTAGAGTGCTCATCCTTTCTGGAATTCCCCACAGAGTTTGATTCTCGTGGATGGCTGTTGATTCAGTTATCTTTTCCATGTTTGGATAAGGTAAATCCCATTTGAGTTCATTCCTCAAAGGTAAGTCTTATTTGACAGTTTATTTCTAGATCATTCCTAGATTAAACCTTGGTCCCGGGCGGGAGTTGCTTTTGAACCAGAATTAGGAACCTAATAGGAGCGTGCATTTATTTTGCACAGTGTCTCAGAGGAAGAATCTATTACAGATCCTCAATAAAGACAGAAAGACATTCTCCAGCAGTGTTGTTGTAACAACATCTCTTTGGAATTTATATAACAAAGTGGCAATCTCCTTGAGAAATTTGTCTTATATGGCGATAAGTGGCAGTCTCTCCCGAGAAGCTCATCCGACATTGGTGTTATTCAACCTTTTGCAATTATGATTGGTATTCCCCTGGAAGCACATCAGGAGGTTTTGTTGAAGAGCTTACAAATGATCTCTCTTTATTTGAGTTACTCTCTCCACAAAACTTTCATTGCAAGAGATGATTCCTCAGTAAATTCTTTGCCCAGTTTACTCCTATCAAATAGCATCACTTTGAGAAAGCCGATGTAGACTCTGATGGTTTTTTCTCTTTATTTGAGAAAATTTGCTCATAAAGCAATCAGTCTATGACTCTTTTATGAGATTCCCACCCCGAGTCCAGTGATAACTAGCATCTTTGTTAAGATCTATGGTTGTCACCAAAATTCCTGCCTCAAATTTGGTTATCACCAGTATTTTGTTAAACTTTGGTTGTTACCCATATCTCTCTGAAGCCTAGTTGCCACTAGTATCTCCGCTCTAGAATCCAATCGTCATTGGTATTGTTGAATCGGGTCATTACCACATCTTTGAAGCCTAGTCGTCACTAGCAGCCTCTGATGGAAATCTAATTGTCATTGGTATCGCTTATCTGGTTGTCACCGGTCTCTCCTTTGAATTCTAGTCAGGTCATTAGTTTGGTCATCACCATCTTTTGAATCCTAGTTGTTACTAGTTGATATTTTTGTTTGGTCGTTAACAATACTCTCTTGAGCGCCAGATTTTGACACACATCCTTAGATGAGCACCAAGAACCATAGCAGGCACCAAAAGTCTTGAACAGTAATGTTTTAACTTATGTTCGTGTTGACCCTTAACATAAATACCTCAGTTGTTATCAATACTCTCGTAAGGTTTAGTTATTACTAACACCGATGTCTAGAGGGCCAATTGTCATTGGCATCTTTAAACTCTGTCGTTAGCAGTTCATCCGGTTGTTACCAATTCCTTTGAAAGTCCAGTGGTTACTGGCATTGCTCAAAATCTAATTGTTATTGGTATAGATAATATGGTAGTCACCAATTCCTTTGTCCAGTAATTACTGGCATTGTGTAAAAACCAATAATCGTGGTTGCCACTATGTATACATTATCCTTTTCCCCAGTCGTCACTGACGTTCACCAGTCTGTTTTGTCCTTGGTGTCTTGGAATATTGTTTGTTACCAATATTTCCTCCCCTAGTAAGTCAGTTTGAGATCTGATTGTCATCGGTAAATTCGCCTTGGTCGTCACTAATACCCCTTTTAAAGTCTAGTGGTCACTAGCATCAATCCACTGAAAGACGGTTGTTACCTTGCTTGCAATTCAAGTCCAATTGAGTTGGCACATACAGAAGAGTCGTTACCCTGTACCGTTCCTGATGGTTCCCGAAGATCCCGTTTGAACTCGTCATTTCAAGGAATTTCCAGAAGATTGGATGTTTGAAAACTCAAATATTATGTGTTTCCGATCCTATGATTATAAGGATCTCCTTTTAGCTAAGTATTCCTATTGTTATGAGGATTTCGATCATCTGCCATCCCTGTTGTTACGAGGGTATATTCAACACTTTCCTTTTAAGGATTTCATCCTATTGTTATGAGGATCTGTCATACCCCAAATTTTGACCACTAAGATTTCCCATCGATCATTGGGAAAATCCTCATCACAATATAGATGAATCATTATGCCTCATCAGTCTCCCCAAAGATGGGTGAGCATCCACTACAATCAAACTTAGGGTTTCAAGCCCTCTCTGAGTTCTTAGACAAAGGATCAATCAAGGAATGACATGATGTTCAACTTATCTAAACCTCTCAAACCTCCACAATGGATCAAGAGGACTCCCACAGCAAGAATCAATCACAAGGTTGCAGCATTCTGAGTGGATTAAGCCTCAAGATAGCCAGTGTCACCAAATTAGGGTTTTGGTCGACCAAGGCCTCCAGATGAAAATTTTCATCTGGGCATGAGCCAATGCTTCAAAGCATAACCTAAGATACTCCATGGGACATCATAAACCCAATCATCAAGTCAATTTTGCTTCAGGGGATACACTCATGAAAAATCAGGAATTAGGGTTTCTTGACCTAATTTACCCCTAAGTTGACTTTTGGGACAAATCATGAGCCAATACCTCAAGAGAGGATTTGAGGATATCTAATAAACCACATTGATCCATTTGCAACAATGGATTGATCCGAGAAGCTTGAGCAACAAGTTTCAATTTAATCTGAACCACAGTTAGGGTTTCGCGGGAAAAGTCAACTGTACCTATGGCTTTTGACCAAGACATGCTCCCAAACCCTAGGACATGATTCAATACACCCTATAACACATATGAAATCAATCCATCAAGTTTGATTTAGGTCAAGGACTTGATTTCATAGAGAATCGCACAGTTTGGAATTCATCTGACGAAAAGTCAACTGTGCACAAAAGTCAACTTTGACTTTTTGAGATTTTTCACAATTATGGTTCTTTAACCCTAAAATGATGTTAATGTGTGATTGGAATCATCATTCATCAAGAAAAATCAAGAAAAGTGGGATAACTTGTAAAAGGGGTAACCATAAAAACTTAGAAATTTTTCTAAGTTATGGAACAAAGTGGCTAGGGTACCAACTTTGGAGGATCATAACTCCTAAACTACAAGGCTATTTTTCCCCATTCAAATCTGGATTTGTAGCCCTCATGGCCCTCTACGAAAGCTTCAACTACACCTCATTCCAATTCATCATGGATTTTGAGTTATGGAATGATCAAAATGGCTGAAAACATGAAATGCCACTTTTCCCAACACTTAGTGAAATTTTCACTAAGTCAGAATCTGTTTCACTTTTTTCCAAATGTAGGGGCATTTTTCACTTGGATCCAAAAAGTATCAAAACCAATTATGATCAAACAGTTGTTGTATCATATGAGGGATTTCCAAAGTGGCCAAGAACTCCATCAAATCCCACTTGAGCCATGAGATATGACAATGGCAATATACCTTGCTGAAAACTGTCAAACCAAGGCAGATTTGTGCATTTTGCTCGATTTACCAAATTTTTGCAAAGGGCAAGCAACTCTATCCATCTGAACACCTCAAGGGGGGACCAAGGAGGAACCAACTCTGATCCCAAGCCTCCCAAGTCTTTGGAACCAAAAATAGCATGCCAAACCTAGAAATCCCTAAAAGAGGGACAAGACTCCAATTTTGGATTGGAGCATTCAATGGTTGCACCAAGTTGGCATGGACTGAGGCATTTCCAACTGAATTCAGTCAAGACTTATCCAAGACCAAGGGGACCAGCAGCCTGTGCCCTAACCTCTAGTTAATGGCTAGAGGAGACTTGGATTCTCATTGCTCAACATTAGCCAAACCTATGCAGCAGTTGCCATTCACTATTCCTTGCAAAACAAACTTGCTCTACTATAAATAGAGCTCATTTGTGATCAGTTTGAGTACACCAAAGCCATCAAACAGATGCTTTCCTCAAAATCTCCTTCTTCACTCCAAAATTTCCTTCCAGAGCAAATCACTATCAGGTTTTGAGTTTGAGAGCTATTCCAACCAAACCAATCACACACACACCTCTCATAAACATCATATAGAAGTGATCCAAACACTCACATAACATCTGGAACATCAAAATCACAAAATCACCAGCCAACTGCTCAAGCCTTTGACAGATTTGCAGTTGAGGTGCCAAATCAAGTTCCAGCTTAAATCAATCCACTCCAAGCACCCAGACACACTCCATAGCACCTAGGGAAGCTGTCCATATCCTTGGAACCAAGCTGTAACACCTCTAACAGAAAACACGGTCACCAGCTGCAAGAGGTAAGCATGAGCTCTTCTAACTCTATAATCCATGCATTTTTTGCTGCACAATAATTTGGCCATATGTTCATAGTCATGCATGGAGTGTTTTTTCTCAATCAATTGCATTGTTTGAATCGTGTGTGGAATTTCTGATTCCATGTTTAAAATAAATGAAATTAAAGACCATAGACATGATCGTGAGGTTGAAACGAGTAGATTGATATATAGATTGCATGATATAATCAAGTATTCAGTGAGATTGGATAGAAAATGCAAATCTGCAGAAACAGAGGGTGACGCGTGTTCTTGCCCTTGTTCTTGGCGCCCTTTTTTTGAAAATTTGAATATTTTAATTTTGTGATTTTATTTAATTGATTCAAAAATTAATTTCTCTCAGAGTTTAATGATTTTGAGTTGATTTTCTTTTTTAATAATTCACAAAAATGTTAAAATATTTTATTTTCCCAAAAAATCCCAAAAATATTATTTATTTCATATACTTGATATTTTTGTAAAGAATTAATATTTTAATTGTTTTTGACATTTAAAATATTTTCTCTTTCTTAATTTTTCAAATTTTAGTGATTTCCATTCATTTTGTGGATCAAAACCTGATTTTTGAAATATTAATCCAAGATCACAATTTGTTTTCCACATGTTTAACAATTTTGATCATATTAATTGACTTTTTATTCAATTAAAATACATTTTGGAAACAAATTAGGGTTTTTGATTAATTCAACCCTCATCATATTTTTTCAAAACCTTTGGGCCTCTAATAGAGTGTAAGACCCAATCCCCTTTTAACCAAAACAATTTTGGGCCTCAGATATTGTATAAGTCCCTCTGCGTTTAAAGAAAACCTCGGCGCGATCGCTAGTTCAAAAATCAAACCCTTGGGCCTACCCTCGTGTTATAAGCCCCATTTATTTTCCTTAACTCTTTGGTCCTCTTGAGAGAGTGTAAGACCTATCCCTTTGTACAAAAAACCTTTTTGGGCCTCAGTCACTTGTATAAGTCCCTGTACAAAACAACAGTGCAATCACTGATAAAATATTGGGCCTCTCCTTGAGCTGTAAGCCCCAACAACCTTTTCAACGCACTTTCTCCTCTGATTTTGAATATATTATTGTTATCAAAGCTTTCTTTGTTGAACAAACTAACCAAACAACATGGAAGCTCTACAACTGAGTAAGTGTTTACCCGCTTTGTTTATCTGCTTTCATATATATAACTGTATTGTGGGGCTGCTCACTGTAAGTCTTCTTCAACAAACTTTTATATACTTGTCAAATATCAACTGTGTAATACTAGTATAGTTATTTATAGTTTTCCCAGGCAACTACGTCTAGCACTAGGTAAAGCCCTGTTGGTCACTCTTAAATACAAACAAAACTAGATCCCCAAAGGATTACCAGACACAGTCTTCCCTCCTCTTGGGGTTAAACAATATGGAGACATGAAAAGCAACATTCTCGGTGAACCCTTTCTCAGACTGTCACCCTTAGACATTGTCAAAGAAACTTTACTCCCCAGAGATGATCTTTTCTCCGTGAATGGCATCTCTTGAGTTTCTTCCAAATTCTCGGACTTTCCTGGATTGATCTATTCTCGGTGAATGGCTTGTCTTGAACTTCTCAGGGTTTGGGGACCCACAGGCTTCTTAAAAGCATCCCCGCCTCCTCTTGGGTGTTGTACAAGGACCTTTCGGCTTCTTAAAAGCTCTCATGCCTCCTCTTGGGCTTAGAACAAGGACCCAGCGACCTCTACAAGTATAGGAACATAACCTAGTTATCAATTAGCAAGAGCTGTCTTTCTGAGTCAAGTGTCAGACCAGTTAATGGGTTGACCTTCATCCCTTAACATGCCATCTTTCTCCTGGGCATTATACAAAGATCATTCACTACCTGAGAATCGATTTCTCAAAACACCCGTAGACTTGGACAGTCTCCATATCTTTTGGGATTTCACATTTCCTTAAAGAACAGGAATAACCCTGATCTTCCGATCAATCCCTGAGCACAACATTACCCATATAAGAACCGATTTTCTCTTTATCCAACATACTGGACCTGTCACTAAACTGAAATAGTCACCAGCACACTAGTCTCTTCTTGGGCTTTGTACAATGATTCTCCCCGGTAGAGCTAACCTTTTCAGACTCTCTTGTTGAGTCACCCACTTTTAGCCTCCATCTCGGGCTTCGTACGAGATACTAAAACACTCTCTTGTTGAGTATAAAAGACTCTCTTGTTGAGTCACACCTTTTAGCCTCCATCTCGGACTTCGTACGAAATACTAAAACACTCTCTTGTTGAGTATAAAAGACTCTCTGGTTGAGTCAAACATTTTCAGCCTCCATCTCGGGCTTCGTACGAGGTACAAAGACTCTCTTGTTGAGTCAAAACCTTTTAGCCTCCGTCTTGGGCTTCGTACAAGACACATACAAAAACACTCTCTTGTTGAATCAACCCTTTTAGCCTCTCTCTCGGGCTTCGTACGAGATACATAAAAACACCCTCTTGTTGGGCCAATAGCCTTCTCTTAGGCTTTGTATAAGAAAACCCCGGTTGAGTCAATCAACCTGTTAGCATCAAAAGTTGTGCCTCGTTCACAGTATACAAACATCAACAACTCCTTTTCCTTTATCTAATTGCTGTAAGCGGCAAGCCTCTGGATTATTTACATCCACACCACTGTCCCTCTTTTAGCATGAGAAATTCCTAAGGAAATATAGCATTGCTCTACACTGAGTTAAAGTCTTCTCCTTCAGGTTAAAAATCCCCTATAAAGGAAATTATGGCATTGCTGGATTCACATATCCCAGTTAAAGTAATTCTCCTTTATAATCAGTCACCCAACAGTTGTGACAAACAGACCAAATATCCCCTTTTCGAGATGACAAATTCTCTCTCAACCCTTCAACTTCACATCTTAGGCTTCGAACAAGATACAAATAAACCCTTCAGCTTCACATCTTAGGCTTCGAACAAGATACAAATAAACCCTTCAGCTTCACATCTTGGGCTTCGAACAAGATACAAATAAACCCTTCAGCTTCACATCTTGGGCTTCGAACAAGATACAAATAGACCCTTCAGCTTCACATCTAGGGCTTTGAACAAGATACAAACCACCTTTAGCTTCATGTCTTGGGCTTTGAGCAAGACACCAAAACACTTTTTTTCCTCCCATAGAATAGGAGGAACTACAATCGCTCTGATTTCCCTGTTTCGTTAAACGGGAATACGTAGGCATAAGATTGCAAAAGAATCTTAGCGAGCACACTAATTAAAAACATCAAATCCAGTACCTATCAAAGATTCCCATGAAAAGTCTCGTCATTTCATTCTTAACAAAATAAGCAGAGAGAGGCCCACAATCTAAACCGCATCTGTAAACCAACAGTCATCTGTTTAAACTCAGTATGCAAACAAGGTTAATTGGAGACTTCTATTTCCCTTCCTTCATCAGCTTCAATAGGATAAAAAATGAATCGACTGTAGTACCCCAGAGCGACAGTGCTTAAGAACCACGTCCAAAATTGCTCGCTACAGAAAAATGGCGCGCACCATGGGGCCATGCAGGGCATCCTGTCCCTTTTATCTCTCTGGTTGAAACCCTAAATTCATGTCACAGAAATGACGACTCTGCTGGGGAGTCATTGTCTGTATAGGATCATAAGACTAGAGGTCGAGGATGATTAAGACAAATATATATACTGCTTTTCCTAATTGATATCTGTGTTTATTTTTCTGCTAATGGGAATGTGTAACACCCCCTTTCTATACCCCCAAATAATCACATAAATCATTTAGGCACATATAAAAAAATTCGCCAGAGTACGATTAAAACATAGTATACAAGAGGCATGTCACATCATACACGCATTTAATACATACAACACCTGCTCACAAAGATATGCAACAGTGGGGTAACTTTCAAACAACAAAGGATCTCAGTCCTTATACCCACATCTCAATATTTAGAATAAAAGCGGAAACATCTAAAATATTGAATAACAACCACATATATACATCAACATATATATACATCATCCAGTATGAATCACAAGCAACATCATGTTTATATACACAAATTCATCAGCAAGATACATATGCAAATGTATCACAAAAAGATCAAAACGTCCTAGCTACCCGGTGCTACATATCAGAGCCAACCGACCAACAAGGAAAATGAAGACACGCTTCACAAAAAGACCGCCAGATACCTAATCTGCAATGCCTCATAGAGCATCATAAAGCAGCAGAAGGGTGAGAAATATTATCATAATAACAATGCATATAATTATGTACTACAACATAAACATATAACACATATTCTCACCACAACTCATCATATATCACAATATAGATATATCATCAAGCATATTCATTATGCATACATTCACCATTATCATCATTCCACATGAACACACACATACTTGTTCATTCAACAATGCATCATTATAAGATACAGTTTATATCATTTCCCATAAACATACATATATCAATGTTTATTCATCAATGCACAAATACAAAGATGATCAATGCAACTCATAGAGACCGACTCTCGACTCTATGTAGATGCATGCGGTACCAACTCATCACCCGAGTTCAATTGAAGAACTCAATGGAAATATCCTCCCTGCCGGGCCTACGATATTTCCCCATCGCTCATACCATCATGGCATCCGATGTTTCTGGATTGTTCACGCAGACACAATCCGATTTCTCAAACCCCACAAGGGCACACAATCATTCTGAAGATTCCCACGAAATCAAGTGTAACTCATCGCAACGATTACACCCATTGACTACGCAATGTTCAGAGGATCCTCAAATGATCATTTGTGTAATCAATCACTCACACCCAACAGGGACGCGATATTACACCCGATTCTCCAAGAATCGCGACACATGAATGCATGTCATGATGTTTCTCCTACAAAATGACCACATACACTCATCCAATGCACACATATTTCACAATATAGTCATGCATTCATCACATATAATCCACATACATTCACATCAATTGTATAACAACACACACAATTATCCAAACAATTCAATCTACGGTTCACCGTAAAAGTCGGTTAAAAGTCGGCTAAAAATAATATTTTCCATCATCATCAAAAAGTACTCATCCACAGTTTCGATTCGATATAAAGAACACTTAAATCCAATAAACAACGAAGAAGATATGTATATTTCAAAATAACGCAAAAACATAAACCGGAGGCCCGACACTACGAAACGGTTCGAAAATACTGTTCCAATTGGACCAGGTTTAGACCTCAAAACCATTTTTTCTAGAAAGAACATCTCGTTAGCTTCCCAACGCTTCGAACGGGGGTCAAAACCGACTTACGGTTCAAGAGATGTGAATTTCCGAAGTTTTCCGAAAACCAGAATTTTTCTGCTACAGCCCTGCGGGTTTATGGTATTTCGTTCAATAATCCGACCGATTCAATTATTTTCTTCGAAACAAACACATACTCATTCATACCAAACATATAGTAGTGATTTGGAACCATTAAACGTGAATTCTACGACTTTCGATTTCACTCCGAATCTTAAACTCTCAATTCTCCAAAAATGCAAAAACTTACAAACTCAACCAAAATCGATAAAATAAGCATACCCGATCACGGCCTAACATTACTCGACACATCTACACAATTTATTCCGACTTTCGTCCGTGAAAACATCGATTTCTAATCAATTTATCATTTTCAACCTAAAAGAAAAAACTATGGAAAACAAGAAAAACATCCAAGCAAACACATACATAATGATATACATTGATGAGATAATAAGATTTCACACCCTTACCCGGATTCCAAATGATCTAGCTCTTGTTCTTGATGATTTCCACTCTTTTTCCTCTTTTCTTCTCTTTTTCCCTCTTCCTCTTTCTTTCTCTCTTTTTCTCTTATGTTTTCTTTTCTTTACTAACTTTCTCACTTCTAACTTATTATATCTTTTCTTTTCTATTTCCTTTCTTAAAATATCTCATATATAATAATTAACCAAAATATCTCACAAATATCTAATAATACATTTTCTCACTTAAAAATATCTAACTTATCATTTTCTCACATAATTTCTAACTTATGATTAATTGAGAAAAGCCTAAAATACCCTCCATTCTAATTTCCCCGAAAACTCTCAAAAACGGTAAAATAACATTTAACACACCAATTTAACAAATAAAATAATTTATCACCCAATTAAAATAAAAGACTCAAGAATAATGGAATAATCAAAATCGGGGCGTTACAGAATGCGTGTGATGCCGCATGTGGAAAGATTGAGTATACACCTAAGATAGGTGATGGCATTGCGGGTAATCTTACTGGGAGTAAATTCCAGTTAATATCCCCCGATCGACCATCAAACTCAGTGGAGACTCCCTTTGCAGATACATTGCCTATACGACTTCGGTTTTTAAAAGTAGTGTGGTCGACTGGGTTATCTGAGAAGCTGATGTTTTTAGTAGACTTAAGCCATTTTGTAGTGCGGAAGCTATCGGAAATAATTGTCACGCGATACTACCCTCATCTGAGATCGCTCTAGGATACATTAGCTCGCTGGCGATCCGCTTGCTGTTGTTATCCCAGAGGGGTCAATGATTTTGCGGACAGGTACAAAAAATCACCAGTATAAACCTTTGGGGGGGGGGGGGGTAGAGCCTTGACTTCATGACACCGAGTTTTTCTATGTTTTTGTGTGTTGCATTCATGCATTCATTTAAAAAACATTAAAACAAAGAAAATCTTCTCTTCTAGTCTCTCTTTTTCAAATTAAACTGAGACAATGATTGCAAATGTCAGAGAGAAAGGAGATTGCGCTAATGGATTTCGGTAGAAGGAAAACTCATAAGTACACCTTCAAGGTTCCAAAACTAGAGGATTTAAGAGGTCTGGCGAGAATGATCACCAACCACGAGGCTTTCAGAGCCAAGTATGGAGGACTGCTGTCCTTGTTAAGGGTCCATGTAATTGAAGGAATCCTGTCCACACTAATCCAGTTCTACGATCCGGTTTATCACTGTTTCACATTCCCGGATTATCAGCTTGCACCAACGCTGGAGGAGTATTCTCACCTGACTGATTTACAAATTACTGATCAAGCTCCCTTTTCTGGACTGGAAGAAATTCCAAAGGATTAAACCATTGGAAGAGCAATCTATTTGGACGAGTCAGAAGTCAGGACTCACATGACCACTAAGGGTGGAATCCAGGGTTTTCCAGCCCAGTTCTTGACAAAGAAGGCTCTATACTTTGCTAGTATAGGGAACATGGCCGCTTTCGAGAGCATCTTTGTTTTGCTCACCTACGGGTTATTTTTGTTTCCCAACATCGATAACTTTATAGATATTAATACCATTAAGATTTTCCTGATCGGAAACCCCGTACCAACCTTACTCGCAGATGCGTATCATTCGGTACATTTAAGGAATTTATACAGTGGAAGAATAATCACGTGTTGTGTACCCCGACTATACAAATGGTTCATTTCCCACTTACCCAAGTCTGCTGCATTTTAGGATCAAAAGAATACTTTACGTTGGTCGCAGAGAATCATGTCTCTTACCAACTCTAACATCGATTGGTACAATCGAATCTACGACGGGATCAGGATCATTGACCATTGTGGAAATTTCCCAAATTTACCCCTTATAGGAACTAAGGGGGGAATCAACTATAATCCAACTCTCGTTCGTCGTCAAATCAGATACCCGATGAGGTACGTCCCACAGAATGCTCATCTGGAAGGTCTTTTCTTCAAGGAAGGAGAAAATGACAGGGCACTAAAAACGAAAATAGTGCACACTTGGAAACACGTTCATAGGAAAGGACGAGAGTCTCTAGGAAAACCAGAATGTGTCTCGATGGAGCCTTATCTCCACTGGGTACAAACTAGAGCTCTCAAGCTGAGGATGTCTTACCCTCGTCAGGAAGTTCTTCCATTAAGGAACTCTGCCCTTTATTTCATGTCTGAGACAGAAAAACTTCAGGTTACTCTCAGCAAAGTTCAGTAGGAGAAGAGGTCTTGGAGGAACAAGTACCGTATTCTCAATGTGGAGTGCAAGAAAATACAGCAACTGTTAAGAGAAAAAGATGCCCTGATTGAGATTCTAGAGCAACATGCTGTAGAAAATCAGGATGACCAAAGGAATTTGCTCGCTCCTTTCACTTGGCAAAGGAATGACAACCCGACAACGGCCCAAGAGCCCCGGTCAAAGAAAAGGAAAGCACCCGAACCAGCACTTGAGCTCTCTTCAGAGAGGACTCCAGATCCATTAGTTTAGATTTCCTTTTCCAGCACTTTGTAATCTACTGTATTTCCATTTCCGCAATCCTTTGAATTCAATAAAACAGGATCTTCCCCACTGTTTGATATTTGCAATCTAATTGTCGAAGTTTACTTTGAATAAACAAAAATATATACAATTAATATAATCATTGCATTGCATTCATCATTCTCATAAACACATTCTTCTTACCTACGAATCTCACATTTGCGTCTCGATTCTAGAGTCAAACTGTCTCATTCGTACAATACTCGGGCCAATCGTCAGAAAAAGATGGATGATCTCGAGGAAGAGAACAGAGAGTTGAGAGAAGAGATCGACAATCTGAAAGAGGATCTGAGAAAGCTTCATAACGACATGCAAGCTATAGTAGAAGCTCAGATGCAACAACAAAGGAATGTGATCTCAGAGATCACATCAACGCCCATAGTGGAGAAGTATGATCCTAGGTACAAGATGCCGAAAGATCGTCCCTGGGGCATGCCACTTAACTATATCCCGGAAGGATATGTTCCACCGATCTCTGAGGATCAGGGAACCGCAGCAGGAGCGGCTGGGCCTGAAGGTTACAAACTTTGGGAAAGCGAAGATGCCAGGGGCATGACAGTAACTCTTGAAGGTTACAAACTTCGGGAGGCACCGAGAGTCTCGTCCATAATGACTATACAACCACCCGTGGTACACACTGCCCCGGAAGGACAGATTCCCCAAATACCTTCTGGTGGAAACAAAAGTATGTTCGATAGAATGAATGAGTTCCAGGAACAATTCCTAGAGATACAGAAAGAACTGCAGGCCCTTCGCGGTAAGGATTTATTTGGAAAGGACGCCGCGGACCTTTGTTTGGTCCCCAATGTGAAAGTTCCGCACAAATTCCAAGTGCCCGACTTTGAAAAGTACAAGGGCAACTCTTGCCCTCAGAACCATTTGGTGATGTACGCTTGGTGAATGTCGGCTCAGACAAATAACTAGGAGCTACTGATTCACTACTTTCAGGATAATTTAACCGGTGCCGCATTAAAATGGTACATGGGTTTAAACCGCGCTACGATCGGCATGTTCAGAGATATTGGCGTTGCTTTTGTTCAACAATGTAAATACAATTTATACATGGCACCAGACAGAGATCAACTCAGATCGATGTCACAAAAGGACAAGGAAACCTTTAAGGAGTACGCTCAGAGATGGCATGAAATTGCCGCCTAGATTTGTCCACCTTTTTAGGAAAAAGAGATGATAAAGATCTTCTTAAAGACCTTGAGCTCATTTTACTACGACAAAATGGTCGCCAGTGCGCCTAGTGACTTCACCGAAATGGTAGGCATGGGAGTTCGTCTTGAGGAAGCGGTCTGGGAAGGACGTTTAGTTAAAGACGCTGGATCATCAAGCAGTACAAAACGATACGGTAGTGCTCTCCCTAAGAAAAAAGAGCAGGATATTGGGAATATCTCTCTCAAAAAGCAAAGGTGACGTTATCAACCAGTAGCAGCTGTGACTCCTACTATCAATCCCACGCCTGTTCCTATGTATATCAACCTCAGGTTGCGCATAGCCAACCGAATCAACAACAATTTCAGCAAAGGACACAACAGTCTCTTCAGTAGACTCGTCCTCCATACAATAACAACCGTACAACGCGACCACCAGGGTTCGACCCTATACCCATGTTGTACGCAGAACTGCTTCCGTTTTTACTGGTCAAGGGGCATGTCCAAACTAAGTCTCCTCTTACAGTACCGGAAAATCTTCCTTTTTGGTTCAAAACGGATCAGACTTATCCTTACCATTAAGGAGGACCAGGGCATAACATAGAAAACTGTCTCAGTTTCAAATCTGATGTGCAAAAGCATGTTAGGAGCGGGCTCTTATCTTTCAAGGATACGAATCTTAATGTTCTCACAAACCTACTGCCTCAACATGGGAAAGCTGCAGTCAATTTGATAGAGGGAGAGTCTAACAACACCTATCAAATTCATGATGTACTCTTATTAAGGGACAACTTGGTCAAGATGCATTGTAGACAGAGTGGATATGGCCATGTGCCACCTCATAACTATCACCAGTGTGATATCTGCTCTAAGAACAATCAGGGATGTTCTGTGGTGCAATCAGCTCTACAGGAACAATTGGGTCTCGGATGGATCCAAGAGCATCGAGTTCGTGGAGTCAGCATGACCTATACGAATTCCAACGTCATCTAGAACCATAACATCCGTACAATGAATGTCAACTTGGTGACGATGCACTCAAGGCAAAGCCAATATCATAATCTTCCGCGACCCGATTATAATTCCTGCCTGACTTGCTCGGTAAACAAACAGGGATGCTCTTTTGTATAAGAGGCCCTCCAGCGTCAGATGGATCTAGGATGGATCCAGGACTACCATGATAGGAATCCCTATCAGGTCAACATGATTCAAATCTTTGATGTTCGTCTGATGAATACCAGCTTGGTGGAGTAAAATTCCAGGCAGGTCCAACTTGGTTTTCTCACCTCGCATGATTATCTGAGCTGCAAAGTATGTTGTGAGAGTAACCAAGGGTGCGCTCTCATTCAAAGAACTTTACAACACTTGTTAAACTACTGGTGGCTTCCAATCTATATGGATGAAGACACGCAACAAATCAGTGTGCTTAATGGGAACCTTACTCGGCATCGAAGTCAGGATGTCCGATCTACGGAAACAGATCTAGTGAGGTTACACTGCATTCAAAGCGGGCGTGGCCAGGTGCCACCACACAACTATAAACGCTGTAAAGTCTGTTCGAAAAATAACCAAGGATGTTACCTCGTGCGAGCAGCTCTCCAAGGTCAGTTGGACCGCAGGGAGATTCACCCATACCTAGCTTCAGGGTCCGTTGACTGGACGCCAGACTACTTCCTTGATCAAATCGGAGACGTGGTTATAATCTCTGACCCTTAGAGGAACAATGATGTTTGTACCATCATCCCTTTACTGGACGAATCAAAGGTTCTTAGCAAGGAACTGATTGAGGTTACTTACGACAGTCTAAAAATTCAGAAGGCTCCTGTAGTTATCTATCTATCAGGACTGTTACCGTATGAATCAGCTAAGGCGATCCCTTATAAATACGGTGCAACGATAATTGAGAATGGAAAAGAAATTCCATTACCCTCCGTCGTGAATATTGCAGACATCAGTCGAGTAACACGGAGCGGTCGAATCTTCAACCGAGGAGTTAGAGAACCTAACATTGAAAAGGAATTTCAAACGAAAGTTCCCAATCCACCAGTCGGTCAATCCAATGATACCGACCTTTCAAAAAACAATGATGAGATGCTGAAGCTCATCCAAAGGAGTGAATACAACATTGTTGATCAACTGTTATAAACTCCTTCAAATATCTCAGTGTTATCACTTTTACTCAGTTCCGAAGCCCACAGAGAGGCTCTAGAGAAAGTCTTAGAGCAGGCCTTTATGGAACAGGATGTGTCAATACAACAGTTCGATAGCATCATCTCTAACATCACTTACTGTAACAACTTAGGATTCAGTGATGAGGATTTACTAGAGGGGAGCAAAAGCCACAACATGGCGCTCAATATCACAGTTAACTGCCAGGACGATGCTTTAGCCAGCGTACTAGTAGACACAGGATCAGCCATCAACGTTATGCCGAAGTCCACTTTAATGCGACTATCATTCAAATGACCCCCGATGAGGGGTAGTGAGGTCATCGTCAAAGCATTTGACGGATCTCGGAAAACAGTTATCGACGAAGTTGACCTTCCCATAACTATTGGTCCTCACACTTTCCTAATCACTTTCCAGGTCATGGACATCCGACCAATGAGCAGTTGCTTATTAGGAAGACCTTGGATACACCAGGCTGGGGCGGTCACTTCGACGCTGCACTAGAAACTGAAGTTCATCAAGAACGATCAACTCGTCACGGTTTGTGGAGAACAAGCCTTGTTCGTGAGCAACTTGTCATTATCTACTTGTGTAGAACCTGAGGAGGTTGTTGGAACTCAGTTCGAAGCACTGTCGGTGAGCAATGACAGCCAATCAGAAAAAGGAACCCCGATTTCCTCGTACAGAGATGCCCTCGAAGTGGTAAAAAAAACAATACGAAAGGATGTGGACAACTTGTCATTCCTACCGATAACAAAACAAAGAAGGGTCTTGGGTTTTCTCCAACCTGTATCCAGACAGCTGCTAACGATGAAATTCTTCATCCCATTCAGGACTTCTTCCACAGTGGAGGTTTCCTTCACCCAGTGCCTTAAGCAGTCCATACCATCAACGAGGGAGATTCCTCCGATATGGATGAGGAATGAAAGTCCTATCATAACGAGGACGGTTACATGTCTCAGGAAGAGGTGCCTACACCATTTTTCTATCCCGCACAGAGTCCGAGATTTATACCCAGGTCAGATGTCGAAATGATATATGGAGATTGTGATCCAGAAGGATGCCGTGCTCCACCGAACTCATTAGAGGAGGACACTCTGATGAAGGACAACTTTGACTACGACTATTATGGCCCAATGGATGGCCTGCCTATTTGGCAGCCGTACCCAGAAGACTTAGGGCAAGAAAATCAGCCAAACAATGAAAATCAGCTGAGCATCATTGAACAACACTCAGGTCATTCAGAAAATATCCTGTACGACGATGAATTGGAAAAGCTTTCTAGACTAGAATTCATCAACTATGCTTTTCCCGAGGTCAACGTCATCGAGAGAGATGACCCCTCCAGTTCCAAAGAAGTGTGGGACACCTTGGGATAATCGAGTGGAAAATACGACTACATGGTCAAGTACACCGCTCCCGAAAGCTCTCGTATCAGGTTCGAAGATATCCAGCCAACTGGATTGGGAGATTTGTCTGAAGGCACAAATACTGTACAAAATACAACTGAGGAATCCTTCTACGACAACTCTTCCTGGGAGACAGATTCCAATGATCCTGCTCCGCCAGAAATCAGCTTCATTTCTGAAGACAAATCAAGGAAAGTACCAGACTTTGTGATTCACTGAGGAGTTCGCCGCCAATGGGTTGCTGTCGATGTTTCGAAGATTGTTCATAAGTTAAAGTAATTATCGTCTTTAACCTTTCACCCTGCCCAGGTGAAACGAATGTTTTGATAGGGCTCACTTTCTGTAAATATCCCTCTTCGCTTCGCCCAAAGCGACAGAGTTTTGTTTTATAGGGCTGTAGTTTCAAGAATCGACAATCATAAATAATATAACATCATTCTGTAATTTCCGCAGTTATTACTGTTTTCTCTTTTCGCTTTTTCAGAAAATGGTAATCCTAAAAAACAACTCAATAATAAAAACAAGCAGTTTTTCAAAGAAAAAAACTGTACACTCTTGTATTCTCTCTATCTCTTCTAAACACAAATCATCACATCATGCAGATTGCTTGTTTTAAACACCATTGAAACATACGATCCAATGCCTTCTCCCAACTTTGAGTTCTCGGTATTTGGGGCTGAAGAAGAAGTTGACGACGTAATTCCATAAGAGATCTCCTGATTACTCAGACTGGAGGAAAGGTCCATTGAACCTCACAAAGAGCTGTTGGAAACAATCAACGTAGGTTCAGAAAAAGAGAGAAAAGAAATCAGGATTGGGGCACTGCTCAGTCCCACTGCCAAAGAGAGTTTGACAAAGCTTCTCAAAGAATTTCCCGATGTGTTTGCTTGGTCCTACCAGGACATGCCAGGGTTGGATACCAGCATCGTGGAACATCATTTACCATTGAAATCAGAATGTCCGCCAGTAAAGCAGAGGTTGAGACGGACTCACCCGGACATGGCCATCAAAATCAAAGAGGAGGTACAAAAACAGATTGACGCGGGTTTCCTCGCCACGTCTGCATATCCTCAATAGTTAGCCAACATCGTACCCGTTCCAAAAAAGGACGGAAAAGCCAGAATGTGTGTCAACTACAGAGATCTAAACAAGGCTAGTCGAAAGGACGACTTTCCTTTACCACACATTGACATGTTGGTTGACAGTACAACAAAGTTCAAAGTCTTCTCCTTTATGGATGGATTCTTGGGCTATAATCAGATCAAAATGGCGCCGAAAGACATGGAGAAAACTTCATTCATTATCCCATGGGGTACCTTTTGTTATAAGGTAATGATGTTCGGTTTGAAGAACGCCAGGGCAACCTATCAAAGGGCCATGACTACTCTGTTTCATGACATGATACACAAGGAAATTGAGGTATATGTCGATGACATGATTGCAAAATCTAAGACAGAAGAGGAGCATGTGACCCACCTGTCAAAATTATTCGAGCGTTTGAGAAAGTACAAACTCCGCTTGAATCCTAACAAATGCACCTTCGGTATCCGTTCCGGGAAACTCTTAGGGTTCATCGTCAGCCAGAAAGGAATTGAGGTTGATCCTGACAAGGTCAAGGCCATTCAAGAAATGCCTTCTCCAAAAACTGAAAAACAAGTCAGAGGATTCCTGGGACGTTTGAACTACATCTCCAGATTCATATTCCTCATGACCACGACATGCGCGCCGATTTTCAAATTACTCAAAAAGAATCAGGACTGCATTTGGACAGAAGACTGCAAAACCACCTTTGACAGTATCAAGGAATATCTGTTGAACCCACCGATTTTATCACCTCCAGTGGAAGGAAGACCACTGATCATCTACCTCACAGTCCTAGAGGACTCCATGGGTTGTGTACTTGGCCAACAAGATGAAACAAAAAGGAAGGAGTCTTCCATTTACTATCTGAGCAAGAAATTCACCAACTGCGAGACTCGGTACACTATGCTTGAGAAAACTTACTGCGCTTTGGCTTGGGCAGCCAAACATCTTCGCCAGTATATGATTTATCACACCACTTGGTTAATCTCCGAAATGGATCCAATCAAGTATGTCTTTGAAAAACCTGCTCTCACGGGAAGGATTGCCCGTTGGCAGATGTTGTTATCAGAATACGACATTGAGTACCACACTCAGAAAGCCGTTAAAGGGAGTATTTTAGCCGATCATTTGGCTCATCAACCGATTGACAATCAGGAATCAATCGGGTTTGACTTCCCAGACAAAGATGTCATGTATTTGAAAATGAAAGATTGTGATGAACCATTACCCAGTGAAGGGCCAGAACCAGGTTCCCAATGGGGACTAATCTTTGACGGAGCTGTTAATCATTATGGAAAGGGAATTGGGGCAATCATCATAACACCTCAGGGTACCCATATTCCTTTCACTGCCAGACTTACATTCAAGTGCACAAACAACGAGGCCGAATACGAAGCTTGTATTATGGGTCTCGAAGAAGCGATTGATTTAAGGATCAAGAACTTGGATGTATATGGAGACTCAGCTTTGGTCGTCAATCAGATCAAAGGAGATTGGAACACATACCAATCCGGATTGATTCCTTACAAAGACTATGCGAGAAGGTTGTTACCATTCTTCAACAGAATCAAGTTTCATCATATCCCTCGTGAAGAAAACCACATGGCTGATGCATTAGCCACTCTCTCTTCTATGATTAGTGTAGGTCAATAGACCGACTTACCTAAGATCGACATAATGCGCCTAGAAAGGCCCGCTTACATCTTCGCGATCGAAGCAGTCATAGACGACAAACCTTGGTATCACGATATTATATGCTTCCTTCAGAAACAAGAGTACCCACCTGGGGCATTAAGAAAAGACAAAAAAACCCTCAGAAGGCTAGCAGGAAACTTATTCCTGAGCGGTGATACACTCTATAAGAGGAACTTTGACATGGTCTTGCTCCGATGTGTAGACAGACCAGAAGCAGACATGCTGATAAAAGAAATTCACGAAGGATTCTTTGGCATTCATGCCAACTGACACACAATGGCGAGAAAAATTCTGAGAGCAGGATACTATTGGTTGACCATGGAGTCCGATTGCTACAAGTACATGAGGACGTGTCACAAGTGTCAGATATACTCGGACAAAATCCATGTACCGCCAACGCATCTCAAAGTTCTTTCTTCCCCATGGCCTTTTTCAATATGGGGAATTGACATGATTGGCATGATAGAACCTAAGGCTTCGAACGGACATCGATTCATTCTAGTAACCATTGATTACGTCACCAAGTGGGTCGAAGCAGCGTCATACGCCAATGTAGCCCGACAAGTGGTGGTCCAATTTATCAAAAACAATATCATTTGCCGTTATGGTGTTCCAAGCCAGATCATTACGGATAATGGATCTAACTTGAACAATAAGATGATGAAAGAGTTGTGTGTTGAGTTCAAGATTAAACACCATAACTCATCTCCCTACCGACCCAAGATGAACGGGGCAGTAGAAGCGGCTAACAAGAACATCAAGAGGATTGTTCAGAAGATGGTTGTAACCTAAAAAGACTGGCACAAAATGCTACCCTCTGCTCTTCACGATTATCGCACATCTGTCTGCACTTCAATAGGGGCAACTCCTTTCTCTCTAGTATATGGCATGGAAGCAGTGCTCCCCATAGAAGTAGAGATCCCATCAATCCGGGTATTGATGGATGCTAAGCTAACAAAAGCCGAATGGTGCCAAAGCCGGCACGACGAACTAAATCTGATCGAGGAAAAATAGATAACGGCACTATGCCATGGTCAGTTGTATCAGCAAAGAATGAAGAAGGTGTTTGACAAAAAGGTCCAACCTCGTGTCTTCAGAAAAGGGGACCTCGTGTTCAAAAAGATACAATCATTTCTCACTGATTCCCGGGGCAAATGGACTCCAAACTATGACGGCCCCTACGTGGTCAAGAAAGCTTTCTCAGGCGGCGCCTTGAGACTTGCAACCATGGACGGAGAGGAATTTGCCTACCCCACAAATGTTGATGTAGTCAAGAAATACTTCGCCTAAAAAAAAGGAAAAAAAACGTCTCGGTGGATTGAAAACCCGAAAGGGCGGTCCAGGCAAAAATTAGAGACATAATAAAAAAAATCATCCCGGTGGATTGGAAATCTCAAAGTACAATCCAGGCAAAAGTTAGGGATAATGGCAAGTAACTACGTCTGATCAGTTCAACTCCTCAGCAGTAATGCCATCCATCGAAAGAAAACTCCAGTCAAGGTCATCTTCGACAGAAGCTCAGGATGCCCAAAATTCAAAGTTGGTAGAAGGATAGTGGTCGTTATGTTTTAACGTAGCCCTTTTCCCTTAAATTACCATTTTCTAAACTTTGTAAATACTCCATGGAATCACGCGTTTGGCTGATTTCCATCCTATCAATAAAATTTGAGCCCTTGTGCTTTTGTTTGCGATTCTTATTTGTTTTAGCTTTACAGAATGACGTTTTAACATGATTAATGATTCTTGAAATAAAACAAAAATGAATTTACTTGTTAAAATTTTTCTGCTTTTAAAATAAAGATGGCAATTCTTTTGACTGTTGAACATCGAAAGAACATCGATTGCTTCTCCAAAGGCGATGAAGCTTCAAAGTACAGAATCAAAGTACTCCTTTTAAACCAGTGCACCCGAATGAAGGATCAGCTGTGTTAGAGACCATGTTTCATCTGACACCCCCAGCAGAGTTCTTACCTCCTATGACCGATCAACGGTTGTTCCCCGCGGGAACTACTTTCTCCTAAGCAAGGTAGAATTGCTATCTTGAACCAACGGTACTTCTTCATCCCAGCAGTGGCTGAGTATCCAGTCGTGTTCATCCGTCAGTTTGTATGTCGTGTCAGTTGTGTCAGCATAAACATACATACATCATGCATTATTGATTTACATTCATATTCATATTGCATCACTATCACTCTAGTCGATCTTATCCCCTAGTGATAAAAGTCCTCTTAATCGAGTTGTCAGTTCTTTCCTCGTCAAGAAATGTCGCGTATGAGCAACCTCGCCTCCAGTTTATTTCTGGATTGGATTTGAGCCTTGACCGCTTTGATAACTTGAACCTCTGAAAGGCCAGAGAACCTTCGGCCAACGTCACTCTTCGCCATTGAAGATGATATCTTCGCTTTCCCAGATTAAGGAAAATCCCCAGAGAAAGCCTCACAACTAAAGACTTTCAGCAACGCATTGATTTTGCTCTCCAGAGAGTCAATGTTAATAAAGTCATCAGCACCTCAAAATTGGATCACATCATATGGCATTTCTTCGAGAAGATCTCTGAGAAAAGTATGATGTAATATTTCCAAGCGAAAGCAGTCTCTCAAGAGACTCGTTTTCCCCGATAGGGTCGACATATGGCATCTCCAATAGAGAAGTGTGTACCCCTCTACAATTCAAATAGATGGGTTTCCCAGCAAGTCTGAAATCAAAAGTTTTTCCCATCAAATGGCATCTCCCCATGAAAATTTGGCGAGAAGTTTGAGGAAAACCGCTACGAACAATGTCCCTTGTCACGAAAGTTTATTGACAAAAGAAACAGAGACCAGTTCCTTGGTAGGAAACTGGGATCGAGGGGAAGTTTATATCAGAAACTAAGACCAGTTCCTTGGTAGGAAACCAGGATCGAAGGGAAGTTCATATAAGAAAACTGAGACCAGTTCCTTGGTAGGAAACCGGGATCGAGGGGAAGTTTATATAAAAAACTAAGACCAGTTCCTTGGTAGGAAACCAGGATCGAGGGGAAGTTTATTTCAGAAACTGAGACCAGTTCCTTGGCTGAAGACCAGGATCAAGGGGAAGTTTTACCTTTTCTAAGCACCATCGCTTAGCAAAAGAAGATGAATGCGTAAACGGCCATTCTTAACCACCATCAAAATTTCGGGTATTCCGATATTTAATCCTCTTGCACCCCGAATGCCTGAATACCTTCACCATTCACACCTTCGGGTCCAAGAAGATTAAATAGGGGCATCTGTCATACCCCAAATTTTGACCACTAAGATTTCCCATCGTTGGGCAAATCCTCATCACAATATGGATGAATCATTATGCCTCATCAGTCTCCCCAAAGATGGGTGAGCATCCACTACAATCAAACTTAGGGTTTCAAGCCCTCTCTGAGTTCTTAGACAAAGGATCAATCAAGAAATGACATGATCTTCAACTTGTCTAAACCTCTCAAACCTCCACAATGGATCAAGAGGACTCCCACAACAAGAATCAAGCATAAGGTTGCAGCAATCTGAGTGGATTAAGCCTCAAGATCGCCAGTGTCACCAAATTAGGGTTTTGGTCGACCAAGGCCTCCAGATGAAAATTTTCATCTGGGCATGAGCCAATGCTTCAAAGCATAACCTAAGATACTCCATGGGACACCATAAACCCAATTATGAAGTCAATTTTGCTTCAGGGGATGCACTCATGGAAAATCAGGAATTAGGGTTTCTTGACCTAATTTACCCCTAAGTTAACTTTTGGGACAAATCATGAGCCAAGACCTCAAGAGAGGATTTGAGGGTCTCTAATAAACCACATTGATCCATTTGAACAAATGGATTGATCCAAGAAGCTTGAGCAACAAGTTTCAATTTCATCTGAACCCCAGTTAGGGTTTCGGGGGAAAAGTCAACTGTACCTGTGGCTTTTGACCAATACATGCTCCCAAACCCTAGGACATGATTCAATACACCCTATAACACCTACGAAATTAATCCATCAAGTTTGATTTAGGTCAAGGACTTGATTTCATAGAGAATCGCACAGTTTGGAATTCATCTGACGAAAAGTCAACTGTGCACAAAAGTCAACTTTGACTTTTTGAGATTTTTCACAATTATGGTTCTTTAACCCTAAAATGATGTTAATGTGTGATTGGAATCATCATTCATCAAGAAAAATCAAGAAAAGTGGGATAACTTGTAAAAGGGGTAACCATAAAAACTTAGAAATTTTTCTAAGTTATGGAACAAAGTGGCTAGGGTACCAACTTTGGAGGATCATAACTCCTAAACAACAAGGCCATTTTCCCCATTCAAAGATGGATTTGTAGCCCTCATGGCCCTCTACAAAAGCTTCAACTACACCTCATTCCAATTCATCATGGATTTTGTGTTATGGAATGATCAAAATGGATGAAAACATGAAATGCCACTTTTTCCAACACTTAGTGAAATTTTCACTAAGTCAGAATCTGTTTCACTTTTTTCCAAATGTAGGGGCATTTTTCACTTGGATCCAAAAAGTATCAAAACCAATTATGATCAAACAGTTGTTGTATCATATGAGGGATTTCCAAAGTGGCCAAGAACTCCATCAAATCCCACTTGAGCCATGAGATATGACAATGGCAATATACCTTGCTGAAAACTGTCAAACCAAGGCAGATTTGTGCATTTTGCTCGATTTACCAAATTTTTGCAAAGGGCAAGAAACTCTATCCATCTGAACACCTCAAGGGGGGACCAAGGAGGAACCAACTCTGATCCCAAGCCTCCCAAGTCTTTGGAACCAAAAATAGCATGCCAAACCTAGAAATCCCTAAAAGAGGGACAAGACTCCAATTTTGGATTGGAGCATTCAATGGTTGCACCAAGTTGGCATGGACTGAGGCATTTCCAACTGAATTCAGTCAAGACTTATCCAAGACCAAGGGGACCAGCAGCCTGTGCCCTAACCTCTAGTTAATGGCTAGAGGAGACTTGGATTCTCATTGCTCAACATTAGCCAAACCTATGCAGCAGTTGCCATTCACTATTCCTTGCAAAACAAACTTGCTCTACTATAAATAGAGCTCATTTGTGATCAGTTTGAGTACACCAAAGCCATCAAACAGATGCTTTCCTCAAAATCTCCTTCTTCACTCCAAAATTGCCTTCCAAAGCAAGTCACTATCGGGTTTTGAGTTTGAGAGCTATTCCAACCAAACCAATCACACACACACACCTCATAAACATCATATTGAAGTGATCCAAACACTCACATAACATCTGGAACATTAAAATCACAAAATCACCAGCCAACTGCTCAAGCCTTTGACAGATTTGCAGTTGAGGTGCCAAATCAAGTTCCAGCTCAAATCAATCCACTCTAAGCACCCAGACACAATCCATAGCACTTAGGGAAGTTGTCCATATCCTTGGAACCAAGTTGTAACACGTCTAACACAAAACACGATCACCAGCTGCAAGAGGTAAGCATGAGCTCATCTAACTCTATGATCCATGCATTTTTTGCGGCACAATAATTTGGCCATATGTTCATAATCATGCATGGAGTGTTTTCCCTCAATCAATTACATTGTCGTGTGTGGAATTTCTGAACCTTCATGCAAATTTTAGGGTTCTTGAGGTTTCTCTTTGATTTCTTATTCCATGTTTAAAATAAATGAAATTAAAGACCATAGACATGATCGTGAGGTTGAAACGAGTAGATTGATATATAGATTGCATGATATAATCAAGTATTCAGTGAGATTGGATAGAAAATGCAAATTTACAGAAACAGGGTGGCGCGTGTTCTTGCCCTTGTTCTTGGCGCCCTTTTTTGAAAATTTGAAAATTTGAATTTTGTGATTTTATTTAATTGATTCAAAAATTAATTTCTCTCTGAGTTATAATAATTTTGAGTTGATTCTTTTTTTAATAATTCACAAAAATGTTAAAATATTTTATTTTCCCAAAAAATCCCAAAAATATTATTTATTTCATATACTTGATATTTTTGTAAATAATTAATATTTTAATTGTTTTTGACATTTAAAATATTTTCTCTTTCTTGATTTTTCAAATTTTAGTGATTTCCAATCATTTTGTGGATCAAAACCTGATTTTTGAAACATTAATCCAAGATCACAATTTGTTTTCCACATGTTTAACAATTTTGATCATTTTAATTGAATTTTTATTCAATTAAAATACATTTTGGAAACAAATTAGGGTTTTTGATTAATTCAACCCTCATTAAACTTTTTCAAAACCTTTGGGCCTCTAATAGAGTGTAAGACCCAATCCCCTTTTAACCAAAACAATTTTGGGCCTCAGATATTGTATAAGTCCCTCTGCGTTAAAAAAAAACCTCGGCACGATCGCCCGTTCAAAAATCAAACTCTTGGGCCTACCCTCGTGTTATAAGCCCCATTTCTTTTCCTTAACTCTTTGGACCTCTTGAGAGAGTGTAAGACCTATCCCTTTGTACAAAAAACCTTTTTGGGCCTCAGTCACTTGTATAATTCCCTGTACAAAACAACAGTGCAATCACTGTTAAAATCTTGGGCCTCTCCTTGAGCTGTAAGCCCCAAAAACCTTTTCAACGCACTTTCTCCTTTGATTTTGAATATAATATTGTTATCAAAGATTTCTTTGTTGAACAAACTAACCAAACAGCATGGAAGCTCTACAACCTAGTAAGTGTTTACCCGCTTTGTTTATCTGCTTTCATATATATAATTGTATTGTGGGGCTGCTCACTGTAAGTTTTCTTTCACAAACTTTTATATACTTGTCAAATATCAACTGTGTAATACTAGTATAGTTATTTATAGTTTTCCCCGGCAACTACATCTAGCACTAGGTAAAGCCCTGTTGGTCACTCTTAAATATAAACAAAACTAGATCCCCATAGGATTACCAGACACAGTCTTCCCTCCTCTTGGGGTTAAACAATATAGAGACGTGAAAGGCAGCATTCTCGGTGAACCCTTTCTCAGACTGTCACCCTTAGACATTGTCAAAGAAACTCTACTCCCTAGAGATGATCTTTCTCCGTGAATGGCATCTCTTGAGTTTCTTACAAATTCTCGGACTTTCCTGGCTTGATCTATTCTCGGTGAATGGCTTGTCTTGAACTTCCTGAGGTTTGGGGACCCACTGGCTTCTTAAAAGCATCCCTGCCTCCTCTTGGGCGTTGTACAAGGACCCTTCGACTTCTTAAAAGCTCTCATGCCTTCTCTTGGACTTAGTACAAAGACCCAGAGACCTCTACAGGTATAGGAACAAAACCTAGTCATCAATTAGATAGAGCTGTCTTTCTGAGTCAATTGTCAGACCAGTTAATGGGTTGACCTTCATCCCTTTACATGCCAGCCTTCTCTTGGGCATTATACAAAGATCATTCACTACCTGAGAATCGATTTCTCAAAACACCCGTAGACTTGGACAGTCTCCATACCTTTTGGGATTTCCCATTTCCTTAAAGAACAGGAAATAACCCTGATCTTCCGATCAATCCCTGAGCACAACATTACCCATATAAGAACTGATTTTCTCTTTATCCAACATACTGGACCTGTCACTAATCTGAAACAGTCATCAACACACTAGCCTCCTCTTGGGCTTTAATGATTCTCCCCGGTGGAGCTAACCTTTTTAGACTCTCTTGTTGAGTCACCCACTTTTAGCCTCCATCTCGGGCTTCGTACGAGATACTAAAACACTCTCTTGTTGAGTATAAAAGACTCTCTTGTTGAGTCACACCTTTTAGACTCCATCTCGGGCTTCGTACGAGATACTAAAACACTCTCTTGTTGAGTATAAAAGACTCTCTTGTTGAGTCACACCTTTTAGCCTCCATCTCTGGCTTCGTACGAGACACAAAAACACTCTCTTGTTAAGTATAAAAGATTCTCTTGTTCAGTCACACCTTTTAGCCTCCATCCCGGGCTTCGTACGAGATACTAAAACACTCTCTTGTTAAGTATAAAAGACTCTCTGGATGAGTCAAACATTTTCAGCCTCCATCTCGGGCTTCGTACGAGGTACAAAGACTCTCTTGTTGAGTCAAAACCTTTTAGCCTCCGTCTTGGGCTTCGTACAAGACACATACAAAAGCACTCTCTTGTTGAGTCAACCCTTTTAGCCTCTCTCTTGGGCTTCGTACGAGACACATAAAAACACCCTCTTGTTGGGACAATAGCCTCCTCTTAGGCTTTGTATAAGAAAACCCCGGTTGAGTCAATCAACCTGTTAGCATCAAAAGTTGTGCCTCGTTCACAGTATACAAACATCAAAAACTCCTTTTCCTTCATCTAATTGTTGTAAGCGGCAAGCCTCTAGATTATTTACATCCACGCCACTGTCCCTCTTTTAGCATGAGAAATTCCTAAGGAAAGATAGCATTGCTCTACACTGAGTTAAAGTCTTCTCCTTCAGGTTAAAAATCCCCTATAAAGGAAATTATGGCATTGCTGGATTCAAATATCCCAGTTAAAGTAATTCTCCTTTATAATCAGTCACCCAACAGTTATGACAAACATACCAAATATCCCCTTTTAGAGATACAAATAAACCCTTCAGCTTCACATCTTGGGCTTTGAACAAGATACAAATAAACCCTTCAGCTTCACATCTTGGGCTTCGAACAAGATACAAATAAACCCTTCAGCTTCACATCTTGGGCTTCGAACAAGATACAAATAAACCCTTCAGCTTCACATCTTGGGCTTTGAACAAGATACAAACCACCTTTAGCTTCATGTCTTGGGCTTTGAACAAGACACCAAAACACCTTTTTTCCTCCCATAGAATAGGAGGAACTACGATTGCTCTGATTTCCCTGTTTCGTTAAACGGGAATACGTAGGCATAAGATTGCAAAAGAATCTTAGCGAGCACACTAATTAAAAACATCAAATCCAGTACCTATCCAAAATCCCCATGAAAAGTCCCGTCATTTCACTCTTAACAAAATAAGCAGAGAGAGGCCCACAATCTAAACCACATTTGTAAACCAACAGTCATCTGTTTAAACTCAGTATGCAAGCAGGGTTAATTGGAGACTTCTATTTCCCTTCCTTCATCATCTTCAATAGGATAAAAAATGAATCGACCTGTAGTACCCCAGAGCGACAGTGCTTAAGAACCACGTCCAAAATCGCTTGCTACATGATCTAGTTTGAAGATTCTATTGTTATGAGAGTCTATGACCCCTATTGTCATGAGGAGTCTTTTCAATGATTCTATCGTTATGAGAATTTATTCCATTTCCTACTGCACGAGGAATATTGAGATCAATCCTATTGCTATGAGGAAATTATTTTGTTGTGCTCATCCTATTGTTATAAGGATTACTGGCTCTAGAATATCAGTCAGTCATGTTTGAACCTATTGATTGATCGCGACTTAGTATGTCTATAGGATTCGTGACTACAAGTGCACAGTCGTATCGCAAAGTTTTAAAGATTATCGAACCCAAAGGACCAAAAATTGAACTTATCGTTATCTAATGCTATTATGTATATCTAAGGCTAATGATTTTCTCGGGGTTGAAGAAAGACTAGAAATAAATGTAAATTACAATTGAACTTTAGTGAAAATATTCAATAGCGGGACACCGACATGTAGCTTATTAAAATTCGGGGATTCGATAAATCGTTGGCGTAGTTTTAAATGTGAAAATACTTCTCAGTAGAAAATATTGACTTAAAAGACTTTATCTCACACTCTCGTGTTATTGACTCCGACTATACTCTCAAACCAAAATGCTTTTCTCTCGCTGTCTCATTTGAATTTAAAAGTAATTTTTGGAAACCAATAAATTCTAATTAATCCTAAAGAGCTATCGTTGTGTTTAGAATTAATGTCTAGTTTCTACTATCCAATTAAGATCTCAAACTCTCGCTTTATTGACCGTAACCTTTGTTTGCTTTTTACTCTCGTACAAAACTGTTTTAATTAGAATTAGAAACTAGACCAGAAAAAATAATTTATAAATATTTACGCCAATAATTTGTCGAATCCCGTCCGTGAGACTGTTTTTACATACCGGTATCAAAGGATTTAGCCGGACATGACTTTGAATAAAAACATGCTATAACACTAATTAAGCATAAAACTAAACATGATTTTTAAAAACAGAAATAATTTATTCTAACATGAATTCGCAAATAGTCATGGTAAACAACTAAATCGTAACCTAGAAATAAACTAAATTGAATAATTGGAATATCTTCGAGTACAATTGAACTTGAATGCAGACTTGAATTAAAATTGGAACTTTAAAACAACGATCCTCCGTAGATGCTTGCAGGATTGGCTTGACAAAACTACCGACTAAATAATAAAATTACGCCTAATACTAAAGTTGCAATAGTCCCCCGATGTGGAAGAGCTATCACTATTTCAGGTAATTTTCTGCTTAAAATCTAAGAAACAAAACTCTGGCTAAAAATCTTTGACCCCTTAAACTGAAGACGAACTTCCTCTTTTATACTCAACTGCCTTCCCTTGAAAGTTTGATCATTGGCGTGAAACTCGGATGGTTGGGTTGAACGAGAAAAACGGGGCGTGGAGAGAATATAGGAGAAAGTTGCTTGGTTTTGTGGCAGGTGCCACCCATAGTGGCAAACGCCACTTTTTTTCTTTTTGTTTGATGTGGCAGGCGCCACTCTTCCTTGTATTTTGATGTGGCAGGCGCCCCATGCTTGGGTGGTGGGCGCCACCTGGCCTTTTTCTTATAATTTCTTCATTTTACTTCATTTTCTTTCCTTTTTACTCAAATCTCCTTTGTGACCAATTTTACTTAAGGTACCTGAAATGGGACAATAATACCGGCATAACAAAACATAAATAAATAAAACGAAACTAAAATCCATGCTAGTCAAGTCAAATATACGATATAATTTCGCGTTATCAAACTCCCCCACACTTGAACCTTTGCTTGTCCTCAAGCAAATAAACAATGTGGTAATCACACTAAGCACAGGTTTGAAACAAAAAGAACACGACCGAACTCAAAATCGTACGCGGTCACGAGGCTTTTGATAGAAAGATAGGTACTAATTAATGTCAACACCAAGGGTACCGTAATGACACGAAATCACAAAATGCGATAAAAAACTCCCACCCTATGCAAACCAATCCGAATCATTCTATTATAACTCACCTATTTCTTTTGCTTCGTTTCACCCACTTTCATTCAAGCGCAATCACATTAAGCCCTTTACCTGTACACGTACATAGTAGGGGAATCGGTTAGTGATTCTAATCCTTTGTCACAGGGTTCTGGCACATAAGTTTGGTAACCCCTTTTGTTTACCCAATCGCAGTTGTGGGGGATCGGACCGTAGTCCGCCCTACCAAGTTCAGCATCAGACACCTCTGAACCAACTGACAACGGTTTATTTTATTATATTTTTGTTGGTTCCACAATCGTTGGATTAAGTGACCGGGTGAGGGTCACCTAACTTAATAGGTGCATTCCCTATTTTATCTTTATTATGGCATATAATTTTTAGAATATTTGGGATCATTCACTTATATTCATCGACTCCTTACATAGTTTGTGCTTAAGATGGTGCTGACTGCTAATTTAAACTACTCGGGGGATACTTTAAAACTCAAACTTTAGGTCTCGGCATAATAAGTACTCAAATTGATCTGCATACTTAGGGGGTTTAGGGTAGTCAAAACGGTACCGATTTTATTGAATCTTTCCCAAGTCTTCCTAACATAGCCTAAAGTGAAAATCAACCGATATACTCTTAAAGTGTCGTGTTATGCATTAAATCAAAATTTTAATTTTTTTTATGGCTCAAGAAACTGGGAGAATCAAATAAATAATGGAAACCACGCATAAAGACTTGACAGTACATGAATTTTGACTCAACTAACACTAAACAATTAACAAAGGAAATGAAAATAGTTAAATCTACCTAGAAAGCAATAAATAAAAGCGGTAAAGCTTCCTCCCCCACACTTAAATCGAGCATTGTCCCCAATGCAACGACATAAGGTAAGAAAGGAAGGTAGAACCTGGAATGTCTGCTACTGGTGGCCTCGGCCACGTGTTCGTCCACACCTACCATTTCCAGGCAGGTGAGGTGGCATACCCACATGCTGAATATATTCTTGGAAATCCTCCACACGTACTGTCAAATCTGCCATCTCATCGATCAAACCTGACATGTTATGTTAATTCCTCAAAGCATAGTCATGCTAATCGAGTTGTATCTGTCGAAGGATCTGCATCATCTCAGTTTGCCGAGCTTCCATGTTTTGAATCCTTTGGTCGCGCTGAGCGTCTAATTCGCTACGTCGCATCATTTAAGCATAAATGTCATTAAGAGTGGTAGATGTACCCTCATTTCTTCTTCTGGGCCTACGCCTGGGCGATGTACCTGCAATATTTTCAGAAGAAACATGTGTGGTGTGTGGGTGTGTGTCAATTTCAAGAGCAAACTGCGCCACCTGATCATAATCCTCAGCAATGTCCCCGCCAGCAGCTACATTTTCCAGAATGTGTGCAGGGTCTGGGTCAGGCACCGGGTCATCAATATAGCAATAGTTATCTGAATTGCGTACATCTGTGCGATTTGGGTTAGGGAGAATGAAATCCGGGAAAACATCATTATCAACCATTAAATCAAATTTACCGTCTTGCCGTCTCTTTACTAATTTCATGCTCCTAGTCATGTCAATATCAATGGTACGGGATGAGAGTGGTATTATGGTCGAAAATTTTTCTTCGAGTCCTAGGACTCGAGCTATGGAGGTTATTAATCCGCCAAAAACGATTGCTCCCTTTTTCACGGTGACTATTGCTTGCATATGAGAAATCATGAACGGGAAGGTATTAACCATTTTTGGCACAAATGTGGCGAACAGATAGAAAAATTCTTTCTCGTTCACTTTGTTAGAATTTGATCGGCCAAAAATAGTACAAGCCAATAGTTGGCGGAAATAACGTATGGTTGGGTTGTGAATTAATGAGGCTCTGTTGCCCTCAAAATTGTGTGTTACGGTACCCGTTATTTCCCTCCAGAATGGTTGAAAAGCATGTTGCCAACCAACCGTATTCGGGACCTCACATACTACTTCATTCCCGTGGGGAAAGTGTAGTAAATCAGCTAGTTGGTCGAAAGTAAATGCACACTCTACATTAAACATGCAAAATTGAACATTCCCACTAGAACAGCCTGTGTTGGGGGTGGGGTTAAAAATGAGAGAGCTAAGGAATTCTAGTGTTAGCTGGACATAGACATGGTCTTTAAAAGATAAGAAGTAGTTTAAACTTAAAGTGTTAAGCATAAAGTTGACACTGTCAAGAATTCCTAAAGCTATTAAACAAGTTCATCAGCATACCTTATAGGTTCAATTTCTCTTCTGCGTAGAGTTCTGTAGAGATTTGCTTATATTTCACCTGCTTCGCCTTCTCTAAAAATAATTCTGTAACCTTGCCTTTGTGTCATGACAGTAACTCAGAAAAGTTTGAATAGTAAGAAGAGGAAATTTAGAAATGAACGGTGGAATGGAGAGATGTTTGTGAGGTTATAAATAATGAGTGGTAATTTAATGTGGTAGTTGAAGGGATTTGAATGAAATAATTGTAGTGTACTATCATGGTCAAAGGAGGAAAAATATGTGGCTGGCATGCAAGAGGTAAAACTTAGTGGCGGGGGACACTATAATGAGTGTGGCGGGTGCCACTAGTAAGAGGGTGGCGGGCGCCACATCCTCTATTCATGGCAGGTCATTTTCGACTAAGCAATTCCCTTTTCATATTTGCATGCATTTTCATTGGACACTTTCTTTTGCATGTAATTTAATTGGACTACACTTTTGACTAGTATAGTATAATTAAAAAATAACAACTAAGAATAAGGTGAAATAAATTAACAGAAAAACAAAATTGAAATATTGAGTACTGATAGAATAGAGATAGTTACTGAGTTGGTTCATGAAAAAAATAATATAAATACGATAACAGTAAAGAAAATTTTCTAATTTGAAAACAGAGAAATCCTAAAATTAATTGGAAAGCAGGGAAATCCTAATGTCAGTCCTTCCCCCACACTTAAACTAGACAGTGTCCTCACTGTTTGAGTGTGAGAGTCAGACATGCAGTAAACTTCAAATGCATTAGCCACTAGGAGGAGGAGCAACAGAATAAATATGCTGATAAATGTGATCAAATTGCTCTGTCACTACGTCCATAAAGTCGTGGAAATCCACGCGTAAAGTGCTTAATTCACCTCTAAGGTTAGCAATGTCAGTCTGGAGTGCGTTGATGGCAGCAGTGTGATCAATAGGATGTGCGGCAGGTACAACAGAGGCACTTGAGTCAGCATCAGAGAGATAGGCATCAAAGTGGTCATAAATTTGGAGTGTCTCTTAAGGAGAGGGTGGTGTATCTTGTGGTCCGTCCAATTCAAAGAGCCAATTGTTTCTGTCATGTACATTAGTCCTATAGTTTGGCAAGGTAAACAGGTGCACAACTTGATTGTTGATAAGAAATTCAAACTCATCCGGGCCCAGGTTTCTAATAATGCTAGTGTTAAAATAGAACTGAATGTGCATGGGTCGGATTCCACCTAGAGGGTTAAGTCTAATAAGTGGTTGTCTCAATCCAATAGCATTGGCAATCATGGTTACTAGGCCTCCTATTAGGATTGGTCCATGGGTAGCTTGTGCCATACGATCAAAGTTGGCTATCATAATTGTAGCAGCAATAACGGGACGGGCTTGCGAAGCACAGTACATTATGAAAAGCTCATCTTTGAACATTGAGGTTATGTTTTCTTCTTTTCCGAATAGGGTGTGAGCTAGGATCTTATGAAAATAACGGATCGCAGGATTATGAATGTTCTCAGAATGCATGCCATTTGGCTCAGGATGGTTGTTTCCGGTAATGCTTCCCCAAAAATATTTTAGTTCAAGGTTTGTGAGTAGTTCTTCTTGGGTGACGGTAAAGACATCAGGGCCATTTGGGAATCCTTGGAGTTCAACCATTTCTCTATAGTTATAGCGATAATCAACACTAAACATCCTAAAAGTGATAAGGCCTCTATTGAGTCCAAAACCATGGTTAGGCAAGTAAACAAGGGAGCTCAGGAATTCAAGGGTTAGCCTACTGTAAGAACTAAATCTTCTTCTGACAGCAAAATTATCCCAACCAATTTGGTTAACCAGAAACATAACACTATCTCGAATACCTAGCTTAGTCATGGTAAGTCCATCAGGATAGATAGTTAGTGCCATCTCTATCTGAGCTAAAGCTTCAAAGCGTCTCCTCTGAGCTCTGCCTCTGAAAACGATATCCATATAGTCTACTTGTTGCATCGTGAAAGTTAGTAGTTAGCTAAAGTTAAGTTAGCCTGTAATTAAGTAGACAATAATACTAAGTTAGTAATGATTAATTAAAATGGATATTACCGCGTAACATTATGAAAGGGAAAGAAAATGAAAATTAAAAATAAGTAAGGAATAATATGAGAAAAACTAAAATTTGTAATTCAAAATAAAAGACTAAAAAGCGGGTTGTCTCCCACCAAGCGCTTTGTTTAATGTCGTAAGCTCGACATAATTTTAACAATTGATTAATTATGGGACTGACCGAGCAGCTCTACAAGCTTTAGACTGGTGGAATAGTCTCTATTGTCAATGCAATGATAGTGTTTCAAGCGCTGCCCGTTTACGATAAATGGTTCACTAGATTTACCCTTTATTTCTATTGCGCTATTTGGAAAAACTTTGGTAATTTCAAAGGGACCGGACCACCTAGAACGAAGTTTTCCTGGGAAAAGTTTAAGTCGAGAGTTAAACAAGTACTACGTCACCCTCATTAAACTCTTTCCTCGATATACGCTTGTCATGCCACTTTTTAGTTCTCTCTTTATAGATCTTGGCATTCTCGTATGCGTCTAATCTAAGTTCTTCTAGTTCATGAATATCTAAAATTCTCTTCTCGCATGCGGCAGTATAATTTAAATTAAGGGTCTTAATGGCCCAATAAGCTTTATGCTCTAATTCTATCGGCAGGTGACACGATTTACCATAAACTAGCTTAAATGGTGTGGCTCCTATTGGGGTCTTATAGGTTGTCCTATATGCCCACAGAGCTTCGTGTAACTTTGAAGACCAATCTTTCCTAAGGGTGGCAACTGTTTTTTCTAAGATTTGCTTAATTTCTCTATTTGAGACCTCTACTTGCCCACTTGTTTGTGGGTGATAGGGGATTGCTACACTGTGTCAGACTCCATATTTCAGTAACAGTTTTTCAAAGATCTTTGAAATGAAATGGGAGCCACCATCACTGATGACAAGTCTCGGCACACCGAATCTAGGAAAAATTATATGCTTGAAGAGCCTAATTACTACTCGCGCGTCATTTGTTGGAGAGGCTATAGCCTCGATCCATTTCGATACGTAATCAACAGCAACGAGTATGTACTTGTTACCAAAAGAAGATGGGAATGGTCCCATGAAATCAATTCCCCACACGTCAAAGACTTCTACTTCCAAAATGCCTTTTAGTGGAATATCGTCGCGTCTAGAGATGTTGCAAGTACGTTGGCACTGGTCGCAATTTATTACCGCAATATGGACATCTTTCCATAAAGTGGGCCAAAAGAGGTTGGCTTGTAAGATCATAGCGCAAGTCTTTGAAGTGCTTGCATGTCCTCCATAGGGAGCAGAATGACAGCGAGAAATTATATTTTCTACTTCATCTTCGGGGACACATCGACGGAAAATACCATCGGCACCTCTCTTGAAAAGCAGAGGCTCATCCTAGTAATACTGTTTAAGATCATGGAAGAATTTCTTCTTTTATTGGTAAGTTAAATCTGGTGGAAGTACTCCAGCTGCTAAGTAGTTGACAAAGTCAGCATACCATGACAGTGTAGTTTTAGTGTAAATCGCTTCCACAACTTCTTTTGTTTCGGTATCATTATAAGTTAAAGAGTGTTCAACTGTATTACTTTCCAACTGGGCTATGAGTCGTTCATAAGGGAAATCATCATTGATGGGCACTCACTCAGGCTTAATACCTTTCATTCTCGATAAATGATCAGCTACTACATTTTCAGTTCCTTTATTATCTTTGATTTCTAAATCAAATTCTTGTAGGAGTAGAATCCATCTTAAGAGTCTTGGTTTGGCGTCCTTTTTACTTAATAAGTACCTGATTGCGGCATGATCGATATAGATAATTATCTTTGCTCCTACTAAGTAAGAACATAATTTATCCAAAGCGAACACGACAACTAAAAGTTCCTTTTCTGTGGTGGCATAGTTCATTTGCGCAGGATCTAGGGTTCTACTAGCGTAATAAATTACATAAAGCTTCTTATCCTTTCTTTGTCCTAAGACTGCGCCTACGGCATAATCACTAGCGTCACACATGATTTCAAACAGTAATCTCCAATCAGGTGGTTGCATGATGGGTGCGGTAATGAGAGCTGTTTTTAATTGTTCAAATGCTTTTAGGAATTTGTCATCAAAGATGAATTCCGCGTCTTTCATTAATAAGCCAGTCAGTGGTTTGGTGATTTTAGATAAATCTTTAATGAATCGTCGGTAGAAACCGGCGTGTCCTAAGAAACTTTGTATTTCTTTTACAGTTTTCGGAGGTTGAAGGTTTTCTATAACTTCTATTTTAGCTTTATCAACTTCAATCCCCTTATCAGACACTATGTGTCCAAGTACGATTCCTTGCCGGACCATGAAATGGCATTTTTCCCAATTTAACACGAGATTCACTTTTACGCATCTTTCAAGTACCATTTCTAGGTTCGATAAGCATCCTTCAAAACTCTGCCCACAAACAGAGAAATTGTCCATAAATACTTCCATGATGTCTGTCATACCCCAAATTCTGACCACCAAGATTTCCCATCATTGTGCAAATCATCACCCAAATATGGATGTACCTTCATGCCTCATCAATCTCCTCAAAGATGGTTGAGCATTCATTACAATCAAGACTTAGGGTTTCAAGCCCTCTTAGAGCAGTTAGACAAAAGATCAATCAAGAATTGACATGATCTTCAACTTGTCAAGTCTCTCAAACATATAAGAGATCAAGAGGACTCCCACATCAAGAATCAAGCACAAGGTTGCAACATTCCAAGTGGATTAAGCCTCAAGATCGACAGTGTCACCAAATTAGGGTTTTGGTCGACCAAGGCCTCCATATGAAAATTTTCATCTGGGCATGAGCCAATGCTTCAAAGCACAACCCAAGATACTCCAAGGGACCTCATGGGCCCAATCATCCAGTCAATTTAGCCTCATGGGATGAATTCATAAAAAAAAATCAGGAATTAGGGTTTCTTGACCTAATTCACCCCTAAGTTGACTTTTGGAGCAAAGCATGAGCCAAGACCTCAAGACATGATTTGAGGACCTCAAATACGGCACATTGATCCATTTTTAACAATGGATTGGCCCAAGAAGCTTGATTCACAAGTTTCAATTTCACCAGGACCACAATTAGGGTTTTGAGGAAAAAGTCAACTATAGCTTTGACTTTTGACCAAGCCATGCTCCCAAACCTTGGGACATGATTCAATACACCCTATAACACCTATGGAATCCATCCATTAGGTTTGATTTAGGTTAAGGAGTTGATTTCACAAAGGATCACACATTTTGGATTTCATCCGATAAAAAGTCAACTGTGCACAAAATCAAGTTTGACTTTTTGGAATTTTTCACAAATATGGTTTCCCTAAGTCAAAAATAATGTTAATGTACGGTATTGATCATCATTCATTAAGAAAAATCAAGAAAAGTGAGGTTTCTTGCAAAAGGGGCAACCATAAGAAACCAAAATTTTTCTAAGTTATGGAACATAAGTGATTTTGGTACCAACTTCCAAGGATCATAACTTGAGATCCAAGCAGCCATTTTGGGTGATCCAAAGCCTGATTTGTACGTATTCCTACATTCTACAAAAGCTTCAACTACAAGAAACTCCAATTCTTCATTGATTTTATGTTATGGAGTGATCAAAATAACAAAAACATGAAAATGACACTTTTCCAACACTTAGTGAAAATCTGCCTAAGTTACCAGCCTTGGACATCAATGTTCACGAGGATTTTTCAGTTGGATCCAAATAGTTTCAAAATAAACTATGATCAAACATGTTTTGTATCATATGAGGTCTCTCTAAAAAGCACAAGAGCCTCTCATAAATCAACCTGAGTAGGGAGATATGATCCCCTCAAAACCACCATTTCCAACTGTCTTGTACAAGGCAGATTTTAGCATTTTGCTCGATTTGGAAAATTTGGACAACTCCAAGCCTTGTCATCCATTTGGACACATCAGAGGACGATATCAAAGGGGAATGATCTAATCTCCAAGCCTCCCAAGTCCAAGGATCTACATGTAACTATGTCATCCTAAAAAGGCTAAAAAGTGCCAAGACTCCAATTTTGTTTCAATGCATTCAATGGATGCATCAAGGTGGCATGAACTGATGCAAACTTAACTGAATGAGTCAAGCCTTATCTCTGAACCAAAAGACCATAGGCCTGTGCTCTAACCTCAAGTCAATGGCTAGAGGAGACTTGAGATTCCATTTGATCCACATTGGCCACAGACCTGCTGCAGTTGCCACACACTATTGCTGCCAAAAGAAACTTGACACACTATAAATAGAGCTCATTTGTGATCAGTTTGAGTACACCAAAGCACCCAAACTGATGTTTTCCTCAAAATCTCCCTTTCACTCCAATTTTGCCTTCTAACTCAAGTCACTATCGGGTTTTGAGATTGAGAGTGATTCCAACCAAACCAATCACACACACACACACCTCATAAACATCATGTATGAATGATCCATAACACAAAATCACATCTGGAACATCAAAATCACAAAATCACCAGCCAATTGCTCAAGTTCTTTACAGAGTTGCAGTTGAGGTACCACAACCAGTTCCAGCTCATTTCAATCCACTCCAAACATTCAAACACATCCCTTGGCCCCTAAGGAAGTTGTCCAGATCATTGGAACCTAGCTGCAACACCTCCATCATCAAACTCGATCACCAGCTGTAAGAGGTAGGCCTGAACCCTTCAAACTCTATGATCCATGCATCATAAATGAATTTTTGAGTTACCATCTTATTTATGCATGTTTGTAGAGTAATAACCCTCAATCAATCGCCATGAATCCATCGTGAATGGAATTTCATTGTGTTCATGCTGAAATTAGGGTTCTTGAGGTTTTCTATTGATTTCTTCCTCCATACTTAATATAAATGCAATTAAACTATATGGTTGTGATCCTTGTTCAAAAACGAACAAGATTGGTACTTGAATAGTGCAAAACCATTGAGATATCATGGAGAAAAGTGGGAAAACGTAAATAAAAAAAAAACAGGGGACGCGGGCAAGAACCAAGTGTTCTTGGCGCCATAATTCAAATTTTTGAGTTTTAGTTGTTTTGTTTAATTGATTCAAAAATTAATTTCTCTCTGAATATTTGTGTTTTTGAATTGATTCATTTTCTCAAAATTCACAAAAATGTTTAAATATTTTATTTTACAAAAAAATCCAATTTATATTATTTTTTTAATATAGTTAGAATTTTTGTAATTAATTTTATTTTTTAATTTGTTTTAGACATTTTTAAATGAAATTCCCACTTTGATCTTTCAAAACCAATTGAATTTCAAACTTTCATGTAATAAAACATGATTTTTCAAAATATTTTTCAAAGTGTACAACTTGTTTTTGAATATATTTGGTATTTTATATCATTTTTTTCATTTAATTTCCTTTGAAATATGACATTTTAATTTAAAATTTGGGTTTCCTCTCGATTTTAAATTTTCAAATACTTTGGGCCTCTAATAGAGTGTAAGACCCATTCCTTGTAAATAAAAACCTTTTTGGGCCTTAGTCATTGTATAAGTCCCGATATGATTTTAAAAATCCCGGCTCGGTCGTCGCCTTTTAAACAAAACAAAAAAAACCATCTGGGCCTCCCTTCGTGTTGTAAGTCCCATTCTTTTTTCTTTTAACATTCTTTGGGTCTCTAATAGAGTGTAAGACCAATTCCTTGTAAATTAAAACATTTTTGGGCCTCAGTCATTGTATAAGTCCCACTGTGTTTTCAAAAATCTCGGCGCAACCTCCATTTCAAAACAAAATTAATTGGGTCTACCCTTGTGTTGTAAGTCCCATTTCTTTTCTTTTTCAAACAATTTGGGTCTCTCCTTGAGTTGTAAGACCCATCTCTTTGTACAAAAAACCTTTCTTGGGCCTTAGTCATTGTATAAGTCCCGGTACAAATTTCAGATCAACGGTACGATTACTGTTTTTCATCTTGGCCTCTCTTTGAGTATAAGCCCCAATCTTTTCAAAACAACTTTCCCTTTTGATTTAGGTTCAAATCCATAGTTGTTATCAAAACCTTCTTTAATTTCTTGAACAACTAACCATACAACTGTTACAATAGAAGCTTGCTCACCTGTAAGTTTTAAACAACTGTTACATCTAATAATTACGTTATTTCAGCTTAAGTTCCGATTATTCCGCGAGTATTCTAGTATTTTCGCAGGTATTTCATTGTCCAAGCTAAAAAGGAGCAAAGTAGAAAGACATGAAGAAATGAGAAGAAAACAGAAGAAATGACTAAGAAAAAAAGCAGAAAATGGAAATTGGTGTGTGTGACGACCGTCACACACCTACCACGACCGTCACGCTTCCAAAGGCTGCCACGCCCGTCACACCCTCACCATGACCGTCACACACCGAGAACAACAAGAACACACACACCGAGAGAGAATTTTACCCCGATTTGCTGCAGAATTTATTTTCCGAACTTTTGTTTTCCTTGCATTCTAGTTTTGTTTCCCATCCTTGTTCACCATTACCTGAAATAGTGATAGTTTCTCACATCGAGGAGCTATTGCACCATAGTTAGAATTTATTTTTTTTATCTTGCCTTCATCATTCATTGTTCCGTTACGATCGAGCAAAAGCCTACCGACTTGTGGAGGAATTGCTAGAACCAAATTATCGCTTGTTTATCAGGTTTTTATCATTACTCTAATAATGGCATTATTATTTTCCCACTGCCATGTCTAATTTATTGTTTGGTAGTTTATATTTATGCATGTTTGTTTTAATTGATATGTCTAACTAAATCCGATTTATCGGTATGTAATTAAGTTAACCGGAATGGATTCGATAAACATAAGCTAAAACCATAAACAACTTAATTTCTGGCTGCGATTTCTTAATTAAAATTGGACTTTTATTACGAGAGTAAAAAGGTAGCAGAGGTTAGGATTAAGACCACGAGAGTGTGAGATTTTAACCGGATAGCTGAAATCGGGCATTGGTTTTAAAAACAGCGAGAGCGCTTTAAAGTAAATTAGATTGTATTGATTTTCAAAAAGTGTTTTTAAACTCAAATGGGCTAGCGAGAGCAGACATTATTATTTAAGAATATAGTCCGAAGCAATAACCACGAGAGTGTGAGGTGAGGGCTTTTAAACTGATATTTTCTACAGAAATATAATGTGACTTATTTTTATACGCTTAGGTTTTATTGAATCCACGATGGTACACTAAGTTACGTACCGATATCCTAACATCAACTAGTTTATTTTAAACTTTAGATTTCCTTTAGTTTCTCGTTGGAACTTAAAACTAAAACCCCTTCGCCTTAGCTAAACACAGTAGCAAACTGTAGCACTAGATTGATTATCAAGTCCCTGTGGGATCGATATCTTTATTACTACGCGATAGACTGTGCGCTTGCAGTTAGTAACCGTTAGACTCAGAAAGTCATGATCATACGGTGCAACAACAATCGAGAATGGAAAGGAAACTCCATTACCCTCCGTCGTAAACATTGCCGACATCAGTCGAGTAACACGGAGCGGTTGGATCTTCAACAGAGGAGTTGGAGAACCCACCAAGGAAAAGGAACCTCAAACAGAAGTTCCCAATTAACCAGTCGAGCAATCCAATAATCCCGACCTTTCAAAGAACAATGATGAGATGCTGAAGCTCATCCAGAAGAGCGAGTACAACATTGTGGACCAACTGTTGCAAACTCCTTTGAGAATCTCAGTGCTATCTCTCTTGCTCAGTTCCGAAGCTCACAGAGAAGCTTTATAGAAAGTCTTAGAGCAAGCTTTCGTAGAACAAGATGTGACAATAAGACAATTTGACAGCATCATCTCCAACATCACTTCCTGCAACAACTTGGGATTCAGTGATGAAGAACTGCCAGAAGAAGGCGAAAATCACAACATGGCGTTTAACATTACTGTCAACTGCCGGGACGATGCTTTAGCCAGCGTACTGGTAGATATTGGATCAACTCTAAATGTTATGCCAAAATCTACTCTAATACGACTATCATTTCAAGGATCTTCGATGAGAGGCAGTGAGGTCATCGTCAAAGCATTTGACGGATCCAGAAAAATAGTTATCGGTGAAGTCGACCTTCCCATAACTATCGGTCCTCACACTTTCCAAGTCACTTTCCAGGTCATGGACATCCGGGCTGCCTACAGCTGTTTGTTAGGAAGACCTTGGATACACGAGGCTGGGGCAGTCACTTTGACACTTCACCAGAAGCTGAAGTTCGTCAAGAATGACAAACTAGTCACAGTCTACGGAGAGCAGGCCTTAATCGTAAGAAACTTATCATCGTTTTCCTATGTAGAACCAGAGGAGGTTATTAGAACCCAGTTTCAAGCACTCTCGTTGAGCAATGAGAATAGATCAGAGAGAGGAACGTCGATTTCCTCATACAAAGATGCTCTCGAAGTGATCAAAAGTAACAACGCAAAAGGATGGGGACAGCTTGTCATTCCTGCTGATAACAAGACGAAGAAAGGTCTTGGTTTTTCCTCAACCTGTACCCAGACTGCTACTAACGATGAAAGTTTTCATCCCTTTCAGGACTTCTTCCACAGTGGAGGTTTCCTTCACCCAGTGTCTCAAGAAGTACACACCATTGGGTGACTCCTCCGATACAGATGAAGAATGGAAGTCCTATCTCAACAAGGACAGTTATATGTCTCAGGAAGAGGCACATACGCCATTTTTATTTCCCACGCAGAGTCTGAGATATATACCAAGATCAGATGTCAAGATGATGTACGGAGATTGTGATCCAGAAGGATGTCGTGCTCCGCCTAACTCATTAGAGGAGGACACTCTGATGAAAGACAACTTCAACTATGACTATTATGACCCAATGGATGAGTTGTCTATCTGGCAGCCGTACCCAGAAGACTTGGGGCAAAAAAGTCAGCCAAACGATGCTTATCAACTGAGCATCATTGAAAAGAATACCTGCGTCCCCACCAAATCATGGGATCATTACTCAGGACATTCCGAAAATATCCAGCAAAACGATGAATCTGCAAAGATTGCAGGACAAGAATTCATCAACTATGCTTTTCAAGAGGTCAACGTCATCGAGAAGGATGACTCCTCTTCTCCCACAGAAGTATGGGACACCTTAGGACAGCCGAGTGGCAAGTACGACTTCTTAGTCAAGTACACCGCTTCCAAAAGCTCTAGTATCAGGCTCGAAGACATCCAGCCAACTAGATGGGGAGATCCACCTGAGAGTGAAAACATTGTGCGAGATACAACAGAAGAGTTCATCTACGATAACTCTGCATGGGAGGAAGACTCCAACGATCCTGCTCCACCAAAAATCAGCGTAATTTCTGAGGACAAACCAAGAAAGAAGGTACCAGACTTTGTGATTCACCGAGGAGTTCGCCGCCAATGGGTTGCTGTCGATGTCCCGAAAGTCATCCATAAGTCTAAGTAATTACCATATTTGTTTTAACCTTTCACCCTGCCCAGGTGAAACAGATGTTTTTATAGGGCTCACTTTCTGTAAATGTCTCTCTTTGCTTTGCCCAAAGCGACAGAGTTTTGTTTTATAGGGCTGTAGTTTCAAGAATCGAGAAAATCATAAATAAATAACGTCATTATGTAATTTCGGCATTTTATTGCTGTTTTCACTTTTTGCTTTTTGAGAAAATGGTAATCCTAAAACAGCCCAAAAATAAGAACAAGCATTTTTCAGAAAATACACTGCACACACTCTTGTATTTCTCTCTATCTCTTCTAAAATAAATCATCACGTCATGCAGATTGCTTGTTTTAAACCCCATTGAAGCATATGATCCAATGTCTTCTCCCAACTTTGAATTCCCGGTATTTGAGGTTGAGGAAGAAGAAGACGAAGAAATTCCAGAAGAGATCTCCCGATTACTCAGACAAGAGGAAAGGTCCATTGAGCCTCACAAAGAGCCGTTGGAAATGGTCTACTTGGGTACAGAAAAAGAGAGGAAAGAAGTCAAGATTGGGGCACTGCTTAGTCCGACTGTCAAAGAAAACTTGATAGAACTTCTCAAAGATTTTCCCGATGTATTTGCTTGGTCCTATCAGAACATGCCAGGGTTCGATACTAGCATCGTGGAACATCATTTACCGTTGAAATCAGAATATCCGTCGGTAAAATAAAGACTTAGACGGACTCATCCAGACATGGCCATCAAAATCAAAGAGGAAGTGCAGAAATAGATTGACGCAGGTTTCCTCGCCACCTCAGAATATCCTCAATGGTTAGCCAACATAGTACTAGTTCCGAAAAAGGACGGAAAAGTCTGAATGTGTGTAGATTATAGGGATCTGAACAAAGCTAGTCCAAAGGATGACTTTCCCTTACCGCACATAGACATGCTGGTAGATAGTACAAGAAAGTTCAAAGTCTTCTCCTTCATGGATGGATTCTCAGGCTATAATCAAATCAAAATGTCGCCGGAAGACATGGAGAAAACTTCATTCATCACCCCATGGGGCACCTTTTGTTACAAGGTAATGTCGTTCGGTTTGAAGAATGCCGGGGCATCCTATCAGAGGGCCATGACTACTCTATTTCACGACATGATGCACAAAGAAATCGAAGTGTACGTCAATGACATGATTTCCAAATCTAAAACAGAAGAGGAGCATGTGACCCACTTGTCAAAATTATTCAGGCGTCTGAGATAGTATAAACTCTGCTTGAATCCTAAAAAGTGCACGTTTGGTGTCCGCTCAGGAAAACTGCTAGGGTTCATCGTCAGCCAGAAAGGAATTGAGGTTGATCCTGAATTCAAGAGTAGTTTCAAGAGTCAACTTGTTCATTAATAAAATAACGTCGTTATGTAATTTCCGCATAATTGCTGATTTCTCTTTTCGTTTTTCAGAAAATGGTAATCCTAAAAAACAATTCAAAAATAAAAACAAGCAGTAAAACAAATACACTGCACACACTTGCATTTTCTCTATCTCTTCTAAACACGAATCATCACGTCATGCAGATTGCTTGTTTTAAACCCAGTTGAAACATATGATCCGATGCCTTCTCCTAACTTTGAGTTCCCGGTATTCGACGCTAAAGAAGAAAATGACAACGAAATTCCAGAAGAGATCTCCCGACTACTCAGACAAGAGGAAAGGTCCATTGAACCTCATAAAGAACCGTTGGAAATGGTAAACTTGGGTTCAGAGCAAGAGAGAAAAGAAATCAGGATTGGGGCACTGCTCAGTCCAACTGCCAGAGAGGGTTTGACGAAGCTTCTCAAAGAATTCCCTGATGTATTCGCTTGGTCCTATTAGGATATGCCAGGGTTGGATACCAGCATCGTGGAACATCACTTACCATTAAGATCGGAATGTCCGCCAGTAAAGCAAAGGTTGAGATGCAGTCACCCGGACATGGCCATCAAAATCAAAGAGGAGGTATAGAAACAGATCGATGCGGGTTTCCTCGCTACAGCTGAATATCCTTAATGGTTAGCCAACATCGTACCCATTCCCAAAAAGGATGGAAAGGTCAGAATGTGTGTTGATTATAGAGATCTAAACAAGGCAAGTCCAAAGGATGACTTTCCTTTACCACACATTGACATGCTGGTTGACAGCACAACAAAGTTCAAAGTATTCTCCTTCATGGATGGATTTTCGGGCTATAACCAGATCAAAATGGCGCCGAAAGACATGGAGAAAACTTCTTTCATTACCCCATGGGGTACCTTTTGTTACAAGGTAATGTCGTTCGGTTTGAAGAACGCCGGGGCAACCTATCAAAGGGCCATGACTACTCTGTTTCATGACATGATACATAAGGAAATCGAGGTATATGTTGATGATATGATTGCAAAATCAAAAACAGAGAGTGAGCACGTTGAACATCTGTCAAAATTGTTCGAACATTTGAGAAAATTCAAGCTCCGCTTGAATCCCAACAAGTGCGCCTTCGGTATCCGTTCAGGGAAACTACTAGGGTTCATCGTCAGCCAGAAAGGAATTGAGGTTGATCCTGACAAGGTCAAGGCCATTCAAGAAATTCCTTCTCCGAAAACTGAAAAAACAAGTCAGGGGATTCCTGGGACGTTTGAACTACATCTCCAAATTCATATTCCTCATGACCGCGACCTGCTCGCCGATCTTCAAACTGCTCAAGAAGATACACTCATTTCTCACTGATTCGCGAGGCAAGTGGACTCCGAATTATGATGGCCCCTATGTGGTCACAAAAGCTTTCTCATGCGGCGCCTTGGGACTTGCAACCATGGACGGAGAGGAATTTTCCTACCCCACAAATGTTGATGTAGTCAAGAAATACTTCGCCTAAAAAATAAAACGTCTCGGTGGATTGAAAACCCGAAAGGGCGGTCCAGGCAAAAATTAGAGACATGAAAAAATCATCCCGATGGATTGGAAATCTCATAGTACAATCCAGGCAAAAAATAGGGATAATGGCAAGTAACTATGTTCAACAGAGGCAAATCCCTCAGCAGCAGTTACATCATCCATCAGAGAAAAACTCCAGTCAAGGTCATCTTCGACAGAAGCTCAGGATGCCCCGAATTCAAAGTTGGTAGAAGGATAGTGGTCGTTATGTTTCAACGTAGCCCTTTTCCCTGTAAATTACCATTTTCAAACTTTGTAAATACTCTTTGGAATCACGCGTTTGGCTGATTTCCATCCTATCAATAAAATTTGAGCCCTTGTGCTTTTGTTTGTACTTCTTATTTGTTTTAGCTTTACAGAACGGCGTTGTTAACATGATTAACGATTCTTGAAATAAAACAAAAATGAATTTACTTGTTAAAAATTTTTCTGCTTTTAAAATAAAGATGGCAATTTCTTTTGACTGTGAACATCAGAAGAACATCGGTCGCTTCTCCAGAAGTAAGCGAACTTCAAAGTGCAGAATCAAAGTACTCCTTCTAACCCAGTACGCCTGAATGAAGGATCAACTGTGTCAGAGACCTTGTTTCGTCTGACACGCCACGACAGAGTTCTCATCTCCTAAGCCCGACCAACGATAGCTCCCAACGGGACTATCTCTCCTAAGCAAGGTGGAATTGCTATTTTGAATCAACGGTACTTCTTCGCCCCGCGATGGCCGAGTATCCAATTGTGTTCATCTATTAGTCTGTATGTCGCGTCTATTTTGTCAGCATATACATACATACATCATGCATTTTTTATTTGCATTCACATTTCATATTGCATCACTATCACTCTAGTCGGTCTTGTCCCCTAGTGGTAGAAGTCCTCTCAATCGAGTTGTCAGTTCTTGCCTCGTCAGGAAATACTATGTCTGAACAACCTCGCTTCCAGTTTAATTCTGGAAAGAAGTTGGTCCTTGACCACTTTGATAACTTGAACCTCTGAAAAGCCAGAGAAAACTTTCAATAAACATCACTCTTCGCCATTGAAGATGATATCCTTGCTTTCCCGGATTAAGGAAAATCCACAGAGAAAGCCTCGTGATCAGAGATTCGGCAGCACGCCAGTTTTGCTCCGAAAAACCACTGATGAGAAGGTCATTGGCACCTCAAAATGGGACCCCATCATATGGCATTTCTCCGGGAAGATCCCGAGAAAAGTATGATGTAAGATCCCCAAGTGGAAACAGTCTCTCCAGATACTCGCTTTCCCCCAGTAGAATCGACAAATGGCATCTCCAACAGAGAAGTTTGTGCACCTCTACAACTCAGACGACTGGGTTCCCCAGCAAGTCTGACATCAAAACTTTTTCCACTCAAATGGCATCTCCCCAGGAAAATTCGGCGAGAAGTTTGAGGAAAACAGCTACAAATAGCGTCCCTTGTCAATAAAGTTTATTGACAAAAGAAACTAAGACCAGGTCCTTGGTAGGAAACCAGGATCGAGGGGAAGTTTAAATTAGAAACTAAGACCAGTTCCTTGGTAGGAAACCAGGATCGAGGGGAGGTTTATTTCAACTTAGACCAGTTCCTTGGTAGGAAACCAGGATCGAGGGGAAGTTCATCTCAAAAGAAAACTGAGACCAGTTCCTTGGTAGGAAACCAGGATCGAGGGGAAGTTTACCTTTTCTAAGCATCATTGCTTAGCAAAAGAAGATGAATGCGCAAGCCGCCATTCATAACCACCATCAAAATTTCGGATATTCCGATATTTAATCCTCTTGCACCCCGAATGCCCGAACACCTTCGTCATTCACACCTTCGGGTTCAAGAAGATTAAATAGGGGCATCTGTAATACCCCAAATTTTGACCACTAAGATTTCCCATCATGGTGAAAATCATCATCACAATATGGAGGAACCATTATGCCTCATCAATCTCCTCATGGAATTGTTGAGCATTCACTACAATCAAGCTTAGGGTTTCAAGCCCTCTCAGAGCCTTTAGACAAAGGATCAATCAAGGAATGACATGATCTTCAACTTGTCTAAACCTCTTAAACATCCACAAAGGATCAAGAGGACTCCCACATCAAGAATTAAGCACAAGAGTGCAACATTTCAAGTGGATCAAGCCTCAAGTTCATCTAATACAAAGTCAACTGACGCAGAAAGTCAAAGTTTGACTTTTTGGTCAACTTTGAGCTTCACAAGCCATTACTCAAGAAAATATGATGGATGATTTAATTTGATTAAATTTAAATCAAGAAATCATGCAAAATTGCAAAATTGATCAAATTGAAAGAAACTTAGAAATTTTTTCTAAGTTAAAATCATGTTCAAGTGCACAACTTTTCAAGGTTGTAACTATTGATCTAAGCATCCATTGATTTTGAGTAAGAGCTACTTTTAAAGAGGGTATTTGATACTTCAACATTGTAGAAGGAATCAACTCAAAATATCATAAGGATTGAAAGATATAAGTGATCAAAGTTGGGAATTCTTAATGTCCAATGTTCTGACATTGCATAGGGACATCATTAATATTTTTTCAGCAAGAATGCCCAAACTTCAAGGATGTTTTTCTCCATGATCCAAGTTGATTCAAGCCAAACCTTGAACATCAAAGTTGAAGTACGTTGTCTCAGCTTTCAAGAAATGTGTAGAACGTACTTGTAGCATACTCGAGCAGGGAGATATGATTTTCGCAAGAAGCTTTGATAATGCAGAATTTTCATGACAGCTTTTGGGACAGATTCGACTACACAAGTTCAAGGCCATTTTTGATGACTTTGCAAGCTGAACCAAGACCAAAGTCCAACATCAAAGTTAAAGTATGTCATTAGGGCTTTCCAAAATGTATTATAACTCCCATTAATTCAACTTGAGCAAGGAGTTATGAACCTCACAACAGGCCTTGCTCGAGCTGATTTTTTAGGACAGATTTTGTGCACTTTTCTTGTGCCACCCAATTTTCAAGCTTTGTCACCATGCAAGACAAGCATCAAAGATGCAATTCACTTCAATTCAAAATATCATAGTGGATTAAAAGATACAAGTGATTAAAGTTTGGAATTATTAATGTTCAATGTCTAATGTTTCAACATTGCATTGGGACATCATTAATATTTTTGCAACAAGAATGTCCCAACTTCAAGGATATTTTTCTCCATGATCCAAGTTGATTCAAGCCAAACCTTGAACATCAAAGTTGAAGTACGTTGTCTCAGATTTCTAGAAAGGTGTAGAACGTCCTTGTAGCATACTCGAGCAGGGAGATATGATTTTCGCAAGAAGCATTGATAATGCAGAATTTTCATGACAGCTTTTGGGACAGATTCGACTACACAAGTTCAAGGCCATTTTTGATGACTTTGCAAGCTGAACCAAGACCAAAGTCCAACATCAAAGTTTAAGTACGTTGTCTCAGCTTTCCAGAAAGGTGTAGAACGTCCTTGTAGCATACTCGAGCAGGGAGTTATGAATTTTACAAAACAGCTTGTTGTAGCTGAATTTTTCATGGGACAGATTTGCACATTTCTTGTGCCACACGAATTTCCAAGCCTTGTCATCACTTTGGACACCTTTGAGGATTGAATCTAAAGGGGACAATCACTGAGCCAAGCCTCCAAAGTCTTTGGAACAAGAAGTAGCATGCTATTCCTAAAAATCCCTAAAAGAGGGACAAGACTCCAATTTTGGATTGGAACATTTAATAGATGCTTAGAGGTGGCATGGACTGACACATTTGCAACTGAATTCAGTCAACATTCCTCCAACATGTAGGGAACCAAAGCTCTATGCCCTAACCTCTAGGCAATGGCTAGAGGAGACTTGGATTTTCATTGGACAACATTGGCCAAACCTCTGCTGCAGCCACCATTCACTGTTGCTGCGAAAAACAAACTTGCTCTACTATAAATAGAGCTCCTTTGTGGTCAGTTTGAGTACACCAAAGCCATTAAACAGATGCTTTCCTCAAAATCTCTTCTTTCACCTCAAATTTTCCTTCCAAAGCAAGTAATTCTGAGTTTTTGAGTTAGAGAGCAATTCCACTCAAACTAATCACACACACCTCATATATATCATATGTAAGCTGTGCAAACTATCACAAGTGACCTGTAATCACAAAATCACAAAGTCACTTCTCAAAACCTCAAAATGGCATTTTTTTGCATTTTTTAAGCCATGTCTTGATTCAGTCACTTTCCAAACCAGATAAAACCTCAAACACACTCCAAATATCATCCTTGAACTGTCCCAAATGGTTCCCAACATCTAGAACAGCATTTGAGAAAGTTGCTATTTTGGTCACTTTTAACCCCTTTTGCAAGAAAGGGACAGTTTGTGTTTTTGCAGGTACCAGTTGATTCCAATCATCCTAAAAGCTTCTAAGGGATCATTTGAGTGTGTCTAAAGCATCAAATCATTTCTGGAACAAGAGGCTTGACAGATTTCACAAAAACTCCAAAAAGCTCAAAAAGAGGTAAGCATCACAACTTGGAATCCTTGAAATCATGCATTGCTTTGAAGTCCACTGATCATACACATCTCATACATGTTGTATATGTTGTGTTTGGGCTAATTCACCATGTAATCCATGCCTGTATCAAAGTGTAGCACAGAAAATGCAATTATAGGTCCTTTTCAAAACCACTATCGGGTTTTGAGGAGGGAGTGTGATCTGAAAAAACTACCACCACCATTGGATTCCTTGTGAAATTTTGGGCCAGATGCATATAAATTTTGTCTCAAACCATTGAGATTTGAGAAAGTTATGGGTGTTAGAAGTTTGATAAAAAAGATGTTGAAAACTCATGAGTGATTTCTCATGAGTGATGTTGTGACATCACATTCCTCTTTTTCTTAGTTTATCTTCAAAACTCAACCAATTTTTTCACATAGCAAAAATTATCATTTTTAAAATCTGTTTTACACACTTCTTATTCATACTCCAAAATATTTTATTCCACAAAAAAATTAGTTTTATATTATTTATTTAATATAATTAGTATTTTTGTGAATAAATTCCTTTTTAATGTTTTTTTAAGCATTTTAAAAGTGAATATTTATGTTGAAAATCAACACCAAATGAGTTTAAATATCCCTTGTGATTAAACTCCATTTTTCAAAACCTTAAACAAAATCACAAGTGGTTTATTCAAATTTATTTGGTATTTTGTTTGATTTTCTTTAAATATTTACTTTTAAAGAATAACAAATTAGGGTTTCTTTGATTTTCACCATCATAAAACTTTTTCAAACATTCATGGGCCTCTTGAGAGAGTGTAAGACCCATCCCCCCTTGTACAAAAACTTTTTGGGCCTCATTCATTGTATAAGTCCCTCTGTACAAGTAAACGGCGCGATCGTCGCCTTTTTAAAATAAACCTGGGCCTACCCTCGAGTAGTAAGACCCATTTCTTTTTCTTAAAACTTTTTGGGCCTCTAATAGAGTGTAAGACCCAATCCTTTTTTTGACCAAATCATTTTTGGGCCTCAGTATATTGTATAAGTCCCATTACCGTAAAAAACAAACGGTGCGATCGTCGCCCTTTTCAAAATAACCCTTGGGCCTCTCCTTGAGCTATAAGACCCATTGAAAACACGTTGTGCCTCTAATAGATTGTAAGACCCAACCCTCTTTTAACCAAAATCATTTTGGGCCTCACTTATTGTATAAGTCCCTCCGCGTTAAAAGAAAACCTCGTCGCGATCGCCATTTTTAAACGAAAAATCATTTGGGCCTACCCTCGTGTTATTAGCCCCACTCTTTTTCCTTTAAACCTTTTTGGGCCTCTTGAGAGGGTGTAAGACCCATCCCTTTGTACAGAAAACCATTTTGGGCCCCAGTCACTTGTATAAGTCCCTATGTACAAAGTCAAACAGTGCGCTCACTGATAAAACCCTGGGCCTCTCCTCGAGCTGTAAGCCCCAAATCTTTCTTTTTCAAAGCACTTTCTCCTTTGATTTTGAATATACTGTTGTTTTAAATCTTTCTTTGTTGAACAACTATCCAAACAGCATGGAAGCACTCCAACCGAGTAAGTGGTTATCGCTTTCGTTTACTGCTTTCATATTATAAACTGTATTGTGGGGCTGCTCACTGTAAGTCTCCTTTCAGAAACTCATATCTACTATGTAATAATAGTATAGATATTTCGAGTTTCCCCGACAACTATGTCTAGAACTAGGTGACGCCGTTTCATTTATTCGTAGAAATAGACGCCTAGATCCCCAATAGGAGCACCAGATACAGTCTTCTCTTCGGCTGTCCTCCTTAGGAATCGTCAAGAAGCTCTACTCCCCAAGATGAATGTATTCTCCGTGAATGGCATCTTTGAGTTTCTTCCAAATTCTCGAACTTTCCTGACTTGATCTATTCCTTGTGGATAGCTTGCCTTGAATGTCTCGGGGTTTGGGTACCCACTACGGTCATAATCTTGGACCTTAACTAAGGAACCCTCTTTAAAAGCTAAAAGTCGCTGGATAGTAAACCTCGCACGTTTACCAGTGGTTTTTATCTTTAAAAGAGTTATCTCTCCTAATGGAAAGGAGATGATAGACCCACGGGCTTCTTAAAAGCATCGGCCTCCTCTTGGGCATTATACAAGGACCCACAGGCTTCCTAAAAGCAACCCCGCCTCCTCTTGGGCTTCGTACAAGGACCCTACGGCTTCTTAGAAGTATTCACAGCCTCCTCTTAGGCTTCGTATAAAGATCTCTTCCTCCGGGAATGATAGCCTCCTCTTGGGCATTAGTACAAGGACCCGTCGGCTTCTTAAAAGTTTCCAGCCTCCTCTTGGGCTTCGTACAAATTGTCCCGACGACCTCCTAGAGGTATAGGAACAGAACTTAGTCATCTGCATAGAACAGTCCTTTCATAGAGTCTACTACTGTTTCTCACAGTATAGTACAAAAGATAAAACTCTAGACACGGACAGTCTAACTTCCTTGAGTCTCAAAGACATTCTCAAGTGACCCCTTCGTTAAATAGGAAGGAAACCCGCAGACTCGGACAGTCTCAATACCCTTTGGATTTCCAGTTTCCTCAAAGAAAAGGAAACAACCCCGATCCTCAGATCTAACCCATGAGTACAGTGATGCTCATATAAGAACTGATTTTCTCTTTCAAAATCAGTATACTGGACCTGTCACTTAGCTGACACAGTAACCTTAGCCTTCTCTTGGGCTTTGTACAATGATTCTCCCCAGCGGAGTCAAACAACGTTTTAGCCTCTCTCTCGGGCTTCGTACGAGACACATAAAGACTCCCTCGTCGAGTCAAACAAACAATAGCCTCCATCTCGGGCTTCGTACGAGACACAAAGACTCCATCGTCGGGTCAAAAACTTTTAGCCTCTCTCTCGGGCTTTGTACGGGACACAAAATAGCCTCCTCTTAGGATTTGTATAAGAAAACCACTGGTTGATCCAATCAACCATTTAGCATCAAAGTCGTGCCTCGTTCACAGTACACAAACATCAACAACTCTTTTCCCTTCATCTAATCGCTGTAAGCGGCAAGCCTCTGGATCATCTATATCCACGCCACTGTCCCTCTTTTAGCATGGGAAATTCCTAAGGAAAGATGGCATTGCTCTATACTGAGTTAAAGTCTTCTCGTTCAGGTTAAAACCCTTTCTTTGGAAATTATGGCATTGTTCGGATCCGCGTATCCCAGTTAAAGTAATTCTCCTTCTCCCCTCTTTAGAGATGACAAATTCTCTCTAAAAACCGAGGTCTTTCAGCTTCACGTCTTGGGCTTTGAACAAGACACAAATAGACCTTTCAGCTTCACATCTTGGGCTTTGAACAAGATACAAACTACCTTTCGCTTCACGTCTTGGGCTTTGAACAAGACACCAAAACAACCATTTCCTCCCATAGAATAGGAGGAACTACGAACGCTCTGATTTCCCTGTTTCGGTAAACGGGAATACGTAGGCATAAGATCGAAAGAAAAGACCTTAGCGAGCACAATCAACAAAAAACCCAAATCCCATATCTCCATCAATCAAAAGCAGTAATTCAAAAGCATCAGTCCTAACATCCTAATCCTTGTTCCCCGCCAGAAACCTTCTGCCCAGGTAAAAAGAAAGAAAACAGTATTGGCGAAAATACAAATAACCAATACAAAGGCCTCCCCACATTGATAGCATCCGTAACCTAACAGACGGCTGTTTAAACTCAGTATGCAAAGCAGGGTTAATTGGAGACATCTATTTCCCTTCCTTATTCAGCTCACAATAGGATAAAAAATGAATCGACCTGTAGTTTAAGCTCAACCGCAGAGAGCGACCAACGCTTAAGAACCGCGTCCAAAATCGCTCGCTACACCACCCTTAGTGGACATGTGAGTCCTGACTTCTGACTCGTCCAAATAAATTGCTCTTGCAATGGTCTGATCCTTTGGAATTTCTTCCAGTCCAGAAAAAGGAGCGTGATCAGTGATATGCAGATCAGTCAGGTGAGAATACTCCTCCAGCGTTGGTGCTAGCTGATAATCCGGGAATGTGAAACAGTGATAAATCGGATAGTAGAACTGGATTAGTGTGGACAGGATTCCTTCGATTACATGGACCCTTAATAGAGACAGTAATCCTCCATACTTTGCTCTGAAAGCCTCGTGGTTGGTGATCATTCTCGCCAAACCTCTCAAATCCTCCAACTTTGGAACCTTGAAGGTGTACTTATGAGTCTTCCTTCTACCGAAATCCATTAGTGCAATCTCCTTTCTCTCTGACATTTGCAATCATTGTCTTAGTTTAATTTGAAAAAGAGAGACTAGAAGAGAAGATTTTCTTTGTTTTAATGTTTTTTAAATGAATGCATGAATGCAGCACACAAAAACATAGAAAAAACATAGGGTCAAAGGGTCGGTGTTATGAAGTCAAGGCTCTACCCATCCCCAAATGTTTATACTGGTGATTTTTATACCTGTCCTCAAAATCATCAGCTTCTCCCAGGATAACAACAGCAAGCGGATCGCCAGCGAGCTGCAGTATCTTAGAGTAAATGATATTCACCAAGAATAGATCATCAGCCTCAAATGAGGGTAGTATCGCGTGACAACTATTTCCGATAGCTTCCGCACTACAAAATGGTTTTAGTCTACTAAATCAGTTTCACCGACAACCACAATCGAACAACACTGCTTTCAACAACCGAAGTCGTATAGGCATTGAATCCGCATAGGGTGCCTCCACTGATCCGATGGTCGAGGTCTCTTATTTGGGAGTCACTCCCTGTAAGATTACTCATTTAGCCATCACCTATCTTAGGTGTATACTCAATCTTTCCACATGCGGCATCACACGCATTCCCATTAGCAGAAAAATAAACACAGATATTAATTAGGAAAAGCAGTATATATATTTGTCTTAATCATCCTAGACCTCTAGTCTTATGATCCTATACAGACAATGACTCCCCAGCAGAGTTGCCATTTCTGTGAAATTTCGTGAATGTGAACTCAAGGTTTCTACCTAAGAGATGGGAAGAGAAGAAGATCTCTACAGGACATCCCCAATGAAGTCGCCATTCTTCTTGGCAGCATTCAGACTTAAGATTTCAACCAGAGAGATAAGAGGGACAAGATGCCCTGCGTGGCCCCACGGTGGGCGCTGTTTTTCTGTAGCGAGCGATTTTGGACGTGGTTCTTAAGTATTGTTGCTCTGGGGTACTACAGGTCGATTCATTTTTTATCCTATTAAGCTAACTAAGGAAGGGAAATAGATGTCTCCAATTAACCCTGCTTGCATACTGAGTTTAAACAGATGACTGTTGGTTTACATATGTGGTTTAGATTGTGGGCCTCTCTCTGCTTATTTTGTTAAGAATGAAATGACGGGACTATTCATGGGGATTTTGGATAGGTACTGGATTTGATGTTTTTAATTAGTGTGCTCTCTAAGATTTTTCCAATCTTATGCCTACGTATTCCCGTTTAAGAAAACAGGGAAATCAGAGCGATCGTAGTTCCTCCTATTCTATGGGAGGAAAAAGGTGGTTTGGTGTCTTGTTCAAAGCCCAAGACGTGAAGCTAAATGGAGTTTGTATCTTGTTCAAAGCCCAAGATGTGAAGCCGAAGGTGATTTGTATCTTGTTCAAAGCCCAAGATGTGAAGATGAAGGGTCTATTTGTATCTTGTTATAAGCCCAAGATGTGAAGCTAAAGGGTTTTGACTTTGTCATCTCTTAAAGAGGGGTATTTGGTCTGTTTGTCACAACTGTTGCGTGACTGGTTATAAAGGAGAATTACTTTAACTGGGATACGTGAATCCAGCAATTCCATAATTTCCTTTATGGGAGTTTTTAACCTGAAGGAGAAGGCTTTAACTCAGTTTAGAGCAATGCCATCTTTCCTAAGGAATTTCTCATGCTAAAAGAGGGACAGTGGCCTGAATGTAAATAATCCAGAGGCTTCCCATTTACAGCAATTAGATGGGGGAAAAGGAGTTATTGATGTTTGTATACTGTGAGCAAGGCACAGATTTTGATGCTAAAAGGTTGATTGACTCGATCGTAGTTTTCTTATACGAAGCCTAAGACGAGGCTATTGACCCAACAAGAGGGTGTTTTTATGTGTCTCGTACGAAGCCCGGGACAGAGGCTAAAAGGGTTGACTCAACAAGAGAGTGCTTTTATGTGTGTCTTGTACGAAGCCCAAGACGGATGCTAAAAGGTTTTGACACAACATGAGAGTCTTTTATACTCAACAAGAGAGTGATTTATATCCTGTACAAAGCCCGAGATGGAGGCTAAAAGGAGGTTGACTCAACAAGAGAGTCTTTTATACTCAACAAGAGAGTGTTTTGTATCTCGTACGAAGCCCGAGATGGAGGCTAAAGGGGTTTGACTCAACAAGAGACTCTTTTATACTCAACAAGAGAGTGATTTTGTATCTCGTACGATGCCCTAGATGGAGGCTAAACGGGTTTGACTCAACAAGAGAGTCTTTTATACTCAACAAGAGTGTGAATTTGTATCTCGTACGAAGCCCGAGATGGAGGCTAAAAGGGTTTGACTCAACAAGAAAGTCTTTTATACTCAACAAGAGAGTGATTTGTATCTCGTACGAAGCCCGAGATGAAGGCTAAAAGGTGTGACTCAACAAGAGAGTCTTTTATACTCAACAAGTGAGTGTTTTTGTATCTCGTACGAAGCCCGAGATGAAGGCTGAAAGCGTTTGACTCAACAAGAGAGTCTTTTATACTCAACAAGAGAGTGATTTGTATCCCGTACAAAGCCCGAGATGGAGGCTGAAGGTTTGACTCAACAAGAGAGTGTTTTGTATGTCGTACGAAGCCCGAGATGGAGGCTAAAGGGGGTTTGACTCAACAAGGAATTCTTTTATACTCAACAAGAGAGTGATTTTGTATCAAGTACGAAGCCCGAGATGGAGGCTAAAAGGGTTTGACTCAACAAAAGAGTCTTTTATACTCAACAAGAGAGTGTTTTTGTATCTCGTACGAAGCCCGAGATGGAGGCTAAAGGGGTTTGACTCAACAAGAGAGTCTTTTATACTCAACAAGAGAGTGATTTTGTATCTCGTACGAAGCCTGAGATGGGGGCTAAAACAAGAGAATCTTTTATACTCAACAAGAGTGTGAATTTGTATCTCGTAAGAAGCCCGAGATGGAGGCTAAAAGGGTTTGACTCAACAAGAAAGTCTTTTATACTCAACAAGAGAGTGATTTGTATCTCGTACGAAGCCCGAGATGGAGGTTAAAGGGGGTTTGACTCAACAAGGGATTCTTTTATACTCAACAAGAGAGTGATTTTGTATCAAGTACGAAGCCCGAGATGGAGGCTAAAAGGGTTTGACTCAACAAGAGAGTCTTTTATACTCAACAAAAGAGTGTTTTTGTATCTCGTACGAAGCCCGAGATGGAGGCTAAAGGGGTTTGACTCAACAAGAGAGTCTTTTATACTCAACAAGAGAGTGATTTTGTATATCGTACAAAGCCTGAGTTGGAGACTAAAAGGGTTTGACTCAACAAGAAAGTCTTTTATACTCAACAAGAGTGTGAATTTGTATCTCGTACGAAGCCCGAGATGGAGGCTAAAAGGGTTTGACTCAACAAGAAAGTCTTTTATACTCAACAAGAGAGTGATTTGTATCTCGTACGAAGCCCGAGATGGAGGCTAAACGGTGTGACTCAACAAGAGAGTCTTTTACACTCAACAATAGAGTGATTTTGTATCTCGTACGAAGCCTGATATGGAGGCTAAAAGGAGATTGACTCAATAAGAGATTATTTTATTCTCACCAAGAGAGTGATTTATATCTCGTACAAAGCCCGAGATGGAGGCTGAAGGTTTGACTCAACAAGAGAGTCTTTTATACTCAACAAGAGAGTGTTTTGTATCTCGTACAAAGTCCGAGATGGAGGCTAAAGGGGTTTGACTCAACAAGAGATTCTTTTATACTCAACAAGAGAGTGATTTTGTATCTAGTACGAAGCCCGAGATGGAGGCTAAAAGGGTTTGACTCAACAAGAGAGTCTTTTATACTCAACAAGAGAGTGTTTTTGTATCTCGTACGAAGCCCGAGATGGAGGCTAAAGGGGTTTGACTCAACAAGAGATTCTTTTATACTCAACAAGAGAGTGATTTTGTATCTCGTACGAAGCCCGAGTGGGAGGCTAAAAGGATATTGACTCAACAAGAGAGTCTTTTATACTCACCAAGAGAGTGTGAAAAGGTTAGCTCTGCTGGGGAGAATCATTGTACAAAGCCCAAGAGGAGGGTAAAAGAAAATTTACTCAACAAGAGAGTCTTTTAGTATCTCATACAAATCCCGAGATGGAAGCTAATTATGCTAGTGACTGTTTCAGTTTAGTGACAGGTCCAGTATAAAAGAAAAAATCAATTCTTAGAAAGGGACTGATTTAAAGGTATTGTTGTGCTTATGGATTGATCATAGGATCAGGGTTATTTCCTGTTCATTAAGGAAATGGGAAATCCAAAGGGTATTGAGACTGTCCAAGTCTACTGGTGGTTTGAGAAATCGGTTCTCAGGTAGTGAATAATCTTTGTATGATGCCCAAGAGAAGGCTGGTATGTTAAGGGATGAAGGTCAACCCATTAACTGGTCGGACACTTGACTTAGAAAGACAGCTCTAGCAAATTGATGACTAGGTTCTGGTAATCTCCATATTATTTAACCCCATGAGGAGGGAAGACTGTGTCTGGTAATCCTATGGGGATCTAGTTTTATTTGTATTTAAGAGTGACCAACAGGGCTTTACCTAGTGCTAGACGTAGTTGTCGGGGAAAACTTTAAATAACTATACTAGTATTACACAGTTGATATTTGACCAGTATATAAAAGTTTATGAAAGAAGACTTATAATGAGCAGCACCACAATACAGTTATATATATGAAAACGGATAAAGAAAGCGGGTAAACACTTACTCGGTTGTAGAGCTTCCATGTTGTTTGGTTAGTTTGTTCAACAAAGAAAGCTTTGATAGCAATATTATATTCAAAATCAAAGGAGAAAGTGCTTTGAAAAGATTGTTGGGGCTTACAGCTCAAGGAGAGGTCCAAGGTTTTATCAGTGATTGCATTGTGGTTTTGAATTTGTACAAGGACTTGTACAAGTGACTGAGGCCCAAAAAGGTTTTCTGTACAAAGGGATGGGTCTTACACTCTCTCAAGAGGCCCAAAGGTTTATTTTTATACAAGTGGTGGGGCTTACAGCTCAAGGAGAGGCCCGGGGTTTTATTTTGAACTGGCGATCATGCCGAGGTTTTTCTTCTTTTAACACAGAGGAACTTATACAATATATGAGGCCCAAAAATGTTTTGGTTAAAAGGGGATTGAGTCTTACACTCTATTAGAGGCCCATTAGGTTTTTGTACAAGTGATGGGGCTTACAGCACAAGGAGAGGCCCAATTGATTATTTTTGAAAAGGCGATTGCGCCAAGATCTTTGAAAACACCGTGGGTCTTAAACAATGAATGAGGCCCAAAATTATTTTGGTTTCAAAAAAATGGTTGGGTCTTACACTGTATTAGAGGCCCAAAAGTGTTTGAAAAAGATTTGTTAGGGTGAAAATCAAAGAAACCCCAATTTCATTTTTTAAAGGCATTTTTCAAAGAAAAATCAAGTAAAAAATGATAAAAATATCAAATAAAATCATTAATCATGTTATAAACAATGATTAAGATTTATGAAAAATTATTTTATCCACATGAATATTTAAAATCATTTTGGTTTTAAAAATCAAGAAAAAGACATCATTTTAAAAGCATTTAAAACAATTTAAACCAATATTTTTGAATATATTAAAAATATATCAAATAATAATATTTTTTTGTGATTTATTTGTGGATTAAAATATTATGGAGTATGAATAAGAAGCGTGTAAAACAAAATTGGAAAATGATAATTTTTGCTATGTAAAAGAATTGGTTGAGTTTTGAAGATAAAATAAGAAAAAGAGGAAATATGTCACAACATCACATTCGACATCTCTTTTAGTTTTCAACATCTTTTTTATCAAACTTCCAACACTCATAACTCTCCCAATTTTTAACAAAATTAAAGTCCGTAAGAACCTATATTGACTGATTTTTCGCAAGGAATCCAATGGTATCACTCGTACATACTGAAACTTAATGTACAGAACACACGATGCAAAAAAACAGAACTGCATGTTTAGTTTTCAACGTCTTTTCTCGTTAAACTTCCAACACACATAACTCTCTTAATTTTTAACGAAATTGAAATCCGTAAGAACCTATCTTGACCAATTTTTCGCAAGGAATCCAATGGTATCACTCATACATACTAAAACTTAATGTACAGAATGCATGAAGCAAAAAACCAGAACCGGACATGAATTTTAAAACAACATAAACTCCACATATAAACATGTTAAAGTGTAAACAATAGGAGGATCACAACATACACATTAAGGACTAAATGTTTGCTTCAAGAATTGTTCAATATGATACATGTATGTGGACATCAAAGGAAAGCATGATTCAAAGAATTCAAGTTGTGAAGCTTACCTCTTTTTTGGAGATTTTGTGCAACCTACCAAGTGCTTTATTCCAGAATGATTTGATGCTTTAGACACCCTCAAATGCCCTCTTAGAAGTTTTTAGGATGGTTGGAATCAGTTGGAAACCTCTGGAGCAAGTTTGAGCTCTTTCTTGCAAAATGGGCAAAAGTGGCCAAAATGCCAACTCTCTCAAATGGTGTTCTAGATGTGTGGAACCATTTGGAACAGCTCAAGGATGATATTTGGAGTGTGTTTGAGGCTTTATCTGGTTTGGAAAGTGACTGAATCAAGACATGGCTTGAAAAATGCAAAAAAGTCCAATTTTGAGCTTTTGAGAGGTGACTTTGTGATTTTGGTGTTATAGGTCACTTGTGAGAGTTTGGACAGCTTAGATATGACATATTGGATGTGTTTGGATCATGAGCTATGGCGGAAATTCTCTCTAACTCAAAAACTCAAAATTACCTTGCTAAAGAAGGCATTTTGGAGTGAAATAAGTGATTTTTCGGAAAGGATCTATTTAATGGCTTTGGTGTACTCAAATTGAGCACAAATGAGCTCTATTTATAGTAGAACAAGTTTATTTTGCAAGCAATAGTGAATGGCAACTGCACAGAGGTTTGTCCAATGGTTGCATTTTGGAATCTCAAGTGCCCTCTAGCCATTGACTAGAGGTTAGGGCACAGGCTGCTGGTCCCCTTGTTGTTGGGTGAATCTTGATTGAATTCAGTTGGAGGAAGCTCAGTTCATGCCACCTCTAAGCATCCATTAAATGCTCCAAACTAAAATTGGAGTCTTATCCCTCTTTTAGGGTTTTTTAGGTTTGGCATGCTACTTTTGGTTCCAAGGACTTTGGAGGCTTGGAGATCAGATCATCCCCCTTGGATTTGATCCTCAGATGTGTCCAAAATGATGACAAGGCTTAAAAATTTGTGTGGCACAAGAAATGTGGAAATCTGTCCTGAACCTGTCTTAAAAATCAGCTGCAACAAGCCTTGTTGTAAAATCCATAACTTCTTGCTTAAGAATGATAAATGGTTGTTCTAGGACTTTATGGAAAGCTGAGAATACATACTTCAACTTTGATGTTTGACCCTAGACTTGGTTCAACTTGGATCATGGAGAAAAACATCCTTGAAGTTGGGACATTCTTGATGGAAAAATATTAATGATGTCCTATGAAATGTTGAAACATTTGACAACTTTGAACATTAACAATTCCAAACTCTAATCACTTATATCTTTTAATCCACTATGATATTTTGAGTTGAAGTGAATTGCACCTTTGATGCTTGTCCTGCATGGTGACAAAGCTTGAAAATTGTGTGGCACAAGAAAAGTGCACAAAATCTGTCCTAAAAAATAGCTGCAGCAAGCCTTACTATAAAGTCCATAACTTCCTGCTCGAGTATGATAAATGGATGTTCTACAACTTTTTGGAAAGCTAAGATAACGTACTTAAACTTTGATGTTTAAGGTTTGTGAAGATAAGACTTGTAAAGTTGTCAAAGATGACCTTGAACTGTGTGATCAAATCTGTCCTAAAAGCTGTCATGAAAATTCTGTTTTATAATTGCCTTTTGCAGAGATCATAACTTTCTGCTCGAGAGTGACAAGTGAGTTTTCTAGGACTTTATGGAAAGGTGAGATTACGTACTTCAACTTTGATGTTCAAGGTTTGGCTTGAATCAACTTGGATCATGGAGAAAAATGTCCTTGAAGTTGGGACATTCTTGCTGGAAAAATATTAATGATGTCCTATGAAATGTCGGAACATTTAACATTATGAATTCCCAACTTTGATCATTTATATCTTTCAATCCTTATGATATTTTGAGTTTATTCCTTCTACAATGTTGAAGTATCAAATACCCTATTTAAAAGTAGCCCTTAAGCAAAATCAATGGATGCTTGGATCAATAGTTACAACCTTGAAAAGTTGTGCACTTGAACATGATTTTAACTTAGAAAAAATTTCTAAGTTTCCTTCAATTTGATAAATTTTGCAATTTTCCATGATTTCTTGATTTAAATTTGATCAAATTAAATCATCCATCATATTTTGTTGAGTAATGGCTTGTGAAGCTCAAATTTGACCAAAAGTCAAACTTTGACTTTCTACGTCAGTTGACTTTGTATTAGATGAACTTGAGGCTTGATCCACTAGGAATGTTGCATCTTTATGCTTGATTCTTGATGTGGGAGACCTCTTGATCCTTTATGGATATTTGAGAGGTTAGACAATTTAAAGATCATGGCATTCCTTGATTGATCATTTGTCTAAATGCTCTGAGAGGGTTTGGAACCCTAATTCTTTGAGTGTAGAGAATGCTCACCCATCTTTGGGGAGACTAATGAGTATGAAAGTTCATCCATATTGTGATGATGATTTGCACAATGATGGGAATCTTAGTGGTCAAAATTTGGGGTATGACAGAGATCATGTCTTCTTGCCGGTTTCATGCCCAGTAAGAATGTCTTTTATTTTTCCCAGTGTCGTCCAGTCATCTATAAACCTGTCGTCCATCTCCCTGGATCTTTCCCAATTGGAGAACACCTCTCTGGCTCCTATCTCTAGTGAGGATCTGTGAGGTTTTCCCTCAATTTTATTCTTCCATCCCCAGCGTTGGCTCAGAGTCTCCCCAGTGAGTCTCTTTTGGCTGGTTAGTCTGTATCCCCAAAGAGTCTTCCTTGCGGATATTAACCTTCATTCCACCCCAGTAAAGCTCACCTGTAGCTCTTTATCTTTGGTGTTTTGTTTGTCTGCATCTTTGCACCATCATATCATCATACTAGAAGTTCATGGCGTGTCAGCATTTGCATGTCTGCTGCTTGTCCTTAGCATCTGCATTCCATCTAAGGTAAAAACTTTCGGTTTGCTAAATTTAAATATCCTTCACCTTGATGTACCGAGGATTTCCATTCCTCGTGTCATCCGGTAAAGCTATTTAAATAGGGGCAACTATTTTACCCCAAATTTGACCCCTTAGATGTCATAACATTTTGCACTTACATTTAGGATTTCATTCATCCATGCATTGTTAACTAACCACAATATCTTGCTAGTTTGTTTCTTTTGTAAAAAACCAGGTTTACACAGGAAAAAGAACAAAAGTCAATAAGCCAGACTCTCACATGTTTCAAGGGTTCATGAAACATCTGAGCTCACATACTTTCAAGAGGTCTTATTCAACAGGAAATCAAGTGTGTTCGGTTCTTATTACAAGTGTCGTGAGCCACAGGATTCACCATGCCTCAAACTAGGGTTTTTCTCAGCGACAGTCAACCATGGCCTTTGATTTTGATCAGGACATATTCCCAAGCTTTGGACCTTGATTCTACATGACACTGGACATCCCTAGAGGCCATCTATGAACCTCAGAATAGATTGAAAAGTGAAAGATCCTCAAAGACCATCCAGTTGGAATTCCTGAGGAAATTAGAGTTTTGACCAAAAAGTCGAGCTTCCGACTTTAATGTTATTGGACCGAAATAAAGTTGGAACATGAGAAACCACCAAGGCACTTATTGATTTTTATTTGAAAAAAAAAAGAAAGAAAAAAAAGAAGAAAGAAAAAAAAAGAAAGAAAAAAAGAGAAGAAAAGAAAAGAAAAAAAAAGGGAAAAGAAAAAGAAAAAAAAAGGAAACCAAGTGTGGCGCCTGCCACACTTAGTTTGCGGCACTTGCCACCAAAAGGTGGCGCCTGCCACCATGAAGAGAGATAAACATGATGCCTGCCATGTGAAAGGGTGGCACTTGTCACACAAAAATAACAAAATATAACATTTAAATTTAGTTTGTTTATTTTAATTTCATTTCTTATAACATTTTCATTTTCCTTTCTAAAAAACAAAAATAACAAAAATATTGCATTTCATTTCTAAAAAATTCAAAAGGACAAAAAAATATGCATTTAATTCTTAGACTTGTTCATGGAAAATCATCAGCCGTTTCTCGACGACTTTTGAGAATTTTAAGTATTCTGTAGCATGTAAATATTTGTTTGTGGTTTCTTGTGGTTTCTTGACTTGAACAAAATCACTTCTGTTGTTTATATGTATTGATTGTCGTTGCTAATTTTCATGGCTTAATATGTTTCCGATTTCAAAACTTCGAAATGTTCTCCTTGCCATACTCTTATTGTTCACTTAATTTCGATTCCATTTAACTCTTGTTCATAAGTAGTTATTCTTTCCCTATTCCAAAGGAAAGTCTCTCTATTGACCGCAAGGTCGTAGATAGCTTATTACCCTTTTTAACCTAGCCTTTGGTTTGGAGTCGCCACATTTCATGTAGGCGTCTTGCTGTCAGACCCTACTTTCCCGTGAACACTTCATTCCCTTTTAACTTAACCTTCCCGAGAGATAGCCATCAATCTCTTATAACTCTTAAACCCTTATTTAACCTTCACAAGAGATAGCCATTAATCTCTTCTCCTTCACGACGGTCTAACCCTTCACAATCCTTTTATAAGAGATAGTCATTAATCTCTTCTCCTAAACAATCAATCCTCACAAGCTTTGTGTAATACCCTAATTTTTGCCCCTAACTTTCTTTGCTTCTCTTTTGCATTTCATACCACAAACAAGATCACGCATTGGTTCCCTCTTCTATAGGATTGTGCCTTGCAGGGATCTTTGGGGTTTGTGCCTGTTTGTTAGTTGTTTCATTGCTTAATTTGTTTATGTTTACTAACCTTTAATTAAAATCCAAAAATATTTTGTTTTCTTTCACTAACATTTTCAGGGGAAGAACCGGTAAAAAATACCAAAAACATCAGTCCCTCAGTTTGAATGGATTTCATCTGAATAAAGTTAAATTTGATCCGCAATTAATTCAAAAATTATCTGATCAAGAGTTTCCCAGATTTAATTGATTATTATTCAAGAGACTCCAAGGTTCATGTGTTTATTTCCATGCCTTCTTTGACGAGCAAAATAATCGAGCCGAACCACAACAGTGTATTAAAAAGGCATTTTTTAATCAAAATTTACACTAAGTAACCGGTTACTCTGTGTTGAGTGACCGGTTACCCTCATGAAAATTTAGAAAATGGGGGCAAATTCAAATTTAGCAATAGGCACCAATCTCAGCCCTTGATCACATTTGGAAAATTCGAGGCCACCTCATTTTAATTCCCCTACATCACTTTGATCATTTTTCACCATGCACCATCACTAATCACCACTCTTTTGTGATTTCCCTCCAAATTTGAATTCCAATCCTAATTTTGATCATCCAAGCCTAATTCCAAACCACCAAATTTCCAAGCCTAAACTTTATAAATAGAGCCTTCGTTTCATTCATTCTTCAAGATTTTGATAGCCAACAAACCTCTTGCAAATTCTCTTCCCAACCACAAATTTTCACCAAAGCTCACATTTCTTCCTTTGAAAGTTAACAAGAATTCACATTGAATCTTGTTCAACTTTGAGCTAAACCTTCACCTATTCTTGTTTTTGTTCATCAATTATAGTAGATCAAGGCTTTGGAGTATAGATCTTGAAGCAATTTGAAGGAATTTTTAGATTTGAAGTGGTAATTCATCTCTCACCATTGTTGAAGCTTCATCTTCATCTTCCATAATGTAGATCTTTGGAGATTCTTGTTACTTGATCCTTTGGATCTTGTAATTGTGTTTGAATGCTGGTTTTTGCTGTGAGTTTACTTAAAATTTTGTGCAATTTCAGTTCCATGATCACAAAGTGTTTGTAAAAAGTTTTGAAAGTGGATCATGCTGAATTTTGCACAATTCTCTGCATTCTGGTGCAGAGTAACCAGTTAACGTCTGGTAAGTAACCGGTTACTCTGTCTTAATTTTGAAAAAACTGCGCTATTTTGAACTAAGTAACCGATTAACTTCTGGTGAGTAACCGGTTACTTCAAAACATAACGTATTTTTTGGCTTGTTTTTGGGACTGTTTTGGTTCCTTTTTCATTTTCTTCCCTTTCCTATTGTTCTTAGCCTTAGATCACATAATTGTGTGGTTTAATTTAGCTTTCTCTTCATCTATTTCTCTTTTATTTTGATTGATTAAAGTCTTATGGATATTAGAATTTCTTTGTTGAATTCTTGATCAAGACTAGATCGTTACCTATTTTCTTTGCGTGCAGTATTGCTTTCGGATGACGATCTACATATCGTTCATCTAGCATACATTAGCACAAAGAGCTATTGACTGGCCTCGTTGTAGGGTAATTACTCCATAAATTACTCGGCGATTTCTAAACATAGCGCAATATTTGTCCCTCTTTATCCAATTCGGAATTTGAACTTTCGTGGTCCGGACCATGATTGGTCGCATCAACCCAATGGTGATTGATCTTTTGCATTAGGTCCATAATCTTTGAAACTTGGCGTTGTAAAGGCTTTGATTTTACCAATCTTCTGTCAATTTCATTAACCTTGGCCTAAGTGCATTGTTTAATCACTATAGTTCATAAAGCGAAATGGAATAATCGGTGAAGGCTTATGGCACTAGAGCCTTGTGCTACTAACCACTAACTTCTAACTTCTTTACTTTTCCTTCTCGCTCCCTATCTCTCTTTATTTTTTTTATGCTTTATGTCATTTTATCATATCATGTTTATGGTTATGTTATTCTTATTTTGTCCACTTGGACCATATTATCTTGTGCTTTATTTTTCTTTTGTCCATTTTGGACTCAAAAACATTAATAAAGGATTAAACCACTAAAAGACTTGTGCTTTTAATTGTTGGACTATGGCCACTATCCCTTGCTTTGGAGGACCTATACTCTTGATTATGGATTTTTGGAGTTAGAGTTAGGATCTTAACCTATGCTTGGGAGTTTGTGATGGAAAACCTTGGATTTTGGATACTTGGAGTCCTCTTTTTGAAGATTTATTTTGAATCAAGACCAAATCAAAAAAGGAAAAATGCTTATGCTATGGAGCTTGTCCATGTGGTTAGATCTTTCTTATCCTTAGCTTTTATTTTCATGCACTAGGATAGTCACTTCTTCTCCACCCCTACTTCAATTTTCAAAACCTTCTCCCCTTTTCAAAACCTTCCTGATTTCAAACTATCACCTCTTTCATAATAAAACCTTGACTTTGGTCAAGTGATTTTTTAAGCTTTCTTTTCTTTAATAAATGTCAATATATATTAACCATATTTTGACCATTTCATAAAAACATAAAAAATACAAAAACTCATCAATTTTTTTTTGTGCTTTATGCACTTTTTTTTTTCTTTTAAACTTTTTCATAAGTTTAGACATGATTCATTTCTTTAAGCGGAATTATTCGCTTGGAAATGATGATTTGTCTTTACACGTAAAATCAACCAAAACAAACAAATTTTTGTTCTTTGTACCACGAACTATGGGGTTTTGATCCTACATTGCACATCGTTGGTACGTAGGCATGAGGCGATAAGTCTCTCCAAACACAAAAATATTAAAAAATAATTCTCCTCTCATCCCCTCAATTTCTTTCAAGCAAACCATTTCAGACCAAACAACGGTAGATATTTCAAAGGGTTCCTATAGAGTACTATAGATGTTTTGGGTGTTAACACGTTCCCATTGCATAAACAACCCCTTACCCATTCTCTGTTTGTTCTTGTTTTTTTAGAACTCTTTAGGTTTTGTTCACTCTTTTTCCTTTCCTTTTTTGGATAAAATAAAAGTGCGGTGGCGACTCTTATTTTTTTTAGTTAAGTTAATTAATAGCTTATACTCACATATTTCACCGCTACAGAAAAGTGGCAGCTATGATGGGGACTCTGGTTCCCTTGAGGGGTTTAGCCTACTTTGATTTATTTAATGCTTTTTGTCTGATTTGCTTGTTATTTGGTTGTACTGTTTGGGAGTTCCTCTATGTGTGAGATAGGTCCTATACCCGGACCAGAGTGCACTTTGAGATAGAAGGATAGTATAGTCAAGGGAACTTTGAAGGAGTTGAATCCTGAAAAAGAAGAACTTGAAAATCTATCCATTCGGTGGTTGCCTCTTTGGAATTACTGATGCGGATCGGCGATCGAGAAGGCATTACTTTTTCCATAGAAGCCTATAACACTGAGAACCATAGTAACCCTTAGCCCATCTTAGCCTTTTTAGGATCGTAGCACGGAAGCTATGAAGATGCAAATCTGGCTTAGCTGTCACGCGATGCTACACTCAGGTTAGATTCTCTTGAGGATAACTACCAACCTCCGAGCAAATCGGTGTGTTGGTGTGTCTGATAGTGGATTGTGGACCCTGGGCACTTTGTTAGAACCACTGTTTTCTACAGGTACAATGAAGACAAAACCGTAGTACATACCTTTGTGGGATTGGTTCTCACCCTCGGCTTCATGCTCGTGACTTGAACCTTGACCCGTGTGCTTTGTGTGATCTTGTTTGTGGGTGTTGCATTCATGCAGTCATGCATTCATGAGCATTCTTTTGGAAGGTTTCAAGGAACTTAAAAGTGTTATTGCAATCATTGTAGGTACTTTTTTTTTATGGATTTTGGAAGGAGAAGTACAAAGAAGTACACTTTCAAGAGTCCTAAATTAGAGGGTTTGAGAGAGCCAGGATCTTTGGTTGCTGATACCAAGAAGTTTGAGTCCAGATATGGAAGGCTTTTATCTCTCTTGAAGGTTGATATGGCTGAAGGATTGCTTGCTACTTTGGTTCAGTTTTATGACCCTTTGTTGCATTGTTTCACCTTTCCTGATTATCAGTTGGTACCTACGCTAGAGGAGTATTCTCTCCTGCTTGGTTTGCCTGTTTATGGTTGGATTTTCTCTGGTTTGGATCCCGTGTCCGAGCATCATGTTATTGCGAAGGCTACTCACTTGAAGGTTTTTGAGATTAAGGCTCGCATGGATACCAAAAGGAAAGATTCTTGGGTTACCCGCTAAGTTATTGATGGATAGAGCTCATCACGTTGTTAGTGTGAAAAACACAGTTGCTTTTAAGGCTATTCTTGCCTTGCTTATTTATGGACTGTTCCTTTTCCCGAATGTTGAGAACTTTGTCGACATCAACGCTATTCATATCTTCTTGATTGGGAATCCAATTCCCACTTTGCTTGCCGATGCTTACCATTCTTTTCACCTCAGGAATTTCCATGGTGAAGGGATGATTATCTGTTGTGCGCCTTTGCTTTACAAGTGGTTAATTTCTCACTTGCCGAAGTCTGCAGCTTTCTGGAACCTCAAGGATGGTTTATATTGGTCGCGAAAGATCATGTCTCTCACTCATTCTGATATTGATTGGTGTAGCCGTGTTCCTTCTGGAGCGATGATTATTGATAGTTGTGGTGATTTTCCCAACGTACCTCTTCTTGGTACAAAGGGAGGAATCAACTACAATCCCGTGTTGGCTCGTCGTCAGTTGGGATATCCTTGGCGAGAGGTACCGAAGAAAATTCATTTGGCGGGTCTCTTTTTTAAGGAAGAATAATCTCAGGTTGCTCTCAAGAAAGAAATTGTGGAAGCTTGGTGCAACATTCGTAGAAAAGGAAAGCAAAGTTTGGGAAATCCGAATTGTATCTCTTCGGAACCTTACCTCCAGTGGGTTAAGAATAGAGCTATTACTTTGAATATGCCTTGTGCGCATCAGGAACCTTTATCTCTAATTACTAAGAAGCCTATCCTCTAATTTATGGAAGACACAGAGAAGCTTCAGATTGCTTTGGCTGAGATGCAACAAGAGAGAGATGCTTGGAAGAACAAGTATCAGATTGTTGAGTTAGAGAATGTAAGACTTCAAGAGCACTTCAAGAAGAAGAATGAAGACAAAGTTGCCAACAAGAAGAGAAAGGCACAAGAGGATTTATTTTCCTCTCGTATTCAGCCAGTTTTCGATATTCCGAAGAGTTCATAATCTCCTTGGAAGTTGATCGTTGATCAATTGCTGATTGAGAAGAATCGGATGCAGGCCCACATCAAGAAGCTGGAAGATAGAGCTGGGACTTCTTCTCATAGGATTCTCTAGGGATCTAGTTTTCTTTATCCTCTTTTGTTTTAGGATTCTTGTATTTGTACTCCCGAGATGTAATCTTTTCCATCATTAATGAATGAGATTTTGGTATTTCAAATAACAATGTTTGCAATATACCTTATAGTTCCTTGAAACTTTGCATTTGCATCTTGCATATCAAGCATCATTCTGCATTGTTTCTTGCCTTTTCAGGTGTCTTATTGTTTCCCTTTGGTCTCCATTCAGCCAAGCTGTCGCACCAGTATAATACTTGGGCTAATCTGAAGAGAAAGATGGATTAGTTGCAACAAGAGAATCGTGAGCTTCGTGAGGAAGTATCAACTCTGAAGGATGGTTTGGAGAGACTCACTGCTATGATGGAAGCAATGGTTGCTACTTAGAATCCACCTCCTCCTCCTCCACTTTCAACTCCTGTGCAAAGGACAGTCATTTTTGAGATTGTCTCTACGCCCATCTCTGTGGCGCCTGCTAGTGTTCCTCAATACTCCATGCCTCTTGGTTTCCCCTAGGGTATGCCTCATAACTTTGTTCCTGAGGGTTATCAACCACCACCACCTCCTGAAGTTCCAGTTGTTCCTACTGTCCAGCATGTGATGACAGTGCCACCGCCTGTGGTTCATGCTATTTCTTTTGATGAAGAGCAGATTTTCCATATTACTCCAAGTGAAAATGCCAGTGCTTATGATAGAATGGAAGAGATTCAAGACCAGTTTGTTGAAATGCAGAAAGAGATCAAAGCTCCGAGAGGTAAAGAGGTGTTTGGAAAGAATACTCATGAGTTATGCTTGGTTCCTAATGTGAAGATCCCGCATAAGTTCAAGGTCCCTGAATTTGAAATGTATAAGGGTAACTCTTGTCCGATGAGTTATTTGACTATGTATGTTCATAAGATGTCGACTCATAAGTATAATGACTAGCTTCTCATTCACTACTTTTAAGATAGTTTGTCTGGTGCAGCTTTGAAATGGTATACGGGACTCGACAGTACTCGAGTTCGGACTTTTGAAGACTTGGGCGAGGCGTTTGTGAAACAGTATAAGTATAATGTGGATATGGCTCCTGATCGTGACCAGCTTTAAGCAATGGCTCAGAAAGATAAGGAGACATTCAAAGAATACGCGCAGAGGTGGTGCGAGATTGCTGCTCAGATTAATCCTCATTTGGAAGAAAAAGAGATGACTAAGATTTTTCTGAAAACTCTGAGTCCTTTCTATTATGAGCGTATGAATGCTAGTGCCCCGAGTGATTTCACTGAGATGGTTAATATGGGGATGAGATTAAAAGAAGGTGTCCGTGAGGGACGTTTGTCAAAAGATGGTAATTCTGCTGGTAATTCCAAGAAGTATGGTAGAGGATTTGCCAAGAAGAAAGAGGGTGAGACCCATGTTATTTCCCATGGAGGACGCAAAAAGAGTTATAATAAGAATAATCAATGTCAGCAACATGTTACATCTGTTACTCCTGTTATCAATTCAGCTCCTGTTGTTCAGACAACTCCTGTACAACAACAACGTTCTAATCAACAAAACAATCAGCTGGGCCATTTTCAGAAGGATTTTGATCCAATTCCGATGACATATACAGATTTGCTTCCTTGCTTAATTCAGAAGAATCTTGTTCAGACCCGTGCACCACCTGCTGTTCCAAAAGATTTGCCATGGTGGTATAAGCCTGAAGCTCATTGCGCTTTCCATCAGGGAGGAGTTGGGCATGACACTGAGAACTATTATCCATTGAAGATGGAAGTTCAAAGGTTGGCTAGGAGTGGTATTTTGTCTTTCGAAGATTCCAACCCTACTGTATAATCAAATCCACTGCCTAATCATGGCAAGGCATCTGTCAATATGGTTCATGGTTGTCCTGGTACATTCACAAATTTTGATATCCGTTGGATCCGAAGATCTCTTGTGGAAATGCATGCACTTTTGAGTGAGTACCATGATATTGATCATGACTATGCATCTTGCTGTATTTGTTCTGTGAATCCTCGTGGTTGTGTGATAGTGAAGAGGGATATTCAAAGGATGATGGACGAGAATGTGATTGAAGTCACTGCTAAAAGAGATGAATATCAGAATGGGGTGAATGTTATTGCACCACGCTTTAATATTCCTGAACGAGTTGTTATCTCTTATGATAGTCAGGAAACCATTGTTATGCCTTTGGTCATTCGGTTGCCCGGTCCGGTACCATATGAATCTGACAAGGTTGTTCCGTATAAGTACAATGCTACCATGGTATAAGATGGTAAGGAAGTGCCCATTCCTTCTTTGTCTTTTGTGGTAAGCGTCGCTGATGTGAGTAGAGTGACCCGAAGTAGTCGTGTCTTTTCTCCTAACCCTCCAAATATTGTAGATAATGTTGCTACTGGCAAACGATCTCAAGATGAGAGTAATGTTGATGCTTTCGGTTAGTCCAGTGGTTCGAAGGTTTATGAGGATGAAGTTCTAAAATTGATCAAGAAGAGTGAGTACAGTGTTGTAGATCAACTCTTGCACACCCTGTCCAAGACTTCAGTGTTGTCCTTATTGATGAATTCTGAAGCTCATAGGAAATCTTTGCAGAAGGTATTGGAACAAGCATATGTTGAGCATGATGTGACTGTTAATCAATTTGATGGAATTGTCGCTAATCTCACAGCGTGTAATAATTTGAGCTTTTGTGATGAAGAGTTACCCGAGGAGGGGAGAAATCACAATTTGGCCTTACATATCTCCATGAACTCTCAAAGATGCGCTTTCCAATGTGTTGGTTGATATGGATCTTCTTTGAATGTGTTGCAAAAATCTACTTTATCAAAGGTTTCTTACCAAGGTCCTTCCATGAGGTATAGTGGGGTTGTTGTTAAAGCTTTTGATGGATCTCGAAAGAGTGTGATTGGAGAAGTTGATCTTCCGATCAAAATAGGACCGTGCTTCTTTTAGATTACTTTTCAAGTAATGGATATCTGTCCTGCATATAGCTGTCTGCTTGGCCAACCATGGATTAACGAAGTTGGGGCAGTGACTTCGACTCTCCATCAGAAGTTGAAATTTGTTAAGAATGATAAGCTAGTAATTGTTAGAGGTAAGCAAGCGATGCTGGTGAGCCACCTTTCATCCTTTTTGTATGTTGATGCCGATGAGACTGTTGGGACTCCGTTCCAAGCTCTTTCTATTGATGATAAAGCTGTTAAGAAGAATGAGTTACCCATGTCTTCTTTGAAAGATGCTCTGCATGTGTTAAAGACTGGTCGATCTGATGGTTGGGGCTAGGTTATTGATGTGGTTGATAACATGGGCAAAACTGGTTTAGGTTTTTAACCTGGTACAGTCAGAAGAGATTCGAAGCATATTAATGAGGCTTTTCACAGTGCCGGATTCATCAACAAAGATCATTCTACGGCTGCAATTCTTGATGACTCTGTAGGTTACATCCCGTTTGGTTCTGAAGATGATGTCATTCCTGCTGAAGACTGGGAGCCTTATTTGGAAGACCCCGGGTATATGTCCCCGGAGGATGCATATGTGCCTTTTTATTCCCCACGGAAGAAGTTTAAGGAACCTGAATATGAAGTCAGTGCCATCATTGAGGATGATGAAGAAGAAGAACTTCCCAACTTTGTGACACATGGACAAGTTTTCCAGAATTGGATAGCTGTTGATGTTCCCACTGTTGTTCATATTTAAAAATTGATTGATAAACCCATTAAAAACAATGACCCTATGCCCCCTCCCAACTTTGAGTTACCTGTGTTTGGAGCTGAAGAAGAGGATATTCAGGAGATTCCAGATGAAATTTCTCGGTTGCTTGAGCACGAGGAAAAAACCATTCAGCCTCATGAAACGCCAGTGGAATTGGTTAATTTGGGTTCAGAAGATGATATAAAAGAAGTCAAGATTGGGGCACTGCTTCAGTTAGATGTTAAGAAGAGGATTGTGGAGCTTCTTAGAGAATATGTTGACGTGTTTGCTTGGTCCTATCAAGACATGCCTGGTCTTGATACTGATATTGTGGAGCATAGATTGCCATTGAAGCGTGAATGTCCACCGGTGAAACAGAAATTGAGAAGAACTAATCCCGAGATGGTTGTGAATATCAAAGAGGAGTTTCAAAAGAAGATTGATGCTGGTTTTCTTGTGACTTGTGAGTATCCTCAATCGGTGGCCAATATTGTGCCTGTTCCAAAGAAAGACGGGAAAGTCCGAATGTGCATTGACTATAGAGATTTGAATAAAGCAAGTCCGAAAGATGATTTTCCATTGCCACACATTGATATGTTGGTAGATAATACTGCTAAATTCAATATCTTTTCTTTTATGGATGGATTTTCTGGTTATAATCCAATAAAGATGGCACCCGAGGATATGGAAAAAATAACATTCATTACACCCTGGGGAACATTCTGTTACAGAGTGATGCCCTTCGGTTTGAAAAATGCTGGTGCAACGTACCAGAGAGCTATGACTACTTTGTTCCATGATATGATGCATAAAGAAATTGAGGTATATGTGGATTATATGATTTGTAAGTCAAAGACTGAAGAAGATCATATTGAGTACTTACTAAAGTTGTTTCAGTGTTTGAGAAAGTTTAAGCTCCGTTTGAATCCAAATAGATGCACATTTGGTGTCCGTTCTGGAAAATTATTGGGCTTTATTGTCAGCCAAAAAGGCATTGAAGTTGACCCTGGTAAAGTTAAAGTTATTCAAGAAATGCCTGCGCCCAAAACAGGAAAACAAGTAAGAGGATTCTTGGGACGTTTGAATTATATCTCCCAATTTATATTCAATATTACTGCCACTTGTGCGCCGATCTTCAAGCTTCTTCGCAAAGATCAGGGTTGTGACTGGACAGAGGATTGTCAGAAAGCTTTTGAAAGAATTAAAGAGTATCTGCTTGAACCTCCGATTTTGTCTCCTCCCGTGGAAGGAAGATCTTTTATCATGTATTTGATTGTGCTGGAAGAGTCTATGGGCAGTGTTCTGGGTTAACAAGATGAATCCGATCGGAAAGAATTTGCCAAATATTATTTGAGCAAGAAGTTCACCAATTGTGAGTCTCGATACTCAATGCTTGAAAAGACATGTTGTGCTTTAGCTTGGGCTGCCAAGCGCCTCCGCTAGTATATGTTGAATCATACAACTTGGTTGACATCCAAAATGGATCCAATTAAGTATATCTTTGAAAAGCATGCTTTAACTGGGAGGATTGCTCGTTGGCAAATGTTGTTGTCAGAATATGATATCGAGTACCGAACTCAAAAAGCAATAAAAAGAAGTGTTTTGGCTGACCATTTGGCACACCAGCCCATTGATGATTACCAACCTATCAAGTTTGATTTTCCTGATGAGGATGTGATGTATCTAAAGGTTAAAGATTGTGAAGAACCATTACCTGATGAAGGGCCTGAGCCTGGATCCCGTTGGGGTTTGATTTTTGATGGAGCTGTTAATGAGTATGGAAATGGTATTGGAGCAATAATTGTTACTCCTCATGGTTCTCATATTCCTTTAACTGCAAGGTTGAAGTCCACTTGCACAAATAATGCGGCTGAGTATGAAGCATGTATTATGGGCTTGGAAGAAGCTATTGATTTAAGAATCAAGATTCTTGATGTATACGGAGATTCAGCCCTGGTAATTAATCAGATTTAAGGAGAATAGGAGACACGTCAAACTGATTTGATTCCTTATCGAGATTATGCTAGAAGGTTGTTAACTTTCTTCAATAAGGTTGAGTTTTACCATGTACCCAGAGCAGCAAATCGAATGGCGGATGCTTTAGAAATTATATCCTCCATGATTATGGTGAATCGGTGGAATGATGTGCCCAAAATCGATGTTATGCGTCTTGACAGACCGGCTCATGTATTTACGGTTGAAGAGGTTGTTGATGATAAACCATGGTATTATGATATTAAATGCTTTCTTCAAAATCAAGAGTACCCACTTGGGGCATCCAAGAAAGATAAGAAGACTTTGAGAAGATTGGCTGGTAGTTTCTTCTTGAATGATGATGTGTTGTATAAAAGAAATTATGACATGGTCTTGCTCAGATGCGTGGATAGACACGAAGCAGACATGTTGATGAAAGAAATTCATGAAGGGTCATGCCAATGGGCATGCAATGGATAAGAAGATGTTGAGGGCAGGTTACTATTGGCTGACAATGGAATCCGACTGTTGCAAATTTGTGAAGAAATGCCATAAGTGTCAAGTTTATGCTGACAAAATTCATGTGCCTCCAACTCCTCTCAATGTTATCTCCTCTCCATGGCCTTTCTCTATGTGGGGCATTGATATGATTGGAATGATTGAGCCTAAAGCGTCGAACGAACACCGTTTCATATTGGTGGCTATTGACTATTTTACCAAGTGGGTTGAAGCGGCATCATATGCCAATGTGACCAAACAAGTAGTGGTCCAGTTTATCAAGAACCAAATCATCTGTCGGTATGGTATTCTGAGCAAGATTGTCACTGATAATGGGTTGAATCTGAATAACAAAATGATGAAGGAATTATGTGATGAGTTTAAGATTCAGCATCATAATTCTTCTCCTTACAGACCTAAGATGAATGGGGCTGTTGAAGCTGCTAATAAGAATATTAAAAAGATTGTTCAGAAGATGGTTGTTACTTACAAGGACTGGCATGAGATGCTCCCTTTTGCTTTGCATGGGTATCGTACATCCGTCTGCACTTCAACAGGGGCAACCCCTTTCTCTCTTGTTTACGGTATGGAAGCAGTGCTCCCGGTGGAAGTTGAAATACCTTCTATGAGAGTTTTGATGGAAGATGAATTGTCTGAGGCTGAATGGTGTCAGAGTAGATATGATCAGTTGAATTTGATTGAAGAGAAAAGAATGGCGGTCTTGTGTCATGGCCAATTATATCAACAGAGAATCAAGAAAGCTTTTGATAAGAAGGTTCGTCCTCGTGTGTTCAGAGAAGGCGACCTCGGGCTCAAAAAGATCTCAACTTTTACCAATGATTATAGGGGGAAGTGGACTCCTAATTATGAAGGCCCATATGTTCTCAAGAGTGCCTTCTCTGGCGATGCATTACTTCTTACAACTATGGACGGTGAAGAGTTCACTCATCCTGTGAATGCCGATACAGTCAAGAAATACTTCGCCTAAAAAATAAAAGAACAGCTCGCTAAGTTGAAAACCCGAAAGGCCGGCTTAGGAAAAAATGAGCGTCTCGGTGGGCTGAAAACCCGAAAGGACGGTCCAGGCAAAAATTAGAGACAAAAACAGAAATAATCATCCCGGTAGATTGAAAACCCGAGAGGGCAATCTAGGCAAAAGTTAGGGATAATGGCAAGTAACTGCATCTGGCCAGTCTTGATCATTTGAAAGCAACATTGTCTATCAAGGATTCTGCCTCAATCATCCTCCGCTGAAGTTTTGAGCACATCGAAATTCAAAGTTGTTAGGGAGAATAGTGGTCATTGTATTTCAATGTAACCCTTTCCATGTATTTACCATTTTTTAAACTTTGTAATGATCTATGGAGTTACGCCATTTGCGGATTTATGTTCTATTAATAAAATTTGGGCCTTTGTCCCTTTGTTTGCAATTCTTATTATGTTTCTGTTTGCAAAATTTCATTTATTGCTGATGATGATTTTTGAAACAAAATGCAAATAATTGATTTAAATTTTTTAAAATTATAAAAATATTTTCCTTTGATTTATGAATGCAAAAAGGAACATCAACGGTTATTCTCAGGATGGTAGGATCAATGTTTTCCTCAGCAGGGTTTGTTATCGCTCCTTTGGCAGGATTTATTGACAGCTCCCCAGTAGAGTTTATCAATAATATCCAAGTAAAGTTTGTTGATTTTTCCTCAGCAGGGTTTTGTTCATACAACCAGTTGTTGACAAGATGATAGGTTCCTTCAAAGTTGTGCTATGATGTGTTGAATTCATAAGGGTCAATGTTGTTTAGTTTTTCCCCAGCTAGCTTTTGATCCGGATCTTCTCTAGCTGACTATGATATGGTCAGGTAGTCGAGTAATTTTGACAATCCACCTCTCCATGAGGGTAGTCCTCATACGGAGATTCATTTTTGCTGTCCCTTGGTGTGAATCACATGAGGAATTTCCATCAGAGTGTTATCTTCTAGGTGTATTGTTGTTACTTGGGATATTCCCAAGCGCAGAGCAGCCTTATCTTCCCCGGCAAGTCCAGGACGTATTTCTCTCCAAATTGTTTGTTTTCAGAGAAGATTGTGCATCACTATTTTGGGTGTTCCCCAGTGAAGTTGCCAATAATACCTCTATTCAAGGAATATTGACATACTAGTCACCTGTTGGGTTTTCTCTCATTCATGATGAGTATTGATCTAAAATCCCCCACAGTTTTACCTTGTTGTTGTTTTCCTCAACAAGTCCAGGTTGTTTAGCTCAGAAGTGGTTAATCCTTAGAGAGCTTTTTTCTTGTATCTCCAGTAGATCTGCCTTGTATTCCCGGTGGATTTTGCATAGATGTTTATGTGTCTACTGCCCTCAGTGGATTCATTTTCTTCTCCGCATGCAAATCTCTTCATCCTTTTGAAATGGAAGTTTCTATGAATCTTTTTTATCCCCAGGAAGAATCAGAAAGTTTGGGTTATTGTGATTCCCAACAGTTTTCCTTCCATCCCTGAAGCAGAGTTTATGTTATTATCCTCTTCATGGATGGTTAATGTTAGAAGATTGATATTTGGGTTTTTCCCCAAGGAGTAACTTCCTTTCTCCAGCAAGATTTGAGCCTTGTAGTAGGATTTATTTTTCTTTGATGGCTTTTGTTTATCTCTTGCAGGATTTCGTCAGATGAATCCCTAGAAGAGCTGCTAATGATATCTCCATCTTGTTGAGATTAGTCGAGTATTCAGCGGTGTTATGATGTTTTTCCACCCTCTGTTTATCTTTATGTCTGTTTTGTCAGCATATTCATACTCATAAGCATTGGATGCGCATTCTTTTGTTGTGCATAGCATATTGTTGGTGCATTGTGCATTTTTGCATTTGTGTTGGTGTTTCCTTGCTCTCTGGTGTTGTTATTCCCGCAGTGCGTGTATGTCCTCTCTCCATTAGAGTGTCGACCCGTAAGCAGAAAATGCCTATCTTTGTTAATTCCCCACTGACTTTATGTCTCGTGGAAGATATTCGTTTTAGCCTTCCTCCCCAGTTCATTTGTCTGGATGGAATTAACCTCATTTGAGATATTTCCTCCATGGGATGAGTCTTGTTTGACCGTTTCTCTCTGGTTTATTCCCGGATTGAATTTTGGTCCCTTGCTTTGGGCTTATCAGCTTTGTCGTCCTACCCGTTTTGTTGGTAGTAGGTGATATAGTTGGCTTATTACCTTTGTCGTCCTGCCCTGTGTTGGTAGTAGGTAATATAGCCATGTTTGATTACCTTGTTGTAGCTATATCTTGTTTGATAGTTGGTAATCTCTCCCTTCTTTGTTCGAGTTTATCACCTTTGTCGTCCTGCCCTGTGTTGGTAGTAGGTTATACTTCTCGATCCTTTTTTTGAGATTTATTACCTTTGTTGTCCTACCCATTTGTTGGTAGTAGGTAATTTTTCTCACACCCTTGGTTGATTACCTCGTGGTAACTATCACTTGGTTGATAGTTGGTAATCTTTCTTTTGGGCTTATCACCTTTGTCGTCCTACCCGTTTTGTTGGTAGTAGGTGATATAGCTGGCTAATTACCTTTGTCGTCCTGCCCTGTGTTGGTAATAGGTAATATAGCCAGGTTTGTTACCTTTGTCGTCCTGCCCTGTGTTGGTAGTAGGTAATATATTCGGGTTTGATTACCTTGTTGTAGCTATCACTTGTTTGATAGTTGGTAATCTCTCCCTTCTTTGTTCGAGTTTATCACCTTTGTCGTCCTGCCCTGTGTTGGTGGTAGGTGATACTTCTCGATCCTTTTTTTGAGGTTTATTGATAACACGAATTTATATCATATTTTTACTTTGATTTATGTTAGTTCTTATTCCGTTTTTCGTCTAATATCCGATTTTCTCGAGATTATTTAAGTGTTTTTGCAGGTAATCATATTTCACAAGTCAAAGTATACTGAATGTGGAAAAGAACCAAAACATGCAAGAAAAGAGCAGAAAAGAGAAGAAAAATTGAAGAAATCCACTTTTTACTGATATCACGATCGTCATGGGAGTGCCACGACAGTGGCAGCTCCAAAGTACACCACGACCGTCACATATCACCACGATCGTCACGTGCTTAAATTGCACGTTGGATGCAGAGACTCAACTATGAATTCTCAGAGACGCAGTTTCACACGATGCCATTTACTTCCGAAGTTTTCTAGGTCCAACGTGGGATAACCGTTAGCATGAATGGCTGATTTTTATCGAACTTCCACCTGAGCTGAGCCTATAAATAGAGACATTCACGAAGAACAAAGTGTGGCCAATTCTGCTTTCGAAGTGTACCGTCTTGCTGCCAATTTATTTTCAGAAGTTTCAGTCATTTCTTTTTACTCTGCATTTCCATTCCCTTGTTAACCATTACCGAACAAAAGTGACAGTTTTTCACACTAAGGAACTATTACAACTTAGCTTTAGATTTCTTTGTTTCATTGCCTTCAACCTTTGCAATTTATTACATTAAAGCAAGAACCTACCGACTTGTGGAGGGATTGCTGTTGCCATTATTACTGCATTCCAGGTTTTGTTATTTAATTCAACCATTATTTATTTATTTCTTAATTATGTCTGTGTTTGTTTATTTCCTTGCTTTCGCGTTTGATTTCCTAATTATGTCGAGCTAAACCGATATTATCGGTGTATAATGAAGTAACTAAAATGAATTAATTTTCTCTAAGCTAAAATCAATAATCAATCCTTCTTCTGGCTTCGATTTCTTAATATAAAACCCAAACTTTTATTACGAGAGTAAAAAAGTAACATAGGTTAAAGTCGAGACCACGGGAGTGTGAGGCTTTACCCGGATAGCTGAAATCGGGCATTAGGTTTAAAAACAGCGGAAGCGCTTTAAAGTTAATTAGGTTTAATTAGTTTTCAAAAAGTATTTTTAACCTCATACGGGCTAGCGAGAGCAGACGTATTGACTTAGAAATATAGTCCGAAGCAAGAACCACGGGAGTGTGAGTTGAGGGCTTTTAAACCGGTTTCTCCTACAGACGAATAGGGTGATAAATCTCTACAGGCTTAGGTTTAATTAATTCTACGTAGGTTACCAAATTATATACCGATAACTTAATCATAACTAGTATTCCCAAATTTTAATTTCCCTTTAATTTCCCGTTTGAACTAAAAACCCAAATTCTGATTAGCCTTAGATAAACATAGTAATGATAGATAACGGTGCGTTCGATTTTAAGTCTCTGTGGGATCGATAATCTTTTAAAACTACGCGATACAAGTGTATACTTGCAGTAACTCCCATTCGACTCATAAAGTCGCGATCAAGTTTTTGGCGCCGTTGCCGGGGACTAATTAAGTCGACATCGTAATTCCTTTGTTACGTCGTATAGACTAAGGCAAAAAAAAAAAAACCAAAATTCCCTTTTCTGTTGAATTGTATGCCAAGTAGTCGCTCTTCTGGCGAAGACCTCATACGACCAACAGACGAACCTGAATGTCTTCTTACTATAAAAAGACGTATCCAAGAATACTGCTTAACCCACGATATCCCTTTTCCTTTATCAGAACCTGAATCTCAATCAGATCTTGAACTCGAATCTGAATCAGATTCCGAATCAGAACCAGACATGGACAATCCACCACAGAACCAACCTCTTAAGTATTATGCTGCCGCATCTCAGCAAGAACCTCACAACAACATTGTCGCTCCAGCTATCAACCGAAACGATTTCGAGTTGAAACCCTCGCTGTTATCTGTTATACAACAAAATAAATTTTCTGGAAACCCAACAGAAGATCTGAACGAACATCTAACCAAGTTTGTGCAGTATGCAGACACAGTGAAAGCGAATGGTGTAACCGCAGACGCCATAAGACTACGTCTTTTCCATTTCTCATTAAGAGATAGAGCTTGGGCTTGGTTGCAATCCTTGCCATCAAATTCTATTACTTCTTGGGAAGATTTGAAGAAGGTCTTTCTGGTAAGATATTTTCCGCCAAGCAAAACAGCTATGATGAGAGCCCAAATCAACAGCTTCAGACAAAAAGACAACGAGTCTTTATATGATGCATGGGAAAGATACAAAGATGTGAGGAGGATATGCCCGCATCATGGTCTTGAGGATTGGTTAATTATCCACACATTTTACAATGGTCTCTTGTACAACACAAGATTGACAATAGATGCCGCCGCAGGTGGTACACTCATGGATAAACCCTATGATGAAGCCCAACAAATCATCGAGAGTATGGCTCAGAATCACTACCAATGGGGAGGTGAAAGAACTCAAGTGGAGAAATCCCAACCGAAAGGAGGAATATACAAAGTATCTAGCCCAGATGGCGTCCGTGCTAAGGTAGATGCAATAGCTCACAAGATAGACAACTTGACCATGACACCCACAGCCACCGTGGACGCTGTAGCGCCAAACTATGAATTATGTGGAACAGCTGGACACGCTGCCCCTGAATGCCAAGTTTTAGCAGGAGCCTCTACTGATCAAGTGAAATATGCTCATGCAAACCCTTATGCAAATACCTACAATCCTGGTTGGAAGAATCACCCCAACTTCTCTTACAAAAACAACAATGTACTGTATGCACCTGGTCAAGCATCCGCTGCACCACCAGGTTATCAAAAGGCTGCAACAGCTGCTCCAAATGTTCCTAGGAAGTCTAACCTCGAATTGATGATAGAGAACTTCATAGCTACCCAGACTCAAATAAACAAAGAGTTCCTGAATCAAAACGTACACACTAGTGAACAGATTAAGCAGTTAGCAAACAAAGTAGATGCTTTGGCCACTCACAACAAAATGCTTGAAACACAAATTTCTCAAGTGGCTCAACAACAAGAACCTATTGCTGCTCCTGCTGGAACATTTCCTGGACAGCCACAACCTAATCCTAAAGGACATCCAAACGCTGTTATACTGAGAAGTGGAAAAGAATTAGATGGACCCATTGACCCAAGACTTCAAAATCCAGCCATGTACCAAAAGTCTGCTAACGACCAAACAGCTGAGAAGGAGAGTGAACCCAAGGAAAAGGAAGATAATAACCAAGAGGATGTAGACAAAGAAAAACCTTATGTGCCTCCACCACCTTATAAGCCACCTATTCCGTACCCTCAAAGATTGAAAAATTCTAAAACAGCAGGGCAATTTAAGAAATTTGTTGAACTTCTGAAACAATTAAACATCACTATACCTTTTATAGAAGCCATCACCCAGATGCCCTCGTACGCTAAGTTCTTAAAAGAAATCCTATCCAATAAGAAAAAGATTGAGGAAAACGAAACAGTTACGCTTACTGCTGAGTGTATCACAATAATTCAAAACAAAATGCCTCCTAAGCTAAAAGACCCAGGTAGTTTCTCAATACCTTGTGTAATTGGAAAGTTCGTCATAGATAAAGCTCTATGCGACTTAGGAGCCAGTATCAGAGTTATGCCTTTATCCATTTGCAAGAAGCTTGACATGGGATAATTAAGACCAACTAAGATGTCTGTTCAATTAGCTGACCACTCTGTTAAATACCCAGTTGGTATACTAGAGAATGTCCCAGTTCGTATAGGATAATTCTATATCCCTACTGATTTCATAATCATGGATATTACAGAAGACTCTACTACTCTTATCATATTAGGAAGGCCATTCCTAGCTACTGCTGGAGCAATTATAGATGTAAAGAGAGGTAGGCTAACTTTTGAAATTGGTGAAGAGAAAGTTGAATTTATCTTGACACAATTCTTACAAGCTCCAGCCATAGACGACACATGTTATTTACTTGATGTCATAGACGAGTACGTAAGAGAAATCGAGATGGAACCGACCATATATTCAGATATTCTAAAAATTCCTATACCTCCGATTTTCGAAGATGATAACTGGCGTGAACCTTATCAAGATGATAGCCTAAGCGAATGCTTAGCACTTACACCAGATCATCTACCTTGTCCAAAGAACCCAGCCCTAGAACTTAAAACATTACCCAAAAATTTAAGGTATGAATTCCTAGACGAAGCTCTTGAACGACCTGTGATAGTCAATGTAGACTTAGGACATACCGAAACAAAGAAACTATTAGACGTCTTAAGAAAATATCCAACTGCGTTAGGCTATAACATCGCTGATCTTAAAGGAATAAGCCCTTCTATTTGTATACACCGCATTATGCTGGATGAAGACTGTAAATCCTCTAGGGAACATCAGAGAAGGATTAACCCGATCTTGTGCACTGTAGTCAAGGACGAAGTGAAAAAACTTTTAGAAGCAGGAATCATATACCCGATATCAGACAGTCAATGGGTTAGCCCAGTACATGTCGTTCCAAAGAAGGGAGGTGTTACAGTTGTTAAGAACGAGAAAGGTGAATCTATAACAAAAAGGGTTGTAACTGGAAGTAGAATGTGCATCGACTATAGGAAATTAAATAAAGCCACTCGTAAAGACCATTTCCCATTGCCTTTCATTGACCAAATGTTGGAAAGATTGGCTAAACACTCATACTTCTGTTATTTAGACGGTTACTCAGGATTCTTCCAAATTCCTATTCATCCTGACGACCAAGAAAAGATGACCTTCACATGTCCCTATGGTACATTTGCTTATCGGCGAATGCCGTTTGGACTATGTAACGCACCTGCCACATTCCAAAGATGCATGATGTCAATCTTTGCTGACTTTATACATGACATTATGGAAGTGTTTATTGATGACTTCTCCGTATGTGGGCAGAGTTTTGAAGGATGTCTATCGAACCTAGAAATGGTATTGGAAAGATGCGTAAAAGTTAATCTTGTATTAAACTGGGAGAAATGCCATTTTATGGTAAATGAAGGAATTGTACTTGGACACGTTGTGTCCGATAGAGGAATTGAAGTTGATAAAGCCAAAATAGAAATTATAAAAGATCTTCAACCTCCAAAAACCGTACGAGAAATACGAAGTTTCATAGGACACGCCGGTTTCTACCGACGATTCATAAAGGATTTCTCGAAAATCACTAAACCTCTTACCGGTCTATTAATGAAAGACGCTGAATTCATATTTGATGAGAAATGCCTAAAAGCGTTTGAACAGCTGAAAACAGCTCTTATTACCGCACCTATCATGCAACCACCAGATTGGAGATTACCTTTCAAAATCATGTGTGATGCAAGTGATTATGTTATAGGTGCAGTCTTAGGACATATGAGGGATAGAAAACTTCATGCCATTTACTACGCAAGTAGAACTTTAGATTCCGCCCAAATGAACTACGCTACCATAGAAAAAGAACTTTTAGCTGTGTTCTTTACCCTTGACAAATTCCGTTCCTACCTAGTGGGAGCTAAGATCATCATTTATACAGATCACGCAGCTATCAGATATTTACTTAACAAGAAGGATGCAAAACCTAGACTGCTAAGGTGGATCCTACTTCTACAAGAATTCGATTTAGAGATCAAAGATAAGAAAGGAACCAAAAACGTAGTAGCAGACTACTTATCCAGATTAGAAGGCATTAAGCCAGAGCCAGTACCCATTAATGAGTATTTCCCATATGAACGGCTCATAGCCCAGCTAGAAAGTGATATGTCTACTCTAGAGTTAAAAGACCCAAAGATGGAAGAAGTCGTGGAAGAAATTAACATGCACACAACCCTGCCATGGTATGCTGACATAGTCAACTACTTAGCAGCTGGAGTACTTCCACCAGACTTATCTTATCAACAAAAGAAAAAATTCTTTCATGATCTAAAACATTATTATTGGGATGAACCTTTGCTGTTTAAGAGAGAAGCCGACGGTATCTTCCATCGTTGCGTCCCAGAAGAAGAAATAGAAAACATCATCTCTCAATGTCATTCTGCTCCTTATGGAGGGCATGCTAGTACCTCAAAGACATGCGCTAAGATCTTGCAATCCGGCCTATTCTGGCCCAACCTTTGGAAGGATGTCCACATCGCAATACTAAACTGCGACCGGTGCCAACGCACTGGTAACATATCAAGACGCGATGAGATGCCTCAAAAAGGTATATTAGAAGTAGAAGTCTTTGATGTATGGGGGATTGACTTTATGGGACCCTTTCCATCATCCTTTGGAAATAAATATATACTCGTAGCCGTCGATTATGTTTCAAAATGGATTGAGGCAATAGCTTCTCCTACAAATGACGCACGAGTAGTCATAAAGCTCTTTAAAAACACAATCTTTCCCAGATTTGGTGTGCCGAGACTTGTCATAAGTGACGGTGGTTCTCATTTCATATAAAAAATATTTGACAAATTACTATCGAAATATGGAGTAAGACACCGCGTAGCAACACCATATCACCCACAAACAAGTGGACAGGTTGAGGTCTCAAACCGAGAAATAAAACAAATTCTAGAAAAGACCGTAGCCACCTCTAGGAAAGACTGGTCATCAAAACTCAACGAAGCTTTATGGGCATATAGGATGGCCTACAAAACACCAATCGGAACTACACCTTTCAAGCTTGTCTATGGTAAATCTTGCCATTTGCCAGTGGAATTAGAACATAAAGCTTATTGGGCTATTAAAACATTGAACTTAAGGCATGATTCCACAGGTGAAAAACGTATCCTAGATCTGCATAAACTGGAAGAGTTTAGATTAGACGCTTACGAGAACGCTAAGATATATAAAGAAAGAACTAAAAGATGGCATGATAAGCGCTTATCTAGAAAAGAATTTAGTGTGGGAGACGTTGTACTCCTCTTTAACTCAAGATTAAAACTCTTTCATGGGAAATTAAGGTCTAGATGGTCCGGTCCTTTTGAAATTACAAAAATTCTACAAAGTGGAGCGGTAGAAATAAAGGGGAGAAATAGTAATCCATTTTTAGTCAATGGACAACGTCTAGAACACTATAACAACATTGAAAATAGAGATTATTTGAACTGACTAAGACTTTTAGAGTTTCCCACCGAACCTCCTAACTAAGCATCTAATTGAATTCGTCAGGCTTTCGACGTTAAAAACAACGCTTGATGGGAGGCAACCCATGATTTTTGTTTTTCATGCTTTATATTTGTTATTTCTTTATGTTTTCCATGTTTTGTTTTTATTTTGTAAATTTTCAGTTTCTTTTATATCGTTTTAAATTTAATCTGGAAATACTGTGCTGGTCTTAAAAATTGAAAAAACTGTAGGATTATAAAGTCTTTCTACCCTCTCTGTTCTCCTCTTCTGCTTTCATTTTTGCAAAAAGTACTAACTAATGGCAAACGAGGAAACATGCCAGTAGAATTCAGAGATGGAATATAGTGGCGTCACTATGAGGCTTTGTCTCTTAGACCTTTTGCTTTGACAAAATTCGCCCACAGACCCACCATGACCGCCTTAGGTGTAGGTGAGAGCATAAACTTTCTGTTTAGCCAGTTAGGTTGGGAGGGTTTTGCCAATAAGAAACATAAGTGTTACCGTAGGCTGACTTTAGAATTCCTGAGTTCTCTAAGTTATAACCGTCACTGTGGAAAAGGTTTAACCAGTGGAAGAATTACATTTAGATTATTTGGATACAGCTGCCAGTTCACCATAAAGGAACTATCGGATCTTTTGGGATTTCCTGAAGGACCCCATGTTTTCTCTGTGGTTCAAGAGCACTTAGAGTTAGTTGGAGAGCTGAGCGACTTTTGGGTAGAATTTTAGGGAAACCTGATTTTGACATGGACCCTATGCTTTCAACCGAGATACATACCCCCGCTTTCCAATACTTTCATATGATCCTGGCTTATACCCTGTTTAGTAAACCCGAAAATGATAACACTGTTTCGAGGGACGAGCTTTTTATTATGTTTTGGGTTTCTCAGTCTAGAGAGGTTAACGGACTTACTTTTATGCTGAATAACTTTTGCAAACTTATCAATAATGAAAACAGTCAAATTTTGACCCCTTTGGAGAATTTAGACCCATGAATATCACCTTTTGCTTCAATAGGGCTATGATTAGGGACCAAGGTCCGAACCACTTCCAGCTTTTAGTTAACAATGTTGTCGTACCACACTTTACACTTCCAAATCATGAACGCACAAGTGTGCATGATCAACATAACTGGATATATACCCTTGATGAACCCGTGCCTGAACCAGAAGAAACCTTTCCTGAACCAGAGATTGACCCAAAGACACCGCCTCATTACCATGATCTAAACTATATGGATTTCCAAGAAAATATTGACATTCCTAAAGCTGATGCCAATGATTATGCTTCTAATCTAAATTCTATTTTAAAGACTATGGATGAATATCATAAAGAAATCAATTCAGTGAAGGATGAGCTTAACATTGTGCTTCAAAATATTGTTGCACTTATGGACATGACCGTTGAACAGTTTGATCATTTAAATCAAGCCATCGCATCTTTGAAGAAACGCCTTGGCTAGATTTATGAAGCACCTTATTTTCAAGACTTACTTTTTATACATTTTACTTTAGAACAATTTACATTAATTCTGTTTTCATCTTTTCATGTTGGGAATAATTTGAATTCATACATTTTTGATACAGTGCTAGTAGTTTAACTAGCACCTTTCTGGCTTTAAATAATAATTCCATTTGCTGCTGCTATTCAATCCTTGTGATTTCAAATTCCATTCCTATTCTTTTCATTCTTTATTAATTTGTGTTATATTGTTACTCATCTATGTGTATGAAATTACTGCTATTTCCATGTGCTTTTTATAGCCTGCTATTGAATTAAAATGTTTGGAACCGTGTCTATCATTAAACTAATTCACCACCCAGATTTTGTGAACGTCACGATCGTGACAACCCCGTGACGACCGTCACGCGGGTCTGAAATGAATTCTACGTAAAAACAGAATTGTTTCATTCCCTCCTCTTCCCCTATTCAAACCCCAGCCGTCCACTACCTTCTGAAATTCCAAACCGTCCCACTATCATTTGCACATCATTATTCATTTCGATAACCATTCAACTTCCCATTACACTATATAATCACATCATACACAATTCTCTTTTCACAAACCCTCAAAATTCCATAACCCACTTTCTTCCCAAAACCCTCTCTAATAAAACAATGGCACGTGAAATTCCAGACTTATCTACACTAAACTTCTGAGATGGAGAGGCAGGAGAATGCCAAAGAGCTTGGTATATCGACTTCTACCGCCGTTCCATTCTACCGACCCGCTATGTCGACATTGCATGCTTAGAAGAACTAGGATTACTTGAGGGAGTTCAATGGATGTTACAGAATGTCGGTCTTTGGAAGCTTTGCACTCAGAGCCGGCCCACTTACGAAGCCCTCACTTTAGAGTTCCTCAGTTCCTTTACCTACATAACCCCTCCAGGCAAAACAAAGCAATTATCCGGAGTCGTAAAGTTCCGCATGTTTGGCAAAGAGTACTCAATCGAACAAAATCGTCTTGCCGAGATGCTTGGCTTCAAACATGGCGAGAATGTCCATCGCCGAGTACCGCAGGAAACTTTCTATCAAGCAGCGTTCCAACTATGGAATTATTTAACAGGAACCACAACTGACAGTTAGGATAACCTTAATGCTACATCTATCCACAACCCAGTCGTCAGATACGTCCACCGCACACTTGGAAGCACCATCTTTGCATGAGATAGTAACCATAAGGTGAATTCTAAAGAGTTGTTTTTCCTTCATTCCATTTTTCACCCGGAGCTAATCAATGTCGCACCATTCTTACTAGCACACATACAGTCAAACTGTGCTAGAGGCTCCAAACCCTTCTACTTTGGAGGGATTGTCACCTCTATTGCACTTAGTTTGAATTTGGAAAACGACCTTGCTAGACTACCCTCCTTGCCTCCAGTCTTCCTTGATATCGATTATTGCATAAACTCTCAGCTCATCAAGTTACGACGAGATGGGAAATACCATCCTATGGTCTGAGCCAAAATCGTAAAAAGTATCATCATGCCTTGCAGGAGTCGCATTGACCCTCAGAATATGGCCAATTGGCTTTTTGATCTTAATGCTCCTGAGCAAAATGCGCTTGCTCCAGATGATCAAGGACATGGACCTGTTGATGAGATGGAGCAAGAAATGGATAACGCCCCTGAGAACCAACCACCGCCAGCTAATGATGCTCCTTCGACCTCCAGACGTCGTCGCTGCCCTGACCAAGACCCAGTTACTAATGATGAAATCCTGAGGGCTATATGGCAACAAACCCAGCAACAGAATGAAATGATGACACTTATGCATTAAATTTAGCAAGGGCAAGTTGACCAAGGACAAAGACTTGACGGTGTCCTCGAGGAGATGGGTACATTGACACTGCGAGTGCAGGGCCTACACGAGTACATCCACCACGTGGGCATTCCTGATCATGTCGCACAGCATGGAAGAGGACGCTCTAGAGGCAGAGGACGTGGTACACCTTGATGTTATTTTGCTTTTTGTATTTTGTTTCCCTTTTTAGTTTTCCATTTCCCCTTTATATCGCAACATTGAGGACAATGTCTGATATAGTGTGGGAGAGTTAGATTTATTTCCGTATATTGCCCTTTCTTGTACTTTCTTTTTCCTTGTCAAAGTAATATATGAATATTTTCGTTCAGTTATCCGATTTCCTCTCTTTATTCTGCCATAACGAAAATTTTTTTACGATTAATGCACGTCTGTAACGTACCAAGCTTTAAACTATGTTAGGAAGCGTGGGAAGTGATAACAAGATCGATACTGTCTTGACACCTTAGACCTCTTGCGTATGCGATATCAGTTTCGATACTTATTATACGATACCTTGAGTTCAGTCCTAAAGTAACCCTTAGTAGTTTATATTAGCAGTCAGCACCGTCTATATCACAAACCACGTGGGGAACCGATGAATATAAGTGTTTGATGCCCAAATCAAGAAAAAGAAAAAAAATCTTTCTTATCTATATGCCGAGAAAAAAAATAAATAGAGTATGCAACAACTCAGTTGTGAAAACGTGCAAGAAAAGAAAGAAAGAAAATCCGTTGTAGATTGATTCAGAGGTACCTCATTCTGAACTTGGTAGGGCGAACTACTGTTCGATCCCCCGCAATCTATGAATGGGATGTAAAAAGGGTTACCACATTTGTGTATCAGGCCCCGTGCGAGAAAATGGGATCAAAGTCACTAACCGGTTACTCCACTACGCGCGTGAATAAGGCAAAGGGCTTAATATGATTGCGTTAGAAAGAAACCGGGCAAAATGGATACGAAAACTTATGGTTGAACTATAATATAATGATCTGGACTGGATTGTACAAAAGAGAGGTCTATGACAAGCTTGTTGCTTTGTGTCGTTATTGTATCCTTAGTGTTTTGCACTACTACCCGTCTGACTAACAAGAAACTCTTTTTCAACACCATTGGTATGCCAGGTATGTGCATTTGATAAAGTTTGTCCGTTTTAATAGATTGATTTCTTGAGGACAAGCAAAGATTCAAGTGTGGGAGAGTTTGATAATACGAATTTATATCATATTTTTACTTTGATTTATGTTAGTTCTTATTCCGTTTTTCGTCTAATATCCGATTTTCTCTAGATTATTTAAGTGTTTTTGCAGGTAATCATATTTCACAAGTCAAAGTATGCTGAATGTGGAAAAGAACCAAAACATGCAAGAAAAGAGCAGAAAAGAGAAGAAAAATTGAAGAAATCCACTTTTTACTGATATCACGATCGTCATGGGAGTGCCACGACCGTGGCAGCTCCAAAGTACACCACGACCGTCACATATCACCACGACCGTCACGCGCTTATATTGCACGTTGGATGCAGAGACTCAACTATGAATTCTCAGAGAAGCAGTTTCACACGATGCCGTTTACTTCCGAAGTTTTCTAGGTCCAACGTGGGATAACCGTTAACATGAATGGCTAATTTTTCTCCAACTTCCACCTGAGCTGAGCCTATAAATAGAGACATTCACGAAGAACAAAGTGTTGCCAATTCTGCTTTCGAAGTGTACCATCTTGCTGCCAATTTATTTTCAGAAGTTTCAGTCATTTCTTTTTACTCTGCATTTCCATTCCCTTGTTAACCATTACCGAACAAAAGTGACAGTTTCTCACACTGAGGAACTGTTACAACTTAGCTTTAGATTTCTTTGTTTCATTGACTTCAACCTTTGCAATTTATTACATTAAAGCAAGAACCTACCGACTTGTGGAGGGATTGCTGTTGCCATTATTACTGCATTCCAGGTTTCGTTATTTAATTCAAGCATTATTTGTTTATTTCTTAATTATGTCTGTGTTTGTTTATTTCCTTGCTTTCGCGTTTGATTTCCTAATTATGTCGAGCTAAACCGATATTATCGGTGTATAATGAAGTAACTAAAATGAATTAATTTTCTCTAAGCTAAAATCAATAATCAATTCTTCTTCTGGCTTCGATTTCTTAATATAAAACCCAAACTTTTATTACGAGAGTAAAAAAGTAACATAGGGTAAAGTCGAGACCACGGGAGTGTGAGGCTTTACCCGGATAGCTGAAATCGGGCATTAGGTTTAAACACAGCGGAAGCGCTTTAAAGTTAATTAGGTTTAATTAATTTTCAAAAATTATTTTTAACCTCATACGGGCTAGCGAGAGCAGACGTATTGACTTAGAAATATAGTCTGAAGCAAGAACCACGGGAGTGTGAGTTGAGGGCTTTTAAACCGGTTTCTCCTACAGACGAATAGGGTGATAAATCTCTACAGGCTTAGGTTTAATTAATTCTACGTAGGTTACCGAATTATATACCGATAACTTATTCATAACTAGTATTCCCAAATTTTAATTTCCCTTTAATTTCCCGTTTGAACTAAAAACCCAAATTCTGATTAGCCTTAGATAAACATAGTAACGATAGATAACGGTCCGTTCGATTTCTAGTCTCTGTGGGATCAATAATCTTTTAAAACTACGCGATACAACTGTATACTTGCAGTAACTCTCATTCGACTCATAAAGTCGCGATCATTTATTACCTTTGTTGTCCTACCCCTTAGTTGGTAGTAGTTAATTTTTCTCACACCCTTGGTTGATTACCTCGTCGTAACTAACACTTGGTTGATAGTTGGTAATCTTTCTTTTGGCTTATCACCTTTGTCGTCCTGCCCTTTGTTGGTAGTAGGTGATATAGTTGGTTTATTACCTTTGTCGTCCTGCCCTGTGTTGGTAGTAGGTAATATAGCCGGGTTTGATTACCTTGTTGTAGCTATCACTTGTTTGATAGTTGGTAATCTCTCCCTTCTTTGTTCGAGTTTATCACCTTTGTCGTCCTGCCCTTTGTTGGTAGTAGGTGATATTTCTCGACCCCTTTGAGGTTATTACCTTTGTCGTCCTACCCTTTTGTTGGTAGTAGGTAATCTTTCTCATACCTTTGGCTATTTACTTTGTTGTAACTGTCACTTGGTTGATGGTTGGTATTCTTTCTTTAGCTGGCTTTTTACCTTTGTTGTCTTGCCCTTTGTTGGTAGTAGGTCATATAGCCCGGTTTAGTTTCCTTGTTATAGTTGTCACTTGGTTGATAGCTGGTGACCTTATCCTCTTTGTGAGATCGTTACCTTTGATGTCCTGCCCTTTGTTGGTAGTAGGTAACTCTTCTCATATCCTTTTATTGACTGCCTTGTTTTAGCTATCATTTGCTTGGTAGTTGGAAATCTTTCCTTTTGATCATGCTATTACCGGATGTCTGGTATTAGACAATCTATTCCCCAGCGGAGATTATTCTCTCCATGTTGGGACGGTGTTATCCCTCTTTTATTTCTGGTGTCGGTAATTTTCCCTCAATTGGAATCTTACTCCTTGATCTTCCCCGGTGGAGACTTGTTTACTCCCTTGTTGGGTTGTGTTTTCCCTCTTTTGTTTTCCCCCGGTGGGATCTTTTCTCTTTGCTCCCAGTTTTGTTGGTCTCCTATGGAGTTTCTCTCCCAACAATGGTCTTGTGTCTGCATATCATTTGCATGATCATATCATTTTGTGGTCTCTTAGGGCCAAAAATTGGTTTGTTGTTATATTTAAGTATCTCCTATCTCGTCGAGACAAGATGCCGATCTTTGTATCTCCGAATAGAAGAAACTTAAATAGGGGCAGCTGTAATACCCTAATTTTTGCCCCTAACTTTCTTTGCTTCTCTTTTGCATTTCATACCACAAACAAGATCATGCATTGGTTCCCTCTTCTATAGGATTAAGCCTTGCAGGGATCTTTGGGGTTTGTGTGTGTTTGTTAGTTGTTTCATTGCTTAATTTGTTTATGTTTACTAACCTTTAATTAAAATCCAAAAATATTTTGTTTTCTTTCACTAACATTCACTAAATTCAAAAATTCAAAAATTATCTGATCAAGAGTTTCTAAGATTTAATTGATTATTATTCAAGAGACTCCAAGGTTCATGTGTTTATTTCCATGCCTTCTTTGACGAGCAAAAGAATCGAGCCAAACCACAACAGTGTATTAAAAAGGCATTTTTTTCAAAATTTACACTAAGTAACCGGTTTCCCTCGTGAAAATTTGAAAAATGGTGGCAAATTCAAATTCAGCAATTGGCACCAATCTCAGCCCTTGATCACATTTGGAATATTGTAGGCCACCTCATTTTAATTCCCCTACATCACTTTAATCGTTTTCCACCATGCACCATCACTAATCACCACTCTTTTGTGATTTCCCTCCAAATTTGAATTCCAATCCAAATTTTGATCATCCAAGCCTAATTCCAAACCACCAAATTTCCAAGCCTAAACTCTATAAATAGAGCCTTTATTTCATTCATTCTTCAAGCTTTTGATAGCCAACAAACCTCTTGCAAATTCTCTTCCTAACCACAAATTTTCACCAAAGCTCACATTTCTTCCTTTGAAAGTTAACAAGAATTCACATTGAATCTTGCTCAACTTTGAGCTAAACCTTCACCTGTTACTTCAAAACAGAATGTATTTTTTGGCTTGTTTTTGGGACTGTTTTGGTTCCTTTTCCATTTTCTTCTCTTTCCTTTTGTTCTTAGCCTTAGATCACATAATTGTGTGGTTTAATTTGGCTTTCTCTTCATCTATTTATCTTTTCTTTTGATCGATGAAAGTCTTATGGATCTTAGAATTTCTTTGTTAAATTCTTGATCTAGACTAGATCGTTACCTATTTTCTTTTCGTGCGGCATTACTTTCGGATGACGATCTACATATCGTTCATCTAGCATGCATTAGCACAAAGAGCTATTGACCGGACTCATTGTAGGGTAATTACTCCGTAAATTACTCAGCGATTGCTTAACATAGTTCAACATTTGTCCCTCTTTATCCAATTCAGAATTTGAACTTTCGTGGTCCGGACCTTGATTGGTCGCGTCAACCCAATGGTGATTGATCTTTTGCATTAGGTCCATAATCTTTGAAACTTGGCGTTGTAGAGGCTTTGGTTTTACCAATCTTCTCTCAAGTTCATTAAACTTGGCCTAAGTGCATTGTTTAATCACTATAGTTCATAAAGCGAAACAGAATAATCGGTGAAGGCTTATGGCACTATAGCCTTGTGCTACTAACCTCTAACTTCTAACTTCTTTACTTTTCCTTCTCGCTACCTATCTCTCTTTATTTTTTCATGCTTTATGTCATTTTATCATATCATGTTTATGTTTATGTTATTCTTCTTTTGTCCACTTGGACCATATTATCTTGTGCTTTATTTTTCTTTTGTCCATTTTGGACTCAAAAACATTAATAAAGGATTAAACCACTAAAAGACATGTGCTCTTAATTGTTGGACTATGGCCACTATCCCTTGCTTTGGAGGACCTATACTCTTGATTATGGACTTTTGGACTTAGAGTTAGGATTTTAACCTATGCTTGGGAGTTTTTGATGGAAAACCTTGGATTTTGGATACTTGGAGTCCTCTTTTTGAAGACTTATTTTGAATCAAGACCAAATCAAAAAAGGAAAAATGCTTATGCTATGGAGCTTGTCCATGTGCTTAGATCTTTCTTATCGTTAGCTTTTATTTTCATGCAATAGGATAGTCACTTCTTCTCCACCCCTTCTTCAATTTTCAAAACCTTCTCCCTTTTTCAAAACCTTCTTGATTTCAAACTATCACCTCTTTCATAATAAAACCTTGATTTTGGTCAAGTGATTTTTTAAGCTTTGTTTTCTTTAATAAATGTCAATCAATATTAACCATATTTTGACCATTTCATAAAAACATTAAAAATACAAAAACTCATCAAATTTTTTTTGTGTGCTTTGTGCACTTTTTTTTCTTTTAAACTTTTTCATAAGTTTAGACATGATTCATTTCTTTAAGCGGAATTATTCGCTTGGAAATGACGACTTGTCTTTACACTTAAAATCAACCAAAACAAACAATTTTTGTTCTTTGTACCATGAACTACGGGGTTTTGATCCTACATTTCACATCGTGGGTACGTAGGCATGAGGCGATAAGTCTCTCCAAACACAAATATATTAAAAAATAATTCTCCTCGCATCCCCTCAATCTCTTTTAAGCAAACCTTTTTCAGACCAAAAAGCGGTAAATATTTCAAAGGGTTCCTATAGAGTACTATAGACGTTTTGGGTGCTAACACCTTCCCATTCTCTATTTGTTCTTGTTTTTTTAGAACTCTTTAGGTTTTGTTCGCTCTTTTTCCTTTCCTTTTTTGGATAAAATAAAAGTGCGGTGGGGACTCTTGTTTTTTTTAGTTAAGTTAATTAATAGCTTATACTCACAAATTTCCCTGCTACACTTTGCTTTCAAGCTTTTCACCCTGCTTTCCCTTGGATCCTTGACCATAGTCAATAGTTCCTCACCCCATTGCAGGGAACTACGAATGCTCTAATTCCATTCCCGTCAGTATACGTAGGCACGAGATGCGATGTCTTGGCGAGCATACTTAGAAACTAACCCCTAGGTCTTTACCTTAGCACTTTCCCTTAGCAAGCAAACATTAACATAACACAATACAAACAAGAGGTTCCTATAGAGTACTACAGATACTTAGGGTGCTAATACCTTCCCTTAGTATAACCAACCCTTGAACCTTAGATCTCTTATTAGGGTTTTTTCGATCTTTACCCTTTCCTTTGGATAAATCAAAGCTCGATAGTGAATTTCAAAGATGTGTGATTTAAGTTAATTAATAGCTTGTTTTCCGATTGTCACCGCAATAGCTCCTAACCTGAATGCTTTGAACATGTGTTTGGTACCCGACTTTGTAGTGCCTTCAAAGTTCAAGACACCGAATTATGAAAAGTATAAAGGGGATAGTTGTCCGAAAAAGCATTTGGTGATGTATTGCAGAAGAATGACCTCGCATGTTCATAACGACAAGCTTATGATCCACTATTTCTAGAACAGTCTGAGTGAGGCATCACTGAATTGGTACTTGCAGCTAGAGAGCAATCACATTCAATCATGGTCAAACCTAGCCAATTCCTTTGTGAAGTAATACAGCTACAACCTTGACATGGCTCTCAGCCGCGTGCAGTTGCTAGGCTTATCTCAAGAGGAAAATGAATCCTTCAGAGGGTATGCTCAAAGATGGAGAGAAGTAGCTGCTCGCGTCCAACCACCACTTTTGGACAGAAAATTGGTTGACTCGTTCGTGGATACTTTGCAAGGCCCGTACCTGGAAAAGCTGTTTAGTAGTGGGATATCGAACTTTTCTGACTTGATAATAGCTAGAGAGCGTATCGAGAACGGTATCAAGAGCGAAAAAAATCCAAAACGCCTGGAACATCCCAGCTAGTGAGAGTGGATCAGTTGTTAGTTCTCAAGAAGAGTGGGAGGAAGAAAGTAATTCCATCTGGGAATCTCTGATACCTCAGCCTCAACACTCATGCACCTCAACTGTTCTGAGTCAACAATCTTTCGGGTTTCCGTGTCAGATACCATTCTCTCCACATGGATGATATTCTTCTCCAAATTGAAGACCTCCTCAGTATCAATGGTCATACCACCGTCATCTACGTCAGCACGCCCGACAAAGGCCGAAGAAGCCAGAGAGGCATTTTACTCAGTTACCAATGTTGTACAGTCAGATATTGCCAGATTTGACCAAAGGTGGATTGATAGTGCTGAAGGAGATAGATCCAGTGATCCCTCCATATCCACCAGACTTTGACTCCAACTCCCGATGTGACTACCATGCTGGGGCACAAGGGTATTCAACTGAAGACTGCAAGGTCCTCAAAAGAAAAATTTAGACTTTGCTTGACTCCGAGATGTTCTCATTCACACCTCAGGGTATTCAAATCATCAATCCTTCACCCAATCAGGCGGGTTCATCAGTCCATGTGGTGGAAGAAATTGTTGAGAATAGAGGTGAAGATGATTATCAGATTGATCTCGACAATCAACTTTGAAGATGGCTAGATCAATGGCAAATTAAGAAAGGAAAGCCCAATCCCCGATGCTGGAAATTTTTTAGCTCATGTCTTTACTTTTGCATTTTGTAGTTTCTTTGTTAAGTGTTACTCATTCTGAGACATTGTTGTTTAAACATGATTTTATTAGTGAAATGAATATGCATGTTTTGATTAAGTCCATTCGTGTTCACTCATACTTTTAATATCAAACGCTTGTTTAAGCAAAATTCGAGGGAGGATGATGAAATCAAAAGACGCAAAACCTCCGATAGCATGCTTTCGAATAAAACCTTGCTGATGATGTACATGCATTGTTTCAATCCCAAACACTGGAGAAATAAGGATTTAATCCCTAGTCAACCACTTTGACCCTAGAAGTAGTTTTTTTTTTCAGAATTAAAAAACCCTTAAATCTTAAACCTGGGGCAGGGTAGTTCTCAGTTTAACTTGGTTATACATTCGAATGCAAGAGCTTCATGCAAGACATCTGTCAACTCTCTTAAATCAAGTGAACAAATGTTGTACAAGTTGTTCCCAAAGTGATAAATAAGGAAGAATTGTTAAGAAATCCTTACTCAAAGAATGAGTCGAGTTCCTTTCAAGGAAAAATCTAAGAAAGATAGGAAGCTCATGACCTTGCTTTATACAAAATGGTTTGTATGACAACCAAAAAGAAGATGACCTTAAGTCCTCACCATGAAAGCCTACGAGGGTAAAAACAACCAAAAGTTGTAAGGGAGTAGTGACTGCCCTAGGTGTCTAAACCATCACCAACTATCATCAGTGCAATATCCAACCTCTTGGGAACCTAAGTGCATAGTCTGAGTTAACTGAGCGTAGGACTGAAGATCATCACGGAGAATGGGTGGGTTAAAACAAAACTTTGAGCCTGATACCCTTTCTTTCACAAACCATGAACCAGGCCACATTACAACCCTCGAAATACCTAATTGAAGCAGGGTTGTTCCAAAAGTATACTTCGGTAAAATCACGTCAAAACTGATTCCTAAAGGGATTTGCTTACCATTCCTGTGACATTCTAATCAATGAGCCATTCACTATATGCCGCTATATATTTCCATCGTGAAGACTTGAATTTCAAAATTGTCATATGCATTGCATTAAAATTATCATTTTCAAAACGACCAGTTTTACTTGCGAGTAAGCACTTGACCCCAAGAAGGTTTCTGCAATGAAAGGATTGATCAAGCTAAGATGAAAAACTCCTAAAGACTCCGTTGATCAGGAAGACAAGCCACTACAAGATTCAGCTAATCTAGGGCAATCAGATCGAGGTTCGATAAATCTCTTGAAAACCAGTTAATCAGAAGCAATCAGGTCGAGATTAGAGAAATCTCTCGAAGGTCAGTTAGCCTGGGGAAACTCCTTCACAAATGCAACCAGTTAGGAGATTTGATTTGGTAAAGGAAGCTTAGCCTGGGGCAACCAATTTGAAGGATTTGTTTAATTAACCGTTCTAGGAGTTGGTGAATCAAGGGCAGAACTCTTCAAAGTTCAAAATACTGTGGCAAGCTGTCTTGGGATCATCTTGTGGCAAGTTGTTTCCCAACTCATTCCAAGGCAAGAACTCCAAAGACCAGCTAGCAGAGGCAAGTTTGCTTCCCATTTGTTACTCCCACAGTTTGAAGGAAAAGTTTGAGGACTTTGTCTCGCAAATACATTTAATCTGGGGCAATTACGTCGAGATTTGTTGAATCTCTCCAAGATTTTTAAGACATTGGGACATCTTGTATGCCAATTCTTCTGTAAAATCCTCTTGATGGCTTCTTCTCACAAACCATGTAATCTGGGGCAGAGGATATTTGAAGATTATTTTCCACAGGAACTGTTACCCATTTGGATGATCAATATGTAATTAAAGTGCTGAACTACATTATTCTCGTAATATATTTTTCCAGCTCCCCAGTAAGTTGTTACTTCAGTTGATCTTGGCAATTTACCATGGATCTCCCTCTTCCAACAAAGAAGTCAGACTCATGATGGCAATCCCTCAGGTGAAGTCATGATGTTATGTCCCGAGTGGAATTCTCTATTCCTCCAGAGAAGGTTGAAACCTTGAAGTAGAACTGTTTGTTCTGCATATTCATCCCTAGTAATGTTCTTATCTGATGAAGTTGGCTGGGTATTCCTTGTCGAGATGTTTATTTCATCTCTAGTTTTGCTCCCCCTTGTCGATTTTGTCAACATAAGCATAAACATGGCATATATGCATTCACACATATGCATAGCATATGAGCATTTTTTTTGCTACCATTTTGGTGTTTACCTGTTTCGTTCACTTTGGCGTTTAACTCCCCAAGTGACTGGGTTTGTATCCTCTCCAATAAGGTCGTCAGCCTTAAGCATAAAGTGTCCATCCTTTCTAAATTCCCCACAGAGTTTGATCCTCGTGGATGATGGTTAGTTCAGTTATCTTTTCCATGTTTGGATAAGTTAAACTCCCATTCGAGTTCATTCCTCAATGGGTAGAGTCTTGTTTGACCGTTTCTTGTTCCTAGATTGAACTTTGGTCACTGGAAAGTGTTGCTTTTGAACCTGATTAGGTCGCCAAACCTAGTTGGAACGTGCATTTATTTTGCACCATGTCTCACAAGAAGAACCTTTTACAGAACCTCGTTGACGACAAAATCCAATCTCCTGTAGTGTTGTTGTAAAAATATCTCCTTGGAATGTATACCTAGACAAGTGGCAGTCTCTTTGAAAAGCTTGTTTTGCTATGTTTACCTTTACAACAACAAGTTGCAGTTTTTTTGAGAAACTTGTTTTCTATGGAGATAAGTGGCAGTCTCCCCTAAGAAGCTTTTCCGTCCTTGGTGTTATTCAACCTTTTGTAGTTACAATTGTTGTTACCCTCGATCAATCATTTGCCATCAACCCTTTGATGATGACTTTCAAATACATTATTTTCCATCAACCCCTTGATGAGATTCTTACTTGAGGTCTTCTTTCCGTCAACCCTTTGACGATGATAATGTTTGATGAATTGTTTCTTTCTGTCAACCCTTTGATGATGTAGTCCGAGATCAGGTTTTCATTCCGTCAATCCTTTGATGATGTATTCCTTAGAACATATGTTCTTTCCGTTAACCCTTTGACGAGGTGTCACTTTATTTTAGTTTTCTTCCCGTCAACTCTTTGATGATGTGACCATTTATGTTAGTTGTTCTTTCCGTCAACCCTTTGATGATGTCACCGGTCAGTGAATATTTTCTTCTTTCCATCAATTCTTTGACGAGGTGTCTCTTTGATGAATATTTCTTCATTCCATCAACCCTTCGACGATGTCAGTTTTCTTTTCGTCAACCCTTTGACGATGTCACTCGTTAGTGAATATTTTCTTCCTTTTCGTCAACCCTTTGACGATGTCACTCGTTAGTGAATATTTTTTTCCTTTTCGTCGACCCTTTGAAGATGTCACTCATTAGTGAATATTTTCTTCCTCCGTCAACCCTTTGACGATGTCACTCATTTGTGAATTAGTTTTGTTTCGTCAACCCTTTGACGATGTCAGTTGTTTCTTTTCGTCAACCCTTTGATGATGATAATGTTTGGTGAATGTTTCCCTTCTTCCATCAACTCTTTGATGACGTGGGTATTTATGACAATTCTTTCCATCAACCTTTTGACGATGTCACTCTTTTGTGAAACATTTTATTTCCACCAACTCTTTGATGATGTGACCATCTATGTCAATTCATTTCCATAAACCCTTTGACGATGTCACTCTTTAGTGATTGGGTTCGTTCCCGTCAACCCTTTGACGATGTCAGTTGTTTATTTCTGTCAACCCTTTGATGATGATAATGTTTGGTGAATATATTCCCTTCCGCCAAATCTTTGACGATGTGTCTCTTCGGCGAAGTTGTCTTTCTCCCGTCATCCCTTTGACGATGTCACTCTTTAGTGATTTGTTTCGTTTCTATCAACCCTTTGAAGATGTCACTCTTTCGTGAAACTTTTCTTTCCCCAGTGGAGACCGTTTATCCGGTTCAACCTCCATTGAGGATCTTTTCTTTCTAGAATGTCATCCGGTCACATTTGAACCTGATGGTCAATCATTCTAGAAACCTCTATTGGAGACCAATTTTGGTTCTACTTCCAATGAGGATGCTCTTTCTTCTAAAGTATCATCCGGTCATGCTTGAACCTATTGATCAACCACTTTAGACTTCCTCGGTGTTGTTATCATCCCCAATGAGTGGTTACTCATTGTGTTGACTCTATCCCAGTTTGCTTTCGTTTTTGTCTTGCATTTTGCATTTATCATCCCATCATTTTCATCATGATAGAGTTCATTGCATGTCAGCATTGCATAGTTTCCTTTTGTCCATAACGTAGCATGTTATTGCATCTAAGGGCAAACTTTTTGGTTTTCTGTATTTAAATACCTTTCACCATGATTTCATGAGGATTGCCATCACTCATGTCATCCGGTAAAGATATTTAAATAGGGGCAACTGTCATACCCAAAATTTTACCCTTAGATTCTTTGATCTTTTGCATATCATTCTAGGTGAATCATATTGCATATCTAACCCAATTATCAGCCTTTTCTTTATTTTGTTTCTCTTGTGAATCATGGTTTGCTTCAAAGGTTCAATGGGCCGATCAATCAAGGTTTTGGATAGATCTTCAACCAAGCAGATTCTCATACTCTCAAGAGACCTCCCTTTCTTAATAATCCAATGTAATTTTTATTTCATCACAAGTTCTTTGAGGCTCAGGTTTGGCAAGACTGAATCAAAGATCGGGCAAGGTTAACAGGTTAAGGGTGTGTGCGGTGTAGTTTGAAACTCAGTGGAAGTTTGGCTTAATCTTGGTCAAACAAGTGGTTTGTTTCAGTATCAGGTTATCAGGTTGTGGCAAAAATCACTGTTTCAAGGTGGATGATCATCAGGGCTAACCCATTTTCAATTAGGGGTTTTGGTTCAGTCGTCGCAGTTTACATTTTTGATCATCTGTGTCATTGGCTGTTTTGAAGACAAGGATGTGAGACTATTCCAAGTGTTTCATCAAGGATCAGATTTGTTTTCCGATTAGGGTTTGAAGTAGTGTGTCGAGATTCATGCTTCAATTCATAATCTTCTTTTAAAAGCATTTCCCTGCTTAGTTGGTTCAGATGAAGAATTCGACTTATCAATACTCAAGTGGCCAGGATCAAGTGGATTCATTTGTTGTGATGTCATTAATCGGAAATTGATTCAAGGAGGATTTTTCTTCGATTTAATTCAAGATTTGTGACAGTCAAGTGCAATTGTCGAGGTTTAGGCAATGTTCAAGTGTGGAAGCGCATATTCATTCCCATAACAATCTTTGTCCATTTTGTCAATTACCCATTATCGATTATCCTTTTAATACCCTCCATAATTTGATTATAAACCATTGTTGTTCATTTTTAAAACCATTTCAAATTTCCCATATCCTAGTTTCTATTTAGTATCCAAATTGCAATTCATTATCCATTCCATTTTTTAGACCATTTTCCTAATTCAATTTCCATATCCATAAAAATCCATTTCTTTTATCCATTTCTAAAAAAATCCACTTCCTTCTAATTATCCGTTTATAACCATTTTAACCTTTTTTTTTAGTATCCACCTTTTATATCCATTTTCAATTAACAACTTCTATTTTAAAAAAAAAACATTTTTAGTCCCATTCATTTATTTATTTCAATTATCCATTAGCAATTAAAACACAACCTCCAAATGATTTCAAAGCCCATTACAAACCCAATCATTTTTTTAGAACCATTGTCTAAATTACCAAAGCCCAAGTTACCTTTTTTATTATCACAAGTCCATGTACAAAATAGAAAAAAAGCCCATGTATATATATTACAAAAAAAAACTACAAAAATAAAAAAACATTACAATGATACAAAAAGAAGAAATAATACAATCTTCCCATCACATGTCACAATACCCCAACCACACCAAACTTGCCACAATCCTGCGCAAGGTACTCCACTCCATGCCAAAACACCCTTCAACACTCTAAACCAAAACCTTTTGCAAATTTGACCAAAACCATGCCATCCAAGATAACAATCGTACTACTTGACAGCAAGAACACAATTTGCTGCAAACCATATTCGCTGCTACACACATCCTGCAAACAACGACTGATCTCCAATCGCTGCTCCAAGACCTGCAACGCCTACAACCAACATACAACCAAAAAACTGCATCAACATCATGTATCAATACACCAGACCACATCCTGCAAGTTGAGAGCAACAACACAAGAGCCAAAACCTGCGAGACCTGTAACGAAAACGACAAGACAACAATACAGGACAACATGATTACTTCTAAGCTTGGAAAAAATAGGGTTTGAAATGAATAAAAGAGAAGGAGGAGATGGTCGTCGAAAATCAGAGGAATCATTCTGAAAGCATAAATATTTTCTGAAAAGAACTCACCAAGAAAACTAACACCAACCGCTGCCATTACCCTCACCGTCTAAATTCTGAACTTCTTAGAACCATGTTCTACAAATCAAGAACCCTTAATACACACCTTTTGGGATAGGTATACCATGGCTCCCTGCTCGTGATCTTCAAACCTAGGCCCTTGTCTGTTTACCTGTATATATGTGTATATATGTGAATATGTGTATACTTGTGTTTGTGCATACATTCATCCATACATTCATGCATTCATGAATAGCCCTTTGGTTTCAAAGAATTCAGATGTTATTCCTTTTCAAAAATTAATAGAGATCATGGATCTTGAAATGAAACTTTTCAGTTAACCAAAATGTTTGCAACTTGCTTTTGAGTTCTTTGAAACCATTTGGTTTGCGTTCGCATTGCATTTGCATTTCTCAGCCTTGAGTCTCATCCATCCTTTATCCATAACCCACAGTTGACTTCCCAAGCCAGCATTGGACTTGAAGTAGCTTTTGAAGAATCATGAACTCAGGAGAGCATAACCAGTTTTTGACAAGAATAGATGTTGAATTGATGAAAGATCTATTGGATCAGCTTGTGAAAGCTATGAAAGCCTTGGCAAAGAGAAACGAAAAATATTTAGAGGACTTCTGTGGACAATGTTGCTCAAGCTGAGCCTGTGCGGATTCCTGTTGAGAACCAGGTTATACAAGAACGTACCATTGTCTGAGATGGACATTTCTCTTCTATTGATGCTGTGGAATACCTTAGTTTCACATTCTCTGAGCCAGGTTCCCAAAAGGTAGTCCCTGTGATGAAAACCAAAGACCCACAAGACATTGAGATTATGGAAAGATGTCGTGCGTTGGAAGATAAGCTTAAAACCATGGAGTGTTGTAACAGTCCTAACCTGAATGCTTTGAACATGTGTTTAGTACTCGACCTGTAGTGCCTCCAAAGTTCATGACACTGATGTTTGAAAAGTATAAAGGGGATAGCTGTTCGAAGCAGCATTTGGTGATGTATTGCTGAAAAATGACCTCGCATGTTCGTAACGACAAGCTTATGATCCACTGTTTCTAGGATAGTCTGAGTGAGGCATCACTGAATTAGTACATGTAGCTAGAGAGTAATCACATCCAATCATGGTCAGACCTAGCCAATGCCTTTGTGAAGTAATACAGCTACGACCTTGACATGGATCCCAGCCGCCTGCAGTTGCTAGGCTTATCTCAAGAGGGCAATGAATCCTTCATAGGGTAAAACATAAGACATAAGACATAAAATGGAAATGTTAAACTACACTCAATTATCCTCTAGATCTAAAATGGCAAAGGAGGATAAAACATAAGACATAAACTTTCAGAATTTTTCATTTCCAATAACTTCAAAACAACATACAATTTATAGCTAGGGTTAGATAAAGGCTTAGGTCATGGGCCCATTACAAATAATAACAAAGAAATGGAGACTTAGAAAATATTGCTAATAATACCCCTCATTCTAATAATAGAAATATTTTAGTAAAATTGATCTTTTTTGTCTCTAATGGGCCTCTTCTTAACAATACTCAATGGGTCAATGAGAACCTTGTCCTCAAGGTTCATGGAATTAGTAACAGTGGGTAAAAAGTGAATTAGGTCGGGCTTATTCGAAACTGGATCGGGTAGGGTGCAAGAATTGGATGAGGCAATGAGAGAGGAAAAAGGACACGCGGTGTGCTGAGAGGGGGGAGATATAATTTGCTGAAGGCGTGTTGACCAAGGATACTTGGAGAAACATGGCTTTGAAAGCTAAGTTGTATTAGGTGGGATTACAGCTGGAAAAGGACAAGTGTGGGATGGCAACGTGTGACGTGTTGGACATGGGTCTAGTGGGTGAGTGGTATTAGGTGGGGAATGGGAACCTCTAGCCGCGCACTCTGAAAAGTGAACATGGAAAGGCAGATTGAAGGGACAAAAGCCATCACGTGAAGATGTAGCGTGTTGTGAAGATGCTAACCATGGGGCCAGCTAGCATGTGCGGAATCCACCCGTTGCTCAACATTGGAAATCGTGGCATGGGACAAGGACTTGGGAAGTACATTAGAAACTTCACATAAATCTTGGGAGGTATTTAATTATTGTCTCTTAATATTTTCTTCAGAGTGTTGAACACCCTAATTTTCTGAAAACACTCTCTCAACCTTTATACTTTCTTTAGTCACTGAAAAACCCTTCTTTTGTTGTGAGTCTTCAAACAAAATTTCTGAGTCTTGAAATTTCTAACTTGGTTGAGAATGATAAACATATTGTCCAGTCATGAGGAAGAGGGTAGAAACTCGAGTTCGGCTGGCTTCCAAAATAAGGCTTCAGAATGGAGACATACACAACTGGATGAACCTTCGAAGATGACGGCATATCTAACATATAAGCAACCTCTCCAATCTTTTTTATGATGCGGAAAGGACCATAGAAGCATTTTGTGAACTTTTGAGAAGTTCGTTTTGTGATGGTTTGTTGCCTTCGAAGTTAAAATCTACTCACTTTTTATTCGCTTATTTTTTCATTTGCACACGACTTTTCATTAAGTTTTCTTTTAACTGTGTTAGGATCTGATGTCTCTATTAAAGAGAGTTGTTCAAAGATTCTTCAACAACTAGATCAGACACATACGCTGGAACATTAGGGAGATCTCTGCCATAGAGATCTTTGAATGGTGTCATCAAGATTGCAGTATGAAACGAGGTGTTATACCAAAACTCAGCAAGATGGAGAAACTTGTACGACTGGCGTGGATGATCACTAGTAAAACACCAAAGGTATGTTTCAACAGATCTGTTTATAATTTTAGTTTGTCTGTTGGTCTCTGGGTGATAGGCCTTGCTGTATTTTTATGTTGTGCCTTGAATTTAGAAAAATTATTTCCAGAAATTACTGAGAAACAAAGGATCTCTGTCTGAAACAATTGACTTAGGAATCCCATGAAGATGAGATATTTCCACAGAGAAACGTGAGGCAGGATCTTTGGCTGTGAATTTGGTGGGTATAGAAATGAAGTGTGCATAATTAGTGAGGCGGTAAAAAACGACCCAAATGACTGTGTGACCAAAGGAATTAGGTAAGTGTGTAATGAAATCCATAGTCAGCTCTTCCCATACTTGATTAGGGATTGGAAGAGGTTGTAATAACCCTTTTTTTCTGTGTTTGATATTTATTATGTTGACAGGTGGAACAGTGCTTGACAAGATCTTTAACTTCACTATATAAACATGGCCATGAAAATGATGCAGATACGCAAGATAGAGTAGCCTTAACTCCTAAATGATCTGTTATTGGGGTACTGTGGAACTCATGAAGAATATTGTTATGAAGCCCTTATAGATTAGGTATGAATAATCTATCTTTGTAATACAGTAAGCCTTTGAAAAAATTGTAGAAGTTGTGGTCATTATTGTTTTTTAAGATCCCCTGAACTAGTGTTTGTCCTGCAGTGTCCTTTGCATAAAACACACTTAGTTTAGACAAGAGATTCGGGATAGGAGATGATAGTGCCAATGACAGAGTGTGGTCAGAGTGAAATTTTCGGCTCAAAGCATCAGCAACCAGATTTAATTTCCCAGGTTTGTAAAAGATTTCAAAATTAAAGCCTTGCAATTTAGATGTCCATTTCTGTTGTTCTGGTGTTTGTATTTTATGAAGTAACAAATTTCGTAAACTCTTTTGATCAGGGTAAATGTGAAGCTGTTGCCCTATAAGATATTGACGCCATTTTTCGACTGCCTCTGTAACAGCAAACATCTCGCGCACATACACAAAAGCAGTTTGCATGCGAGGGCACATCTTTTTGCTGAAGAAAGCAATAGGATGACTGCCTTGGGACAACACTACACCAACCGTAACTCCTGAAGCGTCTGTCTCGACAATGATTTTTTGTAAAATCTGGCAAATCTAGGACTGACATATCGGTCATTTGTTGTTGTAACTCTATAAAGGCTAAGGCCGCCTCAGTACTCCAAACAAAATTAGTGGAACGTAACAAATTAGTGAAGGGAGTGGCGAGAGTAGCATAGTTGCGCACAAAACAACGATAAAAATCCGTAAGACCCAAAAATCCGCGAAGAGCTGTGAGTGAACGCGGTTGGGGTCAATCCAAGATGGCTTTGACTTTATCAGGATCAGGTGCAACACCACCCACTGAAATCACATGACCGAGGTAATGAACTTGATTCACTACAAAAACACACTTGGATAATTTCACAATGAAATAATTTGACTTTAACAACTCGAAAATAACCTGCAAATGAATTAAATGGTCACTGGGATTGGCACTATAAATCAGTATGTCATCAAAGAAAACTAAAACAAATTTTCGTAAATAAGGGCGCAATAGATCATTCATAGCCCACTGAAAAGTTGAAGGGGGTGTTAGTGAGCCCAAAAGGCATAACGAGGAATTCGTAATGCCCATCAAAAGTCCAAAAAGCTGTCTTATGTGTGTCCTCTGATGCCACTCGGATCTAGTGGTAACCTGAGCGTAAGTCTAACTTAGTGAAAAATTTGGCTGAACCCAATTCATCTAAGATTTCATTGATGGTAGGGATTGGAAAACGATCTTTAATAGTTACAGCATTGAGTGCACGATATTCCACATAAAAATTCCATGTGCCATCTTTTTATTACAAGTAACATTGGTGAGGAAAATGGGCTATGAATAGGAATTATGACACCCTGTTGTAACATATCTTGGATAATTGAGGTCATGGCTTCCTTTTGTGAATGAGGGTATCGGTATGGTTTAACATTGATAGGTGGTGTATTGGGTTCAAGTGAGATGTGGTGGTCATGTGGACGTTCAAGGGGTAGGCTTGAGTGTTATTGGAAGATAGTTGGGTGGTCTAAATTTTTGGGTGTAAGCTTGTTGGTAGGGATTAAAAAATTGAGTTTGTGGTAGAGTCTAAGGTAGGGGAGGAGTCGATTGGTTGAAAGGTCATTAAATGAAACGAGGAGACAGAGTCTTTGTGAATAATATGGCGAAGTTGGTCGAAAGTAGTGTGGATAGGGTGAGATGAAGTGTCTCTCTTTAAAGTGATGGATTTGTCTTGATAGGTAAAAGTGATAGAGAGAATAGAGAAATCTTCCTGAATGGGGCCCAAGGTGCGTGACCACGTCGGCGCCTTCAATTGGCAGTAAGTAAAATGGGAGTTGGAAGGGTTTGTTTTGTAGAACAATTTGAGAATAATTGCAAATTCCTCCACATTGTAAATAGGATCCATTTACCATCATTACTGCAAAATTAAAGGGTAGGGTTTGCTTTAAGGTTAAGATGGTGAGCTGTTCGAGGTTGGAGAATATTATGAGTGCTGCCTATATCCATAAGTACCATGACTGATAATCCTCTAATTTGGCCTTTGAACTTGAGTGTTTGAAGAGAAAACTGACCAGTCAAGGCTTGAGGTGAAAGCTGAAAATAAGTATCTTTGTTGTCTTGCTCAATTATGTCATTATCAATGTTGTCTTGGACTAAACTATTATCGTCTAACACTTCATCTTCTGCCAAAAGAAGAAGAAACCTAGTTGTGGAACATTTGTGACCCGGGATAAATTTTTCATCACAAATAAAACATAATACTTGAGCCCTTCGTTCTTGAGCTTAGGCTTGAGAAATGCATCGAATTGAGAGTTTTGGAGTTATAATGGATGGTTGAGGTTTAGAAGAGTTGGTGCCTTGGGTTATAGGAGAATTGGTAAGTTTAGAGGTTTGTGAGTTGGGAGTAAGGGTGTTGGGTGTTTGGTAAAGGCTTGTAAAAAGGCTTGGAGAATTTGAATTTAGAAGATTTGATTTTTGATTCAATGAGTTTAGCCAGCCCAATTTCTTGTGAAATTGAGGTGGGTTTATGAATAGCCATCTCATTACGAACTTCAGATGTCAGTCCCGAAATAAATTAATTTAAGATTGCATCGTAAGGCAAACCAACTACTTGATTTCCTAATTTCTCAAATTTTTCCTCGTATTCCACAACCGACCCTCCATGTGTTAGTTTGAATAATTTAGCTTGATGGTTCTCATAAGATGAAGGACCAAAATGTAATTCCAAAGCTTTTGTGAATGAAGCCCAATCTGATAATAACAAATTCTGGTGCATCCATTTAAACCAGCCCAAAGCCTCATCTTTCATGTAACATGAAATTAATGATAAACGATTTTCATGGGGCGAATTATAAAAACTGAAAAAAATTCTACGCTTGAAACAACAAATCTAATGGGTTTGAACCATCAAACATAGCAAGCTAAAGCTTAGGAGTACGAAAAAGTGGTAAAGGGGGAATGTGAGGAATTTGTGGGTAAGGGTTTTGCTGGAAAATGGGAATGTTATAGTTTAGGTTGTGTTGAAAACCAGTTTGGGTGGGGATGAATGGTGAGAAATGAGGTGGAGGTTGAGCGGGTGTGTTTCGCATCATGGCTGTTACAATAGGTTATGTGGGTTAGCTAGAAAAAGTTGTTGATTATCTTCAGGGGGTAGTGGAGGGTGAGGTAACATTAATAACAGGGGTGGGAACCATGGAAGTAGATGATAGGTGTTGAGTAATACCTAAGGAACTTGCTGCTGAAAGAACAGTAGCAGGTTACTGCTCCTTTTGTGAAAGGAGTTTGTGGAGTGTGGACATGATGAACCCATGTCTAGAATGCAAGATCTATTTTTCATTATCCATTCTAGTCTGGATCTGACTCAGATACTTCTCCAGATCTGCATTAACCTTGTCAAATATTTCATCCATTTGTTGTTGAACATGTGCCATAGCATTGTCAAGGTGTAGGTGTTGGAGCGGTAAAGCGGCAAGCAACAAAAAGATTTGGAAGTATTTTTCCGGGAATTTATTGTGTCTACAGAGATCGGTGATATTGAACTATCGTTCGACAATTTAAATGTTATTGAATTTGGGTTAAAATGGGTTTTAAGTAAATGCAGAAAAATAAACATTAACACACAAATAATTCATTAATCAGAGAAAAGAAACTTGTCTGGAAGGCATATAATCGACTCATCACAAACTTAAACTTACCGACCAATTATACTCAACCTACAATACTCCCCAATATCATCCAGCATCGCTCACAACAGTGTCCATCTCTGACACACTGAGCTGAGAGAACAACCGTGTTACCCTCATCGACACTCTCGCACCCGACTCGAGATAAGGAGGCATTAAGCTTCGATACCCATAAAGATTGATAGCTCTAAATATATCTCTAGCATCCAGAAACTAACAGATAATAATCCCTAATCAAGGTTTGTGATGTTTATCTCTAACACAACCTAAACCCCGAGCATAAAGCGAAAAATCAAAGACAATCACCGATAAAGATTTGTAAAGCGGATTTTATACAACACCATGGGCGATAAATATACATAAGATCAAAGTAAATACATATACAAAACCCAACAAATGAAGAATACACAAAGAAGACGAGAAATGAACCAAAAATCTCCAGTTTTGTCGACGTCGATTGATGATCAATCCAACCCGGATCATCCGTGTACAAGCTCCATAGTTGTTTTCTAAGCTAATCCTGTGAAAAAATGATGTTTGATGGAGTGGAAGAAAAAAAATACCCAAACCATCACCTAAAAAATGAATGAAATGACTTAAATATCATTTCAAAATCTGTCAAGTTCGCAAAACGAACTTTTATTCACAAAGCGAACTTCAAAATTTGGCACCTAAGTGCCTCAGGAACAGTTAAACCACCTCTGCGATTCTGCAAAAGTTCGCAAAGCAAACTTTTATTCGCAAAGTGAATATTTGCTGAAAAGTTCGCAAAGCGAACATTCGCTGGAAAATTCGCAAAGCGAACTTAACAGCACACCAGCCCTTGTTTTGACCACAACTTCTGAACCGTAACTCGGATTGACGCACGGTCGGAAGCGTTGGAAACCTTATTCAATGCTCTATACAACAATGGCAAAATATCTTTTCTTGAATATCTAAAAAAATGAGATAAAATCAATTAAACTCAATGATATTTACACGATACGCAATATATACACTATAACGTAAAGTAAACGTATTTACAAACAAAGCGGGGTTTATTCGAACGATATTAACAAAAAGTATCGATAAGTGCAACAAAACATATATACAAAAATTGCTATAATTTGCACTTATCAAACTCTCCCCAACTTAAACTTGTTTGTCCCTAAACAAGAATCAAACGACTCAAAGAAACAGAGTGACAACCAAAGAATCACGAATCAAGAGGTTTTGAAAAACAGAAACAAATGAATGGTTCAAATGAAAAACGGTACACACAAAGTAAATAGTTACCACTAAACTACGACGATGACATAATCACGAAACAAATGAAAAATACAAAAATCATGCCAAACATCCTAAAATAACATAAGTTCAAACGTGAATCATACCTAGCAAATACAATCATCGGTAGATAAAAAACACAAAATGAGGTAATTTTCACTCACACGACAATCTTGCAAACAAAAGAATAAATTATGCAATCATCAAAAAATTCACATTGAACATACAAAGGCAAGAATCACAAGGGCTTTCAAGGTTATAGCATGGTCGGGTAAACAAACAAAGGGCAATTTCTAAAGGTAATTGAAATAAAAACTTGCCTAAACCTAAGGGAGTGATCAACTCACAAAGACTCAAACACAAAATTCCAATCAACTTCTTCCAAAATCCCAAGTGTTACGCAACACACAATACTTATTTAGCAAATTATTTGGACTCTTTTTGTTTCTTTTCTCAAGGATTTTCTTTTTCTTTCTTTTTTTTTTCTTCTTTTCTTTTCTTTTCTTTTTCATATTTTTCTCTTTTTTCTTTTCTTTTTCAACCTCATATAACCCAACCAATGAGTAAACAATCATTCTCTCCCCAACTTGAATTCAACCACATCATCATGTGAATACTCCCTACTTTATAAGGCAAGGTAAAAGTTTATACAACAACACAAAGTTGAGGGTTCAAGAAAAAACGAAGGGGTTACGAATGATCACACGCTCACAAGGTGAATGACTATTTGGTTAGATAGTTGTGCTCAAAATGAAACAAAATGCCTTGATCCTTTTCATGCTTTCATATAATCAACACAAATAAAAGATTAAACATAATAAAATCCAGTTAGAACAAGAATGGTGGTACTCCGCGCATATATGAACAATGGAAAACTACCTTACAAAAAGGGTGGGAACTAAAGTGATTCACATCAAGAATAAGTATACAAAAGAACGAATGGCTTGGAAGTTTGTAAAATGCCTAAGTATCATGAATATGCTAAAGTCTAGAAAGCGATAAACACATACCTTGGACGTGTACAAAACTTAACAATATCATTACCATACATCCGCAAGTTGAAACGATCAAACTTGGAACATCACCTTAAATTCCCTTAAGCTACTCAAAACAAACTCTTAAACAAACACACAAACTATTAATATAAACAAACTAAAAGACAGGGTGAAAATGGATTAAACAAGTTGTAAAATGAAGATTTGAGAATTTTACGAACAATCCGAGTACAACTTTTTTAATGAATATTCACCACACTACCTAAGCTAGAATGAAAAATTAATAACGAAACAAAAAAAATGATAAAACATGTTTGTTTTACGTCGTAAGCTCGACGCCTTTACTGTGCTTAGCTAGTAACTTACTCCTTTCATGCCATGGTGATGTCTCACCATGCAAACCTAAAGCAAGTGTTCCAACCAAACACTTGAACAAACGTTACGGGAACAAAATGTATACAACACTTGAACAAACATAATGGAAAATAAACGCAAAACAAGTATCTATACAAACATATATACAATATAAACAATTATGTACAAAGCTCCAAAACATCAAAACTATCGCAATGCAATTCAATATCAAAACCAATCCCCGACAACGGCGCCATTTTGTTGGAGCGGTAAAGCGGCAAGCAACAAAAAGATTTGGAAGTATTTTTCCAAGAATTTATCGTGTTCACAGAGATCGGTGATATTGAACTGCCCTTCGACAATTTAAATATTATTGAGTTTGGGTTAAAATCTGTTTAAAGTAAAAGCAGAAAAATAAACATTAACACGAAAAGAATTCATTAATCAGAGAGAAGAAACATGTCCGGCATGCATATAATCGACTCCTCACAAATTTATACTTAACGACCAATTATACTCAACCTACAATACTCCTCAATATCATCCAGCATCGCTCACAATAGTGTCCATATCTGACACACTGAGCTGAGAGAACAACCGTGTTACCCTCATCGACACTCTCGCAACCGACTCGAGATACGGAGCCATTAAGCTTCGATACCCATAAATATTGTTAGCTCTAAATCTATCTCTAGCATCCAGAAACTAACAGATAATCATCCCTAATCAAGGTTTGTGAAGTTTATCTCTAACACAACCTAAACCTCGAGCATAAAGCGAAAAATCAAAGACAGTCACCGATAAAGATTTGTAAAGCGGATTTTATACAACACCATGGGCGATAAATATACATAAGATCAAAGTAAATACATATAAAAAACCCAACAAATGAAGAATACACAAAGAATAAGAGAAATGAACCAAAAATCTCCAGGTTTGTCGACGTCGATTGATGATCAATCCAACCCGGATCATCCGTGTGCAAGCTCCATAGTTGTTTTCTAAGCTAATCCTATGAAAAACGATGTTTGATGGAGTGGGAGAAAAAAATACCCAAACCATAACCTAAAAAATGAATGAAATGACTTAAATATCATTTAAAAATCTATCAAGTTCGCAAAGCGAACTTTTATTCACAAAGTGAACTTCAAAATTTGGCACCTAAGTGCCTCCGGAACAGCTAAACCACCTCTGCGATTCTGTAAAAGTTTGCAAAGTGAATATTCGCTGAAAAGTTCGCAAAGCGAACTTTGGTCCCTTTTTCTACTGCCTCAAGTCTGGGAGCATTCGCTGGGAAGTTCGCAAAGCGAACATTCGCAGGAAAGTTCGCAAAGCGAACTTAACAACACACTAGCCCTTGTTTTGACCACAACTTCTGAACCGTAACTCGGATTGACGCACGGTTGGAAGCGTTGGAAACCTTATTCAATGCTCTATACAACAATGGCAAAATATCTTTGCTTGAATGCATACAAAAATGAGAGAAAATCAATTAAACTCAATGATATTTACACGATACGCAATATATACACTATAACGTAAAGTAAACGTATTTACAAACAAAGGGGGGTTTATTCGAACGATATTAACAAAAAGTATCGATAAGTGCAACAAAACATATATACAAAAATTGCTACAATTTGCACTTATCAAACTCTCCCCAACTTAAACTTGTTTGTCCCTAAACAAGAATCAAGCGACTCAAAGAAACAGAGTGACAACCAAAGAATCACGAATCAAGAGGTTTTGAAAAACAGAAACAAATGAATGGTTCAAATGAAAAATGGTACACACAAAGTAAATAGGTACCACTAAACTACGACGATGACATAATCACGAAACAAATGAAAAATACAAAAATCATGCCAAACATCCTAAAATAACACAAGTTCAAACGTGAATCACACCTAGCAAATACAATCATCGGTAGATAAAAAACACAAACTGAGGTACTTTACACTCACACAACAATCTTGCAAACAAAAGAATAAATTAAGCAATCATCAAAAAATTCACATTGAACATACAAAGGCAAGAATCACAAGGGCTTTTAAGGTTTTAGCATGGTCGGGTAAACAAACAAAGGGCAATTTCTAAAGGTAATTGAAATATAGATTTGCCTAAACCTAAGGGAGTGATCAACTCACACAGACTCAAACACAAAATTCCATTCAACTTCTTCCAAAATCCCAAGTGTTACACAACACACAATACTTATTTAGCAAATTATTTGAACTCTTTTTGTTTCTTTTCTCAAGGATTTTCTTTTTCTTTCTTTTTTTTTCTTCTTTTCTTTTCTTTTTTTTTTCATATTTTTCTCTTTTTTCTTTTCTTTTTCAACCTCATATAACCCAACCAATGAGTAAACAATCATTCTCTCCCCAACTTGAATTCAACCACATCATCATGTGAATACTCCCTACTTTATAAGGCAAGGTAAAAGTTTATACAACAACATAAAGTTGAGGGTTCAAGAAAAAACGAAGGGGTTACGAATGATCACACGCTCACAAGGTGAATGACTATTTGGTTAGGTAGTTGTGCTCAAAATGAAACAAAATGCCTTGATCCTTTTCATGCTTTCATATAATCAACACAAATAAAAGATTAAACATAATAAAATCCAGTTAGAACAAGAATGGTGGTACTCCGCGCATATATGAACAATGGAAAGCTACCTTACAAAAAGGGTGGGAACTAAATGATTCACATCAAGAACAAGTATACAAATGAATGAATGGCATGGAAGTTTGTAAAATGCCTAAGTATCATGAATATGCTAAAGTCTAGAAAGCGATAAACACATACCTTGGACGTGTACAAAACTTAACAATATCATTTCTATACATCCGCAAGTTGAAACAATCAAACTTGGAACATCACCTTAAATTCCCTCAAGCTACTCAAAACAAACTCTTAAACAAACACAAAAACTATTAATATAAACAAACTAAAAGACAGTGTGAAAATGGATTAAACAAGTTGTAAAGTGAAGATTTGAAAATTTTACGAACAATCCGAGTACAACTTGTTTAATGAATATTCACCACACTACCTAAGCAAGAATGAAAAATTAATAACGAAACAAAAAAAATGATAAAACATGCTTGTTTTACGTTGTAAGCTCTACGCCTTTACTGTTCTTAGCTAGTAACTTACTCCTTTCATGCCACGGTGATGCCTCACCATGCAAACCTAAAGCAAGTGTCCTAACAAAACACTTGAACAAACGTTACGGGAACAAAATGTATACAACACTTGAACAAACATAATGGAAAATAAACGCAAAACAAGTATATATACAAACATATATACAATATAAACAATTATGTACAAAGCTCCAAAACATCGAAACTATCGCAATGCAATTCAATATCAAAACCAATCCCCGGCAATGGCGCCATTTTGTTGGAGCGGTAAAGCGGCAAGCAACAAAAAGATTTGGAAGTATTTTTCCAAGAATTTATCGTGTTCACAGAGATCGGTGATATTGAACTGCCCTTCGACAATTTAAATATTATTGAGTTTGGGTTAAAATGGGTTTAAAATAAAAGCAGGAAAATAAACATTAACACAAAAAGAATTCATTAATCAGAGAGAAGAAACATGTCCGACATGCATATAATCGACTCCTCACAAACTTATACTTAACGACCAATTATACTCAACCTACAATACTCCTCAATATCATCCAGCATCGCTCACAATAGTGTCCATCTGTGACACACTGAGCTGAGAGAACAACCGTGTTACCCTCGTCGACACTCTCGCAACCGACTCGAGATACGGAGCCATTAAGCTTCGATACCCATAAAGATTGTTAATTCTAAATCTATCTCTAGCATCCAGAAACTAACAGATAATCATCCCTAATCAAGGTTTGTGAAGTTTATCTCTAATACAACCTAAACCCCGAGCATAAAGTGAAAACTCAAAGACAATCACCGATAAAGATTTTTAAGGCGGATTTTATACAACACCATGGGCGATAAATATACATAAGATCAAAGTAAATACATATACAAAACCCAACAAATGAAGAATACACAAAGAAGAAGAGAAATGAACCAAAAATCTCCAGGTTTGTCGACGTCGATTGATGATCAATCCAACCCGGATCATCCGTGTGCAAGCTCCATAGTTGTTTTCTAAGCTAATCCTATGAAAAATGATGTTTGATGGAGTAGGAGCAAAAAATACCCAAACCATAACCTAAAAAATGAATGAAATGACTTAAATATCATTTCAAAATCTGTCAAGTTCACAAATCGAACTTCAAAATTTGGCACCTAAGTGCCTCAGGAACAGTTAAACCACCTCTGCGATTATGCAAAAGTTTACAAAGCAAACTTTTATTCGCAAAGTGAATATTCGCTAAAAAGTTTGCAAAGCGATCTTTGGCCGATTTTTCTACTGCCTCAAGTCTGGGAGCATTCACTGGGAAGTTCGCAAAGCGAACATTTGCTGGAAAGTTCGCAAAGCGAACTTAACAACACACCAGCCCTTGTTTTGACCACAACTTCTGAACCGTAACTCGGATTGACGCACGGTCAGAAGCGTTGGAAACCTTATTCAATGCTCTATACAACAATGGCAAAATATATTTTCTTGAATACCTACAAAAATGAGAGAAAATCAATTAAACTCAATGATATTTACACGATACGCAATATATACACTATAACGTAAAGTAAACGTATTTACAAACAAAGCGGGGTTTATTCGAACGATATTAACAAAAAGTATCGATAAGTGCAACAAAACATATATACAAAAATTGCTACAATTTACACTTAACAAAACTCTCCCCAACTTAAACTTGTTTGTCCCTAAACAAGAATCAAGCGACTCAAAGAAACAGAGTGACAACCAAAGAATCACGAATCAAGAGGTTTTGAAAAACAGAAACAAATGAATGGTTCAAATGAAAAACGGTACACACAAAGTAAATAGTTACCACTAAACTACGACGATGACATAATCACTAAACAAATGAAAAATACAAAAATCATGCCAAGCATCCTAAAATAACACAAGTTCAAACGTGAATCACACCTAGCAAATACAATCATCGGTAGATAAAAAACACAAAATGAGGTACTTTTCACTCACACAACAATCTTGCAAACAAAAGAATAAATTATGCAATCATCCAAAAATTCACATTGAACATACAAAGGCAAGAATCACAAGGGCTTTCAAGGTTATAGCATGGTCGGGTAAACAAACAAAGGGCAATTTCTAAAGGTAATTGAAATAAAAACTTGCCTAAACCTAAGGGAGTGATCAACTCACAAAGACTCAAACACAAAATTCCAATCAACTTCTTCCAAAATCCCAAGTGTTACACAACACACAATACTTATTTAGCAAATTATTTGAACTCTTTTTGTTTCTTTTCTCAAGGATTTTCTTTTTCTTTCTTTTTTTTCTTCTTTTCTTTTCTTTTCTTTTTCATATTTTTCTCTTTTTTCTTTTCTTTTTCAACCTCATATAACCCAACCAATGAGTAAACAATCATTCTCTCCCCAATTTGAATTCAACCACATCATCATGTGAATACTCCCTACTTTATAAGGCAAGGTAAAAGTTTATACAACAACACAAAGTTGAGGGTTCAAGAAAAAACGAAGGGGTTACGAATGATCACACGCTCACAAGGTGAATGACTATTTGGTTAGGTAGTTGTGCTCAAAATGAAACAAAATGCCTTGATCCTTTTCATGCTTTCATATAATCAACACAAATAAAAGATTAAACATAATAAAATCCAGTTAGAACAAGAATGGTGGTACTCCGCGCATATATGAACAATGGAAAGCTACCTTACAAAAAGGGAGGGAACTAAAGTGATTCACATCAAGAACAAGTATACAAAAGAATGAATGACATGGAAGTTTGTAAAATGCCTAAGTATCATGAATATGCTAAAGTCTAGAAAGCGATAAACACATACCTTGGACGTGTACAAAACTTAACAATATCATTACCATACATCCGCAAGTTGAAACGATCAAACTTGGAACATCACCTTAAATTCCCTCAAGCTACTCAAAACAAACTCTTAAACAAACACAAAAACTATTAATATAAACAAACTAAAAGACAGTGTGAAAATGAATTAAACAAGTTGTAAAGTGAAGATTTGAGAATTTTACGAACAATCCGAGTACAACTTGTTTAATGAATATTCACCACACTACCTAAGCTAGAATGAAAAATTAATAAAGAAACAAAAAAAATGATAAAACATGCTTGTTTTACGTCGTAAGCTCGACGCCTTTACTGTGCTTAGCTAGTAACTTACTTCTTTCATGCCATGGTGATGCCTCACCATGCAAACCTAAAGCAAGTGTCCCAACCAAACACTTGAACAAACGTTACGGGAACAAAATGTATACAACACTTGAACAAACATAATGGAAAATAAACGCAAAACAAGTATCTATACAAACATATATACAATATAAACAATTATGTACAAAGCTCCAAAACATCGAAACTATCGCAATGCAATTCAATATCAAAACCAATCCCCGACAACGGCGCCATTTTGTTGGAGCGATAAAGCGGCAAGCAACAAAAAGATTTGGAAGTATTTTTCCAAGAATTTATCATGTTCACAGAGATCGGTGATATTGAACTGCCCTTCGACAATTTAAATATTATTGAGTTTGGGTTAAAATGGGTTTAACGTAAAAGCAGAAAAATAAACATTAACACAAACAGAATTCATTAATCAGAGAGAAGAAACATGTCCGACATGCATATAATCGACTCCTCACAAACTTATACTTAACGACCAATTATACTCAACCTACAATACTCCTCAATATCATCCAGCATTGCTCACAATAGTGTCCATCTGTGACACACTGAGCTGAGAGAACAACCGTGTTACCCTCGTCGACACTCTCGCAATCGACTCGAGATACGGAGCCATTAAGCTTCGATACCCATCAATATTGTTAGCTCTAAATCTATCTCTAGCATCCAGAAACTAACAGATAATCATCTCTAATCAAGGTTTGTGAAGTTTATCTCTAACAAAACCTAAACCCCGAGCATAAAGCGAAAAATCAAAGACAATCACCGATAAAGATTTGTAAAGCGGATTTTATACAACACCATGGGCGATAAATATACATAAGATCAAAGAAAATACATATACAAAACCCAAAAAATGAAGAATACACAAAGAAGAAGAGAAATGAACCAAAAATCTCCAGGTTTGTCGACGTCGATTGATGATCAATCCAACCCGGATCATCCGTGTGCAAGCTCCATAGTTGTTTTCTAAGCTAATCCTATGAAAAATGATGTTTGATGGAGTAGGAGCAAAAAATACCCAAACCATAACCTAAAAAATGAATGAAATCACTTAAATATCATTTCAAAATCTGTCAAGTTTGCAAATCGAACTTCAAAATTTGGCACCTAAGTGCCTCAGGAACAGTTAAACCACCTCTGCGATTATGCAAAAGTTCGCAAAGCAAACTTTTATTCGCAAAGTGAATATTCGCTAAAAAGTTTGCAAAGCAAACTTTGGCCCCTTTTTCTACTGCCTCAAGTCTGGGAGCATTCGCTGGGAAGTTCGCAAAGCGAACATTCGCTGGAAAGTTCGCAACACGAACTTAACAGCACACCAGCCCTTGTTTTGACCACAACTTCTGAACCGTAACTCGGATTGACGCACGGTCGGAAGCGTTGGAAACCTTATTCAATGCTCTATACAACAATGGCAAAATATATTTTCTCGAATACCTACAAAAATGAGAGAAAATCAATTAAACTCAATGATATTTACACGATACGCAATATATACACTATAACGTAAAGTAAACGTATTTACAAACAAAGCGGGGTTTATTCGAACGATATTAACAAAAAGTATCGATAAGTGCAACAAAACATATATACAAAAATTGCTACAATTTACACTTATCAAACTCTCCCCAACTTAAACTTGTTTGTCCCTAAACAAGAATCAAGCGACTCAAAGAAACAGAGTGACAACCAAAGAATCACGAATCAAGAGGTTTTGAAAAACAGAAACAAATGAATGGTTCAAATGAAAAACGGTACACACAAAGTAAATAGTTACCACTAAACTACGACGATGAAATAATCACAAAACAAATGAAAAATACAAAAATCATGCCAAACATCCTAAAATAACACAAGTTCAAACGTGAATCACACCTAGCAAATACAATCATCGGTAGATAAAAAACACAAAATGAGGTACTTTTCACTCACACAACAATCTTGCAAACAAAAGAATAAATTATGCAATCATCCAAAAATTCACATTGAACATACAAAGGCAAGAATCACAAGGGCTTTCAACGTTATAGCATGGTCGGGTAAACAAACAAAGGGCAATTTCTAAAGGTAATTGAAATAAAAACTTGCCTAAACCTAAGGGGGTGATCAACTCACAAAGACTCAAATACAAAATTCCAATCAACTTCTTCCAAAATCCCAAGTGTTACACAACACACAATACTTATTTAGCAAATTATTTGAACTCTTTTTGTTTCTTTTCTCAAGGATTTTCTTTTTCTTTCTTTTTTTTCTTCTTTTCTTTTCTTTTCTTTTTCATATTTTTCTCTTTTTTCTTTTCTTTTTCAACCTCATATAACCCAACCAATGAGTAAACAATCATTCTCTCCCCAACTTGAATTCAACCACATCATCATGTGAATACTCCCTACTTTATAAGGCAAGGTAAAAGTTTATACAACAACACAAAGTTGAGGGTTCAAGAAAAAACGAAGGGGTTACGAATGATCACACGCTCACAAGGTGAATGACTATTTGGTTAGGTAGTTGTGCTCAAAATGAAACAAAATACCTTGATCCTTTTCATGCTTTCATATAATCAACACAAATAAAAGATTAAACATAATAAAATCCAGTTAGAACAAGAATGGTGGTACTCCGCGCATATATGAACAATGGAAAGCTACCTTACAAAAAGGGTGGGAACTAAAGTGATTCACACCAAGAACAAGTATACAAAAGAATGAATGACATGGAAGTTTGTAAAATGCCTAAGTATCATGAATATGCTAAAGTCTAGAAAGCGATAAACACATACCTTGGACGTGTACAAAACTTAACAATATCATTACCATACATCCGCAAGTTGAAACGATCAAACTTGGAACATCACCTTAAATTCCCTCAAGCTACTCAAAACAAACTCTTAAACAAACACAAAAACTATTAATATAAACAAACTAAAAGACAGTGTGAAAATGAATTAAACAAGTTGTAAAGTGAAGATTTGAGAATTTTACGAACAATCCGAGTACAACTTGTTTAATGAATATTCACCACACTACCTAAGCTAGAATGAAAAATTAATAAAGAAACAAAAAAAATGATAAAACATGCTTGTTTTACGTCGTAAGCTCGACGCCTTTACTGTGCTTAGCTAGTAACTTACTTCTTTCATGCCATGGTGATGCCTCACCATGCAAACCTAAAGCAAGTGTCCCAACCAAACACTTGAACAAACGTTACGGGAACAAAATGTATACAACACTTGAACAAACATAATGGAAAATAAACGCAAAACAAGTATCTATACAAACATATATACAATATAAACAATTATGTACAAAGCTCCAAAACATCGAAACTATCGCAATGCAATTCAATATCAAAACCAATCCCCGGCAACGGCGCCATTTTGTTGGAGCGGTAAAGCGGCAAGCAACAAAAAGATTTGGAAGTATTTTTCCAATAATTTATCATGTTCACAGAGATCGGTGATATTGAACTGCCCTTCGACAATTTAAATATTATTGAGTTTGGGTTATAATGGGTTTAAAGTAAAAGCAGAAAAATAAACATTAACACAAAAAGAATTCATTAATCAGAGAGAAGAAACATGTCCGACATGCATATAATCGACTCCTCACAAACTTATACTTAACGACCAATTATACTCAACCTACAATACTCCTCAATATCATCCAGCATCGCTCACAATAGTGTCCATCTGTGACACACTGAGCTGAGAGAACAACCGTGTTACCCTCGTCGACACTCTCGCAACTGACTCGAGATACGGAGCCATTAAGCTTCGATACCCATAAATATTGTTAGCTCTAAATCTATCTCTAGCATCCAGAAACTAACAGATAATCATCCCTAATCAAGGTTTGTGAAGTTTATCTCTAACAAAACCTAAACCCCGAGCATAAAGCGAAAAATCAAAGACAATCACCGATAAAGATTTGTAAAGCGGATTTTATACAACACCATGGGCGATAAATATACATAAGATCAAAGTAAATACATATACAAAACCCAACAAATGAAGAATACACAAAGAAGAAGAGAAATGAACCAAAAATCTCCAGGTTTGTCGACGTCGATTGATGATCAATCCAAGCCGGATCATCCGTGTGCAAGCTCCATAGTTGTTTTCTAAGCTAATCCTATGAAAAATGATGTTTGATGGAGTAGGAGCAAAAAATACCCAAACCATAACCTAAAAAATGAATGAAATAACTTAAATATCATTTCAAAATCTGTCAAGTTTGCAAATCGAACTTCAAAATTTGGCACCTAAGTGCCTCAGGAACAGTTAAACCACCTCTGCGATTATGCAAAAGTTCGCAAAGCAAACTTTTATTCGCAAAGTGAATATTCGCTAAAAAGTTCGCAAAGCGAACTTTGGCCCCTTTTTCTACTGCCTCAAGTCTGGGAGCATTCGCTGGGAAGTTCGCAAAGCGAACATTCGCTGGAAAGTTCGCAAAACGAACTTAACAGCACACCAGCCCTTGTTTTGACCACAACTTCTGAACCGTAACTCGGATTGACGCACGGTCGGAAGCGTTGGAAACCTTATTCAATGCTCTATACAACAATGGCAAAATATATTTTCTTGAATACCTACAAAAATGAGAGAAAATCAATTAAACTCAATGATATTTACACGATACGCAATATATACACTATAACGTAAAGTAAACGTATTTACAAACAAAGCGGGGTTTATTCGAACGATATTAACAAAAAGTATCGATAAGTGCAACAAAACATATATACAAAAATTGCTACAATTTACACTTATCAAACTCTCCCCAACTTAAACTTGTTTGTCCCTAAACAAGAATCAAGCGACTCAAAGAAACAGAGTGACAACCAAAGAATCACGAATCAAGAGGTTTTGAAAAACAGAAACAAATGAATGGTTCAAATGAAAAACGGTACACACAAAGTAAATAGTTACCACTAAACTACGACGATGACATAATCACAAAACAAATGAAAAATACAAAAATCATGCCAAACATCCTAAAATAACACAAGTTCAAACGTGAATCACACCTAGCAAATACAATCATCGGTAGATAAAAAACACAAAATGAGGTACTTTTCACTCACACAACAATCTTGCAAACAAAAGAATAAATTATGCAATCATCCAAAAATTCACATTGAACATACAAAGGCAAGAATCACAAGGGCTTTCAAGGTTATAGCATGGTCGGGTAAACAAACAAAGGGCAATTTCTAAAGGTAATTGAAATAAAAACTTGCCTAAACCTAAGGGAGTGATCAACTCACAAAGACTCAAACACAAAATTCCAATCAACTTCTTCCAAAATCCCAAGTGTTACACAACACACAATACTTATTTAGCAAATTATTTGAACTCTTTTTGTTTCTTTTCTCAAGGATTTTCTTTTTCTTTCTTTTTTTTCTTCTTTTCTTTTCTTTTCTTTTTCATATTTTTCTCTTTTTTCTTTTCTTTTTCAACCTCATATAACCCAACCAATGAGTAAACAATCATTCTCTCCCCAACTTGAATTCAACCACATCATCATGTGAATACTCCCTACTTTATAAGGCAAGGTAAAAGTTTATACAACAACACAAAGTTGAGGGTTCAAGAAAAAACGAAGGGGTTACGAATGATCACACGCTCACAAGGTGAATGACTATTTGGTTAGGTAGTTGTGCTCAAAATGAAACAAAATACCTTGATCCTTTTCATGCTTTCATATAATCAACACAAATAAAAGATTAAACATAATAAAATCCAGTTAGAACAAGAATGGTGGTACTCCGCGCATATATGAACAATGGAAAGCTACCTTACAAAAAGGGTGGGAACTAAAGTGATTCACACCAAGAACAAGTATACAAAAGAATGAATGACATGGAAGTTTGTAAAATGCCTAAGTATCATGAATATGCTAAAGTCTAGAAAGCGATAAACACATACCTTGGATGTGTACAAAACTTAACAATATCATTACCATACATCCGCAAGTTGAAACGATCAAACTTGGAACATCACCTTAAATTCCCTCAAGCTACTCAAAACAAACTCTTAAACAAACACAAAAACTATTAATATAAACAAACTAAAAGACAGTGTGAAAATGAATTAAACAAGTTGTAAAGTGAAGATTTGAGAATTTTACGAACAATCCGAGTACAACTTGTTTAATGAATATTCACCACACTACCTAAGCTAGAATGAAAAATTAATAAAGAAACAAAAAAAATGATAAAACATGCTTGTTTTACGTCGTAAGCTCGACGCCTTTACTGTGCTTAGCTAGTAACTTACTTCTTTCATGCCATGGTGATGCCTCACCATGCAAACCTAAAGCAAGTGTCCCAACCAAACACTTGAACAAACGTTACGGGAACAAAATGTATACAACACTTGAACAAACATAATGGAAAATAAACGCAAAACAAGTATCTATACAAACATATATACAATATAAACAATTATGTACAAAGCTCCAAAACATCGAAACTATCGCAATATAATTCAATATCAAAACCAATCCCCGGCAACGGCGCCATTTTGTTGGAGCGGTAAAGCGGCAAGCAACAAAAAGATTTGGAAGTATTTTTCCAATAATTTATCATGTTCACAGAGATCGGTGATATTGAACTGCCCTTCGACAATTTAAATATTATTGAGTTTGGGTTAAAATGGGTTTAAAGTAAAAGCAGAAAAATAAACATTAACACAAAAAGAATTCATTAATCAGAGAGAAGAAACATGTCCGACATGCATATAATCGACTCCTCACAAACTTATACTTAACGACCAATTATACTCAACCTACAATACTCCTCAATATCATCCAGCATCGCTCACAATAGTGTCCATCTGTGACACACTGAGCTGAGAGAACAACCGTGTTACCCTCGTCGACACTCTCGCAACTGACTCGAGATACGGAGCCATTAAGCTTCGATACCCATAAATATTGTTAGCTCTAAATCTATCTCTAGCATCCAGAAACTAACAGATAATCATCCCTAATCAAGGTTTGTGAAGTTTATCTCTAACAAAACCTAAACCCCGAGCATAAAGCGAAAAATCAAAGACAATCACCGATAAAGATTTGTAAAGCGGATTTTATACAACACCATGGGCGATAAATATACATAAGATCAAAGTAAATACATATACAAAACCCAACAAATGAAGAATACACAAAGAAGAAGAGAAATAAACCAAAAATCTCCAGGTTTGTCGACGTCGATTGATGATCAATCCAACCCGGATCATCCGTGTGCAAGCTCCATAGTTGTTTTCTAAGCTAATCCTATGAAAAATGATGTTTGATGGAGTAGGAGCAAAAAATACCCAAACCATAACCTAAAAAATGAATGAAATGACTTAAATATCATTTCAAAATCTGTCAAGTTTGCAAATCGAACTTCAAAATTTGGCACCTAAGTGCCTCAGGAACAGTTAAACCACCTCTGCGATTATGCAAAAGTTCGCAAAGCAAACTTTTATTCGCAAAGTGAATATTCGCTAAAAAGTTCGCAAAGCGAACTTTGGCCCCTTTTTCTACTGCCTCAAGTCTGGGAGCATTCGCTGGGAAGTTCGCAAAGCGAACATTCGCTGGAAAGTTCGCAAAACGAACTTAACAGCACACCAGCCCTTGTTTTGACCACAACTTCTGAAACGTAACTCGGATTGACGCACGGTCGGAAGCGTTGGAAACCTTATTCAATGCTCTATACAACAATGGCAAAATATATTTTCTTGAATACCTACAAAAATGAGAGAAAATCAATTAAACTCAATGATATTTACACGATACGCAATATATACACTATAACGTAAAGTAAACGTATTTACAAACAAAGCGGGGTTTATTCGAACGATATTAACAAAAAGTATCGATAAGTGCAACAAAACATATATAAAAAAATTGCTACAATTTACACTTATCAAACTCTCCCCAACTTAAACTTGTTTGTCCCTAAACAAGAATCAAGCGACTCAAAGAAACAGAGTGACAACCAAAGAATCACGAATCAAGAGGTTTTGAAAAACAGAAACAAATGAATGGTTCAAATGAAAAACGGTACACACAAAGTAAATAGTTACCACTAAACTACGACGATGACATAATCACAAAACAAATGAAAAATACAAAAATCATGCCAAACATCCTAAAATAACACAAGTTCAAACGTGAATCACACCTAGCAAATACAATCATCGGTAGATAAAAAACACAAAATGAGGTACTTTTCACTCACACAACAATCTTGCAAACAAAAGAATAAATTATGCAATCATCCAAAAATTCACATTGAACATACAAAGGCAAGAATCACAAGGGCTTTCAAGGTTATAGCATGGTCGGGTAAACAAACAAAGGGCAATTTCTAAAGGTAATTGAAATAAAAACTTGCCTAAACCTAAGGGAGTGATCAACTCACAAAGACTCAAACACAAAATTCCAATCAACTTCTTCCAAAATCCCAAGTGTTACACAACACACAATACTTATTTAGCAAATTATTTGAACTCTTTTTGTTTCTTTTCTCAAGGATTTTCTTTTTCTTTCTTTTTTTTCTACTTTTCTTTTCTTTTCTTTTTCATATTTTTCTCTTTTTTCTTTTCTTTTTCAACCTCATATAACCCAACCAATGAGTAAACAATCATTCTCTCCCCAACTTGAATTCAACCACATCATCATGTGAATACTCCCTACTTTATAAGGCAAGGTAAAAGTTTATACAACAACACAAAGTTGAGGGTTCAAGAAAAAACGAAGGGGTTACGAATGATCACACGCTCACAAGGTGAATGACTATTTGGTTAGGTAGTTGTGCTCAAAATGAAACAAAATGCCTTGATCCTTTTCATGCTTTCATATAATCAACACAAATAAAATATTAAACATAATAAAGTCCAGTTAGAACAAGAATGGTGGTACTCCGCGCATATATGAACAATGGAAAGCTACCTTACAAAAAGGGTGGGAACTAAAGTGATTCACATCAAGAACAAGTATACAAAAGAATGAATGGCATGGAAGTTTGTAAAATGCCTAAGTATCATGAATATGCTAAAGTCTAGAAAGCGATAAACACATACCTTGGACGTGTACAAAACTTAACAATATCATTACCATACATCCGCAAGTTGAAACGATCAAACTTGGAACATCACCTTAAATTCCCTCAAGCTACTCAAAACAAACTCTTAAACAAACACAAAAACTATTAATATAAACAAACTAAAAGACAGTGTGAAAATGAATTAAACAAGTTGTAAAGTGAAGATTTGAGAATTTTACGAACAATCCGAGTACAACTTGTTTAATGAATATTCACCACACTACCTAAGCTAGAATGAAAAATTAATAAAGAAACAAAAAAAATGATAAAACATGCTTATTTTACGTCGTAAGCTCGACGCCTTTACTGTGCTTAGCTAGTAACTTACTTCTTTCATGCCATGGTGATGCCTCACCATGCAAACCTAAAGCAAGTGTCCCAACCAAACACTTGAACAAACGTTACGGGAACAAAATGTATACAACACTTGAACAAACATAATGGAAAATAAACGCAAAACAAGTATCTATACAAACATATATACAATATAAACAATTATGTACAAAGCTCCAAAACATCGAAACTATCGCAATGCAATTCAATATCAAAACCAATCCCCGGCAACGGCGCCATTTTGTTGGAGCGGTAAAGCGGCAAGCAACAAAAAGATTTGGAAGTATTTTTCCAATAATTTATCATGTTCACAGAGATCGGTGATATTGAACTGCCCTTCGACAATTTAAATATTATTGAGTTTGGGTTAAAATGGGTTTAAAGTAAAAGCAGAAAAATAAACATTAACACAAAAAGAATTCATTAATCAGAGAGAAGAAACATGTCCGACATGCATATAATCGACTCCTCACAAACTTATACTTAACGACCAATTATACTCAACCTACAATACTCCTCAATATCATCCAGCATCGCTCACAATAGTGTCCATCTGTGACACACTGAGCTGAGAGAACAACCGTGTTACCCTCGTCGACACTCTCGCAACTGACTCGAGATACGGAGCCATTAAGCTTCGATACCCATAAATATTGTTAGCTCTAAATCTATCTCTAGCATCCAGAAACTAACAGATAATCATCCCTAATCAAGGTTTGTGAAGTTTATCTCTAACAAAACCTAAACCCCGAGCATAAAGCAAAAAATCAAAGACAATCACCGATAAAGATTTGTAAAGCGGATTTTATACAACACCATGGGCGATAAATATACATAAGATCAAAGTAAATACATATACAAAACCCAACAAATGAAGAATACACAAAGAAGAAGAGAAATGAACCAAAAATCTCCAGGTTTGTCGACGTCGATTGATGATCAATCCAACCCGGATCATCCGTGTGCAAGCTCCATAGTTGTTTTCTAAGCTAATCCTATGAAAAATGATGTTTGATGGAGCAGGAGCAAAAAATACCCAAACCATAACCTAAAAAATGAATGAAATGACTTAAATATCATTCCAAATCTGTCAAGTTTGCAAATCGAACTTCAAAATTTGGCACCTAAGTGCCTCAGGAACAGTTAAACCACCTCTGCGATTATGCAAAAGTTCGCAAAGCAAACTTTTATTCGCAAAGTGAATATTCGCTAAAAAGTTCGCAAAGCGAACTTTGGCCCCTTTTTCTACTGCCTCAAGTCTGGGAGCATTCGCTGGGAAGTTCGCAAAGCGAACATTCGCTGGAAAGTTCGCAAAACGAACTTAACAGCACACCAGCCCTTGTTTTGACCACAACTTCTGAACCGTAACTCGGATTGACGCACGGTCGGAAGCGTTGGAAACCTTATTCAATGCTCTATACAACAATGGCAAAATATATTTTCTTGAATGCCTACAAAAATGAGAGAAAATCAATTAAACTCAATGATATTTACACGATACGCAATATATACACTATAACGTAAAGTAAACGTATTTACAAACAAAGCGGGGTTTATTCGAACGATATTAACAAAAAGTATCGATAAGTGCAACAAAACATATATACAAAAATTGCTACAATTTACACTTATCAAACTCTCCCCAACTTAAACTTGTTTGTCCCTAAACAAGAATCAAGCGACTCAAAGAAACAGAGTGACAACCAAAGAATCACGAATCAAGAGGTTTTGAAAAACAGAAACAAATGAATGGTTCAAATGAAAAACGGTACACACAAAGTAAATAGTTACCACTAAACTACAACGATGACATAATCACAAAACAAATGAAAAATACAAAAATCATGCCAAACATCCTAAAATAACACAAGTTCAAACGTGAATCACACCTAGCAAATACAATCATCGGTAGATAAAAAACACAAAATGAGGTACTTTTCACTCACACAACAATCTTGCAAACAAAAGAATAAATTATGCAATCATCCAAAAATTCACATTGAACATACAAAGGCAAGAATCACAAGGGCTTTCAAGGTTATAGCATGGTCGGGTAAACAAACAAAGGGCAATTTCTAAAGGTAATTGAAATAAAAACTTGCCTAAACCTAAGGGAGTGATCAACTCACAAAGACTCAAACACAAAATTCCAATCAACTTCTTCCAAAATCCCAAGTGTTACACAACACACAATACTTATTTAGCAAATTATTTGAACTCTTTTTGTTTCTTTTCTCAAGGATTTTCTTTTTCTTTCTTTTTTTTCTTCTTTTCTTTTCTTTTCTTTTTCATATTTTTCTCTTTTTTCTTTTCTTTTTCAACCTCATATAACCCAACCAATGAGTAAACAATCATTCTCTCCCCAACTTGAATTCAACCACATCATCATGTGAATACTCCCTACTTTATAAGGCAAGGTAAAAGTTTATACAACAACACAAAGTTGAGGGTTCAAGAAAAAACGAAGGGGTTACGAATGATCACACGCTCACAAGGTGAATGACTATTTGGTTAGGTAGTTGTGCTCAAAATGAAACAAAATGCCTTGATCCTTTTCATGCTTTCATATAATCAACACAAATAAAAGATTAAACATAATAAAGTCCAGTTAGAACAAGAATGGTGGTACTCCGCGCATATATGAACAATGGAAAGCTACCTTACAAAAAGGGTGGGAACTAAAGTGATTCACATCAAGAACAAGTATACAAAAGAATGAATGGCATGGAAGTTTGTAAAATGCCTAAGTATCATGAATATGCTAAAGTCTAGAAAGCGATAAACACATACCTTGGACATGTACAAAACATAACAATATCATTACCATACATCCGCAAGTTGAAACGATCAAACTTGGAACATCACCTTAAATTCCCTCTAGCTACTCAAAACAAACTCTTAAACAAACACAAAAACTATTAATATAAACAAACTAAAAGACAGTGTGAAAATGAATTAAACAAGTTGTAAAGTGAAGATTTGAGAATTTTACGAACAATCCGAGTACAACTTGTTTAATGAATATTCACCCCACTACCTAAGCTAGAATGAAAAATTAATAACGAAACAAAAAAAATGATAAAACATGCTTGTTTTACGTCGTAACCTCGACGCCTTTACTATGCTTAGCTAGTAACTTACTCCTTTCATGCCATGGTGATGCCTCACCATGCAAACCTAAAGCAAGTGTCCCAACCAATTACTTGAACAAACGTTACGGGAACAAAATGTATACAACACTTGAACAAACATAATGGAAAATAAACGCAAAACAAGTATCTATACAAACATATATACAATATAAACAATTATGTACAAAGCTCCAAAACATCGAAACTATCGCAATGCAATTCAATATCAAAACCAATCCCCCGCAACGGCGCCATTTTGTTGGAGCGGTAAAGCGGCAAGCAACAAAAAGATTTGGAAGTATTTTTCCAAGAATTTATCATGTTCACAGAGATCGGTGATATTGAACTGCCCTTCGACAATTTAAATATTATTGAGTTTGGGTTAAAATGGGTTTAAAGTAAAAGCAGAAAAATAAACATTAACACAAAAAGAATTCATTAATCAGAGAGAAGAAACATGTCCGACATGCATATAATCGACTCCTCACAAACTTATACTTAACGACCAATTATACTCAACCTACAATACTCCTCAATATCATCCAGCATCGCTCACAATAGTGTCCATCTGTGACACACTGAGCTGAGAGAACAACCGTGTTACCCTCGTCGACACTCTCGCAACCGACTCGAGATACGGAGCCATTAAGCTTCGATACCCATAAAGATTGTTAATTCTAAATCTATCTCTAGCATCCAGAAACTAACAGATAATCAGCCCTAATCAAGGTTTATGAAGTTTATCTCTAACACAACCTAAACCCCGAGCATAAAGCGAAAAATCAAAGACAATCACCGATAAAGATTTGTAAAGCGGATTTTATATAACACCATGGGCGATAAATATACATAAGATCAAAGTAAATACATATACAAAACCCAACAAATGAAGAATACACAAAGAAGAAGAGAAATGAACCAAAAATCTCAAGGTTTGTCGACGTCGATTGATGATCAATCCAACCCGGATCATCCGTGTGTAAGCTCCATAGTTGTTTTCTAAGCTAATCCTATGAAAAATGATGTTTGATGGAGTGGGAGAAAAAAATACCCAAACCATAACCTAAAAAATGAATGAAATGACTTAAATATCATTTCAAAATCTGTCAAGTTCGCAAAGCGAACTTTTATTCACAAAGCGAACTTCAAAATTTGGCACCTAAGTGCCTCAGGAACAGTTAAACCACCTCTGCGATTATGCAAAAGTTCGCAAAGCAAACTTTTATTCGCAAAGTGAATGTTCGCTAAAAAGTTCGCAAAGCGAACTTTGGCCCCTTTTTCTACTGCCTCAAGTCTGGGAGCATTCGCTGGGAAGTTCGCAAAGCGAACATTCGCTGGAAAGTTCGCAAAGCGAACTTAACAGCACACCAGCCCTTGTTTTGACCACAACTTCTGAACCGTAACTCGGATTGACGCACGGTCGGAAGCGTTGTAAACCTTATTCAGTGTTCTATACAACAATGGCAAAATATCTTTTCATGAATACCTACAAAAATGAGAGAAAATCAATTACACTCAATGATATTTACATGATACGCAATATATACACTATAACGTAAAGTAAACGTATTTACAAACAAAGCGGGGTTTATTCGAACGATATTAACAAAAAGTATCGATAAGTGCAACAAAACATATATACAAAAATTGCTACAATTTGCACTTATCAAACTCTCCCCAACTTAAACTTGTTTGTCCCTAAACAAGAATCAAGCGACTCAAAGAAACAGAGTGACAACCAAAGAATCACGAATCAAGAGGTTTTGAAAAACAGAAACAAATGAATGGTTCAAATGAAAAACGGTACACACAAAGTAAATAGTTACCACTAAACTACGACGATGACATAATCACGAAACAAATGAAAAATACAAAAATCATGCCAAACATCCTAAAATAACACAACTTCAAACGTGAATCACACCTAGCAAATACAATCATCGGTAGATAAAAAACACAAAATGAGGTACTTTTCACTCACACAACAATCTTGCAAACAAAAGAATAAATTATGCAATCATCCAAAAATTCACATTGAACATACAAAGGCAAGAATCACAAGGGCTTTCAAGGTTATAGCATGGTCGGGTAAACAAACAAAGGGAAATTTCTAAAGGTAGTTGAAATAAAAACTTGCCTAAACCTAAGGGAGTGATCAACTCACAAAGACTCAAACACAAAATTCCAATCAACTTCTTCCAAAATCCCAAGTGTTACACAACACACAATACTTATTTAGCAAATTATTTGAACTCTTTTTGTTTCTTTTCTCAAGGATTTTCCTTTTCTTTCTTTTTTTTTTCTTCTTTTCTTTTCTTTTCTTTTTCATATTTTTCTCTTTTTTCTTTTCTTTTTCAACCTCATATAACCCAACCAATGAGTAAACAATCATTCTCTCCCCAACTTGAATTCAACCACATCATCATGTGAATACTCCCTACTTTATAAGGCAAGGTAAAAGTTTATACAACAACACAAAGTTGAGGGTTCAAGAAAAAACGAAGGGGTTACGAATGATCACGCGCTCACAAGGTGAATGACTATTTGGTTAGGTAGTTGTGCTCAAAATGAAACAAAATGCCTTGATCCTTTTCATGCTTTCGTATAATCAACACAAATAAAAGATTAAACATAATAAAATCCAGTTAGAACAAGAATGGTGGTACTCCGCGCATATATGAACAATGGAAAGCTACCTTACAAAAAGGGTGGGAACTAAAGTTATTCACATCAAGAACAAGTATACAAAAGAATGAATGGCATGGAAGTTTGTAAAATGCCTAAGTATCATGAATATGCTAAAGTCTAGAAAGCGATAAACACATACCTTGGACGTGTACAAAACTTAACAATATCATTACCATACATCCGCAAGTTGAAACGATCAAACTTGGAACATCACCTTAAATTCCCTCTAGCTACTCAAAACAAACTCTTAAACAAACACAAAAACTATTAATATAAACAAACTAAAAGACAGTGTGAAAATGAATCAAACAAGTTGTAAAGTGAAGATTTGAGAATTTTACGAACAATCCGAGTACAACTTGTTTAATGAATATTCACCCCACTACCTAAGCTAGAATGAAAAATTAATAACGAAACAAAAAAAATGATAAAACATGCTTGTTTTACGTCGTAAGCTCGATGCCTTTACTGTGCTTAGCTAGTAACTTACTTCTTTCATGCCATGGTGATGCCTCACCATGCAAACCTAAAGCAAGTGTCCCAACCAAACACTTGAACAAACGTTACGGGAACAAAATGTATACAACACTTGAACAAACATAATGGAAAATAAACGCAAAACAAGTATCTATACAAACATATATACAATATAAACAATTATGTACAAAGCTCCAAAACATCGAAACTATCGCAATGCAATTCAATATCAAAACCAATCCCCGACAACGGCGCCATTTTGTTGGAGCGGTAAAGCGGCAAGCAACAAAAAGATTTGGAAGTATTTTTCCAAGAATTTATCATGTTCACAGAGATCGGTGATATTGAACTGCCCTTCGACAATTTAAATATTATTGAGTTTGGGTTAAAATGGGTTTAAAGTAAAAGCAGAAAAATAAACATTAACACAAAAAGAATTCATTAATCAGAGAGAAGAAACATGTCCGACATGCATATAATCGACTCCTCACAAACTTATACTTAACGACCAATTATACTCAACCTACAATACTCCTAAATATCATCCAGCATCGCTCACAATAGTGTCCATCTATGACACACTGAGCTGAGAGAACAATCGTGTTACCCTCGTCGACACTCTCGCAACCGACTCGAGATACGGAGAAATTAAGCTTCGATACCCATAAAGATTGTTAATACTAAATCTATCTCTAGCATCCAGAAACTAACAGATAATCATCCCTAATCAAGGTTTGTGAAGTTTATCTCTAACACAACCTAAACCCCGAGCATAAAGCGAAAAATCAAAGACAATCACCGATAAAGATTTGTAAAGCGGATTTTATACAACACCATGGGCGATAAATATACATAAGATCAAAGTAAATACATATACAAAACCCAACAAATGAAGAATACACAAAGAAGATGAGAAATGAACCAAAAATCTCAAGGTTTGTCGACGTCGATTGATGATCAATCCAACCCGGATCATCCGTGTGTAAGCTCCATAGTTGTTTTCTAAGCTAATCCTATGAAAAATGATGTTTGATGGAGTGGGAGAAAAAAATACCCAAACCATAACCTAAAAAATGAATGAAATGACTTAAATATCATTTCAAAATCTGTCAAGTTCGCAAAGCGAACTTTTATTCACAAAGCGAACTTCAAAATTTGGCACCTAAGTGCCTCAGGAACAGTTAAACCACCTCTGCGATTATGCAAAAGTTCGCAAAGCAAACTTTTATTCGCAAAGTGAATGTTCGCTAAAAAGTTCGCAAAGCGAACTTTGGCCCCTTTTTCTACTGCCTCAAGTCTGGGAGCATTCGCTGGGAAGTTCGCAAAGCGAACATTCGCTGGAAAGTTCGCAAAGCGAACTTAACAGCACACCAGCCCTTGTTTTGACCACAACTTCTGAACCGTAACTCGGATTGACGCACGGTCGGAAGCGTTGTAAACCTTATTCAGTGTTCTATACAACAATGGCAAAATATCTTTTCATGAATACCTACAAAAATGAGAGAAAATCAATTACACTCAATGATATTTACATGATACGCAATATATACACTATAACGTAAAGTAAACGTATTTACAAACAAAGCGGGGTTTATTCGAACGATATTAACAAAAAGTATCGATAAGTGCAACAAAACATATATACAAAAATTGCTACAATTTGCACTTATCAAACTCTCCCCAACTTAAACTTGTTTGTCCCTAAACAAGAATCAAGCGACTCAAAGAAACAGAGTGACAACCAAAGAATCACGAATCAAGAGGTTTTGAAAAACAGAAACAAATGAATGGTTCAAATGAAAAACGGTACACACAAAGTAAATAGTTACCACTAAACTACGACGATGACATAATCACGAAACAAATGAAAAATACAAAAATCATGCCAAACATCCTAAAATAACACAACTTCAAACGTGAATCACACCTAGCAAATACAATCATCGGTAGATAAAAAACACAAAATGAGGTACTTTTCACTCACACAACAATCTTGCAAACAAAAGAATAAATTATGCAATCATCCAAAAATTCACATTGAACATACAAAGGCAAGAATCACAAGGGCTTTCAAGGTTATAGCATGGTCGGGTAAACAAACAAAGGGAAATTTCTAAAGGTAGTTGAAATAAAAACTTGCCTAAACCTAAGGGAGTGATCAACTCACAAAGACTCAAACACAAAATTCCAATCAACTTCTTCCAAAATCCCAAGTGTTACACAACACACAATACTTATTTAGCAAATTATTTGAACTCTTTTTGTTTCTTTTCTCAAGGATTTTCCTTTTCTTTCTTTTTTTTTTCTTCTTTTCTTTTCTTTTCTTTTTCATATTTTTCTCTTTTTTCTTTTCTTTTTCAACCTCATATAACCCAACCAATGAGTAAACAATCATTCTCTCCCCAACTTGAATTCAACCACATCATCATGTGAATACTCCCTACTTTATAAGGCAAGGTAAAAGTTTATACAACAACACAAAGTTGAGGGTTCAAGAAAAAACGAAGGGGTTACGAATGATCACGCGCTCACAAGGTGAATGACTATTTGGTTAGGTAGTTGTGCTCAAAATGAAACAAAATGCCTTGATCCTTTTCATGCTTTCGTATAATCAACACAAATAAAAGATTAAACATAATAAAATCCAGTTAGAACAAGAATGGTGGTACTCCGCGCATATATGAACAATGGAAAGCTACCTTACAAAAAGGGTGGGAACTAAAGTTATTCACATCAAGAACAAGTATACAAAAGAATGAATGGCATGGAAGTTTGTAAAATGCCTAAGTATCATGAATATGCTAAAGTCTAGAAAGCGATAAACACATACCTTGGACGTGTACAAAACTTAACAATATCATTACCATACATCCGCAAGTTGAAACGATCAAACTTGGAACATCACCTTAAATTCCCTCTAGCTACTCAAAACAAACTCTTAAACAAACACAAAAACTATTAATATAAACAAACTAAAAGACAGTGTGAAAATGAATCAAACAAGTTGTAAAGTGAAGATTTGAGAATTTTACGAACAATCCGAGTACAACTTGTTTAATGAATATTCACCCCACTACCTAAGCTAGAATGAAAAATTAATAACGAAACAAAAAAAATGATAAAACATGCTTGTTTTACGTCGTAAGCTCGATGCCTTTACTGTGCTTAGCTAGTAACTTACTTCTTTCATGCCATGGTGATGCCTCACCATGCAAACCTAAAGCAAGTGTCCCAACCAAACACTTGAACAAACGTTACGGGAACAAAATGTATACAACACTTGAACAAACATAATGGAAAATAAACGCAAAACAAGTATCTATACAAACATATATACAATATAAACAATTATGTACAAAGCTCCAAAACATCGAAACTATCGCAATGCAATTCAATATCAAAACCAATCCCCGACAACGGCGCCATTTTGTTGGAGCGGTAAAGCGGCAAGCAACAAAAAGATTTGGAAGTATTTTTCCAAGAATTTATCATGTTCACAGAGATCGGTGATATTGAACTGCCCTTCGACAATTTAAATATTATTGAGTTTGGGTTAAAATGGGTTTAAAGTAAAAGCAGAAAAATAAACATTAACACAAAAAGAATTCATTAATCAGAGAGAAGAAACATGTCCGACATGCATATAATCGACTCCTCACAAACTTATACTTAACGACCAATTATACTCAACCTACAATACTCCTCAATATCATCCAGCATCGCTCACAATAGTGTCCATCTATGACACACTGAGCTGAGAGAACAATCGTGTTACCCTCGTCGACACTCTCGCAACCGACTCGAGATACGGAGAAATTAAGCTTCGATACCCATAAAGATTGTTAATACTAAATCTATCTCTAGCATCCAGAAACTAACAGATAATCATCCCTAATCAAGGTTTGTGAAGTTTATCTCTAACACAACCTAAACCCCGAGCATAAAGCGAAAAATCAAAGACAATCACCGATAAAGATTTGTAAAGCGGATTTTATACAACACCATGGGCGATAAATATACATAAGATCAAAGTAAATACATATACAAAACCCAACAAATGAAGAATACACAAAGAAGATGAGAAATGAACCAAAAATCTCAAGGTTTGTCGACGTCGATTGATGATCAATCCAACCCGGATCATCCGTGTGCAAGCTCCATAGTTGTTTTCTAAGCTAATCCTATGAAAAATGATGTTTGATAGAGTGGGAGAAAAAAATTCCCAAATCATAACCTAAAAAATGAATGAAATGACTTAAATATCATTTCAAAATCTGTCAAGTTCGCAAAGCAAACTTTTATTCACAAAGCGAACTTCAAAATTTGGCACCTAAGTGCCTCAGGAATAGTTAAACCACCTCTACGATTATGCAAAAGTTCGCAAAGCAAACTTTTATTCGCAAAGTGAATGTTCGCTAAAAAGTTCGCAAAGCGAACTTTGGCCCCTTTTTCTACTGCCTCAAGTCTGGGAGCATTCGCTGGGAAGTTCGCAAAGCGAACATTCGCTGGAAAGTTCGCAAAGCGAACTTAACAGCACACCAGCCCTTGTTTTGACCACAACTTCTGAACCGTAACTCGGATTGACGCACGGTCGGAAGCGTTGTAAACCTTATTCAGTGTTCTATACAACAATGGCAAAATATCTTTTCATGAATACCTACAAAAATGAGAGAAAATCAATTAAACTCAATGATATTTACATGATACGCAATATATACACTATAACGTAAAGTAAACGTATTTACAAACAAAGCGGGGTTCATTCGAACAATATTAACAAAAAGTATCGATAAGTGCAACAAAACATATATACAAAAATTGCTACAATTTGCACTTATCAAACTCTCCCCAACTTAAACTTGTTTGTCCCTAAACAAGAATCAAGCGACTCAAAGAAACAGAGTGACAACCAAAGAATCACGAATCAAGAGGTTTTGAAAAACAGAAACAAATGAATGGTTCAAATGAAAAACGGTACACACAAAGTAAATAGTTACCACTAAACTACGACGATGACATAATCACGAAACAAATGAAAAATACAAAAATCATGCCAAACATCCTAAAATAACACAACTTCAAACGTGAATCACACCTAGCAAATACAATCATCGGTAGATAAAAAACACAAAATGAGGTACTTTTCACTCACACAACAATCTTGCAAACAAAAGAATAAATTATGCAATCATCCAAAAATTCACATTGAACATACAAAGGCAAGAATCACAAGGGCTTTCAAGGTTATAGCATGGTCGGGTAAACAAACAAAGGGAAATTTCTAAAGGTAGTTGAAATAAAAACTTGCCTAAACCTAAGGGAGTGATCAACTCACAAAGACTCAAACACAAAATTCCAATCAACTTCTTCCAAAATCCCAAGTGTTACACAACACACAATACTTATTTAGCAAATTATTTGAACTCTTTTTGTTTCTTTTCTCAAGGATTTTCCTTTTCTTTCTTTTTTTTTTCTTCTTTTCTTTTCTTTTCTTTTTCATATTTTTCTCTTTTTTCTTTTCTTTTTCAACCTCATATAACCCAACCAATGAGTAAACAATCATTCTCTCCCCAACTTGAATTCAACCACATCATCATGTGAATACTCCCTACTTTATAAGGCAAGGTAAAAGTTTATACAACAACACAAAGTTGAGGGTTCAAGAAAAAACGAAGGGGTTACGAATGATCACGCGCTCACAAGGTGAATGACTATTTGGTTAGGTAGTTGTGCTCAAAATGAAACAAAATGCCTTGATCCTTTTCATGCTTTCATATAATCAACACAAATAAAAGATTAAACATAATAAAATCCAGTTAGAACAAGAATGGTGGTACTCCGCGCATATATGAACAATGGAAAGCTACCTTACAAAAAGGGTGGGAACTAAAGTGATTCACATCAAGAACAAGTATACAAAAGAATGAATGGCATGGAAGTTTGTAAAATGCCTAAGTATCATGAATATGCTAAAGTCTAGAAAGCGATAAACACATACCTTGGACGTGTACAAAACTTAACAATATCATTACCATACATCCGCAAGTTGAAACGATCAAACTTGGAACATCACCTTAAATTCCCTCTAGCTACTCAAAACAAACTCTTAAACAAACACAAAAACTATTAATATAAACAAACTAAAAGACAGTGTGAAAATGAATTAAACAAGTTGTAAAGTGAAGATTTGAGAATTTTACGACCAATCCGAGTACAACTTGTCTAATGAATATTCACCACACTACCTAAGCTAGAATGAAAAATTAATAACGAAACAAAAAAAATGATAAAACATGCTTGTTTTACGTCGTAAGCTCGACGCCTTTACTGTGCTTAGCTAGTAACTTACTCCTTTCATGCCATGGTGATACCTCACCATGCAAACCTAAAGCAAGTGTCCCAACCAAACACATGAACAAACGTTACGGGAACAAAATGTATACAACACTTGAACAAACATAATGGAAAATAAACGCAAAACAAGTATCTATACAAACATATATACAATATAAACAATTATGTACAAAGCTCCAAAACATCGAAACTATCGCAATGCAATTCAATATCAAAACCAATCCCCCGCAACGGCGCCATTTTGTTGGAACGGTAAAGCGGCAAGCAACAAAAAGATTTGGAAGTATTTTTCCAAGAATTTATCATGTTCACAGAGATCGGTGATATTGAACTGCCCTTCGACAATTTAAATATTATTGAGTTTGGGTTAAAATGGGTTTAAAGTAAAAGCAGAAAAATAAACATTAACACAAAAAGAATTCATTAATCAGAGAGAAGAAACATGTCCGACATGCATATAATCGACTCCTCACAAACTTATACTTAACGACCAATTATACTCAACCTACAATACTCCTCAATATCATCCAGCATCGCTCACAATAGTGTCCATCTATGACACACTAAGCTGAGAGAACAATCGTGTTACCCTCGTCGACACTCTCGCAACCGACTCGAGATACGGAGAAATTAAGCTTCGATACCCATAAAGATTGTTAATACTAAATCTATCTCTAGCATCCAGAAACTAACAGATAATCATCCCTAATCAAGGTTTGTGAAGTTTATCTCTAACACAACCTAAACCCCGAGCATAAAGCGAAAAATCAAAGACAATCATCGATAAAGATTTGTAAAGCGGATTTTATACAACACCATGGGCGATAAATATACATAAGATCAAAGTAAATACATATACAAAACCCAACAAATGAAGAATACACAAAGAAGAAGAGAAATGAACCAAAAATCTCAAGGTTTGTCGACGTCGATTGATGATCAATCCAACCCGGATCATCCGTGTGCAAGCTCCATAGTTGTTTTCTAAGCTAATCCTATGAAAAATGATGTTTGATTGAGTGGGAGAAAAAAATACACAAACCATAACCTAAAAAATTAATGAAATGACTTAAATATCATTTCAAAATCTGTCAAGTTCGCAAAGCGAACTTTTATTCACAAAGCGAACTTCAAAATTTGGCACCTAAGTGCCTCAGGAACAGTTAAACCACCTCTACGATTATGCAAAAGTTCGCAAAGCAAACTTTTATTCGCAAAGTGAATGTTCGCTAAAAAGTTCGCAAAGCGAACTTTGGCCCCTTTTTCTACTGCCTCAAGTCTGGGAGCATTCGCTGAGAAGTTCGCAAAGCGAACATTCGCTGGAAAGTTCGCAAAGCGAACTTAACAGCACACCAGCCCTTGTTTTGACCACAACTTCTGAACCGTAACTCGGATTGACGCACGGTCGGAAGCGTTGTAAACCTTATTCAGTGTTCTATACAACAATGGCAAAATATCTTTTCATGAATACCTACAAAAATGAGAGAAAATCAATTACACTCAATGATATTTACATGATACGCAATATATACACTATAACGTAAAGTAAACGTATTTACAAACAAAGCGGGGTTTATTCGAACGATATTAACAAAAAGTATCGATAAGTGCAACAAAACATATATACAAAAATTGCTACAATTTGCACTTATCAAACTCTCCCCAACTTAAACTTGTTTGTCCCTAAACAAGAATCAAGCGACTCAAAGAAACAGAGTGACAACCAAAGAATCACGAATCAAGAGGTTTTGAAAAACAGAAACAAATGAATGGTTCAAATGAAAAACGGTACACACAAAGTAAATAGTTACCACTAAACTACGACGATGACTTAATCACGAAACAAATGAAAAATACAAAAATCATGCCAAACATCCTAAAATAACACAACTTCAAACGTGAATCACACCTAGCAAATACAATCATCGGTAGATAAAAAACACAAAATGAGGTACTTTTCACTCACACAACAATCTTGCAAACAAAAGAATAAATTATGCAATCATCCAAAAATTCACATTGAACATACAAAGGCAAGAATCACAAGGGCTTTCAAGGTTATAGCATGGTCGGGTAAACAAACAAAGGGAAATTTCTAAAGGTAATTGAAATAAAAACTTGCCTAAACCTAAGGGAGTGATCAACTCACAAAGACTCAAACACAAAATTCCAATCAACTTCTTCCAAAATCCCAAGTGTTACACAACACACAATACTTATTTAGCGAATTATTTGAACTCTTTTTGTTTCTTTTCTCAAGGATTTTCTTCTTCTTTCTTTTTTTTTCTTCTTTTCTTTTCTTTTCTTTTTCATATTTTTCTCTTTTTTCTTTTCTTTTTCAACCTCATATAACCCAACCAATGAGTAAACAATCATTCTCTCCCCAACTTGAATTCAACCACATCATCATGTGAATACTCCCTACTTTATAAGGCAAGGTAAAAGTTTATACAACAACACAAAGTTGAGGGTTCAAGAAAAAACGAAGGGGTTACGAATGATCACGCGCTCACAAGGTGAATGACTATTTGGTTATTTAGTTGTGCTCAAAATGAAACAAAATGCCTTGATCCTTTTCATGCTTTCATATAATCAACACAAATAAAAGATTAAACATAATAAAATCCAGTTAGAACAAGAATGGTGGTACTCCGCGCATATATGAACAATGGAAAGCTACCTTACAAAAAGGGTGGGAACTAAAGTGATTCACATCAAGAACAAGTATACAAAAGAATGAATGGCATGGAAGTTTGTAAAATGCCTAAGTATCATGAATATGCTAAAGTCTAGAAAGCGATAAACACATACCTTGGACGTGTACAAAACTTAACAATATCATTACCATACATCCGCAAGTTGAAACGATCAAACTTGGAACATCACCTTAAATTCCCTCAAGCTACTCAAAACAAACTCTTAAACAAACACAAAAACTATTAATATAAACAAACTAAAAGACAGTGTGAAAATGAATTAAACAAGTTGTAAAGTGAAGATTTGAGAATTTTACGAACAATTCGAGTACAACTTGTTTAATGAATATTCACCACACTACCTAAGCTAGAATGAAAAATTAATAAAGAAACAAAAAAAATGATAAAACATGCTTGTTTTACGTCGTAAGCTCGACGCCTTTACTGTGCTTAGCTAGTAACTTACTCCTTTCATGCCATGGTGATGCCTCACCATGCAAACCTAAAGCAAGTGTCCCAACCAAACACTTGAACAAACGTTACAGGAACAAAATGTATACAACACTTGAACAAACATAATGGAAAATAAATGCAAAACAAGTATCTATACAAACATATATACAATATAAACAATTATGTACAAAGCTCCAAAACATCGAAACTATCGCAATGCAATTCAATATCAAAACCAATCCCCCGCAACGGCGCCATTTTGTTGGAGCGGTAAAGCGGCAAGCAACAAAAAGATTTGGAAGTATTTTTCCAAGAATTTATCATGTTCACAGAGATCGGTGATATTGAACTGCCCTTCGAAAATTTAAATATTATTGAGTTTGGGTTAAAATGGGTTTAAAGTAAAAGCAGAAAAATAAACATTAACACAAAAAGAATTCATTAATCAGAGAGAAGAAACATGTCCGACATGCATATAATCGACTCCTCACAAACTTATACTTAACGACCAATTATACTCAACCTACAATACTCCTCAATATCATCCAGCATCGCTCACAATAGTGTCCATCTATGACACACTGAGCTGAGAGAACAACCGTGTTACCCTCGTCGAAACTCTCGCAACCGACTCGAGATACGGAGCCATTAAGCTTCGATACCCATAAAGATTGTTAATTCTAAATCTATCTCTAGCATCCAGAAACTAACAGATAATCATCCCTAATCAAGGTTTATGAAGTTTATCTCTAACACAACCTAAACCCCGAGCATAAAGCGAAAAATCAAAGACAATCACCGATAAAGATTTGTAAAGCGGATTTTATACAACACCATGGGCGATAAATATACATAAGATCAAAGTAAATACATATACAAAACCCAACAAATGAATAATACACAAAGAAGAAGAGAAATGAACCAAAAATCTCAAGGTTTGTCGACGTCGATTGATGATCAATCCAACCCGGATCATCCGTGTGCAAGCTCCATAGTTGTTTTCTAAGCTAATCCTATGAAAAATGATGTTTGATGGAGTGGGAGAAAAAAAATACCCAAACCATAACCTATAAAATGAATGAAATGACTTAAATATCATTTCAAAATCTGTCAAGTTCGCAAAGTGAACTTTTATTCACAAAGTGAACTTCAAAATTTGGCACCTAAGTGCCTCAGGAACAGTTAAACCACCTCTGCGATTATGCAAAAGTTCGCAAAACAAACTTTTATTCGCAAAGTGAATATTCGCTAAAAAGTTCGCAAAGCGAACTTTGGCCCCTTTTTCTACTGCCTCAAGTCTGGGAGCATTCGCTGGGAAGTTCGCAAAGCGAACATTCGCTGGAAAGTTCGCAAAGCGAACTTAACAGCACACCAGCCTTTGTTTTGACCACAACTTCTGAACCGTAATTCGGATTGACGCACGGTCGGAAGCGTTGTAAACCTTATTCAATGCTCTATACAACAATGGCAAAATATCTTTTCTTGAATAACTACAAAAATGATAGAAAATCAATTAAACTCAATGATATTTACATGATACGCAATATATACACTATAACGTAAAGTAAACGTATTTACAAACAAAGCGGGGTTTATTCGAACGATATTAACAAAAAGTATCGATAAGTGCAACAAAACATATATACAAAAATTGCTATAATTTGCACTTATCAAACTCTCCCCAACTTAAACTTGTTTGTCCCTAAACAAGAATCAAGCGACTCAAAGAAACAGAGTGACAACCAAAGAATCACGTATCAAGAGGTTTTGAAAAACAAAAACAAATGAATGGTTCAAATGAAAAACGGTACACACAAAGTAAATAGTTACCACTAAACTACGACGATGACATAATCACGAAACAAATGAAAAATACAAAAATCATGCCAAACATCCTAAAATAACACAAGTTCAAACGTGAATCACACCTAGCAAATACAATCATCGGTAGATAAAAACACAAAATGAGGTACTTTTCACTCACACAACAATCTTGCAAACAAAAGAATAAATTATCCAATCATCCAAAAATTCACATTGAACATACAAAGGCAAGAATCACAAGGGCTTTCAAGGTTATAGCATGGTCGGGTAAACAAACAAAGGGCAATTTCTAAAGGTAATTGAAATAAAAACTTGCCTAAACCTAAGGGAGTGATCAACTCACAAAGACTCAAACACAAAATTCCAATCAACTTCTTCCAAAATCCCAAGTGTTACACAACATACAATACTTATTTAGCAAATTATTTGAACTCTTTTTGTTTCTTTTCTCAAGGATTTTCTTTTTCTTTCTTTTTTTTTTCTTCTTTTCTTTTCTTTTCTTTTTCATATTTTTCTCTTTTTTCTTTTCTTTTTCAACCTCATATAACCCAACAAATGAGTAAACAATCATTCTCTCCCCAACTTGAATTCAACCACATCATCATGTGAATACTCCCTACTTTATAAGGCAAGGTAAAAGTTTATACAACAACACAAAGTTGAGGGTTCAAGAAAAAACGAAGGGGTTACGAATGATCACACGCTCACAAGGTGAATGACTATTTGGTTAGGTAGTTGTGCTCAAAATGAGACAAAATGCCTTGATCCTTTTCATGCTTTCATATAATCAACACAAATAAAAGATTAAACATAATAAAATCTAGTTAGAACAAGAATGGTGGTACTCCGCGCATATATGAACAATGGAAAGCTACCTTACAAAAAGGGTGGGAACTAAAGTGATTCACATCAAGAACAAGTATACAAAAGAATGAATGGCATGGAAGTTTGTAAAATGCCTAAGTATCATGAATATGCTAAAGTCTAGAAAGCGATAAACACATACCTTGGACGTGTACAAAACTTAACAATATCATTACCATACATCCGCAAGTTGAAACGATCAAACTTGGAACATCACCTTAAATTCCCTCAAGCTACTCAAAACAAACTCTTAAACAAACACAAAAACTATTAATATAAACAAACTAAAAGACAGGGTGAAAATGGATTAAACAAGTTGTAAAGTGAAGATTTGAGAATTTTACGAACAATCCAAGTACAACTTGTTTAATGAATATTCACCACACTACCTAAGCTAGGATGAAAAATTAATAACGAAACAAAAAAAATGATAAAACATGCTTGTTTTACGTCGTAAGCTCGACGCCTTTACTGTGCTTAGCTAGTAACTTACTCCTTTCATGCCATGGTGATGCCTCACCATGCAAACCTAAAGCAAGTGTCCTAACCAAAGACTTGAACAAACGTTACGGGAACAAAATGTATACAACACTTGAACAAACATAATGGAAAATAAACGCAAAACAAGTATCTATACAAACATATATACAATATAAACAATTATGTACAAAGATCCTAAACATCGAAACTATCGCAATGCAATTCAATATCAAAACCAATCCCCGGCAACGGCGCCATTTTGTTGGAGCGGTAAAGCGGCAAGCAACAAAAAGATTTGGAAGTAATTTTCCAAGAATTTATCGTGTTCACAGAGATCGGTGATATTGAACTGCCCTTCGACAATTTAAATATTATTGAGTTTGGGTTAAAATGGGTTTAAAGTAAAAGCAGAAAAATAAACATTAACACGAAAAGAATTCATTAATCAGAGAGAAGAAACATGTCCGGCATGCATATAATTGACTCCTCACAAACTTATACTTACCGACCAATTATACTCAACCTACAATACTCCTCAATAATATCCAGCATCGCTCACAATAGTGTCCATCTATGACACACTGAGCTGAGAGAACAACCGTGTTACCCTCGTCGACACTCTCGCAACCGACTCGAGATACGGAGGCATTATGCTTCGATACCCATAAAGATTGTTAGCTCTAAATCTATCTCTAACATCCAGAAACTAACAGATAATCATTCATAATCAAGGTTTGTGAAGTTTATCTCTAACACAACCCAACCAATGAGTAAATAATCATTCTCTCCCCAACTTGAATTCAACCACATCATCATGTTAATACTCCCTACTTTATAAGGCAAGGTAAAAGTGTATACAACAACACAAAGTTGAGGGTTCAAGAAAAACGAAGGGGTTACGAATGATCACACGCTCACAAGGTGAATGACTATTTGGTTAGGTAGTTGTGCTCAAAATGAAACAAAATGCCTTGATCATTTTCGTGCTTTCATATAATCAACACAAATAAAAGATTAAACATAATAAAATCCAGTTAGAACAAGAATGGTGGTACTCCGCGCATATATCAACAATGGAAAGCTACCTTACAAAAAGGGTGGGAACTAAAGTGATTCACATAAAGAACAAGTATACAAAATAATGAATGGCATGGAAGTTTGTAAAATGCCTAAGTATCATGAATATGCTAAAGTCTAGAAAGCGATAAACACATACCTTGGACGTGTACAAAACTTAACAATATCATTACCATACATCCGCAAGTTGAAACGATCAGACTTGGAACATCACCTTAAATTCCCTCAAGCTAATCAAAACAAACTCTTAGACAAAGACAAAAATTATTAATATAAACAAACTAAAAGACAGGGTGAAAATGGATTAAACAAGTTGTAAAGTGAAGATTTGAGAATTTTACGAACAATCCGAGTACAACTTGTTTATGAATATTCACCACACTACCTAAGTTGGAATGAAAAATTAATAACGAAACAAAAAAAATGATAAAACATGCTTGTTTTACGTCGTAAGCTTGACGCCTTTACTGTGCTTAGCTAGTAACTTACTCCTTTCATGCCATGGTGATGCCTCACCATGCAAACCTAAAGCAAGTGTCCTAACCAAACACTTGAACAAACATTACGGGAACAAAATGTATACAACACTTGAACAAACATAATGGAAAATAAATGCAAAACAAGTATCTATACAAACATATATACAATATAAACAATTATGTGCAAAGCTCCAAAACATCAAAACTATCGCAATGCAATTCAATATCAAAACCAATCCCTGGCAACGACACCATTTTGTTGGAGCGGTAAAGCGGCAAGCAACAAAAAGATTTGGAAGTATTTTTTCAAGAATTTATCGTGTTCACAGAGATCGGTGATATTGAACTGCCCTTCGACAATTTAAATATTATTGAGTTTGGGTTAAAATGGGTTTAAAGTAAAAGCAGAAAAATAAACATTAACACAAAAAAAATTCATTAATCAGAGAGAAGAAACATGTCCGGCATGCATATAATCGACTCCTCACAAACTTATACTTACCGACCAATTATACTCAACCTACAATACTCCTCAATAATATCCAGCATCGCTCACAATAGTGTCCATCTCTGACACACTGAGCTGAGAGAACAACCGTGTTACCCTCGTCGACACTCTCGCAACCGACTCGATATACGGAGGCATTATGCTTCGATACCCATAAAGATTGTTAGCTCAAAATCTATCTCTAACATCCAGAAACTAACAGATAATCATTCCTAATCAAGGTTTGTGAAGTTTAACTCTAACACAACCCAAACCCCGAGCATAAAGCGAAAAATCAAAGACAATCACCGATAAAGATTTGTAAGGCGGATTTTATACAACGTCATGGGTGAAAAATATACATAAGATCAAAGTAAATTCATATACAAAACCCAACAAATGAAGAATACACAAAGAAGAAGAGAAATGAACCAAAAATCTCCCGGTTTGTCGATGCCAATCGATGATCAATCCAACTCGGATCATCCGTGTGCAAGCTCCATGGTTGTTTCTAAGCTAATTCTATGAAAAAATGATGTTTGATGAAGTGGGAGCAAAAAATACCCAAACAATAACCTAAAAAATGTATGAAATGACTTAAATATCATTTCAAAATCTGTCAAGTTCGCAAAGCCAACTTCAAAATTTGGCACCTAAGTTCCTCAGGAACAGTTAAGCCGCCTCTGCGATTCTGCAAAAGTTCGCAAAACGAACTTTTATTCGCAACGCGAATATTCGCTGGAAAGTTCGCAAAGCGAACTTTGGTCCCTTTTTCTACTGCCTCAAGTCTGGGAGCATTCGCTGGGAAGTTTGCAAAGCGAACATTCATTGGAAAGTTCGTAAAGCGAACTTGACAGCGCACCAACCCTTGTTTTGACCACAACTTCTGAACCGTAACTCGATTGACACACGGTCGGAAGCGTTGGAAAGCTTATTCAATTCTCTATACAACAATGGCAAAATATCTTTGCTTGAATACCTACAAAAATGAGAGAAAATCAATTAAACTCAATGATATATATACGATGCGCAATATATACACTATAACGTAAAGTAAACATATTTACAAACAAAGCGGAGTTTATTCGAACGATATTAACAAAAAGTATCGATAAGTGCAACAAAACTTATATACAAAAATAGCTACAATTTGCACTTATCAGTAGGTGAGTCGTTTGGACAACTTCCTCAACAATTTCTCTTGAAGGAGGGTTGTTGGGTTTTGGGGGAGCCATGAGAACTCTCAATGAGAGCACCAAATGTTAAACTACACATAATTATCCTATAGATCTAAAATGACAAAGGAAGATAAAACATAAGACATAAACTTTCAGAATTTTTCATTACCAATAACTTCAAAACAACATACAATTTATCACTAGGGTTAGATAAAGACTTGGGTTATGGGCCCATTACAAATAATTACAAAGAAATAGAGACTTAGAAAATATTTCTAATAATACCCCCCATTCTAATAATAGAAATCTTTTAGTAAAATTGATTCTTTTTTGTTTCTAATGGGCCTCTTCTTAACACCCGAGGCCTTCTTATCCATAACGACATTAGACATCCACTTTGTATACGTTGGTTCAGAAATTAATCTGGTGTCTACCAGCTCCTTCACTGTGAACACGGTGGCTTTTGCTTTCTCTAGAGACTGCCTCATCTGCTATTGGGAGACATAGCGGATAGTGGAGTCAACATTCAACTGATGGCATGTTACACCCGAGTCGATACCAGACATTTCATGTGGACAGATAGTGAAAAGGCCTGTGTTGGCCTAGAAACATTCAATTAAGGTGAACCTCATTTCTAAGGGAAACCCGAATCATATCTTCACCAACTGGGTAGGGGTATCGTCTAGGTGGATAAACTCAAACTCACCATCCTGACATTGGTTAGACTTCATCCTCGCGAGCATATAGGTCGAACGTGTTGGTATTCACCAGATCTTCTCTACTTCTGTCACTGACGTGAGAACGTCCTTATGGACGAGCTCTTTGATTCGCTTCACCTCCTCCACGTCGATGCTAATCTTGGTCGACTTTCCTTCTATATCGTGATAGATTAGTTTCAGGTGGACGGGTGATAGGTTCCTTTTATATCGTAGTTCTATCAAACTTCATGCATTGCTGTTCTTGTGTGAACTTATGATATAGATCACTCAAAAAGATGATGTAATTTTATGCTACACGTTATGATCTTTGATCTATTCACGTTCTTGTGTGAACTTATGATATAGATCACTTAAGAAGATGATGTAATTTTATGCTACACGTTATGATTTTTGATCTATTCAATTGGAAAAAAGTCTTGAATATGTTGAATGGTTTTTTTTTTCAAAAGTAAAATTGATTTTATCACTATTTTTATGATTTTATTGTTGTTGTTACATTGCAGGGATCAAATGTTGGTGGCTACAGTGTACTGAATTAGCTTCTCTTTATAAAATTATACTTCATCTTTTCCTTATTCATAGGATACAGTTTTGAGATTTTATTTGTATTTATTCTCATGTTTTGAAAATGTTGTATATAAATTTAAATGTAAATATACCATAGGTCATCCATAACGAACATTCAAGAATTATCTAGTCATTTTTATTTAAGATCTCTTTACGGTGTTTAAAAATCCTCTTTAGATCCTCATGGCATTTTTAGTATCATCTTCATATAGTGTTGTCCGTTTTCCAACTACTTACAAGGACTTTCTCAAGTTCAAGGTTATACCGTAAAGCATGTTAAAGGCTTTATCTCTAGATAATTAAAGCTAGTTGCTTTAACTCTATGTTAGATATTGGTAGTTAGTTGTTGATGTAACTATCTAAGTAAGAGTTAGTGAAATTTGTAATTATTTTTCAAATTGATATATATATATATATATATATATATATATATATATATATATATATATATATATATATATATATATATATATATATATATATATATATATATATATATATATATATATATATATATATATAAGTTTCTCCTTGTAATATTCTTCTTGTAATAGTCGAATCACATTCAATGTTAATTTCACTTTTCTTCCATAAATTCTCTTAACTACAATATGGTATTAGAAGATATTTTATGATTATCTCACTTCCATTTTTCTTCATCTTCTTCATCTCCACCTCGTGATTCCTTGCTTCAATGGCAAACCATGATGATCCTTATTATATTCATTCATCAGATCATCTTGGCATTGTTTTGGTTTCACAACCATTAACTGGTGATAACTTCAATTCTTGGCGATGCGCGATAACAATGGCTCTTTATGGCAAGAATAAAACTGGATTTGTGGATGGCACGATTCCAAAACTAGAAGAAAACTCTCCTGAGTACCTTTCTTGGATGTGTAACAATTGCACAATTTGTTCACAGTTGCTCAATTCAGTTTCAAAGGAAATTTTTTGCAAGTGTCATATATGCTTTAAATGCTCCAGAAATCTGTAAAGAGCTTAGAGATCATTTTCAACGGAAAAAATGACCCTCGTGTTTTTTAGCTGAAAAATAATCTCCTTAGTTGCACATAAGGTTCCTCCACTGTCAGTGCCTACTACAATCAATTCAAGTCTCAGTAGGAGGAATTAGGGGAATATCGACCTGTTCATACTTGTTATTGTGGTGGAGTACAACCTATTGTTGATCACATTCAAAATGAACATATTCTTACTTTCTTGATGGGACTTACTAAATCTTTCAATTAGGTTCGTGGGACAATTTTACTAATGGACCATTTACCTTTAATCAATGTTGTTTTGTCCATGGTTACCCAAGATGAGAAATAAAACGGGGTCACAACAAGAATTTGTCTTAACTCGACTCGACTCGATAAGAATATGTTCAGCTCGAAACTCGACTCGAGTTCGACACGAACTTTATTTTAAGCTCAAACTCGACTCGTTTAAAGTTCACAGACAACTCGATTCAGCTCGTTAGATTCATCTATTTAGGTTCAACTCGTTTGTTTCACGAACTTAAAAGTGATTATTTTAAATCTATTTTTTTTCTATTTGACATCATAAGTTAATATTGTTTAAAATAAATATACTGAATTAATATAAAATTTATCAAATTAGAATTTAACTTTGTCTCCAAAGATCTACAACATAAAAAACTATCAAATAACAATCTTTCCAGAGATACATTTGAAACTCTAATTCAAAAATTACTCAATTAGGGTTTAACTTTGTCTTTCAACTTTATCTAAATATTTAGGAACCTTACAACTTTTAATAAAATGTTATACCAAAGACTACTAAAAGTTGATACATTTCCATCATAGAATGATTACACCCCCTGCAAATTTTCATTAGCAAATGTTGCTATGTCTCCAAGAAGAATGACTTTAAATGCTACTGCGAAAGCTTTGCTGTTATACTTACTACAAAAGAGACAGCCTGCAAAATACAAGATGATATTTTTCTAACCAAATAAATTCATATATTGCAACACTAACACAAAAATATCATGTCTTGCTATGCTACACCACCATAGTTTTCATCATCAATATATAACAAAATACATTATGATAAACATATATAGTAAAATTTGAAAGGCATGTCATTTACAAAACAAAACATCCAAAAAAAATAACTTGGAAGCTTAATAACCTAATTTATAGTAATTATAACTTCAAGAGCATAATAAACTTTAGTGTGCTTATTCTTTTCGCGGTTCTGACACTACATATTAACTTCGAAGATTAATTAAAATGTTACAAAACAACTTTTCATGTTTCTGGAATAGTACACAAATATTTTGAATTTGTATTATGGAAGAAGTAAAAAAGGACAGTGATCGTACCAGATCAGAAAGTAGATTAGTGGCCATCAAATGTCGTGAGCTCCGCTACTCCGGTGGTTATGAGACGGTAAGGGGGATGTACCTGCAAGGTACTCCGATGCCAAAGTTAGGACTGGAGCAAGCAAGTACAGAAACTGAGAGAGGGTATTTATATTGTGCCCCCAGTGCTCGGCCAACTGTCGTCTGCACTGGGTTGGGTTTCTAGGCCCAATACAGATAACTGCCAGGGCTTACGTGGCGTAAAGAAGACCAGCACGTGGTCTTCGCCCGGGGGTAATGATAAGTGTAAATTGTACCTATTTTTGTATATATGTTTTGTTGCACTTATCGATACTTTTTGTTGATACCGTTCGAATAAACCCCGCTTTGTTTATAAATACGTTTACTTTACGTTTTAGTGTATATATTGCGCATCGTGTAAATATCAATGAGTTCAATTGATTTTTTCTCATTTTTTCAGGTATTCAATCAAGTACATTTTGCCATTGTTGTATAGAGCTTTGAATAAGCTTTCCAACGCTTCGAACTGGGCGAAAAACGGAGTTACGGTTCAAAAGTTACGAATAAAACAGTGCAGGATTGTTGCTGTTGCTGTCAGCTACGCCTCTGCTGCGCCGGGCGGTACATTTTGAGCGCCGGGCGGTGAGATTAGAGCGCCGGGAGATGCTGCGGCAGAGGAAATAAGAGAGTTGAAATAAGAGACTCACAGGAGCGTTCCATATTTTTTGGCTGGCGTCGGCCGATACTAGATATTTGTTGCCAGACTGTTTACGTACACAGCTGGTGTGAGTGGAATAATGGGCTCCATTGGGCGGTGCATTCTAGCGCCGGGCGGTGGGTCTGAAACTGAATTTTGTATTTAGTTCATTTTACTTCATTTTTTGGTGGTTATGTTGTTTGGGGTGGTTTTGCTCTCCCAACTTCATCAACCTCATTCTTTGGTGTGATTTAGCTTAGAAACAACATATGGAGTGTATATCTTGACAATCCGGAGTCGAATCCACTTCAATCTGAGTTGATAAACCGTGAGATTTGTGTTCTTCTTCCTTCCTCTCTATGTATTCTTCATTTGTTGGGGTTTTGTATGTAATTTTATCTTGATTGTATGTATATTTATGGATCTTTGTATAAAATCTCTTTTACAACTCTTAATCGATGTCATCTTTGCTTTACTATCTATTTTAATGGGTTTGATTCGCTATAGAAATATACTTTTCTAACTCGACCTAAGATGTATGTCTATTGGCTGTGGGAAGCGGTCTAATATTCACGTGTGTGTATAGATTCTTAATGCTCTGTGTTGTTGAGTTGCGTGAGACATCACCTCTGAGAGAATGTGATTGATCTCTCAACTTTTGCGTTAGACATAACCTCTTGTTGTGAGCGATACGTGGGGATTTTGACGAGTGATTTAGGTTGCGTGCATTTGATCCATATATATTTTTTAATGTTTGATGGGTAGATTGAAATACAACTCCTGACGAGTTTTATCGCGTCTTAAGAATGTATTTATTTTATTATCTTATGTTTTTCTTTTTGTACTTTTATCTGAAACCAATTCAAAACCAAACTCATAAACGCGAGAGACTGTCGAACGACATTCTTTCCCTCGAACCGATCTCTGTGGACACGACATAAATCCCGGAGGGAATTCTTTTCGAAAATAAATATTTTTGCTGCTTGCCTTATTCTGCATTCAACAAAATGGCGTCGTTGTCGGGGATTGGTTTTGATATTGAATCGCATTGCGATAGTTTCTTTATTTTTGAGTTTTGTAGATATCGTATATATTGTATATTTTCACTTGTTATACTGATACTTCTAGATTAACGTTTGTTTAAGTGTTTAGTTAGGACACTTGCTTTTGGTTTGCGCGGTGAGGCATCACTATGGCATGAAGGAAGGAAGTTACTAGCTAAGCATTGTAAAGGCGTCGAGCTTACGATGTAAAACAAGCATGGTGTATTCTTTTCTTTTGTTGTTGTTTATCTTAGGTAGTGTGGTGAACATTCATTAAACAAGTTGTACTCGAATTTTTCGTAAATTCTCAAATCTTAACACAACTTGTTTAATGAATTTTCTACCGATTTTTCAGTTTGTTAATATTAATAGTTTTCGTGTTTTTCAATGAACTTGATTTGAATAACTTGAAGAAATTTGGTGTTTGTCCATTTTTTATCGTTTCAACTTGCGAATGTGTGGTAATGATATTGTTAAGTTTTGTTCACGTCCAAGGTATGTATTTATCGCTTTCCATACTTTAGCATATTCATGATACTTAGGCTTTTTACAAACTTCCATGCCATTCATTCTTTTGTATACTTGTTCTTGTTGTGAATCACTTTAGTTCCCAACCTTTTTGTGAGGAAGTCTTCTATTGTTCATATATGCACGGAGTACCAACATTCTTGTTTTAACTGAACTTTATTATGTTGAATCTTTTGTTTGTGTTGATTATATGAATGCATGAAAAGGATCAAGACAATTTTGTTTCATTTTGAGCACAACTACCTAGCCAAATAGTCATTCACCTTGTGAGCGTGTGATCTTTCGTAACCCCTTTGAGCTTTTTGATCCATGTTTTATTTGAACTTAATGCTTGTCTATGAGTATTTAGTTCACTTATTTTTGAATGGATTTTGTTTTTTCTTGAACCCTTAATTTTGTGTTGTTGTATGAATGTTTACCTTGCCTTAGAAAGTATGGAGTATTCACATGATGATGTGGTTGAATTCAAGTTGGGGAGAGAATGATTGTTTACTCATTAGTTGTTTTCTATGAGGATGAAAAAGAAAAGAAAAAAGAGAAAAATATGAAAAAGAAAAGAAAAAAGAAAAAAAGAAAGAAACAGAAAATCCTTGAAAAAGGAAAGAAAAAGAGTTCAAATAATTGTGCTAAATAAGTATTGTCTTTTGTGTAACACTTGGGACGAAAGAGGAAGTTTGATTGAAATTTTGTGTTTGAACTTTTGTGAGTTGATAACTCTCGTAGGTATAGGCAAGATTTTATTTCAATTACCTTTAGAAATTTCCCCTTGTTTGTTTACCCGACCATGCTACAACCTTGAAAGTCCTTGTGATTCTTGCCTTTGTATGTTCAATATGATTTTTGGATGGTTTCATAATTTAGTCTATTGTTTGTATGATTGTTGTGTGAGTGATAAGAACCTCATTTTGTGTTTTTCATCTACCGATGATTGTTTTTGCTAGGTGTGATTCACATTTGAACTTGTGTTGTTTTAGGATGTTTGGCATGATTTTTGTATTTTGCATTTGTTTCGTGACTATGTTATCGTCGTAGTTTAGTGGTAAGTATTTACTTTGTGTGTACCATTTTCATTTGAACCATTCATTTGTCCGATTTTCAAAACCTGTTGATTCGTGATTCTTTGGTTTTCACAATGTTTCTTCGAGTTGTTTGATTTTTGTTTGAGGACAAACAATTAGGTAAGTTGGGGAGAGTTTGATAAGTGCAAATTGTACCTATTTTTGTATATATGTTTTGTTGCACTTATCGATACTTTTTGTTGATATCGTTCGAATAAACCCCGCTTTGTTTGTAAATACATTTACTTTACGTTTTAGTGTATATATTGCATATCGTGTAAATATCAATGAGTTTAATTGATTTTCTCTCATTTTTGCAGATATTTAATCAAGGATATTTTTCCATTGTTGTATAGAGCTTTGAATAAGCATTCCAACGCTTCGAACTGAGCGAAAAATGGAGTTACAGTTCAAAAGTTACAAATAAAACAGTGCAGGATTTTTGCTGTTGCTGTCAGTTGCGCCGGGCGGTGAGATTTGAGCGTCGGGCGGTGCTGCGGCGGACGAAATAAGAGAATTGAAATAAGAGACTTACAGGAGCGTTCCATATTTTTGGCTAGCGCCGGGCGGTACTTCTAGAGCCGGGCGGTACTAGATATTTGTTGCCAGGCTGTTTACGTACACAGCTGGTGTGAGTGGAATAATGGGCTCCACTGGGCGGTGCATTCTAGCGCCGGGCGGTGGGTCTGAAACTGAATATTGTATTTAGTTCATTTTACTTCATTTTTTGGTGGTTATGTTGTTTGGGGTGGTTTTTGCTCTCCCAACTTCATCAACCTCATTCTTTGGTGTGATTTAGCTTAGAAACAACATATGGAGTGTATATCTTGACAATCCGGAGTCGAATCCACTTCAATCTGAGTTGATAAACCGTGAGATTTGTGTTCTTCTTCCTTCCTCTCTATGTATTCTTCATTTGTTGGGGTTTTGTATGTAATTTTATCTTGATTGTATGTATATTTATGGATCTTTGTATAAAATCTCTTTTACAACTCTTAATCGATGTCATCTTTGCTTTACTATCTATTTTAATGGGTTTGATTCGCTATAGAAATATACTTTTCTAACTCGACCTAAGATGTATGTCTATTGGCTGTGGGAAGCGGTCTAATATTCACGTGTGTGTATAGATTCTTAATGCTCTGTGTTGTTGAGTTGCGTGAGACATCACCTCTGAGAGAATGTGATTGATCTCTCAACTTTTGCGTTAGACATAACCTCTTGTTGTGAGCGATACGTGGGGATTTTGACGAGTGATTTAGGTTGCGTGCATTTGATCCATATATATTTTTTAATGTTTGATGGGTAGATTGAAATACAACTCCTGACGAGTTTTATCGCGTCTTAAGAATGTATTTATTTTATTATCTTATGTTTTTCTTTTTGTACTTTTATCTGAAACCAATTCAAAACCAAACTCATAAACGCGAGAGACTGTCGAACGACATTCTTTCCCTCGAACCGATCTCTGTGGACACGACATAAATCCCGGAGGGAATTCTTTTCGAAAATAAATATTTTTGCTGCTTGCCTTATTCTGCATTCAACAAAATGGCGTCGTTGTCGGGGATTGGTTTTGATATTGAATCGCATTGCGATAGTTTCTTTATTTTTGAGTTTTGTAGATATCGTATATATTGTATATTTTCACTTGTTATACTGATACTTCTAGATTAACGTTTGTTTAAGTGTTTAGTTAGGACACTTGCTTTTGGTTTGCGCGGTGAGGCATCACTATGGCATGAAGGAAGGAAGTTACTAGCTAAGCATTGTAAAGGCGTCGAGCTTACGATGTAAAACAAGCATGGTGTATTCTTTTCTTTTGTTGTTGTTTATCTTAGGTAGTGTGGTGAACATTCATTAAACAAGTTGTACTCGAATTTTTCGTAAATTCTCAAATCTTAACACAACTTGTTTAATGAATTTTCTACCGATTTTTCAGTTTGTTAATATTAATAGTTTTCGTGTTTTTCAATGAACTTGATTTGAATAACTTGAAGAAATTTGGTGTTTGTCCATTTTTTATCGTTTCAACTTGCGAATGTGTGGTAATGATATTGTTAAGTTTTGTTCACGTCCAAGGTATGTATTTATCGCTTTCCATACTTTAGCATATTCATGATACTTAGGCTTTTTACAAACTTCCATGCCATTCATTCTTTTGTATACTTGTTCTTGTTGTGAATCACTTTAGTTCCCAACCTTTTTGTGAGGAAGTCTTCTATTGTTCATATATGCACGGAGTACCAACATTCTTGTTTTAACTGAACTTTATTATGTTGAATCTTTTGTTTGTGTTGATTATATGAATGCATGAAAAGGATCAAGACAATTTTGTTTCATTTTGAGCACAACTACCTAGCCAAATAGTCATTCACCTTGTGAGCGTGTGATCTTTCGTAACCCCTTTGAGCTTTTTGATCCATGTTTTATTTGAACTTAATGCTTGTCTATGAGTATTTAGTTCACTTATTTTTGAATGGATTTTGTTTTTTCTTGAACCCTTAATTTTGTGTTGTTGTATGAATGTTTACCTTGCCTTAGAAAGTATGGAGTATTCACATGATGATGTGGTTGAATTCAAGTTGGGGAGAGAATGATTGTTTACTCATTAGTTGTTTTCTATGAGGATGAAAAAGAAAAGAAAAAAGAGAAAAATATGAAAAAGAAAAGAAAAAAGAAAAAAAGAAAGAAACAGAAAATCCTTGAAAAAGGAAAGAAAAAGAGTTCAAATAATTGTGCTAAATAAGTATTGTCTTTTGTGTAACACTTGGGACGAAAGAGGAAGTTTGATTGAAATTTTGTGTTTGAACTTTTGTGAGTTGATAACTCTCGTAGGTATAGGCAAGATTTTATTTCAATTACCTTTAGAAATTTCCCCTTGTTTGTTTACCCGACTATGCTACAACCTTGAAAGTCCTTGTGATTCTTGCCTTTGTATGTTCAATATGATTTTTGGATGGTTTCATAATTTAGTCTATTGTTTGTATGATTGTTGTGTGAGTGATAAGAACCTCATTTTGTGTTTTTCATCTACCGATGATTGTTTTTGCTAGGTGTGATTCACATTTGAACTTGTGTTGTTTTAGGATGTTTGGCATGATTTTTGTATTTTGCATTTGTTTCGTGACTATGTTATCGTCGTAGTTTAGTGGTAAGTATTTACTTTGTGTGTACCATTTTCATTTGAACCATTCATTTGTCCGATTTTCAAAACCTGTTGATTCGTGATTCTTTGGTTTTCACAATGTTTCTTCGAGTTGTTTGATTTTTGTTTGAGGACAAACAATTAGGTAAGTTGGGGAGAGTTTGATAAGTGCAAATTGTACCTATTTTTGTATATATGTTTTGTTGCACTTATCGATACTTTTTGTTGATATCGTTCGAATAAACCCCGCTTTGTTTGTAAATACATTTACTTTACGTTTTAGTGTATATATTGCATATCGTGTAAATATCAATGAGTTTAATTGATTTTCTCTCATTTTTGCAGATATTTAATCAAGGATATTTTTCCATTGTTGTATAGAGCTTTGAATAAGCATTCCAACGCTTCGAACTGAGCGAAAAATGGAGTTACAGTTCAAAAGTTACAAATAAAACAGTGCAGGATTTTTGCTGTTGCTGTCAGTTGCGCCGGGCGGTGAGATTTGAGCGTCGGGCGGTGCTGCGGCGGACGAAATAAGAGAATTGAAATAAGAGACTTACAGGAGCGTTCCATATTTTTGGCTAGCGCCGGGCGGTACTTCTAGAGCCGGGCGGTACTAGATATTTGTTGCCAGGCTGTTTACGTACACAGCTGGTGTGAGTGGAATAATGGGCTCCACTGGGCGGTGCATTCTAGCGCCGGGCGGTGGGTCTGAAACTGAATATTGTATTTAGTTCATTTTACTTCATTTTTTGGTGGTTATGTTGTTTGGGGTGGTTTTTGCTCTCCCAACTTCATCAACCTCATTCTTTGGTGTGATTTAGCTTAGAAACAACATATGGAGTGTATATCTTGACAATCCGGAGTCGAATCCACTTCAATCTGAGTTGATAAACCGTGAGATTTGTGTTCTTCTTCCTTCCTCTCTATGTATTCTTCATTTGTTGGGGTTTTGTATGTAATTTTATCTTGATTGTATGTATATTTATGGATCTTTGTATAAAATCTCTTTTACAACTCTTAATCGATGTCATCTTTGCTTTACTATCTATTTTAATGGGTTTGATTCGCTATAGAAATATACTTTTCTAACTCGACCTAAGATGTATGTCTATTGGCTGTGGGAAGCGGTCTAATATTCACGTGTGTGTATAGATTCTTAATGCTCTGTGTTGTTGAGTTGCGTGAGACATCACCTCTGAGAGAATGTGATTGATCTCTCAACTTTTGCGTTAGACATAACCTCTTGTTGTGAGCGATACGTGGGGATTTTGACGAGTGATTTAGGTTGCGTGCATTTGATCCATATATATTTTTTAATGTTTGATGGGTAGATTGAAATACAACTCCTGACGAGTTTTATCGCGTCTTAAGAATGTATTTATTTTATTATCTTATGTTTTTCTTTTTGTACTTTTATCTGAAACCAATTCAAAACCAAACTCATAAACGCGAGAGACTGTCGAACGACATTCTTTCCCTCGAACCGATCTCTGTGGACACGACATAAATCCCGGAGGGAATTCTTTTCGAAAATAAATATTTTTGCTGCTTGCCTTATTCTGCATTCAACAAAATGGCGTCGTTGTCGGGGATTGGTTTTGATATTGAATCGCATTGCGATAGTTTCTTTATTTTTGAGTTTTGTAGATATCGTATATATTGTATATTTTCACTTGTTATACTGATACTTCTAGATTAACGTTTGTTTAAGTGTTTAGTTAGGACACTTTCTTTTGGTTTGCGCGGTGAGGCATCACTATGGCATGAAGGAAGGAAGTTACTAGCTAAGCATTGTAAAGGCGTCGAGCTTACGATGTAAAACAAGCATGGTGTATTCTTTTCTTTTGTTGTTGTTTATCTTAGGTAGTGTGGTGAACATTCATTAAACAAGTTGTACTCGAATTTTTCGTAAATTCTCAAATCTTAACACAACTTGTTTAATGAATTTTCTACCGATTTTTCAGTTTGTTAATATTAATAGTTTTCGTGTTTTTCAATGAACTTGATTTGAATAACTTGAGGAAATTTGGTGTTTGTCCATTTTTTATCGTTTCAACTTGCGAATGTGTGGTAATGATATTGTTAAGTTTTGTTCACGTCCAAGGTATGTATTTATCGCTTTCCATACTTTAGCATATTCATGATACTTAGGCTTTTTACAAACTTCCATGCCATTCATTCTTTTGTATACTTGTTCTTGTTGTGAATCACTTTAGTTCCCAACCTTTTTGTGAGGAAGCCTTCTATTGTTCATATATGCACGGAGTACCAACATTCTTGTTTTAACTGAACTTTATTATGTTGAATCTTTTGTTTGTGTTGATTATATGAATGCATGAAAAGGATCAAGACAATTTTGTTTCATTTTGAGCACAACTACCTAGCCAAATAGTCATTCACCTTGTGAGCGTGTGATCTTTCGTAACCCCTTTGAGCTTTTTGATCCATGTTTTATTTGAACTTAATGCTTGTCTATGAGTATTTAGTTCACTTATTTTTGAATGGATTTTGTTTTTTCTTGAACCCTCAATTTTGTGTTGTTGTATGAATGTTTACCTTGCCTTAGAAAGTATGGAGTATTCACATGATGATGTGGTTGAATTCAAGTTGGGGAGAGAATGATTGTTTACTCATTAGTTGTTTTCTATGAGGATGAAAAAGAAAAGAAAAAAGAGAAAAATATGAAAAAGAAAAGAAAAAAGAGAAAAAGAAAGAAACAGAAAATCCTTGAAAAAGGAAAGAAAAAGAGTTCAAATAATTGTGCTAAATAAGTATTGTGTTTTGTGTAACACTTGGGACGAAAGAGGAAGTTTGATTGAAATTTTGTGTTTGAACTTTTGTGAGTTGATAACTCTCGTAGGTTTAGGCAAGATTTTATTTCAATTACCTTTAGAAATTTCCCCTTGTTTGTTTACCCGACCATGCTACAACCTTGAAAGTCCTTGTGATTCTTGCCTTTGTATGTTCAATATGATTTTTGGATGGTTTCATAATTTAGTCTATTGTTTGTATGATTGTTGTGTGAGTGATAAGAACCTCATTTTGTGTTTTTCATCTACCGATGATTGTTTTTGCTAGGTGTGATTCACATTTGAACTTGTGTTGTTTTAGGATGTTTGGCATGATTTTTGTATTTTGCATTTGTTTCGTGACTATGTTATCGTCGTAGTTTAGTGGTAAGTATTTACTTTGTGTGTACCATTTTCATTTGAACCATTCATTTGTCCGATTTTCAAAACCTGTTGATTCGTGATTCTTTGGTTTTCACAATGTTTCTTCGAGTTGTTTGATTTTTGTTTGAGGACAAACAATTAGGTAAGTTGGGGAGAGTTTGATAAGTGCAAATTGTACCTATTTTTGTATATATGTTTTGTTGCACTTATCGATACTTTTTGTTGATATCGTTCGAATAAACCCCGCTTTGTTTGTAAATACGTTTACTTTAAGTTTTAGTGTATATATTGCATATCGTGTAAATATCAATGAGTTTAATTGATTTTCTCTCATTTTTAAAGATATTTAATCAAGGATATTTTTCCATTGTTGTATAGAGCTTTGAATAAGCATTCCAACGCTTCGAACTGAGCGAAAAATGGAGTTACAGTTCAAAAGTTACAAATAAAACAGTGCAGGATTTTTGCTGTTGCTGTCAGTTGCGCCGGGCGGTGAGATTTGAGCGTCGGGCGGTGCTGCGGCGGACGAAATAAGAGAATTGAAATAAGAGACTTACAGGAGCGTTCCATATTTTTGGCTAGCGCCGGGCGGTACTTCTAGAGCCGGGCGGTACTAGATATTTGTTGCCAGGCTGTTTACGTACACAGCTGGTGTGAGTGGAATAATGGGCTCCACTGGGCGGTGCATTCTAGCGCCGGGCGGTGGGTTTGAAACTGATTTTTGTATTTAGTTCATTTTACTTCATTTTTTGGTGGTTATGTTGTTTGGGGTGGTTTTTGCTCTCCCAACTTCATCAACCTCATTCTTTGGTGTGATTTAGCTTAGAAACAACATATGGAGTGTATATCTTGACAATCCGGAGTCGAATCCACTTCAATCTGAGTTGATAAACCGTGAGATTCGTGTTCTTCTTCCTTCCTCTCTATGTATTCTTCATTTGTTGGGGTTTTGTATGTAATTTTATCTTGATTGTATGTATATTTATGGATCTTTGTATAAAATCTCTTTTACAACTCTTAATCGATGTCATCTTTGCTTTACTATCTATTTTAATGGGTTTGATTCGCTATAGAAATATACTTTTCTAACTCAACCTAAGATGTATGTCTATTGGCTGTGGGAAGCGGTCTAATATTCATGTGTGTGTATAGATTCTTAATGCTCTGTGTTGTTGAGTTGCGTGAGACATCACCTCTGAGAGAATGTGATTGATCTCTCAACTTTTGCGTTAGACATAACCTCTTGTTGTGAGCGATACGTGGGGATTTTGACGAGTGATTTAGGTTGCGTGCATTTGATCCATATATATTTTTTAATGTTTGATGGGTAGATTGAAATACAACTCCTGACGAGTTTTATCGCGTCTTAAGAATGTATTTATTTTATTATCTTATGTTTTTCTTTTTGTACTTTTATCCGAAACCAATTCAAAACCAAACTCATAAACGCGAGAGACTGTCGAACGACATTCTTTCCCTCGAACCGATCTCTCTGGACACGACATAAATCCCGGAGGGAATTCTTTTCGAAAATAAATATTTTTGCTGCTTGCCTTATTCTGCATTCAACAAAATGGCGTCGTTGTCGGGGATTGGTTTTGATATTGAATCGCATTGCGATAGTTTCTTTATTTTTGAGTTTTGTAGATATCGTATATATTGTATATTTTCACTTGTTATACTGATACTTCTAGATTAACGTTTGTTTAAGTGTTTAGTTAGGACACTTGCTTTTGGTTTGCGCGGTGAGGCATCACTATGGCATGAAGGAAGGAAGTTACTAGCTAAGCATTGTAAAGGCGTCGAGCTTACGATGTAAAACAAGCATGGTGTATTCTTTTCTTTTGTTGTTGTTTATCTTAGGTAGTTTGGTGAACATTCATTAAACAAGTTGTACTCGAATTTTTCGTAAATTCTCAAATCTTAACACAACTTGTTTAATGAATTTTCTACCGATTTTTCAGTTTGTTAATATTAATAGTTTTCGTGTTTTTCAATGAACTTGATTTGAATAACTTGAGGAAATTTGGTGTTTGTCCATTTTTTATCGTTTCAACTTGCGAATGTGTGGTAATGATATTGTTAAGTTTTGTTCACGTCCAAGGTATGTATTTATCGCTTTCTATACTTTAGCATATTCATGATACTTAGGCTTTTTACAAACTTCCATGCCATTCATTCTTTTGTATACTTGTTCTTGTTGTGAATCACTTTAGTTCCCAACCTTTTTGTGAGGAAGCCTTCTATTGTTCATATATGCACGGAGTACCAACATTCTTGTTTTAACTGAACTTTATTATGTTGAATCTTTTGTTTGTGTTGATTATATGAATGCATGAAAAGGATCAAGACAATTTTGTTTCATTTTGAGCACAACTACCTAGCCAAATAGTCATTCACCTTGTGAGCGTGTGATCTTTCGTAACCCCTTTGAGCTTTTTGATCCATGTTTTATTTGAACTTAATGCTTGTCTATGAGTATTTAGTTCACTTATTTTTGAATGGATTTTGTTTTTTCTTGAACCCTCAATTTTGTGTTGTTGTATGAATGTTTACCTTGCCTTAGAAAGTATGGAGTATTCACATGATAATGTGGTTGAATTCAAGTTGGGGAGAGAATGATTGTTTACTCATTAGTTGTTTTCTATGAGGATGAAAAAGAAAAGAAAAAAGAGAAAAATATGAAAAAGAAAAGAAAAAAGAGAAAAAGAAAGAAACAGAAAATCCTTGAAAAAGGAAAGAAAAAGAGTTCAAATAATTGTGCTAAATAAGTATTGTGTTTTGTGTAACACTTGGGATGAAAGAGGAAGTTTGATTGAAATTTTGTGTTTGAACTTTTGTGAGTTGATAACTCTCGTAGGTTTAGGCAAGATTTTATTTCAATTACCTTTAGAAATTTCCCCTTGTTTGTTTACCCGACCATGCTACAACCTTGAAAGTCCTTGTGATTCTTGCCTTTGTATGTTCAATATGATTTTTGGATGGTTTCATAATTTAGTCTATTGTTTGTATGATTGTTGTGTGAGTGATAAGAACCTCATTTTGTGTTTTTCATCTACCGATGATTGTTTTTGCTAGGTGTGATTCACATTTGAACTTGTGTTGTTTTAGGATGTTTGGCATGATTTTTGTATTTTGCATTTGTTTCGTGACTATGTTATCGTCGTAGTTTAGTGGTAAGTATTTACTTTGTGTGTACCATTTTCATTTGAACCATTCATTTGTCCGATTTTCAAAACCTGTTGATTCATGATTCTTTGGTTTTCACAATGTTTCTTCGAGTTGTTTGATTTTTGTTTGAGGACAAACAATTAGGTAAGTTGGGGAGAGTTTGATAAGTGCAAATTGTACCTATTTTTGTATATATGTTTTGCTGCACTTATCGATACTTTTTGTTGATATCGTTCGAATAAACCCCGCTTTGTTTGTAAATACGTTTACTTTAAGTTTTAGTGTATATATTGCATATCGTGTAAATATCAATGAGTTTAATTGATTTTCTCTCATTTTTAAAGATATTTAATCAAGGATATTTTTCCATTGTTGTATAGAGCTTTGAATAAGCATTCCAACGCTTCGAACTGAGCGAAAAATGGAGTTACAGTTCAAAAGTTACAAATAAAACAGTGCAGGATTTTTGCTGTTGCTGTCAGTTGCGCCGGGCGGTGAGATTTGAGCGTCGGGCGGTGCTGCGGCGGACGAAATAAGAGAATTGAAATAAGAGACTTACAGGAGCGTTCCATATTTTTGGCTAGCGCCGGGCGGTACTTCTAGAGCCGGGCGGTACTAGATATTTGTTGCCAGGCTGTTTACGTACACAGCTGGTGTGAGTGGAATAATGGGCTCCACTGGGCGGTGCATTCTAGCGCCGGGCGGTGGGTTTGAAACTGATTTTTGTATTTAGTTCATTTTACTTCATTTTTTGGTGGTTATGTTGTTTGGGGTGGTTTTTGCTCTCCCAACTTCATCAACCTCATTCTTTGGTGTGATTTAGCTTAGAAACAACATATGGAGTGTATATCTTGACAATCCGGAGTCGAATCCACTTCAATCTGAGTTGATAAACCGTGAGATTCGTGTTCTTCTTCCTTCCTCTCTATGTATTCTTCATTTGTTGGGGTTTTGTATGTAATTTTATCTTGATTGTATGTATATTTATGGATCTTTGTATAAAATCTCTTTTACAACTCTTAATCGATGTCATCTTTGCTTTACTATCTATTTTAATGGGTTTGATTCGCTATAGAAATATACTTTTCTAACTCGACCTAAGATGTATGTCTATTGGCTGTGGGAAGCGGTCTAATATTCATGTGTGTGTATAGATTCTTAATGCTCTGTGTTGTTGAGTTGCGTGAGACATCACCTCTGAGAGAATGTGATTGATCTCTCAACTTTTGCGTTAGACATAACCTCTTGTTGTGAGCGATACGTGGGGATTTTGACGAGTGATTTAGGTTGCGTGCATTTGATCCATATATATTTTTTAATGTTTGATGGGTAGATTGAAATACAACTCCTGACGAGTTTTATCGCGTCTTAAGAATGTATTTATTTTATTATCTTATGTTTTTCTTTTTGTACTTTTATCCGAAACCAATTCAAAACCAAACTCATAAACGCGAGAGACTGTCGAACGACATTCTTTCCCTCGAACCGATCTCTCTGGACACGACATAAATCCCGGAGGGAATTCTTTTCGAAAATAAATATTTTTGCTGCTTGCCTTATTCTGCATTCAACAAAATGGCGTCGTTGTCGGGGATTGGTTTTGATATTGAATCGCATTGCGATAGTTTCTTTATTTTTGAGTTTTGTAGATATCGTATATATTGTATATTTTCACTTGTTATACTGATACTTCTAGATTAACGTTTGTTTAAGTGTTTAGTTAGGACACTTGCTTTTGGTTTGCGCGGTGAGGCATCACTATGGCATGAAGGAAGGAAGTTACTAGCTAAGCATTGTAAAGGCGTCGAGCTTACGATGTAAAACAAGCATGGTGTATTCTTTTCTTTTGTTGTTGTTTATCTTAGGTAGTTTGGTGAACATTCATTAAACAAGTTGTACTCGAATTTTTCGTAAATTCTCAAATCTTAACACAACTTGTTTAATGAATTTTCTACCGATTTTTCAGTTTGTTAATATTAATAGTTTTCGTGTTTTTCAATGAACTTGATTTGAATAACTTGAGGAAATTTGGTGTTTGTCCATTTTTTATCGTTTCAACTTGCGAATGTGTGGTAATGATATTGTTAAGTTTTGTTCACGTCCAAGGTATGTATTTATCGCTTTCTATACTTTAGCATATTCATGATACTTAGGCTTTTTACAAACTTCCATGCCATTCATTCTTTTGTATACTTGTTCTTGTTGTGAATCACTTTAGTTCCCAACCTTTTTGTGAGGAAGCCTTCTATTGTTCATATATGCACGGAGTACCAACATTCTTGTTTTAACTGAACTTTATTATGTTGAATCTTTTGTTTGTGTTGATTATATGAATGCATGAAAAGGATCAAGACAATTTTGTTTCATTTTGAGCACAACTACCTAGCCAAATAGTCATTCACCTTGTGAGCGTGTGATCTTTCGTAACCCCTTTGAGCTTTTTGATCCATGTTTTATTTGAACTTAATGCTTGTCTATGAGTATTTAGTTCACTTATTTTTGAATGGATTTTGTTTTTTCTTGAACCCTCAATTTTGTGTTGTTGTATGAATGTTTACCTTGCCTTAGAAAGTATGGAGTATTCACATGATAATGTGGTTGAATTCAAGTTGGGGAGAGAATGATTGTTTACTCATTAGTTGTTTTCTATGAGGATGAAAAAGAAAAGAAAAAAGAGAAAAATATGAAAAAGAAAAGAAAAAAGAGAAAAAGAAAGAAACAGAAAATCCTTGAAAAAGGAAAGAAAAAGAGTTCAAATAATTGTGCTAAATAAGTATTGTGTTTTGTGTAACACTTGGGATGAAAGAGGAAGTTTGATTGAAATTTTGTGTTTGAACTTTTGTGAGTTGATAACTCTCGTAGGTTTAGGCAAGATTTTATTTCAATTACCTTTAGAAATTTCCCCTTGTTTGTTTACCCGACCATGCTACAACCTTGAAAGTCCTTGTGATTCTTGCCTTTGTATGTTCAATATGATTTTTGGATGGTTTCATAATTTAGTCTATTGTTTGTATGATTGTTGTGTGAGTGATAAGAACCTCATTTTGTGTTTTTCATCTACCGATGATTGTTTTTGCTAGGTGTGATTCACATTTGAACTTGTGTTGTTTTAGGATGTTTGGCATGATTTTTGTATTTTGCATTTGTTTCGTGACTATGTTATCGTCGTAGTTTAGTGGTAAGTATTTACTTTGTGTGTACCATTTTCATTTGAACCATTCATTTGTCCGATTTTCAAAACCTGTTGATTCATGATTCTTTGGTTTTCACAATGTTTCTTCGAGTTGTTTGATTTTTGTTTGAGGACAAACAATTAGGTAAGTTGGGGAGAGTTTGATAAGTGCAAATTGTACCTATTTTTGTATATATGTTTTGCTGCACTTATCGATACTTTTTGTTGATATCGTTCGAATAAACCCCGCTTTGTTTGTAAATACGTTTACTTTAAGTTTTAGTGTATATATTGCATATCGTGTAAATATCAATGAGTTTAATTGATTTTCTCTCATTTTTAAAGATATTTAATCAAGGATATTTTTCCATTGTTGTATAGAGCTTTGAATAAGCATTCCAACGCTTCGAACTGAGCGAAAAATGGAGTTACAGTTCAAAAGTTACAAATAAAACAGTGCAGGATTTTTGCTGTTGCTGTCAGTTGCGCCGGGCGGTGAGATTTGAGCGTCGGGCGGTGCTGCGGCGGACGAAATAAGAGAATTGAAATAAGAGACTTACAGGAGCGTTCCATATTTTTGGCTAGCGCCGGGCGGTACTTCTAGAGCCGGGCGGTACTAGATATTTGTTGCCAGGCTGTTTACGTACACAGCTGGTGTGAGTGGAATAATGGGCTCCACTGGGCGGTGCATTCTAGCGCTGGGCGGTGGGTTTGAAACTGATTTTTGTATTTAGTTCATTTTACTTCATTTTTTGGTGGTTATGTTGTTTGGGGTGGTTTTTGCTCTCCCAACTTCATCAACCTCATTCTTTGGTGTGATTTAGCTTAGAAACAACATATGGAGTGTATATCTTGACAATCCGGAGTCGAATCCACTTCAATCTGAGTTGATAAACCGTGAGATTCGTGTTCTTCTTCCTTCCTCTCTATGTATTCTTCATTTGTTGGGGTTTTGTATGTAATTTTATCTTGATTGTATGTATATTTATGGATCTTTGTATAAAATCTCTTTTACAACTCTTAATCGATGTCATCTTTGCTTTACTATCTATTTTAATGGGTTTGATTCGCTATAGAAATATACTTTTCTAACTCGACCTAAGATGTATGTCTATTGGCTGTGGGAAGCGGTCTAATATTCATGTGTGTGTATAGATTCTTAATGCTCTGTGTTGTTGAGTTGCGTGAGACATCACCTCTGAGAGAATGTGATTGATCTCTCAACTTTTGCGTTAGACATAACCTCTTGTTGTGAGCGATACGTGGGGATTTTGACGAGTGATTTAGGTTGCGTGCATTTGATCCATATATATTTTTTAATGTTTGATGGGTAGATTGAAATACAACTCCTGACGAGTTTTATCGCGTCTTAAGAATGTATTTATTTTATTATCTTATGTTTTTCTTTTTGTACTTTTATCCGAAACCAATTCAAAACCAAACTCATAAACGCGAGAGACTGTCGAACGACATTCTTTCCCTCGAACCGATCTCTCTGGACACGACATAAATCCCGGAGGGAATTCTTTTCGAAAATAAATATTTTTGCTGCTTGCCTTATTCTGCATTCAACAAAATGGCGTCGTTGTCGGGGATTGGTTTTGATATTGAATCGCATTGCGATAGTTTCTTTATTTTTGAGTTTTGTAGATATCGTATATATTGTATATTTTCACTTGTTATACTGATACTTCTAGATTAACGTTTGTTTAAGTGTTTAGTTAGGACACTTGCTTTTGGTTTGCGCGGTGAGGCATCACTATGGCATGAAGGAAGGAAGTTACTAGCTAAGCATTGTAAAGGCGTCGAGCTTACGATGTAAAACAAGCATGGTGTATTCTTTTCTTTTGTTGTTGTTTATCTTAGGTAGTTTGGTGAACATTCATTAAACAAGTTGTACTCGAATTTTTCGTAAATTCTCAAATCTTAACACAACTTGTTTAATGAATTTTCTACCGATTTTTCAGTTTGTTAATATTAATAGTTTTCGTGTTTTTCAATGAACTTGATTTGAATAACTTGAGGAAATTTGGTGTTTGTCCATTTTTTATCGTTTCAACTTGCGAATGTGTGGTAATGATATTGTTAAGTTTTGTTCACGTCCAAGGTATGTATTTATCGCTTTCTATACTTTAGCATATTCATGATACTTAGGCTTTTTACAAACTTCCATGCCATTCATTCTTTTGTATACTTGTTCTTGTTGTGAATCACTTTAGTTCCCAACCTTTTTGTGAGGAAGCCTTCTATTGTTCATATATGCACGGAGTACCAACATTCTTGTTTTAACTGAACTTTATTATGTTGAATCTTTTGTTTGTGTTGATTATATGAATGCATGAAAAGGATCAAGACAATTTTGTTTCATTTTGAGCACAACTACCTAGCCAAATAGTCATTCACCTTGTGAGCGTGTGATCTTTCGTAACCCCTTTGAGCTTTTTGATCCATGTTTTTTTTGAACTTAATGCTTGTCTATGAGTATTTAGTTCACTTATTTTTGAATGGATTTTGTTTTTTCTTGAACCCTCAATTTTGTGTTGTTGTATGAATGTTTACCTTGCCTTAGAAAGTATGGAGTATTCACATGATGATGTGGTTGAATTCAAGTTGGGGAGAGAATGATTGTTTACTCATTAGTTGTTTTCTATGAGGATGAAAAAGAAAAGAAAAAAGAGAAAAATATGAAAAAGAAAAGAAAAAAGAGAAAAAGAAAGAAACAGAAAATCCTTGAAAAAGGAAAGAAAAAGAGTTCAAATAATTGTGCTAAATAAGTATTGTGTTTTGTGTAACACTTGGGATGAAAGAGGAAGTTTGATTGAAATTTTGTGTTTGAACTTTTGTGAGTTGATAACTCTCGTAGGTTTAGGCAAGATTTTATTTCAATTACCTTTAGAAATTTCCCCTTGTTTGTTTACCCGACCATGCTACAACCTTGAAAGTCCTTGTGATTCTTGCCTTTGTATGTTCAATATGATTTTTGGATGGTTTCATAATTTAGTCTATTGTTTGTATGATTGTTGTGTGAGTGATAAGAACCTCATTTTGTGTTTTTCATCTACCGATGATTATTTTTGCTAGGTGTGATTCACATTTGAACTTGTGTTGTTTTAGGATGTTTAGCATGATTTTTGTATTTTGCATTTGTTTCGTGACTATGTTATCGTCGTAGTTTAGTGGTAAATATTTACTTTGTGTGTACCATTTTCATTTGAACCATTCATTTGTCCGATTTTCAAAACCTGTTGATTCGTGATTCTTTGGTTTTCACTATGTTTCTTCGAGTTGTTTGATTTTTGTTTGAGGACAAACAATTAGGTAAGTTGGGGAGAGTTTGATAAGTGAAAATTGTACCTATTTTTGTATATATGTTTTGTTGCACTTATCGATACTTTTTGTTGATATCGTTCGAATAAACCCCGCTTTGTTTGTAAATACGTTTACTTTACGTTTTAGTGTATATATTGCATATCGTGTAAATATCAATGAGTTTAATTGATATTCTCTCATTTTTGCAGATATTTAATCAAGGATATTTTTCCATTGTTGTATAGAGCTTTGAATAAGCATTCCAACGCTTCGAACTGAGCGAAAAATGGAGTTACAGTTCAAAAGTTACAAATAAAACAGTGCAGGATTTTTGTTGTTGCTGTCAGTTGCGTCGGGCGGTGAGATTTGAGCGTCGGGCAGTGCTGCGGCGGACGAAATAAGAGAATTGAAATAAGAGACTTACAGGAGCGTTCCATATTTTTGGCTAGCGCCGGGCGGTACTTCTAGAGCCGGGCGGTACTAGATATTTGTTGCCAGGCTGTTTACGTACTCAGCTGGTGTGAGTGGAATAATGGGCTCCACTGGGCGGTGCATTCTAGCGCCGGGCGGTGGGTCTGAAACTGAATTTTGTATTTAGTTCATTTTACTTCATTTTTTGGTGGTTATGTTGTTTGGGGTAGTTTTTGCTCTCCCAACTTCATCAACCTCATTCTTTGGTGTGATTTAGCTTAGAAACAACATATGGAGTGTATATCTTGACAATCCGGAGTCGAATCCACTTCAATCTGAGTTGATAAACCGTGAGATTTGTGTTCTTCTTCCTTCCTCTCTATGTATTCTTCATTTGTTGGGGTTTTGTATGTAATTTTATCTTGATTGTATGTATATTTATGGATCTTTGTATAAAATCTCTTTTACAACTCTTAATCGATGTCATCTTTGCTTTACTATCTATTTTAATGGGTTTGATTCGCTATAGAAATATACTTTTCTAACTCGACCTAAGATGTATGTCTATTGGCTGTGGGAAGCGGTCTAATATTCACGTGTGTGTATAGATTCTTAATGCTCTGTGTTGTTGAGTTGCGTGAGACATCACCTCTGAGAGAATGTGATTGATCTCTCAACTTTTGCGTTAGACATAACCTCTTGTTATGAGCGATACGTGGGGATTTTGACGAGTGATTTAGGTTGCGTGCATTTGATCCATATATATTTTTTAATGTTTGATGGGTAGATTGAAATACAACTCCTGACGAGTTTTATCGCGTCTTAAGAATGTATTTATTTTATTATCTTATGTTTTTCTTTTTGTACTTTTATCCGAAACCAATTCAAAACCAAACTCATAAACGCGAGAGACTGTCGAACGAAATTCTTTCCCTCGAACCGATCTCTGTGGACACGACATAAATCCCGGAGGGAATTCTTTTCGAAAATAAATATTTTTGCTGCTTGCCTTAGTCTGCATTCAATAAAATGGCGTCGTTGTCGGGGATTGGTTTTGATATTGAATCGCATTGCGATAGTTTCTTTATTTTTGAGTTTTGTAGATATCATATATATTGTATATTTTCACTTGTTATACTGATACTTGTAGATTAACGTTTGTTTAAGTGTTTAGTTAGGACACTTGCTTTTGGTTTGCACGGTGAGGCATCACTATGGCATGAAGGAAGGAAGTTACTAGCTAAGCATTATAAAGGCGTCGAGCTTACGACGTAAAACAAGCATGGTGTATTCTTTTCTTTTGTTGTTGTTTATCTTAGGTAGTGTTGTGAACATTCATTAAACAAGTTGTACTCGAATTTTTCGTAAATTCTCAAATCTTCACACAACTTGTTTAATGAATTTTCTACCGATTTTTCAGTTTGTTAATATTAATAGTTTTCGTGTTTTTCAATGAACTTGATTTGAATAACTTGAGGAAATTTGATGTTTGTCCATTTTTTATCGTTTCAACTTGCGAATGTGTGGTAATGATATTGTTAAGTTTTGTTCACGTCCAAGGTATGTATTTATCGCTTTCTATACTTTAGCATATTCATGATACTTAGGCTTTTTACAAACTTCCATGCCATTCATTCTTTTGTATACTTGTTCTTGTTGTGAATCACTTTAGTTCCCAACCTTTTTGTGAGGAAGCCTTCTATTGTTCATATATGCACGGAGTACCAACATTCTTGTTTTAACTGAACTTTATTATGTTGAATCTTTTGTTTGTGTTGATTATATGAATGCATGAAAAGGATCAAGACAATTTTGTTTCATTTTGAGCACAACTACCTAGCCAAATAGTCATTCACCTTGTGAGCGTGTGATCTTTCGTAACCCCTTTGAGCTTTTTGATCCATGTTTTTTTTGAACTTAATGCTTGTCTATGAGTATTTAGTTCACTTATTTTTGAATGGATTTTGTTTTTTCTTGAACCCTCAATTTTGTGTTGTTGTATGAATGTTTACCTTGCCTTAGAAAGTATGGAGTATTCACATGATGATGTGGTTGAATTCAAGTTGGGGAGAGAATGATTGTTTACTCATTAGTTGTTTTCTATGAGGATGAAAAAGAAAAGAAAAAAGAGAAAAATATGAAAAAGAAAAGAAAAAAGAGAAAAAGAAAGAAACAGAAAATCCTTGAAAAAGGAAAGAAAAAGAGTTCAAATAATTGTGCTAAATAAGTATTGTGTTTTGTGTAACACTTGGGATGAAAGAGGAAGTTTGATTGAAATTTTGTGTTTGAACTTTTGTGAGTTGATAACTCTCGTAGGTTTAGGCAAGATTTTATTTCAATTACCTTTAGAAATTTCCCCTTGTTTGTTTACCCGACCATGCTACAACCTTGAAAGTCCTTGTGATTCTTGCCTTTGTATGTTCAATATGATTTTTGGATGGTTTCATAATTTAGTCTATTGTTTGTATGATTGTTGTGTGAGTGATAAGAACCTCATTTTGTGTTTTTCATCTACCGATGATTGTTTTTGCTAGGTGTGATTCACATTTGAACTTGTGTTGTTTTAGGATGTTTAGCATGATTTTTGTATTTTGCATTTGTTTCGTGACTATGTTATCGTCGTAGTTTAGTGGTAAATATTTACTTTGTGTGTACCATTTTCATTTGAACCATTCATTTGTCCGATTTTCAAAACCTGTTGATTCGTGATTCTTTGGTTTTCACTATGTTTCTTCGAGTTGTTTGATTTTTGTTTGAGGACAAACAATTAGGTAAGTTGGGGAGAGTTTAATAAGTGAAAATTGTACCTATTTTTGTATATATGTTTTGTTGCACTTATCGATACTTTTTGTTGATATCGTTCGAATAAACCCCGCTTTGTTTGTAAATACGTTTACTTTACATTTTAGTGTATATATTGCATATCGTGTAAATATCAATGAGTTTAATTGATTTTCTCTTATTTTTGCAGATATTTAATCAAGGATATTTTTCCATTGTTGTATAGAGCTTTGAATAAGCATTCCAACGCTTCGAACTGAGCGAAAAATGGAGTTACAGTTCAAAAGTTACAAATAAAACAGTGCAGGATTTTTGCTGTTGCTGTCAGTTGCGTCGGGCGGTGAGATTTGAGCGTCGGGCAGTGCTGCGGCGGACGAAATAAGAGAATTGAAATAAGAGACTTACAGGAGCGTTCCATATTTTTGGCTAGCGCCGGGCGGTACTTCTAGAGCCGGGCGGTACTAGATATTTGTTGCCAGGCTGTTTACGTACTCAGCTGGTGTGAGTGGAATAATGGGCTCCACTGGGCGGTGCATTCTAGCGCCGGGCGGTGGGTCTGAAACTGAATTTTGTATTTAGTTCATTTTACTTCATTTTTTGGTGGTTATGTTGTTTGGGGTAGTTTTTGCTCTCCCAACTTCATCAACCTCATTCTTTGGTGTGATTTAGCTTAGAAACAACATATGGAGTGTATATCTTGACAATCCGGAGTCGAATCCACTTCAATCTGAGTTGATAAACCGTGAGATTTGTGTTCTTCTTCCTTCCTCTCTATGTATTCTTCATTTGTTGGGGTTTTGTATGTAATTTTATCTTGATTGTATGTATATTTATGGATCTTTGTATAAAATCTCTTTTACAACTCTTAATCGATGTCATCTTTGCTTTACTATCTATTTTAATGGGTTTGATTCGCTATAGAAATATACTTTTCTAACTCGACCTAAGATGTATGTCTATTGGCTGTGGGAAGCGGTCTAATATTCACGTGTGTGTATAGATTCTTAATGTTCTGTGTTGTTGAGTTGCATGAGACATCACCTCTGAGAGAATGTGATTGATCTCTCAACTTTTGCGTTAGACATAACCTCTTGTTGTGAGCGATACGTGGGGATTTTGACGAGTGATTTAGGTTGCGTGCATTTGATCCATATATATTTTTTAATGTTTGATGGGTAGATGGAAATACAACTCCTGACGAGTTTTATCGCGTCTTAAGAATGTATTTATTTTATTATCTTATGTTTTTCTTTTTGTACTTTTATCCGAAACCAATTCAAAACCAAACTCATAAACGCGAGAGACTGTCGAACGAAATTCTTTCCCTCGAACCGATCTCTGTGGACACGACATAAATCCCGGAGGGAATTCTTTTCGAAAATAAATATTTTTGCTGCTTGCCTTAGTCTGCATTCAATAAAATGGCGTCGTTGTCGGGGATTGGTTTTGATATTGAATCGCATTGCGATAGTTTCTTTATTTTTGAGTTTTGTAGATATCATATATATTGTATATTTTCACTTGTTATACTGATACTTGTAGATTAACGTTTGTTTAAGTGTTTAGTTAGGACACTTGCTTTTGGTTTGCACGGTGAGGCATCACTATGGCATGAAGGAAGGAAGTTACTAGCTAAGCATTGTAAAGGCGTCGAGCTTACGACGTAAAACAAGCATGGTGTATTCTTTTCTTTTGTTGTTGTTTATCTTAGGTAGTGTTGTGAACATTCATTAAACAAGTTGTACTCGAATTTTTCGTAAATTCTCAAATCTTCACACAACTTGTTTAATGAATTTTCTACCGATTTTTCAGTTTGTTAATATTAATAGTTTTCGTGTTTTTCAATGAACTTGATTTGAATAACTTGAGGAAATTTGATGTTTGTCCATTTTTTATCGTTTCAACTTGCGAATGTGTGGTAATGATATTGTTAAGTTTTGTTCACGTCCAAGGTATGTATTTATCGCTTTCTATACTTTAGCATATTCATGATACTTAGGCTTTTTACAAACTTCCATGCCATTCATTCTTTTGTATACTTGTTCTTGTTGTGAATCACTTTAGTTCCCAACCTTTTCGTGAGGAAGCCTTCTATTGTTCATATATGCACGGAGTACCAACATTCTTGTTTTAACTGAACTTTATTATGTTGAATCTTTTGTTTGTGTTGATTATATGAATGCATGAAAAGGATCAAGACAATTTTGTTTCATTTTGAGCACAACTACCTAGCCAAATAGTCATTCACCTTGTGAGCGTGTGATCTTTCGTAACCCCTTTGAGCTTTTTGATCCATGTTTTATTTGAACTTAATGCTTGTCTATGAGTATTTAGTTCACTTATTTTTGAATGGATTTTGTTTTTTCTTGAACCCTCAATTTTGTGTTGTTGTATGAATGTTTACCTTGCCTTAGAAAGTATGGAGTATTCACATGATGATGTGGTTGAATTCAAGTTGGGGAGAGAATGATTGTTTACTCATTAGTTGTTTTCTATGAGGATGAAAAAGAAAAGAAAAAAGAGAAAAATATGAAAAAGAAAAGAAAAAAGAGAAAAAGAAAGAAACAGAAAATCCTTGAAAAAGGAAAGAAAAAGAGTTCAAATAATTGTGCTAAATAAGTATTGTGTTTTGTGTAACACTTGGGATGAAAGAGGAAGTTTGATTGAAATTTTGTGTTTGAACTTTTGTGAGTTGATAACTCTCGTAGGTTTAGGCAAGATTTTATTTCAATTACCTTTAGAAATTTCCCCTTGTTTGTTTACCCGACCATGCTACAACCTTGAAAGTCCTTGTGATTCTTGCCTTTGTATGTTCAATATGATTTTTGGATGGTTTCATAATTTAGTCTATTGTTTGTATGATTGTTGTGTGAGTGATAAGAACCTCATTTTGTGTTTTTCATCTACCGATGATTGTTTTTGCTAGGTGTGATTCACATTTGAACTTGTGTTGTTTTAGGATGTTTGGCATGATTTTTGTATTTTGCATTTGTTTCGTGACTATGTTATCGTCGTAGTTTAGTGGTAAGTATTTACTTTGTGTGTACCATTTTCATTTGAACCATTCATTTGTCCGATTTTCAAAACCTGTTGATTCGTGATTCTTTGGTTTTCACTATGTTTCTTCGAGTTGTTTGATTTTTGTTTGAGGACAAACAATTAGGTAAGTTGGGGAGAGTTTGATAAGTGCAAATTGTACCTATTTTTGTATATATGTTTTGTTGCACTTATCGATACTTTTTGTTGATATCGTTCGAATAAACCCCGCTTTGTTTGTAAATACGTTTACTTTACGTTTTAGTGTATATATTGCATATCGTGTAAATATCAATGAGTTTAATTGATTTTCTCTCATTTTTGCAGATATTTAATCAAGGATATTTTTCCATTGTTGTATAGAGCTTTGAATAAGCATTCCAACGCTTCGAACTGAGCGAAAAATGGAGTTACAGTTCAAAAGTTACAAATAAAACAGTGCAGGATTTTTGCTGTTGCTGTCAGTTGCGTCGGGCGGTGAGATTTGAGCGTCGGGCAGTGCTGCGGCGGACGAAATAAGAGAATTGAAATAAGAGACTTACAGGAGCGTTCCATATTTTTGGCTAGCGCCGGGCGGTACTTCTAGAGCCGGGCGGTACTAGATATTTGTTGCCAGGCTGTTTACGTACTCAGCTGGTGTGAGTGGAATAATGGGCTCCACTGGGCGGTGCATTCTAGCGCCGGGCGGTGGGTCTGAAACTGAATTTTGTATTTAGTTCATTTTACTTCATTTTTTGGTGGTTATGTTGTTAGGGGTAGTTTTTGCTCTCCCAACTTCATCAACCTCATTCTTTGGTGTGATTTAGCTTAGAAACAACATATGGAGTGTATATCTTGACAATCCGGAGTCGAATCCACTTCAATCTGAGTTGATAAACTGTGAGATTTGTGTTCTTCTTCTTTCCTCTCTATGTATTCTTCATTTGTTGGGGTTTTGTATGTAATTTTATCTTGATTGTATGTATATTTATGGATCTTTGTATAAAATCTCTTTTACAACTCTTAATCGATGTCATCTTTGCTTTACTATCTATTTTAATGGGTTTGATTCGCTATAGAAATATACTTTTCTAACTCGACCTAAGATGTATGTCTATTGGCTGTGGGAAGCGGTCTAATATTCACGTGTGTGTATAGATTCTTAATTTTCTGTGTTGTTGAGTTGCATGAGACATCACCTCTGAGAGAATGTGATTGATCTCTCAACTTTTGCGTTAGACATAACCTCTTGTTGTGAGCGATACGTGGGGATTTTGACGAGTGATTTAGGTTGCGTGCATTTGATCCATATATATTTTTTAATGTTTGATGGGTAGATTGAAATACAACTCCTGACGAGTTTTATCGCGTCTTAAGAATGTATTTATTTTATTATCTTATGTTTTTCTTTTTGTACTTTTATCCGAAACCAATTCAAAACCAAACTCATAAACGCGAGAGACTGTCGAACGAAATTCTTTCCCTTGAACCGATCTCTGTGGACACGACATAAATCCCGGAGGGAATTCTTTTCGAAAATAAATATTTTTGCTGCTTGCCTTAGTCTGCATTCAATAAAATGGCGTCGTTGTCGGGGATTGGTTTTGATATTGAATCGCATTGCGATAGTTTCTTTATTTTTGAGTTTTGTAGATATCATATATATTGTATATTTTCACTTGTTATACTGATACTTGTAGATTAACGTTTGTTTAAGTGTTTAGTTAGGACACTTGCTTTTGGTTTGCACGGTGAGGCATCACTATGGCATGAAGGAAGGAAGTTACTAGCTAAGCATTGTAAAGGCGTCGAGCTTACGACGTAAAACAAGCATGGTGTATTCTTTTCTTTTGTTGTTGTTTATCTTAGGTAGTGTTGTGAACATTCATTAAACAAGTTGTACTCGAATTTTTCGTAAATTCTCAAATCTTCACACAACTTGTTTAATGAATTTTCTACCGATTTTTCAGTTTGTTAATATTAATAGTTTTCGTGTTTTTCAATGAACTTGATTTGAATAACTTGAGGAAATTTGGTGTTTGTCCATTTTTTATCGTTTCAACTTGCGAATGTGTGGTAATGATATTGTTAAGTTTTGTTCACGTCCAAGGTATGTATTTATCGCTTTCTATACTTTAGCATATTCATGATACTTAGGCTTTTTACAAACTTCCATGCCATTCATTCTTTTGTATACTTGTTCTTGTTGTGAATCACTTTAGTTCCCAACCTTTTTGTGAGGAAGCCTTCTATTGTTCATATATGCACGGAGTACCAACATTCTTGTTTTAACTGAACTTTATTATGTTGAATCTTTTGTTTGTGTTGATTATATGAATGCATGAAAAGGATCAAGACAATTTTGTTTCATTTTGAGCACAACTACCTAGCCAAATAGTCATTCACCTTGTGAGCGTGTGATCTTTCGTAACCCCTTTGAGCTTTTTGATCCATGTTTTATTTGAACTTAATGCTTGTCTATGAGTATTTAGTTCACTTATTTTTGAATGGATTTTGTTTTTTCTTGAACCCTCAATTTTTTGTTGTTGTATGAATGTGTACCTTGCCTTAGAAAGTATAGAGTATTCACATGATGATGTGGTTGAATTCAAGTTGGGGAGAGAATGATTGTTTACTCATTAGTTATTTTCTATGAGGATGAAAAAGAAAAGAAAAAAGAGAAAAATATGAAAAAGAAAAGAAAAAAGAGAAAAAGAAAGAAACAGAAAATCCTTGAAAAAGGAAAGAAAAAGAGTTCAAATAATTGTGCTAAATAAGTATTGTGTTTTGTGTAACACTTGGGATGAAAGAGGAAGTTTGATTAAAATTTTGTGTTTGAACTTTTGTGAGTTGATAACTCTCGTAGGTTTAGGCAAGATTTTATTTCAATTACCTTTAGAAATTTCCCCTTGTTTGTTTACCCGACCATGCTACAACCTTGAAAGTCCTTGTGATTCTTGCCTTTGTATGTTCAATATGATTTTTGGATGGTTTCATAATTTAGTCTATTGTTTGTATGATTGTTGTGTGAGTGATAAGAACCTCATTTTGTGTTTTTCATCTACCGATGATTGTTTTTGCTAGGTGTGATTCACATTTGAACTTGTGTTGTTTTAGGATGTTTAGCATGATTTTTGTATTTTGCATTTGTTTCGTGACTATGTTATCGTCGTAGTTTAGTGGTAAATATTTACTTTGTGTGTACCATTTTCATTTGAACCATTCATTTGTCCGATTTTCAAAACCTGTTGATTCGTGATTCTTTGGTTTTCACTATGTTTCTTCGAGTTGTTTGATTTTTGTTTGAGGACAAACAATTAGGTAAGTTGGGGAGAGTTTGATAAGTGCAAATTGTACCTATTTTTGTATATATGTTTTGTTGCACTTATCGATACTTTTTGTTGATATCGTTCGAATAAACCCCGCTTTGTTTGTAAATACGTTTACTTTACGTTTTAGTGTATATATTGCATATCGTGTAAATATCAACGAGTTTAATTGATTTTCACTCATTTTTGCAGGTATTTAATCAAGGATATTTTTCCATTGTTGTATAGAGCTTTGAATAAGCATTCCAACTCTTCGAACCGAGCGAAAAATGGAGTTACAGTTCAAAAGTTACAAATAAAACAGTGCAGGATTTTTGTTGTTGCTGTCAGTTGCGCCGGGCGGTTAGATTTGAGCGTCGGGCGGTGCTGCGGCGGACGAAATAAGAGAATTGAAATAAGAGACTTACAGGAGCGTTCCATATTTTTCGCTAGCGCCGGGCAATACTTCTAAAGCCGGGCGGTACTAGATATTTGTTGCCAGGCTGTTTACGTACACAACTGGTGTGAGTGGAATAATGGGCTCCACTGGGCGGTGCATTCTAGCGCCGGGCGGTGGGTCTGAAACTGAATTTTGTATTTAGTTCATTTTACTTCATTTTTTGGTGGTTATGTTGTTTGGGGTGGTTTTTGCTCTCCCAACTTCATCAACCTCATTCTTTGGTGTGATTTAGCTTAGAAACAACATATGGAGTGTATATCTTGACAATCCGGAGTCGAATCCACCTCAATCTGAGTTGATAAACCGTGAGATTTGTGTTCTTCTTCCTTCCTCTCTATGTATTCTTCATTTGTTGGGGTTTTGTATGTAAGTTTATCTTGATTGTATGTATCTTTATGGATCTTTTACAACTCTTAATCGATGTCATATTTGCTTTACTATCTATTTTAATGGGTTTAATTCTCTATAGAAATATAATTTTCGAACTCGACCTAAGATGTATGTCTATTGGCTGTGGGAAGCGGACTAATATTCACGTGTGTGTATCGATTCTTAATGCTCCGTGTTGTTGAGTTGCGTGAGACATCACCTCCGAGAGAATGTGGTTGATCTCTCAACTTTTGGGTTAGACATAACCTTTTGTTGTGAGCGATTCGTGGGTATTTTGACGAGTGATTTAGGTTGCGTGCATTTGATCCATATATGTTTTTAATGCTTGATGGGTAGATTGAAATACAACTCCTGACGAGTTTTATCGCGTCTTAAGAATGTATTTATTTTATTGTGTTATGTTTTTATTTTTGTACTTTTATCTGAAACCGATTCAAAACCTAACTCATAAACGCGAGAGACTGTCGAACGACATTCTTTCCCTCGAACCGATCTCTGTGGACATGACATAAATCCCAGAGGGAATTCTTTCTGAAAATAAATATTTTTGCTGCTTGCCCTTTTCTGCATTCAACAGGTAACGGTTCCGAGATCTCCGGAGAGTGGGCAGACCGACTCTTTCTAAGGTGGGTAGTTACCTGATGATGTGTCCCCGCAGAGGGGAGCACGTGGAGAATAAGAGAAGGAGAGTCGTGCCCTCTCCTCGTGTTAGGAAGTCTCTGCTCGACTGTAAGGCCATTGAATGTGCCCGACAAGGAAGTGAATTGGGCCATATTGGGCCTCACATCGCAGCCTTGGGATAGGCCTGCCTGACGGATGGGCAGGCGCCGACCTAGTCCAGAATAGGAGCCCCCCAAGTCATTGCTCCGAAGAGTCGGAGTAACGACTTAAGGGTTAGCCCCTTCGTCGGGGAACCGTTGAGTGGGGCAGCGTGTCCGTAATGCCAAGTTGGTGGACAATGTGAGTGATCAGGAGCAGGGGATGCTCGGCGGGCAGGAGTCTCGAGGACTGCAGGCCATCGATGGTCGACGGTACGGGGAGATGAACGGAAGTGGATGCATTCATCATGCGAGCACAAGAGGGAAATGGAAAGATGCGCGTGGGAATCTGAGTGACACGTGTCGCTCATCTTCAATGCCTATGGCGGCTAGGACTAGGGCACTCAAGTGCCTAGGGATGCCTCGAGTCCCACGAGAGTCCTATTTGAGTTCGTTCCATTTGCACGTTTTCGCTTTCCCTGCTCATAGCTTCTCTCCCCTCTCTTCAACTTGCACCGCCGTCTGTCAGGCGTACGCCACCGCACCAGAGATCCATAACCGCTTGTTCCAAGTAAGTTTTTGGTCCTCTCCCTCTGTTTAATGCTTTCTATGGTGGCTCCTCCGGTGGGCTGATGAAGTTCCCGGGGAAGCCGCAGAGTTTCCAGCGAAATTGGCGGGGCTCTTTTAAGTTTTCAATGAATGTCCTGGGGAGCTGAGATACATGTCTCGAGGACTTGATGAAGGTCTCGAGGATACGAAATGAATCTCTCGAGGACATAGGATGAATCTCCCGAGATCATGGGATAAAGAACTCGGGGATCTGATGAAGGTCCCGAGGAAGTTAGATGAATAACCCGAGGCGATGGTAGAGGGCCTCGAGGGCGCTAGGTGGAGGTCTCGGAGACCTTACCTGACATTCTCGAGGCAGGTCCCCGGGACTTCGAGCTTTCTCCGCCTCCTCCCCTGCCTTGTTCGCCCTTTCACTTGACCTGCAGTGGAAGGGTGGATTTGATCTGGAACGTCAAATTCACCGTTTTCCTCTGCTTTTCAGGTAAAAATGGCTTCCAGGAGAATTAAGGGGGTCCTAGAAACCGATGAGGTGCCCGACTCCCCAGCGGCGCCAAACAACAATGTTCAAACGCCCGAGGACTGGGCCCGGGAGGAGCCTCTTGGCTTCCCCTCGCAATTATCTATGGATGACTCCGACGCTTTTTCCACAGTCGAGGACCTCTATAAAGGTTCTGCGCGGAGTTGGTGGGCGTACAGGCCCCTAGAGCATCACCGAATATGTTTGACCTTTAGAAGGACAAGGTTCTCTATGTATGAGTTCGCCATCCTGGAAGTGGGTCTGCGTCTGCCCTTCAGTGACTTTCAGCTGGGGGTGTTTTCTTGGTTGCGCCTGGCACCCTCGCAACTTCTCTCGAACGCGATCGTTTTCGTGCAGGCTAACGAGCTCATGTGCAAATACCTTAAGGTCGAGGCCACAATCCCTCTCTTCTTTCGTATCTTCCACCTACAAAGATAGACGGTCAAGGGTCGCCATAGGTGGGTGTCCTTTAAGTAGCCGAGGAGGCTGTTTTGGGCATATCTGGACTCTATCCGGAACTTTAAAACCCGGTGGTTTGTCGTCAAGCCCCTCACCCGTGCGGCCACCGACACATTGTACAACCGCATGACAATAGAGGCGGAAGATGGTCGGCAGAGGGAGGTCCTTGAATCAAAGTGTCCCCTAGAGTGGACGGAAGAGCACTTTGAAAATGGAACAAACAGTTATATCATTAGCTCTGGTGCATTAAGCAAGGAGGATCAGTGGGCCTACCAGCAGATAGTCGATTTTGTCGCCGGTTTCACTCGCACGAAGTTGGTGTCTCCGGATGGAAACTTCAAATGCAATGACCACGACGAGATCTTATAGAGGCCCGACTGATAAACACAAAGGCCCTCCGCGAGTGCGGGACCCAAGAGGAGGCTCTTCGGTTCTTAGGTAGCGGGCATACCCTAGACTCGGGGTCCCTCATTATTTTTGCTGTTGGTTTACTGATGTTCTTTTTCTTTTTGTAGGTACGATGTTGAGTTTGGAGGAGCGTGTGAAGAAGTCGGCCTCTACCCGAGGCCCGAAGAAGAGTGGAAAGGGGCGAGTCGAACAGGTTTGGCAGTAGGTGCAAGGCCCCAATTTGACACCCGGGGACTCATTTAGCTCCCCATAGTGCAGCCAGTCTACCACTTCGCAGGGGTCCCCGAAAAGGCAGCGGACCCTTGAACCCGTGCATGTCGACCTCACCGGGAGTCCGCCTGATGAAAAGTTCGTGTTTCCACCCTGGTTTATGCGATCCAACTTTTTTTCGAGGACAATTCCCCGACTGTTAGTGATGCTGAGTCTAAGGCCATCCTGGGTGCTGATCAAGCATCCAGGAGGAAAGCCTTGTCAGATGACATGGCCGCAGTGATGCGGGTCTGCGTCATGACTTTCGTTTTGAATGATGAAACCTGCCCTTCTGCTGAACTGATCAAATTGCAGACCAACTTTGCGTCAGTAGAGGTAAACATTAAGAAGCTGACCAAGGACCTCTCTGAGTGTAAGAAATAGAACGAGGCTCAGGTCAAGCTCTACTGGCCAGAATTGCTGAGCTGGACGCGGCTGCCCGACTTACTGAAGAGGAAATTGAGGACGACAAGCTGCTGACCTCTCGGGCCGAATTGATCACGAAGCTCAGGCCGACCGAGCAGGATGTCCTTCAGGCTGTCGAGGTGGGCTTCGCTAATGCCGTGAAGTAGCTCCAAATCGTGAACCCCGATGTTCAGCTCATCACTGAGGGGACTGGCACTTACCATGAGGTGGCCGATGGTCAGATTGTCCCACCAGAGCCCGAGGAGGATGATGACGACGAGCCTATGGGAGACAAGCTGCCTAAGAACAACACAGTCATTTAGCTTTTCTTTTGCTTATTTTTTTTGGCCTGGCGCCAGTTTTTGTAATGACTTTTGTCTGGCCTGCGTGCCAGGGGCTTGTGATACTTTGTATGTACTTCGTGAATAATGGGCTTCTGCCTGATTCTATTGTACTGTCTTTCATTATCTGTGTGTGTGTGATGTTTGTATGTTTAATGATATATCTATTTTGTTTTTATCTAAGTGATTGGGGGTTCCTCTCGACTTTGTTGATCATCGACAGTGCGGGGAACTGGTCAAGTGGTCGGAGCAGTGTTCTGACCTTCAACGAGGCTAAGAGCTCGATCGAGGTCTTAGCTTTGTGGCGTGGGCTTCCCATCGCGAGATGGGTGCCCTGCCAAGCTGGTATGGCAACGGTGGAGCTCGGTTGAGGTGTACCCTCAGATCAAGGGTCCTCGCGCACACACAACACCGGCCCTTGTCTTCTTGTCTCGAAGGGGTCGCACTTGTACCTTAGTGCGCCCCCGTAGTCGCAACGTGGATGGATCATGGGTAGTGTTTAACTATAATATTGCTTAACCTTCTCAGTATTCCATGGTTGAGCAAGTTCTTTCCCGTGTAGATTTTCGAGGTAGTAGGCTTCTGTCCCCGTTTTCGCGCGGACGCGGTAGGGGCCTTCCCAGTTCGCGGAGAGCTTGCCTTCTCGCGAATCTTTCTGGTTCCTTCGTAGGACGAGGGTTCCTACCTGAAAATCACATTTAATAACTTTGTTGTTACAGCGTAGAGTTATCTTCTACTTGAGTGAGGCTTCCCGGAGGGACGCGCCTGACCTTATCTCTTTGACGAAGTCGAGCTCCTCCCGGAGGGCCTCATTGTTCGTCTCCACATCTAAGCAGATAATATACAGGCATATATATACAGATGAAATATATACTGTATGTAAAAGAGGGTAGGAGGACTTACAAGTGAGCATGCTTCCAGCACAAACAAATATATATATATTTGCAAGTATGTAAAAGAAAGCTGTTTAAAACTTACAGGCGAGCAAGCTTCCATTGTAACAGCTGTATGGTTAGTTGTTCAAGAAATTAAAGAAATTTTTGATGACAACTATGAGTTTGAACCTAAATCAAAATTGAAAGTTGTTTTTGAAAAGAAGATTGGGGCTTATACTCAAAGAGAGGCCCTGATGAAAAACAGTAATCGTACCGTTGATCTAAATATTGTATCGGGACTTATACAATGACTGAGGCCCAAAAAGGTTTTATGTACAAAGGGATGGATCTTACAACTCAAGGAGAGGCCCAAAAGTTTATTTTTTTACAAGAGATGGGGCTTACAACTCAAGGAGAGGCCAAAATGAAAACAACGATCGCACCGTTATTTTGAAAATCGTATCGGGACTTATACAATGACTGAGGCCCAAAAAAGGTTTTTATTTTCAAAGGATGGGTATTACACTCTATTAGAGGCCCATGAGTGTTTTGAAAAATATTTTTGAGGGTGATAATAATCAAAACCCTAATTTGATTGTTAAATGTATTTTGATTGAATAAAAATTCAATTAAAATGATCAAAATTATCAAACACGTGTGAAAAAACAAGTTGTGATCTTGGATAAATGTTTGAAAAATTATGTTTCATTCATATAATGATTTGAAAATGATTTTAAATTGCAAAATCAAGAGAAAGAAATATTTTTAAATGTTTAAAAACAAATGAAACATAATTCTTTACAAAAATACTAAATATATGAAATAAATAATATTTTTGTTAAATTTTTATGGAATAAAATATTTTAATATTTTTGGGAATTTTTAAAAAAAGAACCAATAAAAAATAATTAAAATTGAGAGAGAAAATAATTTTGGAATTAATTAATAAAAACAACAAAATATATGAAAAATAGCAAAATGGAAAAATGATAAAATGGTCTGGGTGGGTGTTGAACCCACGACCTCAACAACAAACACACATGCGCGCTACCACTGGGGTGGTGATACATCCATGTATCAAAGCCACCCCATTAATACATATTGGTGCCAAGTTTCTAGGCCTAGCCAAGGCTCCATGGCCTGGCCCTTGCCCAAGGCAAGGCCTAGTTTTGGCAATTTGCATGAAGCCTCTAACTTTCTTATTTCTCCATGGATTGGAACAAATTTTAGGTGTATCCTGCCTAGAATTTCATGAGGAATCCAATGGTGCCCTTGGAATTTTCAGAAAATGTTTCCATTTTAAAATCTGATAGTGATTTCAAAATAGGCCAAATTTTGCATGTTCTATGTTATCTCATGGTACAGGAAATAATAGCATGATAAATTGGTTCAAACACAGCACATATGATATGTATGAGAGGTCCATGATCAATGGACCTCAAAGCAATGCATGATTTAGAGAGTTCAAGTTATGATGCACTTACCTCTTGGAGCTTCTTGTGCTATCTTCCAAGTTCCTTGTGCCAGAAGTAATTCAATGCTTTGAACACTCTTGATTGATCCCTTAGAAGCTTTTAGGATGATCAAAACCAGCTAGAATCCTAAGGAACAAGTATAGGTCTTTTCTTGCAAAATGGGCAAAAGTGACCAAGATAGTAACTCTTTCAAATGGTGTTCCAGATGAGGGAAACCAATTGGGAAAGTTTGAGGATGATATTTGGAGTGTGTTTGAGGCTTGGTTTGGTTTTGGAAGTGACTGAATCAAGACATGGCTTGAAAAATGCAGAAAAGTCAAATTTTGAGGTTTTGGAGGTTGACTTTCTGATTTTGGTGTTTCAGATCACAAGTGAGTGTTTGAACAACTTAGATATGACATATTGGATATGTTTGGATCATGGGCTGTGGTGGAATTGCTCTCTAACTCAAAAACGCAGAGATGACTTGCAAAAGAAGGCATTTTGGCCTAAAGAGAGATATTTTGAGGAAAGCATCAGTTTTAGTGCTTTGGTGTACTCAAACTGAGCACAAATGAGCTCTATTTATAGTGCAACAAGTTTGTTTTGCAAGCAATAGTGAATGGCAGCTGGTACAGACCTTTGGCCAATATTGATCCAAGGGAATCTTTAGTCTCCTCTAGCCATTGACTTGAGGTTAGGGCACATGCCTATGGTCATTTAATTCAGAGCTGAATCTCGACTCATTCAGTTAGAAATGTCTCAGTCCATGCCACCTTGATGCATCCATTAAATGCTTGGAAACAAAATTGGAGTCTTTTGCACTTTTTAGCCTTTTTAGGTTTGTTATGGCTATATGTAGATTCTTGGACTTGGGAGGCTTGGGGATCAGATCATTCCCCTTGGATTTTATCCTCTGATGTGTCCAAATGGATGACAAGGCTTGGAGTTCTCCAATTTTTCCAAATTGAGCAAAATGCAAAATTCTTCCTTGTACAAGATAGTTGGAAATGGTGATTTTGAGGGGATCATATCTCCTTGCTCAGGTTGAGTTATGGGAAGCTCTTGTACTTTTTAGAAAGCCCTCATATGATATAGTACATGTGTGATCATAGTTTATCTTGAAACTATTTGAATCCAACTGAAAAATCCTCATGAACATGGATGTCCAAGGCTGGTAACTTAGGCAGATTTTCAATAAGTGTTGGAAAAGTGCCATTTTCCTCATTTTTGTCATTTTGATCAGTCCATAACTCAAAATCCATGAGGATTTGGAATCTCTTGTAGTTGACACATTTAAAGTATGTTAGATGGAATTTCATTTGAGCTTTGAATGGGAGAAAAAGACCTTGTGATTTAGGAGTTATGACCTTGCAAAGTTGGAACAAAATCACTTTTGTTTTTGTTCCATAACTTAGAAAATTTTTGGTTTCACATGGTTGCCTCTTTTGCAAGAAACCTCACTTTTCTTGATTTTTCTTAATGAATGATGATCAATACCATACATTAACATTATTTTTAACTTAGGGGAACCATATTTGTGAAAATTTCCAAAAAGTCAAACTTGATTTTGTGCACAGTTGACCTTTTATCGGATGAAATCCAAACTGTGCGATCCTTTGTGAAATCAAGTTTTTGACCTAATTTAAACCTAATGGATGGATTCCATAGGTGTTATAGGGTGTCTTGAATCATGTCCCAAGGTTTGGGAGCATGTCTTGGTCAAAAGTCAAAGATACAATTGACTTTTTCTTCAAAAACACTAATTGTGGTCCAGATGAAATTGAAACTTGTGAATCAAGCTTCTTGGATCAATCCATTGTTGTAAATGGATCATTGTGGTGTATTCGAGGCCCTCAAATCATGTCTTGAGGTCTTGGCTCATGCTTTTCCTTAAAAGTCAACTTAGGGGTGAATTAGGTCAAGAAACTCTAATTCCTGATTTTTTATGAATGCATCCCCTGAGGCTAAATTGACTTGATGATTGGGTTCATGAGGTCCCTTGGAGTATCTTGGTTTGTGCTTTGAAGCATCGGCTCATGCCCAGAGGAAAATTTTCATCTGGAGGCCTTGGTCGACCAAAACCCTAATTTGGTGACACTGGCGATCTTGAGGCTTGATCCACTTGGAATTTTGCAACTTTGTGCTTATTTTTGATGTGGGAGTCCTCTTGATCCCTTATGGGTTTTTGAGAGGTTTATACAAGTTGAAGATCATGTCATTTCTTGATTGGTCTTTTGTCTAATTGCTCTGAGAGGGCTCAAAACCCTAAGTCTTGATTGTAGTGGACGCTCAACAATCCTTGAGGAAATTGATGAGGCATGGAAGTACATCCATATTGTGATGATGATTTGCACAATGATGGGAAATCTTGGTGGTCAATATTTGGGGTATGACAGATGCCCCTATTTTAATCTTCTTGGACCTGAAGGTGTGAATGGCGAAGATATTCAGACATTCAGGGTGCAAGAGGATTAAATATCCGAATACCCGAAATTTTGATGGTGGTTATGAATGGTGGTTTGCTCATCCATATTCTTTTGCTAAGCAATGATACTTAGAAAAGGGTAAAACTTCCCCCTCGATCCTGGTCTTCAGCCACGGAACTGGTCTCAGTTTTTGAAATAAACTTCCCCTCGATCCTGGTCTTCAGCCAAGGAACTGGTCTTAGTTTCTGAAATAAACTTCCCCTTGATCCTGGTCTTCAGCCAAGGAACTGGTCTCAGTTTCTGAAATAAACTTCCCCTTGATCCTGGTCTTCAGCCAAGGAACTAGTCTCAGTTTCTTCTTGTCGAGTTTCTTCCTTGACAAGGGGTGTTATTTACAACGGTTTTTATCAAACTTCTCGCCGATTTTTACTGGGGAGATGCCATTTGATGGAAAAAGTTTGAGGGTCATACTTGTTAGGGATACCCATTTGTCTGAGTTGTGGAGGTGTACAAACTTCTTTGTTGGAGATGCCATTTATTGACTCTACTGGGGAAAACGAGTCTTTTGAGAGACTGCTTCTCGCTTGGAGATACTACATCATACTTTTCTTCGAGATCTTTTCGGATAAATTCCATGTGATGTAATCCAATTTTGAGGTGTTGATGGCTTTATTAACATCGACTTTTTTGGGAGAAAAAACGATGTATCGCTGAGAGCCTTCGGTTGAGAGGCTTTCTCTAGGGATTTTCCTTAATCTGGGAAAGCGAAAATATCATCTTCAATGGTGAAGAGTGACGTTTGTCGAATGTCTTCTTGCCTTTCAGAGGTTCAAGTTACAAAAGTGGTCGAGGACCATCTCCAATCCAGAAATAAAGTGGGGAGAGAGATTGTTTAGGTGACACTTTTCTTGACGAGGAAAGATATGACAACTCGATTTATTAAGAGGACTTTATCACTTGGGATAAGACTGACCAGAGTGATAGTAATGCAATATGAATATGAATGTGAATCAATTATGCATGATGTATGTATGTTTATGTTGACAAAACTGACGCAACATACAAACTAGTGAATGAACACGACTGGATACTCGGCCACGGCGGGCGATGAAAAGTATCACTGGTTCAAAATAGCAATCCTGCCTTGCTTAGGAGAGGCGGTCCCAGTGGGAAGGAGAGAATTGTTCAATTGGTCTTAAAAGGTAAGAACTCTGCCGGGGATATTAGATGGGAAAATCGCATCTGAAACAGTTGATCCTTTATTCAAGTATACTGGTTTAGAAGGAGTGCTATGATTCTGCACTTTGAGGTTCAATCACCTCTAGAGAAGCTATCGATGTTCTTTTTGAAGTTCACAGTCAAAAGGAATTGCCATCTTTCTTTTAAAAGTAGAAAAAATTTGACAAGTAAATTCATTTTTTGTTTTATTTCAAGAATCGTTGATCATGTTAAAAATGTCATTATGTAAAGCTAAAACAAATGAATGGCAAACAAAAGCACTAGGGCTCAAATTTTGTTGATAGAATGGAAATCAGCCAAGCGCGTGATCCCATAGAGTATTACAAAGTTTAGAAAATGGTAATTTAAGGGAAAATGGGCTACATTTAAATATAACGACCGTTATCCTTCTACCAACTTTGAATTATGGACATCCTGAGCTTCTGTCGAAGATGACCTTGACTGGAGTTTTCCTGATGGCTGGCGAGACTGCTGTGGAGTTGAACTGATCAGATGTAGTTACTTGCCATTAATCCCTAACTTTTACCTGGATTGTACTTTGAGATTACCAATCCATCAAGATGATTTCTTTTTGCTTATGTCTCTAATTTTTGCCTGGACCGCCCTTTCGGGTTTTCAATCCACCGAGATGTTTTTTTTATTTATTTAGGCGAAGTATTTCTTGTCTATGTCAACATTTGGGGGTAGGCAAACTCTTCTCCATCCATGGTTGCGAGTCTCAAGGCGCCGCTTGAGAAGGCTTTCTTGACCACATAAGGGCCGTCATAATTTGGAGTCAATTTGCCCCGGGAATCAGTGAGGAATGATTGTATCTTCTTGAGCACAAGGTCTCCTTTCCTGAAGACACGGGGTCAGACCTTTTTGTCAAACGTTTTCTTCATTCTTTACTGATATAACTGACCATGGCATAGATCCGTCATTCTCTTTTCTTCGATTAGGTTCAGTTCATCGTGTCTTCTTTAACACCGCTCAACTTCTGTTAGCTTAGCTTCCATCAATACCCGAATTGATGGGATCTCTACTTCTATGGGGAGCACTGCTTCCATGCCATATACTAGAGAGAAAGGGGTTTCCCCTGTTGAAGTACGTACAGATGTGCAATAACCGTGAAGAGCGAAAGGTAGAATTTCGTGCTAGTATTTGTAGATTACAACCATCTTTTGAATGATCTTCTTGATGTTCTTGTTAGCCGCTTCTACCGCTCCGTTCATCTTAGGCCGGTAGGGAGATGAGTTATGGTGTTCGATCTTGAACTCAGCGCACAACTCTTTCATCATCTTGTTGTTCAAGTTAGATCCATTGTCCGTAATGATCTGGCTCGGAACACCATAACGGAAGATGAGATTGTTTTTGATAAATCGGACCACGACTTGTCGGGTTACATTGGCGTATGACGCCGCTTCGACACACTTGGTGAAGTAGTCAATGGTTACCAGGATGAACCGATGTCCGTTTGAAGCTTTGGGTTCAATTATGCCAATCATGTCGATTCCCCATATGGAAATAGGCCATAGGGAAGAGAGAACTTTGAGATGTGTTGGCGATACATGGATTTTGTCTGCGTATATTTGACACTTGTGACATCTCCTCATGTACTTGTAGCAGTTGAATTCCATTGTCAACTAATAGTATCCTGCTCTCAGAATTTTCCTCGCCATTGTGTGTCCGTTGGCATGAGTGCCAAAGGATCCTTCGTGAATTTCTTTCATCAACATGTTTGCTTCTGGTCTGTCTACGCATCGGAGCAAGACCATGTCAAAGTTTCTTTTATAGAGTGTATCACCGTTCAGGAAGAAGTTGCCTGCCAGTCTTCTGAGAGTCTTTTTATCTTTTCTGGATGCCCCAGGTGGGTATTCTTGTTTTTGAAGAAAGCTCTTGATATCGTGATACCAGGGTTTGTCATCTATGACTGCTTCAATTGTGAAGATGTAAGCGGGCCTTTCAAGGCACATTATGTCGATCTTAGGTACGTCGTTCCATTGACCTACACTAATCATATAAGAGATAGTGGCTAGTGCATCAGCCATGTGATTCTCTTCACGAGGGATGTGATGAAACTCGATTCTGTTGAAGAATGGTAACAACCTTCTCGCGTAATCTTTGTAAGGAATCAGTCCTAATTGGTATGTGTTCCAATCTCCTTTGATCTGATTGATAACCAGGGCTGAGTCTCCATACATATCCAAGTTATTAATTCTCAAGTCGATCGCTTCTTCGAGACCCATGATGCAAGCTTCGTATTCGGCCTTATTGTTTGTGCACTTGAATGTCAATCTGGAAGTGAAAGGAATATGGGTACCCTGAGGTGTTACAATGATTGCCCCAATTTCATTTCCATAATTGTTGACAGCTCCGTCAAAAATTAGTCCCCATTGGGAACCTGGTTCTGGCCCTTCACTAGGTAGCGGTTCATCGCAATCTTTCATTTTCAAGTACATGACATCTTCTTCTGGAAAATCAAATCCGACTGATTCCTGATCGTCAATCGGTTGACGAGCCAAATGATCGGCTAAAATACTTCCTTTGAAGGCGTTTTGAGCATGGTACTCAATGTCGTATTCTGATAACAACGTCTACCAACGGGCGATCCTTCCCGTAAGAGCAGGTTTTTCAAAGACGTTATTGATCGGATCCATTTCTGATATTAACTAAGTAGTGTGACAAATCATATACTGGCGAATACGTTTGGCTGCCTAAGCTAGAGCACAACAAGTTTTCTCAAGCATAGTGTACCGAGTTTCACAGGTGGTGAATTTCTTGCTTAAGTAGTAGATGGCAGACTCTTTTCTTTTTGTTTCGTATTGTTGGCCAAGTACACATCCCATGGAGTCTTCCAATACTGTTAGGTATATAATCAGTGGTCTTCCCTCTACTTGAGGTGATAGAATCGGTGGATTCAACAGGTATTCCTTGATACTATCGAAGGCTGTTTGGCAGTCTTTTGTCCATACACAGCTTTGATTCTTTCTGAGTAGTTTGAAGATTGGCGCGCATGTCGCGGTCATGAGGGATATGAATATGGAAATGTAATTCAGACGTCCCAAAAATCCTCGGACTTGTTTCTCAGTCTTTGGAGAAGACATTTCTTGAATGGCCTTGACCTTGTCAAGATCAACCTCAATCCCTTTCTAGCTGACGATGAACCCTAAAAGATTTCCTGAACGGACACCGAACGTGCATTTGTTAGGATTCAAGCGGAGTTTGTATTTTCTCAGACGCTCAAATAAGTTTGACAGGTGGCTCACAAGTTCCTCGTCTATTTTAGATTTGGAAATCATATCATCGACGTACACCTCGATTTCTTTGTGTATTATGTCGTGAAACAAAGTAGTCATGACCCTTTGATAGGTTGCCCCGGCGTTCTTCAAACCGAACTGCATCACCTTGTAACAAAAGGTGCCCCATGGGGTGATGAATGAAGTTTTCTCCATGTCTTTCGGTGCCATTTTAATTTGATTATAGCCCGAGAATCCATCCATGAAGGAGAAGACTTTAAACTTTGATGTGATGTCTACTAGCATATCTATGTTCGGTAAAGGAAAGTCATCCTTTGGTCTGGCTTTGTTCAGATCCCTTTAATCTACACACATTCTGACTTTTCCGTCCTTTTTCGGAATTGACACTATATTGGCCAACCATTGAGGATATTCTAAGGTGGCGAGGAAACCCGCGTCAATCTGTTTCTGCACTTCCTCTTTGATTTTGATGGCCATATCCGGGTGGGTCCGTCCCAACCTTTGTTTCACTGGCGGACATTCTGATCTTAACGGTAGATGATGTTCCACGATGCTGGTATCCAACCTTGGCATGTCCTGATAGGACCAAGCAAATACATATGGAAACTCTATGAGAAGTCTTATCAAGCTTTCTTTGACAGTTGGACTGAGCAGTGCCCCAATCTTGACTTCTTTCCTCTCTTCTTCTGAACCCAAGTTGACTGTTTCCAACGGCTCTTTGTGAGGTTCAATGGACCTTTTCTCTTGTCTGATTAATCGGGAGATCTCTTCTGTAATTTCTTCGTCTTCTTCTTCTTCAGCTTCAAATACCGGGAATTCAAAGTTGGGAGAAGGCAACGGATCGTATGTTTCAATGGGGTTTAAAACAAGCAATCTGCATGACGTGGTGATTTGTTTTTTAGAAGAGATTGAGAGAATGCAAGAATGTGTGCAGTGTATTTTCTGAAAAAAGGCTTGTTTTTGTTATTTTGAGTTATTTTTAGGATTACCATTTTCTGAAAAAGCGAAAAGTGAAAACAACAATAAATGCATAAATTTACAGAACGGCGTTTATTTATTTATGATTTTGTCGATTCTTGAAACTACAACCCTATAAAACAAAACTTTGTCGCTTTGGGCAAAGTGTAGAGGGACATTTATAGAAAGGTGAGCCCTATAAAAACATTTGTTTTACATGGGCAGGGTGAAAGGTTAAAACAAAGACGACAATTACTTAGACTTATTGACGAATTTTGGGACATCGACAGCAACCCATTGGCGGTGAACTCCTCGATGAATCACAAAGTCTGGTCCCTTCTTTCTTGGTTTGTCCTCAGAAATGACGCTGATTTCTGGCGGAGCAGGATCATTGGAGTCTTCCTCCCATGCAGAGTTGTTGTAGAATTACTTTTCTGTTATATCTTGCACAGTGTTTTCATTCTCAGGTGGATCTCCCCATATAGTTGGTTGGATGTTTTCGAGCTTGATACGAGAGCTTTCAAGAGCGGTGTACTTGACCAAGAAGTCGTACTTGCCACTCGGTTGTCCTAAAGTGTCCCATACTTCAGTGGGACGGGAGGAGTCATCCTTCTCGATGATGTTGACCTCGAGAAAAACATAGTTGATGAACTCTTGCCCAGCAATCTTTGCAGATTCATCGTTGTACAGGATATCTTCAGAATGTCCTAAGTAATAATCCAATGACTTGATGGGGACACATGTATTCTTTTCAATATTGCTCAGCTGATAAGCGTTATTAGGCTGACTCTTTTGCCCCAAGTCTTCTGGGTACGGCTGCCAGATAGGCAAGTCATCCAGTGGGTCAAAATAGTCATAGTCGAAGTAGTCTTTCATCAGAGTGTCCTCCTCTAATGAGTTTGGTGGAGCAAGGCATCCTTCGGGATCACAATCTCCATATATCATCTTGACGTCTGATCTTGGTATATATCTCGGACTCCGTGTGGGAAAACAAAATGGCGTATGCGCCTCTCCCTGAGACATGTAACAGTCCTCGTTGAGATAGGACTTCCACTCTTCATCTGTATCGGAGGAGTCGCCCTCATTGATGGTATGTACTTCTTGAGACACTAGGTGGAGGAAGCCTCCACTATGGAAGAAGTCCTGAATGGGATGAAAACTTTCATCTTTAGTAGCAGTCTGGGTACAGGTTGAAGAAAAACCAAGACCTTTCTTTGTCTTGTTATCAGCAGGAATGATAATTTGTCCCCATCCTTTTACGTCATTACCCTTGATCATTTTGAGAGTGTCATTGTATGAGGAAATCGATGTCCCTCTCTCTGATCGATTCTCATTACTCAACGAGAGTGCTTGGAACTGGGTTCCAACAACCTCCTCAAGTTCTACACAGGAAAATGATGATAAGTTGCTCACGATTAATGCCTGCTCTCCACAGACTGTGACTAGCTTGTCATTTTTGACGAACTTCAGCTTCTGGTGAAGTGTCGAAGTAACTGCCCCAGCCTCGTGTATCCAAGGTCTTCCTAATAAACAGCTGTATGTTGCCCAGATGTCCATGACCTATAAAGTGACTTGGAAAGTGTGAGGACTGATGGTTATGGGAATATCAACTTCGCCGATAACTATTTTTTGGATCCGTCAAAGGCTTCGACGATGATCTCACTGCTTCTCATCGGAGATCCTTGAAATGATAGTTGTATCAGAGTTGATTTTGGCATAACATTCAGAGTTGATTCGGTATCTACCAGTACGCTGGCTAAAGTATCATCCTCGCAGTTGACTGTAATGTTAAGCGCCATGTTGTGATTTTTGCCTTTTTCTGGCAGTTCCTCATCCCTAAATCCTAAGTTGTTACAGGAATTGATGTTGGAGATGATGCTGTCAAACTGTTTTGTCGTCATATCTTGTTCCACGAAAGCTTGCTCTAAGACTTTCTGTAGAGCTTCCCTGTGAGCTTCGGAATTGAGCAAGAGAGATAGCACAAAGATTCTCGAAGGAGTCTGCAACAGTTGGTCTACAATGTTGTACTCGCTTTTCTGGATGAGCTTTAACATCTCATCGTTGTTCTTTGAAAGGTCAGGATTACTGGATTGCCCGACTGGTTGATTGGGATTTTCTGTTTGAGGTTCCTTTTCCTTGGTGGATTCTCCAACTTCTCTGTTGAATCGGAGGGTAATGGATTTTCCTCTACATTTTTTATTATTGTTGCACCGTACTTGTAAGGGATAGCCTTATCGGATTTGTACGGTATTGGTCCTGGCAGAAAGATAACGACAGGAGCCTTTTGATTTTTCTGACCATCGTAGTCGGCCTCTATTGGTTCAAGGTTAAGAATCTTTCTACTATCAAGAGGAACTCTTGATTCATGGAGTAGAAGGATTATATCGCATACGTCTTTGGCCATTTCATGATTAGAGATTAAGACAACGTCTTTGGTTTGATTCGAAAGATAGTCAGGTATCCCGTTGGTCGACCCATAACTTGAACATGGTCGAATCTCTTTTCGATCCAACTAATTTTGAAGAGCCGCTCACACGAGGTAGCATCCTTGGTTATTCTCTGAGCAAACTCTATAGCACTCATAATTGTGTGGTGGCACCCGTCCACGTCCGTTTTGTATGCAGTGCAACTTTACTAGATCTGTTTCCATCAAGCGGACATCTTGACTTTGATACCTATCAGGATTCTCATCAGTCATACTGATTTTTTGTGTAGCTTCATCCAAATAAATTGGAAGCCACCAATGGTCCAACAAGTGTTGGAGTGTTCTTTGGACAAGTGCACATCCTTGGTCGTCTTTACGACACACTTTACAGTCTTGATAAGCATGTGAATCCAGAAAGCCAAGCCTGACTTGCTTAGCGTGTAATTCTACCAGACTGGTATTCATCAAGCGAATATCAAAGATTTGAATCATATTAACTTAATGATTATTTCTCTCCTGATAGTCCTGAATCCATATGACGCTGGAGCATCCCTGATTGCTTATTGAGCAGATCGGATAAGAATTGTAATTGCGCCGTGGCAGATCATGGTATTGACTTTGCCTTGAGTGCATTGCCACCAAGTTAACATTCATCATCAGAATGTTGTGGTTCTGAATAATGTTGGGATTTGCGTGAGCCATATTGACCTCACAGATTCGGTGATCTTGAGTCCATCCGAGATTCATTTGTTCTTGTAGAGCTGATTGCACTACAGAACACCCCTGATTATTCTTTGAGCAGATATCACACTGGTGATAATTGTGAGGCGGTACATGACCGTACCCGCTCTGTCTACAATGCATCCTGACCAGATTGGTTCCTAATAGGAGTACATCGTGAATTTGATAACTGCGAATAAATTCTGCTTCTATTAAATTTACGACAGTTTTCTCATGTTGAGGCAACGGGTTGGTCTGAACATTTGGATTAGTATCTTTGAAAGATAGGACCCCGTTCCTGACAAGCTTCTGTACATCAGATTTTAAGCTGAGACAGTTTTCAATGTTGCACCCCGGTCCTCCTTGATGATAAGGGCCTGTTTGATCCGCTTTGAACCAAAAAGGCGGAATTTTCGGTATCGTAAGAGGATACCTGTTTTGGACTTGCCCCTTGGCCAGTACTAGTGGAAACAGTTATGTGTACAACATCGCTATAGGGTCGAACCCTGATGGTCGTGTCGTACGATTATTATTGTTGTACTATGGACGAGCCTGTTGAAGGGGATGTTTTTTCCTTTGTTGATACTGTTGTTAACTTGGTTGCCTCTGAGCAACCTGATGTTGATACGTTAGAGCCGGCGCATTTTTGATAGCAGTAGTTACCGCTGCTACTGGTTGATACCTTCGCCTTTGCTTTCCGAGAGAGATATTACCAATATCTTTCTCTTTTTTCTTTTGGAAAGCACTACCGTATCTTTGATACTGCTTGATGGATCTACATCTTTAACAAGTCGTCCTTCTCGGACTGCTTCTTCAAGGCGTACCCCCATGTTCACCATTTCAATGAAGTCGCTGGGCGTACTGGCGACCATTCGGTCGTAATAGAATGAGCTCAAGGTTTTCAAAAAGATCTTTGTCATCTCTTTTTCCTCAAGAGGGGGACAGATCTGGGCGGCAATTTCACGCCATCTCTGAGCATATTCCTTAAAAAATTTCTTGTCTTTCTGCGACATTGCTTTGAGCTGATCCCTATCTGGTGCCATGTCCAGGTTATACTTATAATGCTGAATGAAGGCTGTGCCAAGATCTCTAAAAGTGTTGATCTTGGTCCGGTTTAAACCCATGTACCATTTGAGTGCGGCACCGGTTAAACTATCTTGGAAATAATGGATCAGTAGCTGTTGATTCTCTGTCTGAGTTGACATCTTTCAAGCGTACATCACCAAATGACTTTGAGGGCAAGAGTTACCCTTGTATTTTTCAAAGTCAAGCACCTTGAATTTGTGCGGGATTTTCACATTAGGTACCAGACAAAGGTCTGCGGCGTCCTTTCCAAATAAATCCTGGCCGCGAATGGCATACAGTTCCTTCTACATCTCCAGGAATTGCTCCTGAAACTCATTCATTCTTTCATACATGTTTTCGTTTCCACCAGAAATTACTTGTGAAATTTGTCCTTCCGGGACAGTGTGTACCACTGGTTGTGGTATAGTCATTACGGCAGTGACTCTTGGTGCTTCCATACCCCGAAGTTTGTAACCTTCAAGAGTTGTTGTCATCACTATTGCATCTTTTCTTTCTCGAAGTTTGTAGCCTTTAGGCCCAGCAGTTCCTGCTGCAGTTTCTGGGTCTTCAGTGACCGGCGGGATGTATCCCTCAGGGACAAAGTTGATAGGCATGCCCAAGGGCGATCTTTAGGCATGTTATACCGAGGATCATATGTCTCCACTATGCACATGGATGTGATCTCCGAGATCACAGTTCTTTGTTGTTGCCTCTGAGCTGCTGCCAGAGATTGCATGTCACTGTGAAGTTTCCTCAGATCTTCCTTCAGAGCGTCGACTTATTCTCTCAGCTCTCTGTTCTCTTCCTCGAGATTGTCCATTTTCTTTTGTCGATTTCCCCAGTATTGTACGAATGAGACAATTTGACTCTAGAATCATGACACATACGTGAGATTCGAAGATAAGAAGAACGCGTTATGTGAGAATGATGAATGCAATGATATATACATTTTTTTTGTTTTTTAATCAAAAAGAAACTTCAACAAATAGATTGCAAATATCATACAGTAAAGGGTGGAGACCCTGTTTTATTGAATTCGAAAGGTTGTAGAAAGGGAAAATACAGTATTTTACAAAGTGCTATAAAAGGAAATGTCTAAGTTCATGGATTATGGGTCCTCTCTGAGGAGAACTCAGATGTTGGTTCTGGTATTTTCTTTTTCTTTGACCGGGGCTCTTCAGCCGTTGTTGGGTCATCAGTCCTTTTCCAAGTTAAAGGAGCGAGCAGATTTCTTCGGTCTTCCTGACTTTCTACAACATGTTGCTCTAATATCCTAATCAGAGCATCCTTTTCTTTTAACAGTTCCTGAATTTTGGTACATTCCACATTGAGGATTCGGTACTTGTTTTTCCAAGAGCTTTTCTCCGGTTGAACTTTGTTGACAGTGACCTGGAGTTTTTCTGTATCAGACATAAAATAAAGGACATATTCCTTTAACGGAAGAACTTCTTGACGAGGGTAAGGCATCCTTAGCTTGAGAGCTCTAGTTTATACCCAGTGGAGATAAGGTTCCACAGAGATACAGTCTGGTCTTCCTAGAGACTGTCTTCCTTTTTTGTGAACATGTTGCCAGGCATGCACTATTCCCTTCTTTAGTGCTCTATCACTTTCTCCTTCCTTGAAGAAAAGACCTTCCAGAAGAACATTACGTGGGATATTCTTCATCGGGTATCCGAGTTGACGGCGAACTAAAATTGGATGATAGTTGATTCCTTCTTTAGTTCCTATGAGGGGTACGTTGGGGAAATTTCCACATCAGTCGATGATCTTTATCCCCTCATAAATCCTATTGTACCAATTTATGTCAGAGTTGGTAAGAGACATGATTCTCTGTGACCAACGTAGAGTACTCTTACGGTCCCAAAAAGCAGCAGACTTAGGTCAATGGGAAGTGAACCATTTGTAAAGTAAGGGTACACATCATGCGATCATTCCTCTGCTGTACAGGTTCTTTAAGTGCACATAATGATAGGCATCTGCAAGCAGGGTTGGCACAGGGTTTCCAATCAGAAATATCTTAATGGCATTGGTATCGACGAAGTTATTAATGTTGGGAAAAAGGAATAGCCCATATGTGAGTAAAACAAAGATATCTTCGAAAGCATTTATGTTTCCTATACTGGTAAAGTACAGGGCTTTCTCTACCCAAAACTTGGCTGGTAAACCTTGGATTCCATCCTTAGTGGTCATGTGAGTCCTGACTTCTGACTCGTCCAAATAGATCGCTCTTGCAATGGTTTATTCTTTTGGAATTTCTTCCAGTCCAGAAAAGGGAGCTTGGTCAGTGATGGGTAAATAAGTCAAGTGAGAGTACTCCTCCAGTGTTGGCGCTAGTTGATAATCCGGGAATGTGAAATAGTGATAAACTGGATCATAAAACTGAATTAACATAGACAGGATTCCTTCAACTACGTGGACCCTTAACAAAGACAACAGTCCTCCATACTTAGCTCTAAAAGCATCAGCGTTGGTAATCATCCTTGCCAGCCTTCTTAAATCCTCTAGTTTTGGAGCCTTGAAGGTGTACTTGTGTGTCTTTCTTCTACCAAAATTTATAACGCAATATTTCTCTCTGATATTTGCAATTATTGTTTTAGTTTATTTTGAAAAAGAAAGAGAAGAGAAAAGAGAAGATTTTTCTTTGTTTAAGAGTTTTTTAAATGAATGCATGAATGCAGCACACAGAAACATTGAAAAAACATGGGTTGAAGGGTTCAACGTCACGAGCATGGAGTCATGGCTCTACCCATCCCCAAAGGTTGTATTCTGGTAAATTTGTACCTGTAGAACGGGTTAAAGGTTCCCAAAATCCTTGACCCCCTAGGGATAACAACAGCAAGCTGGTTCACCCGAGCGAGCTGTAGCATCCTAGGGTAATCTCAATTTGGATGTAGTATCGCGTATCAACTATTTTCGATAGCTACCGAACTACCAAATGGCCACATGGTTAATGTCTACTAAATCCTCAGGGTCACGGGTGCTGCACTGGGATAACATCTATTTTCATGACGTTAGTTGTTCAACATAGTATCCACACGGGCCCTCACCTGATTTGATGGTCTACCAGGATCGCTTATTCGGGAATCACTCCCTGTAAGACCACCCGTCTATGTCATCACCTATCTTAGGGTTCTCTCAAACTTTCCACATGCAACATCACTCGCATTCCCATTGACAGAAAAATAAACACAGATATCAAGTAGGAAAAGTAATATATATATATATATATATATATATATATAGTATGTAGAAAATTTCTAAAAACCTAGACCTCTTAGGAATTCTAATCCTAGTCCTAAACAGACAGATAAAATGACTCCCCAGTAGAGTCGCCATTTTCCTGTAGCATGCAATTTTTGTCTGTGACGCGACCACCTTATCGCCATGGGTTTCTCCTCACCGCAATGGTAGGAGTGGGGTGCTACTTTATGATTTCTTATTTATCCTATGAAGTTGGAAAGGAAAGGGAAGCCATCTAAAACTAACCTTGCACGCAAATATTTAACTGAACAGATGCTTAAAGAGATTCGGGGAGTTCGGGGTCAGGTTATACAATGGGGAGTTGTCAATTACCCATCCTATATGTGGTTATCCATAGGTTGTTAGTATTTTTCCTTACTGCTTTCTACTTACTGGTGTTTGTCTGTTGTGGGTTGGGAAAGTTTCTTCTTTGGGAGATTTTTGAGAGAGAAAGATTGAGTTTTTGTTGATGTCGGGCTTGCCGATGTTTTTGGTAAGGTACTGGATGTAACGCCGTGTTTTTATTTTATTATTATTTGTGAATATAATAATGAGTTGTTGTAGTTGATTGTATGTTTGCTGTGTACTTGTTATGTTTTATGTACCCGTAGTGAAGGGTAGTGGCCATAAGATTAAGTCTTGAGGGTCGTAGGGGTGTATGAACGAAAGCGTAGAAGTTGGTAGTGTGGAGACTAAAATTAGTTAGGCTTATTTAATTAATATTTGCTTAACGTTAGTGTAAAATGGACATTAGTAGAATGATATAATTGACGAGGATTATTATTATTAGTATTTAGTTAGATCCAAAAATATTACTAATAATGTAATGGGATAAATAGAAAATAAGGTGTGTAGATAATTGAGGGGAAAGCTCGTAATTGTAGAAGAGTAAGTGAGGGTAAAAGAGGTAATCATTAATGAGGGACTTTATAAAGAAAAATTAGAGAATGAGAAGGGAGTTTTAATCATACGTGAAAGCGAGAGAAAAAGGGAGAAGAGGCTAGGGCAAGAAGGAGAGGAACCCATTGAGGAAGAGGGAAGCTCATCAATACAAGGTAAGGGTGGGATTTTTTTAATCACTCAAGGGTTAGATGATGTAGATATGTGGATAGGAATCATTAGGTTGATGCCATGGATTGTTGTTTGTGGATTAATTGGGGTTTTCGGGAAGAATCTATAACTAAAATGTTTGGAATTGACGAAATTGTTGTATTCGAATTGTTGTGATTGTTCTGAATAATGTATATGTGGTATAAATGGGTTTTAATGACTTAAATTGGGGTTATTGGGGTTAAAAATGTAATTTAAGGGTGTGAAATCACAGTGGGAAAAGTGCTGTCATCGCAGGCACTTTTGGCTGAATCGCAGAGCGGGCTTAGCCCGGTTTTTGGCGCTTAGCGCGGTCCCCTCGGGCAGCTTATTTTAAAAACTTCGAAAATTCATAAGTTTTGACTCGTAAGTCCGTTTGGGTTGCCGCTCGATTCGTTGGAAAGCTGACTTTATGCACTTTATGTTAAAATTATTTTCAATGATAGATTTCTAACTATTCGACGCGCCATATGTGTTTCCGTGTAGGTTCCGATGTGTTGAAATGTGAAATGTGGGAGTTAGTCGTAGGAATATGTGTTGTGATTATTGCTTATGATGTATATTGACGTTATGAGTTGTGTATATATATGATGTTTGATGATTAATTGTTGATATGAATTACCATGATGTATATTGACGTTATGAGCTGCATATATGTGATGTTTTGATGAACAATTGATGATGTGAATTACAATGAGATATGTTGATGATTTTATGACGTTGATACATGACTATTTTGATGTGAATTACCATGAGTTATATTGATGATTATGAGATGCTGATTAATGATGTTTTTATGACGTATTTGATGACATGACGAATATGTGAGTTTGATGGATGATCATGCACGTAATGACTTTTGTTGATGAAGATGATTTGGACGTTTTGCATCATGCATTCATAGCATTTAGACTTCGGTCTATTGATGATGTTAGGACTTTGGTCCAGTGGTGGTTTCAATCCCATTGTGTGGATTGAGGTGTTTATGACGTGCTCCCTTGTGGAGGGTTGATGGCCTAGTGTCCATCTTTTGTGACGATTGGTACCACATGCATTGAGTCCAGTTGGTGTATCTTTGTATTTCTTTTGATAGTTGGGTTGCATTGTGATTGGATTGATTATCTGTGTTATGTTGAATTGTGCGAATTGTGTTGGAAGTGGTGATGTGGGTGATATACTTGATAATTTATGCTCTTATATTTATATCATCTTTCTCTTTTGTTTGATTTGAGAATCTCACCCTTTCTGTTTGAATGTTTCCTCCACGTGGGTAACGTGTAGATAATCAGGAGTAGTGTGGAAGTCGTGGTCGGGGAAGACGAGGTGCTTCACTTTAGTTTGGAGTCTGCTCTGATATGTAACATTGGGAGTCGGGAACGCTTTATGCATGGTTTTACTTTGTTAAAGAATTACAGTTGTCTTTACATTTTTGAAAACTAATATTTTGATTAATTGAAACCGTTATATTTTGTTGATCACAATGAAGAATTTCTGTTATGTAAATATGATTTTTTTGGATTAAAGTTGCATTAATATTTATTATATGTTACATGTCTTATTTATGAGCAAGTTCTTTTGGATAGTAATAACCTTTTATTCCGAGTTATTTCATTTTACTCTGATTTTTTTCATTAAATTATTCAGGGGAATTTAGGGTGTTACAAAGTGGTATCAAAGCATGTCGATCCGTTCGGCCAGGTTGCCTAATTATGTTGTTCCCTAGTATGCGACATGTGTGTGAAAACACTGTCGGTTCTTGTTTTGTTTTCCATTTGCATGTTGGGAATGAAACAAGTGGGGGAGAAGTATCTGGTTCTCTTGGATATTCCAGTGGTTGAGGGATTGGATATCATGTTGTCGCATGAGAGAGTGCAGTGTTTGATTGTCCAACTGTTTGAGAATGATGCGATCCTTGAGGGAAGACGGTCAGGTGTTTTCGTTGTTCGCTTCCTTGTGAGGGGAAAGGCAATGTTGTGGCTAGAGATAGGCCGGTGATCTGTGGAGTATCCTTACGTGTTTCCTTAGGAGGTGCACAGTTATCTTTAGTTAGAACAAGATGATGTCATTTTTGAACGAATTGGTGGAGATAAACCATGTGTTTACCAATTATCTAAATGAGTGGTGTAGTGTGTTGTTGAGACAAGTGTAGCTCCGGTGTTATTAGTTAAGAAGGAAGAAGGTAGTACGAGATGGTGTGTGGATTACCGACGGTTGAGACTAAATATCCATTTCAACGGGATTGATGATTTGATGGACCAACTGGTGGGCTAGTGTGTTTTCGCTATAATAGAATTAAAGTCGGATTACCTTTAGATTTGGGTGAAAAGTGAGGATAATTGGAGGATCTTGGAAGTAAGAGAAAAATGTGGAACTCATGTTCATCATTTCCAATTTTTATTTTCGCACTTATGGAACAATCTTCACTAAACTGGTGATAACTTTTCGCTGGTAACTCCGATGGGAGAAATTCTGGACTTTTTGGAAAGCTTGCGAAATTCCCTACAGTTTGCATCTAAACTTTGTCTTCTACATGTTTTTGACGAGAGAGAAAAATGCATTTGAAGATTTGGGTCTGATTCTGATTTTTAAGAAGGCAGGTATACGGGATTTCTTGATCAGCCTCCATTGCACAGGTGATAACTTTTTAATCAAAATTCGGATTAAAACGATTTTTGAATTTATAGAATCTACAGGAAATTCCCTTCATTTTGACATATAATTTTGTATCAAGAAGGTCTGTATTGAAGGAGATAATTGCGTTTGAAGTTGAGTGAGTCTTGCTGAAAGTGGGTAAGATGAGGTCAGGTATAAGATGTATGGTAACAGGACGGAGGTGAAGACCTCAGAGAAGCACATGGAGATGCGGCGTATGCCAATTGAGAATGATTAGAGTGGAGAGATTTTTGAGAAATGGAGAAGGTTAAATAGTAACATGGATTGTGTGTCATTGATGACATGGTGTCAACATGTGTCAGGAAGATTTTGGAAAGTTTCTATCACCAACCAGATGATGAGATGGTACTATTAAGATTGTGATTAGGATGAGACCAAATGTGAAACTATATGGATCATCGAGGTTGTGAAATTAAAGAAAGGACGAAGGATTTATTAGTATTGGTAAAGTCCTCTATTTGGATAAATGTTTCATTTAGAGCGGACCGATTTGGATTGTACTTGAAGTAGTAGTATTTCTGGTTTTGGGAGAACATTTAACAATTGTGTTGTGTTACAAGCATGTATAGGAGAATATGTAATGGATGTTGGGCATTTATATATCATTGACGAGGTTGAAAAGAAGGAAATTAAGAAAACGGTTGTAAGCCTTAGAGAGATGGCGGAGCATTATGCTTAGGTAACTTTGGGCACGAAGTAAAGGATGCTATTGTAGTTGGGTAATGATGATGTATGCCACCGTTATGGTTGCCAGCTACCTATTGACAAATTGAGAAACTGATCACCCTTAATCTCTTGTTGATAGTAGATGGGATCATGTTGGATGGGATAGATGTGTCTTGCCAGCTGTTATAGTATGTACATTGAATTGTTTGAAGTCGAGCCAAGTGCTTGTGGATTGTTTGATTAGTCGATGCAGATTCCTATATCTAAAGATGAGGCGGATTCAAGGCTTTTGTATGTTGATCAGATGATGTTGGTAGTTACTTATCAGAAGCAGAGAACAAGGTGCTGACTAAAGATATGCCAAGGGTGTCGCCGTGGAGAGCCTTATTATTATTAGTAAAGAAAAGGATGAGAGCATGAGGTTGCGTGTGGATCGGTGAGTAGTATGGAAACTCATAGTTGTGTCTGGGGTAGCTTGAGTTTTGATTTGAGATGAATCGAGAATCCGATAGACATGAGACTTGAAGCATTGGAAAGATGATCCAGTGAGGGGGTAAATGGAAATGCGAGACCATGATTTAACCAAGGATGTTTGGTAGAGGATAGTATTGACTAGTACGTCTTAAAGTGTGTGTAGGGAGTATGGATCGTATCTTCCATACTTATTTGGATAAGTTAGAACTGGTGTTCATTGTGAATGTTCAGATCTATTATAAAAATCGGAAGAAGAACGTGTAGAGAAATTGAGAATTGAGTTACAAGTATTGAAAGAAGTGGAGTTATATGTTAAGTTACCAAAGTGTGATTTTTGGTTATTAAAAATGAGTTTACTTGGTTGTGTTAATTTAGATGAGGGTATTGTTGTGGATCCATCCAAGTAGAAGTAGTTCGACAATGAGGAAGCCCTACAGTGGATTAAGGGGAATATAATATTCTTGGACTTAGTCAGTTATTATCACGGAGTTTTGTAGCAGGAATCGCGAAGGGCGCTTAGCGCCGTTGAGCACGCCCAACGCGGTCTGGAAGACTCTCACCCTCTCGAGGCAGAAGCGAGCACGCTTAGCGTGAGTCAGATCCCGCTTAGCGCGGTCTGGGAGTGCAAAAGGTGATTTTTCTTATCGAAATTAATTGGAAATATGTATCCTTATGCGGTTATGGTATTGGGATGCTGTCATGTGTTTAAGATGAGTTTAGACAGTGTGATAATATAAGATGGTGAAGTTGTAGCTTATATTTTATGATAGTTGGAGATTCATGAAAGTATCTATCCTATTCAAGATTTGGAGTTGGCTGAGGTTGTAATTGTGTTAAGTATCCGGAGGAATTATTTTTATGGATCTAGGTCCGAAGTGTTTAGTAATCATAAGAGTGTAGGATACCTATTTGGTCAGAATTCCCGATGAGTTAAGTCGAAAGTCATTTCTTATGTCTGCTTTGATGGTCGGAAGTTGGATGTGAACTTGGTAGATTTGATAGTTGTGAGTAATTCGAGTGTGCAGCGAAAGCATGGTGTAGTGCAGTTTGTTCGTGCGTGTGTAACAACGATGTTAGTAGTTTGGCTAAATTGAGGTTGTCTTATGGACTTTTTTGTTTTTATCTTTGTTGTTGACTCATTACCTATGGTGATGGTTCGAGTGCGAGTAGCTAATTCCTATGATGTGGAATTAGGGGAGTGTTGCCTATGGTGATGGTGACGATTGTGTTGTGTTCTGGTTCATAGTGAACTTGTGTGTTCTTAACTTGGTTATTCTTTGTGTCTTGAGTTGGTCTTCGAGTGCATTGCGTGAGCATTGCATCTTGTTGTTGTTGTCGTTAATAAGGTAGTTTGATGTTTTGTGTTAACCGCGGTGTTGCCTTTCATGGCATGGGAATTGATTAGTCGGATACGAGGACGTATCCGGGGTAGTTCGCATCAGGTGAATTTTTGAGGACGAAAATATTCTAAGTGGGGGAGAGTTGTAACGCCCCGTTTTTATTTAATTATTATTTGTGAATATAATAATGAGTTGTTGTAGTTGATTGTATGTTTGTTGTGTACTTGTTATGTTTTATGTTGTATGTTTTGTGTACTTTATAAATAAAAATTAGAGAATGAGAAGGGAGTTTTAATCATACGTGAAAATGAAAGAAAAAGGGAGAAGAGGCTAGGGCAAGAAGAAGGAGAGGAACCCATTGAGGAAGAGGGAAGCTCATCAATACAAGGTAAGGGTGGGATTTCTTTAATCACTCAAGGGTTAGATGATGTAGGTATGTGGGTAGGAATCATTAGGTTGATGCCATGGATTGTTGTTTGTGGATTAATTGGGGTTTTTGGGAAGAATCTATAACTAAAATGTTTGGAATTGACGAAATTGTTGTATTCGAATTGTTGTGATTGTTGTGAATAATGTATATGTGGTATAAATGGGGTTTAATGACTTAAATTGGGGTTATTGGGGTTTAAAATGCAATTTAAGGGTGTAAAATCGCAGTGGGAGAAGTGATGTCATCGCAGGCACTTTTGGCTGAATGGAAGAGCGGGCTTAGCTCGATTTTTGGCGCTTAGCGCGGTCCACTTGGGCAGCTTATTTTAAAAACTTCCAAAATTCATAACTTTTGACTCGTAAGTCCGTTTGGGTCGCCGTTTGAATCGTTGGAAAGATGACTTTACGTAATTTATGTTAACATTATTTTCAATGATAGATTTCCAACTATTCGACGCGCCATATGTATTTTCGTGTAGGTTCCGATGTGTTAAAACGTGAAATGAGGGAGTTAGTCTTAGGAATGTGTGTTGTGATTTTGCTTATGATGTATATTGACGTTATGAGCTGTGTATATATATGATGTTTGATGATTAATTGGTGATATGAATTACCATGATATATATTGATGTTATGAGCTGCATATATGTGATGTTTTGATAAACAATTGATGATGTGAATTACTATGAGATATGTTGATGATTTTATGACGATGATACATGACTATTTTGATGTGAATTACCATGAGTTATATTAATGATTACGAGATGCTGATTAATGATGTTTTGATGACGTATTTGATGACATGACGAATATGTGAGTTTGATGGATGATCATGCACGTAATGACTTTTGTTGATGATGATTTGGACGTTGTGCATCATGCATTCATAGCATTTAGACTTCGGTCTATTGATGATGTTAGGACTTTGGTCTAGTGGTGGCTTCAATCCCATTGTGTGGATTGAGGTGTTTATGACGTGCTCCCTTGTGGAGGGTTGATGGCCTAGTGTCCATCTTTTGTGACGATTGGTACCACATGCATTGAGTCTAGTTGGTGTCTCTTTGTATTTATTTTGATAGTTGGGTTGCATTGTGATTGGATTGATTATTTGTGTTATGTCGAATAGTGCGAATTGTGTTGGAAGTGGTGATGTGGGTGATATACTTAATAATTTATGCTCTTATATTTATATCATGTTTCTCTTTTGTTTGATTTGAGAATCTCACCCCTTCTGTTTGAATGTTGCCTCCACGTGGGTAACGTGTAGATAATCAGGAGTAGTGTGGAAGTCGTGGTCGGTGAAGACGAGGTGCTTCACTTTAGTTTAGAGTCTGCTCTGATATGTAACATTGGGAGTCGGGAACGCTTTATGCATGGTTTTACTTTGTGAAAGAATTACAGTTGTCTTTACATTTTTGAAAACTAATATTTTGATTAATTGAAACCGTTATATTTTGTTGATCACAATGAAGAATTTCCACTGTGTAATAAAGATGATTTTTTTGGATTAATGTAACGCCCATATATAAATACATACATCAAAGCATATATTATACATGAAATCCATGTCGGGTACTGAAATACCAATAAGTCTGTAGTAAACACATTATACATATACATACCCAAAAAGCCTAATACAAAAAAAACTATGGCATAAATATATATACAAGATGTTCCAAGGATAAATACTAAGAACTAGATCGACAACGATCTCAAAAAACTCCACAACAGAGGCAAAGCCATCAGACTAGTAAGGATAATCACACGACCTTATCCTTACCCTTCGCGGAACCTGAAGTACCTGAAATATTCAACAATAGTGGGGTGAGATACATCAAATCTCAGTGAGTTCTCTATCTTAAGGATTCTCTCGGCTTTACAAGGTTCTAACCAAAACCTAACTCAAGTCGGGGGAAAGGAACTAGACCTTGAGTTCAAACATTTCTGACTAGAGAAATCATCGCAATACGCACACAACGACAACTAGTTAAGGAATCTTTTCTTGGCCATCTCACTCAAGGAGATTAAACACGGGTCACGGATCCTTAACGCATATAACTTTCCCCGGCCAGCCCGCACACGGAGCACTTCAACACGGGTCACTAATTATCTACCAATGGTACTTTCCTCGGCCAGCCCATACAAGGCACTACAACACGGGTCACGGTACCCTCCACTAAGTAACTTTCCCCAGCCAGCCCACTCAAGGAGCACTTCAACACCGGTCACAGTTACTTACTTAATAAATACTTTCCCCGGCCATCCCACACACGGAGCACTTCATCACGGGTCACTAATATTTATCAAGGGAGAACACTAATAGATACTTTCCCCGGCCTGCCCACACAAGGAGCACTTCAACACGGGTCCCTAATATCTATTAGGGGATAACACACGTAATATTCGGAGGAGAGCGCAAAACTAGCGTCAAACCTCCACTAACGACTTATCAAAGATACACTCTAGTATTGATGTAAGCCTTGTCGCACGATTCTCTAAGTCATTCTAGTGTACTGAGGTTTCCTCACAAATTCACATCTTGAAGCTTTTAGATTTTTAAATGTTCCATTTTACATAATTCCCGAAATCCCGATATTTCAACATAATCAAAAATAAATTCAGCTCATAACCAATATTTCTACTTCCCATAGCCTAGAACACATTCATAGCTTCACATCGATATAAAGAACGTCTAAAACAGACACCCGAGTCAAAAGTTATGAATTTTAGAAAATATTTTTCCAAAAAGTTATAGTGTTAATCGGTTAACACATTTGGTTAACCGATTAACCAAATTCCAGTGCCAAAATGAAGTTTTGAGACACTTCCGTTAACCAGTTAACCAGAATGGTTAATCGGTTAACCAGCCTTATTTCAGCGTAGAACAACAAATTTCTCACTGGTTAATCGGTTAACCCTGTTGCAGAATCCCAAAAACTCTATTTTTATGGATGAAAAACTAAGCCAAACCTCATCATAACTCAACCACACTATAAAACAATTATCAACAGATGTTTCCACACATATATTGATCATACTACTCAATTTATAACACAATTCAACTGTTAGATTCTTTGATTTTGCAAAAATACTCATTTTTCTCAGAATCCAACCTAACTCTAAAACCTCAAGAAATTATACTCTAAAGTCTCTATCTAGAACCCGCATGGATTAGAAGATGATGATGAAGATTGTGAGATGATTTTATGAAGAATGGATGATGATCTTTGTCTTTCTCCCTTATAAGTTTCCTTCTTTTTCCTTTCTCCCTTTTTCTCTTCCTTCTCTAACTTCTCTCTAACTCTTACTATCTTTTTCTTTTTATGTTTGGAAAGGGGGAAAAAGAATGATATAGCAAAAATATCATTAGTTAGCAATACTACTAATTGTCCAAAAAGTCTCTATAGATGATTTTTTAGAGCACACCGGAACTCAGTTGATCATAACTAATATTATCTAGAGCAATTAAATACGGGGTATTACATCCTCCCCTCCTTAAATAGAAATTCTTCCTCGAATTTAAAAGATTACCTAAAAAGATGAGGGTAAACATTTCGCATCTCCGATTCTAATTCCCAAGTAGCATCACTCGGATGTGTCACATACCATTGCACCTTAACCAGATGAATGTCTTTGTTCCTTAATACCTTTGTTTCTTTTCCCACAATACAGCTCGGTTGAGGTTCAAACGTCAAATCTGCTTCTATTTTTACTGATTCCGGTAAAACTGGCTGAAGAGGGTCAGTAATAAACATCCGAAGCTGAGACACATGAAAAACATCATGCATTTCTGACAGAGAGGGCAGTAAGGCCAATCTGTAAGCCACTTCTCCGATTCTTTCTAAGATCTGATATGGTCGCATGTATCTTGTACTTAACTTGCATGATTTAAATGGTCCTTTCAATCTCAATCTCGGGGTAACTTTCAAAAACACATGGTCACCTTCCTCAAATTCTAAAGGTCTCCTACGGTTATCCGCATAACTTTTCTGACGATCTTGTGCTTGTTTAACTTTCACACGGATCATTCGAATCTTTTCCGTAGTCTCTTGAATAATATCGGGTCCCAAAATTCTATCTTCACCAACTTCCGCCCAACATAAAGGTGTTCTACATTTCCTCCCATACAATGCTTCGTAAGGAGCCATACCGATGCTCGCATGGTAACTATTGTTATAAGAAAACTCAATCAACAGCAAAAGTTCCTTCCAATTTCCTCTACTTTCTAGCACACAAGCCCTCAACATATCTTCCATCATTTTTATTGTTCGCTCAGTCTGACCATCTATCTGAGGATGATTCGACGTGCTCAAACGCAACTTCGTACCCATAGCTTGTTGAAAAACCTTCCAAAACCTTGAAGTAAACTTTGGATCTCTATCGGACACAATGCTAAAGGGAACACCATGCAATCTCACAATTTTAGCAATAAACGACCTTGCAAGATGACTTGCCTTGAAAGTAGTCTTCACGGCTAAGAAATGCGCAGATTTCGTTAGTCGATCCACAATCACCCAAATAGAATCATAACCACCTTGCGTACGGGGTAAACCTACTGTAAAGTCCATAGAAATACTATCCCACTTCCAAACTGGAATCTCTAAAGGTTGTAACAGACCACCCGGTCTCTGGTGTTCAATCTTCACCTGTTGGCACACTACACATTCTGACATATACACCGCAATATCCTTTTTCATTCCGGACCACCAATAATCTTTCTTTAAGTCCTGATACATCTTCGAAGAACCAGTATGTATCATAAAAGTACCTTTATGAGCTTCATCTAAAATCTTCCTTTTTAATACCGATTCATTCGGAACATAAATCCTTTGGTTAAACAGGACAATCCCATCCGCGACTCGTGTAAAACCCGGTTGAAGTAACATCTCTTGAAACTTCTCCTCTAAAACTTGTTCTTGTTGAATTGCATCTCTTAAAATAGAATTGACATTCAAATTCCCTATAATTACACCATTCGGAGTCCACACAAACTGAAGATTAATATCTCTAAACTTTTCCAACAAAGCATACTCCAAAATCATCAATTCGGCACTATGAACCATTTTTCGACTTAATGCATCCGCTACTTTATTTGATTTTCCTGGATGATACTTCAATTCTAAGTCATAATCCTTCAAGTACTCCATCCACCTTCTTTGCCGCATATTCAGCTCCTTTTGATCAAACAAATACTTCAAGCTTTTATGATCACTGAACATTTCAAAATGCACACCATACAGATAATGATGTCACACTTTCAGTGCAAACACAACCGCTGCTAGCTCCAAATCATGAGTTGGATAATTCTTCTCATGAACTTTCAATTGTCGAGAAGCATAAGCTACCACTTGACCGCCTTGCATCAGAACACCTCCTAGTCCCATCTTAGAAGCATCGCAAAATACTTCGTAAGAGTTGTTAGGATCAGGAATGATTAACACAGGAGCCGTCGTTAATCTCTCCTTCAAATTCATAAAGCTTTGCTCACAACCCGAATCCCACTCATAAGCACAATCTTTTCGAGTAAGTTTTGTCATTGGTAAGGCCAATTGAGAAAAACCTATAATGAACGTTCTATAGTAACCTGCAAATCCCAAGAAACTTCTAACTTCTAAAGCATTCCTCAGTCTCTCCCAATTAATCACTGCTTCTACCTTCGACGGATCTACTGCCACACCACCTTGAGATATAACATGTCTAAGAAAATTAACTTCCGACATCCAAAACTCACACTTGCTTAACTTAGCAAAAAGTTGTTTCTCTTGTAATACCGATAAGACAATTCTCAGATGTTCCCCATGCTCTTGTGGAGTACAAGAATAAATAAGAATGTCTTTAATAAAGATCACGACAAATTTGTCCAAGTAAGCTTGAAATATTCAGTTCATGTAATCCATATAATAGCTGGAGCATTAGTCACACCGAAGGGCATCATCAAGAATTCGTAATGGTCGTAACGGGTTCTAAATGCAGTCTTAGGCACATCGGAACTCTTCACTCGGATCTGATGATAACCCGACCGTAAATCAATCTTCGAGAACACACAGGCTCCTTTTAATTGATCCAACAGGTCATCTATCCTAGGTAAGGGTACTTATTCTTAATGGTGACTTTGTTCAACTTACGATAAGCAATACACAGACGCATCCCACCATCCTTCTTCTTTACCAACAAGACCGGAGCTCCCCACAGTGAAACACTAGGTCTAACAAAGTGCTTTGCCATCAAATCCTCTAGTTGGTCCTTTAATTCTCTCAATTTAAGCGGTGCCATCCGATAAGGAGAAACGAATATAGGAGCCATTCCTGGTACCAGGTCAATAGAGAACTCAACTTCTCTCTCCGGAGGAAGAGAAGTAACGTCCTCAGGAAAAACTTCGGGAAACTCACAAACTATTGGGATTCTCAGCACTTGCTGCTCACTACTCCCCACTTTAGTAAGAACCAGTAAAACAAATTTCTCCTTCTCAAACAATAAATTTATCATTCCCACCGTACCTTCTAAAATCGTTGTTAACACATCCTTCGGGGTAGCCTCGGAAGATGGAATGATGATTAGCTTTTCCTTACACCCGATAAACACCGAATTAGCAGAAAGCCAATCCATCCCCAAAATGACATCAACTTTCTTAAGCGGTAAACAGATAAGGTCAATCTGAAAAACTCTATCATTCACAGCCAAAACACAGTTTTCGAACATCAACGGTGTCTCAACCATTTCATCCATGGCGGTAGTGACCACCATAGGTGGAGATAAGGGAATAGCTTGCAACCCAAGTCGTTTCATACACCGTATTGACACAAAAGAATGTGTTTCCCCACAATCAAATAAAACAAAACAAGGATGTCCATTTACGAAATACGTACCTGCAATTAAAGAGTTGTCACTCTTTGTCTTCCTTGCATCCAAGGTATAAACCCTTCCGGTATTCCTTCCTTGCACTTGGTTTCTATTCTGAGGACACACTCTAGCCATATGCACCAATTCATTACAATGATAACACCTAATACTCCATTCAACACACTTCCCAAAATGACGTTTGTTGCACAACCTACACAAAGGAATAGTATTAGGTCTAGCAACCTGCTTTCCCTTGAAAACTTGCGATTTAGGACTAAATTGTTGACTCGCTCTTCCACGATCACCCTGATTCACCCTACTTGCAACACCTTCGGCTTGTACTTTCTTCAAACTATGTTCCGCCACATAGCATTGCCTTAGAACTTCTGCATAAGTAGTGAACTCCCTCTAAGAGACACTATGAGAAATTTCAGCTTTTAATCCAAACAGAAACTGATCCACTATCCACCGTTCATCTGGAGCATACATAGCCTGCCTAGAATAAGCAGCCATGTTCTCAAACTTTTCAGCATAACTGGCCACAGTCATACTACCCTGTCTTAACTGTTGAAATTCAAACTCTTTCGGAGTCCTTAAGGAACTAGGAAAATATTTCTCCATGAAATTTACCTTGAACTGTTCCCAGACCTTGAGCATATCCTGAATAGTCAAAAGACCCGACGCACTCTCCCACCACCTCATGGCAGGACCCTTCAATGAATGCGAAGCAAAAACCACTTTATTCTCCTCGGTACAATGCACTGTCAAGAAAATCCTTTCCATACCCGCAATCCATTCGTGAGCCTTTACAGGATCTAATCCACCATGAAATTCTGAAGGATTCATGCGGAAGAAATCCCGGAAAGTCCCACCTACCGCTTCCGGAACAACCACCTGAGGATGCAGACCTCTATTTAATTGTTGAACCATTTGCTGCATAAACTGATTATGTTGCTGCTGCATCTGTTGCATAAACTGATACAGAGGAGCATTCCCATCGCCGCCCGGCGGATTCGTCCTAACTGGAGTAGTTCGGGGCCTACCACGAGTGTTTCTGCGCTCGTCAGGCATGTTCCTAAATGTCATACAGATAGGATTAAGTTGATAAAACTCAATACCATAAATATAACACGTAAGACCAATGGCGGCACCACGCATATGAAATGGAAAGAAATACTTATTCTATTTCATGGCTAGGTTGAGGATACGACCTGCTCTGATACCAACTGTAACGCCCATATATAAATACATACATTAAAGCATATATTATACATGAAATCCACGTTTGGTACTGAAATACAAATAAGTCCCTAGTAAACACATTATACATATACATGCCCAAAAAGCCTAATACAAAAAAACTATGGCATAAATATATATACAAGATGTTCCAAGGATAAATAATAAGAACTAGATCGACAACGATCTCAAAAAACTCCACAACAGAGGCAAAGCCATCAGACTAGTAAGGATAATCACACGACCTTATCCTTACCCTTCGCGGAACCTGAAGTACCTGAAATATTCAACAATAGTGGGGTGAGATACATCAAATCTCAGTGAGTTCTCTATCTTATGGATTCTCTCAGCTTTACAAGGTTCTAACCAAAACCTAACTCAAGTCGGGGGAAAGGAACTAGACCTTGAGTTCAAACATTTCTGACTAGAGAAATCATCGCAATATGCACACAATGACAACTAGTTAAGGAATCTTTTCTCGGCCATCTCACTCAAGGAGATTAAACACGGGTCACGGATCCTTAACGCAGATAACTTTCCCCGGCCAGCCCGCACACGGAGCACTTCAACACGGGTCACTAATTATCTACCAATGGTACTTTCCCCGGCCAGCCCATACAAGGCACTACAACACGGGTCACGGTACCCTCCACTAAGTAACTTTCCCCGGCCAGCCCACTCAAGGAGCACTTCAACACGGGTCACAGTTACTTACTTAATAAATACTTTTCCCGGCCAGCCCACACACGGAGTACTTCATCACGGGTCACTAATATTTATCAAGGGAGAACACTAATAGATACTTTCCCCGGCCAGCCCACACAAGGAGCACTTCAACACGGGTCACTAATATCTATTAGGGGAGAACACACGTAATATTCGGAGGAGAGCGCAAAACTAGCCTCAAACCTCCACTAACAACTTATCAAAGATACACTCTAGTATTGATGTAAGCCTTGTCGCATGATTCTCTAAGTCATTCTAGTGTACTGAGGTTTCCTCACAAATTCACATCTTGAAGCTTTTAGATTTTTAAATGTTCCATTTTACATAATTCCCAAAATCCCGATATTTCAACATAATCAAAAATAAATTCCGCTCATAATCAATATTTCTACTTCCCATAGCCTAGAACACATTCATAGCTTCACATCGATATAAAGAACGTCTAAAACGGACACCAGAGTCAAAAGTTATGAATTTTAGAAAATATTTTTCCAAAAAGTTACAGTGTTAATCGGTTAACACATTTGGTTAACCGATTAACCAAATTCCAGTGCCAAAATGAAGTTTTGAGACACTTCCGTTAACCGGTTAACCAGAATGGTTAATGAGTTAACCAATCTTATTTCAGCGTAAAACAACAGATTTCTCACTGGTTAATCGGTTAAACAAAATGGTTAATCGGTTAACCCTGTTACAGAATCCGAAAAAGTCTGTTTTTATGGATGAAAAACCCAACCAAACCTCATCATAACACAACCACACTATAAAACAGTTATCAACAGATGTTTCCACACATATATTGATCATACTACTCAATTTATAACACAATTCAACCGTTAGATTCTTTGATTTTGCAAAAATACTCATTTTTCTCAAAATCCAACCTAACTCTAAAACCTCAAGAAATTATACTCTAAAGTCTCTATTTAGAACCCACCTAGATTAGAAGATGATGATGAAGATTGTGAGATGATTTGATGAAGAATGGATGATGATCTTTGCCTTTCTCCCTTCTAGGTTTCCTTCTTCTACCTTTCTCCCTTTTTCTCTTCCTTCTCCAACTTCTCTCTAACTCTTACTATCTTTTTCTTTTTATGTTTGGAAAGGGGGAAAAAGAATGATATAGCAAAAATATCATTAGTTAGCAATACTACTAAATGTCCAAAAAGTCTCTATAGCTCCAATTAATAAAACCTCAGAGTCAGATAATATTAATTGGATATACTCTGAACTCAACAGTTACTCTAATTATCTTTGCAGATGATTTCTTAGAGTACACCGGAACTCAGATGATCACAACTAATATTATCTAGAACAATTAAATATGGGGTATTACAATTAAAGTTGCATTAATATTTATTATATGTTACATGTCTTATTTATGAGCAAGTTCTTGTCGAAAGTAATACCCTTTTATTCCGGGTTATTTCATTTTACTTTGATTTTTTTTATTAAACTATTCTGGGGAATTTAGGGTGTTACACTGGACCTGAGGTTTTTTATTAGTGTGTGAAGGTACTGGACCTAAAGTTTTTTATTGGTATACTCGCTAAGATTTCGCAATCTTATGCCTACGTATTCCCGTTAAAGATAAACAGGGAAATCAGAGCAATTGTAGTTCCTCCTATTCTATGGGAGGAAAGATGATATTTTGGTGTTTTGTTCAAAGCCCAAGATTGAAGCTAAAGGGTTGAGTATTTGTGCCTTGTTCAAAGCACAAGATTGAAGATAAAGGTTTGACTGAGAGAGAATTTATCATCTCTAAAGGGAGACATCTCGTCTGTTTATCACAACTGTTGAGTGACTGATTATAAAGGAGAATTACTTCAACTGGAATATATGGAATCCAACAATGCCATAATATTCTTTATAAGGGATTTTTCTTGAAAGATAAAACTTTAACTCAGTGTAGAGTAATGCCATTTTTCTTTAGGAATCTTTCATGTTAAGAGAGGGATAGTGGCGCGGATGTAAATAATCCAGAGGCTTACCGCTTACAGCAATTAGATGAAAGAAGGAGTTTTACCAGGATAAGAGATGGACTACAGCTTGGATTTTTGAATCAACAAGTGTGCCACTTATAGCAGTTATCTGGGATTAAGGTTCGTTTTGATTTTTTGTTTTGATATGTGATTGTACAGAGAAATGTCTTCCTATAGAGAGATTTTTTATTTCCTCTGAGGGGATGTTTGTTTTATTGTGTGCCTTGAACAAAGCCTAAGGTTGAAGCTAAGAGATTGATTGTCTCCACTGGGGAAGTCCTTATACAAAGCCTAAGAGGAGGCTGGAAAAGACTGACTCAACAAGAGAGTGTTTATCTGTCTTGTACAAAGCCCAAGATTGAGGCTAAAAAAGAGACTAACTCTTTGGGGGATATCATCATACAAAGACTAAGAGGAGGCTGAAGTTTGACTTTTCTGGGGAAATATTTTGTCTGTCTTGTACAAAGCCCAAGACTGAGGCTAAAAAAGGATTTTTTTACTCTACTGGTGAGAGGTTTTATCTGTCTTGTACAAAGCCCAAGATTGTGGCTGAAATGGGATTGACTCAGCTCGAGATTATGATTTGTTTTGTACAAAGCCCAAGATTGAGGCTAACTCTACTGAGGAATATCATTATACAAAGCCTAAGAGGAGGCTGAAAAGAGAATTAACTCTGCTTAGGGAGATTTTATATGGTGTCTTGTATAAAGCCTAAGATTGAGGCTGAAAGTTATGACTGACTCTACTGGAGAGATATTTATGTGGGTGTCTTATACAAAGCCCATGATTGAAGCTGAAAAGATGGCTAACTCAACAATAGAGTGTTTATATGGTGTCTTGTACAAAGCCCAAGATTGAGGCTAAAAGAGGTTGACTCAACAAGAGAGTGTTTTTGTTTTGTACCATTGACTCAACAAGAGAGTGTGGAAAGGTGATTGACTCAACAAGAGAGTACTGAAAAGGTGATTGACTCAACAAGAGAGTGCTTTTGAAGGTGACTGACTCAACAAAAGAGTGATTTAAGAAAGAAGATGGACTCAGCAAGAGAGTACTTTGTTTGTCTTGTACAATGCCCAAGATTGAGGCTGAAAAGAGGTGACTCAACAATTGAGTGGAGAAAAATATTTATACAAAGCCTAAGAGGAGGCTAGTTTCTACTGAGGATTATTGAGATCCAGAGGCAGGTCCAAGATGGGGAATCAACTCTTGCTGAAGTTTACAGAAGATTTAAGGTATCAGATGCCTTGAGGTTCTGATGATAAGCTGACCCTAGCTGGGGAAATTTAGGATGAAAGACTGAGTTTTAGATCCAGTGAGGGTTTTAACTCTACTGGAGATTGGTTAAATGACCAGGGTTTTTTCCCTTGTTTGTAGGGAACTTGAGAATGACTTTGAGATCCAAGAGGGGATTAGACTATCCAAGTCTACTGGTATGGAAGAGTTTATCTTTGTATGATGCCCAAGAGGAGGTTGGTGCTTTAAGGGATGAGAATCAACCCTTATATTGGTCTGAGGATATGACTCTTCGAAAAGACTGCTCTAACAAAGGATGACTAAGTTCTGTCCTATACCTTTAAGAGGTCTTCAGGGTCCTTGTATTAAGCCCAAGAGAAGGCATGAGAACTTCTAAGAAGCCGGAGGGTCCTTGTACAAAGCCCAAGAGGAGGCGGGGATGCTTTTAGGAAGCCTGTGGGTCCAAACTTAAGAAGAGTTCAAGAAAAGTTTCACTGGGAATAATCTTTTCTTTAGTGAACAATTCTAGGGTTTGAAGAAATTCAAGAGAGGTTTCACCGGGAATTAATCCTCTCTGGGGAAGTGAATTTCTTTGACAATTTTCTAATAGTAACAGTCTGAGAAAAGTTTCACCGAGAATAATGCCTTTCTCTTTGTTCCATATTGTATAAGCCCAAGAGGAGGCAAGACTGTATCTGGAATTCCTATGCAGAACTAGTTTTGACTGTGTTGAAAGAGTGACCACTGGCTTTATCTAGTTCTAGACCTAGTTGCCGGGGAAAACTCTTAAGCAGATAATATACAGGCATATATATACAGATGAAATATATACTATATTTAAAATAGGGTATGAGGACTTACAGGTGAACAAGCTTCCAGCACAAACAAATATATATATTTGCAAGTATGTAAAAGAAAGTTGTTTAAAACTTACAGGCGAGCAAGCTTCCATTGTAACAGCTGTATGGTTAGTTGTTCAAGAAATTAAAGAAAGTTTTGATAACAACTATGAGTTTGAACCTAAATCAAAAGGGAAAGTTGTTGTTGAAAAGAAGATGGGGGCTTATACTCAAAGAGAGGCCCAGATAAAAACAGTAATCGTACCGTTGATCTGAAAATTGTATCGGGATTTATACAATGACTGAGGCCCAAAAAGGTTTTGTGTACAAAGGTATGGGTCTTACAACTCAAGGAGAGGCCCAAAAGTTTATTTTTGTGCAAGAGATGGAGCTTACAACTCAAGGAGAGGCCCAAATGAAAACAATGATCGCACCGTTATTTTGAAAATCGTATCGGGACTTATACATTGACTGAGGCTCAAAAAAGGTTTTTATTACAAAGGATGGGTCTTACACTCTACTAGAGGCCCATGAGTGTTTTGAAAAAGATTTGTGAGGGTGAGAATAATCAAAACCCTAATTTGATTGTTAAATATATTTTAATTTAATAAAAATTCAATTAAAATGATCAAAATTATCAAACACGTGTGAAAAAACAAGTTGTGATCTTGGATAAATGTTGCAAAAATTATGTTTCATTCATAGAATGATTTGAAAATGATTTTAATTTGCAAAATCAAGAGAAAGAAATATTTTTAAATATTTAAAAATAAATGAAACATCATTCTTTACAAAAATACTAAATATATGAAATAAATAATATTTTTGTGAAATTTTTATGGAATAAAATATTTTAACATTTTTGGGAATTTTCAAAAAATAACCAATAAAAAATAATTAAAATTGAGAGATAAATTAATTTTGGAATTAATTAATAAAAACCACAAAATATATGAAAAATAACAAAAATGGCAAAATGATAAAATGGTCTGGGTGGGTGTTGAACCCACGACCTCAACAACAAACACACATGCGTGCTACCACTGGGGTGGTGACACATCCTGGTATCAAAGCCACCCCATTAATACATAAGGGTGTCAAGTTTCTAGGTCTGGCCAAGGCGCCATGGCCTGGCCCTTGCCCAAGGCAAGGCCTAGTTTTGGCAATTTGCATGAAGCCTCTAACTTTCTCATTTCTCCATGGATTGGGACAAAATTTAGGTGTATCCTGCCTAGAATTTCATGAGGAATCCAATGGTGCCCTTGGAATTTTCAGAAATTGTTTCCATTTTAAAATCCGACAGTGATTTCAAAATAGGCCAAATTTTGCATGTTCTATGCTATCTCATGGAACAGGCAATAATAGCATGATAAATTGGTTCAAACACAACACATATGATATGTATGAGAGGTCCATGATCAATGTACCTCAAAGCAATGCATGATTTAGAGAGTTCAAGTTATGATGCACTTACCTCTTGGAGTTTCTTGTGCTATCTGCCAAGTTCCTTGTGCCAGAAGTAATTCAATGCTTTGAACACTCCTAATTGATCCCTTATAAGCTTTTAGGATGATCAAAACCACTTGGAATCCTCAAGAACAAGTATAGGCCTTTTCTTGCAAAAGGGGAAAAAGTAACCAAGATAGTAACTCTCTCAAATGGTGTTCCAGATGAGGGAAACCAATTGTGATAGTTTGAGGATGATATTTGGAGTGTGTTTGAGGCTTGGTTTGGTTTTGGAAGTGACTGAATCAAGACATGGCTTGAAAAATGCAGAAAAGTCAAAATTTGAGGCTTTGGAGGTTAACTTTCTGATTTTGGTGTTTCAGATCACAAGTGGGTGTTTGAACAGCTTAGATATGACACCCACTTGTGAGATGACTTGTAAGAGAAGGCATTTTGGCCTAAAGAGAGAGATTTTGAGGAAAGCATCAGTTTTAGTGCTTTGGTGTACTCAAATTTAGCACAAATGAGCTCTATTTATAGTGCAACAAGTTTGTTTTGCAAACAATAGTGAATGGCAGCTGGTACAGGCCTTGGGCCAATGTTGATCCAAGGGAACCTTTAGTCTCCTCTAGCCATTGACTTGAGGTCAAGGCACATGCCTATGGTCCTTTGATTCAGAGCTAAATCTTGACTCATTCAGTTAGAAATGTCTCAGTCCATGCCACCTTGTTGCATGCATTAAATGCTTGGAAACAAAATTGGAGTCTTTTGGACTTTTTAGCCTTTTTAGGTTTGTTATGGCTATATGTAGATTCTTCCTTGTACAAGATAGTTGGAAATGGTGATTTTGAGGGGATCATATCTCCTTGCTCAGGTTGAGTTATGGGAAGCTCTTGTGCTTTTTAGAAAGCCCTCATATGATACAGTACATGTGTAATCATAGTTTGTCTTGAAACTATTTGAATCCAACTGAAAAATCCTCATGAACATGGATGTCCAAGGCTGATAACTTAGGCAGATTTTCACTAAGTGTTGGAAAAGTATTTTACTCATTTTTGTCATTTTGATCAGTCCATAACTTAAATCCATGAGGATTTGGAATCTCTTGTAGTTGAAACATTTAAAGTATGTCAGATGGAATTTCATTTGAGCTTTGCATGGGAGAAAAAGACCTTGTGGTTTAGGAGTTATAACCTTGCAAAGTTGGTATAAAATCACTTTTGTTCCATAACTTAGAAAAATTTTGGTTTCACATGGTTGCCCCTTTTGCAAGAAACCTCACTTTTCTTGATTTTTCTTAATGAATGATGATCAATACCATACATTAACATTATTTTTGACTTAGGGGAACCATATTTGTGAAATTTTCCAAAAAGTCAAACTTGATTTTGTGCATAGTTGACTTTTTATCGGATGAAATCCAAACTGTGCGATCCTTTGTGAAATCAAGTTCTTGACCTAATTTAAACCTAATGGATGGATTCCATAGGTGTTATAGGGTGTCTTGAATCATGTCCCAAGGTTTGGGAGCATGTCTTGGTCAAAAGTTAAAGATACAATTGATTTTTTCTTCAAAATCACTAATTGTGGTCCAGATGAAATTGAAACTTGTGAATCAAGCTTCTTGGATCAATCCATTGTTGTAAATGCATCAATGTGGTGTATTTTAGGCCCTCAAATCATGTCTTGAGGTCTTGGCTCATGCTTTTCCCCAAAAGTCAACTTAGGGGTGAATTAGGTCAAGAAACCCTAATTCTTGATTTTTTATGAATGCATCCCCTGAGGTTAAATTGATTTGATGATTGGGATCATGAGGTCCCTTGGAGTATCTTGGGTTGTGCTTTGAAGAATTGGCTCATGCCCAGAGGAAAATTTTCATCTGAAGGCCTTGGTCGACCAAAACCCTAATTTGGTGACACTGGCGATCTTGAGGCTTGATCCACTTGGAATTTTGCAACTTTGTGCTTGATTTTTGATGTGGGAGTCCTCTTGATCCCTTATGGGTGTTTGAGAGGTTTATAAAAGTTGAAGATCATGTCATTTCTTGATTGATCTTTTGTCTAAGCGCTCTGAGAGGGCTCAAAACCCTAAGTCTTGATTGTAGTGGATGCTCAAAAATCCATGAGGAAATTGATGAGGCATGGAAGTACATCCATATTGTGATGATGATTTGCACAATTATGAGAAATCTTGGTGGTCAAAATTTGGGGTAAGATAGGTGGTCGGGAAGAGCCTGAATTTGATGGCTCTCCGGATATTTTGGTAGTCGAACATTGCCTCGAAGCTCTCTACGTGATTGTCGGGGTCGGCGGTGCCGTCATAAGTCCCTAAGGATGGAGGCTTTTCCATCCCCACAGGTATAGGGGTCTCCATAATCTCCTTGGACAGCGGGGTCCGCTGGTCGTCCTCATAACTCCTAACTTGTAACCGTGAAGGGGAGTGGTTGCCCCGACCAAGTCCGTGTCGTCGGGGTGAACTCCTTGGACGACTCTTCGGCTTTTCTCCGTCAGCTTTTCTCCTCTTCTAGACAATGGAGCGTCATTATTCCTTCCGAGGAGGGGAGCAATGGCGCTTCTGGGCGACCACAGGCTGGGGTCGTTCCAGGTGCGGGCGGAGTCCCGCAGGTTGGGGGAAGGGCCCTGAGAGTCGACCTGTGGTGGCCTTCGCGGGGAAGGAGAATGATTGGGAGATGGAGGACGACGATGTCTCCGCGGGGGAGAGCTTCGTTGTCACCCCCTTTTGAGCGTTTCTATCTGCACGTTCTATTGGGATATCAACAGGTTGGTCTGATTGACCAGAGCGAGCAGGGCCACCGTGTTCGGATCAGTATTTGGTGGCGCGGGGATCGGCTGATAGACACTTGGGGTGCTGTCCTGTTGGGCGGTGTTGTATGTCGCGTCATCAGAGGAAGGGGAGGTAGTACGCCTGTCCCTTTCGTCACCTTCTTTGACATTAACGACCACATTGTCCCCGTGGTCATCTCCGTTGTTGAACTGCGCGAAGGCGGTGTCCGGAGTCTTGGCCTCAAGTTGGGTGCTGGCCATGGTTGTCAGAAAATGGAAGTTGCTTTGGTTTTACGAAGAGAAAAACGGGGAAGCAAAGGTTCCCACAGATGGCGCCACTGATCATACCTGATCAGAAAGTAGATTAGTGGCCAGCAAACATCGTGAGCTCTGCTACTCCGGTGGTGATGAAACGGTGGGGGGGTGTACCTACAAGGTACTCGGATGCCAAAGTTAGGACTGGATCAAGAAAGTACAGAAACTGAGAGTAAGAGTTAGAATAGAATGTAAACTGACCCTCTCATGAGAGAGGGTATTTATATTGTGCCCCTAGCGCTGGGCCAACGATCGTCTGCACTGGGTTGGGTTGCTAGGCCCAATGCAGATAATTGACAGGGCTTATGTGGTGTAGGGAAGACCAGCACATGGTCTTCGCCCTGGGGTAACTGTCCCAAAATCTCCGGAGAGTGGGCAGACCGACTCTTTCAGAGGTGGGTAGTTACCTGATGACGTGTCCCCGCGGGGGAGCACGTGGAGAACAAGAGGAGGAGAGTTGTGACCTCTCCTCGCATTAGGAAGTCTCTTCTCGACAGTAAGGCCATTGAATGTGCCCGACAAGGAAGTGAATTAGGCCATATTGGGCCTCACATCGCAGCATTGGGTTGGGCCTGTCCGACAGATGGGCAAGCGCCGGCCCAGTCCAGAATAGACAGTAACTGTTACAGAGCATACTACCCAGGATGAAATTAAAACCAAGTCCATTAAGGAACAAGAAAAATAAAAAATGTACCTATTTATCATCAAGGGAGCAATGTAATTTTTGTTTGCACTTATTCCACCTATTAATAAAAAGAAGTTAGTTTTAATAAATTATCATGCTATTTTTGAAAGTTTATATTATATACTTAATAATCAAAAGGTAGCATATTACCTTAGGTTTGTTCCTAATTTCATGCAATATTCGAAGCAAATCACCACCAAAAATTAAAGGTTTGACAGTAGATGAATGTAATGAAGCTCGAAATGAATCAATAACTCTCCCTCTGACACTAAAGGTTGACTCTGAAGCCACAGTAGATATTGGAATGGCAAGAACATCTGCTGCCATACGGGACAACACTCTATATTTTCCACTATTCAATTTCCACCACTCCAAGGCACAAAATGACATATGACCATTATCTTTAGGTTTGTAAGTTGGCTCGTTCAAATACTCTTCAATTTCAGATTTTACAACAGGAATTGCTTGTTGTTCTTTGACATAATTCATTAACAATGACCACCCTGAGGATTTTTGTGGCTCCAAAATAAGCCCATTTTGACCAACACTAGTTCTACTAGATCCTTCTTCACTGTGCTCACTAAGTAGATCATCATACTCTTTGTACATATCATCAAGAGCAATACACATATTTTCTATATTTTTGCTAGCTTCATCTTCCACATAAATTAAGGGAAAACACATGTTAACACCCATCATTTTGATCCTAGGGTCCAAAACAGAAGCAAGCGACATGACTAGATTACATTGACTCCAATATTTATCAACTTTTTCCTTCATCGCTTTTTCCATTTCTTTCATAAAATCATATTCATCTTGGATAACATGATCTAAAACTAGCTTGATTCGAAACACCTCAGCAAGATATAAGTTAGCAGTTGGATATTCACTACCAGAAATAATATTTGTAACAACATTAAATACCTCTAGGAACTTGGAAACTTTTTCAACCTTTTCCCAATCATCATCATCTGGAAGAGTTTTATAGCTTGTTTCTCAATCTTGAAAATGAGGGAAGACTTCTTTGAACTGCATTGCAACTGACAACATTTGATAGGTGGAGTTCCAACGAGTAGGGCAATCAAGAATTAATTTTTTTTACCACCAAGCTTTAGTTGTTGATTTATTGGTGAGAATGTTTGCAACCTTGCTTCAGACTGATTGATGAACTTCACACTTTCGCACACGTTTTCAACTTTTTTTTCTATTTTCCTAATTCCATCTTGAACAAGCAAGTTTAGTATATGCACACAACAACGCACATGAAATAACTTTCCATCTAGCACTAGTTTCTGGTGCCTTAAAATCATAATTTTTAACTCTTTCAAACATCTATCGTTGTAGTGAGCATTATCCACTAACACGCTAAATATTTTATTTTCAATGCCCCAATCTTTAAGACATTTGAAGATTGCATCAACAATATCAACACCACGCTGAGGAGGAGGGACATGAACAAAACTAAGAATGCGTTTCTGCAAAACCCAATCAGCATCAATGAAATGGCCAATCAACACCATGTATTCTATCTTCTGATTTTGTGACTTCCATAAATCTGTGGTCAAGCAAATCTTATTTATTGTCCTCAAAGTAGAGTTCAACTTTTTTCTTTCCACTTCATAAACATCAATACAATCATTCTTTAATGTTTTCCGACTAGTTTTCTCATATGAAATATTAGAACATTTCATCATAAAAATAAAACATTCTTCCTCAACAATACTAAATGCATGTTCATGCATCATAATCCAATGTGCATTGGCTTCACGTTGTCTTTCATGGTCGTATTTAGCCCCTGAATTCATAAGTAGTGGTCCAGAAAGCTTCTCATCAATCATGCTTTTTGCGGGCTAAAAGTTTGATTTTTTTTTTGTGCTACTAGCTTCTTGTAAACATGACATATTTCTTTTAAAAGCCTCATCAAATGACTGGTTAATCCACTAGCAACAACAACATAATTCTTTTAACAGTGTATATATTGCCATTTTTTCCATTCTTTAATTCCACTTTTTTGAAGTGATCCCAAACTAGAGAAGTTTTCTTCCTCTTGGACTTTTGAATAACAATGTCACTGCTCTCAACATTTTCTTCATTCACAACTTCATTTACTGGTGTTGATTCATTTGTTAGTGGTTCTTCATTTGTATGTGCATCTAAATCAATGATAGGATTCAATACATTTAAGCATTCTTCTCCAACTTCTGGTGGTGAACCTCCCAATGATTCAAGTGAGGTACTATATGACATCTCTACAATAGAAAAATAAAAAAAGTTACAGGTTCCATTAAAAATATCATTAAATTTTTCAAATAGAACACAATAAAAAAATCCTCAGAACAGAGTTGTCTATTTAGTCCATCCCAGAAAAAATAGATTCAAGAAGAACAAATACATAACAAAGTAAAAAAAAAAAATCTTATAATAGAGTTAGAGTTTATTCTAGGAAGAACATATTCAGAACACAAAAAAATGACAAAGCTACTAAAACAATCAGATGATGATGAGAAAATAATATTTACCTCAATTGACAAACATTGTTGAATCTGGATGACAGGTAATGTAGAGATGAAAATTTGATGATATTTGAAACAAAGTAGAAGGGTATTATTTTGAATGGAACCTAGAAAAGAGACTAAATTTTTTTTTCCAGAATAGAGAATAAATTCTGAAGAGAACGAAAGATGATTGAAATTCTCTAAAACCTAAAAAGGAGATTAAAGGTTTTGTTTTTGGAAATGCAATACTAATAAATATGCATATTTAAAATATTAAAAATAATTAATAATAATAAAGTCAAAAAAGAATACTAAAGGATATAAATTAAAAGATATGGTATATGCTACAATATTTAAAAAGCGTTATTTTTAAGAGGTAGTTTAAAATGGTACTTTAAAAGTCACGTGTATATGTTTTTTTTTAAGTTAGAAGAATTTTTTTTTTGTCAAAAATAAAAGTTAGAAGTATTTTTTTAGATATTTTATTTGATAAGTTAAAAGGTTAAAATCAATGTGTTAATTTTTTAAATGATACTATTAAGATATATAATTTAAAAACATAATATATATATATATATATATATATATATATATATATATATATATATATATATATATATATATATATATATATATATATATATTGTTATAAAACTAAATAAAATTATATAGAGATCAAAGAGAGGAAGAGAAGAGAGAAAGTAATATTATATTATCTACTTCAAAAGTACTTTCTACATTGCAATGTGGATCTAATTTATAGGACCTTAGGGAGATGAAAAATCATAGTTATTAATAGGGAATAGGAAGATGAAAAGAAGAATAACAATGGACATTCACTTTTATCTTTATTCATAACACTCCCCCTTGGATGTCCATTGAGGATATGCCTCGTTAAAATCTTACTAGAAAAAACCCAGTGGGAAAAAATCTAGTGAGGGAAAAAGAATACAATATCCTTTCATTTTTCCCCCTCAGCTCAACGATCATTTCTTCGATGAAGATCAATCTTTTGTACAAGTTGATTAAAAATTCTACTTGGGATTGAATTTGTGAAAAGGTCTGCAAGATTATCACATGAGCATATTTGTTGGATGCTTATATCACCACTCTTTTGAAGATCATGAGTAAAAAAAGAACTTTGGAGAAATGTGTTTTGTCCGATCTCCTTTAATGAAACAATCTTTCAATTGAGCGATGCATGCAATATTATCTTCATATATGGTCATTGTATTTAATGTCACAGAAGATAAACCACAAGTATTTTGGATGTGCTGAATTAAGGATCTCAACCAAACGCATTCTCGACTTGCCTCATGTAATGCTAAAAGTTCTGCATGATTAGATGACGTTGCTGCTATAGTTTGTTTAAATGATCTCCATGAAATAGTTGTACCCCCACATGTAAACAAATAACATGTTTGTGATCTACCATTATGAGGATCTGACAAGTATCTTGCATCTGCATAACCTGTTAATTCAAATCTGGATACTTTGCTATAAAACAAACCCATGTCTATTGTACCTCTAAGGTAACAGAGTATATGTTTGACTCTGTTCCAATGTCTTCGTGTAGGTGAAGAACTATATCTTGCTAATAGATTGACAACAAATGATATATCAGGACATGTATAATTATCAAGGTACATTAGTGCTCCAATTGCACTGAGATATGGTACTTTAGGACCAAGCAATTCTTCATCATTTTCTCGAGGTCTGAAAGGATCTTTCTCCACATCTAATGATCTAACAACCATTGGAGTAGACAACGGGTGACATTTGTCCATATAGAAGCGTTTTAACACCCTTTCTATATAGCCTTCTTGATGTACAAATATTCCTTTGTCAAAATGTTCAATTTGCAAAACTAGATATAATTTTGTCTTCCCTAAGTCCTTCATCTCAAACTCTTTCTTTAAACAATTCATAGCTTTTGGAAGCTCTTCAGGAGTTCTAATAATATTTATGTCATCCACATAGACAACAATTATTGCAAATTCCTTTCCCGATCTTTTTATAAAAATACAAGGACAAATGGAGTTATTTGTATATCCCTCTCTAAGTAAATATTCACTAAGACGATTATACCATATTCGTCCATATTGTTTCAACCCATAGAGAGACTTGTTCAATCTTATGGAGTAGCTTTCTCGAGATTTGGAGTTAAGTACATCTGGTATATTGAACCCTTCAAGGAGTTTCATGTAAATTTCATTATCAAGTGAATCATACAGATAAGCTATTACAGCATCCTTCATGTGAAAATTAAGCCCTTCATGTGCTGCAAGGCTTATTAGATATCGAAAAGTGCTTGCATCCATTACAGATGAATATGTCTCATCAAAATCAATTCCAGGTCTTTGCAAAAATCTTTGAGCGACAAGTCTAGCTTTGCATCTCACCATTTCATTTTTTTTCATTTATTTTTCGTACGAAAACCCATTTTTATCCAACTGGCTTCACACCTTTAGGTGTTCGGACTACAGGTCCAAAAACTTGTCTTTTATAGAGTGAGTTTAATTCTGTTTCAATTCCATCTTTCCATTTTGGCCAGTCCTCACTTTATCTACAAATTTTTATAGACGTTAGTTCCTGGTCCTCTCTGCCATTTATCTCATTTAGCGCTATATTGTATGAAATAAGATATTGTATGGAAAATTTGATTCATTAAAATGACAATCAGCAAAACGAGCAATGAATAAATCACTTGTTATTGGTTCAAGGTACTTTACAATAGATGGAGATTCATATCCAACATATATTATCATTCTCCTTTGAGGACCCATCTTATTACGCTGTGGTAGAGAAATTGGAACATACACCGCACATCCAAAAATTCTTAGATGGGAAACATTAGGTTCTTTACCAAAGACTAATTGTAAAGGTGAAGATGTGTGGTAACTCGTTGGCCTTATGCGAATCAATGTTGAAGCATGCAAGATTGCATGTCCCCAAGCAGAAACTGGGAGTTTGCATCTCATAATAAGTGGTCTTGCAATTAATTTTATTCATTTAATAAATGATTCTGCAAGTTCATTTTGTGTGTAAACATGTGCTACTGGGTGTTCAATGTCAATTCCAATAGACATGCAATACTCATTAAATGCTTGAGATAAAAATTCTGCAGCATTATCAAGACGTATATTCTTGACAGGATAATCAGGGAAATGAGCTCTTATTCGAATTAGTCGAGATAGCAATCTCGCAAACGCCTGGTTGCGAGTTGATAACAAACATACATGTGACCATCTATTTGATGCATCAATTAAAACCATAAAATATCTAAATGGTCCACATGATGGGTGTATTGGCCCAGAAATATCACCATGTATACGCTCTAAAAAGCTGATAGATTCATTTCAAATTTTTGTTCTTGATGGCTGAATTATCAACTTCCCTTGCGAGTAAGAGTGGCATGAGAACTTATTTGATTGAATAATTTCCCTACTCATTAATTGATGACCACATGAATTTTTAATTATTTTCCGCATCATTATATAACCGTGATGGCCCAACCGGTCATGCCAAATTAGAAATTTATCATTATTTGTAAGCTTTTGGTATACAGCTGTATGTGTTTCAGTTGTACTAATATAAGTGTATTACAAACCAGAGGATAAAGCCGGTAGCTTTTCCATTACACATTTTGTGTCCGAATTGTGTTTTGTAATACAAAGATATTCAATCCATCTATCATCTCCTGTTTCAATATGGTATCCATTTAGACGGATATCTTTGAAACTTAATAAATTTCTATGAGACTTGGGAGAGTATAATGCATTATCAATGTGCAATATTGTTCCTCCATGTAACAACATATTGGTGCTTCTGGAGCCTTCGATTATTTTTGAGGTGCCAGATATAGTACTGACACCAGTCTTTCGATTCACTAAATTATAGAAATATCTTTTATTCTTGAGAATTGTGTGGGTTGTTGCACTGTCAGCAAGGCACATATCTTCATTACTGGTGCTAGTGTCCATATTCATTCTAAGAGCAATAATAATTTTTAACAATAAGTTATTAGTGCGCTTTAAAAACACTAGTCATTTAAACAGTAAATTATGTAAATAAACAAGTAGAAAACACACATTATTATTATTAGAAAATAAAATTCAAAACATCTATAAACACTTATTAATAACTAGGCTAAAATACAGTTTTGGTCCCCCTGTTTTTCAAAATTCACAGTTTTGGTCCCCCTGTTTTTTTTTTAACAGTTTTGGTCCCCCACCCCAATTTTGGCCCAAAAAAAGTGATGAACAGTAACTTGTCCGTACATGTCCGTACATGAACAGTACACGTCCGTACATGAACAGTGAGGGGTGGGGGACCAAAACTGTTAAAAAAAAAAACAGGGGGACCAAAACTGTGAATTTTGAAAAACAGGGGGACCAAAACTGTATTTTAGCCTAATAACTAAAAAGGAGATTTCCATATATTTTATTTCTTGACACTTCCATCTCCAGTAAGGTGATCAATTTTTCCATTGGATCAGCAAAAAAGTCACCAATATCTAAATGAGTAACATCCATATTATCGTAATCTGGATCATCATCTTCATTAGAAAAGTGAGTCTCAATCCTTACCTTTTTATTTTTAAGTGATTTTTGATAAAGATCAATAAGGTATTTTGGAGTACGACAAGATTGACTCCAATGACCTTTTCCTCCACAACGATATCAGGTATTTTCATTGGTTTTGTTACTCTGACCCTATTTTTCATTCTTTTCAACATTTTTCCACTTCTGGTGGAAATATGTGTTCTTGTGATTACCATTGCGACCACGATCAAAACTAGGACCATGAGCATAATTACGACCATGACAACGGCCACGTGCGTATGCACGACCGCGACCACACTTTTTCCCATAGTGATCGTGCCTTGCCACATTCACTTTTGGGAATGGAGTTGTACCAGTGGGACGAGCCTCGTGATTTTTCATCAATAGTTCATTATTTTGCTCAGCCACAAGAAGACAAGATATTAGGTCAAAATATTTATTAAATCCTTTTTCTCGATATTGCTGCTGCAGGAGCACATTGGATGCATGAAAAGTGGAAAATCTTTTTTCTAACATATCTTCATCAGTTACTTTTTCTCCACATAGTGTCAGCTTAGAAGTTATTCTAAACATTGCAGACTTATAATCACTTACACTTTTAAAATCCTGCAAACATAAATGCATCCAATCATATCGAGCTTTTGGTAGGATAACATTTTTTTGATGATCGTATCTATCTTTCAAATTTTTCCACAGGACATGTGTGTCAGTTATGGTAAGATATTCATTTTTAAGATCCTCATGAAGGTGACGACAAAGGAATATCATGACTTTTGCCTTTTGTTGATCAGATGATTTATTTCCTTCTTTAATAGTGTCGCCGTGACCTTCTGCGCATAAATAAATTTTAGCGTCTAGAGCCCATGTCAAATAGTTCTTTCCCGAAATATCAAGAGCCCCAAAATCCAATTTCGTAAGATTTGACATACTTAGATCTATCATAAAAAATAAAAATTAGATAAAATATTAAGTATTAAATATTATAGTGAGATAATTATCATAAAGACAATATTAAATAATAACACTTTTGTAAATTCTAATATTTAAAATAACATAGTAAACTAGATTGTTATATTAGTCTTAAAATTATTTACTTAAAAAATACCAAATTAGTGACAGAATACATCTTGCATTTTTTAATTGTTATATAATCTAAAATCTAAATTGCTAACTCGATCAAAAACATGAAATAATAATATTTCAAACAAATTTCAATCTCTTGACACAATTAAATATAAGGATTAATAAATTTCAGTATTTTAAAATAACAACTCCTTATGAGAAACAAAAATTGTCTTGCTTCATCTTAAACGAAAAATAGCAAATAGAGCGTTACAAGTTCTTCAGGAACTATACAATGTTAGTTTGCTATCCTTCAGGGATGCTATGCATTATAAGTTCTTCAGGAACTATATAAATAATTTGTTACAAACAATGATTTAAAAATTATAATCATCCTTTTGGTATGTGTTAAAATTATTTGTGTCATTCTTCTGGAATGACAATCTTTTGCAAACTTTTATATCACATACTCAACTTTTTTCTTTCTTTCTTATTTCCATGATTCTAAACAAATGATGGTTCAAGATTAATTTGAGATGGAAGCAAAAGAATCATACCTGAGAGCTTCATGCTGATAACGTGTTATAAAACTAAATAAAATTATATAGAGATCAAAGAGAGGAAGGGAAGAGAGAAAGTAATATTATATTATCTACTTCAAAAGTACTTTCTACATTGCAATGTGGATCTAATTTATAGGACCTTTGGGAGATGAAAAATCATAGTTATTAATAGGGAATAGGAAGATGAAAAGAAGAATAAGAATGGACATCCACTTTTATCTTTATTCATAATATATATATATATATATATATATATATATATATATATATATATATATATATATATATATATATATATATAATCGAGTTGACTCATGAATCTAACGAGTCAAACTATACATAGTTCAAGTTCAACTCATTTAGTTAACGAACTTAGTTTTTTGCTCATATTCAGCTCATTTGATTCATGAATCAAGTTCAACGATTTAGTTACCGAATCGAGTTTCAAACTATGTTCGAGTTGGATCGGTTCATTGTTAGCCCTAATGGCATATGAGGTGTCGTAATATAATATGATGCTTTAGATTTAATAATAGATAATAGATATATTGAAGATATGTCAAATTCATACAAGTGCATTGATTTTTTTATTGAAATTTTAATTGTAGTTAATATATTTTGTTTTGATAACTATGATTTGTCAACTTATATTTATAATATTTTATTTTAAACTACACATTTAGGATAATATAAGTAAAGCAAATCTAAATATGTTGAACTTTTAAAAAATAAATCCCTTCCATTTTTTATCCGTATAGTTTCAAATACATTTAAATTTTTCTATGTGAATTTATGTAATGTTATTAAGATGATTTATTAGAACTTTTTTGAGGATATATACATAAGTGTATACAAAAAAATTATGCATAATCCAATAATTTGAAATATATATCATAATTATTGAGATGATTTGAGAGTATACATGTTCAAATATTATATATGCCATGATATTAAACAAAGAACGTAATTCTTAAATATTTTATAATTATAGTTGATAATATAAGTTTATGGCATGAAACTAAATAAAAAATGAGAGGGAATAGTTTTAAATTTTACGATTATTATGAAGTGATGAAGAGCAATTGTGCAAATTTGTTATTAGATTCACTTCTAAGAGTGACACATAGGATTTTAGTTAACGTGGGACAAATACATTATATGGCATATATTATATAATAAAAATAATTCTATGTAATTAGGGATAAATCTATGTAATTATATATAAATAATTTTAGTTCAATATTATTTTTTTAATTAAATTTATCTGGTTATTTAATGTATTTTTTTTAATCTAAAACAAATTTGTTATTTATGTTTTAGGGAAAGTGCAAATAAATAAGGTGTAAGTATAACATTTTAAGTTTGTCCGTAGAAATAACCTCTTATAATTTGAGGTAATCTATTTTTTTTTCTTAAATTTTTATTAATTAGTAATGTTTGCTTAATTTAAAATATTTGTTATTGTTATTATTAAATTTTATAAGAGTTTTATATATTTTAAATCTAATTTTCTTGTGAGTCATTAATTAGTTATTTTAGTTTATTTTTTAATCGTCAATTTATTTTTGTGCTAAGTATTTTTTGATATATATCAAAATAGTGTTATGTTGTTTAGATATTAGACTCTAAAAAAAATAAATAAAGGATATGCAACAAAGTATAGAGGGAAAGTGAGAAGTTTTAATAAAAAAAATTGAGAGAATAAAAATAATTATAAAAAAGAAATTAGGAATTTAAGGTTTGTGATAATTGTGTTTAATTATGAGTAACTCTAGTGGAGAGATTATAAGGTTGTTGTAACATATGAATTTTCGATAGAAGTTGAAGCGAAATTATATAAATTTGTTGTTAGATTCAATCTTAAGTGTGACACATAAAATTTTAATTGATGTGGCAATATAGCTACATGGCATATGAGGTGTCGTAATATAATTGACTGCTTTAGATTTAATATATTAAAATAGATAATAGATATTTGTCTCTTGAAATCAAAAATCTAAACGAGGAAAAAAATGTCTATTCCCATCTTTAGTTGGGAAGATCCACACTTTTAAAATCTAAAAATATCTTTGTCTTGTCATAATAACTATGTATACTTATTTAAACATTTCAAATATACCATATTTATTTATTAGTGAACCATCCGTTTCATTTTGTCTAAAAATTGTTTAAAAATGTATCTCCATATTTATTAAACGGTGATCCGTATACGCATTTTCCTAATAATTTTGAACACATTTTAAATTTATTGTAATATATTTATTTAACAACTCCGGAATATATATATATATATATATATATATATATATATATATATATATATATATATATATATAGAGAGAGAGAGAGAGAGAATCTAATATATTTTTCTCAAAATGGAAGAACTGAATTTTGTTATAAATGCAAATACCTTTGGGTTTATATAAACACCAAGGTTATGAGGACATGTTTGATGATTATGAGAGTTATCAGGTACTAGAGGAGATACGGGCTACTATAGTTGAGAGCGACTGAAGCTACGTCAATGGGTATATCAGATGGTTCTTCAGGGTGTCACATCCATACATGATGCATGCTGCTTTAGGATATCCACCGAGACCAACTCATCAGGAGATACTAAAGAAGGAGCAGGCACAGCTAGATCATCTTGAGGATGTCTTGCCCAGGTGTCATCGTATAGTGGAGATTACACAGGCGGACATTAACACATGTATCTTCCCTGATGGGTTTGATGTGAGGCGAGTCCTAGATGACATCATGACGGAGGCACAAAAGGCGTTGTTGTTCTGGAGACATCGTCGAAAGACATGTGGAATTGATAGTCGAGGAGGTAAACGAGGCAGAGCAGGTATAGGAGAGGTTTTCAGACACACACAATAGTCTCTTAGTATATAGTAGTAGTAATATGGTCTGTATTTTATTTTGACGGTCTTGCTACTGTATTGATCTCAATTGTGTGACATTTTATATATTTATTGAGTTTTTATTTATGTATGAAATTTTTGGATCATCTGGAATTATGTACATCTATTTTTTATTTTCGATTCTATGGTATGGTATTTTAAATCTTCATCTGAACACAGATAAACAAAATATAACATGAAAGATATATTTTTGAGATGTTACAGAGACGTATCTGAAGGTGTGAAAACGCAAGAAATGGGGGTTTGAATTGGTTTTTCAAACTAATCATTTCTTTTAAATAACTTTCTTGTCAAAAACTTTTACCCTTTTTTTTAAAGAACAACAGCTTAGTTAAACACAGAGATATAAACACGTTATGTTTATACTAGTTCACTTGAGAATCTCTCAAGTTAATCTAGTCCACCCGCCAAGGTGATTTCGCCTCTCTCAATGAGGTCTTAATCCACTATTCAACAAAATAGTACACTGTACGAGCTACACAGCTGGTGACTAACAACAACCTTTAGAACTCACACGTTCTAGACTTCTCAAGTAATCCAACCACACAGGTCTTACTTAAGGCACAACCTCTAAGACACACGTCCTAGACTTCTCAAGAGATCTGATCACTAAGACTCTCTTAAGGAATACAACTTTTAGTTCAAATACAATGAGTTTACAGAGAATTGCTTCTTATCAAGCTAGTAATGTAAACAAGTTCTTAGACCAAGAATGACTTAAGAAAGAAATAGAGTTAGAGAGTATTGTCGTTGTTCGCATGTATATCTTTATTCAAGTCTTTGAGCTTCCTTTTATAGCCGAGTGAAAAGAGCTGTTGAGATGGAATCATGAAGGCTAGGCAGGCTTACGGCTAGAAGCGTGAGGACATGTACAAAATCTTCTGCATGCTGCGCATCCTGTCTGTGTCAGATTATCTCGTTTGTATTTCGCACAGTCTTCAAGAATATTAACGTTGTAATGTGGTACAGTTGTACAGTGTAGCAGGTTTTCTTGGCTTCTCAACTTCAGAGGCTTTTTGTGAGCGTGATTAATAAGGGAAAACATTGCTTGGTTCTTGAGATTATCAAGTCTTTGAATCATCAGCTTTGCGCTTCCAGAATCTTCAGAACTTGTCTTTGGAACCTTGTTCTCTTAATCCACTTTCTCCATATCTTCAGATGCTTCTGATAATATTTGATTGAAGCATGAATAGAGTCTTCAGAATATCTGATGCTTCAAGTCTTCCGTCGATTGAAGAAGTCCATTAGGAATCAGTCTTCAGAACTTCAGCACTTGGTCTTTAAGAACACTCTCCTTTTCTGCTTCAAGTCTTCCGAATCTTCAGAGCCTTGATCGGAAATCGCGAGGCTTTAGCATCAGGACTTCGTTCCATCAGAACCCTTATCTTTTGACCTTCAGAATTCATTTTCTTTTCGTATCAGAGTTATGTGAATCTTGTTTTATCTTCGAATTGAGTTCAGTTCTTCGAAGCATCTTTCATTGCGCCAATTCATGGAAGCAGAACCTGTTTTTCTAGGTTCTTACAAATAACAACATTAGTTGCACAAAATTGTTCATACAAACATTCATCTGTTATCATCAAAACTTAGAGATAATATTACATAACCAAATCTTGTTCTCACAATCTCCCCTTTTTTGATGATGATAAAACTATATAATTTGATGACACAATTTTGATATATATAACACAGGGAAAATTAAAAAGTTTTTAGGATAGCTTATCCTTTTTATGAAGTGCTCCCCCTGAGTATTAAATTAAGGTTCTTACTAGGGCTCCCTCTGACTTCATTAACCTTTTGAGTCTTTCTTCATTATCAGAATTCTAAGTTATCTGCACAGAGAAGAAAAATACAGAAAAACAATCTAATAGAGATGATGGATTTATCTGTTAGCATGTAAGCAACATTGTTTTTCGGAGAATGACTATAGGATCAAAATTATCACATTCATATAACTTTCTCCCCCTTTTTGTCATGAATCAAAAAGATAAACATAGGGTAGTCCAAGAGTGAAAAACACAGAGGTTTATTTGCTGTCAGAGGACAGTTTGTCCCGGATTTTCTTCACCATGATCTGAAGATTTTCATTGACAGTATCTTGCTTGTCAAACCTTTCTCTGAAGTTCTTCTGTTCAGTTCTGATTTCAGCAACAGCGTCTCCCAGACGCTTGATAACAGGATCAGAGGTGGAAGCAATCATAGCACTTTCTTTAGCCTTTTCAGCCTCTGAAACTTCTTGTGCCTTTCTAGCAGCTTGCTCTTCTGCTTCTTTAGCAGCCTTTTCTTCAGCTTCTTTCTGCTTAGCAGCTAAGAACTTGAGTACTCTGACTCTTGATTCAGCTTCTGCTCTCTCCTTAGCTTTTGTTAGTTCAGTAGTTATGGTTGTGTTTGAGAAACTTACAATTCTTGTAAGTTCCATGTCCATCCATTTTTGAAAACTTTGATAGGCACTCTCAAGTTCTATGAGCTTTGTGCTTGTACAAAGTTCCGCTCTTAACTTAGCAAACTTCTCAAGTGCTTTGTCATGAAATTGACTTGTACACTCTTCAAAGGAAGTTGGAGGTGGAGTATTGTAGATAACCAGAGCGAGATTAGATTCGGCAGAGTTGGTTTCTGGTGGTGTTTGCTGAGATAAGTCAACCTCAGTCGCAGCTGGTTTAGGTGGTTGTTGTTGATTGTTAGGAGAGGTGACTTCTATTGTTTCCAAATTGTTATGAACTTTAGGAGAAGGAAAATCAGGCGGCTGGGTTAAGGGTTTAGTTATGATTTTCTGATGAAAGGCATAGGCCATAGGTGAGACAGGTATGTCTTGTGAGGTTGTTAATGAAGGAATTTATGGGGTTTCTGAACGAGACGATGATGATTGTAGGTTAGATGATTTGACATAGTCTGATGGATCAGGATTTGATTTTGAACTTTTATTCTCAAGGATTTTTTATCTTTTTACTCCTTTTCCGTTTCTGAGGCTTAGAAATGATGGTAGCATGCTTTCTTTTCCTTTTAGGAGACTCAATAAGAGTTGGTTCAAAATTTAATTTATCAGTCTGCTCATTTTGCTCTGTTTGTTCCCACTCTTCTTCTTCATGCTTGATTTCACAGATATCATATCTTCGTGCCTTTACTCCATCTATGTATACTACTAATTCTTCACATTGATAACTCCTGTGATAGGTAGGATAACCCGGCACCGTGATCCTTCGTTTACTTAAATCGTCAGAGATGATGAAAGGATTTACCTTTACTTAATTGATTATTCTCATTTGCTTAAGAGTTGTGGCATTTACTGGTTCTCCAAGGGTTGTGGTCAGATCTTCTGTGTATTTGACTTCTGTAACCAGAGTGTCGATTATACCACTTTCATAGAAAATGTCTAAGAGCATTCTTCCAAAAGGGATGTATCTTGGTATATCATTTCTGTATCCACCAGTTGTCCTAGTTTTTGTTACCATGTCTCTCAGATAACAAAATAGGATAGAGGGTAGGCACATTCTCTCTTTGGTGATTAGATAGTAAAGCATGTATTTCATGTTGGCATTGAAGAAGTCTGCAGCATGTGATGAAGGCCTAGGATTGATGCAGCCAAGAATGATTTTGTGCCAGATTTTTAAGTGTGCAAGCAAATCTTTTCTCTTGTACTCCTTTTTGCTCAGTTGATAGTTGGCGTAGATGATTGGGTTGATCCTCTTTTCCATAAATGAAGATTTATTGTTCATCCCATATACTCTCTTGTTCTTCATAAACTCCAGGTTGTAAAGATCTGCAATGGATTTTTCAGTGATGATGATCTTTCTTCCCAGACCATAGGAGACAATATGGATCTTGTCACAAACAGCTTGTCTCCAGAAATCTTTTACAAGTGCTTCAAAAATTGGTCCTTTGAGCCTATCAAAGTAAGTGGTCCATTCTTGAGCTTCTACTTCTTTGATCAGATTAAATCCATTTTCGGCAAGATTCTGGAAATTTACATGTATTTCCTTGAGCACAGTTAGATTCACAAGATTGCAAGTGTCAGATGCTTCTCTTTGGGTAATGTGTTCTTCGCTTATTTGAGAAGGATGAGATGAAGATGAAGCCACCATTTGATTTGTTAGAGATATTGTTGAGGATGGCTTGGTTGAGGAAGCTGACATTCTCCTTGATGATTCCCCAAGTTCTTGTGAGAACTTGACGGCTTCTTCTTGCATTGGGGTCATCATTTTGAGCGATTGAGAGGAAGAGTAGAAATTTAGGGTTTTGGTGATGAGCGAGAGTGATAGAGTGTTTTGAAGAGTTAAAGAACACGAAGGAGGAAGAATGAACGTCGTTGGAATGTTCCCAAGAAGAATTAGAGGTAATCTAGGTTACGCGTGTTAATACTCTCTAATGGATTGAGGGGTTCTGGTATTTATGAGATTGTGAAGTACTTGAGTGGATAGTCATGTAAGGAAATAGGTGAATAAATGTGATAAAGTTGAGTCAATCTCGAGAGAAATGTTGTTCGTTTAATTTGAATAGTTAAAGTGACTTAATTTTATTTAAATCACGTACAAAAATAATTTTCTGAAAATATGACATGTCATAAAATTATCAGAACTTGAGATACGTTAAGAGAATGGTTCTGATAATTTGAAAAATACTTTTCTCTGACTAAACACATGAGGTTCTGAAAATGTTTTATTTTGAAAAGTACTTCATATTCAGGTGTTTTAAAATGATTAGAAATCTATCTTCAGCTAAGGGTTTTGTGAAAATATCAACCCACTGATGGTCTGTATCAATAAATTTTAAGCATAGAGTTCCCTTCTGAACATAGTCCTTAATAAAGTGATGTTTTATTTCAATGTGTTTAGCCCTAGAATGCAAAATTGGATTTTTACTTAAGCAGATAGCAACAGTATTATCACAGAAGATAGGAACGTTACTCTCATATATTTGATAGTCTTCCAGCTGAATTTTCATCCAAAGCATTTGAGTACTGCATAGGGAAGCCGATATGTATTCTGCTTTAACTGTTGAGAGAGCAATTGTAGATTGTCTCTTGCTTGACCATGAGATTAGATTGCTTCCTAAGAACTGACAGTTCCCCGATGTACTTTTTCTTTCTAATCTGTCTCCGGAATAATCTGCATCGCAGTAACCAGAAAGAGTATACTCTGATGTTTTCTTATACATCATGCCAAGGTTAGCTGTTCCTTTCAGATACCTTAGAATTCGCTTGACAGTGGTTAAATGTGATTCTCTTGGATCTGATTGGAATCTAGCACATAGATGTACACTGAATAATATATCAGGTCTAGAAGCAGTTAGATATAAGAGAGAACCTATCATACCACGATAGAGTTTTTGACAAACCTTAACTCCTGTTTCTTCCTTTCCCATGACACACGTTGGATGCATTAGTGTTTTAGCAATGTTGCAATCCGTCATATTGAACTTCTTCAGAAGTTCTTTTGTGTACTTGGTTTGATGGATGTAAGTGGACTCTGATCTTTGATCAATATGAATTCCAAGGAAGAACTTCAGTTCTCCCATGTGGCTCATTTCAAATTCAGCCTGCATTAACTTTGAAAATTCTTGGCATAGAGAAGAGTTAGCAGAACCAAAAAAAATGTCATCAACATAGATTTAAACAATGAGAATGTCATTCTTATATGTCTAGCAGAAAAGAGTTGTGTCAACCTTTCTCTGGTGAAATTGTTTTCTAGTAAAAACTTGCTCAATCTTTCATACCAAGCTCTGGGAGCTTTTTTAAACCATAGAGTGATTGTTTAAGTTTAAAAACAAAGTCTGATTTTTCTGAATTTTCAAAACCAGGAGGTTGTTTGACATAAACTTCTTCTGATATATAACCATTTAAGAATGCACTCTTAACATCCATTTGATATAGAGTGATGTCATGATTTGCTGAAAAGGATATTAGCAAACGTATTGCTTCAAGTCTTGCAACTGGAGCAAATGTTTCGTTGTAGTCAATTCCTTCTTGTTGACTGTATCCTTGAGCAACAAGTCGTGCTTTGTTTCTGATAACTTCTCCCTTTTCATTTAGCTTGTTCCTAAATACCCACTTGGTTCCTATTACATGAATATCCTTGGGTTTAGGAACTAGATCCCATACATCGTTTTTGGAGAACTGATTGAGTTCTTCTTCCATAGCAAGAACCCAGTCTTTGTCCATGAGGGCTTCTTTAATTGTAGTTGGTTCTATTAATGATACTAGTCCTACAAGTGTCTCTTCTGATGGTCTAAAGGCTGATCTGGTTCTGATAGGAGCATCTTTGTTACCCAGAATCAGTTCCTCAGGATGTGATGTGGACAGTCTTCTTCTTCGTTGAGATGGGGTATTTGGAGTTACTTCAGTGGTTTCTTGTGTAGGATCTTGATGTTTTTTAACTTCATCCGTCTTTTCCTTAGGTTCGGTGAATCTGATTTCCAAATCTGCAAGTTTCTCAACTAGCTCTGACTTTTCTGAGTCAGGCTTGTCATTGAATCTCACATGAATAGATTCCTCCATAATTCTTGATTCTGTGTTGAAACTCTATAGCCTTTCGAGCGTTCAGAGTATCCCAACAATAGACACTTTTGTGCTTTGGACTCAAACTTGCTAAGATTCTCTTTAGTGTTAAGCATAAAACAGACACATCCAAATGGATGAAAATAAGAAATGTTGGGTAATTTATTCTTCCACAATTCATATGGAGTTTTATTCAAGATAGGTCTTATAGAGATTCTATTTTGAATATAACATGTTGTGTTAATTGCTTCTGCCCAGAAGTGCTTAGCTATGTCAGTATCTTGGATCATGGTGCGAGCCATTTCTTGTAAAGTTCGATTCTTTCTTTCTACAACTCCGTTTTGTTGTGGAGTTCTAGGGAAAGAAAAATTGTGAGATATTCCATGTGAATCAAAAAGTTCTTCAAAGTTTTTATTTTCAAATTCTCCACCATGATCACTTCTGACTCGAACTATTTTACAATTTTTCTCATTTTGTACTTGAGTGCAGAAGGAAGCAAACACAAAATGTGATTCATCCTTGTGTTTTAAGAATTTTACCCATGTCCATCTGCTGTAGTCATCAACGATGACTAGTCCATATTTCTTACCATTGAGAGAGGCCGTTTTTACAGGGCCAAACAGATCAATGTGAAGAAGTTCCAACGGTCTAGAGGTGGAGACAACATTTTTAGCTTTGAAAGAGGTTTTTGAAAACTTTCATTTCTGACATGCTTCACAAAGAGCGTCTGACGAATATTTCAGATTGGGCAATCCTCTAACAAGACCAAGCTTGTTAAGCTGAGAGATGCTTCTCAAACTGACGTGGCCAAGATGTCTGTGCCAGACCCATTGCTCTTCGTTTACAGAAAGAAGACATTTTACATTTTGATGTTTTAAATCAGATAACTTAATTTTGTAAGTGTTGTTTTTCCTCTTTCCGTTGAATAGGGCAGTTCCATCCTTCTGACTTACAACTTTACAAGACGTTTAATTAAAAATGAGATCATAGCCACTGTCGCTAAGTTGACTTATTGACAGCAGATTATGCATTAGACCTTCTACTGATAAAACATTCTTAATGGAAGGAAGCTTACCATTTCCAACAGTTCCGGAGCCACTGATTCTTCCTTTCTGATTTCCTCCGAAATCGACAACGCCTCTAGGCTTAAGTTTCAGATCTTGGAACATAAGCCTTTCTCCCATCATGTGTCGCGAGCACCCACTGTCCAGGTACCATGACTGGTGTTTCAATGGAGCTATTAACGATATCTGCAACATAAATTATCTTGTTTTTAGGTACCCAATTTGTGTGTCCTTTCACATTAGTTCTTCTAAAGGTTCTGATCCCTTTAGATTTCTGTACGTTAGTGAAACGTCGTGGAGTTTGTGCATAGTGTTCATGTTTAGGATATTTCCTTAGTGTGTGTGTTTGTTTAATCCCAGTGTTTGAGCCTTTTGGTTCTGAATGCTTAAGGTTAGTACCAGAGGGAATAAACTGTTTGAATAGAGGTATTATTTTGATGTTTCTGGTTCCATCATAGGGTTGAGATGGTCCTGAATATCCTAGACCTCTACTGCCATTTCTACTGACTCCATAGATTAGTGAAGCCATTTTGCTTCTATCTACGCTTTTGGCAAGAAATTTTTTAAATGCGTTATCATATTTTTCTTCTTTACTAGTGTTAGTTGAGTTTGAAACAATTTCTTCTTCTAACTTAGATAATTTACATTTCAGGACAGTGTTTGAATTTTCTAAGACAAATATTTTCTCATTTTGTTCAGAAATGGTTTTCTTGTTTTTAGTAAGATCATCTGAAGAAGCTATAAAACTCTTTTTTAAGATTTTGAATTTTCTTTGAAGGTTTTGATATCTTTTTATAAGTTCAGTTAATCCTAATTCAAGTTCAGATCGTGATAAGGAAGAAAGTACCTCTCTTTCATTGTCGGAGTCTGATAATTCTTCTTCTGACAAGTCACTTCTGGTTTCTACCATAAAAGCCATGTTGACCCGACCTTCATCAGCATCATCTTCAGATTCCGAATCATCCCAAGTTGCCATGAGACCCTTTTTGGTTTTCCTAGGTCTTTCTTCTTTCTTGGCCTTTGGGAAGTCATTTTTTAGATGTCCAGGTTCTTTGCATTCAAAGCACGTAACATCTTTTCCATAGTTTCTTCTTTGACCAGATGTAGATTCGAATCTTCTCCTTGGTCCTTTGAACTTGTTCCTTCTGTATTTCCAAAGTTAATTTATCTTTCTTGATATGAGTGATATATCATCTTCTTCTGAATCTTCTTAAGATTCTTCCATTTCTTCTTCTGCCTGATACGCCTTCTTCTTTTCTAGCTTTGCCTTTAGTGCAATGGATTTGTTTTTCTTCTGAGGTTCATCTCCTTGAAGCTCTATTTCATGACTTCTTAAAGAACTGATAAGTTCTTCAAGACTGATATTGTTCAAATCCTTTGCAAGTTTCAAGGCAGTCACCATTGGTCTCCATTTTGATGGAAGACTTCTGATGATTTTCTTAACATGATCAGCAGTAGAATAGCCTTTGTTCAGAACTCTGAGTCCGGCAACAAGCATTTGAAACCTTGAGAACATGGTTTCAACAAACTCATATTCTTCCATTTTGAAGACTTCGTATTTTTGGATTAGCGCAAGAGCCTTCGTCTCCTTGACTTGAGCATTTCCTTTATGAGTCATACGAAGAGAGTCAAAGATGGACTTTGCAGTTTCTTTGTTTGTGATTTTCTCATACTCGGTATAAGAAATTGCATTCAACAGAATGGTTCTTGCTTTGTGATGATTTTTGTAAGTTTTCTTCTGAGCATCTGTAAATTCACTTCTTTCAATCATTTTACCTATAGAATCTACAGGATGACTATAGCCATCAAGTACTAGATCCCATAGATCTAGATCAAATGATAAGAAATAACTTTCAATTCTACCTTTTCAATAATCAAACTTTTCGCCATCAAAGATAGGAGGTTTTGCAGTGTAGGATTCTCTTTCAATAACATTTGTTTCAGAGGTTGGTGGTGGTGGTGTAGTCATTGTTTTTCACACTTGCATCGGTACTGAACAGTGTTAAGTGCTTGATAAAAATTCAATCTTTTTGAAATTCTGGTATCAAACGTGTGATGTTAAGGTGTGATGTCACAACAACACACTCTGCACAATGGACAGCAATAACAGTAAAATAACACCAAGAATTGTTGACCCAGTTCGGTTACAACCAACCTACTCTGGGGGCTACCAAGCCAGGGATGGAATTCACTACTTGTAGATATAATTTACAGACTCAACAACCCGTTGACAATCTCCTAAACTTATACTCTACTAATGATTTCCTACCTAAGAAACCACTTAGGTATGAGAACACCACTCAATCCCTTACAAACTCTCAAAGAGACCACTTTGAGCACCCTTGATCTTACTTCGCATCTTCGATCAATCAACCACTCTCTATTGCTTCACAGCTTCTAGAGAGGACAGAAACTCAACACCTATTCAAACCCTAGAATAGTGTAAATACAAGCACTCTAAACAAACTCTAGACACTAAGCCTCCAGCTCCTGATCTTCTGAATGTTTTCTGTACTTTTTCCTTTGGTCTTGTGCGCTTTATATAAAACTGAATTGGTCTTGGACTTGCTACAATATCTCCCAGATTTGTTATTTAAAACTGAATATCTAAAATAGATTTTCTCCTAAAATCTTTTTAAATCTTCAACCTTTTAAATCTCCTACAAATCTGCAGCAGATCTCCTATGCAGCAGCAAATATCTATCCCAAGATATTCGCATCCAATGAGACAGCTTGCTCTCCACAATTCTAGCTAATACGCAACCCTAATAACATCACAACCTGATGTTAATGATTCTGCAGATCTAATGTTACAACATCACCTGTGTGACATCAGACATCCAACTTCAGCACTTAAATACTTAACACAGCCCAGTGTTAAGACTTCAATGTTGCAACATCAACACCTTGACATCAACATTGAATATACTTTGTTTTACCAAAATTCCAGCCAATCCAAGAACTAACAATCTCCCCCTTTGGCTAATTTTGGCTAAAACAATCTCTGCACTCTACAAACAACTTCTGCACTCTACACCTTCAGAGATTTCAGTAGCAAAATAATCTTCAGAAATTTGAAACTCTCAATCAGCAGCAGTTTGACAATCTTCATAGTCTTCATTACTTGATCTGTTGCAGCACCATCTTCATTATTAACAACAGCCAATTGGTGCTCCCCCTCAAAAACATAAACCAGCATCACAGTTGTTCAGTAGCTCACAATGTGCAGCAATTTACTCTCCCCCTTGATGTCTGCTTGGCTGCACTCTTCAAATGTCAAGTTCAGTCAAAACTCCCCCTCAATAACTGCATTTCCACTTTTCAACTAAACACCTTTTAGCAGCATTTGGCAATAATACTCTTGACTATCTTGGCTATTTTGACTATTTTCTCCCCCTTTTTAGCCACAATTAGGCAAACTTCACCTGGCAGTTGACTACACATTTTCAGAAACACCCCAACTGCCCACAACCCCTCTAGCAGATTCAGTCTCATAAATGCAGATTCCCAATTTGCTTCTTAACCTTTCAAATTGGTTTGCATCTAAGGCTTTAGTGAATATGTCAGCCAGCTGGTTCTCTGTGGCTACATGTTCCAAGGTAACAACTTTTTCTTCTACCAGATCCCTTATGAAATGATGCCTTATGTCTATGTGCTTTATCCTACTGTTCTGTATAGGATTTTTAGATATATTAATTGCACTCAGATTATCGCAGTACAAAGTCATAACATCTTGTTTAACATTGTAGTCACTCAACATCTGCTTCATCCAGACCAGCTGAGAGCAACTACTTCCTGCTACTATATACTCCACTTGAGCAGTTGAGAGAGATACACAATTCTGCTTCTTGCTGAACCAGGAAATCAGATTGTTCCCTAGAAAGAAACACCCTCCTAAAGTACTTTTTCTATCATCTGCACTTCCAGCCCAATCAGCATCACAGTATCCTTTTAAATCAGTCCCAGAATCATGGCTATATAACATTCCATAGTCACTTGTGCCATTTACATATTTCAGAATCCTCTTCACTTGATTCAAGTGACTTACCTTAGGATCAGACTGATATCTAGCACACACTCCAACAACAAAGGAAATATCAGGTCTGCTTGCAGTGAGATATAATAAACTCCCAATCATACTTCTGTACAAGCTGTGATCCACACTCACTCCATTCTCATCCCTGGATAACTTCAAATGGGTGGGAGCAGGTGTCCTTTTGTGATTGGCTTTATCTAGGCCAAACTTCTTTACTATGCTCTTAGCATATTTGCTTTGAGAAATAAAGATAGAATCCTCCATTTGTCTGACTTGCAATCCAAGGAAGTAGCTAAGTTCTCCAACCAAACTCATTTCAAATTCTGATTGCATTTGTTGGACAAACTGTTTTACCATAGCATCTGACATCCCCCCAAATACAATGTCATCCACATAAATTTGGGCTACCATTAATTTTCCGCCTTCTTCCTTGACAAACAAGGTTTTGTCAATGCCTCCTTTTCTATACCCATTTGCTACTAAGAATTCTATCAACCTCTCATACCAGGCCCTTGGAGCTTGTTTTAAGCCATACAGTGCCTTCCTCAGTTTGAACACATGATTGGGGAAGTTTGGATCAGTGAATCCTTTAGGTTGATCTACATAGACTTCTTCATTCAGATAGCCATTTAGAAAGGCACTCTTCACATCTATTTGGAACAGCTTGAATCTTAGGTTACAAGCCATACCCAAAAGTAGTCTGGTGGATTCTAGTCTTGCCACTGGAGCAAACGTCTCATCAAAGTCAACTCCCTCCACTTGAGTATAACCTCGTCTGACTTGTTTTTGTAGATCCACTTTGTCCCAATGACATTCACCCCTTATGGTCTTGGCACAAGATCCCAGACTTCATTTCTCTTGAACTGCTCCAGTTCTTCTTGCATAGCATTTATCCAAAATTCATCTGTCAGAGCTTCCTTGACATTTTTTGGCTCAATTTTGGATAGGAAGCACGAGCTAGCTATGATTTCTCTGGACCTAGTTCTTACTAGAGAATTTGGATCACCTATGATCAGCTCCTTAGGATGATCCTTCTGAATTCTGATAGAAGGATCCTTCTGAGGTTGCTCAGGCTCAGTGTCAGCAGCACTTGGGGATGGAGTTCTTTCTTCAACTTCAACAGCTACCTCATCAGCTAATGTTCCAACATCTTCTATGACATCCTCAACTTCATGCTTTTCTTCATCATCAATCACAACATTGATTGACTCCATCGTCACTTTGGTCCTGGAGTTGAAGACCCGATAAGCTCTGCTGTTGATGGAGTACCCCAAAAATATCCCTTCATCGCTTTTGGAATCTAATTTCCTTCTCTGCTCTCTATCTGCCAGGATGTAACATCTACTACCAAACACATGGAAGTACTTAACATTAGGTTTTCTTCCCTTCCATAGTTCATATAGAGTGGATGAAGTGCCTCTTCTTAGGGTAACTCTGTTGTGAATGTAGCAGACAGTGTTCATGGCTTCAGCCCAGAAGTGATAAGGTAGTATCTTGGCATGAATCATTGCTCTAGCCGACTCTTGTATAGTTCTGTTCTTTCTCTCAACAACTCCATTTTGCTGAGGGGTGATAGGCGATGAAAACTCATGACTTATACCTTCAGACGAGCAAAATTCTTCAAACTTGCTATTTTCAAACTCTCTTCCATGATCACTTCTAATTCTGATGACCTTACTCTCCTTTTCTCTTTGGAGTTTTTGACATAGCTCTTTAAAGACATCAAACACCTCAGATTTGTCTTTGATGAAATTCACCCAGGTGTATCTTGAGTAGTCATCCATAACTACATAAGCATATTTCTTTCCACCCAGACTTTCAACCTGCATAGGTCCCATCAAATCCATATGAAGAAGTTCCAATACCTTGGAGGTGGTGTCATGTTGAAGCTTCGGATGAGACATCTTTGTCTGCTTTCCTTTTTGACAGTCTCCACACACCTTTCCTTCCTTAATACTAAGTTTGGGAATCCCTCTGACTGCTTCTGAGGAGATAATTCTCTTCATTCCCTTTAGGTGAAGATGTCCCAGCTTCTGATGCCAGATTTTGACATCATCTTTTTTAGCAAGCACACACATGGAGGAATTTGAATTTTGCGGCACCCAAAGATAACAATTGTCCTTAGATCTGGCTCCCTTCATAATGACTTCTCCTTTGTCATCTTTCACATTACATTCGGACTTTGTGAAGTCTACTTTGAATCCTTGATCACAAAGTTGACTAATACTACTCAAATTAGCTGTTAGTCCTTTAACAAGAAGAACATTCTCCAGCTTGGGAGTACTGTCACAGTTTAGTCTTCCAATCCCCTTTATCTCTCCTTTGATCCCATCACCAAATGTAACATAGCCAGAAGACTGAGGTTTCACATCAACAAGCAAATTCTTTACTCCAGTCATGTGTCTTGAACACCCACTGTCAAAATATCAGTCATCTTTGGTAGAAACTCTCAAGGAAGTGTGAGCTATCAAGCTGGTAACTTTAGGTATCCATTTCTTCATCACCTTAGGCCTAACCTCTTGCTGTTTGGGTTGAGGAGCAGAATTAGGATATCCGTGAAGCTTGAAGCACGAGGACTGCATATGACCAATCCTGTCACAATAGAAGCATCTGACTCTGCCATTTCTAAAGTGGTTAAATCTTCTCCCACTTTGATAATTCTGTGGCTGCCACCCATACTGTTGTCTCCTTATTCCATAGTTGAATTGTCTTCTCCTGTATTGATGATGCTGTCTCTTAGGTTGTCTTCTATGGTGATGAGGTTTCCTTCTTCCATAAGGCACAACATTGTTGTATGCATAACCATACCATTTTTCCTGATGTTGAAACCTCTGCTGAGACATGTTCTGCTTGAACTTGACAGCTTGCATACTCTGGTGATATTAGGGAGGCATATACTGACTAGCTCCTTGGGGGTGTATCTTCCTCTGATGAGGACCATTCTTCTTCTCAGCATTCTGAGGCTGAACAACCTTCTTTGGGGTAGGGCCCTGTTTCGTAGGTTGATGTTGAGACAACGGTTGAGACATCTCCCTTTTTGTTCCTGAAGTGCTGGCCACATATCCTATGCCTGATTTATCTCCAACAGATTTCTCTAACTGAAGAATCTTATCAAGATCAGCAGTACCACTGTTCATCATCCTAACGAATTTAGTCATCTGATCCAGTTTGGACTTAACTAGCACAACTTCGTTTTTCCGATCAGCTTTTTCATTTTCAAGTTGAGCAATCTGTTGCTTATGATACTTGTTTTCTTGACAAATCTCAGCACTTTTCAAACACAGCTCTCGATAAGTAGAAGCTAGCTCCTCATAAGTTATTTCTTCATCACTATCATCATCAGACATAACAGTTCCTGTTAAGGCTCTAGCATACCTTGCTGACTCACCATCACTTTCACTATCAGATTCAGACCAGGAAACTGACACGCCCTTCCTCTACTTCTTCAAGAATGTGGGACATTCTTTCTTGACATGTCCATACCCTTCACATTCAAAGCACTGAACACCTCTATCCTGAGCAGTCTTCTATTCATCTTTCTCTTTTGGATTGGTGATGTCAGAGGAACTAGGCTTGTAGTTACTGTTCCATCTTTTTAACACTTTGTTGAACTGCCTTCCCAACATTGCAATGGCTTGTGACAAATCTTCCTGAGAATCTTTGATTACCTTATCTTCTGCAGGAGTGGAGACCAAAGCAATACCCTTAGGCTTCTTTTCTGGTTCTTCTTCATTTAAACCAAGTTCAAAAGTCTGAAGAGATCCAATGAGCTCATCTACTCTCATCTTGCTGATGTCTTGAGCTTCTTCAATAGCAGTCACTTTCATCTTGTACCTCTTAGGTAGGGACCTAAGGATCTTCCTTACAATCTTTTCTTCAGACATCTTCTCACCAAGAGCACTGGATGCATTAGCCAGCTCCAGAACATTCATGTGGAAGTCATGAATGGTCTCATCATCCTTCATCTTCAGGCTTTCAAATTTTGATGTTAAAATCTGAAGTCGTGACATCTTGACTCTAGATGTTCCTTCATGAGTAGCCTGCAAGATATCCCACGCTTCCTTAGCAACTTCACATGTATTGATTAACCTGAAGATATTCTTATCCACTCCATTGAAGATGGCATTTAGAGCTTTGGAATTTCCAAGGGCAAGCTCATCTTCCTCCTTGGTCCATTCTTCTTCAGGCTTTAGCTTAGAGGTGCCTTCTTTATCTTTACCAGCATCATCCTTCTCACAAATGACAGGAGCTTTCCATTCTTTAATAACAGCCTTCCAAGCCCTATTGTCCAAGGATTTTAAGAAGGTGGTCATCCTTGGCTTCCAATAGTCCTAATTGGATCCATCCAAAATAGGGGGTCTGTTGACGAATCCTCCAACTTCTTTGTCCATCTTTACACCAGAAAGTAACTTCCCTAGATCTCACCCAGAGACAGACAGGAAACCAGGCTCTGATACCAATTGAAATTCTGGTATCAAACGTGTGATGTTAAGGTGTGATGTCACAACAACACACTCTGCATAATGGACAGCAATAACAGTAAAATAACACCAAGAATTGTTGACCCAGTTCGTTTACAACCAACCTACTCTGGGGGCTACCAAGCCAGGGATGGAATTCACTACTTGTAGATATAATTTACAGACTCAACAACCCGTTGACAATCTCCTAAACTTATACTCTACTAATGACTTCCTACCTAAGAAACCACTTAGGTATGAGAACACCACTCAATCCCTTACAAACTCTCAAAGAGACCACTTTGAGCACCCTTGATCTTACTTCACAGCTTCGATCAATCAACCACTCTCTATTGCTTCACAGCTTCTAGAGAGGACAGAAACTCAACACCTATTCAAACCCTAGAATAGTGTAAATACAAGCACTCTAAACAAACTCTAGACACTAAGCCTCCAGCTCCTGATCTTCTGAATGTTTTCTGTACTTTTTCCTTTGGTCTTGTGCGCTTTATATAGCTCCTTGAATTGGTCTTGGACTTGCTACAATATCTCCCAGATTTGTTATTTAAAACTGAATATCTAAAACAGATTTTCTCCTAAAATCTTTTTAAATCTTCAACCTTTTAAATCTCCTACAAATCTGCAGCAGATCTCCTATGCAGCAGCAAATATCTATCCCAAGATATTCGCATCCAATGAGACAGCTTGCTCTCCATAATTCCAGCTAATACGCAACCCTAATAACATCACAACCTGATGTTAATGATTCTGCAGATCTGATGTTACAACATCACCTGTGTGACATCAGACATCCAACTTCAGCACTTAAATACTTAACACAGCCCATTGTTAATACTTCAATGTTGCAACATCAACACCTTAACATCAACATTGAATATACTTTGTTTTACCAAAATTCCAGCCAATCCAGGAACTAACACTTTTTATCACCACAAAACTGGAGCTCTGATGTCAATTGAAGGTGTGAAAAACGCAAGAAAGGGGGGTTTGAATTGGTTTTTCAAACTAATCGTTTCTTTTAAATAACTTTCTTTTCAAAAACTTTTACCCTTTTTTTAAAGAACAACAGCTTAGTTAATCACAGAGATATAAACACGTTATGTTTATACTAGTTCACTTGAGAATCTCTCAAGTTAATCTAGTCCACCCGCCAAGGTGATTTCGCCTCTCTCAATGAGGTCTTAATCCACTATTTAACAAAATAGTACACTGCACGAGCTACACAGCTGGTGACTAACAACAACCTCCAGAACTCACACGTTCTAGACTTCTCAAGTAATCCAACCACACAGGTCTTACTTAAGGCACAACCTCTAAGACACACGTCCTAGACTTCTCAAGAGATCTGATCACTAAAACTCTCTTAAGGAATACAACTTTTAGTTCAAATACAATGAGTTTACAGAGAATTTCTTCTTATCAAGCTGATAATGTAAACAAGTTTTTAGACCAAGAATGACTTAAGAAAGAAATAGAGTTAGAGAGTATTGTCGTTGTTCGCATGTATATCTTTCTTCAAGTCTTTGAGCTTCCTTTTATAGCCGAGTGAATAGATCCGTTGAGATGGAATCATGAAGGCTAGGTAGGCTTACGGCTAGAAGCGTGAGGACAGGTACAAAATCTTTTGCATGTTGTGCATCCTGTCTATGTCAGATTATCTCGTTTGTATTTCGCACAGTCTTCAAGAATATTAATGTTGTAATGTGGTACAGCTGTATAGTGTAGCAGGTTTTCTTGGCTTCTCAACTTCAGAGGCTTTTTGTGAGCGTGAGTAAGAAGGGAAAACATTGCTCGGTTCTTGAGATTATCAAGTCTTTGAATCATCAGCTCTGCGCTTCCAGAATCTTCAGAACTTGTCTTTGGAACCTTGTTCTCTTAATCCACTTTCTCCATATCTTCAGAGGCTTCTGATAATATTTAATTGAAGCATGAATAGAGTCTTCAGAATATCTGATGCTTCAAGTCTTCCGTCGATTGAAGAAGTCCATTAGGAATCAGTCTTTAGAACTTCAGCACTTGGTCTATAAGAACGCTCTCCTTTTCTGCTTCAAGTCTTCCGAATCTTCAAAGCCTTGATCGAAAATCGTGAGGCTTCAGCATCAGGACTTCGTTCCATCAGAACCCTTGTCTTTTGACCTTCAGAATTAATTTTCTTTTCGTATCAAAGTTGTGTGAATCTTGTTTTATCTTCGAATTGAGTTCAGTTCTTCGAAGCATCTTTCATTGCGCCAATTCCCGGAAGCAGAACCTATTTTGCTAGGTTCTTACAAATAACAACATTAGTAGCACAAAATTGTTCATACAAATATTCATCTGTTATCATCAAAACATAGAGATAATATTGCAGAACCAAATCTTGTTCTCACGGTATCTCCAGAATATTCACGGAGATGCATCTCTGGTACAATTCAAATGTATGATGGTTTATGAGTGGGATGCATCTCACTCAATATGTTTTAAATTGTTATGGAGATGCATCTCTAAAATATTTCAACGTTCATTCAAAATTGGGTGCATCTAGAGATGCATCTCTGAAAACTAGAGGCATTTAAATAATTTCGCATGGTGGCTAAGAAACATGTAGAGTCAATTAAGAAATTTCCAAATCAAAATGTGAAAAAAAAAATTATTACTCTTTCCTTAGATGTGAAGGGCCACACTTTTACAATTCAAAAATATATTTGTCACGTCATAATAAGAAAGTATACTTCTTTATGCATTTAAAATACACTATATTTATTTGTAAGTGAGTCATCCATTCTATTTTGCTTAAAAATTGTTCGAAAATGGGTTTTCGTATTTATAGATTTGTGAGTCTGTATGCACACTTCCCTAATAATCTTGGACACATTTATAATTTAATGTAGTGTAACGCCCTGTATAATATATACCTAGAATAATACTATACAAGCATTTTATTTGGTACTAACACCATCATAAGTGCCTAATGGCGTAATTCGCATACTTGACCATTCTAAAAACATAGACACAGTCTATGGTACAAGATTTGGAAACTAGCCAAAACAATAAAAACTAAGATCAATATACAATATCCTGAATTATATACAACAAATACACAGCGGAAAACTAAAGCTAAGCTTCTCTTGAAACATCAAAGCATAGCTCCTCTTGTAAATCAAACATGTAAACAACGCCTGAAAAAATAACAACAATAAAGGGGTGAGATATTAATCTCAGTGAGTTCCCTATCTTATGGATTCTCTCGGCTTTACAGGGTTCTAGCCAATCCTAACTCAAGTCAAAAGGGAAGGGAAATGACCTTGAGTTCACAATCTCACACTATATGGAAACATGTTCATGAGTTCACCAACTCAAAATATCACTAATCGGTAACCTCATCAAGACATCCCCTTTTCCCGCCCTCTTCTACGTCTAGAAGTCGGTTTGAGTCATGGATCCTTGCACTTACTTGACATACAAATGGATTCGGGTCCTACGGACCATTAACTGTTATGAACCGTCACTTCACATAGGCCATTAACCATCACAAGTCTCCACCCAACGGGTGCCATTCGTACTGCACACGGGAATCAAACCGGCCAAGTAATAAAACATGCGTACATTCCAGAGGAGCTCTCTATATAAGCCTCAACTCGCGAAACGACAACTCAGGGAAACGATTTCGATTACGTGATCTCACACACAAACGTAATTGTATTCGACAATCACAAGGCCACATTTTCCTTTTCACAAAGAACACAAGGTTCACACACATGTTCCATACTAATATCTCACTCTCCTCTAGACCATTACTCGTCGAGGATGCACACCTAGGTATCGAACGCACGAGCATCGCCATCTAGATTCTTTATCATAATCCTAGAATCATATCATTTGATTTTGGGGTAAGGTTTCCTCACTCTTCCTAATTCATTTTAAGCATGCATTTTCTCTCAATCATACTTAACAACAATTAGATAGATATGGCATAACACAATTTGCATAAGTAAAACATTTATCACAACATATCACATAAACATTATTTTCATTCAATTAACACCAAATCATTAATCTCACTTCATACTCAATATTTTCATTTTTTATGGGGTAGAGGATCATCATAGCTTTCCAACGATACCGAGAACGCTTCGATCGGACACACAGATCAAAAGTTATGGATTTTAAAAGGTTTTCAAAAATCAACACAGTGTTAACCGGTTAACATGATATGGTTAACCGGTTAACGAGCGACTTCCAGTAGCAAAACAAAGTTTAAGACACAATTGGTTAACCGTAAAAAAATGGAATTCTGCGTGGAAAAGGAGTTGGTTAACCGATTAATGTAATATGGTTAACCGGTTAACCATATTACATTAATTGGTTAACCAACTCCTTTTCCACGCAGAATTCCATTTTTTTACACGCGTAAACCGGTTAACCACATTTGGTTAATCAGTTAACACTGAACAGAATCTCAAAAACACCATTTTTCTTGATGCAAAACCACCCAATACTCATTCAAAACATGTTGGATCATAACAACAAGTTTCACCGATTAAATTCACACATAATCCGACTATACTAAGAAGTTTATTCCATATTCGAACCGTTAGAAACATTGATTTAGCAAGATTACTCATTTATCAATTTCTCACCTAAATTCCAACAAATTCTAACTTCTACACTTAAAGTTCTACCTTGAACCCACCTTAGAGACAGAAGAGGAGGTTGAAGAAGATGATGAAGATGATGATGATGATGATGAGCTCTTCCATGAGCTTCTTCTTCTTCCTTGAGTTTTTCTCTCTTCTCTTGCTCTTCCTTTTTCTCTTCTTCTTACTAACTTCTTCTCTTCTTTCTAACATATATATATATATATAAAATTTAAATCCAATAGAGTAAAATACTCTAGTTGATATTTTATCGTCTCACACCAATTAATCAATTATTAGAGTTACCTTAAAATCCTTTCTTGAACTAATAACATTGATCTGTCTCTTTCATAAATAATTGATCTCTTCAGAGTTCACTAGTTGCTTTATTGATCCCAATTGACAATACTTAAAGTACTTAGAGGATTCCATTAATCCAATTAACCAAAGATAGAGTACATAGACACACATCTGATATCCAATCGAGCGTTTAGATAAAATGGGGTATTACATGTAGTATGTTTATTTTACAACTCTGGGTATATATATATCCATTCACGCAATATCTATAAAACGAAGGCTTGCATGTAACTTATGAAAAACATGAGCTGCCCTAACTTGTTCCTCTTCTAATATCTCTTAATGAGCTGCCTTAGGTGAATCTTCCTGAGCATCTGGTGTCATGTATGGACGTGACATTCTAAAATACTATTGGATGTAACATGTAGAGGATGTAGTAAAGTGTCATAGGGGTCTCCTCTAAAAACCTCATGAACAACATCATGAATTACACCATCAATATCACGTGTATCAACAGGGATTGGTGGGGCTTCTAGGGAAGTAGCAAGTGACACTTATCTTCGAGAATATGAGGCTGGAGACCACTGAAGTTTAGAAGTGGACACTTCTGCATCAAATGAACTTACCCCAATTAGTGGGTGCAAGGGTCTAGCTCTCTCCTTACGAACAAATGCATGTTATGACACTCTACTGTGCTTCAATTGATCTTGGTTGTCAACCATTTAAACTATAGTTAAACCAAACAAAGAAGACAAAGCAAAAAAAAAAAAAAACAACCTCAGATGACAAACATGCAAAATCAAACAATGCAGAAATAATACGGAAGTGCACTTACGAATAGATATGGTGTGGAGTTTTGGTACGTTCAAAAATACATCTTCGGATTTTATGAGCTTTTCTTTTTTTTTTTTTTTTTTCATAAGAGTGCGTCAGCACCACTAAGGATGCAATAAGCAAACAATCATCTTTAAATTTTATAGTTTTTTTAAGTTTGTTAATAATTAATGTTTTTTAATTTAAAATAAAAATATTAATTAATTAACTTTTTATACTAATATTTATTATTGATTAATTTATGTTTTTATAATATAATTATTGATTGTAAAACAATTATGTAAGAAAGATATATCGATAAAAATAATAATTAGCGCAGTTAAAATTATTTTTAAAAACTTTATAAAAAAGTTTTAAAAAACTTCTCTAACATTATTGTATTCTAAAATGTCTATATAGATATTAGACCCGTTTATTTTAATTTTTAAAGAATGGATTTTTATTTTGTGTTTTTAAAATAATTTTTTATAAAAATATTTTTTAAAATATTAAAATTATTTTTTTAATTCGTTTATTATAAATGTAAAGATTAATTTAGACATTCTATAACATAAATATGCATTATTAAAATTTAAAATATATTTAAAATCATAATATTTTTAAAACTATTTTTTTTATAAAAAATGATTTGAAATACCTATAAAGTTAAGTGTTATTTTTGAAATTTTGGTATTGAAAAGGTTATAAAAAAGATGAAATACTTAAAATAATCTTTTAAGAACAATTATTTAAATTAATTTTTCATTTGAAATTTCTTTTAAAAATAACTTAGAATTTTTTTTAAACAAAAAACGTGAAGATATGAAAATCATTTTTAAAAAAATTAAAACAAATAACTTCATTAGGTTTGTCATTTTTTCTAATTTCAATTAAATGCATAAAACTTATAACCGTATTGGGGTGGGAAAAAGGTTCGATCCGGCAAACATGTCTATTATGCCGTTAATTTTTTGTAAAGCAGATCAATGTTTTAGGTTCACACTTTATCATGTCTGTTCCGTCATGTTCTTATCGGATTTGGACATAACATAAAGTTTACAACTTTTAAACTTTAAGGATGTAAAGCCTATCGGATCAACACCTGCCTCTCCTATTTTTTACGGATTGGATCAAGATTTTAGACATATATCTTCTATTATGTCTGTTTCAGCCCATTCCGTTTTTTTTAAAAGCTTATACCCAACGATGAAAATATCCACTTGCCTCCTACGCGTCTCTCGATCATTGTGTGTAGCAGAAAAATTAAAATGGTTTTTACAGTAAATTGGTTTATAATATATATTTTTTAAATTTTATTTTATAATTAAATTTTTTGTAGTGGGGCTCCGACTCCGCAAGATGTTGTTCTATATTTTTACTATGCACTGCATCATAGAGGATCGTTTCTCAGGCAAGGGTATAATTCATGTCCCTACCCTAAGATATGACTCGGATCGAGGTGGACGTCTTCGGACTCCACGACCTAATGCCCTTGGATTGGCTAGATCTGAAAAGGAGAGAGGTGTGCTAGTTATACAGAAATATGTGTAATCTTTTTCGTCTCCACCTTTAGATTCATAAAAGAGAGATATATAGTAGAGCATGCAACAAAGGAAAATTGACAGACATGTATTGCATTCATAATAAAGTCAATTTGTTACATTGAAATAGTAGAATGTATAGATAAATAGATTTTCAATTGAAATACCACTTTAGTTTAGAGGTGTTCCAAGTCCTTCGTACATGTTCACCTTCGAGGGACTCCAAGAAGTATGCTTATTTTCTAGTGTTGGCTGCACCCGATAGGGCCATTCCTGATTTAATTCTAACTTTACATCCCATTCATTTTTTCCTCCTATGCCGGCTCTTCGAAGCACCAAGTCCCCGATATGAAATTCTCTTAGTCAGACACAACAGTTATACATGGAAGTCGTAGTTTGCTTGAGGATATCGTTAGTGAAGGCAACTTCTATCCATCTCTCTTCCAAAAGGTTAACTTCTTCTCTGATGGCCATGCCATTGCTTTCTACAAGTAAAGGATTTCCTCATATTCGATTGGGGGTATTACGATAAGCCCACAACAAGTGCAGAATTTTGTCGACCTAGTTACCTTTGACCTTCCCTAGTCTTCTTGTAGTCCTCTAACTAGCACCCAATTGACTACTACGGATTGACCATTCATTTGAGTATGTTCCACTGACACAGAGTTTTATTTGATCTTCAATTCCTCAAACAGGATTTTCAATCTTATATGTATGATTAGCATTCCATTATCCATTAGAATGGCTTGGGGAACGCCAAACCTGACTAGTATGTTTCTTTCAAAAAACTTCAAGACATACACTATTGTGATATTTGCCAATGCCTCCCCCTTTATCCACTTGGTAAAATAGTCCACAACTACAATAAGATATTTGAGTTTCCCCGACATACAGGAAAATGGACCAAAAATGTCCATCCCAAGTTGTAGGAATGACCATAGTGATGTTAGAACCTATAAATCTGTAGATGGAGCATTGGAAACATCACTATGTCGCTGCCAGTAATTACACTTTTTCATGTATTCTGGGGTATCCCGGACTATGGTCGGCCAAAAATACCCTTCCCTCAAGATCTTCTTAGCCAGTGCTCTAGCACCTAGATGTAGCTTGGTTATCCCTTCATGCACTTCTAAAAGGACGTATGGAACTTCCTCTTCCCTTAAACACATCAGTAGTGGTGTGTACATGCCTCTTTTGTACAAAGTCCCTCAGAATACGATGTATCCAATAGCCATTCTATTCACCAAGGTCACCTCGGACAGATAAGATGGAAAGCAACTCGTCCCAATATATTCTCAAATTAGGGTCATTCAGGAAGGCAGGGTAACGACATCCACAACCGCCACTATCTTCTCTAATAATTTGATGCTTTGTGCATTCTTGGTTTCTTGGACAAAATAATGATTAATCCATCGACTCCTTGTGGTGGCCAACCAAGATAACACATCAGCACAAATATATTCTTCTAGTGGAACGCGGGCAATCTCGAATGCCTTGAAACTTGCTAACTTTTTAGTAACTAGCTTGAGGTATCGATACAATTACGGGTCTTTGGCATGGGTCTCTCCTATAATTAAGAGACGACTAATTAAGAATCTATACGCATTTTGATGCCCTTGGCTCTCATTTCTTCTGCTAGTGTTATCCTTGTAATTACTGCTTCATACTTTGCTTGGTTGTTGGAGGTGGGGAACTTGAATCTCAAAGAAACTTATACCCCCAACCCAGAGCTATTTTCTAGAATTAAGCATGCACCACTTCCTCGGCTGTTGGACGGTCCATCCGTAAATATCACCCTGTGCGATTTGGCTTTGGAGGTAGTTAGGTCATTTTGGCCAAGAATTCAGCGAACAACTAGGCCTTTAATGCTTTCCTTGCCTAGAAATGCACTTCAAACTCATACAATTCTATGTATCACTTCATTAAACGCCCGAACCGGTCTGGCCAATAAAGCACTTGCTTCATGGGTAAATCTATCCAGACAACTATCGAATATGCAAGTAAGTACCTTCCAAGCTTTCATGATGCTATCACTAACTCCAAGGTTTCTTTTTCCAATTTTTAGGTATCGTGTTTCAACCCCTGGTATGGGCTTTGATATGAAGTACACCAGGATCTTGCTCAAGTATAATTCTCTAACTAGGATGGCGCTAACAACTTCTTTTGTGATGTCTAGATACACGTATAACGTTTCCCAAGGAAATTGCTTGGTGAGTACCGAGGGTAAAGCCAGGGTTTTCTTCAAAGATTCAAATGCATCTTCAAAGCCATTCGTCTATTCCAAATCGGCCTTCTTTCTTGGCAATGAGTAGAAAGACAAAGCGTGATCTTGAAATCATCTGGATCACTTTTTCACACTTGTTAGTGTTTGCCTCTATTCCTAGCTGAGTTAAATATAAGCCTATGAACTTGCCAGCTTTTACCCCAAAAGTATACTTATTCTGGTTGAGTCTTATGTTATATTTCCAGACCCTCTAACACCCATTATAGGGTTTGAGCATGACACTCCTCCTGACATGACTTTACAACCATGTCGTCCACGTACACCTCTAGCATTTTCCCTATAACTTCTTGAAAGAACTTATTCACCATCCTCTTATATGTCATGCCGACATTTCTTAACCTGAAAAGCATGACATTGTACATATAATTAGTATGTTCGGTCATGAATGCTCTCTTTATCTGGCCGGGCTCGAACATTGGTATCTGAGTGTATCTAGAGTAGGTGTCCATGAACGAGAGTAACTGGTACCCGAATTAATTATCTACAAGTTTGTCAATGTTCAGGAGCGGGTAAAAATCCTTTGGGCATACTCTATTAATATCTGTGTAATCGACACACATTCTCCATTTTCCCAATGTTAAATTACACTTAATTATCCTCTAGATCTAAAATGGAAATGGAAGATAAAACATAAGACATAAACTATCAGAATTTTTCATTACTAATAACTTCAAAACAACATACAATTTATAGATAGGGTTAGATAAAGACTTTGGTCATAGGCCCATTACAAATAATAACAAAGAAATAGAGACTTAGAAAATATTGCTAATAATACCCCTCATTCTAATAATAAAAATCTTATAGTAAAATGAACAGGGAAAGGCATATTGAAGGGACAAAATCCATCACGTGAAGATGTAGTGTGTTGTGAAGATGCTTGCGTGTGGGGCCATCTAGCATGTGCGGAATCCACCAGTTGCTCAACATTGAAGATCACAGCATGTGACAAGGACTTGGGAAGTACATTAGAAACTTCACATAAATCTTAGGAGACATTTAATTGTTGTCTCTTAATATTTTCTTCAGAGTGTTGAACACCCTCATTTTATGAAAACACTCTCTCAACCTTTTTACTTTCTTTAGTCACCGAAAAACCCTCACTACTACAAAACAATCAAACAACAATGCCAGATTTACAACGGAATCCTATACACCGTTGTTATAGTGCGTACTGGATGCGCGCGCATTATTTTAATTAGAAATTTCAAGGGTATAATAACGGTTGTTGTGAACACCGTGGTGATACAATCAAGCTTTCATGGGTTCGAACCTCATCGCCCTTAAATAGTTTATTCCTTTGATGTAAATGCAACTTTTTTTAGTTTTATTTATATTTAACTAAAAAATAATAAGGATATCACTATGGTTATTTCTTAAAACCGTTGTTACAAACTGAAGCTTCTTTTTATGTATTTTAAACATCAAGTATATATCAATTTATCCACTGAAAAAAGAAACAAGACGAAACAACCCTAACACCAACGCCGTCACCATTGTTGAGAAGAAGAGAACAACAACAAGAAAGTGTTCTACTTTAAGGTGTTGCAATGTCGCATTTGAAGACAAAATCATCCAAAGGTGTTTCTATGTCTTCTTCCTCTGTAATATCTCGATTTGGAAATTTTTGTGGTTGTGATGGTCGTATGGTTTCGTACCAATGCAAGAAGGGAAAAAAATAAAGGAAGGCTTTTTTGGAGATGTCCATTTTGGAGGAGCGATGAAACATGTAACTTATTCATATGGGAAGAAGACGTGGGAGAAAGAGATGGAAATGAAGATGAGAGCATTATGAAGTCAGAGTTGGAAGTTGTGGGCTATTTGAAGGTTATGTATGAGGATTTAAAGAAAAAGAACAAGAGTTTGAAGAACAAACTGAAATCAGAGATATTTTCTGGAAATCTCAAGATATTATGTTTTCTTGTCTCCTTTATGTTTAATGTTTACTTTGTTATGAAATGTAATAGTTGAATTAGGGTTTGAATTACATTGGTGATGTTTAAACCGCAGATGCATTGTGAATTACATTGTTGATGTTTGAATTACATTGTTAACGTTAAGGCTCACCTTTTCTTTTTTATTTATTTTAAAATTCACAAATAAAAGGGTTATCACTACGGTTATGCTGGTTAACTGTAGTGATATATTTATAATAAATAAATATATATCTATATGGTTGGTATTGTTAACCGTTGTGAAATAGTTTACCCATATATAAGCGAAATAACTTTCACTTATTGACAGTAGCGCCGTTGCCTTCAAAGTGAAACCCTAGAACCCATTTTTTCTCTTTGTTTTCACCATTAGCCATGAATCTTGGGCTTCATACATTAAGGTATTCTTCTTCTTCCATCTATTGTTAGATATTTCCCATTATCTCGTTTGTTGCATGTTATTTTTGTTGATTGTTCTCATTTTTTTAGATTCGTTTTCACTACCTTAACAAAGACCATACTTTGGAAACATCATAATGTTTGTTTAGCTATGGAAAAATGTATAAGAAGCATGAAGCTATGATGGAAACTTCATCCACCTTATACTTTTTTTTTCATAGCTTCACGAACAAGATGTTAATAAATGAAGAAACAACAGTGTAAGCAAACTACATCTAGTTTTAGAAACAATGAAAAGAAATATAATAAGTATGAAGCTTTTGTGTAAGCTTCTTCCTCCTTATATTTCTTCATTGATTCCCAAAGTAGTTGAACATCATAATTGATTCCTGTTCCGCGATTAGTTTCATTAAAAGGTGCGTTATTCTTGTTCCTCTCTTTACTCTACTGGATTATGGTTTTAGGGTTTGTTTTCAACTGAGGATGCTCATTTTTGAAGTTTGCTGTGTTTCCTTACAAGTTAAGGGGATGATACAGGGTGATGATGCTGGTGGTAGCAAGCGTATTATATGAGTTTATAATATCTAGATCTGGTATAGAATGTTGTTTGAGTTTATTATATTCTATGTAGATTGTTTGTTTTACTAACCCTCACTTAAAATACATTCATTTAATTTGACATAGATACTTATAATCTTCAAATTAAGTTGTATTTGAAAACCAACTTATATGAATCAATGATTTCGAATTGCATCCCTCTCATCGTTCATCTCATGATGTTTAATATATATATTATGGTATAATGATCTGGCTCCTTAGATGTATCGCCATCTTCCATTATAGTTAAATTTCATTAACAACAAATTATTAGTTAATTTGCCTCTTCATCAACACTTATAATCGTAAAACTTCCGATTATAAAAATTATGATGATAAGCGATGATGATGAGGCAGATTATCCAATGTCTTGTTCTTATGGAAATTTAACTATAATGGAAGATAGCGATATATCGAAGGAGTCAGATTAATAAACCACAATATATATGTAAAACAACGTGAAATGCACGATGAGACGAATGCAATCAGAAAACATTGGTTTGTTTAAGTTGGTTTTTAAGAACAATTTAATTTGCAGATTATAGACTTCTTCATCAAATTGATTCCATGTATATTTCTTTAGTGAGGTGTTTGGAAAACAAGAAATCTACATGTAATATAATAAACTTAGGGTACTTACAACAACGGTTATCTATTGTAACCGAGATCATAGGTAATTTATGTTTTACATAATACGCTGCTGATGGGTTTCGAACCCAGTACCTAAGTGTATGTATCACAACGGTTTATTATCATAACCGTTGTGATATATGACGCGCGTCCTGCCTTTCAACAACGGTTTCCAGACCATTGTAGAAACAGCGAACTTACAACGACAATCTACACAACAACGTCTTCGCCCGCGTCATTATATGTCATTCCCAACCGTTGTTAAATGGGTTTTTCGTAGTAGTGCTTTCTTCTGTTGTGAGTCTTCAAACAAAATTTTTGAGTCTTGAAATTTCTGACTTGGTTGAGAATGATAAACATGATCTTCAAAACATATTGTTCAGTCACGAGGAAGAGGGCGGAAACTCGAGTTCGGCTAACTTCCAAAATAAGGCTTCAGAATGGAGACATGCACAACTGGATGAACCTTCGAAGATGACGACAGATCCAACATATAAGCAACCTCTCCAATCTTTTTTATGATGCAGAAAGGACCGTAGAAGCGTTTTGAAAACTTTCGAGAAATTCGTTTTGTGAGGGTTTAATGTCTGTATGGTTGAAGCTTCAAAAGAACCAGATCGCCTTCCTTGAAGGTAAAATTTACTCGCTTTTTGTTCGCTTGTTTTTCCATTTGCACTGGACTTTTTCTTAAGTTTTCTTTTAACTGTGTTAGGATCTAATGTCTCTATTGAAGGGAGTTGTTCAAAGATTCATCAACAACTGGATCAGTCACATACGCTAGAACATTGGGGGGATCTCTGCCATAGAGAGCTTTGAATGGCGTCATCAAGATTGCAGTATGAAACGAGGTATTATACCAAAACTCAGCAAGATGGAGAAACTTGTACCACTGGCATGAATGATCACTAGTAAAACATCGAAGGTATGTTTCAACAGATCTGTTTATAACTTCAGTTTGTCCGTCGGTCTCTGGGTGATAGGTCGTGCTGTATTTTAATGTTGTGCCTTGAATTTTGAAAAATTGTTTCTAGAAATTACTAAGAAACAAAGGATCTTTGTCTGAAATAATTGACTTGGGAATCCCATGAAGACGAGATATTTCCATAGAGAAACGTGAGGCAAGATCTTTGGCTGTGAATTTGGTGTGCATATCAATGAAGTGTGCATATTTAGTGAAGCGGTCGCAAATGACCCAGATGACTGTGTGACCAAAGGAATTAGGTAAGTGTGTAATGAAATCCATAGTCAGCTTTTCCAATAATTGATTAGGGATTTGAAGAGGTTGTAATAACCTTTTTTGTGTTTGATATTTGTTGTGTTGACAGGTGGAACAATGTTTGATAAGATCTTTAACTTCACTATATAAACCTGGCCACGAAAATGATGCAACGAGATAGAGTAGCCTTAACTCCTGAATGACCTGCTGTCGGGGTATTGTGGAACTCATGAAGAATATTTTTATGAAGCCCTTGTAGATTAGGTATGAATAGTCTATCTTTGTAATACATTAATCCTTTGGAAAAATTGTAAAAGTTGTGGTCATTATTATTTTGTAAGATCCTCTGAACTAGTGTTTTGCCTACAGTGTCCTTTGCATAAAATGCACTTAGTTTGGACAAGAGATATGGGATAAGAGATGATAATGCCAATAACAGAGTGTGGTCAGAGTGAAATTTTCGGCTCAAAGCATTAGCAACCAGATTTGATTTCCCAGGTTTGTAAAAGATTTCAAAATTAAAGCCTTGCAATTTTGATGCCCATTTCTGCTGTTATAGTGTTTGTATTTTCTGAAGTAACAAATTCGGCAAACTCTTTTGATCAGTGTAAATGTGAAATTATTGGCGCCATTTTTTGACTGCCTCTGTAACAACAAATATTAAGCGCACATACACAGAATCAGCTTGCATGCGAGGGCACAACTTTTTGTTGAAGAAAGCCATAAGATGATCGCCTTGGGACAACACTGCACCAACTGCAACTCCTAAAGCGTCTGTCTCGACATTGATTTTTTTTGTAAAATCTAGCAAAGCTAGGACTGGCATGTCGTTCATTTGTTATTTTAATTCTATAATGGCTAAGGCCGCCTCTGTACTCCAAACAAAATTAGTGGAACGTAAGAGATCAGTGAGGGGAGCGGCGAGAGTAGCATAGTTGCGCACAAAACGACGATAAAAACCCGTAAGACCTAAAAATTTGCGGAGAGCTGTGAGTGAACACGGTTGGGGCCAATCCAAGATGGCCTTGACTTTATCTGGATCGGGTGCAACAGCAACCACTGAAATCACATGACCGAGGTAATGAACTTGATTCACTACAAAAACACACTTGGATAATTTCACAAAGAAAGAATTTAACTTTAACAGCTCGAAAATAACCTGCAAATGAATTAAATGGTCACTGAGATTGGCACTATAAATCAGTATGTCATCGAAAAAAATAAAACAATTTTTTTGTAAATGAGGGCGCAATAGATCATTCATAGCCGACTGAAAAGTTGAAGGGGCGTTAGTGAGCTCGAAGGGCATAACGAGGAATTCGTAATGCCTATCAAAATTATGAAAAGTTGTCTTATGTGTGTCCTCTGATGCCACTCGGATCTGGTGGTAACCTGAGCGTAAGTCTAACTTGGTTAAAAATTTGGCAGAACCCAATTCATCTAAGATTTCATCGATGGTAGAGATTCAAAACGGTCTTTAATAGTTACAGCATTGAATGCTCGATATTCCACACAAAAATGCCATGTGCCAGCTTTTTTTGACAAGTAACACTAGTGAGGAAAATGGGCTATGACTAGGAATTATGACGCCCTGTTGTAACATATCTTGGATAATTGAGGTATTGGCTTCCTTTTGTGAATAAGGGTATTGGTATGGTTTAACATTGATAGGTGGTGTATTAGGTTCAAGTGGGATGTGGTGGTCATGTGGGCATTTAGGGGGTAGGCTCGAGTGTTGTTGGAAGATAGTTGGGTAGTTTTGAATTAAGGTCTGAATTTTTGGGTGTAAGCTTGTTGGTAGGGATTCAAAAATTGGGGTTGTTGTAGAGACTAAGGTAGGGGAGGAGTCGATTGATTGAAAGGTCATTAAATGAAATGAGGAGACATAGTCTGTGTTAAGAATATGGCGAAGTTGGTGGAAAGTAGTGTGGATATGGTGAGATAAAGTGTCTCCCTTTAAAGTGATGGATTTTTCTTGATAGGTAAAAGTGATAGAGGGAATAGAGAAATCTGCCTGAATAGGGCTCAAGGTGTTTAACCAAGCCATGCCTAAAACCACGTCGGCACCTTCAATTGGCAGTAAGTAAAATGGGAGTTGGAAGGGTTTATTTTGTAGAACAATTTGAACATCATTGCAAATTCCTTCACATTGTAAATAAGATCCATTTCCCACCATTACTGAAAATTGAGGGGTAGGGTTTGATTTAAGGGTAAGATGGTGAGCTATTCGTGGTTGGAGAATATTGTGAGTGCTCCCTGTATCCACAAATACCATGATTGATAATCCTCCAATTTGGCCTTTGAACTTGAGTGTTTGAGGAGAAAACTGGCCAGTCAAGACTTGAGGTGAAAGCTGAAAATAAATATCATTGTTGTCTTGCTCAATTGTGTCTTATCAATGTTGTCATGCACTAAGCTATTGTCGTCCAACACTTCATCTTCTACCAAAAGAAGAAGAAACCTATTTGTGGAACATTTGTGACCGGGGATAAATTTTTCATCACAATTAAAACATAATCCTTGATCCCTTCGTTATTGAAGTTGGGCTTGAGAAAGGCGTCGAATGGGGAGTTTTGGAGGTATAATGGATGATTAAGTTTAGAAGAGTTGGTGCCTTGGGTTATATGAGAATTGGTAAGTTTAGAGGTTTGTGAGTTACGAGTAAGGGTGTTGGGTTTTTGGTAAAGGCTAGTAAAAGGCTTGGAGAATTTGCGTTTAGAAGCTATGAGTTTTGATTCAATATTGCTTGTGAAATGGAGCTGGGTTTATGAATAGCCATCTCATTAGGAATTTCAGATGTCAGTCCTGAAATAAAGCAATTTAAGATTGCATCAGGAGGCAAACCAACTACTTGATTGCCTAATTTCTCAAATTTTTCCTGGTATTCCACAACAGACCCTTCTTGTGTTAGTTTGAATAATTCAGCTTGATGGTTCTCATAAGATGAAGGACCAAAATGTAATTCCAAAGCTTTTGTGAATGAAGCCCAATATGATAATAACAAATTCTGGTGCATCCATTTAAACCATCCCAATGCCTCATCTTTCATGTAAAATGAAATTAATGATAAATGATTTTGATGCCCCATTCTAGTGTGGATCTGACCCAGATTCTGCTCCAGATCTGTATTAACCTTGTTAAATCTTTCATCCATTTGTTCTTGAACTTGTGCCATAGCATTGCCAAGGTGTAGGTGAGCATTTTGGAAAACTTTCTCAACAATTTCTCTTGAAGGAGGGTTGTTGGGTTTTGGGGGAGCCATGAGAACTCTAAATGAGAGCACCAAATGTTAAACTACACTTAATTATCCTCTAGATCTAAAATCGCAAAGGAAGATAAAACATAAGACATCAACTTTCAGAATTTTTCATTACCAATAACTTCAAAACAACATACAATTTATAGCTAGGATTATATAAAGACTTAGGTCATGGGCCCATTACAAATAATAACAAAGAAATAGAGACTTAGAAAATATTGCTAATAATACCCCTCATTCTAAGAATAAAAATATTTTAGTAAAATTCATTCTTTTTTTGTCTCTAATGTGCCTCTTCTTAACACCCGAGGCCTTTTTAACCAGAACATAGTTACACATCCACTCTGTATACGTTGCTTCAGAAATTAATCTGGTGTCTACCAGCTCCTTCACTGTGAACATGGTGGCTTTTGCTTTCTCTAGAGACTGCATCATCTACTATTAGGAGACATAACGGATAGTGGAGTCAACAGTCAACTGATGGCATGTTACACCCGAGTCGATTCCAGACATTTCATGTGGACAGATAGTGAAAGGTCTGTTTTGGCCTAGAGACATTCAATTAAGGTGAACCTCACTTCTAGGGGAAACCCGAATCATATCTTTACCAACTGGGTAGGGATATCGTCAAGCTGGATAAACTCAAACTCATCATCCTGACACCGGTTAGACTTCATCCTCATGGGCATTCAGGTCGAATGTGTCGGTATTCCCCAGATCTTCTATGCTTCTGTCGCCGACGTGATAACGTCCTTATGGATGAGCTCTTTGATTTGCTTCGCCTCCTCCACATCGATGCTAATCTTGGGCGACTTTTCTTCTATATCGTGAGATTTTAGTTTCAAGTGGACGGGTGATAGGTTCCTTTTATATCGTAGTTTTATCAAACTCCATGCACTGCCGTTCTTGTGTGAACTTATGATATAGATCACTTAAGATGATGTAATTTTATGCTACACATGTTGTGATCTTTGATCTTCTCAGATGAAAAAAGTCTTGAATAGGTTGAATGTTTTTCTTTTTTAAAAGTAAAATTGATTTTATCATTATTTTTATGATTTTATTGTTGTTGTTGTCACACATTGCAGGGAACAAATTTTGGTGGCTACATTGTACTGACTTAGCTTCTCTTTATAAAATTATACCTCATCTTTTCCTTATTCATAGGAAACACTTTTGAGATTTTATTTGTATTTATTCTCATGCTTTTAAAATGTTGTATATAAATGTAAATGTAAATATACCATCGGTCATCCATAACGAAGATTTAGGAATTATCTAAAGTCATTTTTATTTAACATCTCTTTATGTTTAATATCCTCTTTAGATCCTCATGGCATTTTCAGTATCATCTTCATATACTGTTGTCTGTCTTCCAACTACTTGCAAGGATTTTCTCAAGTTTAAGGTTATACCCATGTTAAAGGCTTTATCTCTAGTTAATTAAACTTAGTTGCTTTAACTCTAACTCTAAGTTAGTTATTGGTAGTTATTTGTTAATGTAACTACTTAACTCAGAGTTAGTTGAAATTTGTAACTATTCTTTAAATTGGAACTTTTATATCAATTTCAATTTCAATTTGTAACTATATATATGGAAGCTTCTTTTTGTAATAGTCGAATCACATTCAATATCAATTTCACATTTCTTCCATGAATTTTCTTAACTAAAATAAGGTATCAGAAGATATATTATAATAATCTCGCTTCCATTTTTCTTCATCTTCTTCATCTCCACCTCGTGATTCCTTGCTTCAATGGCAAACCACAATGATCCTTATTATATTAATTCATCTGATCATTCTAGTATTGTTTAGGTTTCACAACTAGTAACCGATGATAACTTCAATTATTAGTGATGCATGATGACAATGGCTCTTTATGGAAAGAACAAAATTGGATTTCTGGATTGCACGATTCCAAAACCAAAAGAAAAATCTCCTAAGTACCTGATCGTACCTGGATCAGACAGTGTGACAGTGGCCAGCAGCGTCGTGAAATCTTCAGCTCTGGTGAGGATGATACGACCGGGGGGTGTACCTGCAAGGCACTCCGATGCCAAATTCAGCTACAGCAAGCAAGTACAGAGTATAGGTGAGTAAAAGAGAACGTAACCTGACCCTCTCAAGTGAGAGGGTATTTATAGAGAGCCCCCAGCGCAGGGCTAACGGTTACCTGCACTGGGCTGGATTGCAAGGCCCGATCCAGACAACTTCCAGGGCTTATGTGGCGTAGGGAAGACCAGCACGTGGTCTTCATCCTGGGGTAACGGTCCCAAGATCTCCGGAAGGTGGGCAGACTGATTCCTTCGGAGATGGGAGGTTACAAGGTGACGTGTCCTCACGGGGAGGAGTACGTGGAGGCCGAGGAGAGAGGTGCTCTCCTCGGCTCTGAGCTTCTGCTTGACAGTGGTGTCTGCTACGTGGCCGACGAGAGGAAGACACGAGCGTGCTCGGTGCTGACAGGGTCGTGCCCGAAACTGGCTATTGGAGGGGCCATATTGGACCGTCCCAATATTGGGTTGGGCCTGCCCGACGGTTGGGCAAGTGCTAGCCCAGTCCGGAACAGGAGCTCCCCAAGTCGTTGCTCTGAGGTGTCGGAGTAATGACTTAAGGATCAACCCCTATGACGAGGACACCGCAAGCATGCTCGAGCCACCGAGACGAAGGTGATCGTTCGATTCGCGCTGGTAACCCCTTGCTAGAGATACGTGTCGACGAGGAAACGTCTCCGAGTTGCCGGGCATACGGGATGCTAGACGGGCAGTAATCTTAGACTCTGCTCGAATTGTAACATCGTCGTTGGACGGTGACGCGGGGGAGATGATGGGTTGTGAGTCCGAGGAGCAAGGCAGGTGAAAGGATTAACATGGGAACACGCGTGCCACATGTCGCCTGCCATTAATGTCTAGGGGCGGCTAGGCCTCGGGCACTCAAGAGCCTAGGGACTCCTCGAGTCCTGTGAGGGGCCAATAAAAGGGCTTGAGTTCGTGTCATTTGCACGTTCCCACCTTTTTCTCTCCGATCTCTTCTTCCTATCTCCGCCACTGCTCAACCGCCGTTCACCGCCGTACGTTGCCGCTTCCACCGCACCGGTCCGCCCTCTACCACCTTTCCAAGTAAGCTTCTAATCCTCTTCTTTTCCGTTGGTGGTTTTCCGGCGAACTGATGAAGTTCCCGGTGACACCATGAAGATTCCGGCTAAAATAGCAGGATGTTTCTAGGGTTCCGTTTGATTTGACGGAGGCTTGGGATGAATGTCCCGGGGACCCGATGAATGCCCCGAGGACATGCAATAAATGTCTCGAGGACACACGATGAATGTCCCGGGAAGATAAAACATGAGAGGACCGGGGATCTGGAGAAGGTCCCTGGTCAGGAAAAAGGTATCAGGTAGTTCCCCGTTGCTCCGAGCAACTTCCCACTCTCATTACCCTTTCACTTGATCGGCAGTGGAAGGGTGGATTTGGTTGTGGCCAATGAATTCACCTATTTCCTCTTCTTTTCAGGTAAAAATGGTCGCGAGGCTTGCGGGCATCATCCAGATAGACACCGAACTTGACGTGGACGGACCCGTGCAGCTCCCCGGGGAGGAGTCCCTGTGTCCGGCTGCCGACTGCCCTGGCGATGAGCCTTTAAGTATCCACTCGCGATTTGCCCGTGATGACACAAACGCTTTCGCCATCGTCGAGGACATCACTGTGGGCGAGCAGGCGAAATGGACGGTCTTTTAGCCTAGGGAACACCACCATATCTACTCGAATTACCGTGAGTTAAGGTTCCCTATGTACGAGTTTGCATTTAAAGAGGCCGACATTCGTCTCCCCTTCAATAAATTTCAATTGGGAGTGTTCAACCGGTTGCACCTGGCGCCGTCTCAACTTTATCCTAATGCGCTCGCCTTCATGCGGGCATTCAAGATCGTGTGTGACTACCTCAACATCGGGACCACTCCCTCTTTTTCCGTATATTCCACCTTCAACGGTTAACCGACCAAGGGCGACACAGCTGGGTCTCCTTCAAGCAGCCGACGAAGTTGTTCAAGGCGTACTCGGACTCTATTCGTAACTTCAAGGATAGATTTTACTATGTCATGCCCGCGACGCACGAGGCTGTGGGCACCCTATAAGATATTGAGACCGACGAGGCCGGGGAGGAGAGGTTTGTGTCCAAGTGCCCCCTGGAGTGGGAGGATGCGCACTTCGCGCGCAGTACAGACTCCTACCTCGTGAGGCACAGCGAGCCGTCGGAGGAGGACAAAGAAGCGTAAGCAAAGCTGGTCGCGTACGTCACCAGCTTCAGCCGGGCAGTGTGTATAACTAGGGAAGTAAAATATATCGTCGACTCCCGGGGAAGGGTTATGACCGCGACCCGCCACATAAACACCAAGGCTCTCCTTGAGTGCAAGTCCCCCGACGAGGCCAAGAGGTTCTTAGGTAGGAGCCCATTGTTCTGCTCGGGTGTTTACTTAGTTTTGATTCCTTGTGCTAACTCGTTTCATGTTTTCCCTTGTAGGTCAAATGTCGAATGCCACCGAGCGCATCATGAAGATGGCTGCTGACCGGGCCCCCAAATGACCAAAGAGTCGTCTTTGCGAGGTTATTCAGGATGCGGTGCCTATTGGAGGAACGAGCAGCTCTTCTTCTCCTCAGTGCAATCAATCTCCTCCTCCGGAGAGCACCCCTGCCAAGAGGGTGAGGACTGAGGGATCCGTCCTCGTGGACCTCGAGGGCCCAGTCCCAACGAAGAAGTTTCTGCTGCCCGTCTGTCATCTCCAGCGGGATTTCTTCGGGGGAATCCCTCCCGTTGTCATTGAGGCCGAGGTGAGGGAAATCTTGGGGATGGATGGAGAGGCCCGGAAGAAGGCACTGGTCGAGGACCTGGTGGCCATGATGCAGATCTTCGAGACTGCCTTGGTCTTGAATGAGGAGACCTCCCCTGCATCCGAGCTGCAGAAGCTAAAGGACGAAAACACTGCCCTCGAGAAGGAGAAGATTAAGCTTGAGGTTGATCTGCAAGAGGCCCAGTCCAAGTGCGAGAATCATGCCAACGTCCTCCACGAGCTGAATGAGGCCAACGCTGCACTGAAGGCGGCTCAGAAGGAGCATGAACGTCTCCGGACTAGGGTTGCCGAGCTGAAGGCTACTGCCCTCCCTGAAGAGATTGAGTCCGCCGAAGAGAAGGGTTTCACCAGCCGGGCGACTCTGATTGGTAAGATCCAGGAGCTTCAGCAGGATAGGCTAGAGGCCCTCGAGATAGGCTTTAAAAATACCGTGGCGCAGGTCGAGGCCGAGAATCCAGATGTCCAGCTTGCCCTCAACAGGATTAACCCGGTCATTCATGTGGTCGACGGCAAGTTGGACCTGCCAGAGGAGGAGGACAGGGAGAATGATGGTTGGATTGAGGAGGAGATCGCTGTCTAGTTCTTTTGTTTGCTCAGCCTGCTTGCCACTGCTTTTTTGGTTTTTTTTGTTTGGCATGCATGCCATTTTTGTAGTGACTTTTGCCCGACCTGCGTGCCAAGGGCTTTTTGATATTTTGTAATACCTGTACAATGGGCTTATGCCCGCTTAATGCTTTGATTTCTGCTTATCTGCGCGTGTGATGCTTGTATGATTTTGCTTGTGTGTGATGATATTGTTTTTGTCTAAGTGTTGGTAATTTGGGAGTTTGCTCGACTTTGTTGATCCTCGACTGTGTGGGGGAACTGGTCGGGTGGTTGGAGGTGTATCCCGACCTTCAACGAGGCTAAGAACTCGGTCGAGGTCTTAGCTTCGTGGCGTGAACTTCCCATCGCGAGCTGGGCGTTTTGCCTAATTGGTACTACGACGACGAAGCTCGGCCGAGGGGTCCTCGTCGGATCAAAATTCCTCGCACACACACAACGCGACCATTGATCATCGTGTCTCGTATAGAGGTGTCGTGCTTGTACCCTAGCGCGCCCCCGTAATCGAGACGTTGGCTTGTCACGGGCAGTGTCTAACTGTAGTATTGCTTAAGTTTCTCAGCGTTCCATGGTCGAGCAAGTTCTTACCCGTGTAGATTTTTGAGGTAATAGGCTCCTGTCCCCGTCTTTGCGCGGACGCGGTACGGGCCCTCCCAGTTCGCGGAAAGCTTGCCTTCTCGCGAATCTTTCTGGTTCCTTCGTAGGACGAGGGTGCCTACTTTAAAATCTCGTTTAATAACTTTGTTGTTATAATGCAGAGTTATTTTATGCGTAAGTGAGGCTTCCTGGAGGGATGCGCCTGTCCTTATCTCCTCGACGAAGTCGAGCTCTTCTCTCTGGGCATCATCGTTCGCGCCCTCGTCGAGGGGGGACTCTGTCCTCCTCGAGGGTTCCGTGATCTCCACGAGGATCACCGCTTTTGTTCCGTAGTTCAGATGAAAGGGGGTCTCCCCGGTCATGGAATGTGGGGTTGTTCGGTAGGCCCAGAGGACGCTGTGTAGCTCCTCAACCCATCGTTGCTTGGCATCTCCAAGTCGCCATTTCAATCCTCGAAGGATCACTCTGTTCGTTGATTCATCCTTCCCGTTTGTTTGAGGGTGCTCGACCGACGTGAAGTGCTGCTTCGTGCCCAGTTTGGTGACGAAGTCTTGGAAGTTCCTGTCGGTGACAATCGCTTGGGGGACGCCGAACCGGAGTATGTTGAAGGCCGTGATTTTATCCAAGGCTTCCGCCTCGATCCACTTCGTGAAATAATCTACCCCGACGATGAGGTATTTGTTTTGGTATGACCCTACGATGAAGGGCCTGAGGATATCCATTCCCCACCATGCAAACAGCCATGGGGACGATAGTGTTTTGAGCTCGTTTGGAGGAGCAAGGTGCATGTCCCTGTGTCGTTGGCATCAATCGCACTTCTTAACATGCTCCTTGGCATCCTGCTGCATGGTAGGCCAGTAATACCCTGCTCTGAGCGCCTTACGGGCTAAGGAACGCTCGCCGAGGTGCTGTGCATTGATCCCCTCATAGATTTCCTGGAGTATACCAAGGACCCTGGTTTCCTCGACGCACCTGAGGAGGGGGATAGAAAACCCGTAACAATATAGTTTGTCATCGACTATTATGTACGAGCACGCCCGCTGCTTAACCATCGTCTCTTCCTTGGGATCCTCGGGTAGTTCTCCCGTCGTGAGGTATTCGTATACCGGGGTCATCCAGCAATTACTGTCCCCGATGGCGTTCATGTCCATCACCGGAGCGGGTTTGTCGATGCTCGGGCATGAAAGTACTTCCTGAATGACGGAATTGTTCCCGCCTTTCTTCTTTGTGCTCGCCAACTTGAACAATACATCTGCTCGGGTGTTATGCTCGCGCGGGATGTGGGTTACTTCTGCGGATGCGAAGTTCTTCATTTTTTCCTTCACCAAGGTTAAGTATTCGATGAGGCAGTCATTCTTGGCTTGGTACTCTCCTCGTACTTGAGAGGCTACGAGCTGAGAGTCGGTGAAAATTTTGATTTCTTTGGGTCTGAGGTCTTCGGCAAGCCGTAGTCCGGCGAGGAAAGCCTCGTACTCTTCCTAGTTGTTCAACGTTGGAAAGGACAATTCGAGGGAGACCTTGATTAGGATGCCTTCCTCATTTTCTAGGATAATGTCTGCCCCGCTCCCTTTCGTGTTGGATGCCCTGTCGACGTAGATTGTCCACTTCTGGGATCCGTTGGCCGAAGGTTCCGGGACGGTCATTTCTGCCACGAAGTCGGCCAACACTTGAGCTTTGAGGGATTTCCTTCCCTCGTACTGAATTTCGAACTCGGTGAGCTCTAGCAACCATCTGACCATCCTTCCTGCCATGTCTGGTCCGCCGAGGAGTTGCCTTATGGGCTGCTCGGTTTTTACCATGACCGTGTGTGCTAAGAAGTAATGGCGCAGCCTTCTGGCTGCGGTGATGAGGGCCAGGGAGAATTTCTCGATCTGCTGATACCTGAGCTCGGGGCCTTGGAGGGCCTTACTTGTGAAGTAAATCGGCTTCTTCCCGTCGGAGGTTTCCCAGATGAGGACAGTGCTGACTGCTTCGCTCGTGATGGCGAGGTACGAGAATAGCGTCTCCCCGTTCTCTGGCCGTGAGAGGACTGGGGGTTGCGACAGTACTTGTTTGAGGTGGAGGAGCGCCTGCTCGCACTTCTCGCTCCATTCAAACGTGGCATTTTGTAGGAGAAGCTTGAAAAACGGGAGTGCATATTGCGCAGATTTGGCGATGAAGTGGGAGAGGGCGATTAACATCCCGTTTAATGATTGTATTGACTTCTTCGAGTTCGGGGTTGGGATTTTGGAGAAAGCCCTACACTTGTCGGGGTTTACCTCAATTCCCCGCTCTGTGAGGTAGAAACTGAGGAACTTGCCCGCCCGAACGCCGAAGTTGCATTTGTCGGGATTGAACCTCATGCATCATCTCCTCAGCGTGTCAAATACCTTCTTGATATGTGCAGCGTGGTCGACCTCTTCTGCGGACTTGACGATCATGTCGTCTATGTAGACCCCGAGCATGTCACTGATCTCTTCCCGGAAGACTTTTTTCATCATCCGTTGGTAGGTCGCGCCAGCATTCTTCAGGCCTAAGGGCATTACGTTGTAGTAGTAATTGCCTAACTCGGTCATGAAGGCGGTATGCTGCTTGTCGGCCTTGTCCATGTGGATTTGGTTGTACCCCGAGTAGGTGTCCATGAAGGACAATAGCTTGAAACCTGCAGAATTGTCGACCAACTGGTCTATGTTAGGCAAAGGATAAGAGTCTTTCGGGCACGCCCGATTAAGGTCGGTATAGTCAATGTACATCCTCCATTTTCCATTACTCTTTTTGACAAGTACAACGTTGGACAGCCAGATTGTGTACCTGTCCTGCGAAATAAAATTCGCCTCTAGGAGGTCTTTTACAGCTTTTTCAGCAGCCTCCGCTTTTTCGAGAGACTGCCTACGCCTATGTTGAACTATGGCCCTAGCGGCTGGATCTACGGTGAGCTGATGCCAGGCCACCTAGGGGTCAAGGCCAGGCATCTCGGAGGCGCTTCATGCGAACAGATCAGCGTTCTCCCGGAGACATGCCTTCAACTGCTTCTTCACTAGGTCGGGGAGTCCGGTGCCGATCTTTACACTTCGGTCTGGGTCGTCTCCGAGGGCGACGAGCTCGAAGTCTCCATCTGGGACAGGGCGCGCTGGGTGGAGAGGCTGCCCGTTGCTTTTCGCCTGAAGGTCGAGGTCAGCTGCTCCGCCTTCTTCATGCTCGCCAAGGAACCTGCTGTCGTGGTCGACCGCATTGACGTACGAGAGTGGCTTTTGCATAGCGTCTGGGGATGACTTCGCTCCGATCTTGGGCTTGGTGCTGATGGAACTCATGCCTTTGATTACAGCGTCGACGCACCTCCTGGCCGCTTCAATGTCCCCGTGCATGGTGACGACTCGACCCTGGCCCGTGTAGTACTTCATCTTCAGATGGACTATCGATGGTACTGCTATGAGTTCGGCCAGGGTGGTCCTCCCCAGAATGCAGTTGTATAGGGACGGATATTCGACCACCAAGAAGCGGGTCTTGATGTGTCGGGCAGTGTCTTTGCTTCCGAACGTGACCACTAGTTTGACATAGCCCCACGGTCTTGTGGTGGTGTCGTTGAATCCCTGTAGATCCTAGCCTACGTAAGGGGTCAAGTGCTTCTCATTGAGCTGGAGGGTTTCGAAGAGGTGGGCGTACATGATGTCCACCGAGCTCCCTTGTTCGACTAGGATCCTACGGACGTCAAAATTTGCAACCTGTACCCGGATCAAGAGGTGGATAGAGGCGTTAGGGGCCCCGCCTGGTAGATCTACGAGGTAGAAGGTGATGGGGTTTGACCTCCCCTGCACCTTGTCAAAAGTGGTGGTCTTCGCCGACGTCGCGGACTCCAGTTCGTCGAAATTTCACTTAATCGACCCGACGGACACCTTCTCGGGGCCCCCGCCAGAAATACCCATCGCCTTGGGGAAGCTTTCCCACGTGCTGCGGGCAGTGACGGGGTCTTCTTCAGGGAAACTTGCCCACATGCTGCGAACTGCCTCTTGGTCCTCGATTCCCTCGGGCATGAAGAAGACCTCGGGTCGAGTAACGCTGAGGGCGACTTGCAGTCGATTTTCCCCAGCGGGAGGCATCATCTCCTCGACGCTTTGAGCGTCTCGGGCACCCGATCGGGAAGCGTCGTTCCTCTAGGCGTACTTCTTCAGATGCCCTTCCTTGATCAGGATCTCAATTGCATCCTTAAGGTGGATGCAATCTTCCGTGAAATGTCCATGGCTCCGGTGGAACTTGCAGTACTTAGACTTGTTCGTGTTTGGTTTGGGGGCTGTCGGCTTAGGAAAACGGACACCTCCTCTCTGGAACTCCGAGTTGGCGAACTTGGAGAGAATTTGCTCGCGGGGAGCGTTGAGCAGCGTGTATTTCGTGAATCGGCCAACTGAACCTCTCGGCTCGCGAGAGTCCTGGGATCCGCCTTCCTTTCTTCTCTCTCCCCCACGTCGGGGGGGGGGGGGGGGGGGAGGTGAGCCTTCATCTCTGTGGCCGCGGGGTTCCTCCAGTGTCAGTGCCTACTACACTCAATTCAAGTCTTTGTGGGAGGAATTGGAGAAATATCAATCTGTTCATACTTGTCATTGTGGCAGAATGCAACCTATTGTTATTCACCTTCAAAATGAACATATTCTTACTTTCTTAATGGGCCTTACTGAATCTTTCAATCAGGTTCATGGGCAAATTTTACTAATGGATCCTTTAACTTCAATCAATGTTGTTTTGTTAATAGTTACTCAAGATGAGAAACAAAGAGAGGTCACAACTACCTGGACTCCAACTGAGACACCAATGGCTTGTTCTATTCAAGCAAGTTCTAAGACTTTAAAGAATGAAGGACCAACTTATGGTCATTGTGGAGTTATTGGTCACCTAAAAGAAAAGTGTTTCAAGCTTCATGTTTATCCTCCTAGATACAAGAAATCTCAGGGTTTCAAGACATCAAATCAAAGCAATAATGTCAATGGAAATGGTACAACAAGCACCGAATTAGTCAATGACACGAAAACTATGACATCACAGAATTATCAACAAATCATTTAGTTCTTGCAAGCTCAAATGTCCAAGGCTGGGATATCTCAAGCTACCTCATCAGTGAACTCAATCATGGAAGCTACGACTTCACAAAATTATCAGCAAATCATTCAGTTCTTCCAAGCTCAAATGTCCATGGTTGTGATATTTAAAGCTACCACATCAGTAAACTCAACCATATGTATGATTTTTTCCACTCTTAACTCATAAATCAGAGTCCTCTAGTGTTTGAATAATAGATTCAGGTGCCACATCTCACATTTGTGATAATGTTTCTTTCTTTGAGTAATATAAACCACTACTTGATAAATTTTTCACTCTTCCAAATGGTAACTAAATTCCTATTCAATCCATATGTAGAATTGTTCTCAATAATGCCTTGATTCTACAAGATGTTTTGTACATTCCCAAATTTCATGTGAACCTTATTTCAGTAGGAAAATTACTTCTTATTCCTCCTCTTCAATTGATCTTTGATAGTAATAATTTTTCCATTCTAAGCACCAAGCTATCCAAGATGATTGGCAAGGGTAAACTCATCTCAGGTCTATAAATTTTCAAGAAAAAATATCTTTAAGCCTATAACTAGTTTACTTAGTTCTTGAAATTTTGTCTCTTCTATTTATATGTCAAATTGTGGCACCATAGACTAGGACATTTGTCTGATGACATCTTGAAAACTAGTAGAAATAAAATTCCTTTTGTTGTGCCATCTGATTTTTACTCAAACAAATGTACCATTTTCCCTCTTACTAAACACAAAAGACTTCCTTTTAAGTCTTCCAATCATTTTTCTACAAACAATTTTGATCTTAAATATTGTGATTTATGGGGTCATTTTGGAAAATCTACTTATGATGGCAAAACTCACTTTTTTACTATTGTTGATGATTTTAGTCGTTTTACATGGATTTATTTGTTAGCAAATAAATCTGATGCTCTTGTCATGATACACCAATATTTTAGTCTTGTAAAAACTCAATTTTGTAAAGTGATCAAAGTTGTGAGAACTGATAATGCCAAAGAATTACACATGACTTAGTTTCTTTAAGAGCAAGGCACCATTCATCAATATGTTTGCCCTTACAGACCAGAGCAAAAATTAGTTATGGAGAGTAAACATCAACATTTGTTGAATGTAGCAAGATCTTTGATGTCCCATGCCAAGTTACCAGTCAAATTCTGGGGATATTGCATAGCCACAACCACCTTCATCATAAATAGAAATCCATTTATATTCTTAAAGAGTAAGTCAAATTTTGAACTTCTTTATGACAAATTGTCTGTCTATTCTAATTTCCACTGTTCCACAACATAGAAATAAGTTTACACCTAGAGAATTTCCTTGTGTTTTTCTTAGTTATCCTGCTGGCTTAAGGGTTAGTTTACAAAACCCTTCATGTTTCTAGAGACATTATTTTCCATGAAGGCATTTTTACTTTCCATTCAATGTCTGAGAATAATAATTATGTTGATCCATTTCATGAATCAGTCTTTCCAAATCCAATTTGTGATCATTTTCCTCATGAATATGTACCCAACAGTGATACAACACAACATGAAATTTCAAATCATACATTGTCCAAGTCTAACTCAACTCATAATGTGCCTATTGATCCAATTACTCATATTCATAGAATGTGTCGTAGGACTCATAGAGCCCTATCTAGCTTAAGAGATTTTGTATGTCACACTCCTTATCCACTTACTGATTCACTTTCATATGACAAATTGTCTAGTCCATACTAATATTTTGTCATGCATGTTTACTTAGACTATGAGCCTCAATTTTATCATCAGGCTATAAAAATTCATGATTGGTGCAGGGACATGAATGAAGAAATAACAACTCTTGAGGCCAATAACACTTGGAAAATCCAACCTCTACCTCATGGCAAGAAATGCATTGAATGTAGATGGATCTATAAAACAAAGCTCAATGCTCATGGTTCTTTGGACAAGTATAAGGCACGATTGGTTTCTTAAGGGTGCACCCAACAACCTGGCCTTGATTTCATAGAATTTTTTTCACCACTGGAAAAACTCACCTTTATCAAAGTCATTTTCAGTCTAGAAGCAACCTACACGTGGAAGCTAGCTTAATTATACATCAATAATTCATTTTAAAATGGGGGATCTATTTGAAGAAATCTATCTGGATCAGCCACTTGGATATCTAAGTAAGGGGGAGAACATGGTGTTTAACCTAAATAAATCCCTATATGGTTTATGGCAAGCTTCAAGGAAATGGTACTACAAATTCTTTACAACAGTTATGGATTATGGTTTCACACAATCCTCATATGACCATTCATCTATAATATAAGAAAATTTGTTGTTCTGGAATTCACAACATTGCCCTAACTTGGTTTTTTGCCACATCATGATTTTAGGGGTATTTTGTGTCCAAAATTTACCTTTTGTAACCAGTGATGTCATATTGTTCAAATGCAACTTGAATTTTATAGAATAAAGTATAATGTAGTGGGATGATGATGTCACAACATAAAATTCTTTGGAAACTAACTATGTCCAAAATTTAATTTGTTTATTTTCTCTCTCTCTTTTCATGTGCTTCCCCAAAACATGTGCCACGCTTTTCATTTTGTGCATGTTTTTCTCTCTCTTCGACCATCTTCTAGGTCTGGCGTCTTCTTCGTCGTCTCTCTTCGCTCTGTTTGAGTTTTCTTCAGAAGGTCATGTTCTTCTTCATCTTCTTTGATAACAATGCAATGATGATTTTTTATATTTTTTATTCGAACATTGGGAGAAAAGATGTTTCATGGCAAGGCGATAAGGTATCTGTCGAACAACATTAGTTGTATTTCGTCCAGATGCAAGACGCAACCATTGGGAACCTCTTATGTCGCATGTTCGAGAAAATGTGAATCTGAGTCTTCTTTTGTTCATTCGTCTGGGAAAATTTGTTTGATATTTAGGGTTTTTTGTTTGTAAATTTTGAAACCCTAAATCTTTAATTAATTTGAACGAACTTTGAACGAAAAACCCTAGATCTGTACTTATTTTGTTTTTTATTCTAATTAATTTGGCTTGAAAGTGATAGGGTAAAATGTTTGAAGGTGAAACCCTATATTGACACGAAATCTGAACGAAGAACCTAGATCTGTAAGTGTTTTGTTTTTTATTCTAATTATTTTGGGTTGAAATTTGAACTAATTAAGTATTTTCTAATTAATTTGTTTGAAAGTGATGCTAATTAGTTGCTTTGTTTCAGGTGGTATAGGGTAATGTTGTGATTTCCAGAACAATAACATCGTTTTAACAATTTGATTCTCCAAAAGATGAACTCATTGAAGGTGGCATTTATTATTTCAATGATATTAGACTAATTTTGTGTTTGTAAGATAGTATTAATCTTCAATGATATTAATGGCTTAGCTTGCTTACAGCATTCAGATGTTTGTTCGAAGGAAAATGGAGTGATTTCCATTATTGGTTGTTCATAGTTTTTATAGTTCTATTGAATTTAATATATTGTGACAATTATTATTTGATTACCATGGACATTTCTCCTTATATGAGAGCAAGTTGTGAAACTTTCGTGATCGCAACACATTATTCTCTGTATTTGAAGTACTGGGCTACATGCAGGTATGTTACAAGTACTAATGATGGTGTTATAGGTTTTGGAAGCACTTAACCCTATTTATAATGATTGGTTACATTTCTTGGTATCATAACATGGAGAATTGGTGTTGTGAGACAAATACAATTGTGTTTCCCTTTAGTGAAGCAACAATCAGTGGCTCTGTTTTGGTTTTGCACTAATGACAAACGTGAAGTTTTGTAGTTAGGTAGATGTTCTGGAAATCACAAAATTGGCCTAATTGGGAGTAAAGTTGTTTCATGGCAGGGATGAAAATGGGGGAAGAGTTGTTTCATGTCAAAACGATAACAATGCAGTGATGATTTTTTATATATTTGATTCGAACATTGGGGGAAGAGTTGTTTCATGGCAAGGCGATAATGTATCTATCGAACAACATATGTTGTATTTCGTCCAGATGCAAGACGCAGCCATTGGGAACCTCTTCTCTCGCATGTGCGAGAATATGTGAATCTGAGCCTTCTTTTGATCATGCGTCTAGGAAAATTTATTTCATATTAATGGTTTTTTATTTGTAAATTTTGAAGCGTAAAAAGGTTATTTTTGAGATACAAAGTTAAGATTAACTTAATGGCCATCAGCAGAGATGCAAGCAACTGGTTCCAATAGAGGTATTTGTTTGTTAGTAGTATTTTTAGAATTTTGATTGTTGTGTCTAATTTCCATTTACTGAAACAACTTGACAACAACATGTCCATTGTATCATATGAATAGGTGCATCAAATGAGTCGACTTCAGAGTTTTTCAGGTCCAATGAGTTTCTCTATTAGAGGCCTATACTATGATAAGCCAAAAGGTGTCTCATGAAGCTGTATTTCTTTGGTTCAATTAAGCCTGACGGATGTTACTTTAGTAGACGCATGGGTATTGGACATTGTTTCACTTTATTTCATTCCACACTTAATTTATATGCAGCACAAATGCAGGAGATGGACACTCTCCTCATCCAGCTATAATCTATTCTCTCCCCTATTTGGGTTTGTCTGATCTTCTTGCTGTTGAGAGAGTATGTAAATATCTGCATTTTATTGTTCGAGCGGATACACTTCTGTGGAAAAGTATCCATGTTGACCAGCCGTTAAATGAAAGGATGAATGATGATGTTCTTTTGGAATTAACCAGTAGGGCTCAAGGTAAACTTGAGTGTCTGAGTTTGGTGGAGTGTTCTAGGATAACTGTTGATGCTCTAAGGCATGTTCTTGAAGTCAATCCCAAAATAGTCAAGGTGAGCATGCATTAGCCCATTATATATATTTTTTGAAGTTCAAATTGTAATTTAGATACGTTTATGTTCATATAGCATGCATTTGTGGAGGGTTGTATGGAGTGAGGTATGGTGTAAGCATCAAGGAACAAAATGTTGTTGTTTACAGGTTAGGATTTGTGAGCTTGGTTTCTATGACATTTGAGTTTGTGAACTTAATGATTTTTTACATATTTTCTTTCTTGGTCTCTTATGTGAAATAATATACTCAGTTAAGGTGGTTTTGAAATGGTATTCCTTAGTTTGCCTTTCTGGGGGAGTTGTTTTTTGTTATTATTTACATGACTATGTATAACTATTTGTTAGTGGGGTGAACCAATCTTTAGTTTCCTGATGGCTGGTATAATTTTTTCTCAAATGCTTTTTTTTCCGTATTTTCAGGTAAGCTTCTCTTCTTGGGCTTCATGATTGATTGGTTCTCAAGGGTGAGTTATGTCTAATTGTAGTGACATTATTTAACTTCGGTCCTGATTAATTACTGCTACATAAATAAGGTACATCTACTTTCTGCAACATAACATTATATTGTTTTAAATAGCATATCTAATATCCCATGGTTTAATATAATTTTGTGTTTCTTAATTTGTAATTATATAAATATGAAATACTCAAATTATATTTATGCCTTTGAAATCTATTTACCACTTCTGATGTAAATAGGTTTTGGGCACAAAATAACAATATACAATGTTTTGCTTCCCAATGCCCAATATTGAATAATAATGTATTTTAAAATAAATGAAAAACTTGACCAGCACTGGTTATTGAACTACCCAACCATTAATTACAGAAAAAAAAAACGTTTAGAATCTCAATGTAAACCATTATATAAATGTTTTCCTCTTCATTTTATCACACAACCAGCATAATTCAAGTAGGAAAACGAACATGAGTTCCAATGATGTTGTCCATACCCAACAAAGTTCAGATGTTCAACAACCAACTTCAGATGTTCAAAGACCTCCTTCTGATGTTTAACAACCAGTTCACACCCAACAAGTCCAGCCCGAGGAAGCTGTTCAGAGCCTACAGTCGGTCTCAGTTGAAAGAAGACGGAGGAGAAGGAGAATTAACAGAGCAAGAAGGATACGGAAGAAACGTACGTTTGATTCAGATGATGAAGACTTAGCACGAATCGGTTGGAGCAATTTCATGTCGTTCAGGCCTTTTAGATTTGACTATTAGGAGTTTTATTTTTCTCAATGTTGTAACTTTCATTTCTGAATCGGCCACTTTGAATGATAAAGATTTCAATTCATATGAATGAAATTGGTTTTGATTTTTTTGTTTCCTTTTCTGCGTTACATACAATTATAGTTCAAATATGTTATAGTTATTAAAATAAATGTTTACAAATACAGCTTTTGTCATTCAAGTTTTTTGTTGTTTGAATGTATGATTCTTGACAAAATTTAACGTATATGAGTGACACATGTCTATTTACAGATGAACCTTTTGGCTTGGGATAGGTATATTTTAATTTTGTAACAAGGTTGTCATCTATGCAGTCACCTCTCTCTGTTTCTCTCTGTTGCTGGTAATCATAACAAAGTTCTTCCAGGATTGGTTCTTGGATTTTGCTTATGCATTAATGACAGTTCGTTTGGAATCTCTATATCACTGGTTTTTTTGGCATTCTTCTTCTTCGTTATGAAGTAATTCATTAGTGATAAAGGGTTAAATGTTGATGGTTGATGTAGGTGGTATAGGGTTAAATGTTGATGGTTGATGCAGTGCGACATCTTGTGGAAAATGCTCAAGAAGATCCTCATAAGCAGTACTTTGTTTTGCTTTTTTAAAGACAATTTTGTCTATATTTTGTGCACGGTTAGTTTATTTGTTTAACTTTATTCAATTCTTTCATTGGTTTAGTATATGTGTGACGTTGTATAAAATGTAGATTTGGTTGACAATTCCTTTTATTGTTTTCTTTTCCCATTAACTTTGTTGATGTTGTTATCGTTTTAACAATCTTATTCTCCAAAAGATGAACTCATTCAAGGTGACATTTAGTATTTCAATGATATTACATTAATGTTGTGTTTGAAAGATAGTCATTAATCTTGAAGAATTTAACACCTCACGGATTCCAATTAAAATCTCAATCGAACGTGAATAGATTTTTTACAATATTAATGGCTTAACTTGCTTACAACATTTAAGATGTTTGTTCGAAGGAAAATGGAGTGATTTCTATAGATGGTTGTTCGTAATGGCTAACCGTATTCTTTTTGTCTTAGTAGTGGAACAAATGTGTGGGAAAAAAGTGGACCTGAGAAAAGAGGTCTATGAGTTGGAGACTAAGTTGAACAAGTTACGGCAATGTGGTACTTTGGCGATAGTATCCTTACTTTGAAAAATCTATATACAAATTGTTGTTTCGATTTCAACGGAACAAAAATATGGAGGTCTGTTTCTGGGTTGTGGATTACATTTCAAGCGAAAAAGGATTGGGATCTGGTTTTAGATTTGTGGATTCTATTTCAATTTGTGTGTTTTTCTCTCTTTTTATTTATCTTCACGAAACCCTAATTTTTTTTCTCTTTTTCTGTCTATCCCCTTTAACAACTCTCCGTCGAATCAGTTGGAGAAATTTTTAGCGGTAAGGAACTTTTTCATCTATTTATTTATTCGTATTTTAATTAGATGTATTGTTTTATGTATATGATGGTTTGATTTCAGCATCAGATATTTATTTTTGATGATTTTGTTGATTTTATTTATGTTCCCATTATATTTTTTCTGTTAGTTCAATCATAGATACTTTGTTTTGAGTTTTTTACTTTGCTCAAGAAATTCAACTGATTGAAATAATTTGTTGCAGAATGTTAACAATAGTTTATTCAATTCACAAGCCTTGCAAAAATCAACTACAGGAGTTATCTCCAACCTTAGATAAGTGTGAGCCTTCAAATTGGTGCAGTCAAATGCGAAGCTTCACATTAAAAACAGGTTGTTTGTTTGATTTTGCTTGTACATCAAAAGAGTAATGTATCAGAACTGGACAATATCCAGGTACATGTCCTAACTATTCTTTCTCTCTCATCTCATTAATTTTATAATAATTTATTTATGTTTTAATACCTACCCCCATTAGCCACAGTTCATGATAGTAAAGAGTAGTCTAATCATGAACAATAATGATGCAGACTAGGTAGGCTATAAAGCCAAGGAAAGAGTGGTCTAATCTGAAGGGTTTTTAAAAAGAGAGTGTCATAAGATATTAAACTATAAAGGTAATATCATGCAATATAATAGTCATTTCAATAAATATCAAATAATATAATAGTCAATTCAATAAATATCAATTAAGACCTCAATTAATTAAATATCAATTAATATCAATTAATTAATATTAAATATTAAATAATATAATAAAAATCTAAAAATATAGTCATTAGTTAGACTTACTTTTAGTATTCTATAAAATATGGTTTTCATAATGAAGTTAAAAGTAATATTGGGCTGAGTTGGAAATAAGGTAGCATTGATTGAAAAAAGGTCCACTTTATGTAGTATAAATTGGTATTCATTCATAGTAAAGAAAACCATAACAAGGTATAGTTAGGGGCATTTGTTGGAACTGTACACTAAACAAACACTCCATGGAAACTGCGAAACCCATTTCATCTTCAAGCCGGTAAGCTCTTGATTTTCATGTCAAGTTATAAAAAATATGTTTTTCTTTTATACCTCATCAATGCTTAAAAGTATGACATTTGTTTTTTATTTCAGATCTTTCTCAGATATCTCAGCAACAGAGGAACGAACTGAACAGTATGTTGACAAAGTTGTTGAAGTGCGTCAAGAGGTAGAAGCTGCATCCAGAAATGAAAAAAATGGAAAAGCACATGCAACTGTTCGTGATATTTGGAAAGTACGAAAGACTGCTAAAAGGGGTGTGAACAATGACATTATTTTGAAAAAATCATCCTTTGGTGAAAGTTTTAAAGTTAATGAGTTTCCTGAAAACAAGTTTAACAGGTACCATGTTATTTTTGCGTTAGGGTTATGTTTTGTAAATGCATGCAGTATTTGATGATACATGTTTGTTTTGGTGATGTTGCATCTATCAATGACATTTTCGTTAGAGTTATGTTTGTCAATGACATTTTCGTTTTGCGTTTGGATTATTTACTTTGTTATTATTAGTTCTGCATGTTGAATGCTATATTTTGCAATTTGTTTGTGAATGTTTTGAAGGGAAGGAAACATAGGCGATGAAGAAAATGAGGAATCGAAAAGCGTACAAGACAACGGCGAGAAAGATCAGTCTGATGATGACGACTCAAATGCGGAAGACTTGGAGAAAGAATCTGAAGATGAAAAAGAGGAGGTTATTTACCGGGAAAGGGAAATTTCTTTTGGTTATAAGGCTCAGAAAAATATTCTTATAAGACCACCTAACTCAACATATTTTCTAAATCAAATTTATGTTACAAATTGATATTTAGTGGTTTTAAATTTAAATTGTACAACATTTTCCAAGGGAGGTCACAATGAATTGTCTATTTTGGGACCAAAAAGAAATATTAATAGTTGATGAATTAAATTCTAATTCTTTAAAATTAAATATTATTGTAAGTATTTAATTATAAATATTCTATACAAATTGAATAAAAAAGAGTGTAAAATTTGTAACATTTTTTTAAGCTAAGGTTTTATAAGGACAATTTGTTCATTTTAAATTTATAAAATTATAAAAGTTAACTTTTTTAACAATAATTTATTTTACTTAATTGACGTCTAAATAATTAAAATTTATCAATAGAAAAATAAAAAATGTAAGAAAAAAAAAGATGTTGAACAATTGATATAATATTTTGAAAATTTAACATACAATTATTTTTATATATGACAAAAAAAATAGTATTGTTATAAACGGATATAACTTAACTATTGATTAAAATATTGAAAAATATAAATTTATCAACCTTTTTATGAACGTGCATAACTTTAATTTTGATTCAATATTTTGTATACACGAAAAAAATATTATTGTTATAAAATGACACAACTTTAATTTTGATTCAAATGTTTTTGTATACAAAAAAATATTATTGTTATAAACAGGCACAACTTTAATTTTGATTCAAAGTTTTTTATATATGAAAAAAATACTATTCATTTAAACGGTCACAACTTAAATTTATATTCAAATTTTTTTTTTTATATAACGTAAAATACTAATGTTATAAACAGGGATCACTATACTTTTGATTCAAATATTTTTAGAAAACGAAAATAATACCACTGTTATAAACAGGGACATTCAATTTTGATTCAAATTTTTTATATACCAAAAAAATATTGTTGTTTTAAAAGGGTATAACTTTTATTTTCATTTAAATTTTTTTATATAACATAAAAACTACTCTTATAAACGGGGACAACTATAATTTTGATTCAAATACTTTTAAATACGAAAAAATACTATTGTTATAAACGTGGATAACTTTAATTTTAATTCAAATTTTTTTATATACAAAAAAAATGCTACATGTTATAATCCGCCACAACATTTTCTTGTATTTACCAATATAAATTTTTAATTTAAATCATATTTGTTTATATTATTTTATCATTTTTCTTTTCAATTTGATTAACAAATATGCGTCTATAACATAAAATTCTCGAACAGACAGCCCCATGCGAATGCACGGGTTAGTTACTAGTTGTTTACTAAAGGAATATGTTACTCAGTTGTTGTTCTTTTGGTTTATGTAAATGACATTGTACTTGCCAGCCCTAACTCTAAATTAGTCCAATAAACACAAACTCTTCTCTAAATCACGTTTAAGTTGAAGATTCTAGAAGATTTTAAATAATTGGAGTAGAAATTGATAATCCAAGAAAAAGAATTCATTTGTGTTAAAGAAAATATACATTGCAGCTTTTCATGGACACCGGTTTCATAAATGCTAAGCCACTTTCTCTCCCTATGGACCCTAGCACCATTTTTAATGATGAAAATGGTATATTACTTAAGGATGTTTCTAAGTATAGGATAATTATTAGTAGATTGCTATATCTAACCATTTCTAGACCAGATATTTCATATGCAGTAAACAAATTCAGTTAATATATGGCCAAACCTAGACATCCACATTTGAATGAACTAATCATGTTTTGTAGTACCTAAAAGGCACACCGGGTCAAGGAATCATGTTTTCTTCAAATCCACCATCACAATTTTTCTTACTTTGATGCATATTGAGGAAGTTGCATCACAACAAGAAAGTATACCATAATAAAAATTAGTTTATGTTTATGTCATAAAGCAGAAATAATTTTTAAATTTTGATTATTATTGTGACAAAGTTATGTCATAAAGCAGAAATAATTTTTAAATTTTGAATGTTTATGTAAATGGAAAAGTATTGCTATGAGTATTAAATAGATGATCAAAGGATTCAAACACAAGAAAAAGGTAATTAGTTTCGTCTTTCCTTAACTTAATTTACGGTTAGATTTTTATTTGTTAGTTAATAAACATTACTTTTAAGTATTTGAAAAAAACCTTCTCTGATTAATTTTGTCATTTATGTTAAATTTTGGCAAAAGCAATTGAGTTATGCTAAGCTAACATCACTATTAGCATATTGATCATATTGACACATTAGTAAATATTACGTGCTCATCTCCTTCCAAACCTTTTAGATCATTCAAAAGACCATTTCTAAGGTTCATCACCTTTCTCCAAAATTATCCTTCATCTATGTCCATTTCAAATCTTCTCGATTTTCGTTTCAAGTTTTGTTGTTTATTTTCGCAACTTGTCCATTTCCAAAATTGTGTGTTAAATTTCATATTTATTTTCGAAAATGTAAACATTTATGATCTTGGTTTAGAAATTGATTGAATCCAGAATAACAATCTATAATAGTTAGCCTCATGAGAAAATGTAAACTTTCGTTTGCAGATTTAACCGGTGTACGTTGGAGGCTATAGGTATTTTATATCTCTATAGTAGAATATGAGATTGTTCTAGATATTGTTGAGATTGTAATTCCTTGTGTCGAAGCAAGCGTAGCTTGACAGAAACAACGATGTGTCGAAATTAGCCTAGTGTGTGTGTGTGTCGAATTGTGTTAGATGTCGAAGTGTCGAAGCAAGTTGCTTGACACAGGATATCGACTTAGACAAAATAGAAATTTTGGGCTTTACCTTAGGGAGCAAGGTAAATCAATTATAAAAAGAGGGACTGAACCATATTCTTGTAATAACTTGAATTCACAGAAGTTTGTAGTTGCAAAGTGAATAAGAGAATTTTCACAGTTTGTGTGCAGAGAGAAACTCTGCAGAAAATCACCATCTTCTCCAATTTTCGTCAAACCCTAATCTTCTTTCTTATTCAATTTTCTTTCTTCTTCCATTAACAATTGTTGCGCAGAATTATTCTTGCAATCAAGGTGTGATTGTTTCACTTGAGTGAAGAGTGAAGAACAAGTGACTTCGATCTGGTTGATTAAATCTTGTTCATTAAGATTGATTCAGAATTCTCTAAGTTTTCGGGTTAATTCCAACATCTAGTATCTAGAGCACTGGCAGAGCGATTCGAGGGAAGAAAATCACGATGGTGATGAATCATCAAACGAGCATTTTCCGGCGAGTCTTCTGATTCTCAGAAACAATAATTATGAGAATTTGTGCAAGTAGATGAAGGTGGTTTTCTGTTATCAAGATCTTTGGGATCTTGTGAAGGAAGGAGTAACACCGCATGTAGAAAACGCGGCGGAGTAAGAAAAGGGTGCATACAAAGAATTGAAGAAGAAAGATTATAAAAATCTCTTTATAATTCATCAATGTTTTGATCCAGACAATTTTGAAAATGTTAGTGATATAGAATCAACGAAAGAAGCATGGGAAATATTGGAGAAATCATTTGGAGGCGCGGAGAAGGTGAAAGAGGTGAGGTTACAAACTCACAAAAGGACGTATGAATTGCTTCAGATGGAAGAAAGTGAAAGTATAACTAATTTCTTCACTAGGGTTACTAAATTGGTGAATCAAATCAAGGTATGTGGAGAAGTGTTGACATCAAGATCAGTTGTTGCAAAGATCTTGAGGTCATTGGCTCCAAAGTTTGACCACGTGGTAGTAGCCATAGAAGAGTCGAAAGATTTGTCAACATTGACAAATGAAAAGCTTCAAGGGACTTTTGAATCTCATGAACAAAGGATGGATGAAAGAGCTGCAGAAAATTCGAAGAGTGATGTGGCTTTGTAAGCGCAATCGACAAAAGAAAAGAAAGGCAAAGGAAGTTAGAGTGACAACAAAGGCAGAGGAGGCTACAACAATTTGACTGGTCAAAATCTGCAAGAAGGAAACTGGTCGAATCAGAGAAAACCCTGAAACCAAGGCAACCCAAGAGGTGGTGTTGCAGGTAGAGGAAGAGGTGGTGGTCGAAAACCTGAAAAAAGTCACATTCAGTGTTGCAATTGTCAGAAGTATGGTCACTATTTTAGTGAATGTCCTGAAAAGAAGAAAAATCAAGAAACTGATGCAAAAATGGTGAAACATGAAGAAGAAGAGATGTTGTTGATGTTCACAACAAGAGATGAAGAAAGATTCCAGGACCAATGGTACTTGGACTCAGGATGGTCATCACACATGACTGGTAGGAAAGATTGGTTTGTCAACATAAAGCCCTCAATGAAGAACATAGTGAAATTTGCAAATGACAATACTCTAGCAGCTGAAGGTATTGGTGATGTTCTGATTATGAGGAAAGATGGAAAAAGGTCAGTAATTTCTAATGTATTGTACATACCAGGCATGAAGAGTAATTTTCTCAGCATAGGGCACCTGGTCGAAAAAAACTACAAGGCTTTGATTGAAAACAAGATAATGAGAGTTCTCGACTCAGGTGGTAGGTTAATCTTGAAGGAACTAATGTCTCAGAATAGAACCTTTAAGATTGAACTTAATGTGATGGAGTATAAGTGCCTTGCAATTGCAACCAACAAAGATGGATATGACATTACAGACTTGACCATCTCAATTTCAAAGACATAAGAGATTTGAAGAGAAGAAATATGGTTTAAGGAATACCAGAAATCGACATTCCAAGCACAGTGTGTGAAGAATGTGTTCAAGCGAAACAACACAAGAATAGCTTCAGCAAGGATGTAGGAAGCAAGTCGAAGGCAATTCTTGAAGTCATATACTCTGATGTAGGTGGTCCTACCCAGGTGGATTCGATTGGAGGTAAAAGATACTTTGTCACTTTCATAGATGATTTTAGTTGAAAATTGTGGACTTACCTGATCAAGAAGAAAAGTGAAGTGATTGAGGTATTTTCCAAATTTAAATCTATGGTCAAAAGATAAAGTAGTCGGAAGCTAAAGATTCTGAGGATTGATGGAGGTAGAGAGTATGTGTCAAAAGATTTCAATGCATTATGTGAGAAAGAAGGGATTGTGCTTGAGGGTGTGCCACCCTACACTCCACAACAGAATGGTACTGGAGAAAGGAAGAATAAAACCATCATAAATATGGTAAGAAGTATGTTGAAAGGCAGGCATCTACCCAAAGAATTATGGGGAGAAGTTGTGTTGACTGTAACATACATCTTGAATATATGTCCGACAAAAAGGATAGAAGGAAATACGTTAGAAGAATGTTGGTCTGGTGTCAAGCCTAGCCTAAGTCATTTGAAGGTGTTTCGATCTATAGCACATAGACATGTGCCAGATTAATTGAGAAGAAAGCTTGATGACATGTCGAGTCAAATAATCCTAATAAGATATCATTCGACTGGAGGATACAAGTTGTTCGACCCAGTGAACAAGCAAGTTATGATTAACATGGGCGTGATCATAGATGAGCTTAAGGAATGAGATTGGACTGAGAATGTTAAGAAGGATTTAGTGAGAATCTTATGTGAAGAACTAGCTAGTGAAGTCGAAAGAGAAGTTTGAAAGGAAGAAGTCAAAGGTCAAGCAAGCACAAGCAGACCTCAAAGAACAAGACATGTGCCTACAAGGTTGCAAGAATGTGTGATTACATTAAATGATGTGGTCGATGAAGAAGGTGAGCTGGTACACTATACTTTCTACGCAGATGTCGAACCAGTCAATGTTGTTGATGAAGGTGTGAAAAACGCAAGAAAGGGGGGTTTGAATTAGTTTTTCAAAAATTAATTGTTTCTTAAGAGTTTCTTTCTTGTTAAAAAGTTTTTCCAAAGAATCAAACTGCTTAGTTAAATAAAAGGATATAAACACGTTATGTTTATAGTAGTTCACTTGAGAATCTCTAAAGTTAGTCTAGTCCACCCGCCAAGGTGATTTCGCCTCTCTCAACGAGGTCTTAATCCACTATTCAACAAAATAGTACACTGCACAAGCTACACAGCTGGTGACTAACCACAACCTCTAGAACTAACACGTCCTAGACTTCTCAAGTAATCCAACCACACAGGTCTTACTCAAGGCACAACCTCTAAGACACTTGTCCAAGACTTCTCAAGAGATCTAATCACTGAGACTCTCTTAAGGAATACAACTTTAAGTTCAAACACAATGAGTTTACAGAGAATTGCTTCTTATCAAGCTAATAATGTAAACAAGCTTTTAGATCAGAAATAACTTAAGAAATAATGGAGATGGAAAGTAATGTCATTGTTTGCTTGTGTATCTTTCTTTAAGTTTTTGAGCTTCCTTTTATAGCCGAGTGAAAAGAGCCGTTGAAATGAAATCATGATAGCTAGGTAGGCTTATGGCTTGGAAGCGTGAGGACAGGTACAAAATCTTCTGCATACAGCGCGCCCCGTCTGTGTCAGATTGTTTTGTTATTTCGCACAGTCTTCGAGAATATTAACATTGTAATGTGGTACAGCTATACAGTGTGGCAGTTTTTCTTGGCTTCTCAACATCAGAGGCTTTTTGTGAGCATGAGTAAGAAGGGAAAACATTTTATGGTTCTTGTGATTATCAAGTCTTCGAATCATCAGCTCTGCGCTTCCAGACTCTTCAGAATTTGTCATTTGAACCTTGTTCTCTAAATCCACTTTCTTTTATATCCAGAGGCTTCTGATGTTAATTTTGATGAAGCATGAGTGGAATCTTTATATCGGAATATCTGATGCTTCAAGTCTTCCGTTGATTGGAGAAGTCCATTAGGAATCAGTCTTCAGAACTTCAGTACTTGGTCTTTTAAGAGCGTTATCCTTTTCTGCTTCAAGTCTTCCGAATCTTCAGAGTCTGTCTTCAGAGTCTTCAGAACTTCTTGTTTGAAAATCATAAGGCTTCAGCAATTTTGACTTTGTTTCATCAGAACCCTTGTCTCATCTTTGAATTGAGTTCTTGTTCTTCGAAGCATCTTTCATTAAGCATTGCGCCAATTTACGGAAGCAGAACCTGTTTGCTAGGTTCTTACACATAACAATGTTAGTTGCACAAAATTGTTCATGCAAATATTCATTTGTTATCATCAAAACTTAGAGATAATATTGCAGAACCAAATCTTGTTCTCACAATCTCCCCCTTTTTGATGATGACAAAACTATATAATTTGATGACACAATTTTGATATATATAATACAGGGAAGATGAGAAGGTATTTAGAATTGCTTATCCTTTTTATGAAGTGCTCCCCTTGAGTATTAGACTGAGGTTCTTGCTAAGGCTCCCTCTGACTTCATTAACTTTTTGAGTCTTTCTTTATTCTCAGAACTCTGAGTTATCTGCACACATAAAAAGTACAGAGAAGCAATCTAATAGAAATGAAGGATTTTATCTTGTCAGCATGTGAGCAGCATTGTTTTTCAGAGAATGACTATAATCAAAATTATAACATTCATACTCTCTCCCCCTTTTTGTCATAAATCAAAAAGATTAAAACAGTGATGTCCAAGGGTGAAAAAAAAAACAGTACTAAAGCCAAAAAAAAAAATAGAGGTTTATTTACTGTCCGAGGACAGTTTGTCCCAGATTTTCTGCATCAGGATCTGAAGATTTTCATTGACAGTATCTTTCTTGTCAAACCTTTCTCTGAAGTTCTTTTGTTCAGTTCTGATTTCATCAACGGCGTCTCCCAGACGCTTGATAACAGGATCAGAGGTGGAAGCAATCATAACACTTTCTTTAGCTCTTTCAGCAGCTTCTTGTGCCTCTCTTGCAGTTTGCTGTTCTGCTTCTTTAGTAGCTTTTTCTTCAGCTTCTTTCTGCTTAGTAGCTAAGAAATTGAGTACCCTGACTCTTGCTTCAGCTTCTGCTCTTTCCTTAGCTTTTGCTAGTTTAGCAGTTATGGTTGTGCTTGAGAAACTTACAATTCTTGTAAGTTCCATGTCTAGCCATTTTTGAAAACTTTGACAGGCACTCTCAAGTTCCACGAGTTTTGTGCTAGTACAAAGTTCCGCTCTTAACCTAGCAAACTTTTCAAGTGCTTTTTCATGAAATTGACTTGTACATTCTTCAAAGGAAGTTGGAGGTGGAGAATTGTAGACAACCAGAGCGAGGTTGGATTTATCATAGTTGGTTTCAGATGGTGGTTGCTGAGATAAGTTAGTCTCAGTAGCAGCAGGTTCAGGTGGTCGTTGTTGATTGATAAGAGAGGTGACTACTAGTGTTTCCAGATTGTTATGAAATTTAGAAGAAAGAAAATCAGACGGCTGGGTTAAGAGTTCAATTATGATTTTTTGATGAAAAGCATAGGCCATTGGTGATACAGGTATGTCTTGTAAGGTTGTCGACGAAGGAATTTGTGGGGTTTTTGAATGAGACCATGATGATGGTGGTTTAGATGGTTTGGCATAGACTGATGAATCAGGATTTGATCTTGAACTTGTACTCTCGAGGATTTTTGCTCTTTTACTTCTTTTCCGTTTCTGAGGTTTAGAGATGATGGTAGTATGCTTCCTTTTCCTTTTTGGAGACTCCATAAGAGTTGGTTTGGAGTTCAATTGATCAGTCTATTCATTCTACTCTATTTTCTCCCACTCTTCTTCTTCATGCTTGATTTCACAGACATCATATCCTCGTGCCTTTATTCCATCTATGTATATAGCTAATTCTTCACGTTGGTAACTTTTGTGATAGGTAGGATAACCCGGCACCGTGACTCTTCGCTTACTTAAATCATCAGAGATGAGGAAATGATTTACCTTTACTCTATTGATTATTCTCATTTGCTTAAGAGTTGTGGCATTTACTGGTACACCAAGGGTTGTGGTCAGATCTTCTGTGAATTTGACTTCTGTAACCAGAGTATCTATTATATCGCTTTCATAGAAAATGTCTGAGAGCATTCTTCCAAAAGGAATGTACCTTGGTATATCATCTCTGTATTCACCAGTTGTCCTCGTTTTCGTTACCATGTCTCTCAGATAGTAAAATAAGATAGAGGGTAGACACATTCTCTCTTTGGTGATCAGATAGTACAACATATATTTTATATTGGCGTTGAGGAAATCTGCAGCAAGTGATGAGGGCCTAGGATTGATGCATCCAAGAATAATTTTGTGCCAGATATTTAAGTATGCATGCAAATCTTCTCTCTTGTAGTTCTTTTTGCTCAGTTGATAGTTGGCGTAGATGATTGGGTTGATCCTCTTTTTCACAAATGAAGATTTATTCTTCATCCCATATACTCTCTTATTCTTCATAAACTCCAGATTGTAAAGATCTGCAATGGATTTTTCAGTGATGACAATCTTTCTTCCCAGGACATAGGAGACAACATGGATCTTGTCACAAACAGCTTGTCTCCAGAAATCCTTTACAAGGGTTTCAAAAAACCGGTCCTTTGAGCCTATCAAAGTAATTGGTCCATTCCTGAGCTTCTACTTCTTCGATTAGATTGAATCCATTTTTAGCAAGATTTTGGAAATCTACATGCATTTCCTTGAGTACAGATAGGTTTTCAAGATTGTAGGTGACAGAAGCTTCTCTTTGGGTAATGTGTACTTCGCTTATTTGAGAAGAGTGTGATGAAGATGAAGCGTCCAGTTGATTTGTTAGAGATGTTGTTGAGGATGGCCCGGTTGAGGGAGCTGACATTCTTCTTGATGATTCTTCAAATTCTTGTCAGAACTTGACGACTTCTTTTTGCATTGGGGTCATCATTTTGAGCGATTGAGAGGAAGAGTAGATATTAAGGGTTTTGGTGATGAGCGAGAGAGATAGAGTGTTTTTGAAGAGTTGAAGGACACGAAGGAAGAAGGAATGAAAGTTTATGGAATGTACCTACGAAAGTCCTAGGTTACGTCTATCTTCTAATAGATTGAGAGGTTTTGGTTTCTATAAGATTGTGATGTACTTGAGTGGGCAGACATGTTATGGAGATAGGCGAATAAATGTGATAACGTTGAGTCAATCTCGAGAGAGATGTTGTTCATTTAATTTGAATAGTTAAAGTGACTTAATTTTACTTAAATCACAAAAATTTTTTTCCGAAAACATGACTTGTCACAAAATTATCAGAACTTGAGATGTGTTAATAAAGTGGTTCCAAAAAAAAATGCTTTTTCACATGAGGTTCTGAAAATGTTTTATTCTGAATAGTATTTCATATTCAGATGTGTTAAAATAATTAGAAACCTATCTTCAGCTAAGGGTTTTATGAAAATGTCAGCCCACTGATAGTCTGTATCTATGAATTTTAAGCATAGAGTTCCCTTTTGAACATAGTCCCTAATAAAGTGATGTTTTATTTCAATGTGTTTAGCCCTAGAATGCAAAATATGATTTTTACTTAAACAGATAGTAGCAGTATTATCATAGAAGATAGGAATGTTACTCTCATATATCTGATAGTCCTCCAGCTGATTTTTCATCCATAGCATTTGAGTACTGCATAGGGAAGCCGATATGTATTATGTAACACCCCATTTCTACCCGACATTTATAAAGAAATCTGAGTGATAAAATTTCAACATAAAACAGGATGTCACATTTTTCAACTTTAAAATCAATAACATGATAGATAATCATGAAAGATATATAGCAAGTTCAAGGAAAAACACTCATAAATTAACAAATAGTCTCCAAAATAACTCAACTTTATAAAATACGACGCAGCGGATTCATAATCAAAGTAATAGCATCTTTATCCAACATAAACAACTTTAAAATAAGAAACAAAGTGTTCTTTGACAATTCAACTTAAAAATTCAGCATGTAAACAAATAAACAAAATAAGACACGCGTCATCCCCCCCGAGTGCTACGTATCAGAGCGACAATCACTGACTCGAACTAAGGTAACCGGCTAATCCTCTTGATTACCTGCACGTTGCCAACATAGGGGCAACATTCAAACAGAAGGGGTGAGATATCGAACAATATAATCAGATATATGATAAGTAATATATTATATCAGAGTATACAATCACCACTTCACAACATCTCAATCAACGTAAAACAGCAGCACAGCAACAACTTTTACTTCATCATTAATCAACAACACAACAACAACTATGCAACATGAAATGCGACTCGAAATGCACATGCATGTGGTACCATTGGAGCAGAACTCCCAGCTTAAAAATTTGCCAATTAATATTGACTTCAGCAAGGCATAAGCCTTCGACTTAATATTTTGCCAATCCAGGCCAGCTTAATGTTTTTCCAATCCATACCAGCTTAATATGTTATGCCATGTGACTCAAATATGAACATCATAATCACAGCACTAATACTTATCAATCCGCACAACAACAGCTCAACATTGGCCATAGGCCCACAGCTTAATTCTTGCCAATAATTAGAGGTAATTCAACATCGTTCACAGCTTGATAATTTCCAACAATAATATCACAACAACTAGGATATATAATTATGCATCATCTAAAATATATCACAATCCATCATTTAATCAATCGGTAGTTTTCGACATAAAATTGGTTAATTGGTTCCATCATAATTCTATGTCCAATGCTATTGAATTATATAACAACTTCTCAATTAAAATGGACAGAACAAACACACCACATCAGAACATAACAGAAACAGGAAAAGAAACACACAACAGCATGCGTGACGGTCGTCACAACACCATCACGGTCGTCACGAAACCATCACGGTCGTCACAACACCATCATGGTCGTCACAACATCATCACGGTCGTCACGACCCCAAAACCCTTCGTCTCAGAATTCGTTCGTTCCAGTTTCTTTCCAAATTCACAACCTTTCCTCAGATTCATATCAATTTCAATTTGTCCAAGACAGTGAAACAGAACTACAACAGAATTACACCCTAAAGTAACATATACCAGTTTCTCACAACCAATTCATCAATCGCAATGCATTTCAACATTTCTACGACAATCATTTCGACACAAACATAAGAAATTCTACAAACAATTCATCAACAGAAAACCAAATTCAATATTCACGACATCGATTACACAAAAACAGAGGAAAATTCTATAAAACCAACCCCACATATTACTCATCAACTATCCCATTATAGAGTAAGAACCCCACCCTTACCTTGGATTGAAGGTCGCTCTAAAATCTCAGATCGAATTCTCGCTCTCTCGCAGCCTCTACGCGATCTCTCGCAACCCTTGTTTTCTCCTATCTGCAACTTCACGTTCTACTGTTCTATTCCTTTTTCAGCAACTTTGCAACTTCCACGTACTTGATCTTTCCTCCACTTCTAATTACCCTAATTCTATTTAACTTAACCCTTATAATTCTTACTAACTCTTATTGGGCTCAATTCCACACCTCACATTTTACCACTACTAGCCATCTTATAAGCCCACTAAATTATTATAATTCTAGTAAACTAATACTATATTATTTCTACCGCTTAAATCGACTTAGTTAAATTAATCCAACTAAAACCAACATAGCCACTTAACACAACATTCTGATATTTCGAAAATCACCACAAATCAACACAAATAATACGAATATATTTAATTAAATAATTAATTAAATAACCGGGCGTTACAACTCTTCCCCACTTAGGATATTTTCGTCCTCAAAAATTTACCTTGTTCAAACAACTCGGGATAGGATTCCCGCATCTTGCTTTCCATCTCCCACGTCATACTTTCTCCGGCAACTCCTAACCAGTCAACTTTCACCAACACAATCTCTTTGCCTCTCAAGGTCTTCATTTCACGATCCGCGATTCGTACAGGAATCGTCTCAATAGTAAGATTATCCCGTACTTGCACATCATCCATATGAATCACATGAGATGGATCTGAAATGTACTTCCGAAGTCGCGACACATGAAACACATCGTGCAAATTCGATACGAACCAATTCTGTCCAAAATCTGATACGAACCAATAAAACGAGGAGTGAGCTTCTTAGACTTCAATGCACGCCCAACACCGGTCACAGGTGTAACTCTCAAAAATACATGGTCACCCGCTTGAAATTATAAATCTTTCCTTCGCTTGTCATGATAACTCTTCTGTCTACTTTGAGAAGTTTTCATCTTTTCTTGAATTAACTTCACCTTCTCAGTAGTCTCTCAAACAATTTTAGGTCCAAGTACTACACTTTCCCCAGATTCATGCCAACATAAAGGAGTCCTACATCTCCGACCGTACAATGCTTCAAAAGGTGCCATTCCAATACTCGAATGGTAACTGTTATTATAAGTGAATTCTATCAAGGGAAGATAAGTATCCCATGAACCTCCTTGCTCAAGAACATAAGCTCTCAACAAATCCTCCAACGACTGAATAGTCCTCTCCGTTTGACCATCCGTCTGAGGGTGATACGCCGAACTTAACCTTAACTTAGAACCCAACGCCTCTTGCAAACTCTTCCAAAAATCAGAAGTAAACCTCAAATCTCTATCCGACACAATACACATAAGAACATCGTGCAACTTCACAATTACCCGAATATAAATCTCTGCCAACTTCGATACCAGAAAAGTGATGTTAATAGGAATAAAATAAGACGACTTCGTAAGCCTATCAACAATCACCCAAATCGAATCATATCCTCTTGAAGTGTTTGGTAATCCTGTTACAAAGTCCATTGAAATGCTATCCCATTTCCATTCTGGGACTTCTAACGGTTGCATCAACCCCGCAGGCTTCTGATGTTCAACTTTCGACTTCTGACAAGTTAAACATGCATACACAAACTGCGCTACATCACGCTTCATCCCAGGCCACCAAAACAAATTCTTCAAATCTTGATACATCTTTGTAGCCCCTGGATGAATACTCAAGTTACTTTTATGACCTTCTTCAAGAATCTCTTTCTTCATTTCCGCATCATCAGGAATACAAATTCGATCACGGAATCTTAACACACCATGCGCATCCATCTTAAAATCGCTATTCTCAGGCTGATCAATTCCAACCATCGAATCTACTAGTTTCACATCTAACTTCTGAGCTTCTCTGATACTATCCAGAAAATCATTGTTAATCTTCAATATTCCTAACATCACACTCTGTGGTGTCACTTCATAAACTAAACTCATATCTCTGAACTGTTCAATTAATTCCAACACTTTAACCATCATCGCCAACATATGCAAAGTCTTTCGGCTTAAAGCATCAGCCACAACATTAGCTTTACCTGGATGATAATTCAAACTGAAATCATAATCTTTTAATAACTCCAGCCACCTTCGTTGTCTCATATTCAACTCCTTCTGGTCAAATAAGTACTTTAAACTTTTATGGTCACTAAATACTTCAAATCTAGAACCATAAAGATAATGCCTCCAAATCTTCAGCACAAAAACAACTGCAGCAAGTTCTAAATCATGCGTAGGATAGTTCTTCTCATGAGTCCTCAATTGCCTCGACGAATAAGCAACTACCTTACCATTCTGCATAAGTACACCTCCTATACCCATTTTAGAAGCATCACAATATACCACAAAAGGTTCTCCTGGGTTAGGTAATGTCAAAATCAGAGCCAGCGTCAATCTCTTCTTCAATTCCGTGAAACTTTCCTCACATCGAACGTCCCACACAAACGCTTTACCTTTACACACCAACTTAGTTAACGGAAGTGCCAACTTCGAAAAACCTTCGATAAACCTTCTATAGTAACCAGCTAATCCCAAAAAGCTTCTTATCTCGGTAGCCGACCTTGGAATTTCCCATTGCAACACAATGTATATTTTAGACGGATCCACAGCAATGCCACTACCCGAAATGACGTGACCAAGAAAACTAACTTCCTTTAGCCAAAATTCACATTTTGACAACTTTGCATATAGCTTCTTCTCTCTCAAAACTTTCAATACTAGTCTTAAGTGTTCTGCATGCTCTACTTCCGATTTAGAGTAAATCAGTATGTCATCAATAAACACCACTACAAACCGATCCAAATACGTATGAAAGATACGATTCATGTATTCCATGAATACTCCTGGCGCATTAGTAACACCGAACGGCATCACCAAATACTCATAATGTCCATAACGCGTTCTAAAAGCCGTCTTCTGAATATCATCATCTTTCACTTTAATCTGGTGATAGCCTGACCTCAAATCAATCTTGCTAAACACACAAGCACCTACCAACTGATCCATCATGCCATCTATTCTCGGAAGCGGGTACTTGTTCTTAATCGTCACTTTGTTCAACTGTCTATAGTCAACACAGAGCCTCATACTCCCATCTTTCTTCTTCACCAACAACACTGGAGCTCCCCACGGCGATACACTTGGCCTCATAAACTTCTTTTCAATCAAATCCTCCAATTGTTTCTTTAATTCTGACAATTCAGATGCACACATCCTGTATGGTGCCATAGAAACAGGTCTGGTACCAGGTACAAGGTCAATTGCAAATTCAACTTCTCTTTCTGGCGGTACTTCAGGAATTTCATCAGGGAAAACTTCAGGAAATTCGCGCACCACCTGCAACTCATCAATTATAGCTTGGTTCTCAATAGATAACGTTGCCATCAACGAGAACACCTGAGCTTCTTCTTGCATCAACCATTACAACTGTCTAGCAGACAACAAACCAGTTTCCTCTTCAGGAGTAGAAAACCTCAAAGTCTAGTTATAACATTTAATATGAACATAGTTATATTCTAACCAGTTTATACCCAAGATTACATCTGTCCCAGTTAACGGCAAACACACCAAATCAACATCAAAGTCTCTATCGAAGATCGACAAAGGGCACTTTAAACACACAAGAGAAGTAGTCATCGATCCCTTAGCCGGAATCTCGACGACCATCTCTCCATTCATAGAGGACAACATAAGACCCAATCTCTTAACACAATCAGCAGCAATAAAGCAATGAGTAGCACCAGTATCAATCATAGTGATTAAAGGAGTACTATTAATGAAACATGTACCTCTGATGAGTCTGTCCTCGCTAGTTGTCTGAGTCCCAGCCACCGCGAACACTTTCCCACCAGTTTGCGCCTTCTTTGGTTTCTGACGCTGACTACCAATGTGCCCTTCCTCACCACAGTTGAAGCAAATCCTCTCTTTATGCTTGCACTCAGATATGACATGCCTAGTCTTACCACAACGGAAACACCTCTTCACCTCAGCAGTACACACATTACTCTTATGACCAGGTTTCCCACATTTGAAACAAGTTATGTTAGCAGGAGCATCTCCCCCACTAGTCCTCTTGCCATCAGCTACTTTCTGCTTACCTTTTCCCGCCGGAGCATCATAAGGCTTGCCACGATTCTGTTGGTGCTTGCCCTTCCTCTCATTAATGATCTTATAATGAGCATTGTTATCTTCTTCAAAAATCCTGCAACTATCAATCAAATCCGTAAAAACACGAATCTTCTGATATCAACTGCCTTCTTAATCTCCGGGCGCAACCCACTCTCAAACTTGATGCACTTAGAAAATTCAGCATCATCCCCGTTATAGTGCGGATAAAACTTAGCCAACTCAACAAACTTTGCAGCATAGTCCGTAACCGACATGGTTCCTTGCTTCAGCTCAAGAAACTCGATTTGCTTCTTACCACGAACATCCTCTGGGTAATATTTCCTCAGGAACTCTCTTCGGAACACAGCCCAAGTGATACCTTCACCTGCAACTTCCAACCTCTGACGAGTCTCTAGCCACCAGTCATCAGCCTCGAATGCTAGCATATGAGTCCCATATCGAACCTTATGCGTTGGAGTGCAGTCCATCACACGGAAGATTCTCTCCATCTCTTTCAACCAATCCAACGCTCCATCAGGATCATACTTGCCCTTGAAGGTAGGCGGATTCTCCCTCTGAAACGTTGCCAAACTACGAGATCCAGCATTCTCGTCAGTGTTTGGCTGATTTTGCAAAGCTTGATCCATTGCTTGCATTGCAGCAGCAATTGCAGCATCGTTCCTTCGAGCCATCTTAACTTATCACTGCAACATAACAAGAGTAGAACTAATTAACAATACTGGATTGTTAAACAGGACTACGACTCGATAACTTGGCCGGACAGACCGACCTGCTCTGATACCACTAATGTAACACCCCATTTTTACCCGACATTTATAAAGAAATCTGAGTGATAAAATTTCAACATAAAACAGGATGTCACATTTTTCAACTTTAAAATCAATAACATGATAGATAATCATGAAAGATGCATAGCAAGTTCAAGGAAAAAAACTCATAAATTAACAAATAGTCTCCAAAATAACTCAACTTTATAAAATACGACGCAGTGGATTCATAATCAAAGTAACAACATTTTTATCCAACATAAACAACTTTAAAATAAGCAACAAAGTGTTCTTTGACAAGTCAACTTAAAAATTCAGCATGTAAACAAATAAACAAAATAAGACATGCGTCATCCCCCCCGAGTGCTACGTATCAGAGCGACAATCACCGACTCGAACTAAGGTAACCGGCTAATCCTCTTGATTACCTGCACGTTGCCAACATAGGGGCAACATTCAAACAGAAGGGGTGAGATATCGAACAATATAATCAAATATATGATAAGTAATATATTAGATCAGAGTATACAATCACCACTTCACAACATCTCAATCAACGTAAAATAGCAGCACAGCAACAACTTTTACTTCATCATTAATCAACAACACAACAACAACTATGCAACATGAAATGCGACTCGAAATGCACATGCATGTGGTACCATTGGAGCAGAACTCCCAGCTTAAAAATTTTCCAATTAATATTGACTTCAACAAGGCATAAGCCTTCCGCTTAATATTTTGCCAATCCAGGCCAGCTTAATGTTTTGCCAATCCAGGCCAGCTTAATATGTTATGCCATGTCACTCAAATATGAACATCATAATCACAACACTAATACTTATCAATCCGCACAACAATAGCTCAACATTGGCCATAGGCCCATAACTTAATTCTTGCCAATAATTAGAGGCAATTCAACATCATTCACAACTTGATAATTTCCAACAATAATATCACAGCAACTAGGATATATAATTATGCATCATCTAAAATATATCACAATCCATCATTTAATCAATCGGTAGTTTTCGACTAAAAATCGGTTAATTGGTTCCATCATAATTCTATGTCCAATGCTATTGAATTATATAACAACTTCTCAATTAAAATGGACAGAACAAACACACCACATCAGAACATAATAGAAACAGGAAAAGAAACACACAGCAGCATGCATGACGGTCGTCACAACACCATCACGGTCGTCACGAAACCATCACGGTCGTCACAACACCATCACGGTCGTCACGACCCCAAAACCCTTCATCTCAGAATTCGTTTGTTCCAGTTTATTTCCAAATTCACAACCTTTCCTCAGATTCATATCAATTTCAATTTGTCCAAGACAGTGAAACAGAACTACAACAGAATTACACCCTAAAGTAACATATACCAGTTTCTCACAACCAATTCATCAATCGCAATGCATTTCAACATTTCTACGACAATCATTTCGACACAGACATAAGAAATTCTACAAACAATTCATCAACAGAAAACCAAATTCAATATTCACGACATCGATTACACAAAAACAGAGGAGAATTCTATAAAACCAACCCCACATATTACTCATCAACTATCCCAATATAGAGTCAGAACCCCACCCTTACCTTGGATTGAAGGTCGCTCTAAAATCTCCGATCGAATTCTCGCTCTCTCGCAGCCTCTACGCGATCTCTCGCAACCCTTGTTTTCTCCTATCTGCAACTTCACGTTCTACTGTTCTATTCCTTTTTCAGCAACTTTGCAACTTCCACGTACTTGATCTTTCCTCCACTTCTAATTTCCCTAATTCTATTCAACTTAACCCTTATAATTCTTACTAACTCTTATTGGGCTCAATTCCACACCTCACCTTTTACCACTACTACCCATCTTATAAGCCCACTAACTTATTATAATTCTAGTAAACTAATACTATATTATTTCTAAACACTTAAATCGACTTAGTTAAATTAATCCAACTAAAACCAACATAGCCACTTAACACAACATTCTGATATTTCAAAAATCACCACAAATCAACACAAATAATACGAATATATTTAATTAAATAATTAATTAAATATCCGGCCGTTACATATTCTGCTTCAGCTGTTGAGAGAGTAATTGTAGATTGTCTCTTGCTTGACCATGAGATTAAATTGCTTCTTAAGAACTGACAATTCCCTGATGTACTTTTTCTTTCTAATCTGTCTCCGGCATAGTCTGTATCACAGTAACCAGAAAGAGTATACTCTGATGTTTTCTTATACATTAGGCCAAGGTTAGTTGTTCCCTTCAGATACCTTAGAATTCGCTTGACAGCGGTTAAATGTGATTCTCTTGGATCTGATTGGAATCTAGCACATAGATGTACACTGAATAATATATCAGGTCTAGAAGCAGTTAGATATAAAAGAGAACCTATCATACCACGATAGAGTTTTTGACAAACCTTAGCTTCTGTTTCTTCCTTTCCCATAACACACGTTGGATGCATTGGTGTTTTGGCAATGTTGCAATCCGTCATATTGAACTTCTTCAGAAGTTCTTTTGTGTACTTGGTTTGATGAATGAAAATGGCCTATGATCTTTGATCAATTTGAATTCTGAGGAAGAACTTTAGTTCACCCATGAGGCTCATTTCAAATTCGGCCTGCATTAACTTTGAAAATTCTTGACATAGAGAAGAGTTAGCAGAACCAAAAATAATGTCATCAACATAGATTTGAACAATGAGAATGCCATTCTTATATGTCTTGCAGAAAAGTGTTGTGTCAACCTTTCCTCTGGTGAAATTGTGTTCTAGTAAAAACTTACTCAATCTTTCATACCAAGATCCGGGAGCTTGTTTTAAACCATAGAGTGATTTTTTAAGTTTGAAAACAAAGTTTGATTTTTCTTAATTTTCAAACCCAAGAGGTTGTTTGACATAAACTTCTTCTGATATATAACCATTTAAGAATGCGCTCTTAATATCCATTTGATATAGAGTGATGTGATGATTTATTGAAAAGGATATTAGCAAACGTATTGCTTCAAGTCTTGCAACTGGAGTAATTGTTTCGTTGTAGTCAATTCCTTCCTGTTGACTGTATCCTTGGGCAACAAGTCGTGCTTTGTTTCTGACAACTTCTCCCTTTTTATTTAGCTTATTCCTAAACACCCACTTGGTTCCTATGACATGAACATTCTTGGGTTTAGGAACTAGATCCCAAACATCGTTTTTGGAGAACTGGTTAAGTTCTTCTTCCATAGCCAGAACCCAGTCTTTGTCCATGAGAGCTTCTTTAATTGTGGATGGTTTTATCAACAATACTAGTCCAACAAGTGTTTCTTCTGATGGTTTAAAGGCTGATATGGTTTTGATAGGAGGAGCATCTTTGTTCCCCAGAATTAGTTCCTCAGGGTGTGATGTGGACAGTCTTCTTCTTCGTTGAGACGGGGTATTTGGAGTTACTTCTATGGTTTCTGGTGTAGGATCTTGCTGTTCTTTGACTTCCTCTTCCTTTTCCTTAGATTCAGAGAATCTGATTTCTAAATCTGCAAGTTTCTCAGCTAGCTATGACTTTTCTGAGTCAGGCTTGTCATTGAATCTAACATGAATGGATTCCTCCACAATTCTTGATTCTGTGTTGTAAACTCTGTAACCTTTAGAGCGTTCAGAGTATCCCAACAACAGACACTTCTGTGCTTTGGAATCAAATTTGCTAAGATTCTCTTTAGTGTTAAGCATAAAACAGACACATCCAAACAGATAGAAATAAGAAATGTTGGGTAGTTTATTCTTCCACAATTCATATGGAGTTTTATTCAAGATAGGTCTTATAGAGATTCTATTTTGAATATACCATTCTGTGTTGATTGCTTCTGCCCAGAAATGTTTAGCTATGTCAGTTTCTTGGATCATGGTGCGAGCCATTTCTTGCAAAGTTCAATTCTTTCTTTCTACAACTCCATTTTGTTGTGGAGTTCTAGGGCAAGATAAATCGTGTGATATTCCATGTGACTCAAAAAGTTCCTCAAAGTTTTTATTTTCAAATTCTCCACCATGATCACTCCTTACTCTGACTATTTTATAATTTTTCTCATTTTCAACTTGAGTGCAGAAAGAAGCGAACACAGAATGTGATTCATCCTTGTGTTTTAAGAATTTTACCCATGTCCATCTGCTGTAATCATCAACGATGACTAGTCCGTATTTCTTACCATTGAGAGAGGCCGTTTTTACAGGACCAAACAGATCAATGTGAAGAAGTTCCAACGGTCTAGAGGTGGAAACAACATTTTTAGTTTTGAAAGAGGTTTTTGAAAACTTTCCTTTTTGACATGCTTCACAAAGAGCGTCTGAAGAATATTTCAGATTTGGAAAGCCTCTAACAAGACCAAGCTTGTTAAGCTGAGACATTCTTCTCAGACTGACATGGCCAAGACGTCTGTGCCAGACCCATTGCTCTTCGTTCACAGAAAGAATACATTTTACATTTTGATGTTTTAAATCAGATAACTTAATTTTGTAAGTGTTGTTTTTCCTCTTTCTGTTAAATAGGACAGATCCATCCTTCTGACTTACAGCTTTACAAGATGTTTGATTAAAATTGAGATCATAACCACTGTCGCTAAGTTGACTTATTGACAACAGATTATGCATTAGACCTTCTACTAACAGAACATTTTTAATGGAAGAAAGCTTACCATTTCCAACGGTTCTGGAGCCAATGATTCTTCTTTTCTGATTTCCTCCAAAACCGACAACACCTCCAGGTTTAAGTTTCAGATCTTGGAACATAAGCCTTTCTCCCGTCATGTGTCGCGAGCATCCATTGTCCAGGTACCATGATTGGTGTTTCAATGAAGCTATTAAGGATATCTGCAACATAAATGATCTTGTTCTTAGGTACCCATTTTGTGGGTCTTTCTCTTAGGTACCCATTTTGTTCTTAGCTATTTAGATTTTCTTATGTTATCAAAATGGTGTGGAGTTTGTGCATAGTATTTGTGTTTAGAGTATTTCTTTAGTGGATGTGTTCGTGCAATCCTAGAGTTTGAACTTTTTGGTTCTGAATGCTTAGGATTAGTGCCAGAGGGAATAAACTGTTTAGACACAGGTATTATTTTGATGTTTTTGGTTTCATCATATGGTTGAGATGGTCCTGAATATCCTAGACCTCTACTACCATTTCTGCTGACTCCATAGATCAGTGAAGCCATTTTGCTTCTATCTATGCTTTTGGCAAGAACGTTTTTAAATGCATTATCATATTTGTCTTCTTTACTGGTGTTAACTGAGTTTGAGACCATTTCTTCTTCTACCTTAGATAATTTACATTTCAGGATAGAATTTGAGTTTTCTAAGACAAATATTTTTTCATTTTGTTTAGAGATGATTTTCTTATTTTTAGTAAGATCTTCTGAAGAAACTATAAAACTCTTTTTCAGGATTTTGAATTTGGTTTGAAGATTTTGATATCTTTTGATAAGTTCAGTTAATCCTAATTCAAGTTCAGAACGTGATAAGGAAGAAAGTACCTCTCTTTCATTATCGGAGTCTGACAGCTCTTCCTCCGATGAGTTGCTTATGGTTTCTGCCATGAATGCCATGTTGACTCAACTTTCATCAGCATCATCTTCAGATTCTAAGTCATCCCAGGTTGCCATGAGACCCTTTTTGGTTTTCCTAGATCTTTCTTCTTTCTTGACTTTTGGACATTCATATTTGAGATGTCCAGGTTCTTTGCATTCAAAACACGTAACGTCTTTTCCATAGTTTCTTCTTTGACCAGATGTAGGTTCGAATCTTCTCCTTGGTCCTTTGAACTTGTTTCTTCTGTACTTCCAAAGTTGACTTATCTTCCTAGATATGAGTGATACATCGTCCTCTTCTAAATCTTCTTCGGATTCTTCCATCTCTTCTTCTGCCTGATACGCCTTCTTCTTTTATGGCTTTGCTTTTAGTGCAATGGATTTGCTTTTCTTCTGAGGTTCATCTCCTTGAAGCTCTATTTCATGACTTCTTAATGAACTGATAAGTTCTTCAAGGCTAATATTATTCAAATCCTTTGCAACTTTCAAGGCAGTCACCATTGGTCTCCATTTTGCTGGAAGACTTCTGATGATTTTCTTGACATGATCAGCAGTAGAATAGCCTTTGTTTAGAACTCTGAGTCCAGCAACAAGCATTTGAAACCTTGAGAACATGGTTTCAATAGACTCATCTTCTTCCATTTTGAAGACTTCGTATTTCTGGATTAGCGCAAGAGCCTTTGTCTCCTTGACTTGAGCATTTCCTTCGTGAGTCATACGAAGAGAGTCAAAGATGGATTTTGCAGTTTCTTTGTTTGTGATTTTATCATACTCGGTATAAGAAATTGCGTTCAACAGAATGGTTCTTGCTTTGTGATGATTTTGGTAGGTTTTCTTCTGAGCATCTTGTAGCGAGCGATTTTTGGATGTGGTTGCGAAGCACTACCGCTCTTTGGTGTCTACAGTTCGATTCATTTTTTATCCTATTAAAGCTGATGAAGGAAGGGAAATAGATGTCTCAAATTAACCCTGCTTGCAAACTGAGGTTAAACAGCGGTCTGTTAGTTTACAGATGCTACAAAGATTCGGGGTCTCTATTGGGTGTATTTTTTTAAAAGTGGTGTTCGGTTGATTGGTGGGAGGTTTAGATGTTAGGACGGATATATGAAAGTATGGGATTTTGGGTTTTTGTTTAGTGTGCTTGCTAAGATCTTTTCTTTCGATCTTATGCCTTCGTATTCCCGTTTACCGAAACAGGGAAATCAGAGCGATCATAGTTCCTCCTATTCTATGGGAGGAAATGGTGTTTTTGGTGTCTTGTTCAAAGCCCAAGACGTGAAGCTGAAAGGTGATTTATATCTTGTTCAAAGCCCAAGATGTGAAGCTAAAGAGTTTATTTGTATCTTGTTCAAAGCCCAAGATATGAAGCTAAAAGGGTTTGACTTTAGAGAGAATTTGTCATCTCTAAAGAGGGGTTTGTATGTCACAATGGTTTATAAAGGAGAATTACTTTAACCGGGATATGCGAATCCGACAATGCCATAATTTCCTTTATAGGGGATTTTTAACCTGAAGGATAAGACTATAACTCAGTGTAGAGCAATGTTATCTTTCCTTAGGAATTTCTCATGCTAAAGGAAGGACAGTGGCATGGATATAGATGATCCAGAGGCTTTCCGCTTACAGCAATTAGATGAAGGGGAAGGAGTTGTTGATGTTTGTGTACTGTGAACGAGGCACAGTTTTGATGCTAAAAGGTTGATTGAATCAACCAGTGGTTTTCTTATACTAAGCCTAAGAGGAGGCTATTATGTGTCTCGTACAAAGCCCGAGAGAGAGGCTAAAAGGTTTTAACTCGACGAGGGAATCTTTTATGCTCAACAAGAGAGTGTTTTTGTATCTCGTACGAAGCCCGAGATGGAGGCGGAAATTTGTTTGGCTTAATAAGAACCTTTTTGTATCTCGTATAAAGCCCGAGATGGAGGCGGAAGGGTGATTGACTCAACGAGGGAGTCTCTTTTGTGTCTCGTACAAAGCCCGAGAGAGAGGCTAAACGTTGTTTGACTCCGTTGGGGAGAATCATTGTACAAAGCCCAAGAGGAGGCTCTGGCGCTGTTTTAGTTGAGTGACAGGTCCAGTATGCTGATTTAAAGAGAAAATCAGTTCTTATATGAGTAACACTGTACTCAGGGATTTTGATTCAAGGATCAGAGTTATTCCCTATTCTTTAAGGAAACGGGAAATCCAAAGGGTATTGAGACTGTCCGAGTCTACGGGTTTTCTTCCTATTTAACGAAGGGGTCACTTGAGAATGTCTTTGAGACTCAAGGATATTAGACTGTCCATGTCTAGAGTTTCATTTTTTGTACTATGCTTTGAGAAACAGTAGTTGACTCTTTGAAAGGACTGTTCTATGAAGATGACTAAGTTCTGTTCCTATACCTCTAGGAGGTCGTCGGGACAATTTGTACGAAGTCCAAGAGGAGGCTGGAAACTTTTAAGAAGCCGACGGGTCCTTGTACTAAGCCCAAGAGGAGGCTATCATTCCCGAAGGAAGAGATCATTATACGAAGCCTAAGAGGAGGCTGTGAATACTTCTAAGAAGCCTGACGGGTCCTTATACTAAGCCCAAGAGGAGGCAGGGTTGCTTTTAGGAAGCCTGTGGGTCCTTGTACGATGCCCAAGAGGAGGCTGATGCTTTTAAGAAGCCCGTGGGTCCCCAAACCCCGAGAAATTCAAGACAGGCTATTCACGAGGAATAGATCAAGCCAGGAAAGTTTTAGAATTTGGAAGAAACTCAAAGATGCCATTCACGGAGAATACATTCATCTCTGGGAGTAGAGTTTCTTGACAATTCCTAATGAGGACAGCCGAAAAGAAGACTGTATCTCGTGATCCTATTGAGGATCTAGTTGTCTATTTCTACGAATAAACGAAACGGCGTCACCTAGTTCTAGACGTAGTTGCCGGGGAAACTCTAAATATCTATACTATTATTACACAGTTGATATGAGTTTATGAAAGAAGACTTACAGCGAAACAACCCCACAATACAGTTATATGTATTTGAAAGCGGTAAATGAAAGCGTATAAACACTTAGTCAGTTGTAGAGCTTCCATGTTGTTTGGTTAGTTGTTTAACAAAGAAAGATTGAAAACAACAGTATATTCAAAATCAAAGGAGAAAGTGCTTTGAAAAAGAAAGATTTGGGGCTTACAGCTCAAGGAGAGGCCCAGAGTTTTATCAGTGAGCGCACTGTTTGAATTTGTACAGAGGGACTTATACAAGTGACTGAGGCCCAAAGATTGTTTTCTATACAAAGGGATGGGTCTTACACTCTCTCAAGAGGCCCAAAAAGTTTTAAAGAAAAAGAGTGAGGCTTATAACACGAGGGTAGGCCCAATTGATTTTTCGTTTAAAAATGGCGATCGCGCCGAGGTTTTCTTTTAACGCAGAGGGACTTATACAATAAGTGAGGCCCAAAATTGTTTTGGTTAAAAGGGGGTTGTGTCTTACACTCTATTAGAGGCTCAAAAGTTTTGAATGGGTCTTATAGCTCAAGGAGAGGCCCAGATGGTATTTTTCAAAAGGCGATGATCGCGCCATTTGTTTTTGACGGTATCGGGACTTATACAATGCACTAAGGCCCAAAAATGATTTGGTCAAAAAAAGGATTGGGTCTTACACTCTATTAGAGGTCCAAAGTGTTTTGAAAATGATTTATGAGGGTTGAATTAATCCAAAAACCCTAATTTGTTTTCAAAATGTGTTTTAATTGAATAAAAATTCAATTAAAATGATCAAAATTGTTTAACATATGAAAACCAAATTGTGATCTTGGATTAATGCTTCAAAAATTAAGTATTGACCTACAAAATAATTAGAAGGAATTAAAAGTTGCAAAATCAAGGTGGAAAAAATATTTTAAATGTTAACAACAATTAAAACATTAATTCTTTGCAAAAATATCAATTATATAAAATAAATAATATTTTTGGGATTTTTTGGGAAAATAAAATATTTTAACATTTTTGTGAATTATTAAAAAATGAATTAACTCAAAATCATTAAAACTCAGAGAGAAATTAATTTTTGAATCAACTAAATAAAATCACAAAATTCAAATATTTGAATTTCAAAAAAATGGAGCCAAGAACACACCAAGAACATGCGCATGTTCTGGGTTTGCCCATATTTGCATTTTCCCTCCAATCTCACTGAATACTTAATCATATCATGTAATCCACATACCAATCAACTCGTTTCAACCTCACGATCATGTCTATGACAATTAATTTCATTTAAATTAAGCATAAAATAAGAAATCACGAAAAATCCTCAAGAACCCTAATTTCTGCATGAAGGCTAGGATTTTTGATACACGATTCAAACAATGCAATTAATTGAGGGGGACAATTCCATGCATGATTATGAACATATGGCCAAATTATTGTACAGCAAAAATTGCATGGATCATAGAGTTAGAAGAGCTCATGCTTACCACTTGCAGCTGGTGATCGTGTTTTGTGTTGGAGGTGTTACAGCTAGGTTCCAATGATCTGGATAGCTTCCCTAGGTGCCATGAAGTGTGTATGAATGCTTGGAATGGATTGAAATGATCTGGAACTTGAGATGGTACCCCAACTGCAAATCTGTTAAGAACTTGAGCAATTGGCTGGTGATTTTGTGAAATCTGTGTTCCAGATGTTATGTGAGTGTTTGGATCACTTCTATATGATATATGTGAGGTGTGTGTGTGATTGGTTTGATTGGAAAAGCTCTCAAACTCAAAACCCGATAGTGACTTGCCTTAGAAGGCAAAATTGGAGTGAAAGAAGAGATTTTGAGGAAAGCATCTGTTTGATGGCTTTGGTGTACTCAAACTGATCACAATTGAGCTCTATTTATAGTAGAGCAAGTTTGTTTTGCAAGGAATAGTGAATGGTAACTGCTGAGTAGGCTTAGCCAATGTTGGCAAATGAAAATCCAAGTCTCCTCTAGCCATTGACTAAAGGTTAGGGCACAGGCTGCTGGTCCCCTTGGTCTTGGATAAGTCTTGACTGAATTCAGTTACTAAGAGCTCAGTTCATGCCACCTTGATGCTTCCATTGAATGCTCTAATCCAAAATTGGAGTCTTGTCCCTATTTTGGCAATTCTAGGTTCAACATGCTATTTCTTGTTCCAAAGACTTTGGAGGCTTGGCTCAGTGATTGTCCCCTTTAGATTCAATCCTCAGAGGTGTCCAAGTGGATAGGAGCATCTGGATTTGGCTTATTTTGGCAAATCGACCAAAAGTGCAAAAATCTGCCTTGCCTTGGCAGATTTCAGCAAGCCAACTTGCCAATGTCACATCTCATGGCACAAATTGAATTTGGTAATGTTCTTTGTCATTTTGGAAAGGCTTTACATGATACAACAACTGTTTGAACATGTTTGGTTTTGATCTCTTTTGAATCCAAGTGAAAAATCCCCCTATATTTGGAAAAAAGTAAAGGCAGATTCTGATCTCTTTTGATTTCTTTGATTTTTCTTTATGAATGATGATTCAAATCATACATTAACATCATTTTAGGGTTAAAAATCCAGTTTGGTGAAAAATCTCAAAAAGTCGAAGTTGACTTTTGTGCACAGTTGACTTTTTATCAGATGAATTCCAAATTGTGCAATTCTTCAGGAAATCATGTCCTTGACCTAAATCAAACTTGATGGGCATGTTCCATGGGTGTCATAGGGTATACTGAATCATGTCTTAGGGTTTAGGAGCATGTTCTGGTCAAAAGTCAAAGTTACAGTTGACTTTCCTCGCGAAACCCTTATTGTGGTGCAGATGAAATTGAGACTTGTTGCTCAAGCTTCTTGGACTAATCCGTTGTTCCAAATGGATCAATATGGTGTATTAGAGACCCTCAAATCATGCCTTGAGGTCTTGGTTCATGATTTGTCCCAAAAGTCAACTTAGGGGTAAATTAGGTCAAGAAACCCTAATTCTTGATTTTTAGTGAATGCATCCCCTGAGGCAAAATTGACTTAATGATTGGGTTCATGAGGTTCCATGGAGTATATTAGGTTATGTTTTGGATCATTGGCTTCTGCCCAGATGAAAAATTTTCATCTGGAGGCCCTGGTCGACCAAAACCCTAATTTGGTGATACTGTCGATCTTGAGACTTGATCCACCTAGAAGGGAGCAGCCTTGTACTTAATCCTTGAAGTGGGAGTCATTTTGATCCATTGTGGATATTTTAGAGGTTAGACAAGTTGAAGATCAAGTCAATCCTTGATTGATCCTTTGTCTAAGGCTCTGAGAGGGCCTAAAACCCTAATTTTGATTGTAGTGAATGCTCAACAACCCTTGAGGCATTTGATGAGGCATGATGGTTCATCCATATTATGATGATGATTTGCACAATGATGGGAAATCTTAGTGGTCAAAATTTGGGGTATGACAGATGCCTCTATTTAATCTTCTTGGACACGAAGGTGTGAATTACGAAGGTATTTGGGCATTCGGGGTGCAAGAGGATTAAATATCGGAATACCCGAAATTTTGATGGCTATGAATGGCAGCTTGCGCATTCATCTTCTTTTTGCTAAGCAATGATGCTTAGAAAAGGTAAAAACTTCCCCTCGATCCTGGTTTCCTACCAAGGAACTGGTCTTAGTTTCTCTTGTCAACTTCCCCTCGATCCTGGTTTCCTACCAAGGAACTGGTCTCAGTTGCTGAAATAAACTTCCCCTCGATCCTGGTTTCCTACCAAGGAACTGGTCTCAGTTTCTTTTGTCAATAAACTTTCTTGACAATGGACGCTATTTGTAGCGGCTTTCCTCAAACCTCTCGCCGAATTTTCCTGGGGAGATGCCATTTGACGGAAAAAGTTTTGATGTCAGACTTGCTGGGGAACCCATTCGTCTGAGTTGTAGAGGTGCACAAACTTCTCTGTTGGAGACGCCATTTGTCGACTCTATCTGGGGGAAAATGAGTCTCTTGAGAGACCGCTTCCGCTTGGGGTCTTACATCATACTTTTCTCGGGATCTTCCCGGAGAAATGCCATATGATGGGCTCCAATTTTGAGGTGCCGATGACCTTTTCATCAGCGGTCTTTCAGAGAAAGGCAACTGTACTGCCAAAGCTCTGCTTAGGAGGCTTTCTCTGGGATTTTTTCTTTAATCCCGGAAAGCAAGGATATCATCTTCAATGGCGAAGAGTGACATTTGAAGAAAGTTTCTCTGGCTTTTCAGAGGTTCAATTTATCAAATTGGTCGAGTGCCGATTCTAATCCGGAGATACACTGGAGAGAGATTGTCCAGACGTAACACTTCCTGATGAGGAAAGAACTGACAACTCGATTGAGAGGACTTTTATCACTAGGGGATAAGACCGACTAGAGTGATAGTGATGCAATATGAATATGAATGCAAATCAAATGCATGATGTATGTATGTTTATGCTGACAAAACTGACGGGACATACAGACTGACAGATGAACATGACTGGATACTCCGCCATCGCGGGGCGAAGAAGTACCGTTGGTCAAAAAAGTAGCAGTTCTACCTTGCTTAGGAGAGATAGTCCCTGCGGGGAATACCATTGATCGGGCTTAAGAGATAAGAACTCGACCGAGGGTATCAGATGGTAAAGCCGCATCTCATACAGTTGATCCTTCGTTTAGGCGTACTGGCCTAGAAGGAGTACTTTGATTATGCACTTTGAAATTCAAACGCCTTTGGAGACGCAATCGGCGTTCTTTCGATGTTCAACAGTCAAAAGCAATTGCCATCTTTAATTTAAAAGCAGAAAAAGTTTTAACAAGTAAATTCATTTTTGTTTCATTTCAAGAATCGCTAATCATGTTAAAATGCCATTCTGTAAAGCTAAAACAAATAAGAATTACAAACAAAAGCACAAGGGCTCAAATTTTATTGTTAAGATGGAGATAAGCCAAACGTGTGATTCCAAAGAGTATATACAAAGTTTGAAAATGGTAATTTACAGGGAAAAAGGCTACGTTGAAACATAACGACCACCATCCTTCTACCAACTTTGAATTCGGGGCATCCTGAGCTTCTGTCGAAGATGACCTTGACTGGAGTTTTCCTCCAATGGATGATGTAACTGCTGCTGAGGGACTTGCCTCTGTTGAACATAGTTACTTGCCATTATCCCTAATTTTTGCCTGGATTGTACTTTGAGATTTCCAACCCATCGGGATGATTTTTTTCATGTCTCTAACTTTTACCTGGCCCGCCCTTTCGGGTTTTCAATCCACCGAGACGTTTTTTTTTAGTTTAGGCAAAGTATTTCTTGACTACATCAACATTTGTGGGGTAGGCAAATTCCTCTCCGTCCATGGTTGCAAGTCTCAAGGCGCTGCCTGAGAAAGCTTTCGGGACCACATAGGGGCCATCATAATTTGGGGTCCATTTGCCCCGAGAGTCAGTGAGAAACGATTGTATCTTCTTGAGCACGAGGTCTCCTTTTCTGAAGACACGAGGCCAAACCTTTTTGTCGAACGCCCTCTTCATTCTTGGTTGATACAACTGACCATGGCATAGTGCCATGATTCGTTTCTCTTCAATCAGATTCAGTTCGTCGTGTCAACTTTGACACCATTCAGCTTCTGAAAGCTTAGCTTCCATCAATACCCGAATTGATGGGATCTCTACTTCTATGGGGAGAACTGCCTCCATGCCATATACTAGAGAGAAAGGGGTTGCCCCTGTTGAAGTGCGGACAGATGTTCGATAACCGTGAAGAGAAAAGGGTAGCATCTCGTGCCAGTCTTTATAGGTTACAACCATCTTTTGAACGATCCTCTTGATGTTCTTGTTAGCCACTTCTAACGCTCCGTTCATCTTGGGTCGGTAGGGAGATGAGTTATGGTGTTCGATCTTGAACTCTGTACACAACTATTTCATCATCTTTTTGTTCAAGTTAGATCCATTATCAGTAATGATCTGGCTCGGAACACCATAATGGCAGATGATATTGTTTTTGATAAATCGGACCACCACTTGTCGGGTCACATTAGCGTTCAACGCTGCTTCGTACCACTTGGTGAAATAGTCAATGGCTACCAGGATGAACCGATGTCCGTTTGAAGCCTTAGGTTCGATCAAGCCAATCATGTCGATTCCCCATATGGAAAAAGGCCACGGGGAAGAAAGAACTTTGAGATGTGATGGCGGTACATGAATTTTGTTAGAGTATATCTGACACTTGTGACACTTCCTCATGTACTTGTAGCAGTCGGATTCCATGGTCAACTAGTAATACCCTGCTCTCAGAATTTTTCTCGCCATTGTATGTCCGTTGGCATGAGTGCCAAAGGATCCTTCATGAATTTCTTTCATCAACATGTCTGCTTCTGGTCTGTCTACGCATCGGAGCAAGACCATGTCAAAGTTCCTCTTATAAAGAGTGTCACCGCTCAGGAAGAAGCTTCCATCCAATCTTCTGAGGGTTTTCCTGTCTTTTCTGAGTGCCCCAGATTGGTACTCTTGTTTCTGAAGGAAGCATTTGATATCGTGATACCAAGGTTTGTCATCTATGACTGCTTCAATTGTGAAGACGTAAGCGGGCTGTTCAAGGCGCATTATGTCGATCTTAGGTAGGTCGTTCCATTGACCTACACTAATCATGGAAGAGAGAGTGGCTAATGCATCAGCCATGTGATTCTCACTACGAGGAACGTGATGAAACTCGACTCTGTCGAAGAAGGGTAACAACCTTCTTGCATAGTCTTTGTAAGGAATCAGTTCTGATTGGTATGTGTTTCAATCTCCTTTTATCTGATTGATAACCAGGGCTGAATCTCCGTATACGTCCAAGTTTTTGATCCTTAAATCAATCGCTTCTTCGAGACCCATAATACAAGCTTCGTATTCGGCCTCGTTGTTTGTACACTTGAACGTAAGTCGGGCAGTGAAAGGAATGTGGGTACCCTGAGGGGTAACAATTATTGCCCCAATTTTAATTCCATAATGATTAACTGCTCCGTCAAAGATAAGTCCCCACTGGGAACTTGGTTCTGGCCCTTCATTGGGTAACGGTTCATCGCAATCTTTCATCTTTAGATACATGACATCTTCGTCTGGGAAGTCAAACCCGATTGATTCTTGATCGTTGTAATACCCCAAATTTTGACCACTTAGATTTCCCATCATTGTGAAAATCATCATCACAATATGGATGAACCATCATGCTTCATCAGTCTCCCCAAAGATGGGTGAGCATCCAATACAATCAAAATTAGGGTTTCAAGCCCTCTCTGAGTGCTTAGACAAAGGATCAATCAAGAAATGACATGATATTCAACTTGTCTAATCTCTCAAACATCCACAATGGATCAAAAAGGACTCCCACTTCAAGGATTAAGCACAAGGCTGCTCCCTTCTAGGTGGATCAAGTCTCAAGATCGACAATGTCACCAAATTAGGGTTTTGGTCGACCAGGGCCTCCAGATGGAAATTTTCATCTGGGCATAAGGCAATGATCCAAAACATGACCTAATATACTTCATGGAACCTCATGAACCCATGCATCAAGTCAATTTTGCCTCAGGGGATGCATTCATCAAAAATCAGGAATTAGGGTTTCTTGACCTAATTCACCCCTAAGTTGACTTTTGGGACAAACCATGAGCCAAGACCTCAAGAGATGATTTGAGGGTCTCTAATACACCATATTGATCCATTTGGAACAATGGATTGATCCAAGAAGCTTGAGCAACAAGTTTCATTTTCATCTGCACCACAATTAGGGTTTTAAGGGAAAAGTCAACTGTAACTTTGACTTTTGACCAAGACATGCTCCCAAACCCTAATACATGATTGAATATACCCTATGACACCCATGGAACATGTCCATCAAGTTTGATTTAGGTCAAGGACACGATTTCTTGAAGAATTGCACAGTTTGGAATTCATCTGATAAAAAGTCAACTGTGTACAAAAGTCAACTTTGACTTTTTGAGATTTTTCACCAAAATGGATTTTTAACCCTAAAATGATGTTAATGTATGATTTGAATCATCATCCATCAAGAAAAATCAAGAAAAGTGAGATAACTTGTAAAAGGGGTAACCATAAAACTTAGAAATTTTTTTAAGTTAAAAATAAAGTGGCAAAGGTACCAACTTTGGAGGACCATAACTCCTAAACCACAAGGCCATTTTTTCTCATCCAAAGATGGATTTGTAGCCCTCATTATCACCTACAAAAACTTCAACTACAAGTCATTCCAATTCATTAAGGATTTTGAGTTATGGAATGATCAAAGTGGCTGAAAAGTGAAAAAGTCACTTTTTCCAACACTTAGTGAAATTTTCACTAAGTCAGATTTTGCCTCACGTTTTGCCAAATGTAGGGGGATTTTTCACTTGGAATCAAAAGAGATCAAAACCAAACTTGTTCAAACAGTTGTTGTATCATGTAAGAGCTTTCCAAAATGGCCAAGAACATTGCCAAATTCAACCTACATCATGAGATACAACATTGGCAAGTTGCCTTGCTGAAATCTGTCAAAGCAAGGCAGAATTTGCATTTTGGCTCGATTTGCCAAAATCAGCCAATTTCAATTGCTCCAATCCACTTGGACACCTCAGAGGATTGAATCCAAAGGGGACAATCACTGAGCCAAGCCTCCAAGGTCCAAGGAACAAAGAATAGCATGTTGAACCTAGAATGGCCAAAATAGGGACAAGACTTCAAATTTGGAATGAGGCATTCAATGGAACCATCAAGGTGGCATGGACTGAGCCATTCTCATCTGAAATCAGTCAAGACTTATCCAAGACCAAGGGGACCAAAGCTCTGTGCCCTAACCTCTAGTCAATGGCTAGAGGAGACTTTCATTTCCATTGGCCAACATTGAGGAAACCTACTTACCAGCTGCCATGCACTATTCCTTGCAAAACAAACTTGCTCTACTATAAATAGAGCTTAATTGTGGTCAGTTTAAGGACACCAAAGCCATCTAACAGATGCTTTCCTCAAAATCTCTTTCTCTTGGCAAAAATGCCTTTCTTAGCAAGGTAGCTATCGGGTTTTGAATTTGAGAGCAATTCTGCACAAACCAATCACTCACACACCTCACATACATCACATATGAGCTGATCAAACACTTAGATTACTTCTAAAACATCAAAATCTCAAAATCACTTGCCATCCACACAAGTTTGAAGTGAAGTTGCAGCTGAGATGCCATAAACTGATCTAGTCCATTTCAATTCAATCCAAGTGTTCAAACACACTCCATATGGTGTAGGGAAGCTGTCCAGATCATCACCACTCATCTGTAACACCTCCAAATCAAAAATCACTCTGAACTTGCTGTCACGACTTGGAGGTAAGCACATGCTTGGTCATCTCTCAATCTATGCATATGATCATAATCATGCATGGAATGTTTTCCCTCAATTAATTGCATTGTGTGAATCGTGTATCAAAAATCCTAGTCTTCATGCAGAAATTAGGGTTCTTGAGGTCTCTTCGTGATTTCTTGTTGTATGTTTAATTTAAGTGAAATTAAAGTACATAGACATGATCGTGAGGTTGAGGCGAGAATAATGATATGTGGATTGCATGTTATAATTACGTATTCAGTGAGATTGGATGGAAAATGCAAATCTGGGCAAACTGAAAAACGCGCGTGTTCTTGGTGTTGTTCTTGGCGCCATTTTCATATATTTGAATATTTGAATTTTGTGATTTTGTTTAATTGATTCAAAAATTAATTTCTCTCTGAGTTTTAATGATTTTGAGTTTATTCTTTTTTTAATAATTCACAAAAATGTTAAAATATTTTATTTTATCAAAAAATCCCAAAAATATTATTTATTTCATATAATTGATATTTTTGCAAAGAATTAATGTTTTAATTGTTTTTGGCATTTTAAATATTTTTTCTGCATTGATTTTGCAACTTTTAATGCTTTCTAATTATTTTGTAGGTCAATACTTAATTTTTGAAGCATTAATCCAAGATCACAATTTGATTTCCATGTGTTAAACAATTTTTGATCATTTTAATTGAATTTTTATTCAATTAAATACATTTTGAAAACAAATTAGGGTTTTGGATTAATTCAACCCTCATAAATCATTTTCAAAACACTTTGGGCCTCTATTAGAGTGTAAGACCCAATCCTTTTTTTTGACCAAATCATCTTTGGGCCTCACTTATTGTATAAGTCTCGATACCGTCAAAAAACAAACGGCGCGATCGTCGCCTTTTCAAAAATAATCTGGGCCTACCCTCGTGTTATAAGCCCCACTCTTTTCTTTAAACCTTTTTGGGCCTCTTGAGAGAGTGTAAGATCCATCCCCCCTTGTACAAAAACTTTTTGGGCCTCACTCATTGTATAAGTCCCTCTGTACAAGTAAACGGCGCGATCGTCGCCCGTTTAAAAATAAAAACCATCTGGGCCTACCCTCGAGTAGTAAGACCCATTTCTTTTTCTTTAAAACACTTTGGGCCTCTTGAGAGAGTGTAAGACCCATCCCTTTATACAGAAAACCTTTTTGGGCCCCAGTCACTTGTATAAGTCCCTCTGTACAAATTCAAACAGTGCGCTCACTGATAAAACCCTGGGCCTCTCCTTGAGCTGTAAGCCCCAGATCTTTCTTTTTCAAAGCACTTTCTCCTTTGATTTTGAATATACTGTTGTTTTTAATCTTTCTTTGTTGAACAACTAACCAAACAGCATGGAAGCACTACAACCGAGTAAGTGGTTATCGCTTTCATTTACTGCTTTCATATTATAAACTGTATTGTGGGGCTGCTCACTGTAAGTCTCCTTTCATAAACTCATATCTACTGTGTAATAATAGTATAGATATTTCGAGTTTCCCCGGCAACTACGTCTAGAACTAGGTGACGCCGTTTCATTTATTCGTAGAAATAGACGACTAGATCCCCAATAGGAGCACCAGATACAGTCTTCTCTTCAGCTGTCCTCCTTAGGAATCATCAAGAAGCTCTACTCCCCAAGATGAATGTATTCTCCGTGAATAGCATCTTTGAGTTTCTTCCCAAATTCTCGAACTTTCCTGACTTGATCTATTCCTTGTGGATAGCTTGCCTTGAATGTCTCGGGGTTTGGGTACCCACTACGGTCATAATCTTGGACCTTAACTAAGGAACCCTCTTTAAAAGTTAAAAGTCGATGGATAGTAAACCTCGCACGTTTACCCGTGGTTTTTATCTTTAAAAGAGTTATCTCTCCTAATGGAAAGGAGATGATAGACCCACGGGCTTCTTAAAAGCATCGGCCTCCTCTTGGGCATTATTCAAGGACCCTACGACTTCTTAGAAGTATTCACATCCTCCTCTTAGGCTTCGTATAATGATCTCTTCCTTCGGGAATGATAGCCTCCTCTTGGGCTTCGTACAAGGACCCGTCGGCTTCTTAAAAGTTTCTAGCCTCCATCTCGGGCTTCGTACGAGATACCAAAATTCTCCCCAGTGGAGTCAAAATAACCTTTTCGCCTCTCTCTCAGGCTTTGTACGAGATACAAAAACACTCTCTTACTGAGTATAAAAGATTCTCCAACTGAGTCAACTCTTTGCTAGCCTCCTCTTAGGCTTTGTATAACGATATGCCCCACTGGGTCAAAAACTTTTAGCCTTTCTCTCGGGCTTTGTACGAGACACAAAATAGCCTCCTCTTAGGCTTTGTATAATGATTTTCCTAGCGGAAATTAGCCTCCTCTTAGGCTTTGTATAAGAAAACCACTGGTTGATCCAATCGACCTTTTAGCATCAAAGTTGTGCCTCGTTCACAGCATACAAACATCAACAACTCCTTTCCCCCCATCTAATCGCTGTAAGCGGCAAGCCTCTGGATCATCTACATCCATGCCACTGTCCCTCTTTTAGCATGAGAAATTCCTAAGGAAAGATGGCATTGCTCTACACTGAGTTAAAGTCTTCTCCTTCAGGTTAAAACCCTTTATTTGGAAATTATGGCATTGCTCGGATCCGCGTATCCCAGTTAAAGTAATTCTCCTTCTCCCCTCTTTAGAGATGACAAATTCTCTCTAAAGTCGAGGTCTTTCAGCTTCACGTCTTGGGCTTTGAACAAGACACAAATAGACCTTTCAGCTTCACATCTTGGGCTTTGAACAAGATACAAACCACCTTTCGCTTCACGTCTTGGGCTTTGAACAAGACACCAAAAACCAATTTCCTCCCATAGAATAGGAGAAACTACAAACGCTCTGATTTCCCTGTTTCGGTAAACGGGAATACGTAGGCATAAGATCAAAAGAAAAGATCTTAGCGAGCGCAATCAACAAAAAACCCAAATCCCATACCTTCGTCAACCAAAAGCAGTAATTCAAAAGCACCAGCCCTAACATCCTAATCCTTATTCCCCACCAGAAACCCTTTGCCTAGAAAAAAGAAAGAGAACTGTATTGGCGAAATACGAATAACCAGTACAAAAGCCCCCCCACATTGATAGCATCTGTAACCTAACAGACCGCTGTTTAAACTCAGTATGCAAAGCAGGGTTAATTGGAGACATCTATTTCCCTTCCTTATTCAGCTCACAATAGGATAAAAAATGAATCGATCTGTAGTTTAAAGCTCAAACCGCAGAGAGCGACCAGCGCTTAAGAACCGCGTCCAAAATCGCTCGCTACAATCGTCAATCGGTTAATGAGCCAAATGATCGGCTAAAATACTTCCTTTAACGGCTTTATGAGCGTGGTACTCTATGTCATATTCTGATAATAACATCTGCCAACGGGAAATTCTTCCCGTGAGAGCATGCTTTTCGAAGACATACTTGATTGGATCCATTTCGGAGATCAACCAAGTAGTATGACGAATCATGTATTGGCGAAGACGTTTGGCTGCCCAAGCCAAAGCGCAACAAGTTTTCTCAAGCATCGTATACAGAGTCTCGCAGTTGGTGAATTTCTTGCTTAGATAGTAGATGGCAGACTCTTTCCGTTTGGTTTCATCTTGTTGGCCAAGTACACATCCCATTGAGTCTTCCAAGACTATGAGGTAAATGATCAGTGGTCTTCCTTCCACTGAAGGTGATAGAATCGGCGGATTCAACAGGTATTCCTTAATACCGTCGAAGGAGGTTTGGCAATCTTCTGACCAAACGTAATCCTGGTTCTTTTTGAGTAATTTGAAAATCGGCGCACACGTGGCGGTCATAAGGAATATGAATCTGGAGATGTAGTTCAAACGTCCCAAGAATCCTCTGACTTGTTTTTCAGTTTTCGGAGAAGGCATTTCTCGAATGGCCTTGACCTTGTCAGGATCAACCTCAATTCCTTTCTGGCTGACGATGAACCCTAAGAGTTTCCCCGAACAGACACCGAAGGTGCACATGTTGGGATTCAAGCTGAGTTTATACTTCCTCAAACGCTTGAATAGTTTGGGCAGGTGGGTCACATGCTCATCTTCTGTCTTAGATTTTACAATCATATCATCGACATATACCTCTATCTCTTTGTGTATCATGTCATGAAACAGAGTAGTCATGGCCCTTTGATAGGTTGCCCCGACGTTCTTCAAGCCGAACGACATCACCTTGTAACAAAAGGTACCCCATGGGGTAATGAACGAAGTTTTCACCATGTCCTTCGGTGCCATTTTGATCTGGTTATAGACCGAGAATCCATCCATGAAGGAGAAAAATTTGAACTTTGTTGTGCTGTCTACCTGCATGTCAATGTGTGGTAAGGGAAAGTCGTCCTTTGGACTTGCCTTGTTCAGATCCCTGTAATCAACACACATTCTGACCTTTTCATCCTTTTTGAGAACGGGTACGATGTTGGCTAACCATTGAGGATATTCAGATGTAGCGAGGAAACCTGCGTCAATCTGTTTCTATACCTCCTCTTTGATTTTGATGGCCATGTCCGGGTGAGTCCGTCTCAACCTTTGTTTTACTGGCAGACATTCCGATCTTAACGGTAAGTGATGTTCCACGATGCTGGTGTCCAACCCTGGCATATCTTGATAGGACCAAGCGAATACATTAGGAAATTCTTTGAGAAGCTTTATCAAACTCTCTCTGGCAGTTGGACTGAGCAGTGCCCCAATCTTGATTTCTTTTCTCTCTTTTTCTGAACCCACATTGATCGTTTCCAACAGCTCTTTGTGAGGTTCAATGGACCTTTCCTCCTGTCTGAGTAGTCGAGAGATCTCTTCTGGAATTTTGTTGTCAACTTCTTCTTCAGCCCCAAATATCGGGAACCCAAAGTCGGGAGAAGGCATCGGATCGTATGTTTCAACGGGGTTTAAAACAAGCAATCTGCATGACGTGATAATTCGTGTTTAGAAGAGATAGAGAAAATGCAAGTGTGTGCAATGTCTTTATTTTACTGCTTGTTTTTATTTTTAATTGTTTTTTAGGATTACCATTTTCTGAAAAAGAAAAAAGAGAAAATAGCAATTAATGCGGAAATTACAGAACGACGTTATTTTATTAATGAACAAGTCGTTTCTTGAAGCTACAGCCCTATAAAACAAAACTCTGTCGCTTTGGGCAGAGCGAAGAGGGAAAATTTACAGAAAGCGAGCCCTATTAAAACATTCGTTTCACCTGGGCAGGGTGAAAGGTTAAAGATGGCAATTACTTTGATTGGCGAACGACCTTCGGAACATCGACAACAACCCATTGGCGGCGAACTCCTCGGTGAATCACAAAGTCTGGCACCTTCCTTGATTTGTCTTCAGAAATGACGCTGATTTCTGGTGGAGCAGGATCATTGGAATCTGTCTCCCAGGTAGAATTGTCGTAGGAGAATTCCTCCGTTGTATTTTGCATAGCATTTGTGCTCTCATCTGTATCTCCCCATCCAGTTGGTTGGATATCTTCGAGCCTGATACGAAAGCTTTCGGTAGCGGTGTACTTGACCATATAGTCGTATTTTCCACTCGGTTGTCCCAGGGCATCCCACACTTCTTTGGAACTGGAGGAGTCATCCCTCTCGATGACGTTGACCTCGGGAAAAGCATAGTTGATTAATTCAAGTCCTGCAAATCTTTCAAATTCATTGTCATGTTGAGTAGTGTCTGAATTACCTGAGTGTTGATCCCATGACATGGTGGGGACATAGGTATTCTGTTCAATGACGGTCAGCTGATTTTCACTGTTCAGCTGACTCTCTTGCCCCAAGTCTTCTGGATAAGGTTGCCACATTGGCAGGCCATCCATTGGGCCATAGTAGTCGTAGTTAAAATTGTCTTTCATCAGAGTGTCTTCCTCTAATGAATTTGGCGGAGCACGGCATCCTTCCGGATCACAACCTCCGTATATCATTTCAACTTCTGACTTTGGTATAAATCTCGGACACTGTACGGGATAGCAAAATGCCGTAGGCACCTCTTCCTGAGACATATAACCGTCCTCATTAAGATAGGACTTCCATTCTTCATCTGCGTCAGAGGGATCTTCCTCATTGATAGCATGTACTGCTTGAGACACTGGGTGAAGAAAACCTCCACTGTGGAAGAAATCCTAAATGGGATGAAAACTTTCATCGTTAGCAGCTGTCCGGGTACAGGTTGCAGAAAAACCAAGACCCTTCTTTGTTTTATTGTCAATAGGAATGACAAGTTGTCCCTATCCAGTTGTATCGGTACTCTTGACCGCTTTGATAGCATCTTTATATGAGGAAATCGAGGTTCCTCCTTGGGATTGATTGTCCTTGCCCACCAACAGTGTTTGGAACTGCGTCCTAATAACCTCCTCGGGTTCTACACAAGTAGATGACGATAAGTTACTCACGAGCAAGGCCTGTTCTCCACAGACTGTGACAAGTTGATCGTTTTGAACGAACTTTAGCTTTTGGTGGAGGGTCGAAGTGACTGCTCCAGCCTGATGTATCCAAGGTCTTCCTAATAAACAACTGTATGTTACCCGGATGTCCATGACCTGGAAAGTGACTTGGAAAGTGTGAGGACCGATAGTTATAGGAAGATCAACTTCGCCGATAACTATTTTTTGGGATCCGTCGAACGCTTTGACGACGACCTCGCTGGTTCTAATCGGAGGGCCCTTGAATGATAATTGCATCAAAGTGGACTTTGGCATAACATTCAGGGCTGACCCTGTGTCTACCAGTACACTGGCTAAAGCATCGTCCTGGCAGTTAACTGTAATGTTGAGCGCCATGTTATGACGGCGACCCTCTTCGGGTAATTCCTCATCACTAAATCCCAAATTATTGCAAGAAGTGATGTTAGAGACAATACTATCGAACTGTCTGATTGTTACATCCTGTTCCACAAAGGCTTGCTCCAAGACTTTCTGTAGAGCCTCCCTGTGCGCTTCTGAACTGAGTAAAAGTGATAGCACTGAGATCTTTGAAGGAGTCTGTAACAGCTGATCAACAATTTTATATTCACTCCTTTGGATGAGCTTCAGCATCTCATCATTATTTTTCAAAAGGTCGGGATTACTGGATTGACCGACTGATGGATCGGGAGCTTCTGTCTGAAGTTCCTTTTCCTTGTTAGGTTCTCCAACTCCTCAGTTGAAGATTCGACCGCTCCGTGTTACACGACTGATGTCTGCAATATTCACAACGGAGGGTAATGAAATTTCCTTTCTATTTTCAACTGTCGGTGCGCCGTATTTGTAAGGGATAGCCTTAGTTGATTCATACGGTAGTGGTCCCGGTAGATAGATGACTATGGGAACCTTTTGATTTTTCTGACCATCATAAGTAATCTCGATTCGTTCCCGGTTGGGAATTCTAGATTCGTCAAGTAGAGGGATGATGGCAAAAACATCCCTGGTCTGGTGATGACCAGAGATTGTGACAACATCCTCGACTTGATTGGCAAGGTAGTTTGGCGTCCAGTTGATGGGTCTAGAACCTGGATATGGGAGAATCTCTCCACGATCCACCTGACCCTGAAGAGCTGCTCTCACAAGGTAACATCCTTGGTTACTTTCCGAACAGACACTACAATGGTTATAATTGTGTGGTGGCACCTGGCCACGCCCACTTTGAATACAATGTAACCTCACTAGGTTAGCTTCCACAGATCGGACATCCTGACTTTAACGCCGAGTGGGATTACTGTTATTGATACTAATCTGCTGAGTATCTTCATCCATATAGATTGGCATCCACCAGTGATTTAACAAGTGCTGAAGTGCCTCCTGGACAAGGGTACAACCTCGATCGTTTTCGCAACCTGCTTTACAAGTTTGATAGTCATGTGATATTAAGAATCCGAGTCGGACCTGCTCAGCATCTAACTCTACCAGGTTGGTATTCATCACACGAATATCGAAGATCTAAACCATGTTGATCTGATAAGGGTTCCTATCACGGTAGTCTTGGATCCATCCAAAATCCATCTGACGCTGGAGGGCCTCTTGTATGAAAGAGCATCCCTGTTTGTTTACCGAGCAAGTCAGACAGGAACTGTAATCGTGTCATGGCAGATTATGATACTGGCTTTGCCTTGAGTGCATTGCCACCAAGTTGACATTCATTGCACAGATGTCGTGGTTCTGAATGACGTTGGAATTCGTATAGACCATGTTAACTCCACGAACTCGGTGCTCTTGGATCCATCCGAGATCCATCTGTTCCTGTAGAGCTGCTTGCACCACAGAACATCCTTGATTACTTTTAGAGCAGACATCATATTTATGATAATTATGAGGTGGCACATGGCCGTACCTACTCTGTCTACAATGCATCTTGACCAAATTGGTCTTCAATAAGAGTACATCATGAATTTGATAGACATCGTTAAATTCTTTCTCAATCAGGTTGACTGCAGCTTTCTCATGTTGAGGCAGCGGGTTCGTGAGAACATTGGGATCCATATCTTTGAAAGATAAGAGCCCGCTCCTAACAAGATTTTGCACGTCGGATTTGAAATTTAGACAATTCTCTATGTTATGCCCTGATCCTCCTTGATGATAAGGGCGTGTCTGGTCCGCTTTGAACCAAAAAGGCGGATTTTCCGGTACTGTAAGAGGATACTTAGTCTGAATGTGCCCCTTAGCCAGTAGTAACGGAATTAGTTCTACGTACAACATGGGTATAGGATCAAACCCTGATGGTCGCGTTGTACGGTTGCTGTTATATGGAGGACAAGCCTGCTGAAGAGGCTGTTGTGTCCTTTGCTGATTAGGTTGGCTCTGCGCAACCTGAGGTTGATACGTAGGAATAGGCGCAGGGCTGATAGCAGGAGTTACAGCTGCTACTGGTTGATAACGTCCCCTTTGCTTTCCGAGAGAGATATTCCCAATATCTTGCTCTTTTTTCTTAGGGAGAGCACTACCGTATCGTTTTGTACTACTCGATGATCCAGCGTCTTTTGCCAAACGTCCTTCTCGAACGGCTTCCTCAAGACGAACTCCCATGCCCACCATCTCGGTGAAGTCACTGGGTGTACTGGCAACCATTCTGTCATAGTAAAATGAGCTTAAGGTCTTTAAGAAGATCTTTGTCATCTCTTTTTCCTCAAGAGGTGGACAAATCTGTGCGGCAATTTCATGCCATCTCTGGGCGTACTCCTTAAAGGTTTCCTTGTCCTTTTGTGACATTGATCTGAGTTGATCTCTGTCCGGTGCCATGTCCAAATTGTATTTATATTGTTGGACGAAGGCAGTGCCAAGATCAATGAATGTACTAATCGTATCACGGTTTAAACCCATGTACCATTTAAATGCAGCACCGGTTAAACTATCCTGAAAGTAGTGAATCAGCAGGTCCTGATTCTCAGTCTGAGCTGACATTCGCCGAGCGTACATCACCAAGTGACTTTGAGGGCAAGAGTTACCCTTGTATTTTTCAAAGTCGGGCACTTGGAACTTGTGCAGAACTTTCACATTGGGGACCAAGCAGAGGTCTGCGGCGTCCTTTCCAATTAGATCCTGACCACGAATGGCTTGCAGTTCCTTCTGCATTTACAAGAACTGTTCCTGGAATTCATCCATTCTATCGAACATAGTTTCCTTCTTACCAGAAGGTATCTATGGAATCTGTCCTTCCGGGACAGTGTGCACCACAGGGGGTGGTACCGTGACTATGGCAGTGAATCTTGGCGTTTCCCGAAGTTTGTAACCTTTAGGAGTCTTCAATATGCCTTTGGCAACTTCGCTTTCCCGAAGTTTGTAACCTTCAGGACCAGCAGCTTCTGTTATGATTCCCTGATCTTCAGTGATCGGCGGAACATATCCTTTCGGGATATAGTTAACAGGCATGCCCCAAGGGCGATCTTTCGGCATTTGATTCCTAGGATCATACTTCTCCACTATGGGCGCTGAGGTGATCTCTGAGATCACAGTCTTTTGTAGCTGAGCTTCTGCCATGGCTTGCATGTCGTTACGAAGCTTTCTCATATCCTCTCTCAGAGCGTCGATCTCTTCCTTTAACTCTCTGTTTTCTTCCTCAAGATCATCCATCTTTTTCTGACGATTAGCTCGAGTATTGTACGAATGAGACAGTTTGACTCTAGAACCGAGACACAAACGTTAGATTCGTAGGTAAGAAGAATATGCGATGTGAGAATGATGAATGCAATGATTATATTAATTATTTTTTGGTTTAATCAAAATAAACTTCGACAATTAGATTGCAAATATCAAACAGTGGGGAAACCCCTTTTTATTGAATTCAATGGATTACAGAAATGGAAATACAGTAGATTACAAGGTGCAGAAACAGAAACCTAAGCAAATGGGTCTCGAGTCCTCTCTGAGGAGAACTCGGGTGCTGATTCTGGTATCTTCCTTTTCTTTGACCGGGGCTCTTGGGCCGTTGTCGGGTTGTCATTCCTTTGACAGGTGAAAGGAGCGTGCAAATTCCTTTGGTCATCCTGATTATCCACAGCATGTTGCTCTAAAATCTCGATCAGAGCATCCTTATCTCTTAGCAGTTACTGTATTTTGATGCACTCTACATCGAGGGTGCGGTACTTGTTCTTCCAAGACCTCCTCTCTCGTTGAAGTTTGTTGAGAGTAACTTGAAGCTTTTCAGTTTCCGTCATGAAGTACATGACAGATTCCCTTGGTGGAAGAACTCCATGATGAGGATAAGGCATCTTTAGCTTGAGAGCTCTAGTTTGTACCCAGTGGAGATAAGGCTCCACCGAGACACAATCCGGTTTTCCTAGAGACTCCTGTCCTTTCTTATGAACATGTTTCCAAGCGTGCACTATTTCCGTCTTTAGTGCTCTGTCACTTTCTCCTTCCTTGAAGAAAAGACCTTCCGATGAACACTCCGTGGGACGTGTCTCATCGGGTATCCAAATTAATGGTGAACCAGTATCGGATGATAGTTGATTCCTTTCTTAGTTCCTATAAGGGGTACGTTGGGGAAGTTTCCACAACGGTCAATGATCTTGATTCCATCGTAAATCCTATTACACCAATCTATGTCAGAGTTGGTGAGAGACATGATCTTCTGCAACCAGCGCAAGGAACTCTTGTGATCCCAAAAAGCAGCAAACTTAGGCAAACGAGAGATAAACCATTTATAAAGCAAAGGTACGCAGCATGTGATCTCCCCTCTGCTGTACAAATTCCCTAAGTGTACAGAATGATACACATCTGCGAGCAAAGTCGGTACAGGGTTTCCAATGAGAAAAACCTTAATAGCGTTGATATCGACGAAGTTATTAATGTTGGGCAACAAAAATAATCCGTAGGTGAGTAAAACAAAGATGCTTTCAAAAGCAGTCACGTTCCCTATACTGGCGAAGTACAGAGCTTTCTTTGTCAGAAACTGGGATGGCAAACCTTGTATGCCACCCTTAGTAGTCATGTGAGTCCTGACCTCAGACTCGTCCAAATGAATTGCTCTTGCAATGGTCTGATTCTTTGGAATTTCTTCCAGTCCAGAAAATGGAGCTCGATCAGTGATATGTAAATCAATCAGATGAGAATACTCCTCCAGCGTTGGTGCTAGCTGGTAATCCGGGAATGTAAAGCAGTGATAAACTGGATCGTGGAATTGAACGAGTGCGTCCATGATTCCCTCAATCACATGGACCCTTAACAGAGGTAGCAGACCTCCGTACTTGGCTTTGAAAGCCTCTTGGTTTGTGATCATCCTTGCCAAACCTCTTAAATCCTCTAGTTTTGGAATCCTGAAGGTGTACTTATGAGTTCTCCTTCTACCGAAATCCATTAGCACAATCCTTTTCTTTGATATTTGCAATCACAGTCTTAGTTTAATTTGAAAAACAGAGAGACTAGAAGAGAAAATTTTTTTGAATGTTGTAATATTTTTTAGATGAATGCAAGAATGCAGCACACAAAAACATAGAAAAAACATGGGGTCAAAAGGGTCGTTGTCATGAAGTCAAGGCTCTACCCATCCCCAAAGGTTTATACTAGGGTGGTTTTTGTACCTGTACTCATTATCATCAGCTCTGTAACACCCCCTTTCTATACCCCCAAATAATCACATAATCATTTAGGCACATATTAAAAATTTCGTCAGAGTATAATTATAAACATAGTATAAAAGAGGCATGTCACATCATACGTGAAATTAAAACATACAACACCTGCTCATAAAGATATGCAACAGTGGGGTAACTTGCACAGAGGAACTTCGTCCTTACACCCACATCTCAATATTTAGAATAAAAGCGGAAACATCTAAATACTGAATAACATCATATATATATATATATATATATATATATATATATATATATATATATATATATATATATATATATATATATATATATCAAATACTATCCGTCAACACGGAATCATGTTTACATAAACAATTCAAGTCAAGATACATATACAAAATGTATCACAAAATAATCATGTAATCCTAGCTACCCGGTGCTACATATCAGAGCCGACCGACCAAAAGAAATGAAGTCCTAAGCTTCACAAAATACCTTCAGCAACCTACTCTGCAATGCCTCATAGAGCATTATAAAACAGCAGAAGGGTAAGAAACATTATCATAATATCGATGCATATAATTATATATTTCAACATAAAAATACACATTTATTACCACATACACTATTACTCACCAATTCCATTATATAACATATATCACAACCCAAGCATATCATTCATGCACATAATAACCTATTTTCACACAATGCATACGTTTATACACAAAACATATCATTTACAATTCACTACATCCAATACAATTGCACTTCAATTTCCAAAGGCTTATCACAAGCTCAATCATAAAATCAACCATTTATCAATGCATATCAAACATGCACAATACATTTATCATAAATGTACATCACCATTTTCCACACAAATAATCAATCATGACTTTCCACATATAACAATGCAATCATAATTCATGCAGATGCAAAGAGACCGACACAACGACTCTCTATGCAAATGCATATGCGGTACCGACTCCATCAAATCTCAATACTAGTTCACTCAGGAACTCTGCTGGAACCATCGCTCGTTACATCACTGTAACTCCCCGTTGGGACTACGATGTTCACCCACCGCTCACACCCCACACGAGGGGCTCACGATGTTTATGGATCGCTCACACCCCACACGAGGGGCTCACGACCCGATCGCTCACACCTCACACGAGGGCACACGATCGTCTATAACCATCGCTTTAGGTCCTCAGGCTATTCATACCTCATATTTTCGAGGCTCACGATGTTATAGCTGATTCCCTCCAGAACCGCCGTCACTCAGGATGCAACAACAATGCATATCATGATGCTTGACACACAAGAACTCATGACAACCAATGCATCTTCACACATATATGCAACCACAACATGCATATATAACCAAATACAACACATTGCATTTATTTGCCTTTAGGCCACAATTCATCACCACAACATGTCATCACATGCATTCCCATCATATAACGTCATACAAGTCATACGATATCCATATCAAAATCACATTACATGAAACACATCAATTACGCACACTTACAACGACAAAAGTCGACAAAACGACACTATTCCAAATTCCTGACATAATTAAATCGGTCAACAATTTCAAAATCATTTTAATAAGAAGGAACATTTTATAAGCTTTCTAATGCATCAAACCATGCCTCAAACCGAACCACAGATCAAAAGTTATGCAGAAAACAAAATTACACAAACAGCATTGTTCGCTAGGCGAACCCTCTAGCGAGCATTCGCTACCCGCCTTCGCTAGGAGAATGTTCCAGCGAACCAACTACTAGCTAAAAACAGACACAAAGTTCGCTAGGCGAACCCCTTGGCGAACCAAGGCAGCAACTACCAGACCCAAAAACACCCAAAGTTCGCTAGGCGAACAACTCAGCGAACCTTCGCTGACCTTCGCTAACTGGTTCGCTAGGCGAACCCGCGAAAACATCACTCGCTACTGCTTCGCCCCAGGTTCGCTAGGCGAACCAAGGAAAACTCAAAATTTCTCAGCGCTATATAGAAACCCAAAATGATAATTTCTACTACCAAAACATTTCCAAAGCATCATATATCAATCAGAACTTAATACAATCATGGCAACCAGTATTCTACCACATTTACGTCGATTTCCAACCGCGAAAGTATCGATTTCTCACAAAATTCTCATTTTCGACCTAAAACTCAAAAGCTATGGAAGACAAGCAAACATACAAGAAAACACATACATAACTACACACATAGACAAGATAACAATGTTTCTAACCCTTACCCGGATTCCAAATGATCTAGCTCTTGTTCTTGATGATTTCCACTCTTTTTCCTCTTTTCTTCTCTTTTTCCCTCTTCCTCTTTCTTTCTCTTCTTTTTCTTTCTATTTCCCCTTTCTCTCTTTCTCTCCTATTTCCTTCCCCTTATTCCTATTTCTTTTCTTTTATTTTCTTTTTCTCTCATTTCTATTTTTACAACATAATTCTATTTCTCTCCCAATTCTCTTATTTTCTATTTCTACACAATATTTCCTCTAATTCAATTTCTACACTTAATTCATTTTCTAATAAATTTCCTCTACAAATTACTTCCTTAATTTTCTCTAACTCATTAATAGTTATAAAATGACCAAAATGCCCTTAAGCCCAAAATTCCTGAAAACGCTCTCAAACGAGATAATACATCATAACATAGCATAAAAGCATATTATCACACCAAAGTCATAAATAGAATAATTTAACATTCAATTAAATAAAGGACTCAACAAAAATTGGAATAATCGAAATCGGGGGGTTACAACTCTCCCCCACTTAGGAATTTTCGTCCTCGAAAATATACTGATACGATAACACCGGACACAACTCTCGCATCCGACCAATAAAACAATAGGCCAATGAAAGGCACACCATGAATAACACAACTGACAAACCACCTTGCTAACAACAACAACCACGACAACACGACCACGATGACAATAACGACAAGATGCAAAGCCCATACAATGCACTTGACGACCGACTCCCAACTCAAAGAATACACAAACACGACTTACAGGTTCACTCTTGAACCGAAACACAACAAGATCGTAACCATCACTGTAGGTACACAACACTAATTCCTCACACAGGAATTAACACGCACTCAAACCAATACAATGGAGACGAGGCAACAACACAAACAAGGACAGGAAGTTCCATGACACAACATCGTTCACGAACTCCTACATAACCACAAGACCAACCTCCTTGTTCACATATCTATGCTACGATTAACTAATCGAACATACAACCAAACATCCATCTACATTGTAGTCCACGAAATAAATTTAAACCTTTCACTTAACACTTCCATTCCGGAACGTCCAATAATTTCATCATTCCAACATGTCTCCAATGTTCAACTGATGAACTCTTACAAGTCTCACACATCCATACAAAATGGATCACATCACGCTTCCACTACGCACTCTGATTGCTCAAAACTATCGAGTCCATCAATCTCGCTCCCAAAGTCTAACGCTCTCTCACTAGGTAAAGTCTCTGAACTGCTCAACGATTCTAGCTCTCTTGCCATCAAAACCGACATACATAAAGATTTTTTACTTACACACTAGGCCTAACAACTGCCTCTCCCAAAACCAAACCAAATTCATAACTCGCCATGAATCTTAATCGTCTTTGTTGTCTCATACTCTATTCCTTCAGACCAAACAAGTACTCAATACTCTCGAAATCACTAAACACTTTGAATTTCAAAATTATAAAGATAATACTTCCAATATTCCAACACAACACAACCGTAACCAATTCCAACTCCACAATAGTACTAATCCTTTCATGAATTCTCAAATGCTGAAAACCTAAGCCACGACCCAAACAAATCACTACTTCCATCAAATGATCCAAACCATCCTAGTTATCTTATTCTCAATCGTCACCTTATTCATTTCTCAACAATTTATATACAATCTCTTCCCTTGACATCCCAAGTCTCATAAATTCCCTCATACACCGCATGCTCATTATCTCGTGCAATCATCTTTTCCTTTTGTTACCAACAACTTTGAAAACAACCAATAATAATACTCAATCATACTCTCTTAATGGCTTCCCAACATACTGAAACTTCTAATCTGTCTCGTCTTCAAATATGAAAATCTTCATCAACTCATCAAAATCAATCCATAATCCTTGATTAATTCCGAACAATGTATTCCATTTCACTATTAAAGCTGGAAAGATACGTCTATCCCCTCCAACACAATTCCCGTCTGCTATCAACAATAGATTAAGGGTGATCAGTTCCTCAATTTGCCAATAGACAGCCGATAATCATGATGGGGCATAAACCGTCTCCACCAACCTATAGTAGCATTTCTTGCACCTTGTGCACAAAACCACCTAAGGCACAATTCCCCAGTTGACATAAACCTTACCTCTGCATTCCCTTCGGAACCGGGAACCACACTGTCCAAAGAGCAGTTACAATCTTGCAATTCACAACACACTGAGCCAACACTCCATACCTGAAGCAACTTGGAGAAGTACCAGCTTCTCCCCCACTTATCTCATTCTAATCCTTCCAACTGTAAACACACCAAATCCATCACAAATCCTTTACCATAAATGGTCAAAGAACAATTAAACAAACCCATGAAGTAATTACCGACCCCTAAGCGGAAGTATTGATAACCATCTCACCACCCCAAAAGACCACAACAAATTCAAACGCTTCGCGCACTCATACGAAATAAACGAATGAGTCGCTCCAGTACCAATAATTGCAAAATAAAGGCGTACTATTAATAAAACAGGTACCTTCAATCAAACGATCCGCACTAGTAGTCTCATCTCCTGCCAATGCAACAGCCTTCCTACCAGTTGGAGCTCTCTTCGGATTTGTACACCCCGTGCTAATATGACCTGTTTCACCACAATTGAAACACTTCACCCTAATTCTCTTACAATCCACTGCGACATGACCCGAACCTCCACACTTGGAACATTTCAGTTTATTCTTCTCACAATCAAGCTGAAGGTGTCCTACTTCTCCACACTTGTAACACTTAAAGTAACACCTCGGAGGACTAGACATTCCTCCCCCACTTGCCTTTTTCTCAAAGTTACCCCTCGCCTTACCATGGTCAACGGGTGTCACATAAGGCCCATCACGAGACTGTTATTTCCTTTTCCTATCATTCACACTCTTGTAGGGAGTAACACGCGCCTTACGATCCTCTTCGTAAATCCTACAACTGTCCACCAAATTAGAAAACCTTCTAATCCTCTGATAACCGATTTCCCGCTTAATCTCCGGACGCAATCCGTTCTCATATTTCACACACTTAGAAAATTCAGCAGTCGCTTCAGCATAATGAGGATAAAACTGCACAAGTTCCACAAACTTAGCAGTATAGTCAACAACAGACATATTGCCCTGTTTCAACTCCAAAAACTCAATCTCTTTCTTTTCCTTCACACCTTCAGGATAATACTTCCTCCGAAACTCTCGGACAAATAAATCCCAAGTAACCTCTTCATCATCCACTCCCAACACTTGGGGCAAACTAACCCACCAATCAGCTGCTTCTTCCTCCAGCATGTGAGTACCCAGTCTCACCTTATTCTCTTCAGCACAATCCATCACATGGAAGATTCTTTCAACCTCCTCAAGCCAAAATTGTGCACCATCAGGATCATATCTTCCCTTAAAGATAGGCGGCTCGTTCTTCCTGAACTCATCATTACCCGTAACATTCGGTACACCCTGCACAGCCCGAGCCATATTCTGTTCATTTCTAATAACAGCAACTATGGTTAAACAAACAGCTCATCGAACAACAAAGACCAACAAGGACTAACACAAACTGACTCAACACTGGCTCTGATACCACTTAATGTAACACCCCCTTTCTATACCCCCAAATAATCACATAATCATTTAGGCACATATTAAAAATTTCGTCAGAGTATAATTATAAACATAGTATAAAAGAGGCATGCCACATCATACGTGAAATTAAAACATACAACACCTGCTCATAAAGATATGCAACAGTGGGGTAACTTGCACAGAGGAACTTCGTCCTTACACCCACATCTCAATATTTAGAATAAAAGCGGAAACATCTAAATACTGAATAACATCATATATATATATATCAAATACTATCCGTCAACACGGAATCATGTTTACATAAACAATTCAAGTCAAGATACATATACAAAATGTATCACAAAATAATCATGTAATCCTAGCTACCCGGTGCTACATATCAGAGCCGACCGACCAAAAGAAATGAAGTCCTAAGCTTCACAAAATACCTTCAGAAACCTACTCTGCAATGCCTCATAGAGCATTATAAAACAGCAGAAGGGTAAGAAACATTATCATAATATCGATGCATATAATTATATATTTCAACATAAAAATACACATTTATTACCACATACACTATTACTCACCAATTCCATTATATAACATATATCACAACCCAAGCATATCATTCATGCACATAATCACCTATTTTCACACAATGCATACGTTTATACACAAAACATATCATTTACAATTCACTACATCCAATACAATTGCACTTCAATTTCCAAAGGCTTATCACAAGCTCAATCATAAAATCAACCATTTATCAATGCATATCAAACATGCACAATACATTTATCATAAATGTACATCACCATTTTCCACACAAATAATCAATCATGACTTTCCATATATAACAATGCAATCATAATTCATGCAGATGCAAAGAGACCGACACAACGACTCTCTATGCAAATGCATATGCGGTACCGAATCCATCAAATCTCAATACTAGTTCACTCAAGAAATCTGCTGGAACCATCGCTCGTTACATCACTGTAACTCCCCGTCGGGCCTACGATGTTCACCCACCGCTCACACCCCACACGAGGGGCTCACGATGTTTATGGATCGCTCACACCCCACACGAGGGGCTCACGACCCGATCGCTCACACCCCACACGAGGGCACACGATCGTCTATAACCATCGCTTTAGGTCCTCAGGCTATTCATACCTCATATTTTCGAGGCTCACGATGTTATAGCTGATTCCCTCCAGAACCGCCGTCACTCAGGATGCAACAACAATGCATATCATGATGCTTGACACACAAGAACTCATGACAACCAATGCATCTTCACACATATATGCAACCACAACATGCATATATAACCAAATACAACACATTGCATTTATTTGCCTTTAGGCCACAATTCATCACCACAACATGTCATCACATGCATTCACATCATATAACGTCATACAAGTCATACGATATCCATATCAAAAGCACATTGCATGAAACACATCAATTACGCACACTTACAACGACAAAAGTCGACAAAACGACACTATTCCAAATTCCCGACATAATTAAATCGGTCAACAATCTCAAAATCATTTTAATAAGAAGGAACATTTTATAAGCTTTCTAATGCATCAAACCATGCCTCAAACCGAACCACAGATCAAAAGTTATGCAGAAAACAAAATTACACAAACAGCATTGTTCGCTAGGCGAACCCTCTAGCGAGCATTCGCTACCGCCTTCGCTAGGCGAATGTTCCAGCGAACCAACTACTAGCTAAAAACAGACACAAAGTTCGCTAGGCGAACCAAGGCAGCAACTACCAGACCCAAAAACACCCAAAGTTCGCTAGGCGAACAACTCAGCGAACCTTCGCTGACCTTCGCTAACTGGTTCGCTAGGCGAACCCGCGAAAACATCACTCGCTACTGCTTCGCCCCAGGTTCGCTAGGCGAACCAAGGAAAACTCAAAATTTCTCAGCGCTATATAGAAACCCAAAATGATAATTTCTACTACCAAAACATTTCCAAAGCATCATATATCAATAAGAACTTAATACAATCATGGCAACCAGCATTCTACCACATTTATGTTGATTTCCAACCGCGAAAGTATCGATTTCTCACAAAATTCTCATTTTCGACCTAAAACTCAAAAGCTATGGAAGACAAGCAAACATACAAGAAAACACATACATAACTACACACATAGACAAGATAACAATGTTTCTAACCCTTACCCGGATTCCAAATGATCTAGCTCTTGTTCTTGATGATTTCCACTCTTTTTCCTCTTTTCTTCTCTTTTTCCTCTTTTCTTCTCTTTTTCCCTCTTCCTCTTTCTTTCTCTTCTTTTTCTTTCTATTTCCCCTTTCTCTCTTTCTCTCCTATTTCCTTCCTCTTATTCCTATTTCTTTTCTTTTATTTTCTTTTTCTCTCATTTCTATTTTTACAACATAATTCTATTTCTCTCTCAATTCTCTTATTTTCTATTTCTACACAATATTTCCTCTAATTCAATTTCTACACTTAATTCATTTTCTAATAAATTTCCTCTACAAATTACTTCCTTAATTTTCTCTAACTCATTAATAGTTATAAAATGACCAAAATGCCCTTAAGCCCAAAATTCCTGAAAACGCTCTCAAACGAGATAATACATCATAACATAGCATAAAAGCATATTATCCAGAGGCTAAAGGAATTTCTCATGCTAAAGGAAGGACAGTGGCATGGATATAGATGAACCAGAGGCTTGCCGCTTACAGCAATTAGATGAAGGGGAATGAGTTGTTGATGTTTGTGTACTGTGAACGAGGCACATTTTTGATGCTAAAAGGTTGATTGAATCAACCAGTGGTTTTCTTATACTAAGCCTAAGAGGAGGCTATTATGTGTCTCGTACAAAGCCCGAGAGAGAGGCTAAAAGGTTTTGACTCGACGAGGGAATCTTTTATGCTTAACAAGAGAGTATTTTTGTATCTCGTACGAAGCCCGAGATGGAGGCGGAAATTTGTTTGGCTCAATAAGAACCTTTTTGTATCTCGTATAAAGCCCGAGAGAGAGGCTAAACGTTGTTTGACTCCGCTGAGGAGAATCATTGTACAAAGCCCAAGAGGAGGCTATGGCACTATTTCAGTTGAGTGACAGGGCCAGTATGCTAATTTAAAGAGAAAATTAGTTCTTATATAAGTAACACTGTACTCAGGAATTTTTATTCGAGGATCAGAGTTATTCCCTATTCTTTGAGGAAACGGGAAATCCAAAGGGTATTGAGACTGTCCGAGTCTACGGGTTTTCTTCCTATTTAACGAAGGCGTCACTTGAGAATGTCTTTGAGACTCAAGGATATTAGACTGTCCATGTCTAGAGTTTCATCTTTTGTACTATGCTTTGAGAAACAGTAGTAGACTCTTTGAAAGGACTGTTCTATGAAGATGACTAAGTTCTGTTCCTATACCTCTAGGAGGTCGTCGGGACAATTTGTACGAAGCCCAAGAGGAGGCTGGAAACTTTTAAGAAGCCGACGGGTCCTTGTACTAAGCCCAAGAGGAGGCTATCATTCCCGGAGGAAGAGATCATTATACGAAGCCTAAGAGGAGGCTGTGAATACTTCTAAGAAGCTTGACGGGTCCTTGTACTAAGCCCAAGAGGAGGTGGGGTTGCTTTTAGGAAGCCTGTGGGTCCTTGTACGATGCCCAAGAGGAGGCTAATGCTTTTAAGCAGCCCGTGGGTCCCCAAACCCCGAGAAATTCAAGACAGGCTATTCACGAGGAATAGATCAAGCCAGGAAAGTTCAAGAATTTGGAAGAAACTCAAAGATGCCATTCACGGAGAATACATTCATCTCTGGTAGTAGCTTGACAATTCCTAATGAGGACAGCCGAAGAGAAGACTGTATCTGGTGATCCTATTGGGGATCTAGTTGTCTATTTCTACGAATAAACGAAACGGCGTCACCTAGTTCTAGACGTAGTTTCCGGGGAAACTATAAATATCTATACTATTATTACACAGTTGTTATGAGTTTATGAAAGAAGACTTACAGTGAAACAGCCCCACAATACAGTTATATGTATATGAAAGCGGTAAATGAAAGCGTATAAACACTTACTCGGTTGTAGAGTTTCCATGTTGTTTGGTTAGTTGTTCAACAAAGAAAGATTGAAAACAACAGTATATTCAAAATCAAAGGAGAAATTGCTTTGAAAAAGAAAGATTTGGGGCTTACAGCTCAAGGGGAGGCCCAGGGTTTTATCAGTGAGCGCACTGTTTAAATTTGTACAGAGGGACTTATACAAGTGACTGAGGCCCAAAGATTGTTTTCTGTACAAAGGGATGGGTCTTACACTCTCTCAAGAGGCCCAAAAGGTTTTAAAGAAAAAGAGTGGGGCTTATAACACGAGGGTAGGCCCAATTGATTTTTCGTTTAAAAATGGCAATCGCGTCGAGGTTTTCTTTTAACGCAGAGGGACTTATACAATAAGTGAGGCCCAAAATTGTTTTGGTTAAAAGGGGGTTGGGTCTTACACTCTATTAGAGGCCCAAAAGTTTTGAATGGGTCTTATAGCTCAAGGAGAGGCCCAGATGGTATTTTTCAAAAGGCGATGATCGCGCTGTTTGTTTTTTACGGTATCGGGACTTATACAATGCACTGAGGCCCAAAAATGATTTGGTCAAAAAAAGGATTGGGTCTTACACTCTATTAGAGGCCCAAAGTGTTTTGAAAATGATTTATGAGGGTTGAATTAATCCAAAAACCCTAATTTGTTTTCAAAATGTGTTTTAATTGAATAAAAATTCAATTAAAATGATCAAAATTGTTTAACATATGAAAAACAAATTGTGATCTTGGATTAATGCTTCAAAAATTAAGTATTGACCTACAAAATAATTAGAAGGCATTAAAAGTTGCAAAATCAAGGTGGAAAAAATATTTTAAATGTTAACAACAATTAAAACATTAATTCTTTGCAAAAATATCAATTATATAAAATAAATAATATTTTTGGGATTTTTTGGGAAAATAAAATATTTTAACATTTTTGTGAATTATTAAAAAAAGAATTAACTCAAAATCATTAAAACTCATAGAGAAATTAATTTTTGATTCAATTAAATAAATCACAAAATTCAAATATTTGAATTTCAAAAAAATGGCGCCAAGAACACACCAAGAACACGCGCGTGTTCTGGGTTTGCCCAGATTTGCATTTTCTCTCCAATCTCACTGAATACTTAATCATATCATGTAATCCACATACCAATCAACTCGTTTCAACCTCACGATCATGTCTTTGACAATTAATTTCATTTAAATTAAGCATAAAACAAGAAATCACGAAAAATCCTCAAGAACCCTAATTTCTGCATGAAGGCTAGGATTTTTGATACACGATTCAAACAATGCAATTAATTGAGGGGAAACATTCCATGCATGATTATGAACATATGGCCAAATTATTGTGCAGCAAAAATTGCATGGATCATAGAGTTAGAAGAGCTCATGCTTACCACTTGCAGCTGGTGATCGTGTTTTGTGTTGGAGGTGTTACAGCTAGGTTCCAATGATCTGGATAGCTTCCCTAGGTGCCATGGAGTGTGTATGAATGCTTGGAATGGATTGAAATGATCTGGAACTTGAGATGGTACCCCAAGTGCAAATCTGTCAAGAACTTGAGCAATTGGCTGGTGATTTTGTGAAATCTGTGTTCCAGATGTTATGTGAGTGTTTGGATCACTTCTATATGATGTATGTGAGGTGTGTGTGTGTGATTGGTTTGATTGGAAAAGCTCTCAAACTCAAAACCCGATAGTGACTTGCCTTAGAAGGCAAAATTGGAGTGAAAGAAGAGATTTTGAGGAAAGCATCTGTTTGATGGCTTTGGTGTACTCAAATTGATCACAATTGAGCTCTATATATAGTAGAGCAAGTTTTTTTTGCAAGGAATAGTGAATGGCAACTGCTGAGTAGGTTTGGCCAATGTTGGCAAATGAAAATCTAAGTCTCCTCTAGCCATTGACTAGAGGTTAGGGCACAGGCTGCTGGTCCCCTTGGTCTTGGATAAGTCTTGACTGAATTCAGTTGCTAAGAGCTCAGTTCATGCCACCTTGATGCTTCCATTGAATGCTCTAATCCAAAATTGGAGTCTTGTCCCTATTTTGGCAATTCTAGGTTCAACATGCTATTTCTTGTTCCAAAGACTTTGGAGGTTTGGCTCAGTGATTGTCCCCTTTAGATTCAATCCTCAGAGGTGTCCAAGTGGATAGGAGCATTTGGATTTGGCTGATTTTGGCAAATCGACCAAAAGTGCAAAAATCTGCCTTGCCTTGGCAGATTTCAGCAAGGCAACTTGCCAATGTCATATCTCATGGCCCAAATTGAATTTGGTAATGTTCTTGGTCATTTTGGAAAGCCCTTACATGATACAACAACTGTTTGAACATGTTTAGTTTTGATCTCTTTTGAATCCAAGTGAAAAATCCCCCTACATTTGGAAAAAAGTAAAGGCAGATTCTGACTTAGTGAAATTTTCACTAAGTGTTGGAACAAAGTGACTTTTCTTGATTTTGATCACTCCATAACTCAAAATCCATGAGGAATTTGGACATAGGTCAGAATGAAGCTTTTATAGAGGGCAATGTGATCTACAAATCAAGCTTTGAATGGGGAACAATGGCCTTGTGGTTTAGGAGTTATGGTCCTCCAAATTTGGCACATTAGTGTCACTTTTTCCACAACTTAGAAATTTTTCTAAGTTTTTATGGTTACCCCTTTTACAAGTTATGCCACTTTCTTTGATTTTTATTGATGAATGATGATTCAAATCATACATTAACATCATTTTAGGGTTAAAAATCCATTTTGGTGAAAAATCTCAAAAAGTCAAAGTTGACTTTTGTGCACAATTGACTTTTTATCAGATGAATTCCAAATTGTGCAATTCTTCAGGAAATCATGTCCTTGACCTAAATCAAACTTGATGGGCATGTTCCATGGGTGTCATAGGGTATATTGAATCATGTCTTAGGGTTTGGGAGCATGTCCTGGTCAAAAGTCAAAGTTACAGTTGACTTTCCTCGCGAAACCCTAATTGTGGTGCAGATGAAATTGAGACTTGTTGCTTAAGCTTCTTGGACTAATCCATTGTTCCAAATGGATCAATATGGTGTATTAGAGACCCTCAAATTATGCCTTGAGGTCTTGGTTCTTGATTTGTCCCAAAAGTCAACTTAGGGGTGAATTAGGTCAAGAAACCCTAATTCCTGATTTTTAGTGAATGCATCCCTTGAGGCAAAATTGACTTGATGATTGGGGTCATGAGGTTCCATGGAGTATATTAGGTTATGTTTTGGATCATTGGCTTGTGCCCAGATGAAAAAATTTTATCTGGAGGCCCTGGTCGACCAAAACCCTAATTTGGTGATACTGTCGATCTTGAGACTTGATCCACCTAGAAGGGAGCAGCCTTGTACTTAATCCTTGAAGTGGGAGTCCTTTTGATCCATTGTGGATATTTTAGAGGCTAGACAAGTTGAAGATCAAGTCAATCTTTGATTGATCCTTTGTCTAAGGCTCTGAGAGGGCTTAAAACCCTAATTTTGATTGTAGTGAATGCTCAACAACCCTTGAGGCATTTGATGAGGCATGATGGTTCATCCATATTGTGATGATGATTTGCACAATGATGGGAAATCTTAGTGGTCAAAATTTGGGGTACGACACATCTGTAAACTCACTTCTTTAAATCTTTTTACCTACAGAATCTTCTGGATGACTGTAGCCATCAAGTACTAGATCCCATAGATCTAGATCAAATGATAAGAAATAACTTTCAATTCTATCTTTCCAATAGTCAAATCTTTCACCATCAAAGATAGGAGGTTTTGTAGTGTAAGATTCTATTTCAATGACATTTGTTTCAGAAGTTGTTGGTGGTGGTGTAGTCATTATTTTTCACACTTGGATCGGTACTGAATAATGTTAAGTGTTTGATAAAAATTCTATCTTTTTATCACTTCAGAACCGGAGCTCTGATGCCAATTGAAGGTGTGAAAAACGCAAGAAAGGGAGGTTTGAATTGGTTTTTCAAAAATTAATTGTTTCTTAAGAGTTTCTTTCTTGTTAAAAAGTTTTTCCAAAGAATCAAACTACTTAGTTAAATAAAAGGATATAAACACGTTATGTTTATACTAGTTCACTTGAGAATCTCTCAAGTTAGTCTAGTCCACCCGCAAAGGTGATTTCGCCTCTCTCAACGAGGTCTTAATCCACTATTCAACAAAATAGTACACTGCACAAGCTACACAGCTGGTGACTAACCACAACCTCTAGAACTCACACGTCCTAGACTTCTCAAGTAATCCAACCACACAGGTCTTACTCAAGGCACAACCTCTAAGACACTTGTACAAGACTTCTCAAGAAATCTAATCACTGAGACTCTCTTAAGGAATACAACTTTAAGTTCAAACATAATGAGTTTACAGAGAATTGCTTCTTATCAAGCTAATAATGTAAACAAGCTTTTAGATCAGAAATAATTTAAGAAAGAATGGAGATGGAAAGTAATGTCGTTGTTCGCTTGTGTATCTTTCTTTAAGTTTTTGAGCTTCCTTTTATAGCCGAGTGAAAAGAGCCATTGAAATGAAATCATGATAGCTAGGTAGGCTTACGGCTTGGAAACGTGAGGACAGGTACAAAATCTTCTACATGCAGTGCGTCCAGTCTGTATCAGATTATTTTGTTATTTCGCACAGTCTTCGAGAATTTTAACGTTGTAATGTGGTACAGCTGTACAATGTGGCAGTTTTTCTTGGCTTCTCAACATCAGAGGCTTTTTGTGAGCGTGAGTAATAAGGGAAAAGATTTTATTGTTCTTGTGATTATCAAGTCTTCGAATCATCAGCTCTGCGCTTCCAGACTCTTCGGAACTTGTCATTTGAACCTTGTTCTCTAAATCCACTTTCTTTTATATCCAGAGGCTTATGATGTTAATTTTGATGAAGCATGAGTGGAATCTTTATAGCAGAATATCTGATGCTTCAAGTCTTCCGTTGATTGAAGAAGTCCATTAGGAATCAGTCTTCAGAACTTCAGTACTTGGTCTTTTAAGAGCGTTATCCTTTTCAGCTTCAAGTCTTCCGAATCTTCAGAGCCTGTCTTCAGAGTCTTTAAAACTTCTTGTTTGAAAATCGTAAGGCTTCAGCAATTTTGACTTTGTTTCATCAGAACCCTTGTCTCATCTTCGAATTGAGTTCTTGTTCTTCGAAGCATCTTTCATTAAGCATTGTGCCAGTTTATGGAAGCAGAACCTGTTTGCTAGGTTCTTACACATAACAACGTTAGTTGCACAAAATTGTTCATGCAAATATTCATTTGTTATCATCAAACCTTAGAGATAATATTGCAGAACCAAATCTTGTTCTCACAGTTGAGGCATTGAAGGATTCGAAGTGGGTGAAACCAATTAATGAGGAACTAAAGTCCATCGAAGTCAACAACACTTGATCACTTGGCAAATTACCTCAAGACAAGAAGGAAATTGATGTGAAGTGGTTATACAAGGTGAATTTGAATCCCAAAGGAGAAGTAACTCGATACAATGCAAGAATTGTAGCAAAAGGATTTCTTCAGAAAGAAGGAATTGACTTCGACGAAGTTTTTGCACCTGTTGCTAGGATCGAAACAAGCATGTTGGTTGTTGGTATAGAAAACATGAACAACTGATAGGTATTTCAAATTGGTGTGAAATATGCATTTTTGAATGGCCCCTTAGATGAAGAGTTTATGTCGTACAACTAGTTGGGTTTGTGAAACAAGGCAAAGAAAGAAAGGTGTACAGGCAGCATAAAGCCCTGTATGGACTAAAGCAAGCTCATAGAGCTTGGAATAAGTAGATAGATAACTTTCTATGGGAGAAGAAATTTGTGAAGTGCACAACTGAGCATGGAGTATATGTAAGGAGAAGTAATAGTGATTTGCTTAGACTATGTCTCTATGTCAATGACCTATTGATAACAGGAAGTTGTAAGAAGAAGATCAAAGATTTCAAACATGACCTAAGTGAGGAGTATGAAATGTCAGACTTGGGAAATCTCTCATACTTCCTTGGTATCGAGTTTTACAAGAGTGGTAGAGGTTTTATGATTCACCAAGGAAGATATGTAAGAGAAATACTCAAGAGATTTGAGATGCAAGATTGCAACCCATCTTCGACTCCAGCTGAGCCCAGAATACAACTGTCGAAGGACACAAATGAAGAAGATGTTGATCCAATGCAGTACAGCAGACTCATTAGATCACTTTGATACCTTTGTCACATAAGGCATGATCTAGCATACAGTGTGGGTATGGTAAGTAGATTCATGCAGAAGCCAAAGGTATCACACCTAGTAGCAACGAAGAAGATACTAAAATATCTGAAAGGAAATCTCGACTACGACATTTTGTTTCCTGTAGCCGATAAAGCAAAAGGATGCAAGTTAGTGGGATACACCGACTCAAGTTGGTGTAGTGATGCTGAGGATATAAAATCCACAACTGGCTATGTGTTTATGCTAGTTGGTGCACCAGTTGCTTGGAGTTCGAGAAAGGAGCGAGTATTGGCATTGTCGTCGTGCGAAGCAGAATACATAGTTGCTTTTGTCTGTGCATGTCAAGCAACGTGGATGGTGAACCTGGTCGAAGAGATTACAGCGAAGAGTTATGGAGCAATTACCATGAAGATCGACAACATGTCAGCTATCAACTTGGCAAAGAATCCAATAGCACATGGGCGAAGCAAGCACATCGAAATGAGGTTCCATTATCTTCGAGAGCAGGTAGCAGAAGGGAAGATGAACTTGGAACACTACATAAGTGAGAATCAGATTGCAAATATCATAACGAAATGAGTGCTAGTCGAAGTGTTCAAGAAGTTAAGGTCTATGATGAATATAGATAGCTTAGACACTATGAATTAGGTGGTGTGTTGATATCATAATTCCTTGTGTCGAAGCAAGTGTAGCTAGACAGAAATAAGGATGTGCCGAAATTAGACTAGTGTGTGTGTGTCGAGTTGTGTTAGATGTCGAAGTGTCGAAGCAGGTTAGTTGACACATGATTTCGACTTAGACCAAAATAGAAATTTTGAGCTTTTGTAATTTTGGGCTTTACCTTAGGGAGCAAGGTAGCTCAATTATAAATAGAGGGAGTGACCCCTATTCTTGTAATAACTTGAATTCACTGAAGTTTGCAGTTGCAAAGTGAATAAGAGAATTTCCACAGTTTGTGGGCAGAGAGAAACTCTGCAGAAAATCACCATCTTCTCTAATTTTTGTCAAATCCTAATCTTATTTCTTATTCTATTTTCTTTCTTCTTCAATTAACAATTGCTGCGCAGAATCATTCTTGGAATCAAGGTGTGATTGTTTTACTTGAGTGAAGAGTGAAGAACAAGGGATTTCAATCTGGTTGATTGAATCTTGTTCATCAAGATTGATTCGGAATTCTAAAAGTTTTTGGGTTAATTCCAACAGATATGAGATGACATTAAAGAAGTTTTACTACTAAAATCATTGTTGAATAATAAAAGTGATTGTATTCTCGCTATAGCTTCTTCTACTGAGATTCATGATGCCTTAAATGACTAGGCCCTTCAATAACTAGTTTGTTGTATTAATTGTTCCCCAAATGTAGGGAATGTAAGACAACAACAAAATAGGGAAATTGAAATCGACAGATAAATATGAACACTTTTGGAGAAGAGTGATGCACCCTATAAACGGATTGTGTAGGATCTAAAAGGTTTGGAAGGACATAAACATGTTATACTAACCAATGTTGACTCAATATTACCAATTATGCCAACTAAGATGTCACCTAAGCATATTCTTAATGTTTTTTTTTTGGAAAAATTTAGCAAAATAGACCAATTAGACTAACAAAGATGTTTTTAAAAGACTTAAAGTAAATTTATTAATTAACATACCAACATGAAACGATAAATTAAATTAACAGACCAAGAATCTAATTAAGTCAAATAATGATTTGCGAGTCAATGTGTTTTCAAAGTGACACCAAACACAAGAGAAGGAAAAATTTTGATATTCAAAATTCTAAAAATAATTGGTTTATAAAATTTTTTATTTTGAAAATGTTTAAGTTAGATGATAGAAAAAAGCAGAGAATGAGTAGTGAAATAATAGAGAAGAGAAGAGATAGAGAAATAAGCAAAAAAAAAAAAAAAACAAATAACAAAAAATAAAAGTGATAAAAGATAGAAAGATCAGACCAAAGAACTATCTTAGTTCGATCTAAACCACTTAGCCTACTCCAGTTTTCAAAAATATCTCTTTGACAACTCCACAGAAAAAATATTGAGTTTTTTACAACAAGATCAACTGAAGCAACCTTTCACGAAAATTTGAGCTTTTACATATGATCAACTCAAAAACCTTACAACAATAACCATAACTTATACACATGCTCAACTGAGTAAACTCCACCCAAATTTTTTTTTATGGTTTAGCATGCAACCTTCAAATCTTATTACAAAGAGATTATTAGAGAACTACACTCTTATGTAAACACTTTTAGCATAACACCAATATAAGAAAACTCCCAAATGAAACTTTTTACTATCTTGGCACTAAAACAACTATAAAGAAAAATTTTATAAAATAATGAGAGAACGAATGATAAAAAAAAATTTATATTAAGAAAACTAGGGCGCTTTAAAATGAGGTGAAACCTCATTCATATAGGAAAAATGTGTCTAAGGTGATGAGAATCAACAATAGAATAAAACAACTACACTAAATCTTCTTAAATAATAATGAGGGGGACCATGTAGAGAACAAAACAACTACACTAAATCCTCTTAAATAATAATAATAGAAATAAACCGATTAACATGAAAGCAAAAAAAAAAAAAACACAATAGCAAGAGCAATATAAAAGATGAGAACCAACGCAAAAAAAAAAATTTACCCCAATCGATTTAAAATGATCCACTACCAATCAAGAATTTCAACAAGAGATTACAAATGAGTTATAATAAATCGATTCTACAAGTTTATAAGAACACTTTCTTATTTCTACCTATTTGTAACACAATCTCTCATTTTTTCAACATATGAATAACTCAATCCCAATGTGTTTAAAAGTGTTACCCAATCCTTAAATAATTTCCAAAAATTAAAAAACTCTCGGAATAATAAACCTTAGAAAGTTTTCTCTTTGGCTCTCTAAGCCTCACTCTTTAGAAAAAATTTCTTATTTTTAAAAAAATGACCTAAAAACATTTAACATGCTTCAAATCTCTAGGACATGCCTCGGACCTTATGCTGCATCTCACATGTCAATTGTGCACCACACATATTTCAGAATATGTAGCATTGAGAACCAAAAATACTCGCATGTTGCACAACATCTTGTGTGCCTTAGAGATGAAGCAATGCGCAAAGGTGTCCAAATAATATTTTTCATGAGATTTCAAGGCATATACAACAAATTTTCACCTTTTAAATTAATGGTGATGTCAATTTATTTATCCACAACCTTGTTGCTTTCCCAAGCTTGAATAGTAAAATGAATTTGATTAGTTTCAAATTTTACAACTCTGCATCCATATAAATCAAAAGCCACATTATTACATTTGTCAAAGAACCTCCTAATGAAACCGAATAAAGTAACATGACCATTTTTATTGTAGTAGTTACATTTATACATATTGTATTTATAGGTCTTATTTGCATGACATATATCACAAAAACTTTTAGCATTCTTTTAGGTTCATAACCTATACAAGCTTTATTTTAGGAGGCTCTTTGACTTCTTTGCTCCAAATTTCTCTAGGTTTGTTTTCAATAACACCATCAACTAGATGTGTGAGAACAAAGACGCCATTTTTTATAGGAGTCTATATATCATAATTAGTCTCCTCTATAAATATTAGTATATTCTCTTTCTAATGAGAATACCCCTCTTTATTGAAGGATGAAGGTCTGTTTATTGAACTGTTTGAAGTTATTCATACCTCATGAGATGATTACTCTTATAATGAGAGTTAGGCTCTGATGCCATTTATTGAACAAGCGAATCCAAACACCAGAAGGGGGAGAGGTAAATAAATATTTGGTTCTTAAAAACTAATTTACAAAATGATTGATTTTAAGAAGAGAGTAGAAACATATATTAAGAATAGAAAAAGATAAAAGATAGAAAGTAAAGAGGTAGATCTTAGAGATACAACACTAGCATATTATATTGGTTCAACCATAAACCACACAACATACTCCAGCTTTCTAGAGTTTCTTCTTGAGACTTCGACTATCAACAACTTGAGCTTTTACACAGGTTCAACCCAACAACCTTACACCAATTTTTTTTTATAAACTAGATTACAACCTTCATGTCTATTAAAAAAGCTCAAGAGGACTAAATTCTCAGGTAAACAAATTTAACACACCAACAGAAAAACCCAACATTCAAATTAAGCATTTCACTCTCTAAACAACGTTTTGATTGATGGGAAAAAAATACATGCAAATCCGCCTAGGTTGGATAGAGGGTCGGTAGCGGGATTGAGGAAAGATGTTCAAGGTTTCAAAGAAGCAATGAATGTTAGGGCGGCTCCTCCTTTATTCAGAGCTTGTAGAACGATGAAGAAGGTTGACGGATCTATTTCGTTTGCGGATGTTCTAGTTAATAAGTCTATAAAAGAACCAGATGATAAGGGGTTAAGCATCAGATCAGCTTTGCATCTAACTATGATTTTAGAAAAGATTGAACAAGGCATACGTTGGGACGATCATCTGTTCGGGTTTGTCGTATAATGTGAAGATGTACTTCGAATGCGAGGGCTTGTTTTCTATTAAAATAACGCCGTTGGGATCGAATTTGTGTTTGCTTGAAGAGTTGGATGATGGGGCTTTGAAAGATCTTGTCGAGGGGGGTGGCTCATGGTGGAAACAGTGGTTCACTGAAATTGGAAAATGGAGCACGAAGGAGGTGGATGTCGATCGTATGTTATGGGTCAGAGTTTTTGGTATACCATGCAACGCATGGTGTCTGGAGTTTTTTGAACTGATTTCCAATTCGTTTGGCTCTTTTGTTTGTACTGACGAGACATCTCTAAAAGGCTTATCCATGGATATGGCTAGATTTTTGGTGAGGGTTCCTCTTGGTTTCAAACTTATGGATTCAATAGAGGTTGAGGTGGACGGCCAGCCTTTTACCATTCAGCTGCGAGAAGATTTCGACGGTCAGTGGCGAAGTTCGAATCCGTCTGTTAAAAATAAAAGCAGCGTGGAAGATTCTTCTGGTTCGGAGAATATGTGGTGTCTGGTTGATTTCGAAGGAAATGAAGAAGATGACATCGCCGGTGAGGAGCTGGAAGGAACGCCGTTTAGTCCAATGGATAAAAAGAAGAATCATGTTAGTAGCTGTGAGATAGGGGTAGAGGGATTAGGTGTAAAAGCTGGTTTTTTTGGAGAGGCAGGAAAAATTCAGACTGATATTGATGGTTTGGTATGTAAAGTGGACGGTGTGTTTGACGTGGCAGTGGGGAATTGCATGAAAACACCTTTTTCTTATACCGAGGGGATAAAAGGCAACTGCAGGGATACCGTAAATACTGTTTCTACTTTTATTAGTAGTAGGGATATAAGTGGTCCTATGTTGGGTACTACTGAAGGGGCAGAGGATTCTAGGAAGGGTGGGGCCAGGAGATTCAAATTTAATTGCCTTAAAAAAATGAAATATAGAAAATGGTATGGTACTCACGGTGTTTTAGGAGATTTAAAGATTAAGAATGGAAAAAGTAAGAGATTTTTGCACCCCTCCACTTTGGCTTCGGTTTCGGATCCTATAGGATCTTCGGATTTTAGTAGCAGGGAGAGTATCCCAAAGGGGGTAACGCCTTGCTCGATGAATTTGCCTTTGGTTAAGTATCATTGTGAGAATTCGGAGGCGTCTGATATTTTTCGTTGTAATTCGAATTTGTGGAAGAATCTTGAAACTAACGTAGGCGGTAAGCTGTTGGAGGCAATTTCCAGATTTGGGTGGTGGTTGTGGATAAAAAAAGGGACTATAAGAAGATGATAGATGAATTGGAAAAGATGGACAAGAATAAATCAATAGTAGAGAAGGCGAAACTAATTGTGTTGCAATGATTATTGGATCTTTCAACATCAGGGGGGAGGAAACTCGTTGAAGAGGAAAAGAGTTAGTCAAGTTATAAAAAAAGGGAGGGCAGATATCTTTCTAATACAAGAAACTAAGTTAGGCTCAATGTCGAAAAAGGTAGCTAGAAGCTTCTGGCCTAAGGAGGAAATCGGGTGGATGTCTTCTTGCGCAGAAGGGTTTTTCGGTGGTTTACTTATTCTTTGGAAGGCTAACGAAATGGAGGTTTTATGTAGTTTTAAAGGTGAGGGTTTTGTCGGTATTAAAGTTTGTTGGAGAGAATCTTGTTACTATGTGGTGAATATTTATTCCTCTTGCGACATGAGGAGTAAAAGGATATTATGGAAGAACCTTTTGGACCTGAAATCTAAATTTTCGGATGGGGAGTGGTGTTTGGGGGGAGATTTTAATGCTATTTGCAACTCGGGGGAGAGGAAGGGAATGACCGTTAGTAGTCGTAAGAGCGAGATGAAAGAGTTCTCGGAATTTATTGTGGATTGTGAGTTGTTTGACGTTCCATGTAAAGGGAAGAAATTCACGTGGTATAGTGGTGATGGATGTTCGATGAGTAGATTAGATTGTTTCTTGTTATCGGAAACGGTCATTGATAGATGGAAAGTGAGTGGTCAATTAATTGGTTCGACGGACATTTCCGATCATTTCCCGGTGTGGTTAGTAGTGGATTCTTCGGATTGGGGTCCTAAACCTTTCATGTTTAATAATGAATGGTTCACCAATAAGAATTTCATTTCTTTTGTTGAAAAGGAATGGAGTAAGTTGCAAGTTGTAGGGAGGGGTGATTATGTTCTTAAAGAAAAACTTAGATTACTTAAAAGTAGCCTAAGAAAATGGAACTTGGAGGTTTTTGGTAAATTCGATTTGGAGATTGAGGATTGTGTGAGGAAGATTAATAAAGATTACGAGAGGGCGGAGGAGAGTATTGGTTTGGTGGGGCACAATTTTATTGAGGATAGGAAGAAATTGTCTAGTCGCTTTTGGATGAACATGAGAATTAAGGAGAACATGCTCATTCAAAAGTCCAAATTAAAATGGCTTAATGACGGAGATATTAATAGTCGTTATTTCCATTGTGTTATGAAGGAGAGAAGAAGGCGTAATCATATAGGGTCCATCAATACGGATAGTGGTGTTTTGGTGTCGGTTAAAGAGGTAAAGGAGGAGGTGAGGAATCATTTTGCCAACAAGTTTGTGGAGGTAAATAGGGAGAGACCTATTTTGGAAGGAATTCCTTTTAAAGAGCTTAGTCATGAGGAAAGGGAGGGGCTTGAAAGATCATTTACGGAAGAGGAAATCAAAGAGGCGGTTTGGAGTTGCGATGGTAACAAGAGCCCGAGTCCGGATGGGTACTCCTTTACATTCATTAAGAAGTATTGGTTTTTTATTAAAGACGATTTCATTAGATTTTTCACAGCTTTTCATGAAGGTGGATTGTTGTCTAAGGCAATTGTGTCTTCTTTTTTGACTTTGATTCTGAAGCGCGGGAACCCTTTGGGGTTGGACGATTATAGACCTATTTGTTTGGTAGGTTGCCTTTACAAAGCTTTGTCCAAGCTTTTAGCCGCTAGATTAAAGAAGGTCTTACATTCTTTAATTTCTCCGTCTCAAAGTGCTTTTGTTCCGGGAAGACAATTACTTAACGGAGTTTTGGTGGCTAATGAGGTAGTGGATTACACTCACAAGGAGAATAAAGCTTGCACTCTTTTCAAGGTGGATTTTGAGAAAGCCTATGACAAAGTAAGTTGGAATTTCCTTAGGTTTATGATGAGAAGTATGGGGTTTGGGGATGTGTGGATGAAGTGGATGGAGGCTACTATATTTTCTAGTAAGATGTCCGTTTTAGTGAATGGTAGTCCAACTAGTGAATTTGTAGTGTAGCGGGGTCTAAGACAAGGTGATCCCCTTTCTCCTTTTCTCTTTGTTATGGTGGCGGAGGGGTTAACGGGATTGGTGAAGCGATCGGTGTGTAATGGGGAGTTCGCCAGTTTCGAAGTAAATGGGAAATGTTTTATTGATATACTTCAATTTGCGGATGACACTCTCTTAGTGGGAGACGGAAGTTGGAAGAATCTTTGGGCTCTTAAAGCGGTTCTCCGCAGATTTGAGTTGGTTTCGGGTTTAGGGATAAATTTCCATAAGAGCAAATTTATAGGTATTAATGTCCCGCCTAATTTTCTTGAAGCCGATACTTCATTTCTCTCTTGTAGATCGGAGCCGAAAGAATTTACTTTTCTTGGCATTCCTATTGGGTCTAATCCGAGGAAGTTATCTTCTTGGGCGTTTTTGGTGGATAAGTTTGAAAAAAGATTATCTTGTTGGCATGGTAGATTCTTGAGTTTCGGTGGTAGAATTACGCTTCATAAATCGGTGCTCAATAGTTTATCGATTTTTCACCTCTCGTTCTACAAGGCCCCGGTGAAGATTAGGAAAGAGATCATCAAAATCCAAAGTGGTTTTCTTTGGGGCTGCATGAAAGAAAAGAGGAAAACACATTGGATCAATTGGGATTTTCTCTGTAGGCCCTTAGATAAAGGTGGCCTTAATTTGAAAAGGATTGGCGATTTCAATATGACCCTTCTCAACAAGTGGAGATGGAAAATTCTGGTTGGATCAGAAGATTTGCGGTTCAAATTATTACAAGCTCGGTATGGGGATATAAAGATGTTGATGTCGGATCGGGGAGCTAGTATGCCTCGAGGTAAGTCTTCATCTACTTGGTGGAAAGACATATTATCTCTTCCGAAACAATATCCGGAAGATGTTTTCAATGATAATTGCTCTTTTGTTGTTGGCAATGGTTACTCCACTTCTTTTTGGAGTGTTAAGTGGACTGGAGTGGACAATTTAAAGGCAATGTTCCCGCGGTGTTACGAGGCCTCCAAGCTTAAGCATGTGGCTGTCGCGGCATTAGGAGGGTGGGTGGAAGGGGAGTGGGTGTGGGGTGATTTGGGTATCAATATGGTGGAGGGTAGTGTGGTGGAAGTTAATACGGCGTCTAATTCCGGAAATGGAATTTCTGTTTTTTCTAACGTTTTGCATGCAGGTATGATTAACGAGGTGGATCCTACCTTTATCCATGAGAGTGCTACTGAGGATATTACGGCTGCTGCTGTTCAGGTGACTGGGGATGATGCAGTTATTGGTGATGTTTTTGACAGGAGCAGCTCTCTGCATAACTCCTGCGGTTACGAAGCTGTTGTTCCGATTTTTCATGGTTTTCAGCAGGTTTATTGCTCTGCTCGACAGCAGGATATTTTTGTGGAGATGCAGCAGGATTTTAATGCTGTGTTGGAAGTGCGTAGCAGAGATGAGTTAAGGAATTCCAGGCAGCAGGTATCTGATCAGTATCAGAGGGATTTTCTAGAGCAGGGGGAGTCCTCGTCGATGCATTCTCGGCAGCATAACTTTGAGCCGGCTGGTTTGTTTTATTCTGTTACTGCTGTTAATGGTTTGGACTCGCACTCATCGTTGCTTTCTCGGCAGCATAACTATGAGCCGGCTGGTTTTTCTTATTCTGTTCCTGCTGTAAATGGGTTGGACTCGCTGAGGACGGTGTTGGTGAGGTCCAAGCCGGTGATGAATGTTGAAGACCAGGTTGTGTGGTTAAAGGGTGAAGGGGATTCGTTCTCGGTTAATTCTTTTTATCGGTTAACTAACGGGTTTCGCATTCCTTTTGGACCGGATAATAGGGATGACAGGGCATTGATTTTGGTTTGGAAAGCGGTGGCTCCTCTTAAAGTTAGGGAGTTCGGATGAAGGTGTTTTCTCAATAAATTACCGACGAAAGATTTGTTGGATTATAGAGGTATTTTACCGTTATCTAGTGATAAATTGTGTGTTTTTTGCAATTCTTCCAATGAAACCTTGCTGCACTCTTTATTTACTTGCCCGATTGCTAATCTTATTTGGAGGGAGGTGGCGATTTGGATTGATATACCGGATATGGTGGGCTCTACTCCCATGAGTAGTTTCTTGTGTTGGTTCGCTTTTTGTAAATCTAAGTAGGTCAAGGTTGGTGGAGAAGGAAGCATTTGGTTGGCGGTTTGTTGGAACTTGTGGAATCTAAAAAATGACATCATTTTTAAGAACATAAGGTGGAATGTGGTTGATATAGTTTGGTCGGTTAAGTTTTCGGCCTGACGTTGGTCTTTTATTGGAAATATTACCCATCCCAAATGTAATTTGTTTGAGTTCGACAAAGACCATTTGTTTTACTTGTCTTAACTTTCATTTGGTAGGTAATCTCTTCGTTTTCCCGAGCACGGTTTTCGCTCTGTTGTAATCAGGTTTGAGTACCATTTGTACTCGTATCAATATATATATCTCTTGCCTTTTAAAAAAAAATCATAAAATATTTAAAAAACTTTAACTAGCAATAGCACATTACATGAAACCACAAAATATTCCCTAGGCCTTAAAGAAGCAAAGTAAAAGAATGACATTCATACTTAACAAAAGAAATATACATTAGACTGCCTCCAAATATGCATTTCTAAATTCTAAAAATAATTTTGGTTTTTTATTAGCGTGGGGAAGAATGCTTAGAATAACTTAAGCAATTCCTATTATTTAGCAAATTTTGGTATGCTCTTTCTATTTTATCTATTCTAACTTGTCCTGTCGTTGGACGAGCTTAAGCATGGTGTACATAATTTTATGTCACTTTTAAGTCAATGTCTCCTATGCTCGTCCCGTTCTGTTTTTTTTTTTTCTTTTCAATCAAGTAAAAATTTCTGATCTACCCCTTCTACTTTATTTGGAGTTTACAATTTATTAATATTTTACAATAACTGTGCTATGCAACGTATTATCTTGACAGTAATTTATTTCTAACACAATATAAGTGGGATGGGGGGTTAAAGGAAAGAAACCAAGTAGGAAGGTGGAAAATCCAATTGGTGTGTTAGTGGTTGCACATATGAAAAGCACAAAGAAACAAAGCATTTCAAAATGGACCTAAGGCACCAAACCCTTTAACAAATTATTAAAAATCTACAAAGCAAAACATCGACATGGATTTTTGAAAGAGTCGGTAACGCAACTCTTGTATAGGAAAAGAATCTGAATTTGGTTTTTGGAATTGTCCATTTGAGAGAGAAAAAACATAGTTAAAGTGGTATTAGGAAAGAAATGTAGAAAAAAAAACTAATAATAGGGGATACGATTACTATGCTTGTGCTAATCATCTTTCATATGTCACCTTCGAATATTGACTCATTAGATTGAATTCAATAATGCACCTAATAATTTGCAACACTTTTTATCCACATGTATATGGTCAAAAGAAGTTGATTAAAGAATATATATATATATATATATATATATATATATATATATATATATATATATATATATATATATATATATATAATACATTGTTTTCACTGACGACATACTGCCATTTAACTCTTCGTAATTAATCATGAATTATAGGATCGACTATGAGGATGTGTAAAATGAGATGAATAGAATTGATTCCTGTAATTAAATAGAATTTTTTATAAATAAAATTTTTTATAGTTTGCTTTACAATTAAATGTGATTAACTTGTGCTACCTACGCGTGACTTAGTTGGTGGTAAAAGTTAGGCTGCTTGAGTGTAATCTGAGTTGACGGTGAATGTTTTTCATTGTAAGAGTCAATTTCCTTGGCTAGTTAGGAATAGGTACATGTTCCAAGCGTCTTTTTTACTACTCCGTTTGAATTTTAGAGTTTCGGATATGCTTTAGAAAAATGTATATGTATAGATAAATTAACAATTTTGTCTTATTTTTTTAAAAAGCAAATACTATATATAGATAAAAGGCACTAAAGACCAAAAGTATAAAACGACAGGCCAAAAGAAGAAAAGAAAATTCAAAGTAAGGCAAAACGAAACCGCCTAACAAAGAACATGATAGAGCTCCCCAAACAAGAATAAGCTGCTAAGAGCATTACCGATCTCCAACAGAACAACAAAAACACACTAAGTTGAGGATGAAGACACCCAAGTTGTTATTGGCTCAGATGTAGGATAGGATTCTCAAATCAAGTCGAAAAAATACAAGAGTTATTCACAGTCCTACCAGCATACCATTTCCAAGCCAGAAAAAAGGCTCATGTCTTCCACGTTCTTAATTGTCACCAATTTACTTGAGAAAACTATATCATTATGAATTTTTCAAATTGGCCAAATTACAATAGGGAAAATCATAAACAAACCCCCTAATCTTAGAAAAAACTAAACTCCAACTCAACCACCTGAAAATCCTGTACAATACAACCATTACTACATCACAAGACATAAAACATGAGAGGATAACTCAAGATTCTCTTAATAGAAAGGGAAAGAGGCATTCCCCGATACTAGGGTGATCCCCCTCTTAAGAAGGTTCTCTCTGGTAGGAGTTCGGTTTTACCGGAGATGCTAGGAAAATATAATTACTTTATATGGGGCTCAACCCCTCTAAATACTACATAAGAACCAAATCCACAAATGAGACCTGGTGATCTTTAGGAAACTCTTGGGTGAGAAGGAAAGAGTACACGAAGGCCACATAATAAGAACCATCTTTAAAAAAGCGCCACCACCACATATCAAGCTGAGAGGGAGAAATAAAATACATTTTCACCAAGAAAAGATCAAGTATCAACACCTACTCATGCTTAAAGAGACGTTATATTCTTCACTTAAGATCCCAAACCCATAACTGACCATCCCACCTACCCACCTCCCACATTGAACAGTCTTTCTGCTCAAAGATAGAAAATAGCCTAGGAAACCTAAATCTAAGAGGAATATCCCTAACCCAGGGATCTTTCCAGAATGAAGTGAGAATATCAGTGAAGATGAGAAAAACACAAGAAGGGGGGGTTGAATTGTGTTAGCTTTTTTTTTCCTTTTTTAAAATAGAATTATCAGATTTTGAACACAAAGTCAAGAAATTGACACTGATTTAAGTGTTTGCAGTAGATAAAAACTAATTCAAAGTTAAAGAGTGGAAGAAAGAGAGAAAAAACATATTTATCTTGGTTCCTCCCGTAAAAAAAGAGTAGTCAGTCCCCTTGCACTTCAAAGGAATTTTACTATAATCACAACTGATTACAAATGCTCAAGCCCATAAGAAAGAGACTTTCAATGCTCAAACATACAAGTAAGAGAATTCTAATGCTCAAGCACTCAAAAAAAGACTTCAGATGCTTAAGCACACAAGCAAGATACTTCTAAAAATCTAGCTTACATAGAAAAAATTGTTTGTTTCTTACACTTGATATACAATCAGAGGTGTAAATAAAATAGAATTCAATAAAACTCTTTAAGACTTATGAATTTCTAAGATATAAAAATGATAAAAAATTCTAAGCTAAAATTGTGTTTTTTTTACAGAGTAACAACTCTTTTTATTGTCAAAGGTTAGTTGGTTTTCTTCAAGTCTTCAACTTCTTATATAGAGAGATAGAAAAGAGTTATTGAAGAGAAGAGTTATCACAAATAAATCTTGGAGAAGCTTGATCATAATATTGGAATATTAGTTTATAAGGTTAATCCCTTTGAAAGATATTTGAAATCCTTTGCTTCAAGAGGAATTATTAGTTACATCACAATAGTTTGTGTAGATCTTTATTTAAATCTTTACATGATCATAAGAAGACAAGTTTCTCTCTGAGTCTGAAAGGGACATATCAGAGTCTTCTCGATCCTTGCGTTGACTGACCGTAGAGTCTGATAATGACCTATCAGAGTCTTCATGATCCTTGCATTGATTGACCTCTGAGTCTGAGAAATTAAAGAGGTTAACTTTCTTCAAAGTATGGTCTTCAGATGTTGACCTCCTTCAGATTCTGAGTCTTCAGAGTCTGGTTCTCAAGTCTTGCTCTTTCACATTCTAGATCTTTTATTTTCTCTTTAAATGTTCATTTTTAGTACCAAAAATGACTTTATATTAGAATTTTTGTCTATGGTCCTGCACACTTGAACATATGTTAGTATACCCAATTGTTCTTTAAATATTTTGTTATTATCAAAACCTTTGAGGTATAGTACAAACCAATTTTGTTCCAACAATCAGATCTAATTTTCTTAAGCATACTATCTTGAAACCAATCTAAAGGGCCTCCCCTTTGGCTTCTAGAAGAGACACCCCTCTCCACTAAGGATACATAGATTGAAGGAACATAACTATATCTCCCAAGATAAAAGAGATCAGAGTAACTCAATATCTAATAGATAAAATATCTCTCCAAATTCCTTAAGCACCCAAGATTAGCTGCCACTTCTACCTACCCAAACAACCAAGTTAACCTCCTGAAGTTTGCAGACCCCAAGACCTCCAAGTTTATTGGGCTTACACATATCAGGCTAACTAACCAAAGAAATCTTAGAACCCCTTCTAGCTCTACCTGAAAGATATTTCCTTTGAATTTTCACAATATTCTCCTAAACCTTTACATACAACTTTAAGAAAGACAAAAAGAAGATAGAAATGACATTAAGAACATAATTGAGAAGGACCACTCTCCATCCTAAGGACGTATACCTAATGTTGGACAAGTGACTTCAACCACAATTCGAGGGGGGGGGGGGGGGGGGGTTGAATTATGGTATTTAAAATTCGTGATTAATTTAAAAGTGTTCTTATTTAAAACAACACTTTTTGTTAGTATTTAAAATGATCAGATAAAAGCAGCGGAAAGAAATAAAACAACATTGTAAATAACAGACATTAAAGAGCTAAGGTTAGATATATGAAGCTGAGATTTATACAGCCTCGTCCAAATGTTATCCTACTACTGTCCCTAAGATATCTTCTTTAGAATTTTAATAATAATCTTGAACTTTTACAAAATATGCCCACAAAACTTCGTTACAAGTGTATCGATAACTTTTACACTAGATTATCTCCCCAACCACACAAGAGCTTTTCCAAGGGATGAACTCACAAACCAAGTAAAGATTTTACCAGCTAATATCAATAACCAAACATAAACTTTATTGGTCTAAGCTCTATATCCAAACAAATATGATCACTGGTTTATCTCTATAACAAAATTAGAACCATAAAGAGAATCTCACTCTTGAAACAAAGAATGGCACAACACCAGTACAACACTTTCCTCAGAAGTAATTTTCACTCATAAGGCACTAAGACATCTTTGGTGAAAGAGAAATAATACAGAGAGATGAAGAGAGTGATAAAATAATAAGAAATAGGAAAACTCAGAATTCTAGTGTCATTTTGAATGAGGAGATACCTTCTTTATGTAGAAGAAAATAAAGATAAAAAAGGAAACAATCCATGAGAATAATTAATGGAATAATCGATTAGGCTAATCAATTATTCGCCCCCAAATAATCGATTGTTCAAGCCACAAATGGAAGATTTTTATAGTTAGTCGTTACCAATCATTAAGAGACTGTATAAATTTATTTTAGACTCAACCAAGAGAAAATAATCGATTAGATGATTAAGGATAATCAATTATTTAGTTATGATATGCCTTCCAATTAATCATACAATCCCCTAATTAGTTAACTAAGTCTTAAAATGATTTTTGGGTGATTTTATAAAATAAAGATAGGCCTTTAAAATATTTTAGGTGTGTGTGAGTTTGATTATTATCTTAGGAGTTACTCACTTACTTTCACAAGACTCTGGTCACTGAGACAGACACAACCAAACGAGCTTTCACACTTCCTCTCTTTCATAACTATCAAGCTTTCAAGTTTCTTTTCCAGATACACTAATCATATAAGCACTTCACTAGAACCTTAAATATTTTACTTGATGAAGCTTGAGATATATTCAAGTTAATTACCATCATCAAAGACTTGGAAATATATCACCACCAACTTTAACAAGCATCAACATCGTTGTCATTAAAATACCAGGATTGTCAAATAAATTGAGATTATTAGCTCAATACCTGCAAGCACATAGATCCACATTATCCCCATTTTTTATGATGACAATACATATCTTAATGAAGTGGTACAAGATAAAACAAAGAAATAAATTTTGAAGTGGTTAAAATCCCCGTCACATGAGAAAAGAGTATACAATACTCCTCTTGAGAGTATATCTCCCCCCTTTGTCATAATAAAAAAGGCGGGACATAATAAAACACATATATCACATATAAATTTAGAGAAAGGAAGCAATTAACATATTAATCCATCTATGATTGATATAAAATTCCTAATTCAATTCTTATAAAAAAAATAAGTTTTTCTTAGAAAGAGGCTTAGTAAAAATGTCTATGGGTTGATTAGATGAGGATACAAACTCAAGTACACATTCCTATTTTTCAACATGATCCCTAATAAAGTGGTGCATAACCTCAATGTGTTTAGCCCGAGGTTGAAGTATCCATTTTTTGGTGAGGTTTATTGCTCTAGTGTTATTGAATATTATTTAGACATCTCTAATATTAACACTTTAATCACTTAGTTGTTGCTTCATTCATATAATATGCAGGAAACAACTACCTGCAACAACATATTTATCCTGAGTTTTGGAGGGCGTGACACTTGCTTATTTCTTGGTATGCCAAGAGACAAGTGAGATCTTACGTAAGTGACACGTATTGCTTGTACTTTTCCTATCCAATTTACACCCAACCTAATGAAAATCGGTGCACCCAACTAAGTCACAATCCGCTCCCCTAGAGTATTATAAACTCGTTTGTTGTGTGTCAATGAGATATCTCACATTGCCTTTGACTGCACTGAGATATGATTATTTCGGGGAAATCTTGAAAACGAGCAGAAAGAAACACATATCATACATTATGTCAGGATGAGATGTAGTGAGATAAAGGAGGGAGCCAACCAAACTTCGGTATTTGTTTTCCTCTATTGGTTTCCCCTTCTCGTCGTTGTCTAGATTGCATGAGGTTCCTATTAGAGTTTCTATAACTTTGGTTTTTTACATGTCAAACCTGTTTATAAGCTCCCATCAATAATTTGATTGATTGATGAAGGTTCCTTCCGTAGCTTGATGGATTTGAAGCCCTGGGAAGTATCAAAGCTCCCCCATTATTGATTTTTCAAACTCATTCTACTTCATTTTAGAAAAGTCCTCGCACAAAAATTCGTTAGTATCACCGAAGATGATACCATCAACACAAATCTAAACTAGTAAAATGTCATGCTCAATTTTCTTCATTAAAATATATTATTAACTTTTCCTCTTTGAAACTTGTTTTTAAGCAAAAACTTGCTTAGACGACCATGCCACGCTCTAGGAGCTTGTTTTAAACTATATAAAAATTTCTTAAGTTTAAAAATATGATCAGGAAAAATTTAGTTGATAAAACGTAGAGGTTGATCAACAAATACTTCCCCCTGGATGTAACCGTCCAAGATCAAACGCTTTACATCCATTTGAAATAGTTTGAAATTCATGATGTAGAAAAATTCTTATAATAGCCTTACAGAATCTAATTTAGCTACAGGAGCATATGTTTCATCGAAATATATGTCTTCCTATTGATTTTTTCCTTTCACAACAAGTCTGGCTTTGTTTCTCAAAATATTGCCATCTTCGTCCAACTTATTGAGAAATACCCAACGAGTAGTTATCTCTTGATTAATTGAAGCTTTGGGAACAAGTTCCCAAAAGTTATTTTGTTAAAATTAATTTATATACTTTTCATGGTAAGAGACCAATGTTCATCAATTAAAGCCTTATCAATTCCTTTTGGCTCAATTTTGAAACAAAGGTCACAAAGTTACATACCTTGTTAAGGGAATGTCGAGTACTAACTCCCATGGAAATATATCCAATGATATTCTAAATAGAATAGTACTTGGTTTTCCTCCACTCCCTTGGAAGAGTTTGATGATCTACAACAATTTCCTCATTTAGATCTTGAACATGTTATTAATCTAAAGCTTGATCTTGACTTTGTTACACATCTTGATCCTTTTCTTTTAGGTTTGTCTTTTCAATAATACCTACACAATCAACAACCTCTACTTCTACAAATTTAGGGTCAGTTTCATCAAAAGTAACATGAAAAAAATTCATCTTGAGTCAAGTTTCTTTTGTTAAAGACTCTAAAAGCTTTGATCTAAGAGAAATATCCTATGAATGTGCTTTCATCAACTTTGCATCAAATTTTTCGAGGTTATCCTCCCCATTAATAAGGATAAAAAATTTCACCCAAAGACATGTAAATGAGAAATATTATGTTTTCTTCCTTTATATAGATCACAGGGCGGCCGCTTTAGAGTTGGTCTTATCAAGACACAATTCAAAACATTGAAAGAAATGCTTGCTACATCAGCCCAAAAGTATTTTGAAAGATTTGTCTCATTGAGCATTGTCCTCGCAAGCTCTTCTAGAGATATATTTTTCCCCTCTACTACCCCATTTTGTTGAGGAGCTCATGGAATGGAAAAAGTATGTGGAATACCGTTCTCGTTACAAAATATTTTTGATTCCTCATTTTGGAATTCTCCACTGTGATCCTTCTAATGGATGTAATGCTTAATACATTTTTGTTCTAGATAACGTTGGCTAGTTTTTGAAAGGCAATAAACACATCTCTTTTCTGAGATAAGAATAATGTCCAGGTGTAGCGAGAGTAGTTACGCACAACTACAAAGGTGTAGACAATATCACTAAGACTTACACTTATAGATGGACAAAAAATCCATTTGGAGTAGTTGGAAGGGTCACTATGTGGAGACTATATATATATATATATATATATATATATATATATATATATATATATATATATATATATTTTTTTTTTTTTTTTTTTTTACTTTAAAAGAGGCCCTTTCTTGCTTACTCTTTTGGCACACTTCACATAATCTTTTATTTTTGAAATGCAAGTTTGGTAGACTGACTTCGAAATCCTTGCAACCCAAATTATTTAAGTGGTCAGCGTGGATGTGAGCTATCCTCCTCTTCCATTACCAAGATTCATCCTCTTTACTTAGGAGACATACATAATTTGAAGGAATTTTATTTAAAATCACTGTGTAGATATTTCCACTTCTTTAGCTTGTAAATAGAGTTTCATTTGATTTCGATTCTATAACCTTGCATATAGAAGAATGAAAGGTTATATCGTTAGCTTTGTCACATATTTGACTTATACTAAGTAAATTATGTTTGAAACCTGTCAACCAAAAGAACTTCCCCAATTGTTGGATTGGGGGACTTACTGATGATACCAAAATCTAAAATCTTTCCTTTATTATTGTAACCATAAAAGACAAAATGTCTCTTCTTAGGAGTGAAGGAAGAGAATAAAGTACCATTATCGGTCATATGCTTTGAGCAGTTGCTATCAAAGTACCATTTAGCCTTCAAAACTATAAAGCATTCCTTCAATAAAAACTCAGGTTGTAACTTTAGGTATCCATACCATTTTAGATCCTTTACTATTAGTTCCACAAATATTAAGTGCTAGATTTTATATCAAAAACACAAGGATGCAATGAGGGATAAGTATTTTTCATTTTGCGCTCACAATAATTTTTATAAAAGTATGAAGAATGATGTCCTTGTTTTCCCTCATGACTCTTTTTAATGAAACCGAACATAGCAATACGACAATTTTTATGACATTAATTACATTTTAAGGTTTTGTAATGATATTTAGATTTAGAATTACAAATATTACTAAAGTTCTTACTATTATTCTTGGGTTTATAGCCAAGATCGACTTTCTTGTAGGAAGCTGTTTGGTATTCTAACAAAATATTCCACTTGTCTTTTCCTTTGGTAAACTTGCAAATTATTTTTTGAAGATCACAAATTTCATTTTTCAAAGTTTCACACTTATTACACTTGACAAGTTCATCTAATTATTTGTTAGAAGGGGAAGAATTTTGAACTAGATCGTTTTGTCTCTCCCTATGATTTTTTATTTCTTCCAACAAGTTTTTATTTTTTATATTAAAGGGAAGAAGTAATATCCTTAGAGATAGAGAAAATTTGTTTTAATTTACTTGTTTATTTTGTTAGCTTCTTACAAATGCATAATAGATCTTGATAAGAAAAGGAAAAGGATACCTGCTGATCTTGATGATTTGCCATGAGAAAGATGTTGACGTCTTTATCATCTGAGTACTTCATGTCATTATCATCCCACATGATGTAAGCCTTATTTCCTTTTTTATAATGTTTCTTAGATTTCTTTTGATTATGATTTACCTTTTCTTCCTAAAAGTCAGTTTGGTCTGACATGCCCTTTATTTTCACATGGATAACATATAGGAGTGAATGAAGTATTTTCTTCACTTTATGTTGCTCCTCTTGTTGTTTTTCTAATGCTTTAAGAATTATCTGAAGTTTTGCACCATGAGTGATATGTCACAATCGAAATCATTATCTTTGGCTTTAAGAGGTAGACTTTTAATCTTATGCTCTCTTTCCTCACACATAATAAGCCTTTTTTAGATCCTTCTCATATTCTTCATTCATTACAAGACTTATTTAGATCCTTATCATGTTCTTTCCCATGCTCTTATTCTCTCCATGTGTGTGCGTGTGCGTGTGTATGTGTGTGTGTGTGTGTGCGTGCGTGGATGTTCGTGTGTGTGTGTGTGTGCGTGTGTGTGTCTATGTTTGTGTGTGCGTGTGTACGAGAGTGTGCGCGTAACGCCCCGATTTTGATTATTCCAATTTAGTTGAGTCCTTTATTTAATTGAATGTTAAATTATTCTATTTATGACTTTGGTGTGATAATATGCTTTTATGCTGTGTTATGATGTATTATCTCGTTTGAGAGCGTTTTCGGGAATTTTGGGCTTAAGGGCATTTTGGTCATTTTATAACTATTAATGAGTTGGAGAAAAAATTAAGGAAGTAATTTGTAGAGAAAATTTATTAGAAAATGAATTAAGTGTAGAAATTGAATTAGAAGAAATATTGTGTAGAAATAGAAAATAAGAGAATTGGGAGAGAAATAGAATTATGTGGTAAAAATAGAAATGAGAGAAAAAGAAATAGGAATAAGAGGAAGGAAATAGGAGAGAAAGAGAAAAAGGGGAAATAGAAAGAAAAAGAAGAGAAAGAGAGAGGAAGAGGGAAGAAGAGAAGAAAAGAGGAAAAAGAGTGGAAATCATCAAGAACAAGAGCTAGATCATTTGGAATCCGGGTAAGGGTTAGAAACATTGTTATCTTGTCTATGTGTGTAGTTATGTATGTGTATGTTTATGGATTGAAAGATTTTTATGAGTTTTTGGAAAACCCTAAATTGGTGAAATGTTGTTGATGATGATCCAAATGTGATTTTGTGTTTATAAATGTGTTTATAATGATGTTTACATGTTGGGTAATGGTTTGGATGATGTTTTGGGGTTGAGAAATATGGATTTTGGGTTCTCAACAGCGCTGGAAGAATCTGAGTTTTCCTTGGTTCGCCTAGCGAACCTGGGGCGAGCAGCAGCGAGTGATGTTTTCGCGGGTTCGCCTAGCGAACCATTTAGCGAAGGTCAGCGAAGGTTCGCTGAGTCGTTCGCCTAGCGAACTTTGGGTGTTTTTGGTTCTGTTTGGTTCTGACTTGGTTCGCCAAGGGCTCGCCTAGCGAACTTTGTGTCTGTTTTTAGCTAGCAGTTGGTTCGCTGGAACATTCGCCTAGCGAAGGTGCTAGCGAGTGCTCGCGAGATGGTTCGCCCAGCGAATAGTGTTGTTTGTGTAATTTTGTTTTCTGCATAACTTTTGATCTGTGGTTCGGTTTGAGGTGTGGTTTGATGCATTAGAAAGCTTATGGGATGTTCTTTCTTATTATGATGAATTGGAAATTGTTAGCCGATTAAATAAGTCGGAAAAGTAGGGAATAGTGTCATTTACCGACTTTAGTCGTTTTAAATGTGTATATTGGTTGTGTAACATGCAATGTGGCATTGATATTAATGTGTACGCCTTGTATGATGTTGTGTAATGATAATGCATGTGATGACATGTTGTGATGAGAAAGCGTGGCCGAAAGGCAAATGAATGTGATATGTTGTAATTGGTTTTATATGCATGTTTATGATTACATGTATGTGTGAAAATGAATTGCTTACGTGAAGTTCAATGTATGTTAATTGGTGGCCGTATGGCAAGAAAAATGCATCGTTGGATTGATTTCTAATGCATGAATAAAGATGGTGAAATGATTCATATTGATGAATTGTATGTGAATGTAAGAGATGAATGCATGACAATGTTCGTATACATGTATGCATTATAAGAATGTCCTGAGTCATTTGCATGTGAAGCATAATGATGTGCATTCTTGTGTTGAGGGATTCTAATGGGAATCCGCTATAACCTCGTGTGCCTTAAAAATAAGAGGTGTGAGCGATCGGATTGATCGTGTGCCTTAAACATAAGAGGTGTGAGCGATGGGTATAGATGATCGTGTGCCTTATACAAAGAGGTGTGAGCGATCGGGTCGTGTGCCTTATACAAAGAGGTGTGAGCGATCCATAAACGTCGTGTGCCTTAAAAATAAGAGGTGTGAGCGATCAGATCGGATCGTGTGCCTTAAAAATAAGAGGTGTGAGCGATGGGGAACATCGTATGCCCGACGGGGAGTTACAGTGATGTAACAAGCGATGGTTCCAGCAGAGTTCCTGAGTGAACTAGTGATGAGTCGGTACCGCATATGTAATTACATAGAGTCGTTGTGCCGGTCTCTTGCATTTACATGAATCATGATTACATTGTTATATGTGGAAAGTCATGATTGATTATTTGTGTGGAAAATGATGATGTACATTTATGATAAATGTATTGTGCATGGTTGATATGCATTGATAAATGGTTGATTTTATGACTGAGTTTATGATAAGCCTTTGGAAATTGAGATGTGCAGTTGTGTTGGATGTAGTGAATTGTAAATGATATGTTTTGTGTATAAACATATGCATTGTATGCGAATAGGTGATTATGTGCATGAATGATATGCTTGGGTTGTGATATATGTTATATAATAGAGTTAGTGAGTAATAGTGTATGTGGTGTATAAATGTGTTATGTGTATTTTATGTTGAAATATATAATTGTATGCATCGATATTATGATAATGTTTCTTACCCTTCTGCTGTTTTATGATGCTCTATGAGGCATTGCAGAGTAGGTTGCTGAAGGTATTTGGTAAAGCTTAGGACTTCATTTTTTTTGGTCGGTCGGCTCTGATATGTAGCACCGGGTAGCTAGGATTACATGATTATTTTGTGATACATTTTGTATATGTACCTTGACTTGAATTGTTTATGTAAACATGATTCCGTGTTGACGGATAGGATTTGATATATGTATATATCTATATAATGATGATGTTATTCAGTATTTTAGATGTTTCCGCTTTTATTCTAAATATTGAGATGTGGGTATAAGGACGAAGTTCCTCTGTGCAAGTTACCCCACTGTTGCATATCTCTGTTGAGCAGGTGTTGATTGTTTTAATTTTCATATAATGTGACATGCTTGTTTTATGCCATGCTTTGTAATTATACTCTGATGAAATTTTTAATATATGCTTAAATGATTAATATGTGATTATTTGGGGGTATAGAAGGGGGTGTTACATTAAGTGGTATCAGAGCCAGTGTTGAGTCAGTTTGTGTCTGTCTTGTTGTTGTTGGTTGAACTGTTGTTTAACCGTGTTGTCGTTGTTGAGAATGATCAGATATGGCTGGTAGGAACGATAATGTTATTGCTGCTGCCATGGAGTCTATGGCTTGAGTTGTGCAAGGTGTAGCGAACGTGAATGCGAATGATGACTTTAGAAAGAATCAACCGTTGGTCTCAAGGGAAGATTTGCGCCGGATGGTGCTCAGATATGGTTGAAGGAAATTGAAAGGATTTTTCGAGTTATGGACTGTGCGGAAGAGAACAAGGTAAGGAAGTATTACCCTGAACATGTTAAGGGGAAAGAAGGAGATGGAATTTCTAGAACTAAAACAAGGTAGTATGTCCATTGGGGACTATACTGCAAAGTTTGTGGGATTGGTATAATTTCCTCCTCACTATGCGGCGATTACTGCTGAGTTTTCCAGATGTGTGAAATATGAGAACGGATGGCGTCCGGAGATTAAGCGGGCAGTCGGTTATCAGAGGATTAGAAGGTTTTCTGATTTGGTGGACAGTTGTAGGATTTACGAAGAGGATGGTAGGGCGCGTGCTACTCCCTATAAGAGTGTGAATGACAGAAAAGGAAAACAACAGTCTCGTGGTGGTCCTTATGTCACACCAGCTGATAAGGGTACGCAAAGGGAGAATTTTGAGAAAAAGGCAAGTGGTGGAGGAATGTCTAATTCTCCGAGGTGTTTTAGGTGTGGTGAGATGGTCATCGATACTTCTGCTTAGGGGCAGTAATTACTTCTTGGGTTTTTTAATGTGTTCTTTGACCATTTATGGTAAGGGATTTGTGATGGATTTGGTGTGTTTACAGTTGGAAGGATTAGAATGAGATAAGTGGGGGAGAAGCTGGTACTTCACCTAGTTGCTTCAGGTGTGGAGCGTTGGCTCAGTGTGTTGTGTATTGCAAGTTTGTAAGTGCACTTTGGACAGTGTGGTTTCTGGTTCAAGAAGGGATGCAGAAGTAAGGTTTACGTCAACTAAGGATTTGTGCCTTAGGTAGTTTTGTGTAGGAGGTAAGGAACGCTATTATAGTTTGGTGGAGACGGTTTATGCCTCATCATGGTTGTCGGCTGTCTATTGACAAATTGAGGAACTGATCACCCTTAATCTCTTGTTGATAGCAGACGGGAATTATGTTGGATGGAATGGACGTGTCTTTCCGGCTTTGATAGTGGTGCGGAATGGATTATTTGGAATTCAAGGAAATAGTTACAGATGGTTTTGTTGTGTCGATAAAGATTCTCAGATCAGAAGATGAGATGGATTAGAGGTTCTGGTATGTATTTAAGTTGTGAAGTCATTAAAAGTCCTTTTTGGTTGGTTGTTGCAATAGATTGGAATTTGGATTGTCAATGGAAGAATTGTGTATGGACTACGGACAGTGATATAGATTGACGATTGGGAATAAGTGTTCATGTTCAGGATGAGGTAACTGGAATGGTTTGGTTGTGTTTGGTTAGAATTACAATTGTTGGAATGTTTGATAAGAGGGTGATTTGTTTGAGTTGAGGCTTAGATCGACCTTGTGTAACAGGTTACATTTGTTATCATTGGATGTAGTTGCGGTGTTACTAAGAGAGGCTTCGAAATTAGTTAAAAGTGATTAGAAACTTTTTAGATTTTGTTGGTTATTACCGAAGGGTATGGAAGGCTTTCCGAGATTGGCGTTTTCGTTATTTCGGTTGACTTGCAAAAGGGAAGTCGATTGTTTAGGATGCATCTTTGATGAGTATAGTCAGTGTGTTAAGACAAGAAAGTAAAGTCGTGGCTTATGTTCCTCGACATTTGAGTAATCGTGACAGGATCAATACTATTGTGGAATTGGAATTGGGTGCAGTGGTATTATGTTGGAATATTGGAAGTATTATTTTATGATGCTAGATTCGAAGTGTTTGGTAATTACGAGAATATTGAGTACTTGTTTGGTCTAAAGAAATAGAGTATGAGACAACAAAGACGATTAAGATTTATGGCGAGTTATGAATTTGGTTTGGTTTTGGGAGAGGCAGTTGTTGGGCCTAGTGTGTAAGTCGAAAATTTTTATGTATGTCGGTTTTGATGGCAAGAGAGCTAGAATCGTTGAGCAGTTCAGAGACTTGTACCTGGTTAGAGAGGGTTAGACTTTGGAAGCGAGATTGATGGACTCGATAGTTTGAGCAATCAGAGTGCGCAGTGGAAGCGTGATGTGATCCATTTTGTATGAATGTGTGAGACTTGTAAGAGTTCATAAGTTGGACATTGGAGACATGTTGGAATGATGAAATTATTGGACGTTCCAGAATGGAAGTGTTAAGTGAAAGGTTTAGATTTATTGCGTGAACTACAATGTAGATGGATGTGTTGGTGATATGTTCGATTGGTATATCGTAGCATAGATATGTGAACAAGGAGGTTGGTCTTGTGGTTATGTAGGAGTTCGTGAACGATGTTGTGTCATGGAACTTCCTGTCCTTGTTTGTGTTGTTGCCTCGTCCCCATTGTTTTGGTTCGAGTGCGAGTAGTTAATTCCTGTGTGAAGAATTAGTGTTGTGTTACCTACGGTGATGGTAACGATCTTGTTGTGTTTCGGTTCAAGAGTGAACCTGTAAGTCGTGTTTGTGTATTCTTTGAGTTGCGAGTCGGTCGTCAAGTGCATTGTATGGGCTTTGTATCTTGTCGTTATTGTCATCGTGACCGTGTTGTCATGGTTGTTGCTGTTAGCAAGGTGGTTTGTCGATTGTGTTATTCATGGTGTGCCTTTCATTGGCTTATTGTTTTGTTGGTCGGATGCGAGAGTTGTGTCCGGTGTTATTCGTATCAGTATATTTTCGAGGACGAAAATTCCTAAGTGGGGGAGAGTTGTAACGCCCCGATTTCGATTATTCCAATTTAGTTAAGTCCTTTATTTAATTGAATGTTAAATTATTCTATTTATGACTTTGGTGTGATAATATGCTTTTATGCTGTGTTATGATGTATTATCTCGTTTGAGAGTGTTTTCGGGAATTTTGGGCTTAAGGGCATTTTGGTCATTTTATAACTATTAATGAGTTGGAGAAAAAATTAAGGAAGTAATTTGTAGAGAAAATTTATTAGAAAATGAATTAAGTGTAGAAATTGAATTAGAAGAAATATTGTGTAGAAATAGAAAATAAGAGAATTGGGAGAGAAATAGAATTATGTGGTAAAAATAGAAATGAGAGAAAAAGAAATAGGAATAAGAGGAAGGAAATAGGAGAGAAAGAGAAAAAGGGGAAATAGAAAGAAAAAGAAGAGAAAGAGAGAGGAAGAGGGAAGAAGAGAAGAAAAGAGGAAAAAGAGTGGAAATCATCAAGAACAAGAGCTAGATCATTTGGAATCCGGGTAAGGGTTAGAAACATTGTTATCTTGTCTATGTGTGTAGTTATGTATGTGTATGTTTGTGGATTGAAAGATTTTTATGAGTTTTTGGAAAACCCTAAATTGGTGAAATGTTGTTGATGATGATCCAAATGTGATTTTGTGTTTATAAATGTGTTTATAATGATGTTTACATGTTGGGTAATGGTTTGGATGATGTTTTGGGGTTGAGAAATATGGATTTTGGGTTCTCAACAGCGCTGGAAGAATCTGAGTTTTCCTTGGTTCGCCTAGCGAACCTGGGGCGAGCAGCAGCGAGTGATGTTTTCGCGGGTTCGCCTAGCGAACCATTTAGCGAAGGTCAGCGAAGGTTCGCTGAGTCGTTCGCCTAGCGAACTTTGGGTGTTTTTGGTTCTGTTTGGTTCTGACTTGGTTCGCCAAGGGCTCGCCTAGCGAACTTTGTGTCTGTTTTTAGCTAGCAGTTGGTTCGCTGGAACATTCGCCTAGCGAAGGTGCTAGCGAGTGCTCGCGAGATGGTTCGCCCAGCGAACAGTGCTGTTTGTGTAATTTTGTTTTCTGCATAACTTTTGATCTGTGGTTCGGTTTGAGGTGTGGTTTGATGCATTAGAAAGCTTATGGGACGTTCTTTCTTATTATGATGAATTGGAAATTGTTAGCCGATTAAATAAGTCGGAAAAGTCGGGAATAGTTTCATTTATCGACTTTAGTCGTTTTAAATGTGTATATTGGTTGTGTAACATACAATGTGGCATTGATATTAATGTGTGTCGCTCCCGGGATTTTCATCCAAGTACAAACGCGAAAGTGGCACCGAAACAGAGTCGCCAGCAATGTGTATTTATCCCAAGAGAGGGAAAGGAAACACCGCATAAACCTGAGGGAAAGAAAAGAGCATGGTCTTGCGACCAAGAGAAAGGGTAAGGGAGTCGGTTACGCGAGAGGAAGGTATTAGCACCCCCACGCGTCCATCGTATCCGATGGGATCCACGCTTGCTTGCTTCAATCAAAGGGTGATAAAAAAAGATACTGGAAAAAGGAACTGAAAGAAAGAAAGAGAACAAATGTAGGGAAAATAAAAGAAGTGCTCGCATGGGCCCTACCCCACTGCCTACGTATCTCATCGGGAACATGAGAATCAGAGCGACGTAGTTCCCCTCACTAGGGATGGATTGTTTGTATTTTAGGGAACGGCTGACGTTCTAGCTCAGGTGTTGCAGGCTCGCTGGTCCGAGTGCGTTACCATCTTGCAAGAGAACGAGTAGGAGCGCGTTCGTACGCTAAGAGTGAATGAGGTGAGAAAAGAATTCCCGAAGGAAAGACGTTATTGTTTGTTTTTTGTCTTTTAGAAGGAAGTGTTTTGGATTTGTTTGCATATGACAGTGTATCCGGATCTTAGTCATTGGAATATGTACATTCTCACATTCCAAGATGGAATGGGTAAGAAAGCACACTAAGAGTGAAGAAGACCCCCACACTAAGTTCCAATTGTCAAGGTTCAAACGCACTAGCATACTTGTGTTTATTAAGTGTTTTTGTTGATTAAGAAATGAAGAAGTGTTTTTTATTATTTGCACCTTCAACAAGTATTGCATTTAAGTCCCTCATACAAGATCAAATGTTTAACACATTGACCCAAGATGGGCTATATGCTACACATTCTAAGATTACAAGAGAAGACCCCTTATAATCTTTTCTTTATATGAAAGGCCTAAATGCAATAAATGCCTACCTTTATTAGATATTTTTGTATTTTTCTTTGAGATGAGAAAAGAGACTCAAGAGAGGAGAAAAGGTAAAAATCTATATGAACTAAGACTCAATCCTAATTGATTAGTTAAGGGGAGTGATCCTAAAGGTTGGTGAGGTTTAGAACCTAACTCTAAAAGAAGAGAGAAGAGACTCAAAGTGTAAGAGAAAACGGGAGTTAGTTGTTAGTGTGCTCGCCGAGATATCGCATCTCGTGCCTACGTATCCGCAATCTGAAAAGAAAGAGGAATCAGAGCATCCGTAGTTCACACTACTACGGGTTAATGGGAAACTATCTCGATCGCATGGGTGCGAGAGAAAGGACTCACGAAGGTCACACAGGAAGTCTAAAGGGAAACTCGGTCCTAGAAGTCAACATACATCAATGGTCCTAAGGTCAGGATTAGGAGGGAAGCTACCTAATGTTATCAGGCATGGATTGCTATCCTAATGTCTCTCCTACCTCCGGCTTAATCAAAAATTAAGTGGAGCGAGGAATCCTAAGGGATCATGTCATCAGACAAGTAAACACAGGATAAATCAATCACAAAATGAACTAAAAGCAATGAAGGAGTAAATAGTGTCAATAAGCAGTCAGGCCAAACAATCAAAGTAAAAAGAGGGAGCTTTAGCCAAGGGGTCATATCAACCGAGGCAAACAAGCTAGCTGTGGGAAGTAAGTACTCCTCCAATGGTATCAAGAACCATGGAGAGCAGAATAAGAAAGGGGAAGATGTGAATCAGATCACATAAGCATCAACATTGGTCAATGCGAGCTAAAGACAAAGCGTGGGGGTTGGTTACGAACCCTATCTTCCACTTGACCGACTCGATAACAGAGTGTGTTATGTTCAAAGCTTCAATCATGTAATGAGAGCTAAGAACGACTCGACTAGAATAACGGGGGTCGATTGCGAACCCTACCTTCCGTCAATTGCCTCCTTAGAGGTCTTCAGCACAATATCAAACGAGCACCATCATGGCCTCACTTGAGGGCTTTCCATATAATCCTACTTATCATGGCATTTTCTATTCCTACTTCTCATGGCATTGACTATTCCTACTTCTCATGATATTTGAAAGCATTAAAGAGAAGTGAAGAGATAAGAAGTCCTACCAAACGGATATGAATCCGTAGCAAAGCAACGAAAGCGCAACGAAAGCAAGTCAGGAAAGCACCTATAAACAAATGGCAAACCAAGTTAGAAACAAGTTTTTATTTACAAAATGAAATGGTCAAGCCACCTTTGGAACGTCTCCTTTATGTACCTTGCACATGTGAACCAAAGACATTAGTAATAACAAGAGAGCGTACGTACAACATGAAACCTAACTCTAATGGCTATGTACATTTGAGTCACACTAGTCAAAGTGAAAGACCTAAAAGGATTATGAAATTACAAGTCAAGTTACAACTATGCTACAAGACTAATCTACTTTGATGTTAAAGGTAAACCAACAAAAGAAAGCCATTACAAGTTAGATGAATTGAAATAAAACGTGAAAATGAACCAAGGTCAGAAGTGAAACACCTTATACGCAAGCTTAAACACTCTCAAAGTGTCACAAAGATTTGCATTAAACTCTCTCTCCAAAGTCAATTCATTCCATGAGCAAAATCACATTCAAACTTCTCATACAAGCATGTAAACTTGTCACTCAAGTAAGACAAATGAAATGACATGGTAAGGTGATGTCAAAGCTCACACACCAGAGGCACATGACCTATAAATATGTCCTAATTGAATCCCAAAAACAATCATGAACATGGCATACAAGTGGCATCAAAAGAAGTGGCCAAAGTGAAATACAAGTTCAAGTTCGCATACACACAAAGAAGGCATCATTTAAAGCATGTGAAATGATCCAAGGCAACAATAAAACATGTCTCAATTGTGCATCAAAATACACTTAACAATGTACTAAAATTCAAATTCAAGGTTGGCTCAAAGTGCCCTCATACAAGTCCTAAACATAACTTCTTTCTACGCATGTATCAATATGTTCGGTTCGCATTGAAAAATGAGTGAAAAATAGCAAAATACTCTAAAAAATTATGAGTAATTGAACACAACATGCCAAGGACAGTAGGTAACCACATACAAAAGATAGGGTTCATATCATGCACCAAACATGCTCAATCAATTGCAAACGTAGCATACACGTCAATGATGATCATACGAATTAAGGCTCCAAGGATTAACTTCAAAAGTATCTCAAAGCTCAAGTACAATGCACCAATCAATCGCCATGATGTTAAACAATCAAATGCCTAAATTCACACCAAAAATCGGATCCAAATGGTCAAAGGAGAATCACATTTTGGCACTTACATCACTAGGTATACCATTTAGAACACATTTCTTTCCAAAATCCCAGAAAAATATCAAACAACCCTCAAAATGGAATTAAAAATCACTAAAAATTAATTAAGACCATCAATAACTCTCATGAATTTTATCACAATTTTATGACCATTTATACTATTTTTAGAATTAGATTTTAAAACAATTATGAACAAAAAGAATTAAACAACACCAAGAACCAAGGGGGTGCACTATAGCTAAAAGTCTATTTAAATTCTTCCTTGGGCTCAAGCACAGGGGTGAAAATAACAGAAAAAGCTAAGGCCCAAGAAGCTAAGGTTTGGAGGAGCACGGTGTGACCTCAGTCAACTCTGTTGACTGATCCTAAAGCGTTGGATCTTGGTGGTCCAAAGGTAATCTCATCACACGTTTGAAATAAGATTGTGCACGGTAAGGACTGAGTGGATACACACATGTGATTATGAAAAGAGAGGTCCTACCGGACGGTGACAAGTGTCACCGCCGGAGTGGACCGCACCACCACCATCCTATCCTCTTCATCTCTTAAGCATCACAAGCAAGAAAAAAAAACACCAAACGTTTCTCTCTCTTTCTATCATCCGTCTCTCTCTCTCTCTACGTTTTTTCCTTTCTAAAAAAAAACCTACCGCCGGAGATGACGGTGGCCGGAGGCGGCGCCGCCGTCTTCTCCGGCACCCAACCACCCCAAAACACCAACTCTCCAACACAAATCCTCACTAAATTCTCGCCCTCTTTCCAAATCCGTGAACAGTTTTTCTCAAATTCTTCCTCAAACCACGGGATGGACGCTATTAGGATCAAGAACGAACAAAAATTAAATCGATCCACAATGAACTACTAAGTTCAAGGCCGCAGCTAGAGAAAGGAGTGGATTGCGTACCTGATGAAGACGAGAGCGAATCTTCAGGTATGAAACTCGTTCTTCTCCTCTTTCTGACGATCGTTGTGGATTCGTCTATGAAGTTGTTGTCGAATCTGTGACGTTCTTGAATTTGCAGATTACCGATTCTCGTCGCGGTTTTCGAAGGCCGTTAAGCGCTGTACGTCGGAGTCGTCGTGGAGTTATGAGTATGATATGGTGACGTTGAATTGTGCAGAGGTTTCCCTTGGAGATGGCGATAAAGACGACGGCGTCGTAGTGGAGTTTTGCTTCTTCTACATCTTCTTTCTTTGCACGCACTTGGTTGTGGTTTGTGGCGTCGAGAACTGTTGACGTTTGTTGCGATTTGAATTTCTGTGATGTTGCGTACGAATTGCTTTTTGCGAGATCGCGAATTCTTGAATGCTGGATTGTTTATGCTTTTTGCAGGTTCTTGAATTTTTGCAAGTCGTCCATGTTGTTGAACGATTCTCTGCAGGTTTTATGGATTGAGAAGAAGGTTGAAAGTGATAATGGTGATTCTGGGAGTTGAAGATTGAAGATGGAGGTGAAGAGAGTTGATTGGAGATGAAGCTATGGAATTGTGGAGCTTGAAGAATTTGCGAGGGAGAAAGAGTTTGTTGATTCTGTTAGAGAGAAAATGGTTGGTTAGCATTTGGTTAGGGAGATTGGTTAGCCGAAAAAATGTTAGAGATTGGAGAGAATTGATCAGTTATGGATCGTAACTGTTATGAAGTTTCTGTTATAAAAAAAATGGTTGGAAGTTAGGGAGGAAGAAACTATTAAATCAGTTATGAAATTTTGTTCTGGTTTTGTAGGATGACACCGTCGTAATCGACACCAGCCCTTGGCAAGTATATCAGTGGCGAAGATTGAAGAAATTGAAGATAGTGATTGGTTCGAAGAGAGTGAAGATTGAAGGTCGAAGATTGACGGTTAGAAGTTGAAGCCTATTACCGTTAGAAAATCTTCCTGTTAGAATGTTTGTTAGGAATAATAGGAGATTTTGCTGATAGAAAGTTCTGGTGTAAAAATGGTAACTGAAATTGTTAACAGGTTTTTGTCATAGTTTTCTTTCTGTTATTAACTGCTGCCAACTTTCTGCTATGTAGTTTTTTCCATAATTTCCTGTTGCTGTTTCAAATGCATAAATTATGTGCACCTTTAATGTTCACCATATCTTCCGCATGCCCAAAAATTTTACTCATTGTCTGTATAAACCAATGATTACTTGGTGCAACTTGCTCACTACTCAATCATACGGTCAACAATCATTTCCACTTTGGAAGATTCGGTCATTCTCAACAGCAGTTCAAAAGTTCTTCGCTTCAAAGTATCATCAGGATGGCATTCCCTATGTTACTTGACGAATCTCCCTTCCTAGTTATATTGCCGATAACAGTACAATGTGGTCGTCAGCATGCTTGTCACCGCTCCTCAGTAGTGCAAGAAGTTTTAGAAACTTAATCTGAACACAATGGACAAAGAGTAGCACCCCTTACACCAGGATCATTATTAAACACGTCACGAGCCTCAATGCCTCAATATCAATGGATTCACCTTCTTTAACCAATTTCTCATAATTTCTTTTAGTAACCCAAGTTAAAATTCAATGAAATGGAAGTTCTATTGCTTTCAAAAGGCTTAGTGAAATCCAAATACACTTTCTCAGCAAATGAGAGGTGGAACGATTTGTTGGACTTGAACATGAATATTGGATTTGGAAAAATGGTAAGAAAAATAGTTATTTAGATATGGGTTGAAAACAAAATGGATGTAAAAGTTGAATATGAAAATTGGTTTGAAGTAAAAATGGTTTTGAAATGGATTAAAAGAAAGTGATGTGGATAATGGTTAATTGTTTAAAAATGGAAATGGATATTTATAGAATGAATTGAAATGGATTTAAAAGGCGGAATGAAAATGGTTTAGAGAATGGGTTTAGAGGTGGATTATAAGTGGAATTTGGAATTTATGGAAATGGTATCAGAATGGTTATGGGTTAGCAAAAAGGAGTTGTGTCTCGAATTCCAAACAAGTCCCATGATCACATTCAATCCACATCCATCTTCAGATCCAAAGTGACTAGGAAAACCTCAGATCAGGAAGATTACAACGAGGAGAATTCAACCTCTTGCTCCAACTTAACCGGGATTAGAAACCGACTGAATCTCTTATGAATAAGGCCAAGAAAATCCATTGATCCCATGCCCTTATGCAAGATGCAATGTTAAATGCTTTATGTTTTATTTTTCTATGCTTGAATGCAATGCAATGAAATGAAAGCTCATGCTAAATGATATGAAGAAATGAGAGGGCAAATTTTGGGGTATTACAGCTGCCCCTATTCAATCACTGTAGACCTGAATGGATGATAGCGATTGCTGTCATACTTTCAAGGTATGGAGGGATTGAATACCGAAAATAACTCGAAAATTTGCACTCCGTGGAGAAGAAGAAAAGGGATATAAACCCAACGAGACTTCTGGATTGAATCGGCAAATAAACGTCATCGGAGAGATCTGTCTTTTGAACGACGCCAGGTGACTACTGGCTTGCCATACTGTTGATGAACTTTAACAAATGTCTTTTTGAACGACGCCAGACGACTACTGGCTTGCCACACTGCTGGTGGACTTTAGAAATGTCTTTTGTACGCCGCCAGACGACTACTGGCTTGCCACACTGCTGGTGGACTTTAATAATGTCTTTTGTATGACGCCAGACGACTACTGGCTTGCCACACTGCTGGTGGACTTTAGTTGCTCTGCCATTCTAAACAATGGACTTTTACCAGTTCGTGCTGGATTTTTGCCAATCTGTCGTTGGACTTCAATGATTACCAAACAGGCTTTGGAAACTCAAAATTGCCATCCTCAGATGGACTTTTGCAGCTTTGCCAAATTAAACTTGGACTTTAATGCTTACCAAACCGGCTTTGGAAGCTTTGCCAAATGATCGTCCCACCTGCTGGAACAACCACCTGCAATATTATCCCACAGGCTGGAATAATATGAACAAACTGTATATAATGATCATCCCACTGGCTGGAACAACCATCTTCCATACTATTCCACAGGCTGGAATAATATAAACAAACTGCATATAATGATCATCCCACTGGCTGGAACAACCATCTTCCATACTATTCCACAGGCTGGAATAATATGAACAAACTGTATATAATGATCATCCCACTGGCTGGAACAACCATCTTCCATACTATTCCATAGGCTGGAATAATATGAACAAACTGTATATAATGATCATCCCACTGGCTGGAACAACCATCTTCCATACTATTCCACAGGCTGGAATAATATGAACAAACTGTATATAATGATCATCCCACCTGCTGGAACAACCATCTGTCATACTATCCTACCTGCTGGAATAATATGAACAAACTATCTGTGTGCCAAAAATAAATTGGACTTTGAGTTGTAAATGCGCAATGCTGAGAATTACACCACCGGCTGGGTAATATCATATGCTGACACTTTGTTGAAGAAGAGATTCCCTTGATCTATTTAGACCCTACTGGGGAAATTACTGTCAACATGTCGAACTCTGTGGGGAGAACTGCTCTAAAGCGTCTCATGCTGGGGAATGCCTTTTGAGAGGATTTTATAGAAGACCAAATGTCTGCCAACTCTACTGGGGATTATAGATCTGGAACATTCTCTGCGGGGGAAATTCAGATGCCCCATGCCTGGGAAGGTCAACTACTTGCCTTTTGCCCCAAATTACACAGTAGATCTGGAAAAAAAAAAAAAAAAAAAAAAAAAAAAAAAAAAAACGTCCCAAAAGGATTTTACAGAAGACTTGGCATCTTCAAACTCTTGGATATTCATTGAGTCTTAACCATTAACTACAAGGTAGCTCTGCGAGGCAACTCTATTGGGGAAAAGAGAAATCCAAGCAGACAACTCTGTAGGGGAGACAACCTAACATCGTCAAGGGGTTGACGGAAAGAAAGCTGAACAAAGATAAAACACTGTCATAGGGATGACAGAAAGAAAATTCCACCGTAGGGAAACACATTGTCATAGGGATGACAGAAAGAAAATTCTGCTGTAGGAACGCATCGTCATGGGGATGACGGAAAGAAAATTTAACCGAAGGGACACATCGTCATGGGGATGACGGAAGAAAAATCTGAACAAAGATAACACATTGTCATAGGGATGACAGAAAGAAAATTCCACCGTAGGAACACATCGTCATGGGGATGACGGAAAGCAAATATGAACATATCCGAAGGTACGAAACCTGAGCTCGGAACACATCGTCAAAGGGTTGACAGAAAGGAGCTGAAAACATCCGAAGGTACGAAACCTGAGCTCGGAACACATCGTCAAAGGGTTGACGGAAAGAATACTCAACCAAAGGAGTCACATTGTCATATGGATGACAGAAAGAATACCTGACTTAGGGATCACATTGTCATGGGGATGACAGAAAGAAAACCATACGCAGAAACACATCATCAAAGGGGTTTGATGGAAAGGAAACCTGACCGAAGTGCCGTCATCAAGAGGTTGATGGACAAAGACTGGTCGAGGGTAAGATCGACGTATGATCTACAACCCAAAAGAAAGGTAATCGGTTGGGTTGATTGTAATGTTTGCTGGGGATATGTCACCGTCTTGACTGGAATTTGATTTGGGCTTTCACTCAGGGTACCAAACCTGGCTTATGCTTCGCATGCATATGTTTGAATGTTCTTTCTATGGCGTAATGCTCCATATCAAATGGAAATGTTATGCGATTTGAGGATGCAATGATCACTACATGCAAAATGCCGACATATGCTCGGGCTATCGGGGAGGAAGAATATGCTAAGTACAAATGAACTTTGCTGGTAAGGACAGGTGAAACCTGATGGTGATTGTTTTTCAAAGGCAAAATCTTTTTGGGTACCAATGGGGATTGGATTTTGAATGAAGTGCTAATAGGGATTGGACCTCAGGTTTGAAAGGAACGCCAAAAGGGATAGGCTTTCAGGTTTTTGACATATGCCAGCAAAGTGGGCTGTGAATGAAGGTGCCGAGCAAGGTTGGGCTATAGATTTGTTGTTTGGTTTTACAAAGGTTCATACAATGCTATGCTGATGATTATGCAATGATGATTATGCAATGATGCTCATGATATGCAACAGGAGCACTCCAGCAAAATAAATGCTGAAGAGATGAGGCTAACTCCGTTGGGGAAAACAAACTGAATTGCCTTCAGTGTCATGACTGCTCGAGATCCCGACTAAACCTTCATTCTGCAGGAAAGTACGAATAACAAATTTCTGCTGGAGATCCCAGGAATCCGTTGGAGAAAAGTGCCAATGAAAATCGACCTTTGACTTGCTGGTGAAAGCTAACCACCGCCCAAAATATGCTTGGGGACAATGGTTGATGATATCAGCTCTGCTAGGGGACAAGATCAGACTTACTCCTTTGTTTGATGCTTGCCTCTTACTCTTACTCCGTTGGGGAGGCGGAAACAACTTTGCCACACCAGGGAAGCACAGACCCAACACTCTTATCCTGTATGGTAATATGAGCTCTCGCTGAAAAGCCATAAACTCCGTCATACTGGCTAGGGAAGAGCGAACTCCTGAACTCTTGCTGAGGAGAATAATTACAATCTCCATAATACTCTGCCACGAGTGATGAAACTTCAGCTATCTCTGCTAGGGAGAGAGACTCTACTGGGGACGTCGCGTGTCGACTATCACCATGAACCCTGCAGATGTGATATGACCAAAAGAGATGCCCCGATGCAGCATAACCTGTAAATGAACATGTCTTCAGGATGGCTTATGAAGATCCACCATATATTGCCCCAGACTGTGATTTACCGTCCTCCGGAGAGAATAACTTTTTGTGCTCTTGAGACGGCCTGCCCCAGTCTTGAAATGATTTGTGCCCCTGTGTGGCTGATCTGTGAAGGAGTACCTTTAACTGTCCTTTGAGAGATATGTTGAATCTCGAATTGATTGCCCCAGATTAACTGAATCTTGGAATGGATCACCCATTTGATATAACTTGCCCCTGCTCAACGGAGTACCCGGGCACTTTGCACCTTAGATTAATCAATCTTTCCATTGTAGAGACTCTCCTGATCGAGCACTTACTCGCAAGTAAAACTGTTCGTTTGGAAAATGACAATTTTAATGCAATGCATATGACAGTTTTGAAATCCAAGTGTGTTCACTGGAAAAATGTTATGACGTGTAGTGAACGAATCACTTATCAAAATGTCACTGATACCAACATGAATGGTAAGAAGATCCTTTTAGGAGTCAGCTTCGACGTGATCTTTACCGACGTATGCTTTCGGAACAACCCTGCTTCAATTAGGTCTTTCGAAGGTTGTAACGTGGCCTGGTTCACAGTTTAAGAAAGAAAGGATATAAGGCTCAAAGTTTTGTTTTAACCCACCCATTCTCCTTGATGTTCTCCAGTCCTACGTTCAGTTAACTCGACACATGCGTTCACCTTTCAAACAGGTTATGAACGGTATGAGGATGGTTAAGGAACCCACACGGTTTTCGGAGTGACAGTCACCCTTTTTGTCTTTGGTGTCTGTGGTCACACGACTTGTTCTTTGCTCGAGAATTTTTCTTTTTATTCCTCTTCTTTTCACTTTTTATTCATTTTTGTTTTCCCCTGATTTTGCCTGGACTGATTCTTTTGTAAATCTTTTCGATTTTGAAGTCCAGCGGGATGCCCTAACTTTTGCCTAAGTCACTTGACTTAGCGGGCTTTCTTTTTTCCTTTTGATTTCTTTTTTGAACTAATCGTGTGACACAGGTTATCTGACCTGTTTGCAAAGTTTGTGCCTGCCTCACTCTCTGGTTGGCGAGGGATAACCGCTGTGATTTGATCCTCGAATGGCACACTCCTTTTAAAATTTGAACGCACGGTCAAATTAGCTGACACCTACCCTGCCCCAGGTTAGGATTGAGGGTTTTTCATTTTCAGAAAGAAACTCCTACTTCTAGGCTCAAAGGGGTTTGCAAGGGATTATCTTCCTTATATCTCCGGTGTTTGGGAAGTTGAAATAATGCCTGTACATCATCAGCAGGGTTTTGTTCAAAAGCATACAATTGGAAGTTCTGCGTCTTTGAATATCATCATCCTCCCTAGGATTCTGCTTAAACAAGCATATGATATCGATAAAAAGTATGAGTGAACACGACTGGATTTAACCAAAACATGCATATTCATTTCATTATCATTATCAATCAAAAACAACAAGTTTTACAAATGAGTTTGTACATTTTAACAGAAAAGAAACTACAAATGCAAAGAAATGACATGATCTAAATGGTCGCCAGCTTCGAGGAACTGGGCCTTCCAAGCTTGATTTGCAAATGCTAGGCATCTTCAGAATTGCTCATCAAAGTCAGTCTGATACTCATCTGCACAACTGCGCTCGGTGACTTCTTCCATAACTTGGATGCATGAACCCACCTGACTGGATGAAGGAGAGTCGAGGATCTGAATGCCCTGGGGCGTGAATGAGAACATATTGGAGTCAAGAAGAGTCTGAACCTTGCTCCTGAGCACCTTACAGTCCTCAGTTGAATGCCCCTGTGCCCCAGCATGGTAGTCACAACGGGCGTTGACATCAAAACCTGGTGGATACGGAAAAGGTACTGGCTTCAACTCCTTCGGCACTATCAATCCACCTTCGATCAAATCTGGCAACATTTGACTATACGACATTGGCAAATGAGTGAACTGCTTCTCTGGCTTTCTTGGCCTTTGTCGGGCATGCTGACGCGGCTGGCGGCGATATGACCGTTGATTCTGAGAAGGTCTCTGATTTGCAGAAGAATATTGTCCCTGATATGAAGACCCATAAGATTGTTGACTCTGAATAGTTGATACGTCTGGACACTGAGAACGAGGTGGTAGAGATTCCTGAACGGAACTATTTTCTTCCTCGAATTCTTCCTGAGAACTAACAACTGATTCATTTTCATTAGCTTGGAAGTTTGAGACGCCTTGGAGCTTTCCACACTTAATCAGGCTCTCGATACGTTCTCCCACCATCACCATGTCAGAAAATTTTGCTGCCCCATTGACAATCATCTTTTCCAAGTACGGCCCTTGCAAGGTATCTATGAACAAATCAACCAATTCTCTATCCGAAAGTAGCGGTTGAACACGAGCGGCTAACTCTCTCCATCTCTGAGCATACTCTCGGAATGATTCATTATCTGCTTGAGACAAGTCCTGCAAATGTGTTTGGCTGGGAGCCATGTCAAGATTATAATCGTACTGCTTCACAAAGGCGTTGGCTAGATCTGACCATGATCGGATGCTACCACTCTGCAACTGCATATACCAATACAAAGATGCCCCACTCAGACTGTCTTGGAAACAGTGGATCATGAGCTTGTCATTGTCGACATGTGAGGTCATTCTTCTGCAGAACATCACCAAATGTAGCTTCGGACAACTATCTCCTTTGTATTGCTCAAACTTTGGCATTTTAAACTTTGGAGGCATTACCAGGCCAGACACCAAACACATGCTCGAAGCATTCAAATCAAGAGTATCACGCCTCTCCAGGGCCTTAATTTTCTCGTCCAACACGCGGTATCTTTTGTCATAAACATATCGTGGATCCTTAGGGTTCATCTTCGGAACTACCCCTCGGACATCTGGCATAGAGAATGCAAAACTCTGATAATCAGCGGCATCAAGAGAAGACGAATGTCCATCTCGGACAAAAAGAGGTTCTTGCTCAACTTGATTCTCGACAGGGATCCGCACCGGCTGAGTTTGGGCAACATTGCTCGCCGGAGGTGGAATGACATTCTCATTTCTTTGAACATTGGCCTCTCCCCTAGTCATGGCTGCCATAGCTTCCACAAGTTGGTTCAACTGATGCTTCATCAATTCAACATCGGCCCTAGTCACAAACTGATTCTGCTCCCCAGAGTTCATGATTCTTCCAGAAGCTGGTTCAAGTCCAATACAAAAGTCGGGAAATCAAACTGCAGTTCAGATAAAGGATGGATGAGCTCACTGGTCTGGCCTGGAGAAAGGATATGCAAAATGATGCAAGATGCAAATGCAATGCAATAGTATGAATGCAATAAGACATGGGATCAAAGCTTCCAGATAGTCTGAATAATCAGTATATTGTGTTGATGACTGAAGGAGTTCATGAGTCTGTTCTGAAGAGAATACCGGAATAACCAGAATACCGAAATAATCAGAATACTAGAATGCCAGAATATCGGCATAATCAGAATACCAAAATGCCAGAATATCGGCATAATCAGGGTGCCGGAATAATCGAAATACCAGGATGGTCAGAGTAATCATGATGCCATAATACCAGGCTGATAAGTCCACACTGATAAGAGAACCAAAATACCAGGTAGGATGAATGTCAAGGTTACCTGCAAACCTGTAAACAAACCCGCCCCTCTCACATGTGGGTACTAGGATGTTCAGTATCCCGGGCTCTCAGGTCGAGAAATGATGATACTTTCACCATTTCTGGTTTGGCATCATCATCAATCGAGGAGGCCTCAACTGATTCTCCAAAACGAAAGGTCCTCAGCTTCTGGCACTGAGGTCGAGAAGCAATAGTACATTCATCCCTCGGGGTACAGTACTATCGCCAATTGAGGAGTGCCTCCACTGATTCTCTTTCAAAAGGGATAACCTATAGCAAGTTCCCAGCATTGGGTCCTCGGATCGAGAATGTGCAATGGGTTTGCCACAGAATGTGGTCTGCCACTGTCACAACTCGGGAGGAGTGCTGCAACTGAGTCCTCGGGAATGGTCTCCAGAGTCGACAGTTCCTCAAGAGAATAACTACTGGCCTGCATAACATGCAGTAGCAGAAAGCTCCTGATAGAACCTCGTCTGGTTGTGGGTCTCATGAACAACAATACGTGGTCACCACCACGCAAGCGTCATGACTATCCACTCTAATACCTATGTGTGTACTCAAGCCTTGGTAGTGGGCTTATCTCTCAGAACATCCCGCCCGCCAAACAGAAAACAACAGCACAGTCCAGCACAATAATGATATGTAATGCAGTAAATGCGATAAATACAGTAAAGTACAGTAAAGCAGCAATACAATAAATAGCAATACAGTACAATAGCAAAAAAAAAAAAAAAAAAAAAAAAAAAAAAAAAAAAGTAAACACCCAATGAAAGAAAAACAGACAAGCGCTAGGATTGACTCGCTTAGGATGGACCAGCAATAGGTCAATCTGTCCCCAGCAGAGTCGCCAGCTGTCGCTCCCCGGGATTTTCATCCAAGTACAAACGCGAAAGTGGCACCGAAACAGAGTCGCCAGCAATGTGTATTTATCCCAAGAGAGGGAAAGGAAACACCGCATAAACCTGAGGGAAAGAAAAGAGCATGGTCTTGCGACCAAGAGAAAGGGTAAGGGAGTCGGTTACGCGAGAGGAAGGTATTAGCACCCCCACGCGTCCATCGTATCCGATGGGATCCACGCTTGCTTGCTTCAATCAAAGGGTGATAAAAAAAGATACTGGAAAAAGGAACTGAAAGAAAGAAAGAGAACAAATGTAGGGAAAATAAAAGAAGTGCTCGCATGGGCCCTACCCCACTGCCTACGTATCTCATCGGGAACATGAGAATCAGAGCGACGTAGTTCCCCTCACTAGGGATGGATTGTTTGTATTTTAGGGAACGGCTGACGTTCTAGCTCAGGTGTTGCAGGCTCGCTGGTCCGAGTGCGTTACCATCTTGCAAGAGAACGAGTAGGAGCGCGTTCGTACGCTAAGAGTGAATGAGGTGAGAAAAGAATTCCCGAAGGAAAGACGTTATTGTTTGTTTTTTGTCTTTTAGAAGGAAGTGTTTTGGATTTGTTTGCATATGACAGTGTATCCGGATCTTAGTCATTGGAATATGTACATTCTCACATTCCAAGATGGAATGGGTAAGAAAGCACACTAAGAGTGAAGAAGACCCCCACACTAAGTTCCAATTGTCAAGGTTCAAACGCACTAGCATACTTGTGTTTATTAAGTGTTTTTGTTGATTAAGAAATGAAGAAGTGTTTTTTATTATTTGCACCTTCAACAAGTATTGCATTTAAGTCCCTCATACAAGATCAAATGTTTAACACATTGACCCAAGATGGGCTATATGCTACACATTCTAAGATTACAAGAGAAGACCCCTTATAATCTTTTCTTTATATGAAAGGCCTAAATGCAATAAATGCCTACCTTTATTAGATATTTTTGTATTTTTCTTTGAGATGAGAAAAGAGACTCAAGAGAGGAGAAAAGGTAAAAATCTATATGAACTAAGACTCAATCCTAATTGATTAGTTAAGGGGAGTGATCCTAAAGGTTGGTGAGGTTTAGAACCTAACTCTAAAAGAAGAGAGAAGAGACTCAAAGTGTAAGAGAAAACGGGAGTTAGTTGTTAGTGTGCTCGCCGAGATATCGCATCTCGTGCCTACGTATCCGCAATCTGAAAAGAAAGAGGAATCAGAGCATCCGTAGTTCACACTACTACGGGTTAATGGGAAACTATCTCGATCGCATGGGTGCGAGAGAAAGGACTCACGAAGGTCACACAGGAAGTCTAAAGGGAAACTCGGTCCTACAAGTCAACATACATCAATGGTCCTAAGGTCAGGATTAGGAGGGAAGCTACCTAATGTTATCAGGCATGGATTGCTATCCTAATGTCTCTCCTACCTCCGACTTAATCAAAAATTAAGTGGAGCGAGGAATCCTAAGGGATCATGTCATCAGACAAGTAAACACAGGATAAATCAATCACAAAATGAACTAAAAGCAATGAAGGAGTAAATAGTGTCAATAAGCAGTCAGGCCAAACAATCAAAGTAAAAAGAGGGAGCTTTAGCCAAGGGGTCATATCAACCGAGGCAAACAAGCTAGCTGTGGGAAGTAAGTACTCCTCCAATGGTATCAAGAACCATGGAGAGCAGAATAAGAAAGGGGAAGATGTGAATCAGATCACATAAGCATCAACATTGGTCAATGCGAGCTAAAGACAAAGCGTGGGGGTTGGTTACGAACCCTATCTTCCACTTGACCGACTCGATAACAGAGTGTGTTATGTTCAAAGCTTCAATCATGTAATGAGAGCTAAGAACGACTCGACTAGAATAACGGGGGTCGATTGCGAACCCTACCTTCCGTCAATTGCCTCCTTAGAGGTCTTCAGCACAATATCAAACGAGCACCATCATGGCCTCACTTGAGGGCTTTCCATATAATCCTACTTATCATGGCATTTTCTATTCCTACTTCTCATGGCATTGACTATTCCTACTTCTCATGATATTTGAAAGCATTAAAGAGAAGTGAAGAGATAAGAAGTCCTACCAAACGGATATGAATCCGTAGCAAAGCAACGAAAGCGCAACGAAAGCAAGTCAGGAAAGCACCTATAAACAAATGGCAAACCAAGTTAGAAACAAGCTTTTATTTACAAAATGAAATGGTCAAGCCACCTTTGGAACGTCTCCTTTATGTACCTTGCACATGTGAACCAAAGACATTAGTAATAACAAGAGAGTGTACGTACAACATGAAACCTAACTCTAATGGCTATGTACATTTGAGTCACACTAGTCAAAGTGAAAGTCCTAAAAGGATTATGAAATTACAAGTCAAGTTACAACTATGCTACAAGACTAATCTACTTTGATGTTAAAGGTAAACCAACAAAAGAAAGCCATTACAAGTTAGATGAATTGAAATAAAACGTGAAAATGAACCAAGGTCAGAAGTGAAACACCTTATACGCAAGCTTAAACACTCTCAAAGTGTCACAAAGATTTGCATTAAACTCTCTCTCCAAAGTCAATTCATTCCATGAGCAAAATCACATTCAAACTTCTCATACAAGCATGTAAACTTGTCACTCAAGTAAGACAAATGAAATGACATGGTAAGGTGATGTCAAAGCTCACACACCAGAGGCACATGACCTATAAATATGTCCTAATTGAATCCCAAAAACAATCATGAACATGGCATACAAGTGGCATCAAAAGAAGTGGCCAAAGTGAAATACAAGTTCAAGTTCGCATACACACAAAGAAGGCATCATTTAAAGCATGTGAAATGATCCAAGGCAACAATAAAACATGTCTCAATTGTGCATCAAAATACACTTAACAATGTACTAAAATTCAAATTCAAGGTTGGCTCAAAGTGCCCTCATACAAGTCCTAAACATAACTTCTTTCTACGCATGTATCAATATGTTCGGTTCGCATTGAAAAATGAGTGAAAAATAGCAAAATGCTCTAAAAAATTATGAGTAATTGAACACAACATGCCAAGGACAGTAGGTAACCACATACAAAAGATAGGGTTCATATCATGCACCAAACATGCTCAATCAATTGCAAACGTAGCATACACGTCAATGATGATCATACGAATTAAGGCTCCAAGGATTAACTTCAAAAGTATCTCAAAGCTCAAGTACAATGCACCAATCAATCGCCATGATGTTAAACAATCAAATGCCTAAATTCACACCAAAAATCGGATCCAAATGGTCAAAGGAGAATCACATTTTGGCACTTACATCACTAGGTATACCATTTAGAACACATTTCTTTCCAAAATCCCAGAAAAATATCAAACAACCCTCAAAATGGAATTAAAAATCACCAAAAATTAATTAAGACCATCAATAACTCTCATGAATTTTATCACAATTTTATGACCATTTATACTATTTTTAGAATTAGATTTTAAAACAATTATGAACAAAAAGAATTAAACAACACCAAGAACCAAGGGGGTGCACTATAGCTAAAAGTCTATTTAAATTCTTCCTTGGGCTCAAGCACAGGGGTCCAAATAACAGAAAAAGCTAAGGCCCAAGAAGCTAAGGTTTGGAGGAGCACGGTGTGACCTCAGTCAACTCTGTTGACTGATCCTAAAGCGTTGGATCTTGGTGGTCCAAAGGTAATCTCATCACACGTTTGAAATGAGATTGTGCACGGTAAGGACTGAGTGGATACACACATGTGATTATGAAAAGAGAGGTCCTACCGGACGGTGACAAGTGTCACCGCCGGAGTGGACCGCACCACCACCATCCTATCCTCTTCATCTCTTAAGCATCACAAGCAAGAAAAAAAAACACCAAACGTTTCTCTCTCTTTCTATCATCCGTCTCTCTCTCTCTCTACGTTTTTTCCTTTCTAAAAAAAAACCTACCGCCGGAGATGACGGTGGCCGGAGGCGGCGCCGCCGTCTTCTCCGGCACCCAACCACCCCAAAACACCAACTCTCCAACACAAATCCTCACTAAATTCTCGCCCTCTTTCCAAATCCGTGAACAGTTTTTCTCAAATTCTTCCTCAAACCACGGGATGGACGCTATTAGGATCAAGAACGAACAAAAATTAAATCGATCCACAATGAACTACTAAGTTCAAGGCCGCAGCTAGAGAAAGGAGTGGATTGCGTACCTGATGAAGACGAGAGCGAATCTTCAGGTATGAAACTCGTTCTTCTCCTCTTTCTGACGATCGTTGTGGATTCGTCTATGAAGTTGTTGTCGAATCTGTGACGTTCTTGAATTTGCAGATTACCGATTCTCGTCGCGGTTTTCGAAGGCCGTTAAGCGCTGTACGTCGGAGTCGTCGTGGAGTTATGAGTATGATATGGTGACGTTGAATTGTGCAGAGGTTTCCCTTGGAGATGGCGATAAAGACGACGGCGTCGTAGTGGAGTTTTGCTTCTTCTACATCTTCTTTCTTTGCACGCACTTGGTTGTGGTTTGTGGCGTCGAGAACTGTTGACGTTTGTTGCGATTTGAATTTCTGTGATGTTGCGTACGAATTGCTTTTTGCGAGATCGCGAATTCTTGAATGCTGGATTGTTTATGCTTTTTGCAGGTTCTTGAATTTTTGCAAGTCGTCCATGTTGTTGAACGATTCTCTGCAGGTTTTATGGATTGAGAAGAAGGTTGAAAGTGATAATGGTGATTCTGGGAGTTGAAGATTGAAGATGGAGGTGAAGAGAGTTGATTGGAGATGAAGCTATGGAATTGTGGAGCTTGAAGAATTTGCAAGGGAGAAAGAGTTTGTTGATTCTGTTAGAGAGAAAATGGTTGGTTAGCATTCGGTTAGGGAGATTGGTTAGCCGAAAAAATGTTAGAGATTGGAGAGAATTGATCAGTTATGGATCGTAACTGTTATGAAGTTTCTGTTATAAAAAAAATGGTTGGAAGTTAGGGAGGAAGAAACTATTAAATCAGTTATGAAATTTTGTTCTGGTTTTGCAGGATGACGCCGTCGTAATCGACACCAGCCCTTGGCAAGTATATCAGTGGCGAAGATTGAAGAAATTGAAGATAGTGATTGGTTCGAAGAGAGTGAAGATTGAAGGTCGAAGATTGACGGTTAGAAGTTGAAGCCTATTACCGTTAGAAAATCTTCCTGTTAGAATGTTTGTTAGGAATAATAGGAGATTTTGCTGATAGAAAGTTCTGGTGTAAAAATGGTAACTGAAATTGTTAACAGGTTTTTGTCATAGTTTTCTTTCTGTTATTAACTGCTGCCAACTTTCTGCTATGTAGTTTTTTCCATAATTTCCTGTTGCTGTTTCAAATGCATAAATTATGTGCACCTTTAATGTTCACCATATCTTCCGCATGCCCAAAAATTTTACTCATTGTCTGTATAAACCAATGATTACTTGGTGCAACTTGCTCACTACTCAATCATACGGTCAACAATCATTTCCACTTTGGAAGATTCGGTCATTCTCAACAGCAGTTCAAAAGTTCTTCGCTTCAAAGTATCATCAGGATGGCATTCCCTATGTTACTTGACGAATCTCCCTTCCTAGTTATATTGCCGATAACAGTACAATGTGGTCGTCAGCATGCTTGTCACCGCTCCTCAGTAGTGCAAGAAGTTTTAGAAACTTAATCTGAACACAATGGACAAAGAGTAGCACCCCTTACACCAGGATCATTATTAAACACGTCACGAGCCTCAATGCCTCAATATCAATGGATTCACCTTCTTTAACCAATTTCTCATAATTTCTTTTAGTAACCCAAGTTAAAATTCAATGAAATGGAAGTTCTATTGCTTTCAAAAGGCTTAGTGAAATCCAAATACACTTTCTCAGCAAATGAGAGGTGGAACGATTTGTTGGACTTGAACATGAATATTGGATTTGGAAAAATGGTAAGAAAAATAGTTATTTAGATATGGGTTGAAAACAAAATGGATGTAAAAGTTGAATATGAAAATTGGTTTGAAGTAAAAATGGTTTTGAAATGGATTAAAAGAAAGTGATGTGGATAATGGTTAATTGTTTAAAAATGGAAATGGATATTTATAGAATGAATTGAAATGGATTTAAAAGGCGGAATGAAAATGGTTTAGAGAATGGGTTTAGAGGTGGATTATAAGTGGAATTTGGAATTTATGGAAATGGTATCAGAATGGTTATGGGTTAGCAAAAAGGAGTTGTGTCTCGAATTCCAAACAAGTCCCATGATCACATTCAATCCACATCCATCTTCAGATCCAAAGTGACTAGGAAAACCTCAGATCAGGAAGATTACAACGAGGAGAATTCAACCTCTTGCTCCAACTTAACCGGGATTAGAAACCGACTGAATCTCTTATGAATAAGGCCAAGAAAATCCATTGATCCCATGCCCTTATGCAAGATGCAATGTTAAATGCTTTATGTTTTATTTTTCTATGCTTGAATGCAATGCAATGAAATGAAAGCTCATGCTAAATGATATGAAGAAATGAGAGGGCAAATTTTGGGGTATTACAATGTGTACGCCTTGTATGATGTTGTGTAATGATAATGCATGTGATGACATGTTGTGATGAGAAAGCGTGGCCGAAAGGAAAATGAATGTGATATGTTGTAATTGGTTTTATATGCATGTTTATGATTACATGTATGTGTGAAAATGAATTGCTTGCGTGAAGTTCAATGTATGTTAATTAGTGGCCGTATGGCAAGAAAAATGCATCGTTGGATTGATTTCTAATGCATGAATAAAGATGGTGAAATGATTCATATTGATGAATTGTATGTGAATGTAAGAGATGAATGCATGACAATGTTCGTATACATGTATGCATTATAAGAATGTCTTGAGTCATTTGCATGTGAAGCATAATGATGTGCATTCTTGTGTTGAGGGATTCTAATGGGAATCCGCTATAACCTCGTGTGCCTTAAAAATAAGAGGTGTGAGCGATCGGATTGATCGTGTGCCTTAAACATAAGAGGTGTGAGCGATGGGTATAGATGATCGTGTGCCTTATACAAAGAGGTGTGAGCGATCGGGTCGTGTGCCTTATACAAAGAGGTGTGAGCGATCCATAAACGTCGTGTGCCTTAAAAATAAGAGGTGTGAGCGATCAGATCGGATCGTGTGCCTTAAAAATAAGAGGTGTGAGCGATGGGGAACATCGTATGCCCGACGGGGAGTTACAGTGATGTAACAAGCGATGGTTCTAGCAGAGTTCCTGAGTGAACTAGTGATGAGTCGGTACCACATATGTAATTGCATAGAGTCGTTGTGTCGGTCTCTTGCATTTACATGAATCATGATTGCATTGTTATATGTGGAAAGTCATGATTGATTATTTTTGTGGAAAATGATTTTGTACATTTATGATAAATGTATTGTGCATGGTTGATATGCATTGATAAATGGTTGATTTTATGACTGAGCTTATGATAAGCCTTTGGAAATTGAGCTGTGCAGTTGTGTTGGATGTAGTGAATTGTAAATGATATGTTTTATGTATAAACATATGCATTGTATGCGAATAGGTGATTATGTGCATGAATGATATGCTTGGGTTGTGATATATGTTATATAATGGCGTTTGTGAGTAATAGTGTATGTGGTGTATAAATGTGTTATGTGTATTTTATGTTGAAATATATAATTGTATGCATCGATATTATGATAATGTTTCTTACCCTTCTGCTGTTTTATGATGCTCTATGAGGCATTGCAGAGTAGGTTGCTGAAGGTATTTGGTGAAGCTTAGGACTTCATTTTTTTTGGTCGGTCGGCTCTGATATGTAGCACCGGGTAGCTAGGATTACATGATTATTTTGTGATACATTTTGTATATGTACCTTGACTTGAATTGTTTATGTAAACATGATTCCGTGTTGACGGATAGGATTTGATATATGTATATATCTATATAATGATGATGTTATTCAGTATTTTAGATGTTTCCGCTTTTATTCTAAATATTGAGATGTGGGTATAAGGACGAAGTTCCTCTGTGCAAGTTACCCCACTGTTGCATATCTCTGTTGAGCAGGTGTTGATTGTTTTAATTTTCATATAATGTGACATGCTTCTTTTATGCCATGCTTTGTAATTATACTCTGATGAAATTTTTAATATATATCTAAATGATTAATATGTGATTATTTGGGGGTATAGAAGGGGGTGTTACAGTGCGCGCGCGTGTGCCCATGGTTGCAAAATCCTTAGATTCACAAATCGCAGTTTAGGTTACCAATTACGGTTTAAGCATCTAAGAATTTTCTCAACTAATTCCTCATCTAAAAATGGTTTTCCTAGAGTTCTCATATGACTCATGATATTGGTATAATGTGTTTGCATTTTATTTATATTCTCTTCAGGTTTCATTGTGAAAAGTTCATACCCGTGAGTTAATGTGCCCAACATTCTCCTATTTACCCCAACAGCTCCTTCATGGATAATTTGGAGGATGTCCCACATTTCTTTTCCCGTCTCGCACTGAGAAACTCATAAAACTCATCAAGACCAAGAGCGATAGTGATGGAAGTTTTCTCCTTCAAACTATGATGCACTTTTCCTTTATCATCTTTTTTTAATGCTTTTCAGATTTTTTCACTACAACACTATCAACTTTGTGTATAGAAATAAATGTTCAACCTTTTAAATATCATGATTCATCCCTACGTTGAAGAAATTCATCATCTCTATCCACAAACTATACTCTTCTCCATTAAAGGATTGAGGTTTGTGTAGTTAATAACTTGAAGTCATTTCCTCTTAAGACACTTAGTCTTTAACAAGAGTTAGGCTTTAAATCCATTTGTTGGACAAGTGACTTTAGGTACAAGATGGGGGAGGGGATGGATTGTGGTTTATAAAATTTATGATTAATTTTTTTTTTTTACTTAAAACAACAATTTGTGTTAGTATTGAAAATGCAGAGAGAAAAGTGGCGAAATAAATACAATAATAAAGTAAATGGAAAAAATTAAAGAGATAGGGTTATAGAGATGTCACGATATTTATATAGGTTTGACTTACTCCTATCCCCAAGAGAACTTCTTAAGAGTTTTAAAATAATCTTAAGCTTTTATAGGTTATGCACATGAACCTTTGTTACAAGCGAATCGAGAGATTTTACACTGTCTTATCCCCTAAACCAAACAAGAGCTTTTTCCAAGGGATGAACTCGGGATTCAAGTAGACATTTTACCGGGTAATCTCAATAACCAAACTTAACTTTTACCGAGTTAAACTATAGAACCAAACATATATTTTTACTGATTTATCTCTAGAGCCAAACAAGAACCTTCAAGAGAATCACACTCCTAAAGCAAACAATGACACAACACCATTACAAAACTTTCCTCACAAGTAATTTTCACTCATAAGGTACTAAGGTATCTTTGGTGAAAGAAAAATATTACATAGAGAGTAGGATAGTGATAAAATTATAAGAAATAGAAAAACTCCAAATTCTGGTGTAATTTCAAATGAAGATAGACCTCTTTTATATTGGAGAAAATGAGGCTAAAAAACTAAAAAATCCATGAACCAAATTAATGGAATAATCGATTAGGCCAATTGATTATCGAACCTCAATACTTAATTGTTCAAGCCATAAATATAAGTTTTTGATATTTAGTTATACCAATAATTAAGAGACTACCCTAATCGATTTTAGACTTAATTAACCAAGAGAAAATAATCAATTAGATGACTAGGACAAATTGAATATTTTGTTGTAAAAAGCCTTATAATTAATCAAACAATTCCCTAATTAGTTCGCTAGGACTTAAAACGATATTTAGGTGATTATATCAAATATATAGAGACCTTAAAAAGATATTTAGGTGATTTTATCAAATAAAGAGAGACCGTAAAAAGATTTTAGGTGTGTGTATGTGTGAGTTGACTTAGTAGCTTAGGAGTTACTCTCCTACTTTCACATGACTTTAGTCACTCAGACAAACAAGACCAGACGAGCTTTCACACTTCTTCTCTTTCACAACTCTAAAATATTTTAGGTTCATTTTCCAGATACACCGATCATATAAGCACTTTAATAGATTCTTGAATCTCTTACTTGACGAGACTTGAGATATCTTCAACTTAATCACCATCATCAAAGAGTTAGGAAAATATCACCACAGACTTCAATAGGCATCATCGTTGTCGTTATCAAAGCACCAAGATAATCAACAACATCAAGATCATTGGCTCCATACTTGCAAGCACATAGATCTACGAGTGGAGCCGTCTAGAAATTAGACCAATTAGACGTACCTACCTAGAAGACAAATAGGAGTTCGCCCCCACCGGAAGATCAAGATACTTGAATGAGAGAGACTCTAGCTAACAACGAAGGAAATCACTATTGAGTGTAAGTGTGAGTGGTTAAAGTACCACATTATCTATGAATGAGTGCAATGTTGAATTTATAAGAGAGAATACTCATTTATCTGACATCGTAAGATTTTATATTGAGATGTAGTGTCTCCCTCTCTTATCATCCTAAAACATTAATTTCGATGTTGCTTCCGACCCTCCTAGACTCTCAACAATCACAAACTAAGTCTATGAAAGTGGGGTCAGAATTCACCCTTACGAGAGTACTCTCTTACATTTGGTTTAGGACATGCATTACACTACACACTATTATTTTATCTTTAAAAAACAAATAATCATGAAACTACAAATCATTATAATTAGAATCCTGTACTTCAATAGATATCATATATTGTAGAGTTGCTTTTTTCCCATATTTGACGATAAAGTAGAGACAACTTTTCCATTTAAAATCTTCACACATAGTACACGCAAATTTTTTGTCAAATTATAACAAATAAGAAAACAAGTGAACAAAATGATAAAACCTACTACATGACGAGTATCACTCAACTATAAGCAAAAGATAGTAATAATTTAAAGCGTGACACTGACTTTTTTATTTTTTTTGAGGAAGGTGTCTATTGATTTATGTGACATCCTACTTGGTTACGTGAACCACTAGAGCTACCATATATGTACACATATAGTGTATATAAACACATCTACCTTCATTGTTCTCTTTCATTCTTGTGGCTCAAGCAAGAGTTTAAGAAAATTTTGAACTGAAAAAACAAGATGGAATGTTGTAACCAAAAAAAGTTTGACAGAATGAAACCATTCATTGCTGTAGTGTTCTTGCAATTTGGATATGCTGGTATGGATGTTTTGTCCAAAGCTGCACTGAACAAAGGAATGAGTAATTATGTACTCGTCGTTTATCGTCACGTCGTTGCCTTCGTTGTGATCGCTCCTTTTGCACTGATCTTGGAAAAGTAAGTTTAATCTCCTTCTATGTTCATGTCAATATTTTATTAACATGAATTTGAATTGAAGTAAATAATGCTACATTTTTTTTACAGGAAAGTTAGGCCAAAGATGACATTTTCAATCTTTATGAAGATAGTGGCTCTCAGTACGCTAGAGTAATTATCTGCCTGGCTAAACACTTTTTTTTTTTTAATGGAAAAAAAATTTTATCTTGATTCTGATATTTTGAATATCTTATGACAGGCCGGTAATCGATCAGAATTTATACTTCTTAGGAATGAAGTATACAACGGCTACTTTCGCGGTCGCTATGTACAATATCCTCCCTGCCATAACCTTCATCATGGCTTTTATTCTCAAGTAACGTTTTCTCGCATTGCTCGTAGCGTAAAAAATTCGATTACCAACAGAATTTAGAGACAAATATATCCTTCTCTAAATTTCTGTTGGTAATTTAACTTTCTGATAGTACAAAATATTTATTTATTTTTTTAACTAATTTTTTTTATTGTGTCTAGACTTGAGAAGATAAAAATAAAAAGTGTACATAGTCAAGCAAAGGTGGTTGGGACATTAGCAACAGTTGCAGGTGCTATGCTTATGACATTGTTAAGAGGTCCAATACTTAATATTTTTGGGACACATGGAAACAGTGCTCAAATCCAACATAGTAGTGGAGCAAATCTTCAACATGCAATAAAGGGATCAATTATGATAACAATTGGTTGTTTTAGTTGTGCTGGTTTCATGATTCTCCAAGTGAGTTTTTAGCTAAAATAATCAAATGATATTTATATGTTTACTTTAATAGAGTTTAATTGCTAATCCTGTTTAATTAATATTTTTAGACAATTACACTAGAAACATATCCTGCTGACCTGTCACTTACAGCATGGATATGTTTATTGGGAACAATTGAAGGTGGCATAGTAGCTTTGATTATGGAAAGGAATGATTATTCTGTTTGGTCTTTGAATTGGGATACAAAATTGTTGGCTGCAGTTTATAGTGTAAGTTTTTTTTTTTTTTTTTTTTTTTATGTTTATTATTAATGAACACAATTATCACTAACTTTTCATAAAGTTTAAGAAGAGTATTTAAAAAAGAGATTAAAATAAATTAATTAGAGATTAGTTTATATAATAATAATATTTATTAATATTTATTCACATGCAGGGTATAGTTTGTTCAGGAATGACCTATTACATACAAGGAGTTGTTATGAGATATAGAGGTCCAGTTTATGTAACAACTTTCAATCCTCTCGGTATGGTCATTGTAGCTATCATGAGCTCTATATTTTTGGCCGAGAAAATATTCCTCGGAAGGTAATTATATCTGACAGTATAAAATATCTTTACATGAACAATTTATATATATGAGTTAAATTCATAAACTAATTATTAGTATTCTGATAAATTTTGAAGGGTGATCGGCGCGGTTGTGATTATGTTCGGATTGTATTTAGTGGTGTGGGGTAAAAGCAAAGATTATGACACACCAAGTTCAATTATTAAAGATGGAGCATTACCAGTTAAGGAAAGTAAAGTGAGCAATGACAAAGAGGAGAGTACTAATCACGAAGTCATCACTAGTAGTAATATTGTTGCAATAGATCGAGATGAACAAGTGTAATGAAATTAAAAAAACTTCCCATTTTAGCAGTCTAAATGGTAATTTAACAGCCTCAACTATGTATTATTTGTACTAGATTCAATTAACTCTATGATTTGTATTATTAGACAATAAAAACATCATATGTGGCGACTTTGATGCAGGGTATTAGTTTTAAATGATACCATCAAATTCTCTGTTTCAAATAATATATTAAACTAATATTGAGAAATTGTGCAAACCGAGACAAAATTGTCAAAACAGAATTTTAAAATTCAACAGAATAGTAACTAAAGTAGTGATTACTGATTCAGCATAAGATATATCACAACAACTATAAAAATATGTGTTGTATATGATGTGGCATTCTGCCTCAATTGCCGCTACTATTGTTTTCAAGATGTCTTTATTTTTGTGCTCATCGCTTTGCATCATAGAACTAGTTAATAGTTTTCACTATTATTTTATATTTTTTAATTGTAAATGTGAAAGTATATATTAATAAGAGAAATATAAAAGTTACAAAAGAAGATCACTACAAGAAAATAAAGGATTAGCTACCATATTTTTGCTACCAATTGTTTTCATGGCTAATCTCAATTTAAAAAACAATAAATTAATTTAAATTACACAAAGTAACACATTATATTTTTTGACAACTAATATCAAATTATTGATTTATGAAAACAATTGCATATATTACTCTCACTTTTCTTTTAGTACTTGGTAATTTCTTTTTACTTGTTAATTTTTTTTTGTTTTATTATATTATATGATTATATGATTATTAACAAGTAATTATTAATATTATTAATATTACAATTTCTTTTATTTTTATTGTTCACAATATTCTTTTTTTATCGTTTATTACTTTATATATCATTCTCTAATCTCGTTCATCATCTACTTCCGTCTCCGATCAACCGTATTCGTCTCCGTCTCCGATCAACCGTATTCATCTCCGTCTCCGATCGAAATCATCTTCCCCGTCTCCGATCGAAATCATCTTCCCCGTCTCAGATCTTTAGGTCAGTTGTAGTTCCTGCAATGGTTGTCCAGAAACAAGTGGGTTACAGGTAAATTCAATTTTATATTTGTTGATTTAGTATCAGAAATTCAATGTAATGGTTTACGAATTTTGTTATAGATTGAGCTCAATTTTTTTCGACGTCGGGCGTTCGTTAACATCATTATTAATCTCGTGTTCTGACCGAAGGTGCAACAATGGAATTCAGTCATCAGATGCGATCTGTTCCAGTCAGAACAACCAATGTTCTTACACTTTTCAGTATGGAGATGGTAGTGGAACATCAGGCTATTATCTCATATACTTATTTGAATAGGTTCACCACCTATTTGATATTTGGTTCCTTAGAAGTTCTGGTAAGTTGTAAACAACATGAAATGGTTTCTAATCTTTACACACCAACTATTTGTGATAATAACTCGGTGAGTTCTGTAGACTTTGGCAATGGTTACTTTTCAAGCTGCTTCAGGTCATTTACATCCAAATACATGTGGGAAATCAAGTTGTGTGAAAGGTGGGATTGACATTATGTTTTATGCGTCATTGAGTTTGTATGCATTGGGTATTGGTGGAGTGAGAGGTTCCATGACTGCTTTTGGTGCTGACCAATTTGAAGAACATGATCCTAATGAAGCAAAAGCACTTGCGAGTTATTTCAGTTGGTTTTTGCTTAGTTCAAGTTTTGGAGCAATTTCTGGAGTTACTGGTGTTGTTTGGGTTAGTACACAAAGAGCTTGGCATTGGGGGTTTTTCATAATAACCATATATTCTTCTATTGGTTTTGTTACACTTGCTCTTGGTAAGCCTTTCTATAGAATCAAAGTTCCTGGAGATAGCCCCACCATCATAATTGCTCAGGTCTAGTCTTAATCTCTGTTTGGGTTTCCTTGATAAACACATTAATATGATTAATCTATGAATTAAACATGTTTAAAAGGTATATTTAACCTTAATCCATCTGTGTTGAGTACAGATTATTGTTGTGGCATAAACTCCAATGGACCTTACTTACAAAGTTAATACAACCCAAACATGAAATTATTGAACTCCACTTCATTCAAAAGCTGTATAGGTAATCTACTTTAACTCATACAAGACCTGACATTAGTTTTGATGTTTGCATATTAAGTTAGTACCTCTTAAATCCTACAGATGTTCACCTTCACATGGCACTACGCATCCTTTAATAAATCAAGCTAGCACATGTTCAAGGCCTTATGTTCAAGTCAACTCCGTCCAACATATTGACAGGGCTCACATATTCTAAATGTGGATCTTGCACATGTTCAATGAGACGTTCCACTTTTGGCTTCTATTTATACATGTATAATTTTACCAAACTACTACATTATAACTTGAAAATCCAAAAAATTAATATCAATAAGAAAATCATTCCAACTTTGATCTTCAATAACACCATTTCCCATAAACTCATTCACATTAAAGTCTAGCATCCCATATCCATAATCATCTTTTGGATTGTTTCCCTTGTCATCTAGCATAGTCTCCCACCATTTACTATCTATATTATTATCGCATGCAGCGTGGGTACGAAACGTTCAAAATAATTAATCAACGTGCAATGTTGTCTACAAAGGCAAACTAATTGTGTAAACGTTTGTGCTTTGTACCACATGTGTGATTGTTGCATCCATAGCTATAACGATGTAAACCATAGCTTCTTCTATTGGTTTTGTTACACTTGCTCTTGGTAAGCCTTTTTATAGAATCAAAGTTCCTGGAGATAGCCCCTCCATCAGAATTGCTCAGGTCTAGTCTTAATCTCTGTTTGTGTTTCCTTGATAAACACATTAATATGATTAATCTATGAATTAAACATGTTTAAAAGGTATATTTAACCTTAATCTATCTGTGTTGAGTACAGGTTATTGTTGTGGCATTTAAAAACCGAAAGCTGTCACTGCCAGAGTCACATGAAGAACTGTATTCTCAGTTGTGGAAAATGCACTGGTATATATATATATACTAGATCTCTAACTTCATACATTAATACATAACTAGGCTGAACCTATGTTTTCCTAATTCAATTTGCATTAATGCTCATAGGTCTTGGTGCTACCTTTAATGTTGCAAAGCCAAAACCTGGCTCTTCTATTGCTATCTTTGGACTTGAAGTTGTTGGCCATGCTGTATACTCTTATTATACCTTGGAGAGTGTGTGTGTGTGTGTGTTTGTTTTGAAGTTATGATTGGAAATGAAATTAGACAATATTGACTAACTTGTGCTCTTGTCTTTAAACCATAATTAAATGCCTTGAAATATTTCCGCCCAAAACCTGCTCCAGATTGTAAACATTAAATGCCTTGGAAAAAAAGTACAATTGAATAGAATAAGATATAAGAAATAAAAGTAAATTGGTTTAACTTACAACAAATCAATTAACTCCCACACATGTAAAACACATAATGCCAGAAATAAGAAATAAGTTTCGATCTCAACTATAACGGCTTCACAAACTAGACTTACCAACTACAGTATAAAGATATAATGTTTCAAGTTGTGAAATGAGGATAGCTTATCACACAGACCTCATCTTTGGTATAATACATGACGCTTTTCAGTTCAGCGTGTATCAGCGAGACTGCAATGCTTCTTGAATATGTTTAACAGCGTTGGCGTAGTTCACAAAGCCCATAAACCAAAATTCATGATTGTCGACAGAGATAATTTGTATAAATTCTTGAGGTTTTAGAGTTAGGTTGAGTTTTGGGAAAAAAGAATGTTTTTGCAAAATCAAAGAATCTAACGGTTGAAGTGTGTTATAAGTTGCGTAGCATGATCAAAATATGTGTAGAATCATCTATTGATAATTGTTATGAAGTTTGGATTGGTTTGGTTTGGTTGAAAATCTTAGGGTTTTGAGTAGAAATTATGCATTAATGTTGGATATCATGTTTTATGAAGTTTGTTGGATAAACCATGATAGAACCATGATAATATACCTCTATTGGTTGTTTGAGTATGGTGTTGAGGATGAATTTAGAGGTTGGAGGTTGCTGTTAAAGGATTTATTTTTCTGCATAACGCAGAGCGTGCTTAGCGCGGCCTGGAGAATTTTCACCCCTTCCAGGCAGCGAGGAGGGCGCTTAGCGCGGGTGGGGCCCGCTTAGCGTGACTTGGAACAAAATAAACTATTCTTTAAGAATCCATAAATTTTGATCCGTAACTCGGATTGAGACGTTCTTGGTATCATTGGAAAGCTATGACAATCCTCTACCCAACAAAAAGTGTAAATTAGGGGTATGAGGCGGGATTAATTATTTAGTGGGAAATGAATGAAAATAATGTTATGTGTTATGTTGGAATTCCATATCTTTTGGATCGTAAATCCGATCGAGGCATAATTATAGCCGACGTAAAGCTGTTAGAATATCCTACGGGAAAAAAGTGAAAGTATTGATTTTGATACCCGACTAAATGAATCGGAGGGAACCCGAAAGTGATGTTTTATGTGATGTGTGATTATATGTGTTTACTTGTAATGTTTGTGTTATGCCATGTCTATATAATTGTTGTCGAGTATGAATGAAAGAATATGCATGATTAAAATGAATTAGGAAGAGTGAGAAACCTTACCCCAAGCAAACGTTAAGATCCTAGAAATGTAACTAGGACTTGGTAAAGGGTTGAAGGGCAATGCTTATGCATCGATACTAGAAGAGTGTCTTTGATAAGTAGTTGTCAATGGAGGATTGTAATTCCTCCGGTTTGTAGTGTTTCCCTTAATAAATATTAGTGACCCGTGTTTAATCCTCTGGTGTAGGATGGCCAGGGAAAGTATTTATTAAGTTTATTTTCCCTTAATAAATACCGTGACCCATGTTGAAGAGCCCTTTGTGCGGGATGGCCGGGGAGAAGTATTTATTAAGTAAGTAACCGTGACCCGTGTTGTATTTGCCTTGTATGGCTGGTCGGAGAGGGTTATTTAGTGGTTGGTACTGTGACCCGTGTTAAAGTGCTCCTTGTGCGGTATGGTCGGGGAGAAGTACCAATTGTAAATAACCGTGACCTGTGTTATAGTGCTCCTTGTGTGGGATGGCCGGGGAGAATTTATCTACGTTAAGGATTCCGTGACCCGTGCTGTATTTGCCTTGTATAGCTGGCCAGGGAGAAGTTTCCTTAACTAGTTTTTGTTTTGCAGATAACCGTGACCGGTGTTGTATTTGCCTTGTATGGATGGCCGGGGAGAAGTTATCTACGTTAAAGATCTGTGACCCGTGTTGTATTTGCCTTGTATGGCTGGTCGGGGAGAAGATTCTTAACTAGTATGTCGTTTTGTGAACTGTGCGATTGTTTCTCTAGTCAGAAATGTTTGAGTTGTTGAACTCATGAGCATGTTTTCGTATAGTGTGAGATTGCGAGATTGAGAACTCAAGGTCATTTTCCTTCCCCTTGACTTGAGTTAGGTTTGGCTAGATCCTTGTAAAGCCGAGAGAATCCATAAGATAAGGAACTCACTGAGATTTGATGTATCTCACCCCACTATTGTTGATTATTTTCTGGAGGTATTTGCAGGTATGATTTACAAGTGGAGCTATGCTTGGATGTTTCAAGAGAAGCTTAGTTGAGCTTATTCCGCTGTGTATTATTTTCTTGTACATATTGTACCTTTTCTTAGATTTTTTATTGTTTTGGCTAATTTCCATGCCTTGCACCATGGGTTGTATTATGTTTTTTATGGTCAAGTATGTGAATTATGCCAATAGACCCTTATGATGGTGTCAGTACCAAATAAAACACTTGTATGGTATTATTCTAGTTAAATATCATACAGGGCGTTACAGTTGGTATCAGAGCTGGTCGTGTCCTCGACCTAGCCTTGAAACATCATAAGTAAATCTATTCATGCCTCTTAAGTGTGTCTTGCCAGCATGACTCTTAATATCATACTATGTAGTGTTGGGCCTGATCAACCTAATACTATGTACGTGATATGTAGGATCATGGTTGAGCGACCACGAGGATTCCCAAGTGTTGTCGGAACTTGTGTAGTGAGGGTAGGCTCAAGCCAAGATTTAGTAGTGAGGAGTTTGGTCAGCTCAATGAGGTTTTAGTTGAAGTTGTGTTTTGGGTAGCATGGAATTAAAAAGTGGTGTGTTGTTCAAGCAATCCTTTGGAGTGGATGGAGTCTGAAAGTTAAGGATCTCTATTGGACGATTGGTTAAGGTATTGAGGAATATGTAAAATCGCTAGTGGAGCTGGATTGACCACTAGTAGGGATAAGGATTTCAAGTAATCTCATTCCGTGAAAAAGAAAAGTTATTTTGTGGAACGTGTGATGTAAGGTCCGGAAGTAAGATAGTTACTGGTGTTTCTGTTCTAAGGCCGTTATGGTATCTTAAATGGACGAGAGTACCTTAAGGAATAAGTTCGGGACAATATTTTCCAGTTGGTTAAAAGTGGAGAGTTAAGGACGTTTGGCTTGTATGGGAACCTAAAGTAGTAGAGAAGTGTGAGAAGGAAACACAAGGGTGTGTTTACATGCTTAGTGTGAAACAAATATGTGTCGGACGAAGAGTGGATGATGAATTGCGTATATTCAATTATTGAGAGAGATTAAGTTCAAGTTATTAAATCAATATTTCTGTGTTCAGTAAGAGACCAATCTGGAATTTGGAAATGTTAAATTACCCAAGGAACCGTATAAGGTATTGTGTTGGAAAGAATGAACTTCATTTAGTAACAGAAAGTGTAGTGATACGAACCGGAAGGAGTTGTATTAAGAAACAGAGTAAGTATCTTGGAATTTAAGGAAATTTTAGTAAGATGATTTTATATTTGGACCTAAGAGGATTACCATGGAGAGCGAAGTTAATGCAGTACGGAAACGGTATTAACGATATTTTATGAGGAAGTGTAATCAAGGATGGTTCACTTGTGAGAACCCTAGTAGTATGATGTGAAAAAAAAAGGTTACACCTTGGTATTAAGAACAAGCGTAGTGGTAGCACTGTGGTCACAAGTGTACGTGATGTATTCTTATTCTTGAGACAAGTATGAAGGGACGTACTTTGTGGAGCAGTAAGTGTTGTGTCCTAAGAAGCAAGTTTGTGGTAAAACAATGAGAAGCAAATCAGGACTTATTATGGACTAAGTGTAATCATGGAACGATTTGTACCAGAAAGGTTTTGAAGATAGTTAATGAGAATTGTCGGTTGCGAGTTTTCCATTAAGTAATTTGGTGTAAGTGGGATGTTCAATGGATAGTGAAGGGTAATAAATCCCGGTTAATGTGTACAAAGTGATAGAAAGGTTCTTCAAGAGGATGCATTGCCCCAATTTATTTTCAAGTATAGAGAAACTTTTGTATTTGTGAATAATCGAAATATTCGGAATCTACATTTTGTTGGACTAAGAACGTTGTTGTGTTAATTCTCTACAAGGAAACTAAAGTGAGAGAATAAGGTGGTATGCTTGATATGAGATTTCCGTCGCTTTTGTGGTATTGTATAATGGTTGTGTGTTGAGTTTTGCTTATGGACGAATCAAGTATGAGTGTGGTACGAACCCTAGAATGTCGTCATTATTGACTTCCCGCTAGTGCAATTGTTTGAGCAAAAAAATGAACTATCCCGCTGAAGTTTTGTAGTGTGACCGCTTCAGAATTTGGAATTTTTTCCTGTCACTTGGTTAGAGTGTATCGTCTGCATGTTTTGATTTTGTCGGTTTTACCCTAAGTGGATCATGGTTAGTGAATGGTATACAAGTTATGAAGTTGTGAGTTGAGAATGATATTTCAGGTTAGAACAAATCGGATTGATGGTTTGAGTAGGGATGGCTTGAATTAAGAAGGAGCTGGGTTTCAGTTTATGCAGCAGTGTTAACCGATTAACACAATGGGGTTAACCGATTAACACGTGCATGGAAAGTGTTTTACATTTAATTTTGAGGAGTTAACCGATTAGCTCAGATGGTTACTCGATTAACGTGTGTGTAAATTATGGAATCCCTTAGGAACCATCATCTGTGTTTTGTTACCTTATGTTCTTTCGATTGATAAGTGTTCGGAGAATGGAAGATGGGATTGCAAGTAAATGAAAGAAGGAATTGTGTTTCGAAATCAGAACTTCTGAAAGGTGTTGCATAGTTGACCATTTGTTTAGACGACAAGGGAGTTTGACTTTTGGGAAAATAATATTGTGAATTGTGATTGAGTGTGAGAAAGTCTTAAGTGTATTATTTTCGTTACTGTTGAGAGTCTTAAAGACGAAGTTAGAGAATACTCCCGAAGAGTTGATCCTGCGAGGAATATTTCAGTGTGTAATTATGGTGTTAGTAGGATATGAGTGGTTGGTTAGAGTTAGTCATTGCTATCTTCCGTGAGTTCATGGTATTGGATTTAGACTCCGTGAGAGTGGTACCAGTTGTGTGCAGTTGTGTTTTACCCAGAGAAGGAAAATTGAGAGTTATATTTCCAAGTACGAGTAAGAATTGGATGTTCCGAAGTTAAGCATGTAACTTGAATCGTATAGGAAACAGGACAATTGAGAAGAGTGGATTCAACTGAGAAGTGTGGTATGGACTTCGAAAGTTTGGGTGTATGTGGAGTGTTGTATGTGAATTGGTGAGTGGTATGGAACTCACAATTATGCTTTGGATGGTTTAAGTTTTGATTAATGGTGACTCGCATATGATTACAGTTCTGTGTTGGTGCTATGTAATATTGGTTGAGATCTCATGTCAATAAGGAATCTTGAGTAAGTCGGAAAACCCGTAAGAAGAAATGATATGGAACGTAGTAACTAGAAATGGAAGTTGTTAAGCTATTTTTGGTTTGTAAGGACCCTAGTGGATAAATGTGATCTCCGTGGATTGTTAGGTACTTGGTGATGCCTAAGAATTGGTGGTATTCCATTGTTAAAATTGGAGTTGCGCAGTGGAAATTGGCTCAGTCAGATTTATCAGAATCAGAGGAGAAATTGATTGTAAGATTGGAAATAAGAAGTTTTTGTTCTAAGTGTGTTACCTTTTGGTGTGATACGAAAGAGATGAAATATCGGATGTGATGGGTACGATGTACAGCGTCAGACCAGATGAAACTGGTAAGAAGTTTGACAATCTATGAAGTTAAGGAATCATCGCATTACCTCATGAGAATTTGATGAGTGTTTGTTACCTTAAACCAAGACAAGGTATTATGGTTTTGTGTTGTGACTAAGTGGAAGAGCATAGAAGGGTATATTTCTTCCGAAAGTAAGATATGACCAAGTCTTTTAGTAAGAAACAACGGATGAATTTTGGAAAAAGCAAGTTGAAAGTTAACCCAATATTGGAACAAGAGTATGACAACGGACGCGAAGTTGTTAGTTTGTGAATATAAGGATGTGGTCTGTGAACTCAAGTTGGAGTTGGAGTATGTCAGAAACTTTAACGGAAGTAAAGTCAATTGTCGAACTAAGACAATGATATAAGTTGTGGTTATTGTTGAATAGAGGAAATTCGGGGGCGAATTTCAATTTAAGGGGGGGGGGGGGAATGTAATACCCTGTATTATTTAAATGCTCAATTCGGATATCAGATGAGCTTTCGGGTACTCTATCTTTGTTTAATTGGATTAATAGAATCCTCTAAGTGCTTTAAGTATTATCAATTGGGAACAATAGAGCAACTAATGAACTCTGAAGAGATCAATTATTTTATTAAAGAGACGGATTAATATTTATTGGTTCAAGAAAGTATTTTAAGGTAACTCTAATAATTGATCAATTGGTTGAGACGACAAAATATCAATTGGAGATATTTTTACTCTATTGGATTATATTATATAATATTGGTATTATATATATATATATATATATATATATATATATATATATATATATATATATATTTGTTAGGAAAAGAAAAAAAAAAGAAGAAGAAGAAAAAAAAGATAGTAAGAGAAGAAGAAGAGAAGAAGGAAAGAGAGGAAAAGCTCAAGGAAGAAGAAGAATCCATGGATCATCATCATCTTCTTCAAACTCCTCTTCGATTACCAGGTGGGTTCTAGATAGAGACTTTAGAGTAGAATTTCTTGAGGTTTTAGAGTTAGGTTGGATTTTGGAAAAAATGGATGTTTTTGCAAAATCAAATAATCTAACGGTTGAAGTGTGTTATAAATTGCGTAGCATGATCAAAATATGTGTAGAATCATCTATTGATAATTGTTATGAAGTTTGGATTGGTTTGCTTTGGTTAAAAATCTTAGGGTTTTGTGCAGAAATTATGCATTAATGTTGGATATCATATTTTATGAAGTTTGTTGGATAAACCATGATAGAACCATGATAATATACCTCTATTGGTTGTTTGAGTATGGTGTTGAGGATGAATTTGGAGGTTGGAAGTTGCTGTCAAAGGATTTATTTTTCTGCATAACGCAGAGCGCGCTTAGCGCGGTCTGAAGAATTTTCACCCCTTCCAGGCAGCGAGGAGCGCGCTTAGCGCGGGTGGGGCCCGCTTAGCGCGACCTGGAACAAAAGAAACTATTCTTTAAGAATCCATAACTTTTGATCCGTAACTCGGATTGAGACGTTCTTGGTATCATTGGAAAGCTATGACAATCCTCTACCCAACAAAAAGTGGAAATTAGGGGTATGAGGCGGGATTAATTATTTAGTGGGAAATGAATGAAAATAATGTTATGTGTTATGTTGGAATTCCATATCTTTTGGATCGTAAATCCGATCGAGGCATAATTATAGCCGACGTAAAGCTGTTAGAATATCCTACGGGAAAAAAGTGAAAGTATTGATTTTGATACCCGACTAAATGAATCAGAGGGAACCCGGAAGTGATGTTTTATGTGATGTGTGATTATATGTGTTTACTTGTAATGTTTGTGTTAAGCCATGTCTATATAATTGTTGTCGAGTATGAATGAAAGAATATGCATGATTAAAATGAATTAGGAAGAGTGAGAAACCTTACCCCAAGCAAACGTTAAGATCCTAGAAATGTAACTAGGACTTGGTAAAGGGTTGAAGGGCAATGCTTATGCATCGATACTAGAAGAGTGTCTTTGATAAGTAGTTGTCAATGGAGGATTGTAATTCCTCCGGTTTGTAGTGTTTCCCTTAATAAATATTAGTGACCCGTGTTTAATCCTCTGGTGTAGGATGGCCAGGGAAAGTATTTATTAAGTTTATTTTCCCTTAATAAATACCGTGACCCATGTTGAAGAGCCCTTTGTGCGGGATGGCCGGGGAGAAGTATTTATTAAGTAAGTAACCGTGACCCGTGTTGTATTTGCCTTGTATGGCTGGTCGGGGAAGGTTATTTAGTGGTTGGTACTGTGACCCGTGTTAAAGTGCTCCTTGTGCGGTATGGTCGGGGAGAAGTACCAATTGTAAATAACCGTGACCTGTGTTATAGTGCTCCTTGTGTGGGATGGCCGGGGAGAATTTATCTACGTTAAGGATTCCGTGACCCGTGCTGTATTTGCCTTGTATAGCTGGCCAGGGAGAAGTTTCCTTAACTAGTTTTTGTTTTGCAGATAACCGTGACCGGTGTTGTATTTGCCTTGTATGGATGGTCGGGGAGAAGTTATCTACGTTAAAGATCTGTGACCCGTGTTGTATTTGCCTTGTATGGCTGGTCGGGGAGAAGATTCTTAACTAGTATGTCGTTTTGTGAACTGTGCGATTGTTTCTCTAGTCAGAAATGTTTGAGTTGTTGAACTCATGAGCATGTTTTCGTATAGTGTGAGATTGCGAGATTGAGAACTCAAGGTCATTTTCCTTCCCCTTGACTTGAGTTAGGTTTGGCTAGATCCTTGTAAAGCCGAGAGAATCCATAAGATAAGGAACTCACTGAGATTTGATGTATCTCACCCCACTATTGTTGATTATTTTCTGGAGGTATTTGCAGGTATGATTTACAAGTGGAGCTATGCTTGGATGTTTCAAGAGAAGCTTAGTTGAGCTTATTCTGCTGTGTATTATTTTCTTGTACATATTGTACCTTTTCTTAGATTTTTTATTGTTTTGGCTAATTTCCATGCCTTGCACCATGGGTTGTATTATGTTTTTTATGGTCAAGTATGTGAATTATGCCAATAGACCCTTATGATGGTGTCAGTACCAAATAAAACACTTGTATGGTATTATTCTAGTTAAATATCATACAGGGCGTTACAGTTGGTATCAGAGCTGGTCGTGTCCTCGACCTAGCCTTGAAACATCATAAGTAAATCTATTCATGCCTCTTAAGTGTGTCTTGCCAGCATGACTCTTAATATCATACTATGTAGTGTTGGGCCTGATCAACCTAATACTATGTACGTGATATGTAGGATCATGGTTGAGCGACCACGAGGATTCCCAAGTGTTGTCGGAACTTGTGTAGTGAGGGTAGGCTCAAGCCAAGATTTAGTAGTGAGGAGTTTGGTCAGCTCAATGAGGTTTTAGTTGAAGTTGTGTTTTGGGTAGCATGGAATTAAAAAGTGGTGTGTTGTTCAAGCAATCCTTTGGAGTGGATGGAGTCTGAAAGTTAAGGATCTCTATTGGACGATTGGTTAAGGTATTGAGGAATATGTAAAATCGCTAGTGGAGCTGGATTGACCACTAGTAGGGATAAGGATTTCAAGTAATCTCATTCCGTGAAAAAGAAAAGTTATTTTGTGGAACGTGTGATGTAAGGTCCGGAAGTAAGATAGTTACTGGTGTTTCTGTTCTAAGGCCGTTATGGTATCTTAAATGGACGAGAGTACCTTAAGGAATAAGTTCGGGACAATATTTTCCAATTGGTTAAAAGTGGAGAGTTAAGGACGTTTGGCTTGTATGGGAACCTAAAGTAGTAGAGAAGTGTGAGAAGGAAACACAAGGATGTGTTTACATGCTTAGTGTGAAACAAATATGTGCCGGACGAAGAGTGGATGATGAATTGCGTATATTCAATTATTGAGAGAGATTAAGTTCAAGTTATTAAATCAATATTTCTGTGTTCAGTAAGAGACCAATCTGGAATTTGGAAATGTTAAATTACCCAAGGAACCGTATAAGGTATTGTGTTGGAAAGAATGAACTTCATTTAGTAACAGAAAGTGTAGTGATACGAACCGGAAGGAGTTGTATTAAGAAACAGAGTAAGTATCTTGGAATTTAATGAAATTTTAGTAAGATGATTTTATATTTGGACCTAAGAGGATTACCATGGAGAGCGAAGTTAATGCAGTACGGAAACGGTATTAACGATATTTTATGAGGAAGTGTAATCAAGGATGGTTCACTTGTGAGAACCCTAGTAGTATGATGTGAAAAAAAAAGGTTACACCTTGGTATTAAGAACAAGCGTAGTGGTAGCACTGTGGTCACAAGTGTACGTGATGTATTCTTATTCTTGAGACAAGTATGAAGGGACGTACTTTGTGGAGCAGTAAGTGTTGTGTCCTAAGAAGCAAGTTTGTGGTAAAACAATGAGAAGCAAATCAGGACTTATTATGGACTAAGTGTAATCATGGAACGATTTGTACCAGAAAGGTTTTGAAGATAGTTAATGAGAATTGTCGGTTGCGAGTTTTCCATTAAGTAATTTGGTGTAAGTGGGATGTTCAATGGATAGTGAAGGGTAATAAATCCCGGTTAATGTGTACAAAGTGATAGGAAGGTTCTTCAAGAGGATGCATTGCCCCAATTTATTTTCAAGTATAGAGAAACTTTTGTATTTGTGAATAATCGAAATATTCAGAATCTACATTTTGTTGGACTAAGAACGTTGTTGTGTTAATTCTCTACAAGGAAACTAAAGTGAGAGAATAAGGTGGTATGCTTGATATGAGATTTCCGTCGCTTTTGTGGTATTGTATAATGGTTGTGTGTTGAGTTTTGCTTATGGACGAATCAAGTATGAGTGTGGTACGAATCCTAGAATGTCGTCATTATTGACTTCCCGCTAGTGCAATTGTTTGACCAAAAAAATGAACTATCCCGCTGAAGTTTTGTAGTGTGACCGCTTCAGAATTTGGAATTTTTTCCTGTCACTTGGTTAGAGTGTATCGTCTGCATGTTTTGATTTTGTCAGTTTTACCCTAAGTGGATCATGGTTAGTGAATGGTATACAAGTTATGAAGTTGTGAGTTGAGAATGATATTTCAGGTTAGAACAAATCGGATTGATGGTTTGAGTAGGGATGGCTTGAATTAAGAAGGAGCTGGGTTTCAGTTTATGCAGCAGTGTTAACCGATTAACACAATGGGGTTAACCGATTAACACGTGCATGGAAAGTGTTTTACATTTAATTTTGAGGAGTTAACCGATTAGCTCAGATGGTTAATCGATTAACGTGTGTGTAAATTATGGAATCCCTTAGGAACCATCATCTGTGTTTTGTTACCTTATGTTCTTTCGATTGATAAGTGTTCGGAGAATGGAAGATGGGATTGCAAGTAAATGAAAGAAGGAATTGTGTTTCGAAATCAGAACTTCTGAAAGGTGTTGCATAGTTGACCATTTGTTTATACGACAAGGGAGTTTGACTTTTGGGAAAATAATATTGTGAATTGTGATTGAGTGTGAGAAAGTCTTAAGTGTATTATTTTCGTTACTGTTGAGAGTCTTAAAGACGAAGTTAGAGAATACTCCCGAAGAGTTGATCCTGCGAGGAATATTTCAGTGTGTAATTATGGTGTTAGTAGGATATGAGTGGTTGGTTAGAGTTAGTCATTGCTATCTTCCGTGAGTTCATGGTATTGGATTTAGACTCCGTGAGAGTGGTACCAGTTGTGTGCAGTTGTGTTTTACCCAGAGAAGGAAAATTGAGAGTTATATTTCCAAGTACGAGTAAGAATTGGATGTTCCGAAGTTAAGCATGTAACTTGAATTGTATAGGAAACAGGACAATTGAGAAGAGTGGATTCAACTGAGAAGTGTGGTATGGACTTCGAAAGTTTGGGTGTATGTGGAGTGTTGTATGTGAATTGGTGAGTGGTATGGAACTCACAATTATGCTTTGGATGGTTTAAGTTTTGATTAATGGTGACTCGCATATGATTACAGTTCTGTGTTGGTGCTATGTAATATTGGTTGAGATCTCATGTCAATAAGGAATCTTGAGTAAGTCGGAAAACCCGTAAGAAGAAATGATATGGAACGTAGTAACTAGAAATGGAAGTTGTTAAGCTATTTTTGGTTTGTAAGGACCCTAGTGGACAAATGTGATCTCCGTGGATTGTTAGGTACTTGGTGATGCCTAAGAATTGGTGGTATTCCATTGTTAAAATTGGAGTTGCGCAGTGGAAATTGGCTCAGTCAGATTTATCAGAATCAGAGGAGAAATTGATTGTAAGATTGGAAATAAGAAGTTTTTGTTCTAAGTGTGTTACCTTTTGGTGTGATACGAAAGAGATGAAATATCGGATGTGATGGGTACGATGTACAGCGTCAGACCAGATGAAACTGGTAAGAAGTTTGACAATCTATGAAGTTAAGGAATCATCGCATTACCTCATGAGAATTTGATGAGTGTTTGTTACCTTAAACCAAGACAAGGTATTATGGTTTTGTGTTGTGACTAAGTGGAAGAGCATAGAAGGGTATATTTCTTCCGAAAGTAAGATATGACCAAGTCTTTTAGTAAGAAACAACGGATGAATTTTGGAAAAAGCAAGTTGAAAGTTAACCCAATATTGGAACAAGAGTATGACAACGGACGCGAAGTTGTTAGTTTGTGAATATAAGGATGTGGTCTGTGAACTCAAGTTGGAGTTGGAGTATGTCAGAAACTTTAACGGAAGTAAAGTCAATTGTCGAACTAAGACAATGATATAAGTTGTGGTTATTGTTGAATAGAGGAAATTCGGGGGCGAATTTCAATTTAAGGGGGGGGGGGAATGTAATACCCTGTATTATTTAAATGCTCAATTCGGATATCAGATGAGCTTTCGGGTACTCTATCTTTGTTTAATTGGATTAATAGAATCCTCTAAGTGCTTTAAGTATTATCAATTGGGAACAATAGAGCAACTAATGAACTCTGAAGAGATCAATTATTTTATTAAAGAGACGGATTAATATTTATTGGTTCAAGAAAGTATTTTAAGGTAACTCTAATAATTGATCAATTGGTTGAGACGACAAAATATCAATTGGAGATATTTTTACTCTATTGGATTATATTATATAATATTGGTATTATATATATATATATATATATATATATATATATATATATATATATATATATATATATATATATTTGTTAGGAAAAGAAAAAAAAAAGAAGAAGAAGAAAAAAAAGATAGTAAGAGAAGAAGAAGAGAAGAAGGAAAGAGAGGAAAAGCTCAAGGAAGAAGAAGAATCCATGGATCATCATCATCTTCTTCAAACTCCTCTTCGATTACCAGGTGGGTTCTAGATAGAGACTTTAGAGTAGAATTTCTTGAGGTTTTAGAGTTAGGTTGGATTTTGGAAAAAATGGATGTTTTTGCAAAATCAAATAATCTAACGGTTGAACTGTGTTATAAATTGCGTAGCATGATCAAAATATGTGTAGAATCATCTATTGATAATTGTTATGAAGTTTGGATTGGTTTGCTTTGGTTAAAAATCTTAGGGTTTTGTGCAGAAATTATGCATTAATGTTGGATATCATATTTTATGAAGTTTGTTGGATAAACCATGATAGAACCATGATAATATACCTCTATTGGTTGTTTGAGTATGGTGTTGAGGATGAATTTGGAGGTTGGAAGTTGCTGTCAAAGGATTTATTTTTCTGCATAACGCAGAGCGCGCTTAGCGCGGTCTGAAGAATTTTCACCCCTTCCAGGCAGCGAGGAGCGCACTTAGCGTGGGTGGGGCCCGCTTAGCGCGACCTGGAACAAAAGAAACTATTCTTTAAGAATCCATAACTTTTGATCCGTAACTCGGATTGAGACGTTCTTGGTATCATTGGAAAGCTATGACAATCCTCTACCCAACAAAAAGTGTAAATTAGGGGTATGAGGTGGGATTAATTATTTAGTGGGAAATGAATGAAAATAATGTTATGTGTTATGTTTGAATTCCATATCTTTTGGATCGTAAATCCGATCGAGGCATAATTATAGCCGATGTAAAGTTGTGAGATTATCCTACGGGATAAAAGTGAAAGTATTGATTTTGATACCCGACTAAATGAATCAGAGGGAACCCGGAAGTGATGTTTTATGTGATGTGTGATTATATGTGTTTACTTGTAATGTTTGTGTTATGCCATGTCTATATAATTGTTGTCGAGTATGAATGAAAGAATATGCATGCTTAAAATGAATTAGGAATAGTGAGAAACCTTACCTCAAGCAAATTTTAAGATCCTAGAAATGTAACTAGGACTTGGTAAAGGGTTGAAGGGCAATGCTTATGCATCGATACTAGAAGAGTGTCTTTGATAAGTAGTTGTCAATGGAGGATTGTAATTCCTCCGGTTTGTAGTGTTTCCCTTAATAAATATTAGTGACCCGTGCTTAATCCTCTGGTGTAGGATGGTCGGGGAAAGTATTTATTAAGTTTGTTTTCCCTTAATAAATACCGTGACCCGTCTTGAAGAGCCCCTTGTGCAGGATGGCTGGGGAGAAGTATTTATTAAGTAAGTAACTATGACCCGTGTTGTATTTGCCTTGTATGGCTGGCCGGGGAGGGTTACTTAGTGGTTGGTACCGTGACCCGTGTTAATGTGCTCCTTGTGTGGGCTGGCCGGGGAGAAGTACCAATTGTAGATAACCGTGACCCGTGTTGTAGTGCTCCTTGTGTGGGTTGGTCGGGGAGAAGTTATCTACGTTAAGGTTTCCGTGACCCGTGGTGTATTTGCCTTGTATGGCTGGCCGAGGATAAGTTTCCTTAACTATTTTTCGTTTTGTAGATAACCGTGACCCGTTTTGTATTTGCCTTGTATGGCTGGCCGGGGAGAAGTTATATACGTTAAGGATCTGTGACCCGTGTTGTATTTGCCTTGTATGGCTGGTTAGGGAGAAGATTCTTAACTAGTATGTCGTTTTGTGAATTGTGCGATTGTTTCTCTAGTCATAAATGTTTGAGTTGTTGAACTCATGAGCATGTTTCCGTATAGTGTGAGATTGCGAGATTGAGAACTCAAGGTCATTTCCCTTCCCATTGACTTGAGTTAGGTTTAGCTAGATCCCAATAAAGCCGAGAGAATCCATAAGATAGGGAACTCACTGAGATTTGATGTATCTCACCCCACTATTGTTGATTATTTTCAGGAGGTATTTGCAGGTATGATTTACAAGTGGAGTTATGCTTGGATGTTTCAAGAGAAGCTTAGTTGAGCTTATTCTGTTGTGTATTATTTTCTTGTACAATGACGAATATTGTACCTTTTCTTAGATTTTTTATTGTTTTGGCTAATTTCCATGCCTTGTACCATGGGTTGTATTATGTTTTTTATGGTCAAGTATGTGAATTATGCTAATAGACACTTATGATGGTGTCAGTACCAAATAAAACACTTGTATGGTATTATTCTAGATAAATATTATACAGGACGTTACATATATCATACATTTTTTTTGTATAAATAACATAGTAAACTATTGAATTAACTGCTCATGAGATTCATAACATAAGCATCTATCATATAAGTGCTTATGCATACCTTATTTTTCATATAAGGTAGAATAAACCATCCATTTAATCTCTAAAGTACCAGTTTCTCTCTAATTTAGTCTTTAAAAGATATAAATATTATCGGTAATTCCTAAAGTATATAAAAGTTGTCACTTTAGTAAACTCTGTTTAAGATATTAGTGAATAGACAGATTTTCATATATTTTAGTCAATAAAGTGACAGATTTCATATTGTACAAAAAAAGGGTGATGGATTTCATATGCTTTAGGGACTACTTATTTTTATAAATGTTATGGACTAAATTGGAGAGATTGATACTTACCGTTTATGGACTAAATTAATAGTTTCTCCTGTAAGGTATAAATTGTTTTCATAAGCTTTCTTGCAGAGCTTATGGAAATTAGCTGAAAACAACTTACAGAAATGCCATAAATTGTTTTCATAATAATCTATAACAATTAGTTTCATAAGTGTTTACACAAGTAGATTAGCTCAAAGAGTTCAATTAAAACGAATCCTATGTTCTTGTTTGGATAAACAACTTCATTAAGTTTAAGTGCTTCCAGTATAAACATTGATCACATAAGTGCTTAATAAACATTGCCACTCGTGCACTTTTGTGCCTATAGTCTGTTGGTAAACGCACTCAAATTCCTTTAATGACTGAGTTTTTTATTTGTTAAATGTCAATCCATTGATTTTATCCTTTGAAATCTCAATTTGCAGGGGTCATTGGAACCTCCTGATCTTCTGCCATTTTTGTGAGAACTTGTGATGTGTTACCGAATCATGTTGTATGTTGTTATTGGATTCTGTGACCCCTCAATCTACACCCCCAATTAACATGCATTTAAAGCAGTAAAAGAAAATTCAAAATTTGGTCAGAGTATAATTGAATCACGGCATAGACGGGGAAATCACATCAAAGTAACATATACAGAACATACAACACCTGCCCATAAAGATATGCAACAGTGGGGTAGCAATCATACAGAGGAAACTCAGTTCCTTACACCCACTTCTCAGAAATTAGAATTAAAGTGGAAAATCTAAAATCTGAATAGCATATATACATATATACATATAAACATGTCTGTCATACATCAAGTTATACAGGTACAACCAAAATATATCGTCAGATATGCAAAATAATCACAACGGCCACCCTAGCTACCCGTGTCACATATCAGAGCCGACCGACAAAAGAATGAAGACGCAAAGCTTCACAAAAAGAATACCTCCAGCAACTCTAATCTGCAACGCCTCATAGAGCGTTATAAAATAGCAGAAGGGTGAGAAAAACAACCATAATATAATTGCATAAAATTATATAGTAACACAAACCTATACAAGTAAACACATTTCTCACCACAGTTGTACCACAATTTCTCATAGATCAAACATAACATAATACAACACAATTCTCACGCATTAACACCAATACACATCAAACATACAACATACACGTAATCACCAACCCAATCACACATATTCCATCCCATCAATCACATTCACAATTACATGCACAATTAATTCATGCTTTATACAAATGCATAGAGACCAACACAACGACTCTATGCACATGCCATGCGGTACCGACTTCCAATGTCACATGTCTCATCAGTTCACTTAGGAACTATTGGAACCATCGCTCGTTACTGAGAATCTCAAGTAACTCCCCGTCGGGCCTACGATGTTCACCCGTCGCTTTAGGTCCTCAGGCATCGCCTCATATTTTCGAGGCACACGACGTTATGGATTGCTTTAAGTCCTATCCAAGGCACACAATCGTCTATAACCACCGCTTTAAGTCCTCAGGCATCGCCTCATATTTTCGAGGCACACGATGTTATAGCAGATTCCCTCTGGAAACAAACCGTCACTCAGGACGTTTCCACAATGCATATCATGATGCTTGGCATACAATGACTCATGACATTCACATTGCATACATATATACATCCACAATCATGCATATATCATCAAATACCACACTTAGCATTTCTTGCCTTTCGACCACAATTCAACACAACATCATCTAAACACATACGTTTACATCATACAACAGCACCTTGCACAATACACATCGATTACGTACAATTATAACGATAAAAGTCGACAACCGACACTATTCCTGACTTTTCGACATAATTAAATCGGTTAACAATTTCAAAATCATCATCACAAGAAAGTACAGCTCAATAGCTACGCAACGATACCAAAAATGCAAAAATCGGATAAACGAATCAAAAGTTACGAACGAAAACGAAAAACGATATTTTGAAAAGTCACATTTTGCAAAAGTCCTGCCCATACGCGTATCACCATGAGCCATACGCGTATGAGCAGAGATCTCATTTTCCCAAAGTTCACGTTGAAATGACCGTACGCGTAATGCCCAAGCCCGTACGCGTATTGACCTAAAAAGCTACGCGTATCGTACGCAAATGGACAGATGGCCGAGAAAACAAGCAGCCCATACGCGTATTGCCCTCATGGCTCGCCCACCTTACGCGTAATGCCAAGGTTCATACGCGTATGAACATGCCCCATACGCGTATGACCTGGAAATCTCAGAAAATTCTGCAGAACAATGTTCTGCGTGTTCCACCCAATTCCAACCAATTTTTCACCTTAAACTCAGAAAATCACCAAATAGAAGTGTAATAATACCTCACAAACATGTATAGACAATCAATAACATAGTCCACAAGAATTTAGACACATTTATTTCCATTTCTAATCAATTTTTACCAAATAGGGTTTACACTAAATTTTCTCCAATTCAATCCAAAACAACAACAAACACACATACATAATCATACACAATCATACAATAATCGAGTTTCGCACCCTTACCCGATTTAATCTACTCTAGAACTTGATCTTGATGATTTTTCCACTCTTCTCCAATTTTCTCTCTTCTCCTCTTTTCTTCTCTTTTTCCTTCTTTCTTCTTTCTTTCTCTCTATTTTTCTTTCTTTCCCTTTTCTATTTTCTTTTCTTACTAACTTATCCAAATATCTATGAAATGTCCAAAATACCCTCACACTCAAATATCTCGCAAATGTTCCCGAAATGCGATAAAATATATTCACGACTAAAAATAACATATTTTCACACAAAAGTCGGAAATAAAATAAAATAATAATAAAATAATCAAAAGACTCAATAAAACTAAAATTGGCAAAACTGGGGCGTTACAACTCTCCCCTACTTAGAAATTTTCGTCCTCGAAAATGTTACCTGATACAAACAACTCTGGATACGACTCCCGCATCCTACTCTCCAACTCCCACGTCAAATTCCCCTCAGCAGCGCCTCCCCACGCCACTTTCACAAGTGCAATCTCTTTACCCCTCAACCGCTTCACCTCGCGATCCAAAATACTAACCGGCAATGCCTCGATCGTAAGGTTATCCCTTACCTCAACCTCGTCCATCGGAATCACATGTGAAGGGTCCGGAACATACTTCTGAAGCTGTGAAACATGAAACACATCATGCAAATTCGACAGACTCGGCGGTAACGTCACACGATACGCCACAGAACCAACTCTCGCAGATATCTGGTAAGGACCAATAAATCGAGAAGTAAGCTTCTTAAATTTCAAAGCACGACCAACACCCGTTACCGGCGTAACTCTCAGAAATACGTGATCACCCTCTTGAAACTCAAGATCCTTCCGTCTCCGATCATGATAACTCTTTTGTCTACTCTGAGAAGCCTTCATTTTCTCACAAATAAACTTTACCTTTTCCGTCGTTTGTTGCACCAATTCCGGTCCAACCACCGACCTTTCACCAGTTTCGTGCCAACACAACGGCGTTCGACATCTTCGTCCATATAAAGCCTCAAAAGGTGCCATTCCAATACTAGAATGGAAACTATTATTATACGTAAACTCAACCAAAGCAAGATAACTGTCCCACGCACCACCTTGTTCCAAAACACACGCTCTCAACAAATCCTCCAGAGACTGAATAGTTCTTTCGGTCTGTCCATCCGTCTGCGGATGATAAGCCGAACTTAACCTCAATCTAGAACCCAAAGCCTTCTGTAAACTTTCCCAAAATCTCGATGTAAACCTAGGATCTCGATCAGAAACAATATTCAAAGGAACCCCATGCAATTTCACCACCACACTAATGTAGATCTCAACTAACCTCTCCAAAGAAAAACTGATGTCAATCAGAATAAAATGCGCCGATTTAGTCAGCCTGTCCACAATCACCCAAATAGCTTTATACCCTCGCTGAGTGTTTGGTAATCCCGTTACAAAATCCATCGAAATGCTATCCCATTTCCACTCAGGAATATCCAACGGTTGCAACAAACCACTAGGCCTCAAATGTTCCACCTTCGATTTCTGACAAGTCAAACATGCATACACAAACTGAGCCACATCCCTTTTCAAACCAGACCACCATAAAATCTTCTTCAAATCTTGGTACATCTTATTCGCTCCCGGATGAATACTTAGGTTACTCCTGTGTCCTTCCTCCAAAATCATTCTTTTCAACTCCGCATCATCAGGAATGCAAATACGACCACAAAACCTCAAAACACCAAAATTATCCACCTTGAAATCCACATTCTCATTCCTCATCAAATCAACAAATTTCAAATCCAGCTTTTGTTTCTCACTAACCGACAACAAAAATTCATTAGTAACTTTCAACATTCCAAGCCTTACACTAACCGACGTCACTTCACAAACCAAACTCAAATCTCTGAACGATTCTAAAAGTTCCCACTCTTTCACCATCAATGCGGACATATGCAACGATTTACGACTCAATGCATCGGCTACCACATTAGCTTTACCAGGATGGTAATTCAAGCCAAAGTCGTAGTCTTTCAAGAATTCCAACCATCTCCGCTGCCTCATGTTCAACTCTTTCTGATCAAATAAATATTTCAAGCTTTTATGATCACTGAATACTTCGAACCTCGCATCATAGAGATAGTGCCTCCAAATCTTCAACACAAAAACCACAGCCGCTAATTCAAGATCATGAGTAGGATAGTTTTTCTCATGAACTCTTAACTGCCTTGAAGCATAAGCTACAACCTTACCTTCCTGCATCAAAACACCACCCAAACCAATTAAAGAAGCATCACAATACACAACAAATGGCTCATTAGGATTAGGTAAAATAAGAATCGGAGCTGTCGTCAATCTTCTCTTCAGCTCACAAAAACTCTCTTCACATTGAATATCCCAAATGAACGCTTTGCCCTTACAAGTCAACTGCGTCAAAGGTAATGCTAGCTTAGAAAAACTTTCAATGAACCTTCGATAATAACCAGCCAAACCTAGAAAGCTTCGAATTTCAGTAACGGATCTAGGAGCCTCCCATTGTAGAACTGCTTCTACTTTAGATGGATCCACTACAATACCATTACCTGAAATTACATGCCCAAGAAAACTCACCTCAGACAACCAGAATTCACACTTGGACAATTTGGCAAAAAGCTTCCTTTCCTTCAAAACCTGCAAAACAATATGCAAATGCTTTGCATGTTCTTCACAAGACTTAGAATAGATTAAAATATCATCAATAAACACCACGACAAAACAATCCAAATGCTTGTGGAAAATACGATTCATGTATTCCATAAACACACCTGGCGCATTAGAAACCCCGAACGACATCACAGAATATTCATAATGACCGTAACATGTTCTAAAGGCCGTCTTCTGAATATCCTCTTCTTTCACTCTTATCTGATGATACCCCGATCTCAAAGTCAATCTTACTAAATACACAAGCACCAGCCAACTGATCCATCAGATCATCAATCCTTGGAAGCGGATACTTATTCTTAATCGTCACTTTGTTCAACTGGCGATAATCAATACATAATCGCATACTCCCATCTTTCTTTTTCACCAACAAAACTGGAGCACCCCAAGGAGAAACACTTGGTCTCATGAACCTCTTTTCCAACAACTCATTCAACTGCTTTTTCAGCTCTACCAACTCAGATGCCGACATTCGATAAGGTGCCATAGAAACAGGTCTAGTACCAGGAACTAGATGTATAGAAAATTCAACCTCTCTCACCGGCGGCACATCTGAAATATCATCAGGAAACACCTCGGGAAAATCACACACAACAGGAAACACTTCAAGAGAAACTTGACTATCCACAGACAATGATGCAAACAAACCAAACAACTGAGCTTCATCCGCCAAAAGTTTCTTCAACTCTTTGGTAGATAAGAAACTCAAGTCTTCATCTTCCTCAAGAGAAGGAAACCTTACAAGCTTATGATAACAGTCAATGTGAACCCTATTGAATTGCAACCAATTCATTCCCAACACCACATCTAAACCTTCCAACGGTAAACACACCAAATCCATCACAAAGTCTTTACCATAAATGGCTAAAGGACAACTCAGACAGACCAAAGAAGTAGTTACTGGCCCCATCGCTGGAGTATCAATAACCATCTCAAAACCCATCACAGACAACACAAGATTCAAACGCTTCGCGCACTCAGATGAAATAATCGAATGAGTCTCTCCAGTATCAATAATAGCAATTAAAGGCGTATTATTAATAAAGCAAGTACCTTTTATCAGACGATCAGCACTTGAAGTCTGAGTTCCCGCCAATGAAAACACTTTCCCACTAGTCTGAGCTTTCTTCGGATTAGGACACTTCGAACTAATGTGACCAGGTTCCCCACAATTGTAACACTTCACCACATTCTTCCTTTTACAATCCGCTAGAACATGTCCAATACCACCACGATTAGAACACTTATCCAACTTCTTCCTACATTCATGTTGGCGATGACCCAATTCACCACATTTAAAACACCTAGGAGAATTAGACATACCTCCTCCACCTAACCTCCGATCAAAAGTTCCCCTTTGTTTACCTTTATCAGCCGGTGACACATACGGACCACCACAGAACTGTTGTTTCCCTTTCCTGTCACTTACACTTTTATAGTGAGCAGAATGAGCCTTACTATCTTCATCATAAATCCTACAGCATTCCACCAAATCAGTAAACCTTCGAATCCTCTGATAACCAATAGCCTGCTTTATCTCAGGACGTAAACCACTTTCATACTTCACACACTTAGAAAATTCAGCAGTCGCTTCCACATAATGAGGATAAAACTGCACAAGTTCCACAAACTTAGTAGTATAATCGACTACAGACATATTACCTTGTTTTAGTTCCAAAAACTCAATCTCCTTCTTTCCTCGGACATCCTCGGGAAAATACTTCCTCAGAAACTCTCGGCAAAACACCTCCCAAGTAATCTCTTCTTCTTCCTCCTCAGCTTCCAACACCTGACGAGTACTGATCCACCAGTCGTCAGCCTCTTCATGTAACATATGAGTGCCCAACCTCACCTTATCATCATCGTCACAATCCATTACCCTGAAAATCCTCTCAATCTCTTTCAACCACATTTGTGCACCATCCGGATCATGTTTCCCTTTAAAGACCGGCGACTTATTCTTTCTAAACTCATCATTCCCTGCAGCATTCGGTGCACCCTGCACAGCTCGTGCCATAGTCTTCATCGCCGCAGCCAAAGCAGCATCATTACGACCAGCCATATTCTGTTCGTCCAAAACAGAAACTATGGTTAAACAACAACTCGCTCAACACAACTCGCCCAATATGCCAGACACAACAAACACAACTGACACGGACTGGCTCTGATACCACTTAATGTGACCCCCCAATCTACACCCCCAATTAACATGCATTTAAAGCAGTAAAAGAAAATTCAAAATTTGGTCAGAGTATAATTGAATCACGGCATAGACGGGGAAATCACATCAAAGTAACATATACAGAACATACAACACCTGCCCATAAAGATATGCAACAGTGGGGTAGCAATCATACAGAGGAAACTCAGTTCCTTACACCCACTTCTCAGAAATTAGAATTAAAGCGGAAAATCTAAAATCTGAATAGCATATATACATATATACATATAAACATGTCTGTCATACATCAAGTTATACATGTACAACCAAAATATATCGTCAGATATGCAAAATAATCACAACGGCCACCCTAGCTACCCGTGTCACATATCAGAGCCGACCGACAAAAGAATGAAGACGCAAAGCTTCACAAAAAGAATACCTCCAGCAACTCTAATCTGCAACGCCTCATAGAGCGTTATAAAACAGCAGAAGGGTGAGAAAAACAACCATAATATAATTGCATAAAATTATATAGTAACACAAACCTATGCAAGTAAACACATTTCTCACCACAGTTGTACCACAATTTCTCATAGATCAAACATAACATAATACAACACAATTCTCACGCATTAACACCAATACACATCAAACATACAACATACACGTAATCACCAACCCAATCACACATATTCCATCCCATCACTCACATTCACAATTACATGCACAATTAATTCATGCTTTATGCAAATGCACAGAGACAGACACAACAACTCTATGCACATGCCATGCGGTACCGACTTCCAATGTCACATGTCTCATCAGTTCACTCAGGAAATATTGGAACCATTGCTCGTTACTGAGAATCTCAAGTAACTCCCCGTCGGGCCTACGATGTTCACCCGTCGCTTTAGGTCCTCAGGCATCGCCTCATATTTTCGAGGCACACGACGTTATGGATTGCTTTAAGTCCTATCCAAGGCACACAATCGTCTATAACCACCGCTTTAAGTCCTCAGGCATCGCCTCATATTTTCGAGGCACACGATGTTATAGCAGATTCCCTCTGGAAACAAACCGTCACTCAGGACGTTTCCACAATGCATATCATGATGCTTGGCATACAATGACTCATGACATTCACATTGCATACATATATACATCCACAATCATGCATATATCATCAAATACCACACTTAGCATTTCTTGCCTTTCGGCCACAATTCAACACAACATCATCTAAACACATACGTTTACATCATACAACAGCACCTTGCACAATACACATCGATTACGTACAAGTATAACGACAAAAGTCGACAACCAACACTATTCCCGACTTTTCGACATAATTAAATCGGTTAACAATTTCAAAATCATCATCACAAGAAAATACAGCTCAATAGCTACGCAACGATACCAAAAATGCAAAAATCGGATAAACGGATCAAAAGTTACGAACGAAAACGAAAAACGATATTTTGAAAAGTCACATTTTGCAAAAGTCCTGCCCATACGCGTATCACCATGAGCCATACACGTATGAGCAGAGATCTCATTTTCCCAAAGTTCACGTTGAAATGACCGTACGCGTAATGCTAAAGCCCGTACGCGTATTGACCTAAAAAGCTACGCGTATCGTACGCAAATGGACAGATGGCCGAGAAAACAAGCAGCCCATACGCGTATTGCCCTCATGGCTCGCCCACCTTACGCGTAATGCCAAGGTTCATACGCGTATGACCTGGAAATCTCAGAAAATTCTGCAGAACAATGTTCTGCGTGTTCCACCCAATTCCAACCAATTTTTCACCTAAAACTCAGAAAATCACCAAATAGAAGTGTAATAATACCTCACAAACATGTATAGACAATCAATAACATAGTCCACAAGAATTTAGACACATTTATTTCCATTTCTAATCAATTTTTACCAAATAGGGTTTACACTAAATTTTCTCCAATTCAATCCAAAACAACAACAAACACACATACATAATCATATACAATCATACAATAATCGAGTTTCGCACCCTTACCCGATTTAATCGACTCTAGAACTTGATCTTGATATTTTTCCACTCTTCTCCAATTTTCTCTCTTCTCCTCTTTTCTTCTCTTTTTCCTTCTTTCTTCTTTCTTTCTCTCTATTTTTCTTTCTTTCCCTTTTCTATTTTCTTTTCTTACTAACTTATCCAAATATTTATGAAATGTCCAAAATACCCTCACACTCAAATATCTCGCAAATGTTCCCGAAACGCGATAAAATATATTCACGACTAAAAATAACATATTTTCACACAAAAGTCGGAAATAAAATAAAATAATAATAAAATAATCAAAAGACTCAATAAAACTAAAATTGGCAAAACTGGGGAGTTACAGATTCTCTTAAAATGGTCAATCCATGGGAGCTTGAACTAGAGATACAAAGGTGTGCCTCATTCAACAATATCTACTTATTTTGGTCATACATATGTGTCATGCCAAAGTATTTATAATTTACCGATTTTTATCTTCATTTGCAGATTAGTTCAAGAAATTTATAAAGCAGGGGACAGGCAGAGATTAAGCGTCCAATCTCTCAAATCCCATTATTAGTGTCCAAGGTGATAATGACTCTTTTTTTTTCACCTTTGTGTAGCCCAATCACCAAAGGTTAAAAGAAGTTTAATTGCTATTATATTGTAGGTGCCACAACAAAAAGATGGTACTGAGTGTGGGAACTTCGTCCTTTATTTCATTGAATTGTTTTTGGAGCTCGCACCTGATAATTTTAGCATGGAGGGGTACCCTTGCTTTGTAAGTTTTCTCTTGAGCTATTTTTTCAAATTATTTATGAAATTACGCTTTTCAATTATTTCTATGTGCATTCTTCTTCATTCTACTATGATTTTGCTGACATGCAGAAGATTTATGGACAAACACCGTCCCTAGGGTGAGTATAACCTTGTCAAATGGGCTCGACATCTAGGAGAGAGAAGAAGGTTCTATCGATTAATAGACCCTCGAAGGAACTCACGAAAGCTGATCAACTAGCCACACACTTCCTAAGAAGAGTTCCGAAAGCCAGACCCCTAATGAGTGAAGTTGTGAAAGCTTTAAAGCCTCTTTCAAACCTAAAAGAAATGACAAGGTCTTCAATTATTAGTAATTTAAAAATAAAAAACAAAATTTTCTTAGTTTATATATATGTGTAACTTAGATGTAGTTACAATAAATGCAATTTATAAAAATATTTTTCTATATTGTTAATTGTTAATGATATTATAATTTTTTTAGTTAATTTAATGATTAGTGGATTAGTCATACAAGATAAATAAAATATGATTTTTTTCATTGTCTACTGGTTATAGTAATTAAATATAATTTTATATTAAAAATATATATTATTAATATTTTAAAATTAATTTTGTTTCTTGAAATCAGTGATTATAAAAAATTTGAACTTATCATATTTAGCTTGAGATTTTCTACGACAATATTGTAGTCATATTGTGGTTGCTTAGTTAGGAAACTTAAACTAAAGACTGATATTTTGCTACAATTCAGTTGTGGTTTAGCTAGGAATGGTAAAATATTAGCTAGAAATTTGCTAAGAAAATTTGGGCTAGATAATTAGCCACCCAATCCAGGCTACGATCTACATAGTAGTTAATCTTAAACTAATCTCTAGCTAACTCTGTTTGATTGAGATTAACTTTAAATTAGCTACGGATTTTGTCATAGCTAATATCTATTTTTCTTGTAGTGGATGAGAGTATTAGAAATGTGATAATCTGCCGACTTGACAAAAAATTTAGGTCGGAGAAATAATTAGAAAAGCAAAACCACACAACCATAATAAAAGCAAACCAACCACCAATCAAACCATTTGCTCAAGTGTACCAGAAAAAAATTTGAGATTAAATTATTGATTAAGTTAATTCACAAAACAAGAGTCGTCACTGCACTTTATTTTTTTCAAAAGAATGAGAAAAGAAAGAATAAAACTCACAGAAGTTTTAAAATAAATCTAACAAAACAAAGAGAGAGAAAGGGTAAGGGGGTTGGTTATGCAACGAAAAAGTGTTAGCACCCAAAACATCTATAGTACTCAATAGGAACCTCTTGAAAATCTCTGTTTGCCTTAAAAATGTGTTGTTTGTAAAAGATTGAGGAGATGAGAGGAGAAATATTTTTTTATGGTTTTTGGTGTTTGACAAGACTTTCTGTGCCTCGTGCCTACGTACCCACAAAGTGCAATGGAGAATCAAAACCTTGTAGTTTGTGGTAAAAATAACAAAAGAGTTTGTTGTGATTGATTTTAAATGGAAAGACAACTTGTTATTTTAAGGAGAACACTCAACTAATCACCCACAAGTATATGAAAATGGACCTTTGTATCACTATTAAGAAGGGCTCCAACTTAGATAGGAATCATAAAGTATGCCACTAACTCTCTCAAGTTGAAAAGAATCAACATCAAACATCATTATGGGTATAGGAGGATTACATCTAAACTATGAAAATGACTCATGTCTAATCCTTAAGAAAAAGTTTTAAAAGACAAAAGCGCACAAACGACACAAAATAGTTTGAATGAGTTGTGTATCTTTTATGTCTTTTGAAATGGTCTAGATATGCTTAAAATGAATTAGCATTTGTTTAAGAAAAAAAGTTTGAAAATCACTTGAAAAAGTCAAGGTTTATTGAGAACGTGGTTCAAGTTTGAAAACAAGAAGGTTTTGAAAAAGGGAGAAGATTTTGAAAATTAAAGAAGGGGAGGGGATGAACAGACTACCCTAATAAAAGCAATAAAGTACGAGTGTGTGGAAGTGTACTAACCAGAAGCTAGCTAGCACTTGAAAAAAGTAAAGACCAAAGTCTCATTCCTCTGGAGCAAGCCACAAGCAATAAGCAGATAACCATAAGAGAATCCAGATAAATAAAGTCTCAGAGAACTAGGTAGAGCATCCAAGCTTGATTCAAGGCTAAAGGTAAAGCATGGTGTCGGATGAAATTCCAAGTTTCAATCAAGAAAACTCCAAGCATGGGAAGCCTAGTTCTAAGTCCATTGGTCCAAACTCCAAGTCAAGCAAAGGATAGTAGTCATAGTCCAAGAGAGATTAAAGTCTTTTAAGAGTTTTTTCCTTTATTAATGTCTTTAAAGAAAAAGAAAAGTCCAAGTGGACAAAGGAAAAAGAAGCATAAACATAAACAATGTGAAATATAAATGCTAAAAGTAAAGGCAATAATATAAAGAGTAAGAAATTAAATGGCATAAAAGTAAAGGTGCACGAAAAGTAAATGGAATAAAGTAAAAGTTTGCACAATAATTGTTGAGAAGTATTTCAGTGGTGGTTTTTGTTATCGTATCCGCATGGATTGTATAGATATTATCTCCGTTCTATAGTTGGAATCGTCTTAAACTTAAAGTAACAAAGAGTTTGGTTGATTTATGGCGGATCGTTTGCATAAGAATTTAATAACAACGATAAAGAAATTGGTTTTAAAGGTTTGGTAAAAGCATGCCAAGATTAGGGTCCGATAATCCATTTCATATGTATTTACTCGATAAAGTATATGAACTTGTTAACAATGAATATAATCACATATCCTCTCAACAAGTTTTATCTCTAACACTTGTTGTGGGATTTATCATATTGATCCTTAGATGATCTCTCACTCTAACTATCAATATGATAACATTCAATGATCAATATTTATGAACATCAACTCTCAAAACTATCTCGAGCCTCATGATTGTTGATGGATTAAAACTTAGGTTAAGTCTTAGAACATATTTCTCAATCATGAACCAAAACAAATTATAAACCATACAAACAAAGTTTTTCACCATATATTAATCATCAAAAAAGTTCACAAACTAATTATCAAGATCAATACATACCAAATGAAGGAATACCTACCACTAATCTTGACACAAAAGGTATTTAGCTACACATTGTGATGGTATCTTGCTTCACAAGTATCAGGAGGAGATGAAAAAGCATGATGTCCTTCGCCAGGCCTTCGCTGGGGCGTTTGAAACAGCGAACATTCATGATGTCCTTCGCCAGGCCTTCGCTGGGGCGTTTGAAACAGCGAACATTCGCTGGAAGTTTGCACTGCGAACTTAGTTGCCTTTTCTTACTGCCTCAAGTCTGGGAGTGTTCGCTGGAGCTTCGCCAGATGTTTGCCCAGTGAACATTCGCTGGCAATTTCGCAAAGCAAACTTACTGAAGTTTCTGCATTTCTTTGGCAACTTGGATCACTTTCTTTGTGTCTTACTTCTTTGATGACTTAATGCCTTTTTCTGCATAATAACACATAAATTACAAGTACCAATGGTATTTTCACAATATTTGAACAATGACAACAATAAGAATAAAATCCAATGATTTAACATAAAAGAGTTGAAAAATGCCAAATATAAATGAGAAATATAAGGCATGTTTGACATCTAACAAAATCTCCCCAACTAACTCTTTGCTTGTCCTCAAGCAAAGTATGCCTCTCATTGAAAACAAGAGAATTTTCTCAAGCATTTAACTCAACCAAGAAAAGATTTAAGGCTCAAATAAACAATAAATGCAAACAAGCAACGATTACAAATTCCTAGAATCGAACAATGCAAAAGAACTTGATTCTTAAACAAATATCAGACAATGTTTCAAGTAACAACTAAACTATCATGCTCATATCACTCTAACACTCCTCTTCAAAAAATAATTGAATGAAAAATGTGCATATACAATTTCGCTAATCTGACAAATGATGCAAGTACAAACTAATTCATACATTATCTAAACGATCAATAAAGAAATCATGGAAGCAAAAAGATCACTAAGGGCTTTTAAGGTTGTAGCTTGGTCGGGTTAACAATTAAAGGACATTTCTAAATGCCATTGAATAGAAATTTCCAATGCAAAAGAACATTCACTATACAAGGTATTCACACATCTCAACTTCATTCACCATTTTCATTCTTTTACCACAAACCTTCTCAAACTTCCTTATGCACAATGATTTGGTCTCTATTTTTCTCTTTCAAGCAAGCATTCTTTTTCTTTGTTTTTCACATTCATATTCACATTTTCTTTTCTTTTCATGCTTGCTTGAAACTTTTCAAAAGTTTGAGCAATTTACCAATCTTCTTTTTCATTCTCCCCAACTTATTTTCAACTAAACCTTAAGTGAATGCTCCTTGCTTTTTAAGGCAAGGAAACCAATAAAAACAATGCTCCAAGGTTCAAGAAGAAAATTTTTTAGAATCTCTCAAAAATTCAATGATGAACTTAATTTTCAATTTATGTACATACACAAAGTTCATCAGTAAGACGAGATCTAAACTGTTTAGGCTCAAAGGGAAAACGAATACTCACTACTCACAGGTAAATTACTGTTTGGAAATGGTTGTGCTCATTATCAACAAATGCCTTGATCATTTCTAATGCTTCCACAAAATCTCACAAATCATAAGATAAAGCATGAATTAAAAGTATAAAACAAAATTTATCAGCAATCTTATGCATTTAGTAGACCATGGAGGTTTCTCACCATTTTGGTTTTTGGACCTAAGTGACATAAGCAATCAACAAAGTTGCAACAAGAAACAAAATTACATTTGCAAAAAGACAAGAAGTTCTAACATATTCTAAATCCTAGAAATAGGTAACCATGTACCTTGCCAACAATAAAATGCTTAAGTACTATCATTGCCATCCAAACTTGGAAGAATCTTCCTTGATGAACAACACCACCAACCTAGAAATTCTTTCAATTCCACACCCAAAAATGGAAACATTAAAATTTCCACAAGCATACCAACAAAAACACAAAAATAAGCATACCAACATAATTTAAGAGTTGAACATTCTTTAACTGAAGAATTCAACTCTTAACAACAATAATAAAAAAGAAACGAAAATAAAAATGAAAACTAAACAATTCAACTGAAAAATTCACTACATAATAATAATAATAATGTCATGGTGTAGAAACACCAACAAAAGTAATAAGTGCCTCACAAAGGTACATAGTACATCAAATATCCAAAATATTCCACATAGTTGATGAAGTACAATAAAACTAATACAAAAAAAAACATAATAATAAGAAAACTTCACTTTGAAGGTCAAAGGAAGCACAAAATGTCATCAAAACGGAACTAATCCTCATCGGACTCAGAACCAGAATCCTCAACCTCCTCACCAGAATCGGAACCAGATACCTCCACAACCTCATCATCATCATCCGTATTAGCATCCTCAGGTTCAGTTGCCTCTGCTCCCCCTTTAAAATCTGGCCTGGCCTCAGGCCAACCAACATGGGCTAGGAATTGCTCCATAGTCATCATCGAGTGGTCCACGGAGGGTTCTCGAATCTGCAGTTACAACACCTGCATAGAATCGTGCAAATCAAGCATGGCGCGCTGAGATGCCGCCATCCAGTCCCAGTTGTACTGAAAAATCTCTCGCTGATACGGGTAGAATCCATGCGATCCTGAACCACTAGACCCATCACCTACACCTGTGCCGGCATCAGTACCAGCACCAGAAGACTCTCCTCTCAGCCCCTTCGGCTTACAAAATTTGTCCACGCATTTATCTTTAATAGCGGCCAGAATTGTATCCTGACAGCGGGCAGGCACATTTCCCCCCGAATGCACACAAAGAGCCATGATTAAACAAGGAAAAACAAGAATACAGTTCTTCTGTGAGATCGAACCTAGTCCACTTTCCACAACAGCCAGCATCTTGTCAGCAATAATCTGGGCCACTTCAATTTGTACATTTGTCATGATGCTATGTACCATATGAGCAATGGGTATGGGAACAATAGAAGAGTGCGACTTTGGCCTGATATTTGTTAAAGCCAATAATAGAATCAGTTGAGCCAAATGATGCATGTCCTCTCGACGGTACCTGCGTGGAACCCCAGATGGGTTCAATTCAACACTTTTCCTTCAGGCAATAAGTCTCGAGTGATGGTATTTGTGTCTCAGTGTATTCTCAAGGTTCGGTGGTAGGCGTCGATTTCAGTCTCTCTCAAAGGCAGTGGGTTCCCAAGAACCGTGTTTATTGTGTCCCGATCAAACTTCACAACTTTTCCCAAAACCAAAGTCTCCCACGCAAATTCCTCACCATCATCCGGGAGCGCATTTGTGTAGAATTCTCGGATCATCTGAACATTATAACTGTCCACTGGAGTTATCAACTTCCCCCAATTCTTACTTTCAAGGAGTGCAGCTACTGCCCGGTAGGCTCCTTGTGAGTTCAAGTTGAATCGCTTCTCAGGCAAGATACTCCTTCTTTTGAGTGTCAAGTAACGGGCAACCTGTTTTGCCCCTTGATAATGGTTATTATCAAACTGGATAGGAACTGGTCGTGAAGAGCTTTCGGTCTTTCTTTTTTTCGAAGGAATAAATTTTGGAGCCATCTGTGAAACCATCAGTAAAACAAACGACCAGCCAACAAACAGTTTCATTAGCAAAGGACCAAAACAGTAAAACCAGAATCCTAAATAAACAGCAAAAAGTTTTGAGAATTCTGTTATGTTCGCTCAAAAGTTCGCAAGGCGAAGCCCTGACGAACATTCGCCCCAGATTAGCTAGGCGAAGTTCAGGCGAATGTTCGCCCCAGGTTCACAAAGCGAACTAGTGGCGAACCTGCGAATTTTAACTTAGCAGTTTCTGCCTACCTAAACAAAATCAGTCAATCTTTCACAACACAACCTCTATTATTAATGTTTGATAAAAATTCCACATGCAACAACAAAGAAACGTTAAAAACAGAGGTGCATTGGTACATTTCTACCTAGAATGAGATTGTTCTCTAATATCAACCTAACTCTAACCAAATATTCTATCAAGAATTAAAAGAGAGAAAGAGAGTTAAACCTGAACTAGGTGAGAATAACTTGGAAAAAATTCGTGAGAAGATGCAGGAATTCAGAGAGCTTGTGAGAGAGAGTGCAAAGTGCAAGTGTGTTTGTTTGAGAGTGAGAGTGGCAAGGGAAGGGTAGGGTTTCCTTACCCAAGTCAGAAAACAAAAATGGGTCTTGGGCCCAGGTATCTGGCCCACAAACTTTTTAACCCCCTTTTTAAGTGAAGTGGCAGCAGACACTTTATGTCTATCTCGCTACGTTCGCATTGCGAACTAGCCAGCGAACATTCGCTCCAGGTTCGTAAAGCGAACTTCCCAGCGAACAAGACAGCATTTTGAAAATTTTTTTACATGCCGCTACCACACTTCTTACATATTCTAAACAACGTAATACACAAAAACAGTAAGAAATACAGAAATACTTACAATGTTGGTGTGCCTCCCAACTAGCGCTTTGTTTAACGTCGTTTGAGCTCGATGGTCTAAGATGACCTCAATGATCATTTAGAAACACTACGCAATTTTCATGATCAATCTCACCTCCAAGATAGATTTTAAGTCGTTGTCCATTTACAGTCCAACTTTTCTTTTTTTGCAAGTCCTCTATCACAATAGCACCATAGTGCTTCACGTATTTAATCAAAAACGGTATAGACCACTTTGACTTCAATTTTCCCGGAAAAAGCTTCAAACGGGAATAGAATAGAAGAACCATTTGGCCTACCCGAAATTCTTTTTGACAAACATTCTTGTCATGATACCCTTTAACTTTTTCCTTATAGAGCTTGCTAGAATGATAAGCATTATTCCTCATTTCCTCAAACTCGTGTAATTGAACCTTTCTTTTCTCGCCGACCAAGTTCGGATCAAAGTTTAACAATTTTAACCCCCAAAGAGCTTTGTGCTCCAATTTAACTAGTAAATGACATGTCTTGCCGTAAACCATTTGGAAAGGAGTTAAACCTATTGGAGCCTTGTAAGCGGTGCGATACGTCCACAAAGCTTCATCCAGCTTTTGCGACCAATCCTTACGAGAGCTTGACACGGTCTTTTCAAGAATCCTTTTTACCTCCCTATTTGAAACTTCGGCTTGACCATTGGTTTGCGGGTGGTAAGGGGTTGCAACCTTATGCTTTACACCATAGTGTTCTAAAAACTTTTCAAGCAGTGTATTGCAAAAGTGCGACCCTCCATCATTAATCAACACACGAGGGGCGCCAAAATGGGAAAATATATTTTTCTTTAGAAATTTGACCACCGTTTTGCCATCGGCCCTCGGTGACGCAATTGCTTCCACCCACTTAGAAACATAGTCAACCGCAACCAAAATGCACTCTTTTGAAAAAGATGGGGGAAATGGTCCAACAAAATAAATACCCCAACAATCGAAAACTTCAACTTCCAAAATAGTTTGTAAGGGCATTTCATCTTGTTTTCCAATCCCGCCACTTCTTTGGCATATGTCACAACTATTCGCATGGAGGTTTGCATCTTTAAACAACGATAGCCAATAAAAGCCCGATTGGAGGACTTTTGTTGCCGTTCTCAAACCATTGTAATGCCCTCCATATGGCGAATTCTGATAATGCCAAAGGATACTTTTAGCTTCATCACTAGTGACACACCTTCTCAACAAATTATCACCACCTAACTTAAAAAGATATGGTTCATCCCAAACATAAAAATTGGCATCCGATAAGAATTTCCTTCTTTGGTTCCAAGTTAGATCTTCCGGTATAAATCTGGTTGCTTTGTGGTTAGCAAAATCTGCAAACCAAGGTCTAACTTGTACCCTAAACATTTTTTCATCTGGAAACTCTTCTCGGACCTCACTTTCTCAGTGTGTTACTTCTACATTGACCAAACGGGATAAATGATCCTCTACCAAGTTTTCAGATACCTTCTTGTCACGAATTTCCAAATCAAATTCTTGTAACAAAAAGATCCACCGGATTAGCCTTTTCTTTGAATCTGACTTGGTAAGAAGATACTTAATGGCCGAATGGTTAGTGTAAACTACAATTTTTGAACCAATCAAGTAAGAACGAAATTTCTCGAGAGCATACACTATAATGAGTAATTCTTTTTCAGTGGTAGCATAATTCACTTGTGCCTCATTTAAAACTTTACTCGCGTAATGTATGGCATGAAAATTTTTGGTCTTCCTTTGACCAAGCACCGCACCAACCGCATAATCACTTGCATCACTCATTAATTCAAAATTTAACGTCCAATTAGGAGAAATGATTATGGGTGCGGTGATGAGTTTTAATTTTAAAATTTGAAAGGCATTTAAACATTCATCATTAAATAGGAAAGGCTTATCTTTGTTGAGCAAATTGTTTAAAGGTCTTGCAACTTTGGAGAAGTCTTTGATGAATCGTCTGTGAAATCCCGCATGGCCTAGAAAACTCCGGATCCCTTTAACAATTGTTGGTGGTGGAAACTTCTCGATCACTTCAATTTTTGCTTGACCAACTTCAAGGTTTTTGAAGGAGACTTTGTGGCCGAGCACAATCCCCTCAGTTACCATGAAGTTGCACTTCTCCCAATTTAGCACCAAGTTTGTTTCCACACACCGTTCGAGAAGGGTCTCCAAATTTTTTAAACATAGAACAAAAGAAGCTCCGAACACGGAGAAGTCGTCCATGAACACTTCCATTATTTTCTCAGTAAGGTCGGAAAAAATGGCTTGCACACACCATTGAAAAGTTGTCGGTGCATTGCCCAAGCCAAAAGGCATCTTTCGGTATGCAAAAATTCCAAAGGGACAAGTGAACGCCGTCTTCTCATGGTCTTCCAAATCAACCGAGATTAGGTTATACCCGAAATAGCCATCTAGGAAGCAATAAAACTCTTGACCCGACAATCTCTCAAGCATTTCATCCATAAACGGTAGTGGAAAGTCATCTTTTCCAATAGCGGTATTAAGCCTTCTATAATCGATACACATTCTCTAACCCATTACAGTTCTCATCAGAATCAATTCATTTTTTTCATTTATTATAACCGTCATTCCACCCTTCTTAGGCACAACTTGCACAGGACTCACCCACGGACCATCGGATATCAGATAAATCATCCCGGCATCCAATAGCTTAACAACTTCCTTTCTCACCACTTCCTTCATTGTAGGATTCAAACAACGTTGAGGTTGAGCTACCGCTTTGAAGTCCTCTTCCATTAAGATTTTGTGTATGCAATATACCGGACTAATTCCTTTCAAATCGGAAAGAACCCAACCTATAGCTTGTTGATGTTTCTTCAAAACTTGAATCAAACGGTCTTCCTCTTTGTCAAACAAAATGTTACTAATGATAATCGGTTGTTAAAACCTTTATCAAGGAACACATACTTCAAATTAGAAGGCAAAACCTTCAATTCAAGTTGAGATTTATCATCATTCGCCTCTTTCTTCAACACTTCCATTTCACTTTCCCATGGTTGTAATTCTTTTAAAGATTTAAGTTCCTCCAAGCATTCTTCAAGTTCCCTTTCTTACTCATTGGTAAGTATTTCAAATGAGTCACCAAGAGCTCTTTCCAAGGGAGATGCTATGTGAACTTGCTTTGAGACTTCCATTATGGCTTCTTCTGTTGCATCAATACGGAAACTATCATGCTTATCTTTGGAATACTTCATTGCTTCAAAAAGATTAAAGCACACCTCTTCATTTTGAACTCTTACTTTCATAAGGTCGTCGTCAACATCAATCATCATTCGAGCGGTCTTTATAAAAGGGCATCCAAGAAACAATGGAGCATCCTCATCTTCCTCCATATCAATTACAACAAAGTCCACCGAAAATAAAAATTTATCCACCTTAACCAATACATCTTGAGCCAATCTATGAGGATGAGTTGTAGATTTGTCGGCCAATTGTAATGTCAATCGAATTGCTTTCATTTCAATGTTGCCAAGCCTCGTCACAATAGACAATGGAATTAAGTTGATGCTTGAGCCCAAATCAATTAAGCCTTTGCAAACATAAACATCACCAATTGTTACTGGCAAAGTAACATGCCCCGGATAAACTTATTTCTTTGGTAGAGTTCTTTGAATTATTTCACTACAACTTGCATCAAGGATAATTGTTTCCGGATCTGAATATCTTCGCTTTTTTGTAAGAATATCTTTCATGAACTTAGCGTATTTGGGCATTTATTCAAGCGCATTGGAAAACGGAATGTTGATTTGCAATTTTCAGAATATGTCCATGAAACGAGTGTAATGCCTAGCATTGTCTTTCTTGGTGGGCACATGAGGGTAAGGTAGATTTTGAATAGGAATAGGGTTCAGTTTCTCCTTCCCCATTGTTGACTCTTCTTTTTTTTTTCTTCTATATTTTCTTTCTCAAGGTTCTCATTTTCAACTAACTTCTCCTTTTCATTTTCAACTTCTTCCTCATCATTCTTTTCAACTTCTACGTCATTATTTTTGTCTTCCTCCACAATCTCACCACTTCTCACATCAACATTTTTCTCATTTTTTTCTTCTCCACCCAACTCTCTTACACTCCTAGTCACAATGGCTTTGCAATGTTCCTTCGGGTTGGTTTAAGCATTTACGGAAAAAGATGGCCCCGGTTGTTGATCGGCTAATTGTTTTGCAAGTTGCCCAACTTGGTTTTCGAGATTTTTTATTGATGACTCATTAGTCTTTTGGTTGTCCATTGACATTTTAATGAATAGGTTGAGAGTTTCTTCTAACTTTGAACTTCCACCTTGAGGTTGTGTCAGTTGATAAGGATTTTGACGGTATCCTTGTTGATTTTGATAATTCCCTCTTTGTTGGTATCCTTGAGGGTTTTGATAAGGTTGTTGAGAATTGTTTTGATAAGGTTGTTGTTGCCTTTGATAACCTTGTTGTTGATTTTGATTTGCCATGTAATTTGCTTCTTCATTCTCTGGAGGATAATAGCCGGTGGGGTGATCTCCTTTGTACAATTCACATACGGCTATTTTCAGATTCTTGCTCTGAATGTCTTGCATCTCTTTAAGTTGTTGAGGGAGCTTTGACATTTGTTGTGTCAACAACTCCACTTGTTGAGATAGCAATTTATTTTTGGGCAAGAATAGCATCATTAGTCCCCAATTCAAGCATTCCCGATTTCTTTTGAGTAGTGCCACAGTTATGATTCCCTTGATGGTCATTGAGTGCCATTTTATCAATGAGAATAATTGCTTTCTCGGCGCTTTTCGACATTAAAGAGCCGCCCGAAGTAGCATCCAACAAGGTCTTGTGAATCAGTTGGAGACCATTTCTGAAAATATGAACTTGTGTAAGTTCATCAAAACCGCGTCCTTTGCATTTTCTTAGGATAGATTTAAATCTCTCCCAAGCTTCGTTGAGGGATTCATTTCCACCTTATGAGAAAACCGCGATCACCGTTTTCGCTTCTGAAATTCTGGTATCAGACATGTAATGTTAAGGTGTGATGTCACAACAACACACTCTGCACAATGGACAACAATAACAATAAAATAACACCAAGAATTGTTGACCCAGTTCGGTTACAACCAACCTACTCTGGGGGCTACCAAGCCAGGGATGGAATTCACTATTTGTAGATATAATTTACAGACTCAACAACCCGTTGACAATCTCCTAAACTTATACTCTACTAATGACTTCCTACCTAAGAAACCACTTAGGTATGAGAACACCACTCAATCCCTTACAAACACTCAAAGAAACCACTTTGAGTACCCTTGATCTTACTTCACAGCTTCGATCAATTCACACAACTCTCTTTGCTTCACAGCTTTAGAGATGACAGATCACCAATTCACCCTTGAATGGTTTACTCACAATTCGTACAAATATCTAAGACACTCAGCCTCCGCTCTTGATCTTCAATCTGTACTTTTTCCTTTGGTCTTGTGCGCTTTATATAGCTCCTGAATTAGGCTTGGACTTATCACAATATTTGATCAGATTTGTTAATTAAAACTGAATCTTCAAAACAGATTTTATCCCCAAAATCTTTTTAAATCTTCAACCTTTTAATTCTCCAACAGACCTGCAATCAAATCTCCCATGTAACAGAAAATATCTATCCCAAGATATTCTCATGCAATGAGTCAACCACTCTCCACAATTCCAGCTAACACGCAACCCTAAAAACATCTGCACCTGATGTTATTGATTCTGCAGATTTGATGTTACAACATCACCTGTGTGACATCAGACATCCAACTTCAGCAATTAATTACTTAACACAACCCAGTGTTAAGACTTCAATGTTGTAACATTAGCACCTTGACATCAACATTGAATATGCTTTGTTTTACCAAAATTCCAGCCAATCCAGGAACTAACAATCTCCCCCTTTGGTTAATTTTGGCTAAAACAACCTCTGCACTCTGCAATCAACTTCTGCACTTTCAGAGATTTCAGCAGCGGAATAATCTTCAGAAAAATTGAAACTCTTTAGCAGTAGTTTGACAATCTTCATAGTCTTCATTACATGATCTGCTGCAGCACCATCTTCATTATTGACAACAGCCAATTGGTGCTCCCCCTCAAAACATGAACCAGCATCACAGCTGTTCAGTAGCTCACAATGTGCACCACTTTTTCTCCCCCTTTGATGTCTGCTTGGCTGCACTCTTCAAATGTCATGATATCTTCACAAGTTCAGTCAAAACTCCCCCTTAATGCAGCAACAAACTTTTCAACTAAACACCTTAGCAGCATCAATTTAACTCCCCCTTAATATCTGCATCACATTAGCAACATTTGGCAATAATACTCTTGACTATCTTGGCTATTTTCTCCCCCTTTTTAGCCACAATTAGGTAAACTTCGGTTAGAAGCCCTATTAACTATAGTCAGTACACCCTAGCTCTCATTGTTAGCCTCTCAGTTAGTAAACAGGCACAACAAATCATAGAAGGAAACTAAAAGCATAAACAGTGCATAAAACTGCACAATATTCAAAATACAAAACCAACACAGCAAAAACTAAAAACTGAAACTACTTTCTAAAAACAGCAGATGGAGGTTAGTCTTCATCCAAGCTGGTACCATCAGCATCTTCATCACCCTCATCTGACCTAAAATCCTCAGTGTCACCATTCCCATTGTCTTCCCCCTGTTCCAAGTCTTTAATCATCTGCTCAATCTTCATTTTCCTGTCAGTGCTGGTCTTGATAACCATATCAAGATCCTTGCAGGTCGCCCTTAATTCTTTAATCAACTCAAATTTTATACTGACCATCTTAATCCCAGAACTTGATGTTGTAACAATGTCTGGAACATGACTCCCAGCAAACAGTTTGGGATGCAAAGATAAAGCTGATTCCCTCTTACATGCTACCTCTGAGTTGGTTAAGATACCAGGATGTTGATCTAAGATCATTCCAGAGATAAGGGAAGGGAATGATATAGGCATCTTGATGGCATTCGTGGCACCATGCTTTACTACTTGATCAAATATATAACTTCCATAGTTGAGCTTGACCTTTTTCCCTACTACATAGATGAACCTTCCTAATCCCACAGTTATAGTGGTTTTGTGATTAGTAGGTACCCAGTTGGCCGCACCAATTCTGTGCAATATAGCATACTTGATACTTAAGTTGCTGGCTGTTAATTTATTTTTCAGTGGCCACGCCTTAACTTGAGTAGCAGTAATCTCTCTACACACTTCATTATCAGTCACCTCCAGCTCACACTCCTCTTGGTCATCTCTTCCCAGATATTTATTGACAGTACTGGGAGAGAAGTCAATACACTGTCCCCTACCAAACACCTTCATGTAGTTCACACTTCTATTTTCAGAAATGTCTATGGGAATGTTCACAACAAATTCCTTAACCAGTCCACTATAGCACTTGGAGAATCTGGTCACAGTCTTTAGAAGTCCAGCTCTATGAATGAGGTCCATAATTTCTTTCATCTCTAAGACATCTTTTCCAAGCTCCCTTTCCAGAGCTAACCTTCTTTGGCACACAAACTTCCACAAAGATGCACTGCTCGCATAATGGAAGGATATGTTGTCCACTGGCACTTCAGGGACCTTATCAGAAATTCTCTTAAGAATGGTCTTTCTGACAGGTGTGATGTCATGGACATCTTCCTCAACTTCATCCTCAGACTTAGATTCTTCTCTAACCTTTCTCTTTTTGGAAGGTGTAACAACCTTGCTCCAAGGTTTTGTGGGACCAACAACAGTTTTCTGCTTTCCTTCAGTAGGCTTCTTGGGAGAGGATTCATTGGTCTTCCCTTTCCTTGTCTGTAATCTCTTGGCAATACTTGGAACAACATTTCCAATGACTTCATTGTCAGATAAGTCATCCACATTAATCACGTCCTCACTCTTTTCTTCTTCAGGAGTAATTCTATCATTAATTCCCTCATGCACATCTTCTTCTTCTCCTCATCTTTCAGAATCCTCAATGACAGACACAGTAAGTCTATGAAGACCAGATTCTTCTCCTTGCATGTCTACCTTTTCTGCTGGCATCTAATTCAACGGTACAAAAATTCCTTTCACAGGTATTCCTTTGTCCAATATTTTGGTTGCCAGATTACCCATACTCTTATCAACATCAAACTTTTCTACCACCGTTTGAGACGTGGATGACCTAGGTGATGATTTATCACTACATAGGACACTGGTAACTAGCTTCTTTGTTTCACTATTTTTAAAAGTAGTTGCAGCCCTTTTTGAAGCAAGTTTAGAAGGTCTGGGTTTACCTGATTCTGGTAACATTACGGAGATGGGTTGTATATTCAGAGCTTCATCTTCAGAGTACTCATTTGTAGAAACCATAGCGTTATTCTGCGAAGAACTTTCAGAAGGAGAAGTTGTTTGCTTAGACATGATTCCTTTGAGGGAGTACAGAGTAAGATGATTCTTCTTGTTGAAGGGGACGAACAGAAGAGAGATATGAGTTTTGATGAACCGTGATGAGGGTCTGAGGTAAGGCGCCAGATTTTGTGAACTCTTTAAAGACCAATTACTAATTTTCTCCCTCCATAAAGACTTTCCTTTTAAAACATTCACATCTGAACTTGTTAACTCTGAGTGACCTTTCAGCATCCTGATATCATAGTTTGATGTTATAACATCAACTAGAACATCACTAGTTGAATCTCCTTCAAGAGAGGTCCACTGATAGCAGTTGTCTTTGTTTCTGGCACCCTTCATAATAATCTGATTATGCTCATCAGAAACCACACACTCATGCTTAGTGTAGTTTACCTTGTAACCTTCATCACACAACTGGCTTATGCTGATCAAATTTGCACTTAAGCCACTGACAAACAGAACATTGTCAAGTTCAGGTCTACCATCACCTTGCACTTTCCCAACTCCTGCAATAAAACCTTTTTCTCCATTGCCAAATATGACCTCATGAGAGGGGCAAGGTCTAAGTTCATCAAACATGGATCTACACCCAGACATGTGCTTGGAACACCCACTGTCAAAATACCATGTTCCTTCTTTAAACTCTTTGTCAGCCAAGTGAGCCAACAAGTACTTCACCTTCTCCTTAGGAACCCATTGTTTAACAACTTTGGGCCTGTGCTCTCTCCATTTATTTTGAGGTTGAGGGTATCCATGCAGCTTGTAGCAAGAGTACTACATATGTCCAAACCTTCCACAATAATAGCATCTCACCCTTTCATCTCTGAATCGTCTGCCATGATGAGATTGCTTATGCTGCCATCCATAATGTGGTCTCCTCCTACCATAACTGCTCTGCCATCTATTATGTTGATATCTTCTCCCATAAGACGGCTGAGAATGCTGTTTCCTGGATTGTCTCCCATGATGGCGTGGCTTTCTTCTTCCATAGATATAAGGAACAGCATTGGTGTATCCACATCCATAACCATACCAGTTGTCCTGATGTTGAGACACCTGTTGAGACATGTACTGTTTGAACTGAGCAGCTTGCATGCTCTGATGGTATTGTGGGGGCATATATTGGCTAGCTCCCTGTGGCTGCTTTCTCTTCTGATAGGGACCAGTATTCTTCTCAATCTTCTTAGGTTGTGAAACATCAGCTTTCTTAGGGGTAGGATCCTGCTTCTTTGGCTGATGTTGAGATGAAAGTTGTGACACTTCCTTCTTTGAACCTGAAGTGCTTCCTTCTGAAGTTCCCTTGTCTTCAGCCACATAACCTATCCCAGCTTTGTCTCCAGCAGCTTTTTCTAACTGAAGGATCTTGTCGAGTGTGTCTGTACCACAGCTCAGCATCCTAACCGACTTGGTCATTTGATCAAGGTGAGCTTTAACTAGCACCACTTCATTTTCCAGATCAGTCTTTTCATTTTCTAGCTGAGCAATTTGTTGCTTGTGGCACTTGTTTTCTTGACAAATCTCAGCACTTTTTAAACACAGCTCTTGATAGGTAGAAGCTAACTCCTCATACGTTACTTCTCCATCACTTGAATCATCATCAGAAACCACAGCTCCTATTAAAGTTCTCACATGCTTTGCTGACTCGCCTTCACTTTCACTATCAGAGTCAGACCAGGAAACTGTCATGCCCTTCTTCTGCTTTTTCAAGAAGGTGGGACATTATTTCTTGACATGTCCATACCCTTCACACTCAAAGCACTGCACTCCTTTATCTTGGGCAGTTTTCTCTTCATCCTTCTTGCTGGTGTCAGAAGTCATGTTCTTGACATTAGGCCTAGAGTTATTATTCATTCTCTTGAATACTTTGGTGAACTGTCTTCCCAACATCACTATGGCCTGAGATAGATCCTCCTGGGATTTAGATTTCTTCCCTTTCTATTCTTCACCATTTGTCACCAGGGCTATACTCTTTGGCTTCTTTTCTGGTTCTTCCTCATTCAACCCAAGCTCAAAGGTTTGAAGAGATCCAATAAGCTCATCAACTCTCATCTTGCTGATGTCTTGAGATTCTTCAATGGCAGTAACCTTCATCTTATACTTCTTAGGTAAGGACCTAAGGATCTTCCTCACAAGCTTTTCATCTGACATCTTCTCACCAAGAGCACTAGATGCATTGGCCAGCTCAAGAACACTCATGTGGAAATCATGAATAGTCTCATCTTCCTTCATCTTCAGGCTTTCAAATTTTGATGTTAAAATCTGAAGTCTTGACATCTTGACTCTAGCTGTTCCTTCATGAGTAGCCTGCAAGATATCCCATGCTTGCTTAGCAACTTCACAGGTATTGATTAACCTGAAGATATTCTTATCCACTCCATTGAAGATTGCATTCAGAGCTTTGGAGTTTCCAAGGGCAAGCTCATCTTCCTCCATGGTCCACTCTTCTTCAGGCTTTGGCTTAGAGGTGCCTTCTCTATCTTTGCCAGCATCATCCTTCTCACACATGATAGGAGCTTTCCATTCTTTAATAACAGCCTTCCAAGCCCTGCTGTCCAAGGATTTTAAGAAGGTGGTCATCCTTGGCTTCCAATAGTCATAATTGGATCCATCCAAAATAGGGGGTCTGTTGACGAATCCTCCAATTCTTTGTCCATCTTTACACCAGAAAGTAACTTCCCTAGATCTCACCCAGAGACAGACAGGATGCCTGCTCTGATACCAATTGAAATTCTGGTATCAGACGTGTGATGTTAAGGTGTGATGTCACAACAACACACTCTGCACAATGGACAACAATAACAATAAAATAACACCAAGAATTGTTGACCCAGTTCGGTTACAACCAACCTACTATGGGGGCTACCAAGCCAGGGATGGAATTCACTACTTGTAGATATAATTTACAGACTCAACAACCCGCTGACAATCTCCTAAACTTATACTCTACTAATGACTTCCTACCTAAGAAACCACTTAGGTAAGAGAACACCACTCAATCCCTTACAAATACTCAAAGAAACCACTTTGAGTACCCTTGATTTTACTTCACAACTTCGATCAATTCATACAACTCTCTTTGCTTCACAGCTTTAGAGAGGACATATCACCAATTCACCCTTGAATGGTTTACTCACAATTCGTACAAATATCTAAGACACTCAGCCTCCGCTCTTGATCTTCAATCTGTACTTTTTCCTTTGGTCTTGTACGCTTTATATAGCTCCTGAATTGGGCTTGGACTTGTCACAATATTTGATCAGATTTGTTAATTAAAACTGAATCTTCAAAACAGATTTTATCCCCAATATGTTTTTAAATCTTCAACCTTTTAATTCTCCAACAGACCTGCAATCAAATCTCCCATGTAACAGAAAATATCTTTCCCAAGATATTCTCATCCAATGAGTCAACCACTCTCCACAATTCCAGCTAACACGCAACCCTAAAAACATCTGCACCTGATGTTATTGATTCTGCAGATCTGATGTTACAACATCACCTGTGTGACATCAGACATCCAACTTCAGCAATTAATTACTTAACACAGCCCAGTGTTAAGACTTCAATGTTGCAACATCAGCACCTTGACATCAACATTGAATATGCTTTGTTTTACCAAAATTCTAGCCAATCCAGGAACTAACAACTTCCATAAAACGATTATGTGGAAAAAATAATTCTAGGAACTTCTCTTCCAACATGTTCCAATCCGTCATAATAGCATTCGATTGGTCAAGGTACCATTCCTTTGCCTTCCCAATGAGGGAATGCAGAAAGAGTCTCTTGAACAACGACTCCTCTTCAGCTTCAGACGCTCCAATTGCACCCGCAATTTCATAAAATTTTGTCAAATAAGTGAAGGGATTCTCATGATGCATACCGGAGAATGGATTTTGGTATAGAAGAGCAAGTATGCATGTCTTCATTTTTGAGTGCCTACCGTTGTGGACATTGCATGCAAACTGAGTTGTGTGCCTCTGACTATTAGTACATGGAACTGAAGCAGGTGGTGGTAGAGGTCGTGCTGCCATGGTTGGCGTTAACTGTGGCGTTGGTGTAGAAATTGAACTTTCTCATCTTTCTCATCTTTGTTTGGCAAGTTGCCTACTCCGTCTAGTTTTGCTATTCAAATTACGTGCAGTTTTCTCAATCTCAGGATCGAAAAGAAGTTGATCTGCAGGTAACTTTCCTCGCATAAACAAAGTCTGCAAAACTTAACCAAATAAATTAAGAAGCTCAGGAAAAGGTTATAAAATCTTAAAACTTAACAACTATTTCAATGCTTGCAATATCAAACAACAATCCCCAGCAACGACGCCATTTTGTTGAAAAGTATTTCAGTGGGGGTTTTTGTTAACGTATCCGCAGGGATTGAATAGATATTACCGCCGTTCTATAGTTGGAATCGTCTTAGACTTAAAGTGACAAAGAGTTTGGTTGATTTGTCACGGATCATTTACATAATAATTTAATAACAAAGGTAAAGAAATTGGTTTTAAAGGTTTGGTAAAAGCATGCCAAGATTAGGGTCCGATAATCTGTTTCATACGTATTTACTCGATAAAGTATGTGAATTTGTTAACAATGAATATAATCACATATCCTCTCAACAAGTTTATCTCTAACACTTGTTGTGGAATTTATCATATTGATCCTTATATGATCTCTCACTCTAACTATCAATATGATAACATTCAAAGATCAATATTTATGAACATCAACTCTCAAAACTATCTCGAGCCTCATAATTGTTGATGGATTAAAACTTAGGTCAAGTCTTAGAACATATTTCTCAATCATGAACCAAAACAAATTATAAACCATACAAACAAAGTTTTTCACCATATATTAATCATCAACAAAGTTCACAAACTAATTATCAAGATCAATACATACAAAATGAAGGATTACCTACCACTAATCTTGACACAAAAGGTGTTTAGCTAGACATTTTCATGGTAGCTTGCTTCACAAGTATCAAGAGGAGATGAAAAAGCATCCGCGTCGAATAATCGAGATCGAATGCAAATTCAGATTCTCTTGGTTAAATATCACTCTTGGATGAAGAAAAGTCAGAAACTTAGGTTATGGTATGAGAAAAATAGGTTATGATCCCAAGAAATAACAATCAGTGCTTTTATACATCACTTGGAATCTGCCAAGTTCACATTGCGCGCTTTTTATTCTCCTAGCGAACTACCAAATAGGCACCTGAGGTGCCTCTGATTTGTTAAACTGCCTCTGATATTCTGCATAAGTTCGCAATGCAAATAATTATTCGCAAAGCGAACTATTCGCCTACAAGTTCGCACAACAAACTTAGGTGCCTTTAGCCACTGCCTCATCCATGATGTCCTTCGCCAGGTGCAGCGAGCGATTTTGGACGCGGTTCTTAAGCGCTGTCGGTCTTTGGGGTTTACTACAAGTCGATTCATTTTTTATCCTATTGAAGCTGATGAAGGAAGGGAAATAGATGTCTCTAATTAACCCTTCTTACATATTGAGTTTAAACAGCGGTCTGTTAGGTTACAGATGCGGTTTAGATTGTGGGCCTCTCTCTGCTTATTTTGTTAAGAATGAAATGACAGGGTTGTTCATGTTTAGGACTGATGTTTTTGAATTACTGCTTTCGGGTTGATTGATGGAGATATGAGATTTGGGTTTTTTTTGTTTAGTGTGCTCGCTAATATTTTTCTTTCAATCTTATGCCTACGTATTCCCGTTTACCGAAACAGGGAAATCAGAGCGTTCGTAGTTCCTCCTATTCTATGGGAGGAAATGGTTGTTTTGGTGGCTTGTTCAAAGCCCAAGACGTGAAGCGAAAGGTGTTTGTATCTTGTTCAAAGCCCAAGATGTGAAGCTAAAGAGTCTATTTGTATCTTGTTCAAAGCCCAAGATGTGAAGCTAAAAGGGTTTGACTATAGAGAGAATTTTTCATCTCTAAAGAGGGGGTTGTATGTCATAACTGTTTATAAAGGAGAATTACTTTAACCGGGATATGTGAATCCGACAATGCCATAATTTCCTTTATAGGAGATTTTTAACCTGAAGGAGAAGACTTTAACTCAGTGTAGAGCAATGTTATCTTTCCTTAGGAATTTCTCATGCTAAAAGAAGGACAGTGGCATGGATGTAGATGATCCAGAGGCTTGCCGCTTACAGCGATTAGATGAAGAGGAAGGAGTTGTTGATATTTGTGTACTGTGAACGATGCACAACTTTGATGCTAAAAGGTTGATTGAATCAACCAGTGGTTTTCTTATATAAAGCCTAAGAGGAGGCTATGGGCCCAACAAGAGGGTATCTTTGTGTCTCGTACAAAGCCCGAGAGAGAGGCTAAAAGGGGTTAATCCTACAAGAGGATCTTTTATACTCAACAAGAGAGTGTTTTTGTATCTCGTACAAAGCCCGAGATGGAGGCTAAAATTTGTTTTTGTATCTCGTACAAAGCCCGAGATGGAGGCTAAAGGGGTGATTGACTCAACGAGGGAGTCTCTTATGTGTCTCGCACAAAGCCCGAGAGAGAGGCTAAACGTTGTTTGACTCAACGAGTTAGTCTTTTGTATCTCGTACGAAGCCCGAGAGAGAGGCTAAACGTTTGCTTCGCCGGGAAGAATCATTGTACAAAGCCCAAGAGGAGGCTATTGTAACTGTTTCAATTGAGTGACAGATCCAATATACTGATTTTAAAAGAGAAAATCAGTTCTTATATGAGTAACACTGTACTCAGGGATTTTGATTCGAGGATCAGGGATATTTCCTTTTCTTTAAGGAAACGGGAAATCAAAGGGTATTGAGACTGTCCGAGTCTACGGGTTTTCTTCCTATTTAACGAAGGGGTCACTTGAGAATGTCTTTGAGACTCAAGGATATTAGACTATCCATGTCTAGAGTTTCATCTTTTGTACTATGCTTTGAGAAACAGTAATAGACTCTTGGAAAGGACTGTTCTATGAAGATGAGTAAGTTATGTTCCTATACCTCTAGGAGGTCGTCGGGACAATTTGTACGAAGCCCAAGAGGAGGCTGGAAGCTTTTAAGAAGCCGACGGGTCCTTGTACGAAGCCCAAGAGGAGGCTATCATTTCCGGAGGAAGAGATCATTATACGAAGCCTAAGAGGAGGCTGTGAATACTTCTAAGAAGCCAATGGGTCCTTGTACTAAGCCCAAGAGGAGGCGGGGATGCTTTTAGGAAGCCTGTGGGTCCTTGTACGATGCCCAAGAGGAGGCCGATGCTTTTAAGAAGCCGATGGGTCCCCAAACCCCGAGAAATTCAAGACAGGCTATTCACAAGGAATAGATCAAGCCAAGAAAGTTCAAGAATTTGGAAGAAACTCAAAGATGCCATTCACGGAGAATACATTCATCTTTGGGAGTAGAGTTTCTTGACAATTCCTAATGAGGACAGCCGAAGAGAAGACTGTATCTGGTGATCCTATTGGGGGTCTAGTTGTCTATTTCTACGAATAAACGAAACAGATTTTCCTAGTTCTAGACGTAGTTGTCGGGGAAACTCTAAATATCTATACTATTATTACACAGTTGATATGAGTTTATGAAAGAAGACTTACAGCGAGACAGCCCCACAATACAGTTATATGTATATGAAAGCGGTAAATGAAAGCGTATAAACACTTACTCGGTTGTAGAGCTTCCATGTTGTTTGGTTAGTTGTTCAACAAAGAAAGATTGAAAACTATAGTATATTCAAAATCAAAGGAGAAAGTGCTTTGAAAAAGAAAGATTTGGGGCTTACAGCTCAAGGAGAGGCCCAGGGTTTTACCAGTGATTGCACTGTTAAATTTGTACAGAGTGACTTATACAAGTGACTGAGGCCCAAAAATGGTTTTCTGTACAAAGGGATGGGTCTTACACTCTCTCAAGAGGCCCAAAAGGTTTAAAGAAAAAGAGTGGGGCTTATAACACGAGGGTAGGCCCAGATGACTTTTCGTTTAAAATGGCGATCGCGCCGAGATTTTCTTTTAACGCAGAGGGACTTATACAATAAGTGAGGCCCAAATTTGTTTTGGTTAAAAGGGGGTTGGGTCTTGCAATCTATAAGAGGCCCAAAAGTTTTGAATGGGTCTTATAGCTCAAGGAGAGGCCCAAGGTTATTTTTCAAAAGGCGACGATTGCGCCGTTTGTTTTTGACGGTATCGGGACTTATACAATACACTGAGGCCCAAAAATGATTTGGTCAAAAAAAAGGATTGGGTCTTACACTCTATTAGAGGCCCAAAGTGTTTGAAAGAAAAGAAATGGGTCTTACTACTCGAGGGTAGGCCCAAAGTTTGTTTTTCAACGGATGATGATCGCGTCGAACTTTTTGAAATACAACGGGACTTATACAATAAGTGAGGCCCAAAATTGGTTTTTATTTACAAAGGGTTGGGTCTTACACTCTATTAGAGGCCCAAAGTGTTTTGAAAATGATTTATGAGGGTTGAATTAATCCAAAACCCTATTTTGTTTTCAAAATGTGTTTTAATTGAATAAAAATTCAATTAAAATGATCAAAATTGTTTAACACATGGAAAACAAATTCTAATCTTGGATTAATGCTTCAAAAATTAAGTATTGACCTACAAAATAATTAGAAGGCATTAGAAGTTGCAAAATCAAGGTGGAAAAAATATTTTAAATGTTAAAAACAATTAAAACATTAATTCTTTGCAAAAATATCAATTATATGAAATATATAATATTTTTGGGATTTTTTGGGAAAATAAAATATTTTAACATTTTTGTGAATTATTAAAAAAAGAACCAACTCAAAATCATTAAAACTCAGAGAGAAATTAATTTTTGAATTAATTAAACAAAATCACAAAATTCAAATATTTGAATTTTCAAAAAATGGCGTCAAGAACACACCAAGAACACGCGTGTGTTCTGGGTTTGCCCAGATTTGCATTTTCTCTCCAATCTCACTGAATACTTGATTATATCATGCAATCCACATACCAATCAACTCGTTTCAATCGCACGATCATGTCTATGACAATTAATTTCATTTAAATTAAGCATAAAACAAGAAATCACGAAAAATCTTCAAGAACCCTAATTTATGCATGAAGGCTAGGATTTTTGATACACGATTTAAACAATGCAATTAATTGAGGGGAAACATTCCATGCATGATTATGAACATATGGCCAAATTATTGTGCAGCAAAAATTGCATGGATCATAGAGTTAGAAGAGCTCATGTTTACCACTTGCAGCTGGTGATCGTGATTTGTGTTGGAGGTGTTATAGCCAGGTTCCAATGATCTGGATAGCTTCCCTAGGTGCCATGGAGTGTGTATGAATGCTTGGAATGGATTGAAATGATCTGGAACTTGAGATGGTACCCTAACTGCAAATCTGTCAAGAACTTGAGCAATTGGCTAGTGATTTTGTAAAATCTGTGTTCCAGATGTTATGTGAGTGTTTGGATCACTTCTATATGATGTATGTGAGGTGTGTGTGTGATTGGTTTGATTGGAAAAGCTCTCAAACTCAAAACCCGATAGTGACTTGCCTTAAAAGGCAAAATTGGAGTGAAAGAAGAGATTTTGAGGAAAGCATCTGTTTGATGGCTTTGGTGTACTCAAACTGATCACAATTGAGATCTATTTATAGTAGAGCAAGTTTGTTTTGCAAGGAATAGTGAATGGCAACTGCTGAGTAGGTTTGGCCAATGTTGGCAAATGAAAAGCCATTGACTAGAGGTTAGGGCACGAGCTGCTGGTCCCCTTGGTCTTGGATTAGTCTTGACTGAATTCAGTTGAGAATGGCTCAGTCCATGCCACCTTGATGCTTCCATAGAATGCTCCAATCCAAAATTGGAGTCTTGTGCCTATTTTGGCAATTCTAGGTTCAACATGCTATTTCTTGTTCCAAAGACTTTGGAGACTTGGCTCAGTGATTGTCCCCTTTAGATTCAATCCTCAGAGGTGTCCAAGTGGATAGGAGCATTTGGATTTGGCTAATTTTGGTAAATCGACCAAAAGTTCAAAAATCTGCCTTGCCTTGGCACATTTCAGCAAGGCATCTTGTCAATGTCATATCTCATAGCTCAAATTGAATTTGGTAATGTTCTTGGCCATTTTGGAAAGCCCTTACATGATACAACAACTGTTTGAACATGTTTGGTTTTGATCTCTTTTGAATCCAAGTGAAAAATTTCCCTACATTTGGGAAAAAGTAAGGCAAAATCTGACTTAGTGAAATTTTCACTAAGTGTTGGAACAAAGTGACTTTTCTTGATTTTGATCACTCCATAACTCAAAATCCATGAGGAATTTGGACATAAGTTAGTATGAAGCTTTTGTAAAGGGCAATGTGATCTACAAATCAAGCTTAGAATGGGGAACAATGGCCTTGTGGTTTAGGAGTTATGGTCCTCCAAAGTTGGCACATTAGTGTCACTTTTTCCATAACTTAAAATTTTTTCTAAGTTTTTATGGTTACCCCTTTTACAAGTTATCTCACTTTCTTTGATTTTTCTTGATGAATGATGATTAAAATCATACATTAACATCATTTTAGGGTTAAAAATCCATTTTGGTGAAAAATCTCAAAAAGTCAAAGTTGACTTTTGTGCACAGTTGACTTTTTATCAGATGAGTTCCAAACTGTGCAATTCTTTAGGAAATCATGTCCTTGACCTAAATCAAACTTGATGGACATGTTCCATGGGTGTCATAGGGTATATTGAATCATGTCTTAGGGTTTGGGAGCATGTCCTGGTCAAAAGTCAAAGTTACAGTTGACTTTTCTCGCGAAACCCTAAATGTGGTGCATATGAAATTGAGACTTGTTGCTCAAGCTTCTTGGATTAATCCATTGTTCCAAATGGATCAATATAGTATATTAAAGACCCTCAAATCATGTCTTGAGGTCTTGGTTCATGATTTGTCCCAAAAGTCAACTTAGGGGTGAATTTGGTCAAGAAACCCTAATTCCTGATTTTTAGTGAATGCATCCCCAGAGGCAAAATTGACTTGATGATTGGGTCCATGAGGCTCCATGGAGTATATAAGGTTATGTTTTGGATCTTTGGCTTGTGCCCAGATGAAATTTTCCATCTGGAGGCCCTGGTCGACCAAAACCCTAATTTGGTGACACTGTCGATCTTGAGACTTGATCCCCCTAGAAGGGAGCAACCTTGTGCTTAATCCTTGAAGTGGGAGTCCTTCTTGATCCTTTGTGGATGTTTGAGAGGTTAGACAAGTTGAAGATCATGTCATTTCTTGATTGATCCTTTGTCTAAGAACTCTGAGAGGGCTTGAAACCCTAATTCTGATTGTAGTAAATGCTCAACAACCCTTGAGGCAATTGATAAGGCATGATGGTTCACCCATATTGTGATGATGATTTGCACAATGATGGGAAATCTTAGTGGTCAAAATTTGGGGTATGACAGATGCCCCTATTTAATCTTCTTGGACCCGAAGGTGTGAATTACGAAGGTATTTGGGCATTCGGGGTGCAAGAGGATTAAATATCGGAATACCCGAAATTTTGATGGCTATGAATGGCAGCCTGCGCATTCATCTTCTTTTTGCTAAGCAATGATGCTTAGAAAAGGTAAAAACTTCCCCTCGATCCTGGTTTCCTACCAAGGAACTGGTCTTAGTTTCTCTTGTCAACTTCCCCTCGATCCTGGTTTCCTACCAAGGAACTGGTCTCAGTTTCTGATTTAAACTTCCCCTCGATCCTGGTTTCCTACCAAGGAACTGGTCTCAGTTTCTGATTTAAACTTCCCCTCGATCCTGGTTTCCTACCAAGGAACTGGTCTCAGTTTCTTCCGTCAATAAACTTTATTGACAAGGGACACTATTTGTAGCGGTTTTCCTCAAACTTCTCGCCGGATTTTCCTGGGGAGATGCCATTTGAGTGGAAAAAGTTTTGATGTCAGACTTGCTGGGGAACCCATTAGTCTGAGTTATAGAGGTGCACAAACTTCTCCGTTGGAGATGCCATTTGTCGACTCTATCTGGGGAAAATGAGTCTCTTGAGAGACTGCTTCCGCTTGGGGTCTTACATCATACTTTTCTCGGGATCTTCCCAGAGAAATGCTATATGATGGGCTCCAATTTTGAGGTGTCGATGACCTTTTCATCAGCAGTTTTTTAGAGAAAGGCAGTTGTACAGCCAAATCTCTACTTAAGAGGCTTTCTCTGGGGATTTTTCTTTAATTCGGGAAAGCAAGGATATCATCTTCGATGGCGAAGAGTGACATTTGTAGAAAGCTTTTCTGTCTTTTCAGAGGTTCAAGTTATCAAAGTGGTCGAGTGCCGACACTAATCCAGAGATACACTGGAGGCGAGATTGTTCAAACGCAGCATTTCCTGACGAGGTAAGAACTGACAACTCGATTGAGAGGACTTTTATCACTAGGGGATAAGACCAACTAGAGTGATAGCGATGCAATATGAATGCGAATGCAAGTAAAATGCATGATGTATGTATGTATATGCTGACAACACTGACGCGACATACAGACTGACGAGTGAACACGACTGGATACTCGGCCATCGCGGGGCGAAGAAGTACTGCTGGTTCAAGATAGCAATTCCACCTTGCTTAGGAGAGTTAGTCCCTGCGGGGAATACCGTTGATCGAGCTTAGGAGATAAGAACTCGGCCGAGGGTATCAGATGGGAAAGCCGCATCTCATACAGTTGATCCTTCGTTTAGGCGTACTGGCCTAGAAGGAGTACTTTGATTCTGCACTTTGAAATTCAAACGCCTTTGGAGACGCAATCGACGTTCTTTCGATGTTCAACAGTCAAAAGCAATTGCCATCTTTATTTTAAAAGCAGAAAAGTTTGACAAGTAAATTCGTTTTTATTTTATTTCAAGAATCGTTAATCATATAAAAATGTCGTTATGTAAGGCTAAAACAAATAAGAATTACAAACAAAAGCACAAGGGCTCAAATTTTATTGATAAGATGGAGATCAGCCAAACGCGTGATTCCACAAAGTATATACAAAGTTTGAAAATGGTAATTTATAGGGAAATGGGCTACATTGAAACATAACGACCACTATCCTTCTACCAACTTTGAATTCGGAACATCCTGAGCTTCTGTCGAAGATGACCTTGACTGGAGTTTTCCTTCGATGGATGATGTAACTGCTGCTGAGGGACTTGCCTCTGTTGAACATAGTTACTTGCCATTATTCCTAATTTTTTCCTGGATTGTACTGTGATGTTTCCAATCCATCAGGATGATTTTTTCCATGTCTCTAACTTTTGCCTGGACCGCCCTTTCGGGTTTTCAATCCACCGAGACGTTTTTTTTAGTTTAGGCGAAGTATTTCTTGACTACATCAACATTCATGGGGTAGGAAAATTCCTCTCCGTCCATGGTTGCAAGTCTCAAGGCACCGCCTGAGAAATCTTTCGTGACCACATATGGGCCATCATAATTTGGGGTCCATTTGCCCCGAGAGTCAGTGAGAAAAGATTGTATCTTCTTGAGCAAGAGGTCTCCTTTTTTGAATACACGAGGTCGGACCTTTTTGTCCAACGCCTTCTTCATTCTCTGCTGATACAACTGACCGTGGCATAGTGCCGTGATTCGCTTCTCTTCGATCATGTTTAATTCGTCGTGTCGACTTTGACACCATTCAGCTTCTGAAAGCTTAGCTTCCATCAATACCCGGATTGATGGGATCTCTACTTCTATGGGGAGATCTGCCTCCATGCCATATACTAGAGAGAAAGGGGTTGCCCATGTTGAAGTGCGGACAGATGTTCGATAACCGTGAAGAGCAAAGGGTAGCATCTCGTGCCAATCTTTATAGGTTACAACCATCTTTTGAACGATCCTCTTAATGTTCTTGTTAGCCGCATCTATCGCTCCGTTCATCTTGGGTCGGTAGGGAGATGAGTTATGGTGTTCGATCTTGAACTCAACGCACAACTCTTTCATCATCTTGTTGTTCAAGTTAGATCCATTATCTGTAATGATCTGGCTCGGAACACCATAACGGCAGATGATATTGTGTTTGATAAAGCGGACCACCACTTTTCGGGTTACATTAGCGTACGACGCTGCTTCGACCCACTTAGTGAAATAGTCAATGGCTACCAGGATGAACCGATGTCCCTTTGAAGCCTTAGGTTCGATCAATCCAATCATGTGGATTCCCCATATGGAAAAAGGCCACGGGGAAGAAAGAACTTTGAGATGTGATGGCGGTACATGAATTTTGTCGGAGTACATCTGACACTTGTGACACCTCCTCATGTACTTGTAGCAGTCAGATTCCATGATCAACCAGTAATACCCTGCTCTCAGAATTTTTGTCGCCATTGTGTGTCCGTTGGCATGAGTGCCAAAGGATCCTTCACGAATTTCTTTCATAAGCATGTCTGCTTCTGGTGTGTCTGCGCATCGGAGCAAGATCAAAGTCAAAATTCCTCTTATAAAGAGTGTCACCGCTCAGGAAGAAGCTTCCAGCCAATCTTCTGAGGGTTTTTCTGTCCTTCCTTAGTGCCCCAGATGGGTACTCTTGTTTCTGAAGGAAGTATTTGATATCCTGATACCAAGGTTTGTCGTCTATGACTGCTTCAATCATGAAGATGTAGGCGGGCTGTAACGCCCCAGTTTTGATCATTTTTATTTAATCGAGTCTATTTAATTATTTTGAGTATTATAGTATTTTTATTTATGACTTTGGTGTGATAATATGTTATTTTACATCGTGATTATATTTTACCGCGTTTTGGGAACATTTGCGAGATAGTTGAGAGTAGGGGCAATTGGGTCATTTTGCATTATTTTTACTAAGTTAGTAAAAGAGAGAAAAGGGAGAGAATTAGAAAGGAAGAAAAATAGAAAGAAAGAAAGGAGAAGAAGGAAAAAGAAGAGAAGAGAAAAAGAGAGAAAAAGAGGAAAAAGCTAGGTGGGATAAAATCAACTTCTAGGAATCGATTTAATCGGGTAAGGGTGTGAAATTCAATTATCCTATACATGTGTATGATTATGTATGTGTTTGTTTGTGGTTTTGTTGGATTGTATGAGAAATAGAATAAATACACATTTGTGTAGAAAGTGTGAGAATTCGATTTAATCGTGTTAGAAATCATGTTTTCGTGTTCCTTGTTATGGATACATGATAGATATATGTTGTTATACAACAATTTGGTAATTTTCTGGTGTAAAAATGGGATTTTTGGGTGAAAATTCGTAACAGCAACGCATCAGGAAAAATTCTGGGTTTCGCTGCCCATACGCGTATGGGACAGGGCAATACGCGTATGGGGTAGGGCAATACACGTATGGCAATGAAGGAAAGTAGGCAATACGCGTATGGGGCTGGGCAATACGCGTATGGCTGAGGGCAATACGCGTATGGCCAGCAAGGGTGCAGAATGTGTGTTTTTTCGCGATGTCTTTTCTTGTTTAGTCCGTAACTTTTGATCCGTTTATCCGTTTTGAACGTTCTTTTTATCGTTGAAAAGCTAATGAAATGTTCTTTCTTATTAAAATGATTTTGAGATTGTTGACCGATTTAATTATGTCTAGAATTTGGAATAGTGTCATTTTGTCGACTTTTGTTGTTGTAAGTGTGCGTAATTGATGTGTTTCATGCAATGTGCTTTTGATATGGATACCGTATGACTTGTATGATGTTATATGATGTGAATGCATGTGATGACATGTTGTGGTGATGAATTGTGGCCGACAGGAAAATAAATGCAATGTGTTGTATTTGGTTATATATGCATGTTTGTGGTTGCATATATGTGTGAAGATGCATTGGTTGTCATGAGTTCTTGTGTGTCAAGCATCATGATATGCATTGTTGTTGCGTCCTGAGTGACGGCAGTTCCGGAGGGAATCAGCTATAACATCGTGAGCCTAAAAAATATGAGGTATGAATAGCCTGAGGACCTAAAGCGATGGTTATAGACGATCGTGTGCCCTCGTGTGGGGTGTGAGCGATCGGGTTGTGAGCCCCTCGTGTGGGGTGTGAGCGATCCATAAACATCGTGAGCCCCTCGTGTGGGGTGTGAGCGGTGGGTGAACATCGTAGGCCCGACGGGGAGTTACAGTGTTGTAACGAGCGATGGTTCCAGCAGAGTTCCTGAGTGAACTAGTGATGAGATATGAAATCCTGGAGTCGGTACCGCATATGCATTTGCATAGAGAGTCGTTGTGTCGGTCTCTTTGCATCTGCATGAATTATGATTGCATTGGTTATATATGGAAAATCTTGATTTAGTTGATTATGTGCGAGACGTTGTGATATGCATTTGTGATAAATGTATTGGGCATGATTAATATGCAATTGGGGATGGAGACATTGTGTGATTGAGCGTGTGATAGTATTTGTGAATTGATGTGCATTCGTGTTAAATGCCTTGAATTATGAATGATATGTTTTGTGTGTATAAGCATATGCATGATGTGTGAATATGGGATTATGTGAATATAATCTGTATATGCTTTATGTGTTGGCATGTGACACCTGTGGTGAGAATACTTGATATGTGTATTTTTATGTTGATATATATAATTATATGCATTTATATTATGGTTGTTTTTCTCACCCTTCTGCTGTTTTATAATGCTCTATGAGGCATTGCAGATTAGAGTTGCTGGAGGTCTTTTTGTGAAGCTTATGTCTTCATTCTTTTGTCGGTCGACTCTGATATGTGACACCGGGTAGTTAGGGAGGCCGTTTGTGACTATTGTGTATTATGTATATATATATTTTGGCTTGTACATGTATAACTTGATGTATGACCAACTTTTCATGTGATATATATATGATATTCAGTTTTTAGATTTTCCGCTTTTATTCTAAAAACTCTGAAATGTGGGTGTAAGGAACTGAGTTCCTCTGTTGATTGCTACCCCACTGTTGCATATCTTTATGAGCAGGTGTTGTATGTTTTGTTTCAAATTGATGTGACTCTCCCGGTCTATGCCATGTTTTTAAATATACTCTGATGAAATTTTTGTTAAGTGTTTATTGTTTTATCATGACTTGGGGGTATAGATTGAGGGGGGTGTTACATTAAGTGGTATCAGAGCCAGTCCGTGTCAGTTGCGTCAGTCCTTGTTGGTCTTTGTGGTTTGGTGAGTTGTTTGTTTAACCATAGTTGCTGTTATTGGATATGAATAGAATATGTCTCGGGCTGTGCAGGGTGTACCGAATGTTACGGGTAATGATGAGTTCAGGAAGAACGAGCCGCCTATCTTCAAGGGAAGATATGATCCTGATGGTGCACAATTTTGGCTTGAGGAGGTTGAAAGAATCTTCCATGTGATGGATTGTGCTGAAGAGAATAAGGTGAGACTGGGTACTCACATGCTGGAGGAAGAAGCATCTGATTGGTGGGTTAGTTTGCGCCAAGTGTTGGGAGTGGATGATGAAGAGGTTACTTGGGATTTATTTGTCCGAGAGTTTCGGAGGAAGTATTATCCTGAAGGTGTGAAGGAAAAGAAAGAGATTGATTTTTGGAGTTGAAACAAGGCAATATGTCTGTTGTTGACTATACGGCTAAGTTTGTGGAACTTGTGCAGTTTTATCCTCATTATGCTGAAGCGACTGCTGAATTTTCTAAGTGTGTGAAGTATGAGAACGGATTGCGTCCGGATATTAAACGGGCAATCGGTTATCAGAGGATTAGAAGGTTTTCTGAATTGGTGGACAGTTGTAGGATTTACGAAGAGGATCGTAAGGCGCGTGCTACTCCCTACAAGAGTGTGAATGACAGGAAAGGGAAACAACAGTCTCGTGATGGGCCTTATGTGACACCCGTTGACCATGGTAAGGCGAGGGGTAACTTTGAGAAAAAGGCAAGTGGGGGAGGAATGTCTAGTCCTCCGAGGTGTTACTTTAAGTGTTACAAGTGTGGGGAAGTAGGACACCTTCGGCTTGATTGTGAGAAGAATAAACTGAAATGTTCCAAGTGTGGAGGTTCGGGTCATGTCGCAGCGGATTGTAAGAGAATTAGGGTGAAGTGTTTCAACTGTGGTGAAACAGGTCATATTAGCATGGGGTGTACGAAACCGAAGAGAGCTCCAACTGGTAGGAAGGCTATTGCATTGGCAGGAGATGAGACTACTAGTGCAGATCATTTGATTGAAGGTACCTATTTTATTAATAGTACGCCTTTAATTGCTATTATTGATACTGGAGCGACTCATTCGTTTATTTTGTATGAGTGCGCGAAGCGTTTGAATTTGTTGTTGTCTTCTTGTGGTGGTGTGATAGTTATCGATACTTTCTGCATAGGGGTCGGTAATTACTTCTTTGGTTTGTTTAAATTGTTCTTTGACCATTTATGGTAAAGGATTTGTAATGGATTAGGTGTGTTTAGAGTTGGAGAGGTTAGAATGAGATAAGTGGGGGAGAAGCTGGCACTTCTCCATGTTGTTTCAGGTGTAGAGCGCAGGCTCAGTGTGTTATGAATTGCAAGATTATAAGTGTGGTTTCTGGTTCAGGAAGGAATGCAGAGGTAAGGTTTATGTCAACTAAGGATTTGTGCCTTAGGTAGTTTTGTGTATGGGATGCAAGAAAGGCTATTATAGTTTGGTAAAGACGGTTTATGCCCCATCATGATTGTCGCCTGTCTATTGGCAAATTGAGGAACTGATCACCCTTAATCTCTTGTTGATAGCAGACGGGAATTATGTTGGATGGAATGGACGTGTCTTTCTGGCTTTGATAGTGTGTGCAATGAGTTGTTTGGAATTTAAGGAAATGGTTATAGATTGTTTTGTTGTGTCGATGAAGATTCTTATATCAGAAGATGAGATGGATTAGAGGTTCTGGTATGTGGTTAAGTGGTGAAGTCATTAAGAGTCCTTTTTGGTTGGTTGTTGCGATAGATTGGAATTTGGATTGTCAATGGAAGAAATTGTGTATGGACTACGGACAATGATATAGGGTGACGATTGAGAATCAGTGTTCACGTTCAAGATTAGGTAACTGGAATGGGTTGGTTGAGTTTGATTAGAATTACAATTGTTGGAATGTTTGATAAGAGTGGTGATTTGTTTGAGTTGAGGCTTCGATCGACCTTGTGTGACGGGTTATATTTCTTATCATTGGAAGTAGATGCGGTGTTACTATGAGAGGCTCCGAAGTTAGTTAAAGGTGATTAGAAACTTTTTGCATTTTGTTGGTTATTACCGAAGGGTATGAAAGGCTTTTCCAAGATTAGCATTTTCGTTACTTCAGTTGACTTGCAAAGGGGAAGTCGATTGTTTAGGATGCATCTTTGATGAGTATAGTCATTGTGTTCAGAAAAGAAAGTAAAGTCGTGGCTTATGTGTTTCGACATTTGAGGATTCGTGGCGAGTTATGAATTGGTTTGGGGTTATCCTTGAGGAAAGGATGGTGTTGTGCCTGATGTGTAAGTCGAAAATCTTTATGCATGTCTGTTTCGGTTGGTCTAATGTTTGTTGGTCGGATGCGAGAGCCGTGTCCGGAGTTGTTGGTATCAGTTATATTTTCGAGGACGAAAATTTCTAAGTGGGGGAGAGTTGTAACGCCCCAGTTTTGATCATTTTTATTTAATCGAGTCTATTTAATTATTTTGAGTATTATATTATTTTTATTTATGACTTTGGTGTGATAATATGTTATTTTACACCGTGATTATATTTTACCGCGTTTTGGGAACATTTACGAGATAGTTGAGAGTAGGGGCAATTGGGTCATTTTGCATTATTTTTACTAAGTTAGTAAAAGAGAGAAAAGGGAGAGAATTAGAAAGGAAGAAAAATAGAAAGAAAGAAAGGAGAAGAAGGAAAAAGAAGAGAAGAGAAAAAGAGAGAAAAAGAGGAAAAAGCTAGGTGGGATCAAATCAACTTCTAGGAATCGATTTAATCGGGTAAGGGTGTGAAATTCAATTATCCTATACATGTGTATGATTATGTATGTGTTTGTTTGTGGTTTTGTTGGATTGTATGAGAAATAGAATAAATACCCATTTGTGTAGAAAGTGTGAGAATTCAATTTAATCGTGTTAGAAATCATGTTTTCGTGTTCCTTGTTATGGATACATGATAGATATATGTTGTTATACATCAATTTGGTAATTTTCTGGTGTAAAAATGGGATTTTTGGGTGAAAATTCGTTACAGCAACGCAGCAGGACAAATTCTGGGTTTCGGTGCCCATACGCGTATGGGACAGGGCAATACGCGTATGAGGTAGGCCAATACACGTATGGCAATGAAGGAAAGTAGATAATACGCGTATGGGGCTGGGCAATACGCGTATGGATGAGGGCAATACGCGTATGGCCAGCAAGGGTGCAGAATGTGTGTTTTTTCGCGATGTCTTTTCTTGTTTAGTCCGTAACTTTTGATCCGTTTATCTGTTTTGAATGTTCTTTATATCGTTGGAAAGCTAATGAAATGTTCTTTCTGATTAAAATGATTTTGAGATTGTTGACCGATTTAATTATGTCGAGAATTAGGAATAGTGTCGTTTTGTCGACTTTTGTTGTTGTAAGTGTGTGTAATTGATGTGTTTCATGCAATGTGCTTTTGATATGGATATCATATGACTTGTATGACGTTATATGATGTGAATGCATGTGATGACATGTTGTGGTGATGAATTGTGGCCGAAAGGAAAATAAATGCAATGTGTTGTATTTGGTTATATATGCATGTTTGTGGTTGCATATATGTGTGAAGATGCATTGGTTGTCATGAGTTCTTGTGTGTCAAGCATCATGATATGCATTGTTGTTGCGTCCGGAGTGACGGCAGTTCTGGAGGGAATCAGCTATAACATCGTGAGCCTAAAAAATATGAGGTATGAATAGCCTGAGGACCTAAAGCGATGGTTATAGACGATCGTGTGCCCTCGTGTGGGGTGTGAGCGATCGGGTCGTGAGCCCCTCGTGTGGGGTATGAGCGATCCATAAACATCGTGAGCCCCTCGTGTGGGGTGTGAGCGGTGGGTGAACATCGTAGGCCCGACGGGGAGTTACAGTGATGTAACGAGCAATGGTTCCAGCGGAGTTCCTGAGTGAACTAGTGATGAGATATGGAATCTTGGAGTCGGTACCGCATATGCATTTGCATAGAGAGTCGTTGGGTCGGTCTCTTTGCATCTGCATGAATTATGATTGCATTGGTTATATGTGGAAAATCATGATTTAGTTGATTATGTGCGAGACGTTGTGATATGCATTTGTGATAAATGTATTGGGCATGATTAATATGCAATTGGGGATGGAGACATTGTGTGATTGAGCGTGTGATAGTATTTGTGAATTGATGTGCATTCGTGTTAAATGCCTTGAATTATGAATGATATGTTTTGTGTGTATAAGCATATGCATGATGTGTGAATATGGGATTATGTGAATATAATCTGTATATGCTTTATGTGTTGGCATGTGACACCTGTGGTGAGAATACTTGATATGTGTATTTTTATGTTGATATATATAATTATATGCATTTATATTATGGTTGTTTTTCTCACCCTTATGCTGTTTTATAATGCTCTATGAGGCATTGCAGATTAGAGTTGCTGGAGGTCTTTTTGTGAAGCTTATGTCTTCATTCTTTTGTCGGTCGGCTCTGATATGTGACACCGGGTAGTTAGGGAGGCCGTTTGTGACTATTGTGTATTATGTATATATATCTTTTGGCTTGTACATGTATAACTTGATGTATGACCAACTTTTCATGTGATATATATATATATGATATTCAGTTTTTAGATTTTCCGCTTTTATTCTAAAAACTCTGAAATGTGGGTGTAAGAGTTCCTCTGTTGATTGCTACCCCACTGTTGCATATCTTTATGAGCAGGTGTTGTATGTTTTGTTTCAAATTGATGTGACTCTCCCGGTCTATGCCATGTTTTTAAATATACTCTGACGAAATTTTTATTAAGTGTTTATTGTTTTATCATGACTTGGGGGTATAGATTGAGGGGGGTGTTACATTAAGTGGTATCAGAGCCAGTCCGTGTCAGTTGCGTCAGTCCTTGTTGGTCTTTGTGGTTTGGTGAGCTGTTTGTTTAACCATAGTTGCTGTTATTGGAAATGAACAGAATATGGCTCGGGCTGTGCAGGGTGTACCGAATGTTACGGGTAATGATGAGTTCAGGAAGAACGAGCCGCCTATCTTCAAGGGAAGATATGATCCTGATGGTGCACAATTTTGTCTTGAGGAAAAAGCTAGGTGGGATCAAATCAACTTCTAGGAATCGATTTAATCGGGTAAGGGTGTGAAATTCAATTATCCTATACATGTGTATGATTATGTATGTGTTTGTTTGTGGTTTTGTTGGATTGTATGAGAAATAGAATAAATACCCATTTGTGTAGAAAGTGTGAGAATTCGATTTAATCGTGTTAGAAATCATGTTTTCGTGTTCCTTGTTATGGATACATGATAGATATATGTTGTTATACATCAATTTGGTAATTTTCTAGTGTCAAAATGGGATTTTTGGGTGAAAATTCGTAACAGCAACGCAGCAGGAAAAATTCTGGGTTTCGGTGCCCATACGCGTATGGGGTAGACCAATACACGTATGGCAATGAAGGAAAGTAGGCAATACGCGTATGGGGATGGGCAATACGCGTATGGCTGAGGGCAATACGCGTATGGCCAGCAAGGGTGCAGAATGTGTGTTTTTTCGCGATGTCTTTTCTTGTTTAGTCCGTAACTTTTGATCCGTTTATCCGTTTTGAACGTTCTTTATATCGTTGGAAAGCTAATGAAATGTTCTTTCTTATTAAAATGATTTTGAGATTTTTGACCGATTTAATTATGTCGAGAATTTGGAATAGTGTCATTTTGTCGACTTTTGTTGTTGTAAGTGTGCGTAATTGATGTGTTTCATGCAATGTGCTTTTGATATGGATATCGTATGACTTGTATGACGTTATATGATGTGAATGCATGTGATGACATGTTGTGGTGATGAATTGTGGCCGAAAGGCAAATAAATGCAATGTGTTGTATTTGGTTATATATGCATGTTTGTGGTTGCATATATGTGTGAAGATGCATTGGTTGTCATGAGTTCTTGTGTGTCAAGCATCATGATATGCATTGTTGTTGCGTCCTGAGTGACGGCGGTTCCGGAGGGAATCAGCTATAACATAGTGAGCCTCGAAAATATGAGGTATGAATAGCCTGAGGACCTAAAGCGATGGTTATAGACGACCGTGTGCCCTCGTGTGGGGTGTGAGCGATCGGGTCATGAGCCCCTCGTGTGGGGTGTGAGCAATCCATAAACATCGTGAGCCCCTCGTGTGGGGTACGAGCAGTGGGTGAACATCGTAGGCCCGACGGGGAGTTACAGTGATGTAATGAGCGATGGTTCCAGCAGAGTTCCTGAGTGAACTAGTGATGAGATATGAAATCTTGGAGTCGGTACCGCATATGCATTTGCATAGAGAGTCGTTGTGTCGGTCTCTTTGCATCTGCATGAATTATTGATAGTTCCTGGATTGGCTGGAATTTTGGTAAAACAAACGTTATTCAATGTTGATGTCAAGGTGCTGATGTTGTAACATTGAAGTCTTAACACTGGGCTATGTTAAGTTGTTAAATGCTGAAGATGGATGTCTGATGTCACACAGGTGATGTTGTAACATCAGACCTGCAGAATTAATAACAGCAGGATATGTTATTAGGGCACGCGTATTAGCTGGAATTGTGGAGAGTGGTTAACTCATTGGATGAGAATATCTTGGGATAGATATTTTCTGTTACATGGGAGATTTGATTGCAGATCTGTTGGAGAATTAAAAGGTTGAAGATTTAAAATGATTTTGGGGATAAAATCTGTTTTGTAGATTCAGTTTTAATTAACAAATCTGATCAAATATTGTGACAAGTCCAAGCCCAATTCAGGAGCTATATAAAGCGCACAAGACCAAAGGAAAAAGTACAGATTGAAGATCAAGATCAGAGGCTGAGTGTCTTAGATATTTGTACGAATCGTGAGTAAACCATTCAAGGGTGAATTGGTGATCTGTCCTCTCTAAAGCTGTGAAGCAAAGAGAGTTGTTTGAATTGATCGAAACTGTGAAGTAAGATCAAGGGTACTCAAAGTGGGTTCTTTGAGTGTTTGTAAGGGATTGAGTGGTGTTCTCATACCTAAGTGGTTTCTTAGGTAGGAAGTCATTATTAGAGTATAAGTTTAGGAGATTGTCAACGGGTCGTTGAGTCTGTAAATTATATCTACAAGTAGTGAATTCCATCCCTGGCTTGGTAGCCCCCAGAGTAGGTTGGTTGTAACCGAACTGGGTCAACAATTCTTGGTGTTATTTTACTGTTATTGCTGTCCATAGTGCAGAGTGTGTTGTTGTGACATCACACCTTAACATCACACGTCTGATACCAGAATTTCAATTGGTATCAGAGCAGGCATCCTGTCTGTCTCTGGGTGAGATCTAGGGAAGTTACTTTCTGGTGATAAGATGGACAAAGAAGTTGGAGGATTCGTCAACAGACCCCCTATTTTGGATGGATCCAATTATGACTATTGGAAGCCAAGGATAACCACCTTCTTAAAATCCTTGGACAGTAGGGCTTGGAAGGCTGTTTTTTAATAATGGAAAGCTCCTGTTATGTGTGAGAAGGATGATGCTGGCAAAGATAAAGAAGGCACCTCTAAGCCAAAGCCTGAAGAAGAGTGGACCAAGGAGGAAGATGAGCTTGCCCTTGGAAATTCCAAAGCTCTGAATGCTATCTTCAATGGAGTGGATAAGAACATCTTCAGGTTAATCAATACCTGTGAAGTTGCTAAAGAAGCATGAGACATCTTGCAGGCTACTCATGAAGGAACATCTAGAGTCAAGATGTCAAGACTTCAGATTTTAAAATCAAAATTTGAAAGCCTGAAGATGAAGGAAGATGAGACTATTCATGAATTCCACATGAGTATTCTAGAGCTGGCCAATGCATCTAGTGCTCTTGGAGAGAAGATGTCAGATGAAAAGCTTGTGAGGAAGATCCTTAGGTCCCTACCTAAGAAGTATAAGATGAAGATTACTGCCATTGAAGAATCATAAGACATCAGCAAGATGAGAGTAGATGAGCTCATTGGATCTTTTCAAACCTTTGAGCTTGGGTTGAATGAGGAAGAACCAGAAAAGAAGCCAAAGAGTATAGCCCTAGTGACAAATGGTGAAGAGGAGAAAGGGAAGAAATCTAAATCCTAAGAGGATCTGTCTCAGGCCATAGTGATGTTGGGAAGACAGTTCACCAAAGTGTTCAAGAGAATGAATAATAACTCAAGGCCTAATGTCAAGAACATGACTTCTGACACCAGCAAGAAGGATGAAGAGAAAACTGCCCAAGCTAAAGGAGTACAGTGCTTTGAGTGTGAAGGGTATGGACATGTCAAGAAAAAATGTCCCACCTTCTTGAAAAAGCAGAAGAAGGGCATGACAGTTTCCTGGTCTGACTCTGATAGTGAAAGTGAAGGCGAGTCAGCAAAGCATGTGAGAGCTTTAACAGGAGCTGTGGTTTCTGATGATGATTCGAGTGATGGAGAAGTAACTTATGAGGAGTTGGCTTCCACCTATCAAGAGCTGTGTTTAAAAAGTGCTGAGATTTGTCAAGAAAACAAGTGCCACAAGCAACAGATTGCTCAGCTAGAGAATGATAAGACTGATCTTGAAAATGAAGTGGTGCTCAAATGACCAAGTCTGTTAGGATGCTGAGCTGTGGTACAGACACACTTGACAAGATACTTCAGTCAGAAAAAGCTGCTGGAGATAAAGCTGGGATAGGTTATGTGGCTGAGGACAAGGGAACTTCAGAAGGAAGCACTTCAGGTTCAAAGAAGGAAGTGTCTCAATTTTCATCTCAACATCAGCCAAAGAAGCAGGATCTTACCCCTAAGAAAGCTGATGTTTCCCAACCTAAGAAGATTGAGAAGAAGACTGGTCCCTATCAGAAGAGAAAGCAGCCACAGGGAGCTAGTCAGTATAAACCCCCACAATACCATGAGAGCATGCAAGCTGCTCAGATCAAACAACACATGTCTCATCAGATGTCTCAATATTAGGACAACTGGTATGGTTATGGGTATGGATACACCAATGTTGTTCCTTATGTATATGGAAGAAGAAAGCCACGCCATCATAGGAGACAATCCAGGAAACAGCATTCTCAGCCGACTTATGGGAGAAGATATCAACAGAATAGATGGCAGGGCAGTTATGGTAGGAGGAGACCACATCATGGATGGCAGCATAGGCAATCTCATCATGGCAGAAGATTCAGAGATGAAAGGGTGAGATGCTATTATTGTGGAAGATTTGGACATATGCAGTACTCTTGCAACAAGCTGCATGAATACCCTCAGCCTCAAAACAGATGGAGAGAGCACAGGCCCAAAGTTGTTAAACAATGGGTACCTAAGGAGAAGGTGAAGTGCTTATTGGCTCTCATGGGTGATGAAGAAGGAACATGGTATTTTGACAGTGGGTGTTCCAAGCACATGTCTGGATGTAGATCCATGTTTGATGATCTTAGACCTTGTCCCTCTCATGAAGTCATATTTGGCAATGGAGGAAAAGGTGTCGTTGCAGGAGTTGGGAAAGTGCAAGGTGATGGTAGACCTGATCTTGACAATGTTATGTTTATCAATGGTTTAAGTACAAATTTGATCAGCATAAGCCAGTTGTGTGATGAAGGTTACGAGGTAAACTACACTAAGCATGAGTGTGTGGTGTCCAATGAGCATAATCAGATTGTTATGAAGGGTGCCAGAACCAAAGACAACTGCTATCAGTGGACCTCTCTTGAAGGAGATTCAACTAGTGATGTACAAGTTGATGTTATAACATCAGACTATGACATCAGGATGCTGAAAGGTCACTCAAAGTTAACAAGTTCTGATGTGAGTGTTTTAAAAGGAAAGTTTTTATGGAGGGAAAAAGTCATTGACACTCCAAATCAAGCTCCTAGCCTCAGAACCCCCTTTCCCGGTACTACAACATCACGCGTCTTCAAAGCTCTGCTCTCGCTACGAATCAACTCCTTCGATTTCAAGAATCAACTCTCACTGAAAAGAGTCATGGCGTCTCCATCCAAGAAATCTGAGTGTCAGAGTTCCACAAAAGAAAGAGCTAGGGTTTCCCCTGACGAAGGTTCAGCATTCAATCCCATGGACATTGAGCCCCTCTCAACCATTCTTCCTGAATCAGGTAAATCTAGACCTTCCAAACTTGTTCCAAAAAGGGCTGGGACTATTTTTAGAGATAATGAAACAAAAAATCTTGTTACGAGTGTGCTATTTAGTAATAAAACAGCACCTAGGTTATCCACTTCTCAAACTGTTGAGGAAAGGGTAGACGTGGATAAAAGCTTAGGTATATCTAGACCACTGAGACAAATGCCTGCAGAACATTCTGAAAGGGAAAAGAACGACATGCAAAGTGCAGCTACAAATCTTCATAGACTTTCTATGTCTGTTGTTGAAGATTCTGAAGAAGATGATGAACAGGAGAAAGCTAATGTTAAGGAAGATGTTGGAACTTCACCTGCTGGGGAAGAAAAGGATGAGGATGTAATCAATGTAGTTGACTTATCCGATGATGAAATCATTGGAAAAGCTGTCCCAAGTATTGCTAAGAGACTGAAGACAAGGAAAGGAAAGATCGTTGATCCCTCTCCAAAGAAGTCTGAAGGCAAGAAGAACATTGTTGTTGGTCCAACCAAGCCATGGAGCAAAGTGGCTGTAAAATCCAAAAAGAGGAAAATAAGGGAAGACTCTAATTCTGACCGTGATGGTGAGGATGATGTTCATAACATCACACCTATCAGAAGGACAATTTTGAAGAGAATCTCTGACAAAGTTCCTGAAGTTCCAGTCGACAACATTTCCTTTCATTATGCCAGCAGTGCATCATTATGGAAATATGTTTGTCAGAGAAGACTGGCCCTAGAGAGAGAGCTTGGGAAAGAAGCTTTGGAAATGAAGGATATCATGGAGCTGATTAAGGAGGCTGGATTGGTAAAGACTGTGACCAAGTTTCCTAAGTGCTATGAAAGTCTTGTTAAAGAATTTGTTGTCAACATTTCTGGAAATATTACTGATAAGAAGAGCACTGATTTCATGAAAGTTTATGTGAGAGGAAAGTGCATTAATTTCTCTCCTAGTACTATCAATAAGTATCTAGGAAGAGATGGTGAAGAGTATAGTGAACTAGAGATGACTGATAATGATATATGTAAAGAGGTTACAGCTGGTCAGATAAGGGTTTGGCCATTGAAAAAGAAGTTGCCAGCCAGTAAACTTAGCATCAAGTATGCAATTCTTCACAGAATTGGTGCTTCCAACTGGGTGCCAACAAACCATAAGACAAAAATCGCTGTTGGATTGGGCAGGTTTATATGTGCTATTGGGAAGAAGATTAAGTTTGACTATGGCAGCTACATCTTTGAGCAAGTAGTGAAACATGCTGGAACAAACGCTATCAAGTTACCCATATCATTCCCATCTCTTGTGTGTGGTATCATCTTGGAGCAACATCCTGAAACTTTAACAAGCTCAGACATAGCGTGCCAGAGGAAGACAGCTTTGTCCCTACACCCTAAACTATTTTCAGGATATCATGTTCCAGACATTGTTCTAACATCAACTGCTGAAGTCAAGAAGAAGACTACAAAGGCTGAACTGATCGAAGAATTGAAGACCATGTGCAAAGACCTTGATGAAGTAATCAGTACCAGTTTGGTTAGAAAAGAGAGACTTGAAAAGCTGATCCAGCAGTTAGAACTGAACAGTGGTGATGATGTTGATGACTCTGAAGTTGATGCGAGAGGGGATAGCTCTGAGGAGGAGGAAGAGAATCTTGGAGGACAATCTAGTTCAGAAGAAGACTAGCTTATCTTTTCTTGCCTTCTATAGTTTTGTTATTAGTTTAGTTTTTGTTGGTTTTGTAATTTGAATATTGTGCTGTTTTATGCATTGTTTATGTTTTTAGTTTCCTTCTATGATTTGTTTGCTTGTTTACTAACTGAGAGGCTAACAATGAGAGCTAGGGTATACTGACTATAGTTAATAGGGCTTCTTATAGAAGTTTTCCTAATTATGGCTAAAAAGGGGGAGAAGATAGCCAAGATAGTCAAGAGGATTATTGCCATATGCTGCTGATGTGATGCAGAGATTAAGGGGGAGATAGATTGATGCTGCTAAAAGGTGTTTAGTTGAAAAGTGGTGATGCAGTTATTAAGGGGGAGTATTGAAGATATCATGACATGTGAAGAGTGCAGCCAAGCAGACATCTAGGGGGAGTAAAATTGCTGCACATTATGAGCTACTGAACAGCTGTGATGCTGGTTCATGTTTTCAAGGAGGAGCACCAATTGGCTGCTGTCAATAATGAAGATGGTGCTGCAGCAGATCTAGTGATGAAGACTATGCAAAGTGTTAAACTACTGCTAATGAGTTTCAAATTAATTGAAGATTATTCCGCTGCTGAAATCTCTGAAGGTGCAGAGTGCAGAAGTTGATTGCAGAGTGCAGAAGTTGATTGCAGAGTGCAGAGATTGTTTTAGCCAAAATTAGCCAAAGGGGGAGATTGATAGTTCCTTGATTGACTGGAATTTTGGTAAAACAAAGGTTATTCAATGTTGATGTCAAGGTGCTGATGTTGTAACATTGAAGTCTTAACACTGGGCTGTGTTAAGTTGTTAAATGCTGAAGATGGATGTCTGATGTCACACAGGTGATGTTGTAACATTAGACCTGCAGAATTAATAACAGCAGGATATGTTATTAGGGCACGCGTATTAGCTGGAATTGTGGAGAGTGGTTAACTCATTGGATGAGAATATCTTGGGATAGATATTTTCTGTTACATGGGAGATTTGATTGCAGATCTGTTGGAGAATTAAAAGGTTGAAGATTTAAAAAGATTTTGGGGATAAAATCTGTTTTGAAGATTCAGTTTTAATTAACAAATCTGATCAAATATTGTGACAAGTCCAAGCCCAATTCAGGAGCTATATAAAGCGCACAAGACCAAAGGAAAAAGTACAGATTGAAGATCAAGATCAGAGGCTGAGTGTCTTAGATATTTGTACGAATCGTGAGTAAACCATTCAAGGGTGAATTGGTGATCTGTCCTCTCTAAATCTGTGAAGCAAAGAGAGTTGTTTGAATTGATCGAAATTGTGAAGTAAGATCAAGGGTACTCAAAGTGGGTTCTTTGAGTGTTTGTAAGGGATTGAGTGGTGTTCTCATACCTAAGTGGTTTCTTAGGTAGGAAGTCATTAGTAGAGTATAAGTTTAGGAGATTGTCAACGGGTCGTTGAGTCTGTAAATTATATCTACAAGTAGTGAATTCCATCCCTGGCTTGGTAGCCCCCAGAGTAGGTTGGTTGTAACCGAACTGGGTCAACAATTCTTCGTGTTATTTTACTGTTATTGCTGTCCATAGTGCAGAGTGTGTTGTTGTGACATCACACCTTAACATCACACGTCTGATACCATAATTTCAATTATGATTGCATTGGTTATATGTGGAAAATCATGATTTAGTTGATTATGTGCGAGACGTTGTGATATGCATTTGTGATAAATGTATTGGGCATGATTAATATGCAATTGGGGATGGAGACATTATGTGATTGAGCGTGTGATAGTATTTGTGAATTGATGTGCATTCGTGTTAAACGCCTTGAATTATGAATGATATGTTTTGTGTGTATAAGCATATGCATGATGTGTGAATATGGGATTATGTGAATATAATCTGTATATGCTTTATGTGTTGGCATGTGACACCTGTGTGAGAATACTTGATATGTGTATTTTTATGTTGATATATATAATTATATGCATTTATATTATGGTTGTTTTTCTCACCCTTCTGCTGTTTTATAATGCTCTATGAGGCATTGCAGATTAGAGTTGCTGGAGGTCTTTTTATGAAGCTTATGTCTTCATTCTTTTGTCAGTCGGCTCTGATATGTGACACCGGGTAGTTAGGGAGGCTGTTTGTGACTATTGTGTATTATGTATATATATCTTTTGGCTTGTGCATGTATAACTTGATGTATGACCAACTTTTCATGTGATATATATATGATATTCAGTTTTTAGATTTTCCGCTTTTATTCTAAAAACTCTGAAATGTGGGTGTAAGGAACTGAGTTCCTCTGTTGATTGCTACCCCACTGTTGCATATCTTTATGAGCAGGTGTTGTATGTTTTGTTTCAAATTGATGTGACTCTCCCGGTCTATGCCATGTTTTTAAATATACTCTGACGAAATTTTTATTAAGTGTTTATTATTTTATCATGACTTGGGGGTATAGATTGAGGGGGGTGTTACACAGGCCGTTCAAGGCGCATTATGTCGATCTTAGGTAGGTCATTCCATTGACCTACACTAATCATGGAAGAGAGAGTGGCTAAGGCATCAGCCATGTGATTCTCATCACGAGGGATGTGATGAAACTCAACTCTGTTGAAGAAGGGTAACAACCTTCTTGCATAGTCTTTGTAAGGAATCAGTCCTGATTGGTATGTGTTCTAATCTCCTTTTATCTGATTGATAACCAAAGCCGAATCACCATATACGTCCAAGTTTTTGATCCTTAAATCAATCGCTTCTTCGAGACCCATAATACAAGCTTCGTATTCGGCCTCGTTGTTCGTACATTTAAACATAAGTCTGGCAGTGAAAGGAATGTGGGTACCCTTAGGGGTAACAATGATTGTCCCAATTCCGTTTCCATAATGATTAACTGCTCCGTCAAAGATAAGTCCCCATTGGGAACCTGGTTCTGGCCCTTCACTGGGTAACGGTTCATCGCAATCTTTCATTTTTAGATACATGACATCTTCGTCTGGGAAGTCAAATCCGGTTGATTTTTGATCGTCAATAGGTTGATGAGCCAAATGATCGGCTAAAATACTTCCTTTAACGGCTTTCTAAGCGTGGTACTCTATGTCATATTCTGATAGCAACATCTGCCAACGGGCAATTCTTCCCGTGAGAGCAGGCATTTCGAAGACATACTTGATTGGATCCATCTCGAAAACCAACCAAGTAGTATGACGAATCATGTACTGGCGCAGATGTTTGGCTGCCCAAGCCAAAGCGCAACAAGTTTTCTCAAGCATCGTGTACCAAGTCTCACAGTCGGTGAATTTCTTGCTCAGATAGTAGATGGCAGACTCTTTCCGTTTGGTTTCGTCTTGTTGGCCAAGTACACATCCCATTGAGTCCTCTAGGACTGTGAGGTAAATGATCAGTGGTCTTCCTTCCACTGGAGGTGATAGAATCGGCGGATTCAACAGGTATTCCTTAATACTGCGAAGGCGATTTGGCAATCTTCTAACCAAACACAATCCTGGTTCTTTTTGAGTAATTTGAAAATCGGCGCACACGTGGCAGTCATAAGGAATATGAATCTGGAGATGTAGTTTAAACGTCCCAAGAATCCTCTGACTTGTTTTTCAGTTTTCGGAGAAGGCATTTCTTGACCTTGTCAGGATCAACCTCAATTCCTTTCTGGCTGACGATGAACCCTAAGAGTTTCCCCAAACGGACACCAAAGGTGCACTTGTTGGGATTCAAGCGGAGTTTGTACTTCCTCAACTGCTCGAATAGTTTCGCCAGGTGGGTCACATGCTCCTCTTCTGTCTTAGATTTTGCAATCATGCCATCGACATATACCTCTATCTCTTTGTGTCTCATGTCATGAAACAGAGTAGTCATGGCCCTTTGATAGGTTGTCCCGACGTTCTTCAAGCCGAACAACATCACCTTGTAACAAAAGGTACCCCATGGGATAATGAACAAAGTTTTCTCCATGTCTTTCGGTGCCATTTGTCGCTCTCGGGATTCTCATCCAAGTACAAACGCGAAAGTGGCACTGAAACAGAGTCACCAGCAATGTGTATTTATCCCAAGAGAGGGAAAGGAAACACCGCGTAAACCTGAAGGAAGGAAAGAACATGGTCTTGCGACCAAGAGAAAGGGTAAGGGAGTCGGTTACACGAGAGGAAGGTATTAGCACCCCCTCGCGTCCATCGTACCCGATGGGATCCACGCTTGCTTGTCTCGATCAAAGGGTGTAAGGAAAGGATACTGAAAAAGGAACTGCTAACAGGAGAAATGGGAAAAAAGAACAGAGAGAGAAAGAGAAACAAATGTAGGGAAAATAAAAGAAGTGCTCGGATGGGCCCTACCCCACTGCCTACGTATCTCATCGGGAACATGAGAATCAGAGCGACGTAGTTCCCCGCACTAGGGATGGATTGTTTGTGTTTTTTAGGGAACGACTAACGTTCTAGCTCAGGTGTTGCAGGCTCGCTGGTCCGAGTGCGTTACCATCTTGCAAGAGAACGAGAAGAAGCACGTTCGTATGTTGAGAATGAGTGAGATGAGAAAAGAATTCCCGAAGGAAAGACGTTATTGTTTGTTTTTGTTTTTTAGAAAGAAGTGTTTTTTGATTATGTGTGTTTTGTAACACATATTGTATTTAAGTCCCTCATGTGAGATTGAATGCCTCGCACATCGTCCCCAGACGGTACGTATGCTAAACATTCTCCCAAAGAAATGAGAGAAGACCCCTCACCTCCTTGTTCCCACATGAAAGGCCTAAATACAATATTTGTTATGCCTTTATTAAGTGTTTTTTTTACTTTTATTATAAGAAGAGAAGAAGAAATACTCAAGGGGGATCAAAGGTGAAAACTAAGGGGAGACTAAGACACACCCTAGTGTTAGCATGCTTGGAGGTCCTAAGGTTAATGTGGTTTACAGAGCACTATCCTAAAAAAGGGAGGAGAAGAACATAAGAAGCAACTTACTTCCAAGATGGAAGTTAAGTTGATCTTAAAGAGGAATGAAGAAAATTATTCAAGGAAAGCATATAAATGCTTATCATAATCACAAGTTTGAAAGCTTAAAAGAGATAAAGGAAAGGATTGTATGTGGGTGCACACCCACACACATGACTTACCAATAGCCCCTGAAAATGTTAGCAAAGCAAATGTATATGAAAGCAAAAGTGAAGGAAATAAGGCAATTAATCAAAGTTAGAATTGAAATGCTAACTAAAAAAAACGAAGATTAAATTCTAAGAAAAAAAGGTTAAATTGAGATTAAATCTAAAGTTAAATCTAGCATTAGTTCAAGTTGATTCTAAAGAAAATTAATCCTAGAATTAAATCTAGAGTTAAACTAATACTAATCCTAAAATTGGTTCCAAATATCTAATTCTACTAGAGGTTAGAATTAATCTTTGAAGAAAATCTAATCCAAAAAAATATGTCTAGTCAATTAGTCAAGAAAACAAGGTAAACTTCTAAGTCTAAAACTATGGATTAATCCTAAGAATCTAACCCTACAATATCATCTAAATTCAATTAAAATCTAATTATCTAAAACTAATATTAATATTCCTTAAAATTGGGGTTAAACTCAACTAAAAACCTACCCTAGCATTCAAGCTTAATCTAAAAACCAATCTAAATATCTAAGATTAAGTAACTACTTACTCAAAATTAACCAATATTATGTGTTAATCAAAGTTTAAAAAACAACCTGTTAACATGGCAATAAGGGGGGGTGATTAGGAATTTGGGCCTAAATGAGAATTCTATCAGAACGAAATTAAGGGGGTGCGGATAAGCAGTTTTGGCGGTGAGAAAAGAAATGGGGCATATGGGCTTGTTGGTTAGGTCCAAGGAATTAAATCAGAAAGCTGGGGGTGCAAAATGAAACGGAGGGTGTGAAAATGAAAGGGAGAGTGGGCTTGAGCAAACCCGGTCCACAGTGTAGAGAAGTAAAACCTAAATTTACTTCTTAATAACCTCAGCATCATCTTCAATCTCCATTTCCTTTACCATTGCACCGCCATCTCCTCTCAAACCTCGTCGGTGACAAAAAAAACTCCCCTCCGTCTCCCTCCGTATCACTTCCATTCTATTTCCTCTTCCGTTCTCTTTGTTTGCCGTAAGCAACCACGATCCCTCTTTCAACACCGTGCCAACAATTTAATGTTTCTTTCGCCTCCGTTCAAATCAACGATGACGGAAAACTCCCCTTCCTTATGCGACTTGCAACAACCGCGATCTCCGTCGCGCCATGGTCTTACGCCGGCGGCGGCGGAGAACAAACACTCTCCAACTGGCTCCTACGAACACTACGGCATCACTTCGCCAACCACAATAGCTACTTAAACTCAGCGATCATGGAGTCATGAGTTCGAACTCGCTAATCGCTCGAATCGTGAAAGTAGTACGAATGAAGGAGGATAAATCAAACAGAACAAATTACATCACTATTTTAGTTGAAGTTTGTGAAATGCGTACCAGGGCGGAGCAGGGAGGATCTCCGACACGACGGACTCTCGATGACTTTACAGGTATTGCTCTTCTTCTACCTTGCTCGCTTCTTCGCTTCTTCTTGACTTTACTTCTGCTTCACTTACGATTCTAAACTCGTGTCGTGCTGCAAGTAAATCGTGAATCGTTGTACTGATGTTGATTTTTGCTTGAAAAGTGGAGGAAGTAATCGAAGTTGCAGGTCTGTGTATTGAATATGGATTAAAGGTGAAGGTGTAATTAGAGTAATGGTTTTTCTTGATTTCTGCAGGTTGTTGCAGAATTGATGACGACGATGATTTTGAGAGGTTTTTGCAACCGGATTGAATTTGGAGAAGATGAAGATTGTCAGTGGTGAAGCTTTTGAAGCATGAAGCTCTTTGAAACGAACGAGAAATTCAAAAGAGAGTGAAGAATTGAAGATTGAATCTGAGAGAAGATGGAGATTGGAAATGTTGCAGAATGAAGAAGATGAAGGTGAAGAGTGTTGAAGAAGATGAAGGTGAATTTGTGCAGAATGAAGAAGAGAGCTGAAGAATGAAGAAGATGGAGTTTTATAGCAGAATTCAGGAAGGGGTAGTTTGGTATTTTCAGGTGAAATTCTGTTAGAGTTTGTTAGAGACTTGTTAGAGAAGTTAGAGGTTCTGTTAATTTTGTTAGAGTTAGAAAATTTTCAGTTATGAATTGGTTAGGGAAGTTTTTGGTTGTAATCATTTTCTGGTATCCATTTTTCTGGTGTGAAAGTGAATTGCTGCTACTATATATTTTCTTTTTCTGTCATAAAATTTATTGCATTATGCTTGCTACTACCGCGCTTGCCGTCGTGGATTTTTGGCGATGAATTTAGTATGAAATAACATGTGGGTATTGGGTGTATTTGGCAAAGGCGTGGTTCAACAAGTTGTATTTTGGTATTAGTCACGTGATGCAACTTGGCAATTGGTTTCATGACTTTTCTCTTTTCAATTTGCTGTCCTTTTTGTTTTGATAATGGATTTAGAAAGTTTAAATGGACTTAATGAGTTAGACATGGGAAATTGACTATTGAAATCAAGTGGATTTGGCGTAAGGGATAACACTTGCATAACCACGAGAAGTTGTAAAATTGGTTTAAGAAATATGAGAAGATAAATGGTTTATAAAAAGCAAATGGATAAATTTGGATATGGTATGGATTTGGAAAGATTGGAAATGGTTTAGAAAGAAAATGGTTATTCAAATGGATAGGTGGGTTAAAACTTGGATGGATTTAAAATGGATAAAAAATGGATTATAAAGAAAATTGGCTTATGAAGTTGATATTAAAATGGTGATTACAAATGGATAAAAAATGGATAAAGAAAAGATTATGGAAAAAATGGATTTGAATATAGTGAAAATTATGGATAATAGAAAAGATAAAAATTGGATTTGCAAATGGTAAGGAATGGATATTGAAATAAATTTGGATGTGGAAAGAAAATTGGTTGAAAATGGTCATGATGGATAGAAAATGGATAACCCAAAGAATTCAAAACCAATCACAAACTATTCACAAGCCTCTGATAAAATGGTCACAGCTATCACCGAACAATCTGGCCACTCACATGATCCACTAAAAAAAACTCAACCAATAAACAGTTCACCGGCTCAACCATGAATAAAACCTAAATCACCTAGATGTACACTGATGAACATTGCAGAAGATGACTTGCAGAATAGTCCCGAATAGGGCAAACACTTATAGCAAGAAAATCCTTCGATCCCATGTCTCAGGAAACCAATGCAATGATATGATTATGAGTATGGCCTAAAAATGCAGATGAACGCGATGCAAAAGCCAGAAAAAAGGTAGGGCAAATTTTGGGGTGCTACAGCTGCCCCTATTCAATCAACTTGGACCTGAAAGGATAATAGCAACTGCTTTCAGACATTTAAGGTACAAGGTGATTGAATACAAAAAGAACCGCAAAATTTGCTAGCCGCCAGGAGTGAAAATGTAAACTGGAGCCCAATCACACTTCGTCAAAGGAATCTGACGGAAAGACAACATACCTAGAGAACCACACCGTCAAAGGGGTTTGACGGAAAGAAGAATGAAACCCGACTGAAAGGACACATCGTCATAGGGATGACGACAAGAAGACTCAACTGAAGGAACACATTGTCATAGGGATGACAGAAAGAAAGCTCTACCAAATCAAACACATTGTCATAGGGATGACAGGATGGAAACCTGACCGAGGAACCACATTGTCATAGGGATGACAGGAAGACGACTCGACCAAAGGAAACACATTGTCATAGGGATGACAGAAAGGAACCCTAAACGAAGAGAACACACTGTCATAGGGATGACAGAAGGAAAGTCCAAACAAAGATAACACATTGTCATAGGGATGACAAGGAGAGAATTCCACCGTAGGGACACATCGTCATGGGGATGACGGAAAGAAAATCTAAAAAGATAACATCCGAATGTACGAAACCTGAGCTCGGAACACATCGTCAAAGGGTTGACGGGAAGAAGCTGAAAAGATCCGAAGGTACGAAACCTGAGCTCGGAACACATCGTCAAAGGGTTGATGGGAAGAAACTAAAAACATCTGAAGGTACGAAACCTGAGCTCGAAACACATCGTCAAAGGGTTGACGGGAAGAAACTGAAAACATCCGAAGGTACGAAACCTGAGCTCGGAACACATCGTCAAAGGGTTGACAGGAAGAGGACTAAAAACATCCGAAGGCACGAAACCTGAGCTCGGAACACATCGTCAAAGGGGTTTGACGGAAAGAAAACCATACGTAGACACATCATCAAAGGGGTTTGATGGAAAGGAAATCTGACCGAAATGTCGTCATCAAGGGGTTGATGGACAATGACTGGTCGAGGGTAAGATCGACGCATGATCTACGACCCAAAAGAAAGGTAATCGGCTGGGTTGATTGTAATTTCTGCTGGGGATATGTCACCGTCTTGATTGTGAGTTGATTCGGGCTTTTGCGCAAGATACCAAATCTGGCTTATGCTTCGCATGCATATGTTTGAATTTCTTTCTATGGCGTAATGCTCCATACAAAATGGAAATGCTACACGTTTTGAGGATGCAATGATCACTATATGCAAAAATGCCGGCGCATGCTCGGGCTATCGGAAAAAGAAGGATGTGCCAAGTATGATTGGACTTTGCTGGCAAGGACAGGTGAAACCTGATGGTGATTGCTTTTTCAAAGGCAAAATCTTTCTGGGTACCAATGGGGATTGGATTTTGAATGCAGTGCCAATAGGGATTGGACTTTTGCTTAAAGAGGATGCCAATAGGGTTAGGGCTTCAGGTTTTTGAAATATGCCAGCAAAGTGGGCTGTGGATGAAGGTGCTGAGGAAGGTTGGGCTATGGATTTTCTGTTCGGTTTTACAAGGCTTCATGCAATGTTATGCAAATGATATGCGTGGTAATGATTATGCTATTATATTTATGATGTGCAACAAGATCACTCCAGCAAAATAAATGCTGAAGAGACGAGGCCAACCCGCTGGGGATAACAAACTGAACCATCTTCAGGGTCATAACTGCTCGAGATCCCGACCAAACCTCCATTCTGCAGGGACCTGCTGGAATATGAATAACATACTTCTGCTGGAGGAAACATCCCAGGATTCCGCTGAAGAAAAATGCCAATGAAAATCGACCTTTGACTTGCTGGGGAAAGCTAACCACCACCCAAAAATATGCTTGGGGGACAATGGTTGATGACATCAGCTCTGCTAGGGAACCAGATCAGACTTACTCCTTTGTTGGAAATTTACCTTCTACCCTTATTCTGTTGGGGAGATGGGAACAACTTTATCGCAAACTGGTGAAGCCTAAACCCCACACTCTATACCGGAATATGAACTTTTGTTAAAAAGCAACAAACTTCACCAACCTGGCTAGGGGAGAGCGAACTCCTGAACTCTTGCTGAGGAGAATGATTCACAATCTTCATAATGCTCTGCTGAGTGATAACACTTCAACCATCTCTGCCGAGGAGAGAAACTCTACTGGGGACGTCACGTGTCTTTTTTTTCTTTGACTCTTTTTTCTCTTTTTATTTGAACAAATCGTGTGACACTGGCTTGTCGGGCTTGTTTGACAGGGTTGTGACTGTCTCACTCTTCGGTTGGTGAGGGATAACCACTGTGATTTGATCCTCGAATTGGACACTCCTTTTAAAATTTGAACGCTCGGTCAAATTAACTGACACCTACCCTGCCCCGGGTTAAGATAAAGGGTTTTTCATTTTCAGAAATAAACTCCTACTACTAGGCTCAACGGGGTTGACAAGGGATTATCTTCCTTATGTCTCCGGTGTTTGAGGAATTGAAATAATGCCTGTACATCATCAGCCGAGTTTTATCCCAAAAGCATACAATTGGAAGTTCTGCGTCTTTGAATATCATCATCCTCCCTAGGATCTTGCTTAAACAAGTGTTAGATACCGATAAAAAGTATGAGTGAACACGACTGGATTTAATCAAAACATGCACATTCATTTCATTATCATTATCAATCGAAAACAGACAAGTTTTACAAATGAGTTTGTACATTTTAACAGAAAAGAAACTACAAATGCAAAGAAATGACATGATCTAAATGGTCGTCAGCTTTGAGGAACTGGGATTTCCAAGCTTGATTTGTTAATGAGCTAGCCATCTTCAGTATTTCTCATCGAAGTCAGTCTGATAATCATCTGCACAACTGCTCTCAGTGACTTCTTCCATAACCTGGATGGATGAACCCACCTGACTGGATGAAGGAGAATTGTTGATCTGAATACCCTGAGGTGTGAATGAGAACCTGTTAGAGTCAAACAATGTCTGAATCTTGCTCCTAAGCACCTTACAGTCTTCCGTTGAATGCCCCTGTGTCCCAGCATGATAGTCACAACGGGCGTTGACATCAAAACCTGGTGGATACGGAAAAGGCACTGGCTTCAACTCCTTCGGCACTATCAATCCACCTCTGATCAAATCCGGCAGCATCTGACTATACGACATTAGCAACTGAGTGAAATTCCTCTCTGGATTTCTTGGCCTTTGTCGGGCGTGCTGACGCGGCTGACGGCGGTATGACCGTTGATTCTGAGGAGGTCTCTGATTTGCAGAAGAATATTGTCCCTGATATGAATACCCATAAGATTGTTGACTCTGAACAGTTGATATGTCTGAACAGTGAGAACGAGGTGGTGAAGATTCCTGCATGGAACTAGTTTCTTCCTCGAATTCTTCCTGAGAACTAACAACTGATTCGCTTTCATTAGCTTGGAAGTTCGAGAGGCCTTGGAGCTTTCCACAATTAAGCAACCTCTCAATACATTCTCCCACCATCACCAGGTCAGAAAATTTTGCTGCCCCATTGACAATCATCTTTTCAAAGTACGGCCCTTGCAAGGTATCCATGAACAAATCAACAAATTCTCTATCCGAAAGTGGCGGTTGAACATGAGCGGCTAACTCTCTCCATCTCTGAGCATACTCTCGGAATGATTCGTTATCTGCCTAAGACAAGTCTTGCAAATGCATTCGGCTAGGCGCCATATCAAGATTATAATCGTACTGCTTCACAAAGGCGTTGGCTAGATCTGACCATGATCGGATGCTACCACTCTGCAACTGCATATACCAATACAAAGATGCCCCACTCAGACTGTCCTGAAAACAGTGAATCATGAGCTTATCATTGTCGACCTGTGAGGTCATTCTTCTACAGAACATCACCAAATGTAGCATCAGACAGCTATCTCCTCTGTATTGCTCAAACTTCGGCATTTTAAACTTTGGAGGCATTACCAGGCCGGGCACCAAACACATGCTCGAAGCATTCAAATCAAGAGTATCACGCCTCTCCAGGGCTTTAATTTTCTCGTCCAACTCACGGTATCTTTCATCATCAACATATCGTGGATCCTTAGGGTTCATCTTCGGAAATACCCCTCAGACATCTGGCACAGAGAATGCAAAACTCTGATAATCAGTGGCATCAAGAGAAGATGAATGTCCATCTCGGACAAAAGGAGGTTCTTGCTCAACTTGATTCTCGACAGGGATTAGTACAGGCTGAGCTTGGGCAACATCGTTCACCAGAGGTGGAATAACATTCTCATTTCTTTGAACATTGGCCTCTCCCCTTGTCATGGTGGCCATAACTTCCATAAGTTGATCCAACTGAGTTTTCATCAATTTAACATCGGCCCTAGTCACAAACTGATTCTGCTCCCCAGAGTTCATGATCTTTCCAGAAGCTGATTCAAGTCCAATACGAAAGTCGGGAAATCAAACTGCAGTTCAGATAAAGGATGGATGAGCTCTCTGGTTCGGCCTAGAGAAAGGATATGCGAAATGATGCAAGATGCAAATGCAATGCAAAGGTATGAATAAAATAAGACATGGGATCAAAGCTTCCAGATAGTCTAAATAATCACTGTGCTGTGCTGATGACTGGATAGGTTCATGAGTCTGTTCTGAAGAGAATACCGGAATACCAGAATAACCAGAATACCGGATGATCAAAATACCAGAATACCAGGCTGATAAGTCCACACTGATAGAAAATCTAGAATACCGGGTATGTAGAAGGTTACGGTTACCTGCAAACCTGTAAACATCCTGCCCCTCTCACATGTGGGTACTAGGATGTTCAGTATCCCGGGCTCTCAGGTCGAGAAATGATGATACGTTCACCATTTCTGGTTTGGCATCATCATCAATCGAGGAGGCCTCAACTGATTCTCCAAAACGAAAGGTCCTCAGCTTCAGGCACTGAGGTCGAGAAGCAATAGTACATTCATCCCTCGGGGTACAGTACTATCGCCAATCGAGGAGTGCCTCCACTAGTTCTCTTTCAAAAGGGATATCCTATAGCAAGTTCCCAGCATTGGGTCCTTGGATCGAGAATGTGCAATGGGTTTGCCACAGAACGTGGTCTGCCACTGTCACAACTCGGGAGGAGTGCCGCAACTGAGTCCTCGAGAATGGTCACCAGAGTCGACAGTTCCTCAAGAGAATAATTACTGGCCTGCATAACATGCAGTAGCAGAAAGCTCCTGATAGAACCTCGTCTGGTTGTGGGTCTCATGAACAACAATACGTGGTCACCACCACGCAAGCGTCACGACTATCCACTCTAAAACCTATGTGTATGCTCAAGCCTGGATAGTGGGCTTATCTCTCAGAACACCCATCCCGCCAAACAGAAAACAACACAGTCCAGCATAGCATAATATAGCATATGAAATGAAAATGTTAAAAATGCGGTAAATACAGTAATATACAGTAAGGCAGTAATACACTAAATATCAATATAGTACAACAGTAAATACAACAAAAAAAGTAAACACCCAATGAAAGAAAAACAGACCAGCGCTAGGATTGACTCGCTAAGGAAACCAGAGATTCTGGGTTCGGTCCCCAGCAGAGTCGCCAGCTGTCGCTCCCGGGATTCTCATCCAAGTACAAATGCGAAAGTGGCATTGAAACAGAGTCGCCAGCAATGTGTATTTATCCCAAGAGAGGGAAAGGAAACACCGTGTAAACCTGAAGGAAGGAAAGAACATGGTCTTTCGACCAAGAGAAAGGGTAAGGGAGTCGGTTACGCGAGAGAAAGGTATTAGCACCCCCTCGCGTCCATCTTACCCGATGGGATCCACGCTTGCTTGTCTCGATCAAAGGGTGTAAGGAAAGGATACTGAAAAAGGAACTGCTAACAGGAGAAATGGGAAAAAAGAACAGAGAGAGAAAGAGAAACAAATGTAGGGAAAATAAAAGAAGTGCTCGGATGGGCCCTACCCCACTGCCTACGTATCTCATCGGGAACATGAGAATCAGAGCGACGTAGTTCCCCGCACTAGGGATGGATTGTTAGTGTTTTTTAGGGAACGACTAACGTTCTAGCTCAGGTGTTGCAGGCTCGCTGGTCCGAGTGCGTTACCATCTTGCAAGAGAACGTGAAGAAGCACATTCGTACGTTGAGAATGAGTGAGATGAGAAAAGAATTCCCGAAGGAAAGACGTTATTGTTTGTTTTTGTTTTTTAGAAAGAAGTGTTTTTTGATTATGTGTGTTTTGTAACACATATTGTATTTAAGTCCCTCATGTGAGATTGAATGCCTCGCACATCATCCCCAGACAGTACGTATGCTAAACATTCTCCCAAAGAAATGAGAGAAGACCCCTCACCTCCTTGTTCCCACATGAAAGGCCTAAATACAATATTTCTTATGCCTTTATTAAGTGTTTTTTTACTTTTATTATAAGAAGAGAAGAAGAAAGACTCAAGGGGGATCAAAGGTGAAAACTAAGGGGAGACTAAGACACACCCTAGTGTTAGCATGCTTGGAGGTCCTAAGGTTAATATGGTTTACAAAGCACTATCCTAAAAAAGGGAGGAGAAGAACATAAGAAGCAACTTACTTCCAAGATGGAAGTTAAGTTGATCTTAAAGAGGAATGAAGAAAATTATTCAAGGAAAGCATATAAATGCTTATCATAATCACAAGTTTGAAAGCTTAAAAGAGATAAAGGAAAAGATTGTATGTGGGTGCACACCCACACACATGACTTACCAATAGCCCCTGAAAATGTTAGCAAAGCAAATGTATATGAAAGACAAAGTGAAGGAAATAAGGCAATTAATCAAAGTTAGAATTGAAATGCTAACTGAAAAAAGGGAAGATTAAATTCTAAGAAAAAAAGGTTAAATTGAGATTAAATCTAAAGTTAAATCTAGCATTAGTTCAAGTTGATTCTAAAGAAAATTAATCCTAGAATTAAATCTAGAGTTAAACTAATACTAATCCTAAAATTGGTTCCAAATATCTAATTCTACTAGAGGTTAGAATTAATCTTTGAAGAAAATCTAATCCAAAAAAATATGTCTAGTCAATTAGTCAAGAAAACAAGGTTAACTTCTAAGTCTAAAACTATGGATTAATCCTAAGAATCTAACCCTACAATATCATCTAAATTCAATTAAAATCTAATTATCCAAAACTAATATTAATATTCCTTAAAATTGGGGTTAAACTCAACTAAAAACCTACCCTAGCATTCAAGCTTAATCTAAAAACCAATCTAAATATCTAAGATTAAGTAACTACTTACTCAAAATTAACCAATATTATATGTTAATCAAAGTTTAAAAAACAACCTGTTAACATGGCAACAAGGGGGGGTGATTAGGAATTTGGGCCTAAATGAGAATTCTATCAGAACAGAATTAAGGGGGTGCGGATAAGCAGTTTTGGCGGTGATAAAAGAAATGGGGCATATGGGCTTGTTGGTTAGGTCCAAGGAATTAAATCAGAAAGCTGGGGGTGCAAAATGAAACGGAGGGTGTGAAAATGAAAGGGAGAGTGGGCTTGAGCAAACCTGGTCCACAGTGTAGAGAAGTAAAACCTAAATCTACTTCTTAATAACCTCAGCATCATCTTCAATCTCCATTTCCTTTACCATTGCGCCGCCATCTCCTCTCAACTCTACTCTCAAACCTCGTCGGTGACAAAAAAAACACCCCTCCGTCTCCCTCCGTATCACTTCCATTCTATTTCCTCTTCCGTTCTCTTCGTTTGCCGTAAGCAACCACGATCCCTCTTTCAGCACCGTGCCAACAATTTAATGTTTCTTTCGCCTCCGTTCAAATCAACGATGACGGAAAACTCGCCTTCCTTATGCGACTTGCAACAACCGCGATCTCCGTCGCGTCATGGTCTTACGCCGGCGGCGGCGGAGAACAAACACTCTCCAACTGGCTCCTACGAACACTACGACATCACTTCGCCAACCACAACAGCTACTCAAACTCAGCGATCATGGAGTCATGAGTTCGATCTCGCTAATCGCTCGAATCGTGAAAGTAGTACGAATGAAGGAGGATAAATCAAACAGAACAAATTACATCACTATTTTAGTTGAAGTTTATGAAATGCGTACCAGGGAAGAGCAGGGAGGATCTCCGACACGACGGACTCTCGATGACTTTACAGGTATTGCTCTTCTTCTACCTTGCTCGCTTCTCCGCTTCTTCTTGACTTTACTTCTGCTTCATTTACGATTCTGAACTCGTGTCGTGCTGCAAGTAAATCGTGAATCGTTGTGCTGATGTTGATTTTTGCTTGAAAAGTGGAGGAAGTAATCGAAGTTGCAGGTCTGTGTATTGAATATGGATTAAAGGTGAAGGTGTAATTGGAGTTATGGTTTTTCTTGATTTCTGCAGGTTGTTGCATAATTGATGACGACGATGATTTTGAGAGGATTTTGCAACCGGATTGAATTTGGAGAAGATGAAGATTGTCAGTGGTGAAGCTTTTGAAGCATGAAGCTCTTTGAAACGAAAGAGAAATTCAAAAGAGAGTGAAGAATTGAAGATTGAATCTGAGAGAAGATGGAGATTGGAAAAGTTGCAGAATGAAGAAGATGAAGGTGAATTTGTGCAGAATGAAGAAGAGAGCTGAAGAATGAAGAAGATGGAGTTTTATAGCAGAATTCAGGAAGGGGTAGTTTGGTATTTTCAGGTGAAATTCTGTTAGAGTTTGTTAGAGACTTGTTAGAGAAGTTAGAGGTTTTGTTAATTTTGTTAGAGTTAGAAAATTTTCAGTTATGAATTGGTTAGGGAAGTTTTTGGTTGTAATCATTTTCTGGTATCCATTTTTCTGGTGTGAAAGTGAATTGTTGCTACTATATATTTTCTTTTTCTGTCATAAAATATATTGCATTATGCTTGCTACTACTGCGCTTGTCGTCGTGGATTTTTGGCGATGAATTTAGTATGAAATAACATGTGGGTATTGGGTGTATTTGGCAAAGGCGTGGTTCAACAAGTTGTATTTTGGTATTAGTCACGTGATGCAACTTGGCAATTGGTTTCATGACTTTTCTCTTTTCAATTTGCTGTCCTTTTTGTTTTGATAATGGATTTAGAAAGTTTAAATGGACTTAATGAGTTGGACATGGGAAATTGACTATTGAAATCAAGTGGATTTGGCGTAAGGGATAACACTTGCATAACCATGAGAAGTTGTAAAATTGGTTTAAGAAATATGAGAAAATAAATGGTTTATAAAAAGCAAATGGATAAATTTGGATATGGTATGGATTTGGAAAGATTGGAAATGGTTTAGAAAGAAAATGGTTTAGAAAGAAAATGGTTATTCAAATGGATAGGTGGGTTAAAACTTGGATGGATTTAAAATGGATAAAAAATGGATTATAAAGAAAATTGGCTTATGAAGTTGATATTAAAATGGTTATTAAAAATGGATAAAAAATGGATAAAGAAAAGATTATGGAAAAAATGGATTTGAATATAGTGAAAAATATGGATAATAGAAAAGATAAAAATTGGATTTGCAAATGGTAAGGAATGGATATTGAAATAAATTTGGATGCGGAAAGAAAATTGGTTGAAAATGGTCATGATGGATAGAAAATGGATAACCCAAAGAATTCAAAACCAATCACAAACTATTCACAAGCCTCTGATAAAATGGTCACAGCTATCACCGAACAATCTGGCCACTCACATGATCCACTAAAAAAAACTCAACCGATAAACAGTTCACCAGCTCAACCATGAATAAAACCTAAATCACCCAGATGTACACTGATGAACTTTGCAGAAGATGACTTGCAGAATAGTCCCGAACAGGGCAAACACTTATAACAAGAAAATCCTTCGATCCCATGTCTCAGGAAACCAATGCAATGATATGATTATGAGTATGGCCTAAAAATGCAGATGAACGCGATGCAAAAGCCAGAAAAAAGGTAGGGCAAATTTTGGGGTGCTACACCATTTTGATCTGGTTATAGCCCGAGAATCCATCCATGAAGGAGAAAACTTTGAACTTTGTTGTGCTGTCTACCAGCATGTCAATGTGTGGTAAAGGAAAGTCGTCCTTTGGACTTGCCTTGTTCAGATCCCTATAATCAACACACATTCTGACCTTTCCGTCCTTTTTGGGAACGGGTACGATGTTGGCTGACCATTGAGGATATTCAGATGTCGCGAGGAAACCTGCGTCGATCTGTTTCTGTACCTCCTCTTTGATTTTGATGGCCATGTCCGGGTGAGTCCGTCTCAACCTTTGCTTTACTGGCTGACATTCCGATCTTAACGGTAAGTGATGTTCCACGATGCTAGTATCCAACCCTGGCATATCCTAATAGGACCAAGCGAATACATCGGGGAATTCTTTGAGAAGCTTTATCAAACTCTCTTTGGCAGTTGGACTGAGCAGTGCCCCAATCCTGATTTCTTTTCTCTCTTTTTCCGAACCCAAGTTTACCGTTTCCAACGGCTCTTTGTGAGGTTCAATGGACTTTTTCTGCTTGTTTTTATTATTGAATTGTTTTTTAGGATTACCATTTTCTGAAAAAGTGAAAAGAGAAAACAACAATAAATGCAGAAATTACAGAACGGCGTTATTTTATTAATGAACAAGTTGAGTCTTGAAACTACAGCCCTATAAAACAAAACTCTGTCGCTTTGGGCGAAGCGAAGAGGGAAAATTTATAGAAAGCGAGCCCTATCAAAACATCCGTTTCACCTGGGCAGTGTGAAAGGTTAAAGATGGCAATTACTTTGACTGATGAACGATCTTCGGAACCTCGACGACAACCCATTGGCGGCGAACTCCTCGGTGAATCACAAAGTCTGGTACCTTCCTTGATTTGTCTTCAAAAATGACGCTGATTTCTGGTGAAGCAGGATCATTGGAATCTGTCTCCCATGCAGAGTTGTCATAGGAGAATTCCTCTGTTGTATTTTGCATAGCATTTGTGCTCTCAGCTGTATCTCCCCATCCAGTTGGCTGGATATCTTCGAGCCTGATACGAGAGCTTTCGGGAGCGGTGTACTTGACCATATAGTCAAATTTTCCACTTGGTTGTCCCAGGGTGTCCCACACTTCTTTGGAACTAGAGGAGTCATCCCTCTCGATGACGTTGACCTTGGGAAAAGCATAGTTGATGAATTCTAGTCCTGTAAACGTTGCAAATTCATCGTCGTGTTGAGTAGTTTCTGAATGACCTGAGTGTTGGTCCCATGACATGGTGGGGACACAGGTATTCTGTTCAATGACGGTCATCTGATTTTCATTGTTCGGCTGACTCTCTTGTCCCAAGTCTCCTGGATAAGGTTGCCACATTGGCAGACCATCCATTGGGCCATAGTAGGTGTAGTCAAAATTATCTTTCATCGGAGTGTCTTCCTCTAATGAATTTGGCGGAGCACGACATCTTTTCGGATCACAATCCCCGTATATCATTTCAATGTCTGACCTGGGTATAAATCTCGGACTCTCTGTAGGAAAGCAAAAAGGAGTTTGCATTTCGTCCTGAGATATATAACCATCCTTGTTAAGATAGGACTTCCACTCTTCCTCTGTGCCAGAGGGATCTTCCTCATTGATAGCATGTACTGCTTGAGACACTGGGTGAAGAAAACCTCCACTGTGGAAGAAGTTCTGAATGGGATGAAGACTTCTATCATTGGCAGCTGTTTAGGTACAGGTTGCAGAAAAACCAAGACCCTTCTTTGTTTTATTGTCAATAGGAATGACAAGCTGTCCTCATCCGGTTGTAGCGGTACTCTCGACCGCTTTGATAGTATCTTTGTATGAGGAAATCGAGGTTCCTTCTTGGGATTGATTGTCCTTGCTCACCAACAGTGCTTGGAACTGCGTCCCAATAACCTCCTCGGGTTCTACTCAATTAGATGATGATAAGTTACTCACGAGCAAGGCCTGTTCTCCACAGACTGTGACAAGTTGACCATTCTGAACGAACTTTAGCTTTTGGTGGAGGGTCGAAGTGACCATTCCAGCCTGATATATCCAAGGTCTTCCTAATAAACAACTGTATATTGCCCGGATGTCCATGACCTGGAAAATGACTTGAAAAGTGTGAGGACCAATAGTTATGGGAAGGTCGACTTCACCGATAACCGTTTTTCTGGATCCGTCGAACGCTTTGACGACGACCTCACTGATTCTCATCGGAGGGCCTTTGAATGATAATTGCATCAAAGTGGACTTCGGCATAACATTCAGGGCTGACCCTGTGTCTACCAGTACGCTGGCTAAAGCATCGTCCAGGCAGTTAACTATAATGTTGAGCGCCATGTTATGACGGCGACCCTCTTCAGGTAATTCCTCATCACTAAATCCCAAATTATTACAGGAAATGATGTTAGAGACAATGCTATCTATCGCTCCCAGGATTTTCATCCAGGTACAAACGCGAGAGTGGCGCGGAAAAACAGAGTCGTCAGCCGTGTAAATTTATCCCAAGAGAGGGAAAGGGAACACCGCATAAACCTGAGGAAGAGGGAAAGGAATGGTCATCGCAACCATAACCTGGGTTCGGGAGTCGGTTACGGGAGGGGAAGGTGCTAGCACCCCACGCGTCTATCGTACTCGATGGGATCCACGCTTGTTGTCTATTCTAAGGGTGAGTTATCCTATCATCTATGGCTGTACTAAAACGGGGAAGGGGAAGACAAAGACACACTCGGTAGGACGTCGACGTCCTAGGCCTACGTACCCCCTTTGTGCAATGGGGAATTCAGAGTCAACGTAGTTCGGACCAAGTTCTTTTTGTGTTTTTTATGAGCGACGCTAAGTTTGCGTCCGGTAGTTAGGGTCGATGCCTGTTTGCGACTCAGACGGAAGGTAACGTGCCCTTTTTGAAAATAGCCTTTAGGTTGAGGATCCCGAAGGACAAAAAAGTTTGAAGTTGGTTTGTATTTTTAAGGACAGAAGTGGCTTAAGTTAGTTCATAAATTGCATTGTACCAAAGTCTAGGGCACAGGGGCGAATACTTAACGCATCGTCCCAAGACATGACGCTCGCTAAGCACTCTAGAAAGATGAGAGTAATCCCCTCATTTCTCATTCCCCACGCTTAAGGCTCGTGCGCAATACACTTTATACTTATTACGTGTTTTCAAGAAGTTTGAGATAAGAAGAGAGAAGACACACAGTAGACTCTAAGGGGGATTAAGAGTCCTAAAGTTATCATGCATGGGTAACCTACGGTTAGTGAGGTTTGACGACAACCTAAACCTAAAGAAAAAAAGATGAGAGAAGGGAAAAGCAAGGGTGAGTATGGATGACTATCCATACCCTTAAAGAACTTACCTTAGTCCCTGCATAAAAGGTTAGTGTGAAACAGACATAGGTGATATCAAAGCAAAATAAAACCAAACAATGGCATATAATAGTGATAACAATCCAAACATGATTTAAGAAGTCAAATAAACAACCCCAAGGCAATGGCACAAGTGCCTTTTCAAACAGATAATCAGACAAGATCAAGGATGCGCATACAAGAAAGTCTCACACAAAGGGCCATTAAACAAATAGCAAAACAATTTCTAAAATCACCAAATTAAATATCAATATTGCCCAACCAGAGACAAACCAAATACCAAAAACTCCTGCAAAAAATCAAGATGTTAGTCACTTAAACAATTAGGCAAAGCTCAGGTGAGAAGTAGGGTTCAATGTGCCAAAGGGAAGGACCAAAATGCAATATGCAATAGTTTTAAAAATGGAAGAAAAATATTTTAATGCCTTTCAGAATGTTATCTAACAAATGCAAAAAGAACAGATTGAAAATATTTTATGGATGCAGAGAAATAAAATAAACAATTTTAAGTATGCATGATATGAGTAATGCAAAAAGAAAATAAACAAACATTTAATTTAGATGATAAAAAATGAAATAAAAATAAAAAATAAAATTTGTGAAAATTTTATAAAATTATAAAAAGTGTGCATGAATTTTATGGTAATTTTTAAATGCATATAATTATTTTTAAATGATGAAAATGAAATGAAATGAATTAAATAAAATAAATAGAAAGAAAATCCAAGGGGGTGCAATAAGGAATTTGTTCACGTGGGAGTTAGGAAATGGGCTGAGGGGTAGGGTGCAATTAGTAAGGTCCAGTCCAATAAGCATCAGCGAAATAAAAAAATAAAAAGAACACCATGGGACCAGTCAATTAGTTGACCTTATACCTACCATTGGATGCATCCTGCGCGCCCTGTGGAGTGAACCAAATCAACTACTATGCATGATGAACGGCCAAGATTAAATGCACATCGTAATAATGAAACGCATGCACACACATGATTAGCCAGCACATCGTACGTCCCCATGTGCCTGGCACATGGCCTTTTTAATTTGCTGGCACATCATCATTCACACGATCCATCTGACGCACATGGTTGAGTCAAAGTAATTAAAGTGATTGGCAATTATATGATGGCACATGATACTTACTGTGGGGTAATGAACACCAGATTAAATAAAATAAAAACAAAATAAAAAAACGTGGCGTGATGGGGACCGTCGGATTGCCGGAATGGAGGGCCCAAATTGCGTCTTCAACGTCCAGCCACCTTCCTTCGCCGGAACCCTCACAGCCGCCGAAGCTAGGGTTCCGGCCACCGTCCACGACCACCTGTAACCTAAAAGAACCCAGAAAATGCAAAGGCCTATACCATTCTGACCAGAATTTCGTCAGGATTTCAAATCTCTCATCAAAAATCACAAACCATTAGCACACAATAAAAAACGCAAGGAATAATATTAGGGCACAAAACTTTAAACGCACCATACAAGCAAACCACACGTCCAAACTCAACAAAAACTATGTCAGAATGATCAGCAGACATCACACATCAATATGCATACTTAAAAGGAGAGTTTCGTGATCATGAAAAAAGTGACTAACCTGAGATGGTGCACTCCTAATCCTTGCTTTTGGCTGTGAATGGGGGATGGTTTGCACTCTATTGATCACCAGGAAGAAGTTCTTGAAAAAAACCTTGTGGATTGTGAGATTTGTTGAAGAAAAGCTTTGGGGTTGCACACTTCAATTCTCCTCCAAATGCACGTGAATGAATCCTAACCAGTGCATGAATGAGTTTAAATAGACTAGGGTTTTTCACTGATAATGATTTGGGCTTAGGCAATTCTTTGTTTAATGAGTTTTGGACAAATTTGGAATTTTGCATTATGTTAAGATACACCTCCTTCCATGCATAGATATTCAAACACCTCATGATGGATCACTTATGTTCTAGTTGCTAATCACACCCACATTTGATTGGGCCTTGAAACAATTTGATTCATGAGTTTTCAATGCCTTGGTAATTTTGGAATAATGGAGAATAAGTGAATAATAACCCATGAAACCACTTGATTAAAAGGCCAAAAATGCTCCTTAGGGATTGTTCTTGGATGTTGGAACATGTCTTGAAACAATGGAATTAATCATAGGTCCATATGCCCCAAAATCCAAAAGTTGTGAAAATGAAACCCTAAAAACCACTTTGCCTTCTTTTGACCATAAGTTGAGTTTCACAAATGATATGGAGACCCACTAGTACTTGTTGCAAAGAGGAGAAAAAGATATTCAAATTTCATGTTGGAGAAAAATTCATTTGAAGCTTTCTTGATGATGAAAAGTCAAGTCGAATGCAGTACAGGAACTTGCCCAAAAAGGAAACTTTCAAATTATAGGTCCTTTCCAAATTTAGTAACTTTTGCACCAACTCCTGATTCTTGATAAATGGCATAAAACTTGACTCTTGATGACCATATGAGGATGTGAGACCTTGAAAACCTTGGGGAAAACCTCAAAATCCCATAGTTGACTTCTCCTATCACTGTTGACTTTTACCCAATTCACCTGATTCCCAATCCATTGGCCAATTAAATTTCTCCTGAACCAAACTGATGGATAACCTCCCATCCCTAGATACTTAGGGACCCAAGAAACACCATAGAACCAGGTCTTACCCAAAAAATCAGAAATAAACTGACTTTATAGCAAACCCTAGTTTTGGTACCCTTAGTCTAGGAGGAAATAGCACAGTCTCCAAATCCAAATTCCTCTGAATATGATGTGTATCCTCTCCAACAAAGATAAGATATGTCATTTGGTGATGATAAAAACCCAAGGAGCTTTGCCATTGGAGCAATAAACCCAAGAATTTTAAAACCCTAATTTATGCACTGGTTAGGAGAGAGAGATCCACTTGAGCTCTCTTGCCACTTGTGAACTCTTGATGATGTGATAGACCAGATAGGACCTTCTTGAATTGCCACAAGCACCTTGACCCCATGCTAATGATATGCATACATGATAATGCAAAAAAATGAAATGAAACATAAGCCAGTTAGTACTAAAGTAAGGAGGGCAAATTTTGGGGTGCAACAGCTGCCCCTATTCAATCAACTTGGTCCTGAGGGTATGATAGCGATGGCTTTCAGACAATCAGGATGCACGGAGATTGAATACCAAAGAACCCGGAAATTTGCAATCCTCCACCGGAGAATTAGCCATAAATGCTGTAAGGAAAGAAACTCTCCCAGGTTATGTCATCTCTGCTGATAAAGAGAACTGACAAAGGAGTCTTAAAATACGCCATCCCTGTTGGTAAAGGGAACTGACGAAAGAACAACTTCAAAAGATTACTATCTCTGCTGATAAAGAGACCTAGCAGAATAAATGCCATCCCTGCTGATAAAGAGCACTGACAAAGGAAATATCCAAAAAGGTTTCTATCTCTGCTGATGAAGAGAACTAGCAAAGGGAATATCCAAAAGGTTTCTATCTCTGCTGACAAAGAGAACTAGCAAGGGAAATATCCAAAAGGTTGCTATCTCTGCTGACAAAGAGAACTAGCAAGGGAAATATCCAAAAGGTTGTTATCTCTGCTGAAAAAGAGAACTAGCAACACAAAAGCCATCCCTGCTGATAAAGGGAACTGACAAAAGAAGGTCTTCAGAAGACTGCTATCTCTGCTAATAAAGAGAACTAGCGAAATGGATGCCATCCCTGCTGATAAAGGGACCTGACAAAACAAAAGCCATCCCTGCTGATAAAGGGAACTGACGAAGAAAATATCCAAAAGATTGTTATCCCTGCTGATAAAGAGAACCAGTAATACAAATTCCATCCCTGCTGATAAAGGGAACTAGCAAAACAAAAGCCATCCCTGCTGATAAAGGGAACTAGCAAAACAAAGGCCATCCCTGCTGATAAAGGGAACTGACGAAAGAAAGTTTTCAAAAGATTGCTATCTCTGCTGATAAAGAGAACTAGCAAAATAAAATGCCATCCCTGCTGATAAAGGGAACTGACGAAGAAAATATCCAAAAGATTGCTATCTCTGCTGATAAAGAGAACTAGCAACAAATGTCATCCCTGCTGATAACGGGAACTGACGAAGAAAATATCCGAAAGATTGATATCTCTGCTGATAAAGAGAACTAGCAAAATAAATGCCATCCCTGCTAATAAAGGGAACTGACGAATAAAATATCCGAAGGATTGCTATCTCTGCTGATAAAGAGAACTAGCAAAACCAATGCCATCCCTGCTGATAAAGGGAGCTGACGAAGAAAATATCTGAAAGATTGCTATCTCTGCTGATAAATAGAACTAGCAAAATAAATGCCATCCCTGCTGATAAAGGGAACTGACGAAGAAAATATCCGAAAGATTGCTATCTCTATTGATAAAGAGAACTAGCAAAACTAATCCCATCCCTGCTGATAAAGGGAGCTGACGAAGAAAATATCCGAAAGATTGCTATCTCTGCTGATAAAGAGAACTAGGAAAACCAATGCCATCCCTGCTGATAAAGGGAGCTGACGAAAGAAGATATCCAAAAGATTGCTATCTCTGTTGATAAAGAGAACTAGCAAAATAAATGCCATCCCTGCTGATAAAGGGAACTGACGAAGAAAATATCCGAAAGATTGCTATCTCTGCTGATAAAGAGAACTAGCAAAATAAATGCCATCCCTTCTGATAAAGGGAAACTGACAAAAAAAATCTCCGAAAGATTGCTATCTCTGCTGATAAAGAGAACTAGCAACAAAATAAATTCCATCCCTGCTGATAAAGGGAACTGACGAAATAAAATCTTCAAAAGATTGCTATCTCTGCTGATAAAGAGAACTAGCAACAACATCCCTGCTGATAAAGGGAAACTGACGAAGGAAATCTTCAAAAGATTTCTATCTCTGCTGATAAAGAGAACTAGCAAAATAAATGGCGACTTCACTGGGGATAACAAAACTTCTGGTTTAAGCTAAATATGTCAAGCAAGAACGGGATTTCACAAAAGAGAAAGGCCAGACAAACTTCTAACGGACCCACGATCCACAGATAAGATGACTTCGCTGGGGAAAGTAGAAGTCTAAATAAAAGACTCTGCCGGGGAGCACAAGTATGAGGAACGCATCCCTCCAAAATCTCCTAAGTTATGCCATCTCTGCTGAGAAAGAGAACTGGCAAGGAAAGTATCAAACCTGGCTTATGCTTCAAAATGCAAATGTTTGAATGGTGGCGTAATGCTCCATACGACATGGAAATGCTACGCGTTTAGGGATGCAATGCGAATGCTCATGATATGCAAAAAGGGTCCCTCCAGCAAAATAAATGCCGGAGAGAAAAGATCCATTCAGCTGGGGATGACAAAAATAAATTGCCCTCTGAATCTAGGAACTCTGCTGAGAAGTGTCATACTGATCGGCTCTTCAGATCAACAACTTTTGCTGGGGATGAAATCCCAAAAGAATTATCGGGGACCCCACCTATCTTTCACTGAAGGTAACATCCAAAACCTGAGATTTCTCCTCTGTTGGGGGAGGTGAGAATGAACGCCCATAATGGAATTGGAAGTCTGTTACTGAAGACTGCTAATAACCAATTGGGCTCAGGACCTGCTAGGGGATGCCAGCCCATAATACCATCCTGCTCGAGGAAAACTGTTCGTAATACCATCCTGCTTGGGGATACTGCTGATCTTAGCCTGCTGATGGGGAGAATGACTTTACTCTCACCTTGCTGGGGATTAGAATACGACATCGTTGGTGACAGCACGCTTCCTGACTAGATGGGGAAGGTTAACACCCTGATTCTGTGGGGAAATAACGTCTTGATCTGGAAAGAATACTTCCCAAGTCTCCTGCTGGGGAAGGTCTGCTCTGCTGATGAAAGTGCAATCTTAATGCTGGGGAGAGCCAACTACTGGGGAATACAATCCTATTGCCCTGCAAGTCAGATAACAATAAAAGGAGTATGCCACAACATGACTATCACAGTTAACGCCTAAGTAATTTCTACTACTTTTCGTTATGCTCCGCAAAGCTCGAAGATTTATATGCAATGTTTATTGAAAATATCGGATGTTTTTTTTTTACAAACAAAACAGTAAAAGTAAAACAAACAATAGAAATCTCTTTGAGTGAAATGAATATTTTATTGAGAAAAGTGGCATGTAAATAGGCATTTACAATAGGAAGCAATTCCTAAAAGAGGTAATTGCGCAAAAGCAAAAAGAAAATACACATATCGGCAATGTGGGAACAGATATCCGCCATGATTCGACTTAGCTATGACCTATATGTCTTGCTTATCCACAAATGTCTTGACCTTTGAAGATACTAATTGTACTGATTCCTTTCTTTCAGAACTTCCAGGTATTTAAGGAGCTCACAGATCGAACGCAGACCATAACCTTTCGCTTATAAATCCCTAACTTTTTCCTGGATCACCCTTTTCGGGTTTTCAATCCACCGGGATACCCATTTTTGCCAAAGTCGCCTTTTCAGGTTTTCAACTTTGCGGGTTTACACGTTTCTTTTTACATTTTATCCCTAACTTTTGCCCGAACCTTTTCCTTTTTATGGTTCGCCGGGATGCCCCTTTTTAGCCTGGACTCTCTTTTTATGTCCAGCGGGTCTCTTTTATGCGAAGTATTTTTTGACTACGTATGCGTTCACAGGGGAGGTAAAATCTTCGCCATCCATAGTTGAAAGTAGTAATGCTCCACCAGAGAAAACTTTACTGACTACATATGGCCCTTTGTAGTTTGGAGTCCATTTGCCCCTGTGATCTGTCTGAGGAGGAAGGATCCTTTTCAAAACCAATTCACCTGTCTGAAAATTCTGAGGACGCACTTTCTGGTCAAAGGCGTGCTTCATCCTACTCTGATAAGGTTCAACTGATCCAACCTGGAACGCACCCACTCAGCCTCATCAAGCTTAACATCTGCCAGAACTCTCAAAGACGGAATCTCGACCTCTAAGGGTAAAACTGCTTCCATACCGTACACCAATGAGAAAGGGGTTGCCCCAGTTGACGTGCACACCGAAGTACGGTAACCATGTAGGGCGTAAGGTAACATCTCATGCCAGTCTTTATACGTCACCACCATCTTCCGTACAATCTTCTTGATATTTTTATTCGCCGTCTCAACAGCACCATTCATCTTCGGACGATATGGAGAAGAATTATGATGCTCAATCTTAAAACTCTGACATAGCTCCTTCATCATCCTGTTGTTCAAATTCGAGCCATTATCGGTAATGATTCTCTCCGGGACCCCATAACGACAGATGATATCCTTCTTTATAAACCGGGCTACCACTTGCTTGGTGACGTTGGCGTACGAGGCTCCTTCCACCCACTTTGTGAAATAATCAATGGCAACCAAAATGAAACGATGCCCATTGGAAGCAGTGGGCTCAATCTTTCCAATCATATCTATGCCCCACATTACAAAAGGCCAAGGAGATGACAACACATTTAGAGGCGTAGGCGGTACATGCATCTTATCTGCATAAATCTGGCATTTATGGCACTTTTTGGCGTACTTGAAGCAATCAGACTCCATAGTCATCCAGTAATATCCTGCTCTCAACTTTCTAGCCATGGTGTGTCCACTGGAATGAGTACCAAAAGAGCCCTCGTGAACTTCCTCCATCAACAAACCTGCCTCGTGTTCATCAACACAACATAGCAAGACTATATCGAAGTTCCTCTTATATAACACATCATCCTTGTTCAGAAAGAAGTTCCCTGCCAACCTTCTCAGAGTCTTCTTATCTTTGGTGGAGGCACCCTCCGGATACTCCTGTCTCTTCAGAAAGACCTTAATATCATGATACCACGGTTTGCCATCAGACACACCTTCAATTGCAAACACAAAAGCTGGTCTGTCTAGACGCATGATTCTAATCGAAGGTGTTTCATTCCAATGGTTCACCTTATACATGGATGCCAATGTCGCCAACGCATCAGCCATCTGATTCTCAGCTCGGGGCACATGATGAAAATCCACCCTGTCAAAGAAAGGTAACAACCTTCTGGCATAGTTGTTATAAGGTACCAAATTTGCCTGACGAGTCTCCCATTCTCTTGTAATCTGATTAACCACCAACGCGCAATCACCATAAACATCGAGGTTCTTAATTCTCAAATCAATTGCCTCCTCTAATCCCATGATGCATGCTTCATACTCTGCCTCGTTGTTGGTACATACGAACGCTAACCGGGCAGTGAAGGGTATATGAGACCCCTTCGGGGTTGTAATGATTGCCCCAATTCCATTACCATATGAGTTGACAGCCCCATCAAAAATCATCTTCCACTGAGATCCAATCTCAGGTCCTTCGTCAAGCAGAGGCTTTTCACAATCCTTTATTTTCAGAAACATATCATGCTCGTCCGGAAGCTCAAACTTCATTGGCTGATAATCCTCGACTGGCTGTTCAGCAAGATATTTTGACATAACGCTTCCCTTAATGGCCTTCTGAGAAACATACTGAATATCATACTCTGTTAAAACCATCTGCCAACGGGCTATCCTTCCAGAAAGTGCTTGCTTCTCAAACACATACTTAATCGGATCCATCTTTGAAATCAACAAGGTGGTGTGGTTTAACATATACTGCCTTAGGCGCTTGGCTGCCCAAGCGAGTGCACAACATGTCTTTTCCAGCATAGAGTATCTTGATTCGCAATCAGTGAACTTCTTACTCAGGTAGTAAATGGCGTACTCTTTCCTACCTGTCTCGTCGTGTTGACCGAGCACACAACCCATCGAATTCTCAAGAACCGTAAGGTACATAATCAACGGTCTCCCAGACACCGATGGCATAAGGACTGGAGGTTCCTGCAAATACGTCTTTATCCTTTCGAACGCCTCTCGACAATTTTCATTCCACCTGACCTCTTGATCTTTTCTTAATAACTTGAAAATTGGTTCACATGTGGCTGTCAGATGAGAGATAAACCTAGCAATGTAATTCAACCTTCCCAAGAATCCACGAACCTCTTTCTCTGTCCTTGGCTCAGGCATCTCCTGTATGGCTCTTATCTTTGCAGGATCAACCTCTATACCTCTTTCACTAACGATGAATCCCAGCAATTTACCAGACCTCACACCGAAAGTGCACTTGTTCGGATTCAGCCTCAATCTGAACTTCCTCAACCTTTCAAACAACTTCTGGAGGTTTACCAAGTGTTCTTACTCTGTCTGTGACTTCGCAATCATGTCATCAACATAGACTTCAATCTCCTTGTGAATCATATCATGAAAGAGAGTCACCATCGCCCGCTGATAGGTTTCCCCAGTATTCTTCAATCCAAAGGGCATTACCTTGTAGCAAAATGTTCCCCACGGTGTTATGAAAGTAGTCTTCTCCATGTCCTCTGGGTCCATTTTGATTTGGTTATACCCAGAGAAGCCATCCATGAAGGAAAACACGGAATATTGAGCAGTATTGTCCACTAACACGTCAATGTGGGGGAGCGGGAAATCATCCTTCGGCCTTGCCCTATTCAAATCTCGGTAATCAACACACATCCTGACCTTCCCATCCTTCTTAGGTACAGGTACAATATTAGCAACCCACGGAGGATAATTTGTCACAGCAAGAAATCCGGCGTCCAACTGTTTCTGAACCTCTTCCTTGATCTTGACAGCCATATCTGGTTTCGTCCTTCTCAATTTCTGCTTGACTGGAGTACAACCCTCTTTAAGCGGCAGTCTGTGTGAAACAGTGTCAGTGTCAAGCCCAGGCATGTCTTGGTAGAACCAGGCGAAGATATCCACGTACTCTCAAAGCAACTCAATCAATCTTCCCTTAACGTTGTCTTCCAGGGCATCCCCAACCTTTACTTCTCGTTTAACATCCTCGGTTCCCAGATTAACAGTCTCAACGTCCTCCTGATGAGGTAGAATAACCCTTTCCTCTTGTTTCAGTAACCTGGCTAATTCTTCTGGTAAGTCACAGTCTTCGTCAGTCTCTTCTTCGGCCTGATAGATAGGATTGTCGAAGTCATATCGGGCCATAGCTAAGTCCTGGGTGGAATATGAACAAAGGAACCTGCATGATGGATGTTTTATGTTTATTATGAGTGCAACAAACAAGAAAACACATTGCCATTTTGATGTGGGTTAATGCAAAAAGTAAAAACAGAAAGACAGGTATCAAAATATTTGAATGAAAAAACGTCCTTTATTGATGATAAAAATAGCAAATAAAACATCCAAGCCCTACAAATAAATATCACTACGTCTTGGGCAGAACGAAGGACTCAACATAACAGAAAACAAAAGTAAATTACTCCGGGCGCGTCACTTGGATAACTTTCTCGGAGGACCAGTTGCCTTAACTCTGACCAGGAATGCATGAACGGATCCACTCGTCCATGTCACAATCGCTATCTTCTTCATCCTCAATAGCATTGACTCTGTCGAAGAAAACACCGGCACTGGTGAAACGGACTGGACCATAGAACTTGGGAGGCTCTTCAGAACTCCTAGGTGGCTTGTAACCCAGTCCATGAGTATCTTGCTTTCTTTAAACATCAATAACACTGCCCCACTTCTGAGAACCACCAGCTTCAACTATAGCACGCGCCTCTTTGAAAGAGGATATTGGAATCTCTGGTTGTCTGACGACTTCAGGTTGGGCAACCACCTCAGGCTGATTGACTGCCTTTGGGGGTTCCTCGGGAATCTTCACAGCTTCAAAGGCTTGGCACAAAGTTTCCTGTATCTCACCATTTACCTCTACATACTTGAAGGCCGATAGGTGACTCACCATGATATCTTCTTCGCCACAAACAGTCACAACATGGCCATCCACCATATACTTCAACTTCTGGTGCAGCGTAGAAGTTACTGCCCCAGCACCATGGATCCAAGGGTGGCCCAACAAATAACTATAGGCAGGCTGAATATCCATTATGTAAAAGGTGGTGTTAAAAATCTCAGGACCCACCTTGATCGGCAGAACTAACTCTCCAAAGACTGACCTCTTGGAGCCATCAAAAGCACGTACCACCAAGTCACTTGGTGTACAAATCAACCCACGAGTATCCAACTTCATCAGAGCATTCTTTGGTAACACATTCAAAGACGACCCAGTATCAACTAACACATGCGACATCAAAGAACCACGACATTCCACTGAAATATGCAGAGCGTTGTTGTGATTCCTCCCAGCCGGAGTCAGATCAAAATCGGTGAAACCCAAACCATTACCAGCATTCACATGAGCCACAACCCTTTCTAACTGATTGACGGATATTTCCTGCGGTACATAAGCCATATTCAGAACCTTCAGCAATGCATTTCAGTGTGCCTCGGAGCACAATAGTAAGGATAGAATGGAAATCTTCGATGGAGTTTGGTGAAGTTGGTAAACAATCTTGTAATCACTTTTTCTGATCAACCTCATAAACTCTTCTACATCTTCTGAGAAAGTATCCCCACCTGGCTTTGTCATAGAATTATTAGTTTCCTGCCTCTGTACGGACTCATCCATCATCTGTTTACCTTTGTCTTGTCTTGAACTGCCAACTTGATTCTCAGACGGAATAAAGACTCTACCACTCCTAGTGATAGCCCTTGCTTCAACAAGATTTCCAACCCCTGTATTCACAACTGATGTGTCTTCCAATTCCTGCTTCTTACCATTAACAAACACCTCGGCCCCATAGTTCCATGGGATGGCCTTGGTAGTCTCATACGGGACTGGTCCAGGAACAGTGATAGTGACCGGCGCTGGTCTCGTCGGCGCTGATATAGTTATTGTCTTGAATGGAATTGTTATCGTGGCAACATCAATCTCTCTGTCAGTAACATTACTCTGCTTGCAACCTCTGTCAAACTGTAATACCCCTTCGTCGAGCATTCTCTGAATACCTGCTTTCAATAAGTCACAACCGCCTGGCTGTGACGTACATCCTACACAGCCTTCATCACAGCCTGGAAATACTCCTCCCTTCAACAGTCTTTCCTTCACCACACCCAAGGGAGTTTGGACTTCGTTCACATCTGAAATCAAACTCAAGTCTTCACAGTCTTTAATAATAGCAATGACCTTCGGCCCACCGTGATTCGGCATCGGGTTCTGATTCACATTTGGAGCGTCATTGGAGAAATTGATGGCTTTAGAATCCACCAAATATTGAACCTTATGCTTAAAAGCTTTACAGCTCTCTGTATGATGTCCAGGTGCCCCAGAATGAAACTCACAGTGGGCGTTGGCGTCATAGCCAGGAGGTGTATTACCAGTAGGTGGAGCCAATGTTCTCGTCTGAATTAACTGCAGTTTTAACAAGTGCTGGAATAATTGAGAGTAGGACATAGGTGGAGTGTCAAAATGCCTATCCCGCCTATTCTGAGGCTGTGATCGGTAAGGAGCCTAATTTTGTTGTTGAGACACTGCTGGCTGCTGAGGTGCTACTGGGATGGTTACAGAAGCCACCTGCTGATTGTAGTTCTGACGAGGTCCATCTCTACCACGATATGATGACACAGAGTTTGTATCTCCCTCCTTCTTCTTGTACCCACTAGCATAAGGCTTCTTACTTGCTCCAGATGAGGACCCATCACCGCCTGATATTTTTCCCGCCTTAATTCCGCTTTCTACCATCTCTCCTACCAAGATCAAATTAGCAAACTTTCCTGTCATACACGGTACCAGCTTTTCATAGTAATGACCCTGCAAGGTGGCCATAAACATAGTTATCATTTCACGCTCCAACATGGGAGGCTGAACCCTAGCTGCCAGTTCACGCCACCTCTAAGCGTACTCCTTGAAACTCTCATTGTTCTTCTATGACAAATTTGTAGCTGTGTTCTGTTCGGAGCCATGTCAATGTTATATTGGTAGTGTCTAATGAATGCCCCTACCATATCTCTCCAACTACGCACATCCTTCCTCTCTAATTGCATGTACCACTCCAGGGATGCCCCAGATAGGCTATCCTGGAAGCAGTGCATCATCAGCTTCTCATTCTTCGCATGCGCAACCATCTTACTTGCGTATGCTCTCACGTGGGTCCTTGGATAAGTCATACCATTATACTTCTAGAAAGTGGGAGTCTGAAATTTGTGCAGAATAACAACGCCTGGAACCGGCCCCAAGTCCCCTAGATCCATTCCTACATAATCCTGATTCACAACACCCCTTAGCGGTTCCTCAATCAACCTGATTCTCTGATCATTGTCAATCCGGGGACCAGCATACCCACCTGGCAGAGAAAATGCATCATCTTGAACATAATCATACTGACGGCCATGAACTGCGCCAGCACCATTACCACCTCCCCCAGCATTTTCAGCTCTGCCCAGAGGAATCACAACACCAGAAACAGGAATACCTCCGCCAGTAGGGCCATTCTGACCATTATTACCAGTAACACCAGTATGAAGTCCTCCATGAAGGACACCGTCATCATCAACCCTCGTAATCAGTGGCTGAACGAGAGTCCTCAACTGCTCTTGTCCCTGAGCAACCCCTTGCATTAATTCCATGAATTGGTTCATGCGAGTCCGCATCTCAATGATCTCATTCTGTAGCTGATCCATGAGTCTCTTCTGATTTTGTCTGGTAGGATACCGGTGAATGTGCTGATCTGCAATTCTGAGATGAGAACGAGATAAGAATACCGAAGATAAACACCTGTCATGCAGAATGATTATGCAAAATGATTATGCAAATGCAAATGAACATGTTAGAATATTAGCAGGGCGATCCACCCCTTGATTCCAGTTTAATAACAAGATAGAACGAAACTTCTGCTCATATATTAAGAAAACCAAAGGAAAACCAAATGTCAACAATCACGATCCAAGGTAATAAGTCTGAACATAAAAAATCAATAGTGAAATTCTGGCCTATATATCAGATGTCCTATCGAGATGTCGAGACACTGATATACAACAACAATGAACAAGTTCAAAATAAAAGTGTGCAGAAAATGTAAAGAACACCAGAAATTGTTAACCCAATTCGGATCTAACTATCCTACATCTGGGGGCTACCAAGCCAGGGATGAAATCAATATTCGATAGTATCAATTCACTGATAACCACACCCGGTTCAATCAGCTCACTTAATCACTACCCTTCCTATGACTTCTACCTAAGACTCCCCTAGGTATGAGGCCCTCCTCAAATCCCTCTTCAATCACAACCCGTGACTGGTTCCTTACAAGACAAGTAACAATGGTCGAAACACAAATTCTCAATACTTCACAGCTTATGAGAATTAACACGCAGCTACTCAATGCTTAAAAGCTTATGAGCAACCTTACACAACTTACACTACAATCCTTATACTGTTATCATAAGATACCAGTTAGGCTCACAAAACACAAGCACACAACCCTAAAAATACATGTAAGTTCGACACCTAAAACTAGGTTTACATCAGTCTATTTATAGCTTGTAATCTGGACTGAATTGGGCTTCAAAAACGCAGCAATTAGGCTGCTCACAAATCTGCAAAATTAACTCCAATAAAATAGGTCTTCAATCCAAAGTTTCCTATTATGTCTCCATAATTAGAAACAGCAGCAAATCCGAAAACCAACAAGTAACCCTAATCCAAAAATGCTTTGGATGCCACACAGGATAACCAAATATTCATAGAATATTCAGTTACAAATCATAGTAACAGAATCTGCATTAAAAACTGACTTCACAGCGCGATGTCCTATGAGCTGCCATGGAACATCTTCATACGACATGTTGAACAAAGAGTAATGAAACATATTTTTAGACATCTTCATTCAACATCTGCTGCTACATGAGTTTTAGCAAAACAATGCCAACCATAAAACCAAGGAAATAACAATCTCCCCCTTTGGCTTATTTTTGGCTAAAACTCCACACATACTTAAACACCATCAGTATCAGCAGCGGAAGAAAAACACCATTAATAGCAGCAAAAAAAACTCCCCCTCAGCTGCATTCCCCCTCAGCTGCAAACACACATAACAACACACAGTACCACAAGCACACTCATCATAGTAAACTGGAAAAACTCCCCCTCAACAGCAGCAACATTCCACATTCTGCCCCTCAGCACAAGCACACATAATCTACCTACAGCACACACACTCCCCCTCATTAGCACAAGCACTTACTAATGCTGCTCCCCCTCACAACACTTACTACTCCCCCTTTTTAGCCACAAATATGACAAAGAGAGGTCATAGACAAATGTAACCATATTACTTAGCAGTATATTGTTCAAAACCAAACCAGAATTAAGTTGTCTAAAAGGAAAGAAAAGCTTGTAGAAGAAAAAAAAATAAAACAGACAAAAACAGAAGATAAACTTGCAGATAGCCTAGTTAATCAGCACTGTCCTCTTCAGCCACCTCATCACTTTTACACTGCACTACCAGAATCTCCTTTAGTCTTTTTAGTCTGGCAGCCAGAAAGCACATTGATTGCTATAGGTCTTCATGAATGCACACCCCAAGTCTGCTCCTCAGGTTTTCAAACTGAACTGCATCCAGAGCCTTGGTAAATATGTCAGCAAGCTGATTTTCTGTGCTCACATGCTCAAGTGTGATGACTTTGTCCTCCACAAGTTCTCTGATGAAGTGATGTCTGATGTCAAAGTGCTTTGTCCTGCTATGTTGGATGGGATTTTTGGAAATATTAATAGCACTCAGGTTGTCACAAAATAGTGTCATGACATCTTATGTGACATTATACTCTGACAACATGTGCTTCATCCATACCAGTTGCGCACAACTACTACCAGCTGATATGTACTCAGCTTCAGCAGTAGAGAGGGATACTGAATTCTGCTTCTTGCTAAACCATGAAATAAGATTATTTCCTAGAAAGAAGCATCCACCTAAAGTGCTTTTCCTATCATCTGCACTTCCAGCCCAATCAACATCACAGTATCCTCTTAAATTAGTCCCAGAATCATGGCTATATAGCATACCATAGTCACTTGTGCCATTCACATATTTTAGAATCCTTTTCACTTGATTCAGGTGACTCACCTTAGGATCAGATTGATATATGGCACACACTCCAACAGCAAAGGAAATGTCAGGTCTGCTTGCTGTGAGATACAGGAGACTTCCATTCATACTTCTGTATAAGCTGTGGTCCACACTTACTCCATTCTCATCCTTGGATAACTTCAAATGGGTGGGAGCAGGTGTCCTTTTGTGATTGGCATTATCCAGGCCAAATTTCTTTACTATGCTCTTAGCATATTTGCTTTGAGAAATAAAGATAGAATCCTCCAGTTGTCTGACTTGTAATCCAAGAAAGTAGCTAAGTTCTCCAACCAAACTCATTTCAAATTCTGTTTGTATTTGTTGAACAAACTATTTCACCATAGCTTATGTCATTCCCCCAAATACAATGTCATCCACATAAATTTGGGCTACCATTAATTTTCCGCCTTCTTCCTTGACAAACAAAGTTTTGTCAATCCCTCCTTTTCTATAACCATTTGCTACTAAGAATTCTGTCAGCCTCTCATACCAGGCCCTTGGAGCTTGTTTCAAGCCATACAGAGCTTTCCTCAGTTTGTACACATGATTGGGGAAGTTTGGATCAGTGAATCCTTTAGGTTGATCTACATAGACTTCTTTATTCAGATAGCCATTCAGAAAAGCACTCTTCACATCCATTTGGAACAACTTGAATTTTAGATTACAAGCCATCCCCAAGAGTAGTCTGATGGATTCTAATCTAGCCACTAGAGCAAAAGTCTCATCAAAGTCAACTCCCTCAACTTGAGTATAACCTTGTGCAACAAGTCTCGCTTTGTTTCTTGTAACCACTCCAAGCTCGTCAGACTTGTTTTTGTGGATCCACTTTGTTCCAATAACATTCACCTCTTCTGGTCTTGGTACAAGATCCCAGACATCATTTCTTCTGAACTGCTCTAGTTCTTCTTGCATAGCATTTATCCAAAACTCATCTGTCAGAGCTTCCTTGACATTCTTTGGCTCGATCTTTGACACAAAGCAAGCATTTGACACAGTCTCCCTTCTTCTGGTTCTCACACCTTCATTCAGATCTCCAATAATTAATTCCCTAGGGTGATCCTTCTGAATCCTTATAGAGGGTCCCTTGTTAGCATCCTCTACCTCTTCATTCTCAGGTCTGGTGTTGATTTCTTGAGCACTGTCTTCTACAGACTCAATGTCTGGAGAGTTTTCATTGTTCATGGTCAGACATGCTCCAACATCATCTGGGACATCTTCATCATTGCCAGAATCATCAACCACCACATTTATGGATTCCATCATCACCTGAGTTCTGGAATTGAACACCCTATATGCTTTGCTATTTGTAGAGTAACCCAAAAATATTCCTTCCTCACTCTTAGGATCCATCTTTCGCCTTTGCTCACGATCCGCTAAGATATATCACTTACTACCAAACACATGGAAATACTTCACGTTTGGCTTTCTGCCTTTCCATAGCTCATAAAGAGTGACAAAGGTACCTGATCTGATAGTCACCCTATTGTGTATATAGCAAGCAGTATTCATGGCTTCAGCCCAAAAATGATATGGAAGCTTTTTGGCATGAATCATGACTCTTGGACATTCCTGTATGGTCCTGTTCTTGCGTTCCACCACACCATTCTGCTGAGGAGTGATTGGTGATGAGAATTCATGAGTGATTCCCTCAGATAGGCAGAACTCTTCAAACCTTCTATTTTCGAATTCTTTCCCATGGTCACTTCTGATTCGAACAACACCACAATCCTTTTCCCGTTGAATTCTTTGACATAATTCTTTAAAGGCTGCAAACACTTCAGACTTTTCTCTGATAAAACTTATCCAAGTGAATCTAGAGTAGTCATCTACGACAACATAGGCATACTTCTTCCCACCAAGACTTTCAACCTGCATAGGTCCCATTAAGTCCATGTGAAGGAGTTCCAGAACTCTAGAAGTTGTGGTAAGATGTTGAAGCTTCTTGTGTGACACCCTTGTTTGCTTCCCAACTTGACATTCACCACATATTTTGTCCTCATCAATCTTCAGCTTGGGAATACCTCTAACAACTTCACTTGTCATAACCTTTTTCATCCCTTTCAGGTGTAAGTGACCCAATTTCTGATGCCACAGTTTGGTTTCATCTTCCTTTGACATCAAATAAGTAGACAGATTTTCAGATTCTTGAGGATTCCACAGATAGCAGTTATCCTTAGACCTGGTACCCTTCATAACAACTTCATCTTTCTCATTGGTTACCAGACATTCAGATTTGGTGAAATTTACCTTGAGCCCTACATCACATAATTGGCTTATACTGATTAAGTTTGCGGCCAGTCCTTTGACAAAGAGAACACGATCCAAACTTGGTTGTCATGTGTATTCCAGCTTTCCAACACCTTTTATCTCACCCTTTGATACATTCCCAAAGGTGACATGATTGGTGGAGTGAGGCTTAATGTCAGACAGGAACTTCTTCACACCAGTCATGTGTCTTGAACAACCACTGTCAAAGTACCAATCTTCTCTTGCAGATGCTCTAAGAGAAGTATGTGCTATGAGGCCGGTCATCATTTGTCTAGGAATCCATCTTCTCTTCACTTTACCCCAACTCTGTTCTTTATTTTGTTGCTGAGCAGTATTGGGATAGCCGTGCAGCTTGTAGCAAAAGGATTTTAAGTGACCAATCTTGCCACAGTAATGACATCTCCATGGTTTATACTTTGATCTACAAACTCTTTTCTGATGCTTCATCTGATGTTGAAACATGTGATTTGACATCTCCACTTCTTGCTTTATTTTTCGAGGAACAAACTTCAATACAGTCTTCTTGGAAGTCTCTGCTTGATTGTTAAAACCAAGGCCTTGCACATTTCCAGCTTCTTTCCCATTCTGAAGGATCTCATCCAGCTGCGTGGTACCATTGTTCAGCATTCTTATAGATTTGGCCATATTGTCAAGTTTTGGCTTTTGCCATTCAACCTCCTCCTTCAGATCAGCAATGGTTGATAGATGTTCTTCCTTCTCAGCTTCCAGTTGAGTTATCAAGATCTTCTGCTCCAGTATAATCTGGCACCTTTCTTCATTATTGATACACAATTCTGAAAACCCTGAGAATACTTCTTCCTTAATGAGTTCTCCAACATAAGTTTCTTTGTCAGAGTCAGATTCACAAGAAGTTTCTCCATCAGCCTTACAGACTCCACTCAAGGCTCTCACCAATTTTGCTGATTCTTCTTCAATATCACTCTCAGACTCTCCTTCTGACCAAGACACGGATAGGCCCTTCTTCTGTCTTTTGAGATACGTGGGACACTCAGTCTTTATGTGCCCAAATCCTTCACATTCATAGCATTGAACTCTCTTCCCTTGATTAGAGTCTTCTTTAGTTCTGGCTTTTCTGCCTCCATCCTGGTCTTTGTTGATGTCGAGAGACTTGTTCCGAGAATTTTCTCTTGACTTCCAGTCCATCCTTTTCAACATTTTCTTAAATTGTCTTCCAAGCAACACTAGCTCTTTGGACACATCTTCATCTTTGACCAGTTCTCCTTCATCATCTGAGTCATCAGCATTCGACACAAATGCTATACTCTTCTTCTTTTCAGCTTTTTCACTGAATCCTAACTCAAAAGTTTGGAGAGATCCCATAAGCTCATCCACCTTCATCTTGTCAATGTCCTGAGCTTCCTCTATAGCAGTAACCTTCATATCAAATCTCTTAGGAAGAGACCTGAGAATCTTCCTGACCAGCTTGCTGTCAGACATCTTTTCTCCTAAGGCACTAGAGGCATTAGCTATCTCAATAATGTTCATATGAAAATCATGAATGCTCTCATCCTCTTTCATCTTTAAACTCTCAAACTTGCTAGTGAGAAGCTGAAGCTTTGACATTTTCACCTTTGTGGTCCCTTCATGAGCAACTTTTAGGACCTGTCAAGCCTCTTTGGCAATAGTACAATGCTCAATCAGCCTGAAGATATTTCTGTTGACACTATTGAACAATGCATTCATGGCTTTAGAATTTCCAACAGATCCTTTGTAGTCAGCATCATCCCAATCCTCTTCTTCCTTCAGAACATCAGTAAGATTTCCTTCTCCATCTCTTACCTTTGGAGGCTCCCAACCTTTGAGAACAGCTTTCCATGCTTGATCATCCATGGACTTGATGAAAGCTATCATCCTAGGTTTCCAATACTCATAATTAGAACCATCCAGTAGAGGTGGTTTGTTCAGAGCTCCTCCATCCTTGTCCATTGTACCAGAAAGTACCTTCCCTGAATCTCACCCAGAAACAACAAAGGGTGCCAGCTCTTGATGCCAATTGAAATTCTGGCCTATATATCAGATGTCCTATCGAGATGTCGAGACACTGATATACAACAACAATGAACAAGTTCAAAATAAAAGTGTGCAGAAAATGTAAAGAACACCAGAAATTGTTAACCCAGTTCGGATCTAACTATCCTACATCTGGGGGCTACCAAGCCAGGGATGAAATCAATATTCGATAGTATCAATTCACTGATAACCACACCCGGTTCAATCAGCTCACTTAATCACTACCCTTCCTATGACTTCTACCTAAGACTCCCCTAGGTATGAGGCCCTCCTCAAATCCCTCTTCAATCACAACCCGTGACTGGTCCCTTACAAGACAAGTAACAATGGTCGAAACACAAATTCTCAATACTTCACAGATTATGAGAATTAACACACAGCTACTCAATGCTTAAAAGCTTATGAGCAACCTTACACAACTTACACTACAGTCCTTATACTGTTATCATAAGATACCAGTTAGGCTCACAAAACACAAGCACACAACCCTAAAAATACATGTAAGTTCGACACCTAAAACTAGGTTTACATCAGTCTATTTATAGCTTGTAATCTGGACTGAATTGGGCTTCAAAAACGCAGCAATTAGGCTGCTCACAAATCTACAAAATTAACTCCAATAAAATAGGTCTTCAATCCAAAGTTTCCTATTATGTCTCCATAATTAGAAACAGCAGCAAATCCGAAAACCAACAAGTAACCCTAATCCAAAAATGCTTTGGATGCCACATAGGATAACCAAATATTCACAGAATATTCAGTTACAAATCATAGTAACAGAATCTGCATTAAAAACTGACTTCACAACGCAATGTCCTATGAGCTGCCATGGAACATCTTCATACGACATGTTGAACAAAGAGTAATGAAACATATTTTTAGACATCTTCATTCAACATCTGCTGCTACATGAGTTTTAGCAAAATAATGCCAACCATAAAACCAAGGAAATAACAAATAGAGGTCCCAACCAATAAGCCTGGTGGTGATCCAAATACAATAAAAGAGAATAGAAAACTACGGCATGTCATCAAAGTCCACAAGTGTCAATCCCCCCCATCCACTATGCTTTCTGCTCCAGTCTTGAATTTCCTTGAACATCTTTTGGGTGTCGGGATGCATTGGTCTCTGAATTAGCTCTTGAATGAGAACGTCTCTTCTATGTATGATCCCTTCCAAGTATCGGCAATGCAACTCCCAAGCGTCTTCTCCAGAAACACCATCCATGCTAGGACCCTCACGTCTAGGTTTCTTTACTTCAGCTTGGACCTTCAGTTCCTTTATGGAGGCTATGGCTTCGTTGAGTCGACCCTCAACTACTTGTCTCTTGAATACCCCTGATAGGATCTCAGCGTCTTTTTTCTTGAGCGTCAACTTCAATTGGTCAATCTTAGCTAGATAACCGTCTTCCTTTCTCTTATTCTCGGCCATTGCAGTTTCTCGGTGTTCATCAAACCTGTGAATTTTCAACAAAGCCTTGTCTAATTCCTCTTTCTTAGACTCGAGAACCTTACTGATACCATCCAAAGCTTCTTTCATCATTTTTCTGGACGCGACCATGTCAGCTAGCTCTTTTTCTGCCTTAGCAAGACGCTCTGTCTTCAACTTGGCGTCATGAACAACTTCACCCCGCTTATGTTTCAACTGATAGATCTCTCTTAGTAGCTCTCTGTTTTCTTCTCGCAGCCTTTCCTTTTCATCCCACAACTTGTCAAACTTCTCTATCTTGACCGTGGTAGAAGGCTCAATCAGTAAAGGATACAAAGGTGGTTCCACCGGGAAGGGGAGGAGCTCCTCTTCTGTTCTCTTCTTAATCCACTCTTTATAGGGAGGAAAAGCCCGATTATTACATTTCCCGAACGAAGTTTTACCCTTCCTGGTCACCTGTTTCCAAGCACTCACAATCTTCCCCATCATCTCTTGATCCTCGATACCATTGAAGAATAAGGACTCTCTGATGTCTCTTTCATCAGGTGGACCTTTCAAAGGATAACCAAACTGTCTGATAACAAGGGAAGAATTATAGTTAATTCCACCTTTTCTTCCTATCAAGGGTACATTAGGGAATTACCCGCACTTGTAAATAATCTCGATTCCTAGCAAGTCATGATTGAACTAAACAATGTTGTCAGCAGTCAAGCCCATTACCCTCTTTGACCACTTCAGAGAATCTTTCGTATCAATAAAGGCGCCAGTTTCAGGGAGATGGCTCAGAAACTAAGTAGATAAGAGCGGTGCACAACAACTCACAGTTTTTCCCCGCCTATTTTCATTCTTGTAGTGAACTGAGTGATACACATCACCTAGCAAGGTAGGTATAGGATTCCTTGAAATAAATATTCTGACGGCATGCATATCCACCAGATCAGGAACATTGGGAAATAGGATAATCCCATAGATGCACATAGCCAGAATAGCTTGGAAAGCAGTCCAATTCTTCTCTTTAACATGTATGTAAGCTTGATCAAACAAGAACTTCAATAAGAAACCCTTAGACCCTTGTTTTTCCTCAATATTACTGCTCGGGACAGATTCACGGATATGAAGAGCAACAACCATTTCTTTTACCCCGGGGTGTTCTTCAAAAAAGAATACTATGTCATGCCTGATGGGGATTCCCAAAATAAATGAGAACTCCTCCAACGTTGGGGCCAAGATGTAGTCTGGGAAGGTGAGCAACGCAAAGACAGATCATAAAACTGAAGAAGTGTATGAATGGCATCCTTCTCATACTTGGAAATATTATAAACAAATTTCAGAAGTCTTCCATACTCTCCACTGAACTCTATACGAACTCCGAAACCAGCCATATTAATCAACTTGTGAATCAATGTCAGAGTCGGATCTGGGAACGAATAGGCAACAGTCTTCTTTCTCTGGACATCCATGCTAAGGTAACCTCAGAAAACCGGAATCAAGAGTAAGATGCAAGGCTTGAAAAATGTCAAACATGTTAGAATGCAAGAAAATGATATGCTCATGCAAACATGGGGTCAAGGCAACACTGCTGGATGTGCTGTGTTGTTAACTGAATGAGAACCACAACCCAGAAAACCAGAATTCTGAACTACTGAGATAACCAGGAACCCAAATAATCAGACATTGACGAGAAATCCAGAAGAACAGGGTAGGTTGAAGGTTTCGGTTACCTGCAAACCTGCAAACACCCATCCCCTCTCACGTGTGGGTACTAGGATGTTCAGTATCCCGGGCTCTCAAGTCGAGAAATGATGATACGTTCACCATTTCTGGTTTGGCATCATCATCAATCGAGGAGGCCTCAACTGATTCTCCAAAGCGGAAGGTCCTCAGCTTTGGCACTGAGGTCGAGAAATAATAGTACATTCATCCCTCGGGGTATAGTACTATCGTCAATCGAGGAGTGCCTCCACTGATTCTCTTCAAAAGATAGGGGCCATCCTATGCGAGTTCCAAAGCGGGCCCTCGGGTGAGAATGGGTTTGCCACAGGATGTGGTCTGCCACTGTCACCACTAAAGAGGGATGTTTCCACTAAGGTCCTCGATGATCGGTCACCAGAGTCGACAGCTCTCTAGATCAACACCCTAACATGCGCAAGACACACTCGTCAGAATGCGTCCCAAGATAGCCTCGTCTGGTTGTGAATTTCGTGAACACACAAACGTACCAAGCAGGCACGTAGGTCCACTACTTTCCACTCTAGTCCTAGGGTATACTCAAGCCTGGGTATTGGGCTTATCTCTCAGACCCACCCAACTTGCAAAAGAAGAACAGCCAGCACAACACAGCAGTATGACAGTAATAAAGATGAAGAAATGCAATGCGGTAAAAGTTGTAAAAATAAAATACAACAAATAAAGCAAAACAAAAACACCCAAAGAGACCAAAGACAAGCAAACGCTAGGATTGACTTTCTTAGGGATGGACCAACATAGGTTAACCAGATTCCCCAGCAGAGTCGCCAGCTATCGCTCCCAGGATTTCCATCCAGGTACAAACGCGAGAGTGGCGCGGAAAAATAGAGTCGCCAGCTGTGTAAATTTATCCCAAGAGAGGGAAAGGGAACACCGTATAAACCTGAGGAAGAGGGAAAGAAATGGTCATCGCAACCATAACCTGGGTTCGGGAGTCGGTTACGCGAGGGGAATGTGCTAGCACCCCATGCGTCCATCGTACTCGATGGGATCCACGCTTGTTGTCTATTCTAAGGGTGAGTTATCCTATCATCTATGGTTGTACTAAAACGAGGAAGGGGAAGACAAAGACAGACTCGGTAGGACGTCGACGTCCTAGGCCTACGTACCCCCTTTGTGCAATGGGGAATTCAGAGTCAACGTAGTTCGGACCAAGTTCTTTTTGTGTTTTTTATGAGCGACGCTAAGTTCGCGTCCGGCAGTTAGGGTCGATGCCTGTTTGCGACTCAGACGGAAGGTAACATGCCCTTTTTGAAAATAGCCTTTAGGTTGACGATCCCGAAGGACAAAAAAGTTTGAAGTTTGTTTGTATTTTTTAGGACAGAAGTGGCTTAAGTTAGTTCATAAATTGCATTGTACCAAAGTCTAGGGCACAGGGGCGAATACTTAACGCATCGTCCCAAGACAGGATGCCCGCTAAGCACTCTAGAAAGATGAGAGGAAGCCCCTCATTTATCATTCCCCACGCTTAAGGCTCGTGCGCAATACACTTTATACTTATTACGTGTTTTCAAGAATTTTGAGATGAGAAGAGAGAACACACACAGGAGACTCTAAGGGGGACTAAGAGTCCTAAAGTTATCATGCATGGGTGACCTACGGTTAGTGAGGTTTGACGACAACCTAAACCTAAAGGAAAAAAGATGAGAGAAGGGAAGAGCAAGGGTGAGTATGTATGACTATCCATACCCTTAAAGAACTTACCTTAGTCCCTGCATAAAAGGTTAGTGTGAAACAGACATAGGTGATATCAAAGCAAAAGAAAACCAAACAATGGCATATAATAGTGATAACAATCCAAACATGAATTAAGAAGTCAAATAAACAACCCCAAGGCAATGGCACAAGTGCCTTTTCAAACAGATAATCAGACAAGATCAAGGATGCGCATACAAGAAAGTCTCACACAAAGGGCCATTAAACAAATAGAAAAACAATTTCTAAAATCACCAAATTAAATATTAATATTTCCCAACCAGAGAAAACCAAAAACCAAAAACTCCTGCAAAAAATCAAGATGTTAGTCACTTAAACAATTAGGCAAAACTCAGGTGAGAAGTAGGGTTCAATGTGTCAAAGGGAAGGACCAAAATGCAATATGCAATAGTTTTATAAATGGAAGAAAAATATTTTAATTCCCTTAAGAATGTTATCTAACAAATTCAAAAAGAACGGATTGAAAATATTTTATGGATGCAGAGAAATAAAATAAACAATTTTAAGTATGCATGATATGAGTAATGCAAAAAGAAAATAAACAAACATTTAATTTAGATGATAAAAAATGAAATAAAAATAAAAAATAAAATTTGTGAAAATTTTATAAAATTATAAAAAGTGTGCATGAATTTTATGGTAATTTTTAAATGCATATAATTATTTTTAAATGATGAAAATGAAATGAAATGAATTAAATAAAATAAATAGAAAAAAAATGCAAGGGGAGTGCAATAAGGAATTTGTTCACGTGGGAGTTAGGAAATGGGCTGAGGGGTGGGGTGCAATTAGTAAGGTCCAGTCCAATAAGCATCAGCGAAATAAAAAAATAAAAAGAAGAACACCATAGGACCAGTCAATCAGTTGACCTTATACCTACCATTGGATGCATCCTGCGCGCCCTGTGGAGTCAACCAAATCAACTACTATGCATGATGAACGGCCAAGATTAAATGCACATCGTAATAATGAAACACATGCACACACATGATTAGCCAGCACACCGTACGTCCCCATGTGCCTGGCACATGGCCTTTTTAATTTGCTGGCACATCATCATTCACACGATCCATCTGACGGACATGGTTGAGTCAAAGTAATTAAAGTGATTGGCAATTATATGATGGCACATGATACTTACTGTGGGGTAATGGACACCATATTAAATAAAATAAAAACAAAATAAAAAAATGTGGCGTGATGGGGACCGTCGGATTGCCAGAATGGATGGCCCAGATTGCGTCTTCAAACTCCAGCCACCTTCCTTCGCCGGAACCCTCACAGCCGCCGGAGCTAGGGTTCCGGCCATCGTCCACGGCCACTTGTAACCTAAAAGAACCCAGAAAATGCAAAGGCCTATACCATTCTGACAAGAATTTCGTCAGGATTTCAAATCTCTCATCAAAAATCACAAACCATTAGCACACAATAAAAAACGCAAGGAATAATATTAGGGCACAAAACTTTAAACGCACCATACAAGCAAACCACACGTCCAAACTCAACAAAAACTATATCAGAATGATCAGCAGACATCACACGTCAATATACATACTTAAAAGGAGAGTTTCGTGATCATGAAAAAAGTGACTAACCTGAGATGGTGCACTCCTAATCCTTGCTTTTGGCTGCGAATGGGGGAAGGTTTGCACTCTATTGATCACCAGGAAGAAGTTTGTGGAAGAAGTTCTTGAAAAAAACCTTGTGGATTGTGAGATTTGTTGAAGAAAAGCTTTGGGGTTGCACACTTCAATTCTCCTCCAAATGCACGTGAATGAATCCTAACCAGTGCATGAATGAGTTTAAATAGACTAGGGTTTTTCACTGATAATGATTTGGGCTTGGGCAATTCTTTGTTTAATGAGTTTTGGACAAATTTGGAATTTTACATTATGTTAAGATACGTCTCCTTCCATGCATAGATATTCAAACACCTCATGATGGATCACTTATGTTCTCGTTGCTAATCACACCCACATTTGATTGGGCCTTGAAACAATTTGATTCATGAGTTTTCAATGCCTTGGTAATTTTGGAATAATGGAGAATAAGTGAATAATAACCCATGAAACCACTTGATTAAAAGGCCAAAAATGCTCCTTAGGGATTGTTCTTGGATGTTGGAACATGTCTTGAAACAATGGAATTAATCATAGGTCCATATACCCCAAAATCCAAAAGTTGTGAAAATGAAACCCTAAAAACCACTTTGCCTTCTTTTGACCATAAATTGAGTTTCAAAAATGATATGGAGACCCACTAGTACTTGTTGGAAAGAGGAGAAAAATATATTCAACTTTCATGTTGCATAAAAATTAATTTGAAGCTTTATTGATGATGAAAAGTCAAGTTGAATGTAGTGCAGGAACTTGCCCAAAAAGGAAACTTTCAAATTATAGGCCCTTTCCAAATTTAGTAACTTTTGCACCAACTCCTGATTCTTGATAAATGGCATAAAAATTGACTCTTGATGACCATATGAGGATGTGAGACCTTGAAAACCTTGGGGAAAACCTCAAAATCCCACAGTTGACTTCTCATCTCACTGTTGACTTTTACCCAATTCACCTGATTCCCAATCCATTGGCCAATTAAATTTCTCCTGAACCAAACTGATGGACAACCTCCCATCCCTAGATAGTTAGGGACCCAAGGAACACCATAGAACCAGGTCTTACCCAAAAAATCAGAAATAAACTGACTTTATAGCAAACCTAGTTTTGGTACCCTCAGTCTAGGAGGAAATATCACAGTCTCCAAATCCAAATTCCTTTGAATATGATGTGTATCCTCTCCAACAAAGATAAGATATGTCATTTGGTGATGATAAAAACCCAAGGATCTTGCCCATTGGAGCAATAAACCCAAGAATTTCAAAACCCTAATTTATGCACTGGTTAGGAGAGAGAGATCCACTTTAGCTCTCTTGCCACTTGTGAACTCTTGATGATGTGATAGACCAGATAGGACCTTCTTGAACTGCCTCAAGCACCTTGACCCCATGCTAATGATATGCATACATGATAATGCAAAAAAAAATGAAATGAAACATAAGCCAGTTAGTACTAAAGTAAGGAGGGCAAATTTTGGGGTGCAACACTATCGAACTGTCTGATTGTTGCATCCTGTTCCACAAAGGCTTGCCCCAAGACTTTCTGTAGAGCCTCCCTGTGGGCTTCTGAACTGAGTAACAGTGATAATACCGAGATCTTTGAAGGAGTCTGTAACAACTGATCAACAATGTTATATTCACTTCTTTGGATGAGCTTCAGCATCTCATCATTATTTTTTGAAAGGTCGGGATTACTAGATTGACCGACTGGTGGATCGGGAGCTTCTGTCTGAAGTTCATTTTCCTTGTTAGGTTCTCCAACTCCTCGGTTGAAGATTCGACCGCTCAGTGTTACACGACTGATGTCTGCAATATTCACGACGGAGGGTAATGGAATTTCCTTTCCATTTTCAACTGTCGTTGCACCGTATTTGTAAGGGATAAGCCTTAGTTGATTTATACGGTAGTGGTCCCGGTAGATAAATGACTATGGGAACCTTATGATTTTTCTGACCATCATAAGTAATTTCGATCCGTTCCCGGTTGGGAATTCTAGATTCGTCAAGTAGAGGGATGATGGAGAAAACATCCCTGGTCTGGTGACGACCATAGATTGTGACAACATCCTCGACTTAATTGGAAAGGTAGTTCGGCGTCCAGTTGATGGGTCCAGAACCCGGATATGGGAGAATCTCTCCACGATCCACCTGACCCTGAAGAGCTGCTCTCATAAGGTAACACCCTTGGTTACTTTTCGAACAGACACTACAACGGTCATAGTTGTGTGGTGGCACCTGGCCACGCCCACTTTGAATACAATGTAACCTCACTAGGTTAGCTTCCACAGATCGAATATCCTGACTTTGACGCCGAGTGGGATTCCTGTTATTGATACTAATCTGCTGAGTATCTTCATCCATATAGATTGGCATCCACTAGTGATTTAACAAGTGCTGAAGTGCCTCCTGGACAAGGGTACAACCTCGATCATTTTTGCAACCTGCTTTACAGCTTTGATAGTCGTGTGATATTAAGATCTGAACCATGTTAATCTGATAAGGGTTCCTATCATGGTAGTCTTGGATCCATCCAAGATCCATCTGACGCTGGAGGGCCTCTTGTATGAAAGAGCATCCCTGTTTGTTTACCGAGCAAGTCAGACAGGAACTGTAATCGTGCTGTGGCAGATTATGATACTGGCTTTTCCTTAAGTGCATTGCCACCAAGTTGACATTCATTGCACAGATGTCGTGGTTCTGAATGACGTTGGAATTCGTGTAGACCATGTTAACTCCATGAACTCAGTGCTCTTGGATCCATCCGAGATCCATCTATTCCTGTAAAGCTGATTGCACTACCGAACATCCTTTATTATTTTTAGAGTAGACATCACATTGATGATAATTATGAGGTGGCACATGGCCATATCCACTCTGTCTACAATGCATCTAGACCAAATTGGTCCTCAATAAGAGTACATCGTGAATTTGATAGACATTGTTAGACTCTCTCTCAATCAGGTTGACTGCAGCTTTCTCGTGTTGAGGCAGCGGGTTCGTGAGAACATTGGGATTCGTATCTTTGAAAGATAAGAGCCCACTCCTAACAAGCTTTTGCACATCAAATTTGAAATTGAGACAGTTCTCTATGTTATGCCCTGATCCTCCTTGATGATAAGGGCATGTCTGATACACCTTAAACCAAAAAGACAGATTTTCTGGTACTGTAAGAGGAGACTTAGTCTGAATGTGCCCCTTAGCCAGTAGTAACGAAAATAGTTCTGAGTACAACATGGGTATAGGATCAAACCCTGGTGGCCGCGTTGTATGGTTGTTATTGTATGGAGGACGAGCCTGCTGAAGAGGCTGTTGTGTCCTTTACTGATTAGGTTGGCTCTGCGCAACCTGAGGTTGATACGTAGGAACAGGCGCAGGGCTGATAGCAGGAGTTACAGCTGCTACCGGTTGATAACGTCGCCTTTGCTTTTCGAGAGAGATATTCCCAATATCCTGCTCTTTTTTCTTAGGGAGAGCACTACCGTATCGTTTTGTACTGCTTGATGGTCCAGCGTCTTTTGACAAACGTCCTTCTCGAACGGCTTCCTCAAGACGAACTCCCATGCCCACCATCTCGGTGAAATCACTGGGCGCACTAGCAACTATTCCGTCGTAGTAAAATGAGATTAAGGTCTTTAAGAAGATCTTTGTCATCTCTTTTTCCTCAAGAGGTGGATAAATCTGAGCGTCAATTTCACGCCATCTCTGGGCGTACTCCTTAAAGGTTTCCTTGTCCTTTTGTGACATTGATCTGAGCTGATATCTGTCCGGTGCCATGTCCAAAAGTGCAAAAATCTGCCTTGCCTTGGCAGATTTCAGCAAGGCATCTTGTCAATGTCATATCTCATAGCTCAAATTGAATTTGGTAATGTTCTTGGCCATTTTGGAAAGCTCTTACATGATACAACAACTGTTTGAACATGTTTGGTTTTGATCTCTTTTGAATCCAAGTGAAAAATGTCCCTACATTTGGAAAAAAGTAAGGCAAAATCTGACTTAGTGAAATTTTCACTAAGTGTTGGAACAAAGTGACTTTTCTTGATTTTGATCACTCCATAACTCAAAATCCATGAGGAATTTGGACATAAGTTAGTATGAAGCTTTTGTAGAGGGCAATGTGATCTACAAATCAAGCTTTGAATGGGGAACAATGGCCTTGTGGTTTAGGAGTTATGGTCCTCCAAAGTTGGCACATTAGTGTCACTTTTTCCATAACTTAGAAATTTTTCTAAGTTTTTATGGTTACCCCTTTTACAAGTTATCCCACTTTCTTTGATTTTTCTTGATGAATGATGATTCAAATCATACATTAACATCATTTTAGGGTTAAAAATCCATTTTGGTGAAAAATCTCAAAAAGTCAAAGTTGACTTTTGTGTACAGTTGACTTTTTATCAGATGAATTCCAAACTGTGCAATTCTTCAGGAAATCATGTCCTTGACCTAAATCAAACTTGATGGACATGTTCCATGGGTGTCATAGGGTATATTGAATCATGTCTTAGGGTGTGAGAGCATGTCCTGGGCAAAAGTCAAAGTTACAGTTGACTTTTCTCGCGAAACCCTAATTGTGGTGCAGATGAAATTGAGACTTGTTGCTCAAGCTTCTTGGATTAATCCATTGTTCCAAATGGATCAATATAGTATATTAAAGACCCTCAAATCATGTCTTGAGGTCTTGGTTCATGATTTGTCCCAAAAGTCAACTTAGGGGTGAATTAGCTCAAGAAACCCTAATTCTTGATTTTTAGGGAATGCATCCCCAGAGGCAAAATTGACTTGATGATTGGGTCCATGAGGCTCCATGGAGTATATTAGGTTATGTTTTGGATCTTTGGCTTATGCCCAGATGCAATTTTCCATCTGGAGGCCCTAGTCGACCAAAACCCTAATTTGGTGACACTGTCGATCTTGAGACTTGATCCACCTAGAAGGGAGCAGCGTTGTGCTTAATCCTTGAAGTGGGAGTCCTTCTTAATCCTTTATGGATATTTGAGAGGTTAGACAAGTTGAAGGTCATGTCATTTCTTGATTGATCCTTTGTCTAAGAACTCTGAGAGGGCTAGAAACCCTAATTTTGATTGTAGTAAATGCTCAACAACCCTTGAGGCATTTGATGAGGCATGATGGTTCACCCATATTGTGATGATGATTTGCACAATGATGGGAAATCTTAGTCGTCAAAATTTGGGGTATGACACCAGGCCTTCGCTGAGGCGTTTGAAATAGCGAACATTCGCTGGAAGTTCGCATTGCGAACTTAGTTTCCTTTTCTTACTGCCTTAAGTCTGGGAGTGTTCCTTGGAGCTTCGTCAGATGTTCGTCCAATGAACATTCGCTGGAAAGTTCGCAAAGCGAACTTACTGAAGTCTCTTCATTTCTTTGGTAACTTGGATCACTTTCTTTGTGTCTTACTTCTTTCATGACTTAATGCCTTTTTCTGCACAATAACACACAAATTACAAGTACCAAAGATATTTTCACAATATTTGAAGAATGACAACAATCAAGGATAAAATGCAACAATTCAACATAAAAGAGTTTAAAATTACAAGTATAAATGAGAAATATGAGGCATGTTTGACATCTAACAATAATATTATTAGTATTAATGTTAGTGTTAATGATCTGATTCGGGATAAATGTAGCGCTGTGTTAAGCAATTATAGCACAATCTATTAGGAAGATCATACTCTAGGAGGCCGATCAATAATCATTTATGTATCATACATGTTAGACATATGATAGAAATCATACTCCTAAAACATGTAACACAAGTAAAAACCAAGGAGGGATCAAGCACTAAGGCAAGGAGATTGGTCCATTACATCAATCAACCCTTCTTGACGACTGAGGAAAAACTTATACATCAAACATCAATCCAAAGTACTTTCAATGATCACGGATCAATTGAATAATAGATTCAAAATGATAAAAGATTATCAAGCATCAATCCAAACATCATGAACAAGATGGATAACAAATCATCCAAATGATCAAGAGAGAAGAAAAAGGAAAAAGAAAGAGAAGGAAAAATGAAGAGAGGAATCAAATTGAGGCACTAAACCTATCATCAATTTCAATCACCTTTCTTGGTGGATTAAGGCACTAAACCTATCATCAATTCAAATCACCAAAAATGAATCAAATGATTCATTTAATGATAGATTTGAATTGATGATGATTCATCCAACCTCATCAACACGCAAAGTCTATTAAAATTGAGGACAATTTTGTACAAAAAATCATGATCCAAGACAACAACCAACAATCAATATAGAAAATTAGACAATATAGAAATCAAGCACTAAATATTTTTCAAATGATTTTAAGGTAATTGGACAAGATATAATGGTTAAAAAGTAAAAAAAAATGCAATAACAATCAAGAAACAATTATGAAAAAGTTTTAAAACATAAATAGTAAAGAAAATGTTTAAACAAAAAAAAAATGAGAAAAAGACAATTCAAAAGAATAGAGAGAGAGGCGTGTGTTTCGATCAGGAGATGAGTATGAGTAAAATACAAAAAAAAAAAATGGGCCTAGGAGCCCAAGAATAGCATAAGATCAATATTATAAGCCTGTGATTTGAACCGAGCTCTTCTTCTTCAACTCAAGAAATCTCGCCGACAGTAACAAATTCTCCGCCGCGCCAGAGCTCCATGCTGGAAGCGGTGGAGCTCGAAAGTTAAGCGGAAAGGATCGAAAGTTAACGCTCTACTCAAATATATATATATATATATATATATATATATATATATATATATATATATTCAATTTCAACCGAAATCCAACCACGAGCTTAAATAAAAACCACGAGATTTACGTCGAAAAGCTCCGATTCAGGTTCTAATCCGTTCAATTTCTCTTCCTCTTTTCTTCAATTTTTCTTAATTGTTGTTGTTGATTCGAATTTTGAAAATTTGTTGTTGATTTTGAAGTTACGTGATGAATTGAAAGAAGGTTTGAAGGAAGATTTGAATGAAATGTTGATAAGAAACTGAAGATGAGTTGGAGAATAAGCTCATGAGGTGAAGAATGAATTTTATTTTGAATTTCTGTAGGGTGATTGTGGCTTTCAAAGCTTGGAAGAATTGAAGGAGGAAGCTTCCTATTTATAGAGTGAGGTGAGTTCAATGAGTGAAAATTTGTTGAAAAATTTTGTTTCCATTTTGAAGGTTTTTGGCCGCGTGATGACACTAAATTATACTGTATTTTCGACTCTGATTTCACATGCATATTAGTTTTTTTTCTATTTTTTTGCTTTGTTATTGTTATGTTTCCCTTTGTTTTCAGGTTTTCGATAAATCGAGGTCCCAGACGAAAAAGGATGCAAAAGGAGCAAGAATTCAAGTTTGGCAGCAATTTACTCTTGTCGTTTCTCTTGTCGCGGGCGCCCCAGGATAGGCGACGACGTGTCCCATGATCTCCACGACTCAACTGCCACGTTCCCACGATCAAGCACTCACCTTTGCCATTTTACTCATGTCGCGGGCGCGGTAGGCCTGTCGCGGGCGCGACAAGGCAAAATGAGTTCCCGCCCATTTTTTCAAGCCAAGGTCACTTTTGTCTTTGCACCATGCCAACTTTACCTATAAATACTCTCAGGACTCGAATTTTAGGATCATACAATCTTACTTTACTTCACCTTAGTCATAAATTTCACTCTTGTAAAGCGGTAATCTTCTCACATCGAGGAGTTATTGCACTGTGTGTGATCGAGTTTGTAATCAAGTCTTGGAGTGTCTGTAATCAAGTTGGAGCACTTTGGTAGAAGTAATCCTGCCAGCATTTTCTTTTGCGTACATTGTACCAGATTTAAAGACTCCGCTTTGGAGCAAGTTTTATTTTAATCGCATTTAGTTTCATTTATTGCTTGCACTTGCTTTATTTTGTTTATTTATTGTATTGCCTTACTTTTCAAAACTTTACTTTTCAAAAGACTTAATTCCATACATGATAAGAATTAATATGACTGTTATAACTACCATGGCTGGCTAAGTTTTAGATAGGTAAGAGTGTAAAGACCATAACCACCGTAATACGTCTATATGTTAATAGAAATACTTAAGGGCTATTTTAATCTTTAACACAGGTTTTTTGTACTTAAAAGCAATGTTGGGTAAGATCGAAAGCCGTCCAACCATTTGTGAACTTGTTTAGTTCTCGACTAATCAAATACAGCGAAAGCGCTTTTCTCAGTTGAGTAGGGATTTTTAACACTTTAGAAAAGAGATTTTAAAACTATTTTCGGACGCGTTAGTGGGATTAGAATCTGGTTCATTTTGAACCTCTTTAGTTTAGAGATTTCAGGTCAAAATACTTTTCTGTTTAGTTTAGAATTTGCATTTCTTAAAAGTAAGTTTTCCGTGACTCTAACGCAATGCGCGCCTTTTTATAAGTGACAATAAAGGGGTTAGTTTAGAGGGTAAACTTGGTTCTGACTACGCGAAAGCGACAGTTCCTATTAAATTGAATTCTTTTCTTAAAATAGAAGATATCGCCCGTAAGTAGTTCTGTTGATGAATATAGAAGTATTATCGGTTATGAGAATTACATTCAAGCCTATTGTTTTGTCTGAATTTTATTACCCCGTCATTTACTTTTATTTATTTTCCTCTGCATTAGTAAACCCTGAATTGAACTGCCTTAGATAAGCACTGTAACAAATGGGAATCGTTAGATCGACATTTGGTCTCTGTGGATACGATAACTTTTTATATTACTCTGACGCGATTCGTGCACTTGCGAATATAACGCATCAAGTTTTTGGCGCCGTTGCCGGGGACCAATTTCGCCGAATTTCGAATTTCGTTTGTTATCACCGTTTAGACTAGGGCCGCACGAACTGGTCGATGCGAAGATCTCGCAGCTCTAGTAGTGTAATAGATCCTTTAGTGGAACCAGAACGTTACGCTCGCGCACGACTTTGGCTTCGTCGAATTAAGCAAGCTATGGCCGAAGATCGTAACCAAAGACCCCTTAAGGAATTCGCTCAGCCTGCTGACGAAGAACTGAGCTCTAGTATAGTTAACCCTACCATACCTGCCAATAATTTTGAACTAAAACCGTCCCTAATACAACTAGTTGAACAAAACCAATTCGCAGGACTACCATCTGAAAACCCAAACCAACATCTAAAAGTCTTTATCCAGTTGTCAAACACCTTTAAGACCAATGGTGCTAGTCCTGAGGCGATTCGTTTAAGACTATTTCCCTTTTCCCTTAGAGACAAAGCCCTAACTTGGTTAGATTCCCTTCCAGCCAATTCTATAACAACATGGGAAGACCTTAGGAGAACATTCCTTGCTAGATACTTTCCCCCAAGCAAAACAGTCGTTCTCCGAAACCAAATAACAAGATTTACCCAAAACCAAGGAGAATCGCTATTTGAAGCTTGGGAGAGGTATAAAGACCTTCTAAGGGCTTGTCCACACCACGGTTTGGAGCAATGGTTGATTATACATACCTTTTACCACGGACTTCATTATAACACAAAGATGTCTATCGACGCTGCTGCTGGCGGTGCCCTGATGAACAAACCCTATCCTGACGCTTGTGGTCTCATTGAAGACATGGCTCAAAACCATCATCAATGGGGAAACGAAAGAGCAACAGTGGAAAAGAAAGAAGCCCAAGGAGGTAAACATGAGGTAAGCTCTATAGACATGATGCAAGCCAAAATGGATGCTATGGCCCTCAAGATCGATCAAATGTACGCACAACCAACCGTTGCAGCAGCAGTAGTGTCGGATTGCGAACTTTGTGGTACTAAAGGTCATCAATCAGCTGACTGCCATCTGTTAAACGAGACTAACCCAGACCCAGTCAACTATGCCCAAGGAAACCCGTTCTCAAATACTTACAACCCTGGATGGAGGAATCACCCTAATTTTTCCTACAAAAACAATAACCCTATCCAAAACCAAGCACCTCCGAGATCAACCAACAATCAAGCACCTAGACAAAACCAACCTATGCAAGCAGTGCCACCTAAGCCAAATATTGAGAAAGTGCTAAATGATTTTATGACAGCACAAGCCCAGCAAAACAAAGAGTTCCTAAATCAGAATATTCATGTGAATGAGCTGCTTACCCAACTAGGAACTAAAATGGATCAAATGGCCACCCACAGCAAGATGCTTGAAACCCAGATCTCTCAGGTAGCCTTAAAGTAAGCACCCCAAACTACTCCTGGAGGACAATTTCCTGGACAACCTCAACAGAACCCTCGAGGGCAAGCTAACGCTGTTACCTTGCGAAGTGGAACCACTTATGAAGGGCCTAAAAACCAGACATTGAGTGACTCCGAAATTTCCAAAAAGGATGCTACCCCCGAAGGTGAGAAACCCGTAGAAATTGAGAAACCAAAAGACAAAGATAAAGGAGAAGTTACGGACGAAGCTTCAACACCCCCTTAGCCATACAAACCACCAATTCCCTATCCACAAAGACTTAAACAAACTAAGATCAATGACCAATTCCAGAAGTTTGTTAAAGTTATAGAAAAACTCCATGTAGAGATTCCTTTTACAGAAGCCATCACCCAAATACCATCTTATACTAAATTCCTGAAGGACATCCTCACCAATAAACGTAGACTTGACGATCTAAAACCAGTGGAGTGTAATTCCATTTCCGAGAACAAACTTGCCAAAAAAGACAAAGATCCGAGGAATTTCTCCATACCTTGTATTTTGGGGAATCATGTCATAGATAAAGCCTTTCTGGACTTAGGAGCCAGTGTAAGCCTAATGCCCCTTGCAGTTTGTGAACGATTGAAACTAGGAGATTTGCAACCTACTAAGATGTCTCTCCAATTAGCTGACAGATCTATAAAATACCCTGTAGGCGTATTAGAAGACATCCCAGTTAGAATAGGCAAGTTGTTCATTCCCACCGACTTCGTCGTAATGGACATCAAAGAAGATAAAGATATCCCAATCCTCCTAGGTAGACCCTTCCTATTAACTGCAGGAGCCATAATAGATGTCAAGAAAGGAAAATTGACCTTTGAGGTAGGTAACGAAAAAATAGAGTTTGTCCTAGCAAAGTTTCTCGCGGCACCAGTAATAGGAGATGCATGTTATGCAGTTGATGTCATTGATGAATGTGTCCGTGAACTTAACCAGGAAGAGCCAATAAAAAGAATAAAACTACCTTCAACGCCCATTGAGAAAGATGATGACTGTATGGAACCCTACATAGATGATAGCCTTTTTGAATGTCTATCCTTAACTCCAGATCCTATACAAAACCCCAGCAAACCAACCTTAGAATTGAAAGAATTACCCAAGAATCTAAGATATGAGTATTTAGACAAAGAAATAGACAGACCAGTTATAGTCAGTGCCGTTCTGAACCAAAATGAAACAAACCAACTCTTAGATGTCTTGCGAAGATATCCCTCAGCACTAGGGTACAACATCTCAGATCTTAAAGGAATAAGTCCATCCGTGTGCATGCACCGGATTTCACTTGAGGAAGATGCTAAACCTTCGAGAGAACACCAAAGAAGGATTAACCCTACAATGAGTGAGGTAGTTAAGAAGGAAGTTCTTAAGTTGTTGGAAGCAGGGATAATATATCAGATATCGGACAGTAAATGGGTAAGTCCTATGCATGTAGTACCTAAAAAGGGAGGCATCACCGTGGTTCAAAACGAAAAAGGTAAGCACGTTACAAAACGGATAGAAGGAGGTTGGCGTATGTGCATAGATTAAAGAAAATTAAACAAAGCCACTAGGAAAGACCATTTCCCATTACCTTTTATAGATCAGATGTTGGAACGTCTAGCTAGACATTCCTACTTCTGTTACCTCGACGGATATTCAGGTTTTTTCCAAATTCCTATACACCCTGATGACCAAGAGAAAACAACTTTCACGTGCCCATATGGAACTTTTGCCTATAGACGTATGCCTTTCGGACTCTGTAATGCCCCAGCAACTTTTCAGCGTTGCATGATGTCAATCTTCGCTGATTATCTTGATGGAATTATGGAAGTATTCATGGACGATTTCTCAGTCTGCGGATTTGATTTCAATAACTGTCTAGTCAACCTTGAAAAGATCTTGAAGAGATGTGTCGAAGTAAACCTGGTATTAAATTGGGAGAAATGTCACTTCATGGTCACTGAAGGTATAGTTCTAGGACATATCGTTTCTGAAAAAGGCATTGAAGTTGATAAAGCTAAGATCGAGGTGATAGAGAATCTTAAACCACCCAAAATAATTAGAGAAGTTCGAAGTTTTCTTGGACATGCTGGATTTTACCGGTGTTTCATTAAAAATTTCTCTAAGATCACTAAACCTTTGACAGGTCTTCTGATGAAAGATGCCGAGTTCATTTTTGATGAAAAATGCAACGAAGCATTCAACCTTTTAAAACAAGCTTTAATCTCAGCACCCATTATGCAACCACCAGATTGGACAAAACCTTTTGAAATCATGTGTGATGCTAGTGATTACGCTGTAAGAGCAGTGCTAGGGCAAAGATCTGATAAGAAGTTACATGTGATTTACTACGCCAGTAGAACTCTAGATGCCGCTCAGCTAAACTATGCAACCACAGAAAAAGAACTCCTAGCCGTATTTTTCGCCATAGACAAATTTAGATCCTATTTGGTGGGAGCCAAAATAATTGTTTACACTGATCATGCCACCATCCGATACCTTTTAAATAAAAAGGATGCTAAACCTAGGTTACTCCGGTGGATACTTTTATTGCAAGAATTTGACCTTGATATCAGAGATAAGAAAGGTACCGAGAATGTAGTTGCCGATCACCTTTCCAGGCTTGAGTTCTTGAAACCTGATGTAGTGCCCATAAATGATGACTTTGCTTATGACAGGTTAATCGCTAAGCTAGATGCCATTGGAGATGTAAGTTTAGAAACCCTAGAAGATTCTGAAAAATCCTTAGCGGTAAATAATGTACCTTGGTATGCAGATTTTGTTAACTATCTTGCTGCAGATATAATACCTCCTGACCTCAGCTATCACCAGAAAAAGAAGTTCTTCAATGACGTTAAACATTTCTATTGGGATGAACCACTCCTTTTTAAGAGAGGCACTGACGGAATCTTTCACCGGTGTGTTCCAGAGGAAGAAGTCCACCATATCATAGAACATTGTCACTCAGCACCCTACAGAGGACACGCAAGCACATCTAAGACTCACGCTAAGATCTTACAAGCTGGTCTTTATTGGACAACTATATGGCGTGATGTTCATACATATATAACCAAGTGTGACCCGTGTCAACGCTCCGGAAACATCTCGAGGAGAAATGAAATGCCATTAAGAAACATTCAAGAAGTAGAACTTTTTGATGTTTGGGGAATCGACTTTATGGGACCTTTTCCATCATCCTTAGGAACCAAATATATTTTAGTCGCTGTCGATTACATGTCCAAATGGATTGAAGCTATAGCTGCACCCACAAACGACACCCGAGTAGTGATTAAGATGTTCAAGCAGAATATATTCCCTAGATTCGGAGTTCCCAGACTAGTCATAAGTGATGGAGGATCACATTTTATATCTAGGATTTTTGACAAACTGTTGAGGAAGTATGGAGTTAAACATAGAGTAGCCACACCTTACCACCCGTAAAGCAGTGGGCAAGCAAAAGTATCCAATAGAGAGATCAAGCATATCTTAGAAAAAACTGTCTCGATATCCAGAAAGGATTGGTCACAGAAGCTTTCAGAAGCACTGTGGGCCTACAGGACAGCCTATAAGACTCCCATTGGAACAACCCCTTACCAAGTAGTTTACGGAAAATCATGTCACTTACCCTTTGAATTAGAACACAAAGCATATTGGGCCATCAGAATCTTAAATTTCAATTACTTAGCAGCTGGTGAGAAACGCATCTTAGACATACATAAGTTAGAAGAGCTCCGACAATCAGCCTATGAAAATGCCATCATATATAAAGAGAGAACCAAAGCATGGCATGACAAGAAGATCGTCAAGAAAGACTTCAACATAGGTGACCCTGTTCTTCTATACAATTCAAGACTGCGACTTTTTCCAGGTAAGCTTCGATCTAGATGGACGGGCCCGTTCGAAGTTTCCAAAGTCCTAAAATCCGGGGCAGTGGAAATTAAGAACAAATCTTGCAGTCCGTTCGTTGTAAATGGACAAAGGCTTAAGCATTATGAAGGAGGTGACATTCCAGCATACTACTCCAGGTTCACGTTAACAGACCCACCTATCCTCGCACCAGATACATGACTTGAACTCGTCGAGCTAACGACGTTAAGCAAGCGCTGCATGGGAGGCAACCCATGGTTCTTTTACTTTTCGTATTTATTTTCTTTCCATTTATTTTGATTTACGTTTGTTTGCTTGTTTGTACATATATGTCTAACTTGTTTGGTGTGTTTGATTTCAAGGCCTGTTTTTCCTAACCTTTTCTTTCAGGATGCCACCAGTCGACGACATGCACGTGACCTTTAGAGACGACGCCCAGAGAGAGCGTTATGCGATGCTTTCACTCAGACCTATGGCACCCACTAGCTGCTCAGACAGAATTGCAGGCTAGGATGGACCAGAGAGACCATCACCGTAGCAGATCCCGTCGTTCCGAGCGTTCAGCACAGGGCGGCGAGGGCACCAGCGGTCCTCACTAGTTTTGCCAGGTTCCTTTCTCCTTAGCTTACTTCGAAACATTGGGGACAATGTTCGATTTAAGTGTGGGAGGAGATTTTATCGTTTTTATTTCCGTCGTTTTAGTAGTTTATTTTTATTTCCCTTCAGTTATTTACTTTTGTTTCTGTTTTAGAAAATTCATGTGTTTGAAGAGTCATTAGTATAATTATATTTTTTTTGGTTCACCTTCATTTTTTCCCACATATTTTAGCACCAGAAAACAAAAATAATTTTTCTAGAAAAAAGTGTTGTTCTGAAAAATTTCTGGACTTTAAGATAGGTTCGGGTTAGGATGCGGTGACTTGGGAAAACCTTCGAAACATCAGTATCGTCCTTACACCATGAACTTCGTAAATATAAGAATCACACTTGAAACCCTATGTACCATGGCCCTAATTTCATTTCAAAATCATCCTTAGTAGTTTATTCCAGCAATCAGCTCCGGCCTAAACATGTTCTAAGTAGGAGACCGACGAATATAAGTGACTGATTTGAGTGCATAAAAAAAATGAAAAAAAAGAAAAAAAAGAAAAAAAAAAGAAAAAAATGTAATAAGATGTTTAGCTTGCTCATTTCAGTTGGTTCAGAGGTATCTGGCGCTGAACTCGGTAGGGCGGATTACGATCCGATCCCCCACAACTGCACTTGAGAGGAATAAAAGGATTTTACACAGTTCCTTGTGCCAGAAATCTGGTATGAAAATATCAGAATCACTAACAGGTCACTCTACCATGAAGCATGTGCGGAAAATGGGCTTAATGTGATTGCGCTTGAATGAAAAGGACTCAAAAGAGATGGAAAAGGAAGGCCTAAGTATTGTGGGATATAATGGGTTGATTGGTATAGGAGCGAAGTTTATGTCCGTATTTGCGGATTAGTGTCATCACGATGCCCTTGGTTCACTCAGTTAGTACCGACCACTGCATCCAGACTCGGACTTAGAAGCCCTTTTCGCCCAAAAATCATCGATCGACACTGATTTTTCTATGAGCTTTAAATGTTTTGCTTGAGGACAAGCAAAGGTCTAAGTGTGGGAGAATTTGATGACACTAAATTATACTGTATTTTCGACTCTGATTTCACATGCATATTAGTTTTTTTTCTATTTTTTTGCTTTGTTACTGTTATGCGTCCCTTTGTTTTCAGGTTTTCGATAAATCGAGGTCCCAGACGAAAAAGGATGCAAAAGGAGCAAGAATTCAAGTTTGGCAGCAATTTACTCTTGTCGTTTCTCTTGTCGCGGGCGCCCCAGGGTAGGCGACGACGTGTCCCATGATCTCCACGACTCAACTGCCACGTTCCCACGATCAAGCACTCAACTTTGCCATTTTCCTCATGTCGCGGGCGCAGTAGGCCTGTCGCGGGCGCGACAAGGCAAAATGAGTTCCCGTCCATTTTTTCAAGCCAAGGTCACTTTTGTCTTTGCACCATGCCAACTTTGCCTATAAATACTCTCAGGACTCGAATTTTAGGATCATCCAATCTTAGTTTACTTCACCCTAGGCATAAATTTCACTATTGTAAAGCGGTAATCTTCTCACATCGAGGAGTTATTGCACTGTGTGTGATCGAGTTTGTAATCAAGTCTTGGAGTGTCTGTAATCAAGTTGGAGCACTTTGGTTGAAGTAATCCTGCCAGCATTTTCTTTTCCGTACATTATACCATATTTAAAGACTCCGCTTTGGAGCAGGTTTTATTTTAATCGCATTTACTTTCATTTATTTCTTGCACTTGCTTTATTTTGTTTATTTATTGTCTTGCCTTACTTTTCAAAACTTTACTTTTCAAATGACTTAATTCCATACATGATAAGAATTAATATGACTGTTATAACTACCATGGCTGACTAAGTTTTAGATAGGTAAGAATGTAAAGACCATAACCACCGTAATACGTCTATATGTTAATAGAAATACTTAAGGGCTGTTTTAATCTTTAACACAGGTTTTTTGTACTTAAAACCAATGTTGGGTAAGATCGAAAGCCGTCCAACCATTTGTGAACTTGTTTAGTTCTCGACTGATCAAATACAGCGAAAGCGCTTTGCTCAGTTGAGTAGGGATTTTTAACACTTTAGAAAAGAGATTTTAAAACTATTTTAGGACGCGTTAGTGGGATTAGAATCTGGTTCATTTTGAACCTCTTTAGTTTAGAGATTTCAGGTTAAAATACTTTTCTGTTTAGTTTAGAATTTGCATTTCTTAAAAGTAAGTTTTCCATGACTCTAACGCAATGCGCGCCTTTTTATAAGTGACAATAAAGGGGTTAGTTTAGAGGGTAAACTTGGTTCTGACTACGCGAAAGCGACAGTTCCTGTTAAATTGAATTCTTTTCTTAAAATAGAAGATATCGCCCGTAAGTAGTTCTGTTGATGAATATAGAAGTATTATCAGTTATGAGAATTACATTCAAGCCTCTTGTTTTGTCTGAATTTTATTACCTCGTCATTTACTTTTATTTATTTTCCTCTGCATTAGTAAACCCTGAATTGAACTGCCTTAGATAAGTACTGTAACAAACGGGAATCGTTAGATCAACATTTGGTCTCTGTGGATACGATAACTTTTTATATTACTCTGACGCGATTCGTGCACTTGCGAATATAACGCATCACCGCGTTAGGAACTTGGTGTCACGTATTGCTCGCATCACGTCTCATTTTGATTTCATCTAGTGCAGGTCGTTTTCCTTTTCTTCCTTCAAGTTTTTCCTTTTGCAATTGTCACGTCATTTTCATGTTTTGGATGCTTGGAATTTAGCTTTGGCTCGCGTAGGTATATTGTTGTTTTGGCTGAGGCTTGACGTGATTTACTCGTGTGTGAAGCTTGGTTAAGTTGCAGCTTATTGTGAGGCATGGTTTGGTTGCAGGTCATTACATAATTTTGAAGGTGGGCCAGGCGTGTGGAATCCGTAACAGGCGCTACATTTTGGTCTTGTGAGATCAGCTTTTGGCTTGCAAAATGATCAAGGAGAATTGCATAATTTGGATAAAATTTATGGGAAGTATGAAACTAGACATGGCAACAAAACTCATACCCGCGGGTACCCACCGGAACCCGCCCCGAAGTTGACGGGGAAAACCCGCTTTGACTAGGTTTGGGTTCGGGTTTGGGTTTTCCCCGATTAAAAAATATGGGGATGGGTCGGGTAATAGGGACACTAATACCCACCCCGAACCCGTACCCGTATTATCCAATTCTCACACACGTATACTACGCGTACTAGCAGAGGACCATGCTGGCCCATGGGGACGGGTGCATATGCTACGCGTACCACCCTGGGAACGCCCCCTATTACGCGTAACGCCCCCTTGTTATGCGTAATGCCAGAGATCCCTCAAAACTTAGATCTTGCATCTGAACAAAAACCTCCTTATTCCAGCACCCCCGATCTACCAAAATCAGACTCAAACCAACTTCGATTCATCACAGATCTATGTTTTTCATCCTACTTCATTGTCTACGTCAATTTCCCCCTAATTACTAAGTCCGAAATTAGTTAATTCCACTTTTGTTTTTCAGATCTGGTTTACCCACATGTTCATCACAACATCAATATTCATTCACACAAATTCATCATCAATTTCAGCAACGCACATCAGAATCATAACATGAATCATACACATACGAACATTCATCACAAATTTGTCACAGGTTCAACACAAATTCGTCAGAAAACGTAAACACACAAAATACCTCTATCTTAAACCCATATCAAACATATGATCCCGGATTACCCCCATACCTCAAATTTTCCAGCAAAAAGGTTATTCGTTTGGGATTTTACCGTCGATTCCTCGTTCTAGCCTCCTTTCCTCAGCTTTCTCTTCACTTCTTAGGGTTGCACAGACTAATTCTCATAATTCCCTATTTTCTTTTGTTAAACCTATCTTTTGGGCCTTAATCATGGTTTACCCGTTTTGTCCTCAATTAACCCTCTCATTATTACCGTCTTACCCTTAATGGTTCCCCTAGTTATTTTAATTAACAATAATAATAATAATAATCTAAATAATATTCAAATTATTCTACTATTAGTATTAATAAATGAATCTAATTAATTACTACTTCCAAGAGACCTCAATGTTCCCTTAACCCAAGGTTACCCCACAACACCACATAAAGTCATCAACGTCATAAAATCCATCAAAATGCACCAAAACACCAAATAATCATAATAATTCAATAAAATAAATATTATAATTATTTTGGGGCGTTACAACTCTCCCCCACTTAAAGAATTTTCTCCCTAAAAAATTACCTGAAGGAAACAGAGTCGGATACGACTCCTTCATCTGATCTTCACGCTCCCAAGTCCAATTTTCGCTGGCTGGTCCACCCCACAACACCTTCACAAAGGCTATGTCCTTACCCCGCAATTGCTTCATCTCACGACCATCAACCCGCACAGGTAATGCTTCCACTGTCAGATTATCCCTCACTTGTACATCATCCATCTGAATCACATGCGAGGGATCCAGAATGTACTTGCTCAACTGAGACACATAGAACACATCGTGCAAATTCGCTAGTGACGGCGGTAAAGCAATCTGATAGGCTACCTCTCCTATCCTCTGCAAGATTTGATATGGACCAACAAAATGTGGAGTGAGCTTCCTAGACTTCAAAGCTCGACCCACACCATTCACCGGCGTCACCCTCAAAAACACGTGATCTCCCTCCTGGAATTCAAGTGTTTTCCTCCTCTTATCATGGTAACTCTTCTGGCGACTCTGCGAAGTTCTCCTTCTTTCTTGGATTATCTTAATCTTCACAGTTGTCTCTTGCACAATTTTAAGTCTGAGTACAACACTCTCGCCTGACTCATACCAACACAAAGGAGTCCTACACCTTCTCCCAAACAAAGCTACATAGGGTGCCATTCCAATACTAGCATGAAAGCTATTATTGTACGTGAACTCATTCTACAGTAAATGGCTATCCCAAGATCCTCTGTGATCCAACACACAAGCCCTCAGCAAATCCTCTAAAGATTGGATAATCCTTTCTGTCTGACCGTCCGTCTGTGGATGGTATGCAGAACTCATCCTCAACTTAGTACCCAAAGCATCTTGCTAACTCTTCCAGAACCTCGATGTAAATCTCGAGTCTCTATTCGACATAACACTCAATGTTATCCCATGGAACTTCACAATCTCCTTAATGTACATCTCGGCTAACTTCTGCATAGAATGATTAATCTTCATCGGCAAGAAATGAGCTGATTTGGTTAATCTATCCACAATCACCCAGATTGAATCATTTCATTTTGCCGTCCTAGGCAACCCCGACACAAAGTCCATGGAAATGCTATCCCATTTCTATTCTGGAATATTCAATGGCTGCATCATACCTAAAGGTTTCTGATGTTCAATCTTCGACTTCTGACAAGTCAAGCACGCATAAACAAACTCCACAATATCCTTCTTCATACCCGGCCACCAAATTAGCTTTTTCAAATCCTGGCACATCTTCATAGCACCGGGATGAATACTCAATCTACTTCGATGTCCTTCTTCAAGAATGCTCTTTTTAATTTCTGGAACCTCTGGTACGCACACTCTGTCTCTGAACATCATCACATCATTCTCGCCAATATGGAATTCACCTTCGTTACCTTGGTTGATCAATGTCAACTAGTCAACCAACTTCAAGTCAGATTGTTGTCCCACTCTGATCTCTTCTAGAATACCACTAATCAATTTCAACATTCCCAATTTCACGCTGTCAAGAGTCTCTTCACAGACTAAACTCAAATCTCGGAATTGCTCAATTAATTCCAACTATTTCACCATAAGCATCGACTATGCAATGACTTCCTGCTCAATGCGTCATCCACTACATTTGCTTTTCCAGGATGGTAATTCAAATTAAAGTCATAATCCTTCAACAATTCCAACCACCTTCTCTGCCTCATATCCAACTCTTTCTGATCAAACATATACTTCAAGCTCTTATGATCGCCGAACACTTCGAACTTAGAGCCAAACAGGTAATGTCTCAAAATTTTCATGGGTTGGGTAATTCACTTCATGAACCCTCAACTGCTAGAAGCATAAGAAACAACTTGACCATTCTACATCAACACTCCTCCAAGACCCATCTTCGATGCATCACAATACACTATAAAAGATTCATTCGGGTTCGGCAAAATTAACACTGGGGTTGTTGTCAGCCTCTTCTTCAATTCCACGAAACTCTCTTCACAAGCTACATCCCACACAAAAGCTTGACCCTTTCGAGTCAACTGAGTCAAAGGTAATGCCAACTTAGAAAAGCCTTTGATAAACTTGTGGTAATAACCCGCCAATCCTAGAAAACTTCGTATCTCAGTAGCAGATTTCGGAGTCTCCCACTGTAACACAGCATCAATCTTAGAAGGATCAACATCAATTCCACCACTTGAAATCACATGGCCAAGAAAACTCACTTCCTTCAACTACACTTCGACAGCTTTGCATACAACTTCTTCTCCTTCAATACTTGCAACACAGTTCTCAAATGCTCAGTATTCTCCTTTTCAGATTTAGAGTATATCAGAATATCTTCAATGAAAACCACAACAAAATAATCCAAATACTCATGGAAGCATCACAGTGTATTCATAGTGACCATACCTTGTCCTAAAAGCCGTCTTTGGAATGTCATTAGGCTTAACCCGAATCCGATGATAACCCGACCTCAAATAAATCTTGCTAATACATAAGGGCCTACTAACTGATCCATCAAATCGTCGATTCTTGGAAGTGGGTATTTATTCTTGATATTCACTTTATTCAACTACTGATAATCAACACACAACCTCATACTTCCATCATTCTTCTTCACTAACAGCACATGAGCACCCCATGGAGAAACACTTGATCAAACAAACCTCTTCTCTAGCAATTCTTCCAATTGTTTCTTCAATTCACTTAACTCAGAAGCGGACATCCGGTAAAGAGCCATTGACACTGGACTCGTACCTGGTATTAATGCACTGCAAACTGTAGCGAGCGATTTTGGACGTGGTTCTTAAGCACTATCGCTCTAGGAGGGTACTACAGGTCGATACATTTTTATTCTATTGCGCTGACTAAGGAAGGGAAAATAGGATAAGTTTTGATCCTACAGGTCAATTCATTTTTAGGAAAGTTTTGATATTTTTATTTCATGATTTTATCACATTTTTACCATTGTTTCATATTTTTCTTTGAATTTCCATTTGTAGGCATTCCAAATATGATGCATGAATTTGTAGAATTTTGATCTTGCTCATTACAAACTGTTTTGACCTTATTCTTTTTGTATTGATTCACTAATACATTTAAGCATGTTAGGTGATTTTTGTTTTATTTTTTAGGTCAATTTATGACACGTTTTGATGCTTGTCTTTGCACCACTTTGCATGATGTTTCAACTTGACCTAATGCATTGTTTGAAGTCATTTTGCTTTGAATTTTGACATGCTATCTTGATATATGATTTACTTCAGACTTAGACAATCAAATACCATGCTTGCATAATTTTCATAAGTCCATTTGATTTTTGTTTGATGCATTACATTTTAAGCATAATCCATGTCATATCATTCTAACTTTAGTGCATGTTTGCATGAATTCTTTTGTGCATATTTGTATGAGCATTTGCATATTTTATGAGCCATTCATATGATATTATAGGTCCTTGGTACACATTATAGGTCATCTTTACATGTTCATTTCAACTTGAACTTTGTGCATCCTTAACATGTATTGTTTGCACTTTCCTTTTGAACTTTCACCACACTTCTTCTTCTATTACTTCTTGAATGTCTTGAATGTTGATTCATGAACACTTTTGAGATGTTTATAAACCATTTTTCATTTAGTTTCAATTCTGATTTTTGGATTACATGTTCCATTTATGCATGTTCCTTTCATTTCTTTTTATCTTTCATCTATCCTTTCTTATGATAACATGTTTAAATGCTATGAATGATGATTGTTGCTTATTCATTTGAACTTGCATGATGATATTCACTTGTTGTCAATATGATTCATATTCTGGTTGTGATATTATCTTATTCTTTTGAACTTTATTGTGCATTAAGTGTTTTTTACTTCTTATACATGTTTCTATGTTTACTAACCATGTAGGGGCTTTGGTAAGTTGAAATTGAGTGTGGATAAGGAATCCACATTCAAATTTCTTTCCTTTCATCTTTTACAATTCAATCTTGTGTTTTGTTAAGTACTTATGTGCTTTCTTTGATTAACTCATTATTTTCCCTTTTGAGTTACGATTCATCTTCTACTTTAGAAGTGAGTTGTTTAACTCATTCCTTCTTTAGACTTTAGGTTTTGCAACCTCACAAACCATTAGGATCACTCCCTTGACTAATCAATTAGGATTGAGTCTTAGTTCACATAGATTTTTACCTTTCTCACCCATTTGAGTCTTTCATCTCCTCATCTCAAAGAAAATTCAAAATATCTAATAAAGGTAGGCACTTATTGCATTTAGGCCTTTCATATAAAGAAAAGATTATAAGGGGTCTTCTCTTATAATCTTAGAATGTGTAGCATATGGTCCATCTTGGGTCAATGTGTTAAACATTTGATCTTGTATGAGGGACTTAAATGCAATACTTGTTGAAGATACAAATAAAAAAACACTTCTTCATTTCATAATCAACAAAAACACTTAATAAATACAAGTATGCTAGTGTATTTGAACCTTAATAATTGGAACTAAGTGCGAGGGTCTTCTTCACACTTAGTGTACTTTCTTACTCATTCCATCTTGGGATGTGAGAATGTATACACTCCAATGACTAAGATTTAGATACACTATTATATGCAAACAAATAACAAAATTTCTTTAAGACAAAAAACAAACAAACAATTCTTTTCTCATCTCTTTCATTCCAGTTGAAATTCTGGTACAGATGTGTGATGTCATTGTGCAATGTCATAACATCGTATTCTGCTGAACAAGGCAATAATAAAAACAATAACACACTAAATTGTTCACCCAGTTCGGTTCAACAACCTACATCTGGGGGCATACCAAGCCAGGAAGGAAGTCCACTATTAGTAGTATCAAATTACAGACTCAACAGACCAGTTGACAATCTACCTAATTTAATCACTACCCAATGACCCTTCTACCTAAGTCCTCCCTAGGTAAGAGACTCCATCTCACTTCCTATCATCACAATGATGTCTACCAGTCAACTACACCGTCACTGCATCAACAGCTTGTTTACCAATGACTTTTCTAACACAGAAAACCAGAAGACACACTTCCATGACTACCCTTGGAGTTGCTTCAAAGCTTCCTCCAAGAACAAACCCAAACTCATTACCTACAGGTTTCTGAGTTAACCACAGTGACCATCTCATAACCCGAGTGGTTCACTTTGACAAAGCCCTAAAGATCTACATCTTGGACCCGTACCTATTCTAAGTTACAAGTATTCTATTTATTATATACTCCAACTGGATTTGGGCCTTCAAATCATATCATATCTTCTGTAACAAATCTGCTTCTAAATAGATCATATCTTCAATTACATATTCAATTATTAACTCTGAATATTCTCCATATCTTTATGCTTTAAATGCGCAACAAACTGATCTTCATAACTGATTGTAACAGAATATATCTCTCCCTTGATCTTCGCCTATATTCTCTGATTCTCTTTCGCAGAATTTCTCATTCACACCAGAAACACGTGCAGCCCTAATCCCATAACTGTCTGATGTTTTAATGTTCTGGTATAGTGATGTTAAGACATCACATGTGACATCACTCTTCAGTACTTTAACTCTTCAAAAATAAACCAGAATGTTAGCTAAGACATACCTATACGGTTAGAAGCTCATGTTGCAACATCCACCATAACATCAACATTGTTTTAACAAAATTTCAGCCAATTACAAGAACTTACAATCTCCCCCTTTGGCTAATTTTGGCTAAAACAACTATATAACCATTACAACTCAGATTACAGCAGTAATTACAAGTCTATACTACTGTTAGTAGATATCAGTAACCACTGATCCTAACAGTAACCATCAATAGCTACTGTGCGCAGCAATCCTGGAGATCCATCTTCTAGGGAATAATTGAATGATGTTAAGACATCATGTCTGACACCTTCTTTTGGCAGCACAACCCACCACAATCACTTCAGGCAGCACATTAGGAGGAAGAAGTAGAAAGTCTCGAAGTTATGCACTCAGATTACAGATATCTGGTGTACATGAGGAAGAAGATTTTAGACACTCCCCCTTAATATAGCACATTTCTTTTTCCTTTCAACTCAGACCCAGAATCATTGTGGAAAACTCCCCCAGAAAAGAAATGTTAGTCCATTCATCAAAGACCAATGGTGGCATAAGATAATTCTGCACACCATCATTGATCAGACACTGGGTTTAGACCATGGCATAAGAGGAAACTTAAGAGGTGCCATTCAGCTAACCCAGGTAACTCAGAACACAAGTCATAACTGTGTTTATAACTTAGGACACAAGTCACAAAGACTCAACACCAACTCAGGGATGTACCCTTTTCTTCTGCTGCATTAGAAACTGCAGACTCCAGGCATAACATCTGCACAGGGCACTTAGCCAGATCCTCTCCTTTCTCCCCCTTTTTAGCCATAAATTGGCAAAGGGACCCCTCACAGAACCAGACCCAGTAATTGCTCACCCAAACATGAATAAACCCCATATGACTTATGAGACAAGAACACTCACTGGCTGAAGGAGAACTGAAAACCCATATAAATAGCTGACCAGTAACTTAGAAATTAACGAGCCTTCGAATATGTTCAATGTTCTTGGTCAAAAACTGTATTCAAATTCAATGCCTATCTTCCAAAAACTGCCTTGACTGCCTTAATTATTTCACAACTAAATCTTACCATAAATTAGGCCAATAACGCTCCATGCATATTCGAAGCTACGTGTCTCACTTTATCCTAACACCACCATCCAAAATACTTCCCTGTTTGGCTCAAGAAAAAAAACATGTCCTATATCATGTTCTGACATCTCTTCAGACATTGTTTGTTGGCTCATTAACCCAAGACTTTACAAACACATCTTCTTATCTAATGGGTATTGATACAACTTCTCACAACTTCTTCTAGATTGCTTCCAACCATCAGCCAAGTACACCACTTTTGCTTTTCAAACCTCTCCTGTATAGGCACTATCTTCACACAGCTATGACAGGTCCCATCATCACACTGCACAAGTTTGATCAGTACACATGCTGCAATAGGCTATAGTAATTAGTCTTACACTCAACGCCCTTTATGATATCCCACCAATAATGCGACATTCCTCATGGGGATTTTAGGTACAAGATATGCCAAGTCCAAAAGACAAAAGCCCATTTGATTGGAAATTTCTCACACAAGATAAATACCTTTCTGTCCTTACATTTACCAACTCCTAATGAAGTCTTCAACATGAAAGTAGCCATGTATTTCCTAAACTACTTACCATCTAGATTAGAATCTGCCCATTCTAATCCACACTATGTCAGAACTGCCACTTCAGACAATAATGCTGCTTCTTCAAACTCCATAAGTATGGTACATACCCGACCAACATGTAGAACATCAGCACGAGACAAAAGACCATCCCACTTAATCAACCCCAATAAGTATACCATCAAACAACTAGACAAGACCTAGCCTCATCCTACTATGACCACTTCTACCCAGGCACCAAGCACGAAGTTCTGGTAACCAAAATGTCAAGAAAAGTAGGTTCCCAAGAAAAACAGATTCCCACACCAAAGACTACTCTGATTGGTCAGGCGATACAAACAATGCCATATTATCCATTATCAATACCAAACCTCCTTGCTCCTATCAGCACACCAAGGAAGGAAACATGAGTCAGTCTAACAAGAATGCAGCAAAGAGGCACATGCACGAGGACAAGAAGCCAGATCCTCAGAAGTTGAAGGACACAACACTGTCCAAAGCTGGAGCATCTTCTGGAGCAACACGCAAGACATCAGAAACCAGGATGAAGACTATCAAGAAAAAACAAGTGCAGCTTCAAGCATCTGATGATGAATGGGATGAAGATTGGAAGACTTTTCTTGATTCGGGGGGTTGGGATAATCTTTAGACACTTTGTTTGTTGTTTTTACTAATCTTGTAAGCTTTCATCAATGTAATAAATTTCTGGTTTACTTCTGTTCCATTTACACAGCTGTACAAGACACTAAATCCTCATGTAAACAACTTTTCAATTTACTTTAACCTAAGTGCCAACACCAAAAGCTCCCATAATATCATTCCCCCCTAAAAAGAACACCTTCCATCAACACAAACCCCTACTGAGTTCTTCCAAAACTTGCATAGAAACGCAAATTTTCCACAAACAAAGTTGTCCTTCAGACTCCTCCTCAGAGACATGTGCACATATGATTTAAACAATTAACTTCACAAGGGCATAACCATTTATGTCCACACCAATATGCCATCCAACAGCCTAATGTCATAACATGTTATCTGGCATTATCTCCTCACAAGATTCAACCAATCTTCACAATCTTGATCAGCATGCAATCTTTACAATATATATACCTTTGCAGCCAAAATCCATAGACAAGTATTCCCCCTGTCATGGTTAACTAATGCTCTAGATGAGGATGAACATTTGAGCATACTTGCTGAGCACATGCATTTTGGCACCATTGTCCCTTTCTCCAAAGGCATTCAATCCTTACCATGCTCTTCATCTTCAGACTTCCAATCAATACCTGGACTACATTTTCCATCCAAGGTAAACCTTCTACTTCATCATCCTCCCGTATGACTATGTAGACGCTCCTCAGGCATAATGTAGGCACCACGCTTCTGAACCAGAGCATAATCATCCTTCACCAAGGATATCCAACCAGATAATGTCCCAACACACGTTAGAACCTCTGCCACCCACCAAGACATCATCACCATGATTCTTGATATGCTCCATCAACTGGACCATTTGATTCAACTCCAGGAAGCTTAAACCTTGAAAATACTTTCATAAAGTAAATTCTCAACCCTTCTGCAGTCCTATACTTTAACCTCATACAAATACACAGTCTCCCGTCAATGTATATTGTCATCAGTTGACTGCACAACTCTATCCAAAGCAGACAAATATTCAACTATTGTCATGCAAGATACAACATTTTATCTGGTCTGACATCCTTTTTCTGCAGACTTGAGGCACACATTAGATTAGGTAAGTGGCTTGACCTGATACTTCACTGTGAGCATAATGTTTCAACATCACCAGTCACATGACCCAGCATACTCTCATCTTCTTCAAACCTTTGATGCCATCCTTATTAGGTTACCATAACCAAGCTTAAGAGATAACTTATCAAGATCTTCACTCCCGCATGAAAACTTTGACAGTGATACTCTTTTGCTTTGTCTCCATCTTTTTCTGTTCCTTCCAGCCACAAGGCTGATGCTAACACCAATTCCAATTGACCAAAGGCTGATTGACATTTTAAGCTCAACTTCTTTCTTGATGAATCTCCATACCACCCAGATGCCTCCTTTTCCAAGTCAGGAGTAGGTTCCAAACAGATGTGATCAACACATTTGTTTAGCCCCCCAAGCATCTGTTATGTCACACTCTGCCTTTAACACAAAACCACCAGGAATTTTCCATCAGATAAATATATGCAGCGGAACACACACCAGAAAACTCCTTTGCAACTTTCAGGCAAAACATAATGACCCTGTACAAACACGACACTCCATGTGCACTAGGACAACATAGGTTTGAAACTAATTCAAACCACACAGCAGTTCACCACCAAAGTTACAAGCCTGATAATAATAGACAGGTCCAATACACACCCTGTCATGAACAGTTCATCCTCCACTTCAAGGGATCAACAAAAATCTCTATGAACTGACCAAATCCATACACCATCTCAGCAAAACTATCTTCCTTGCTCATGAACCAAAAAGTATCTTCCCTAGATCTCATCCAGAAACAGACAGGATGCCTGCTCTGATACCAATTGAAATTCTGGTACAGATGTGTGATGTCATTGTCCAATGTCATAACATCGTAATCTGCTGAACAAGGCAATAATAGAAACAATAACACACTGAATTGTTCACCCAGTTCGGTTCAACAACCTACATCTGGGGGCATACCAAGCCAGGAAGGAAGTCCACTATTAGTAGTATCAAATTACAGACTCAACAGACCAGTTGACAATCTACCTAATTTAATCACTACCCAATGACCCTTCTACCTAAGTCCTCCCTAGGTAAGAGACTCCATCTCACTTCCTATCATCACAATGATGTCTAGCAGTCAACTACACCGTCACTGCATCAACAACTTGTTTACCAATGACTTTTCTAACACAGAAAACTAGAAGACACACTTCCATGACTACCCTTGGAGTTGCTTCAAAGCTTCCTCCAAGAACAAACCCAAACTCATTACCTACAGGTTTCTGAGTTAACCACAGTGACCATCTCACAACCCGAGTGGTTCACTTTGACAAAGCCCTAAAGATCTACATCTTGGACCCGTACCTATTCTAAGTTACAAGTATTCTATTTATAATATACTCCAACTGGATTTGGGCCTTCAAATCATATCATATCTTCTGTAACAAATCTGCTTCTAAATAGATCATATCTTCAATTACATCTTCAATTATTAACTCTGAATATTCTCCATATCTTTATGCTTTAAATGCGCAACAAAATGATCTTCATAACTGATTGTAACAGAATATATCTCTCCCTTGATCTTCGCCTATATTCTCTGATTCTCTTTAGCAGAATTTCTCATTCACACCAGAAACACGTGCAGCCCTAATCACATAATTGTCTGATGTTTGAATGTTTTGGTATAGTGATGTTAAGACATCGTATGTGACATCACTCTTCAGTACTTTAACTCTTCAACAATAAACCAGAATGTTAGCTAAGACATACCTATACGGTTAGAAGCTCATGTTGCAACATCCACCATAACAGCAACATTGTTTTAACAAAATTTCAGCCAATTACAAGAACTTACACCAGTCTTAAGGACTCGTCACGTCCGTTCTACCGCAAACAGGTAACGCCTAAGTCTCCATACAGCGAGCCGCAACACCTAAACTGCTGGGACGCGCATTATGACGTTTCCACTAAAAAATACAAACAAAACAACAACCGTTGAGCCGAACTACGACTGCTCTGATTCTTCTTTCTGTCTAGATTGAAAATACGTAGGCACGAGATGCGATACCTCGACGAGAAACTTTCCCAATAGTTCAGTCGAACTACGTTGACTCTGATTCTCATTCCTGTTGAGATACGTAGGCTTAGGGCATCAAATATGTCCTAATCGAGTCATTTCTTTCTTTCCTTTCAGTTGTTTTTGTACAGTTCCTTTGTAGTAATTCTTTTCAGTTCTTCACACCCTTTGATCAAGACAAGCAAGCGTGGATCCCATCGGGTACGATGGACGCGTAGGGGTGCTAATACCTTCCCTGTGCATAACCGACTCCTGAACCCAGTTCTCTTGGTCGTAAGACCTTGCTCTATCCTTTTCTTCAGGTTTACGCAGTGTTTCCTTTCCCTCTCTTGGGATAAATACACATTGTTGGCGACTCTGTTTCCGTGCAACTTTTGTGTTTGTACTTGGATGAAAATCCCGGGAGCGACAGCTGGCGACTCTGCTGGGGACAGGTTGACCTATTGCTGGTCCATCCTAAGAGAGTCAATCCTAGCGCTTGTTTGCTTTTCTTTCATTGGGTGTTTACGGTTATCTTGTATTTGCTGTTTACTATATTTTATTACTTCTACCATATTTACAGCATGTTAGCATTTACATTTCATATATTATACTGTGTTGCACTGTTCTGTCTATTTGGCGGGATGGGATTTCTGAGAGATGAGCCCATTACCAAGGCTTGAGTGCACACTTAGATTTAGAGTGGAGAGTAGTGAGACCTACGTACCATGTGTGTACGTTGGGTAATCACGAAATTCACATCTAGACAAGGCTATCTTGGGACCCATCATGGCGTGCGCATCTTGCGTATTCCAGGATGTTGATCTAGAGAGTTGTTGACTCTAGTGACCGATCATTAGGACCTTAGTGGAAACATCTCTCTTTAGTGGCGACAGTGGCAGACCACATTCTGTGGCAAACCCATTCGCACCCGAGGGCCTACTTTGGAACTTGCATAGGATGGACTTTATTTTCTAAGGTGAGTCAGTGGACGACTTCTTTGATTGGCATAACATTGTATCCTACGGGCTGAATGTGCTATCGCTTCTCAAACCTCCGAAGCTGACAAGCCTTGTTTTCTAGGAACCACATGTGAGTATGGGTGGGATGTTTACAGGTTTGCAGGTAACCCAGCCTCCTACATACCTTACTTGTGATTTTATGATTGTTACAGGCAGTGTATCATATGACACTGGTTTGAGTATTCATCTCAGATATATTGCAAGATTCAGTACAGAGACACAGTGCACACAGTTCAACACAGACACATACACCTGAATACTTGATCACATGCCTTTTGCATTTGCATACTCATATCATAACAGGTTATGTTTGTCATTTTCAGGTACCTACCATATTGTCTGATTCCAATCATGAGTTTCCAAGAAGTTGAGGTTAAAAGGAAGAATAATGTGTCATATAAATTCCCTGATCCTAATCTGGATTCATTGAACAAAATGATAGACATGGCTGGTTCTGGTGTTCTCAGTACTTTTCAGAAGGAATATGGAGAGCTGATTAAAATGGCATGTGCATTCACAAAGTATGAGAAGGATGGGTTGCACACTTTCTTACAGTTCTATGAACCATCAATGAGATGTTTCCTGTTCCCTGACTACATTTTGATGCCCACTTTGGAGGAATTCTCATTTATTTTGGGAATTCCAGTCACGTCTTCTATACCGTATTTTTCTGAAGATGCTCTTACCCCCAAAGTAATTGCTGCCGTTCTACATCTGGACCAGTCTGTTGTGAAAAGTGGCATGAGTAAACTTAAAGAAGACGAAGGATTTCATTTGGAGTTTCTTTTCCAACAAGCTCAGGAAGCTGCCAAGGCTAAAAACTGGACTACTTACAATGTTGTGTTAGCTATTTGTATCTATGGTTTGGTGCTTTTCCCCAGTCAACCTGACTTTGTTGATATGCAGGCGATGAAAGTGTTCGTTTCGAAGAATCTGATTCCTACACTGCTAGGGGATTTTTATTACTCAGTACACTACAAAAATGAGAAGGGAAGAGGAAGTCTGGTTAGTTGTTATACCCAATTGTTATGTCATTGGCTCTTCAAACATTTACCTCGAACTAGCGCTTTCGTAGAAACTACTGAGACAATGAAATGGTCCAAGAGATTGATAGGTTTGACTGCCAATAACATCATTTGGTTTGATCCCAAATTACTGACAATAGAGCTTACTGTTAAATGTGGAAGTTTTCCGAATGTGCCTCTACTTGGAAGAAGAGGTGGGATTAATTACAACCCAGTGTTGGCTGTTAAACAATTTGGTTATGCTTCGAGAAATCCTCCTGCTGATGAAGAGATTAGTGCTTCTCTGTGAAGAGATTAGTGCTTCTCTGTTTTTCGTGGGAACCAAGAATGAAAGAGTGCCAGAAGTAATAAATACCTGGAAATTTAGGCAAAGAGAGGGAAAGTTAATTTTTGGCAAAGGAGACTGTAGATCATACCCTGACTACGATGCTTGGATTGAGATGAAGGTCAAAGAGTTGTTGCTACCCTTTTCAAGAGAGATTCTCTTATGTCCAAATCAACACTCCATGGTACCGGCTGAAGAGTGCGAGAAATGGAAGAAAATGGTTAGAGAGTTGCAGATAGAGAACTCTGGAATGAGAAGATGTCTTCAGAAAGCTTTGGCTGACAACAAAGATTTGGAGAAGAGAGCATTGAAAGAGGATAAAATCTTGGCAGAGAAAATCAGGCTCACAAGACTACAAAGCAGGCGTTAGCCCGAAGCAGGGATTCATTAGCTAAACTTCGTCAAGCTTGGGATGAGGTCAGAATTGAAAACTCTGAATTACTGACCCTGTTAAAAGATAAAGATGAAGAGCTGAAGAAAGCACATATAGCAAGAAGAAGGTATCAAGAGGACCTTGGCAAAAGTCAACAACAGGTAAGGAATGCTGAAGATAAGCTAAAAATTGCCAACAAAGAGCTTGAAGATGTCACGGCAGATCTGAAGCTGGTTAAAATTCAAGCCAGAATTAAGAGGCGCAAAGGAGCTGATGAAGATGAAGCCTTGCTGATGCACATGGGTTCATTAGCTGATGCATTGGAAAAAAAGGACGTCGTAATCAAAGAGCTGATTAAGAAGCCACATCATCAGCGTACCGGCATCCTGTTCGAAGAGATTAAGTATTCCAGCCAGAAGCTGAAAGACGTAGAGTTATCAGATTAATGATTTTTGTCATTTCTTTGTAATTTGCAATGGTTACCATCAGAATTGTTGATGGATCCATTTAACTGCTTGTTTCTTATTCTGTTGCTGAAACTATGACAAATGTGATTGAAAACTTTTGGGAATTAGTATGAAATGAGCTATTTCTGTTCACAATTTCTGGTTTTCAGATATATGTGACGTGATAAGATATTTGCACACTGGCACACTACAAAATCACTATTTCTGGTCATCAGATATTTGTGATTGGCATATATGAATATCTCTTCAAGGCAAAACTCAATAATCATGATTTCTGGTCGTCAGGAATTTGTGGTTACGATTGGAATCAGGATATGAAAAGTATCTTGAAATGACAAACATAACTGTGCATTTGCATTTGCATAGCATATCATTTTTGCATTACAGGTTTTCTTTTTGCAGGCGCCTGCTAACCTTTATTTGGTTTTCAGGCACGATAGCTGATACCCCAGTTCACCGATATTCTACCTGACACAGTCAAGCCAGAGTCATGGAACAAGTTCAGACTGAATTAGCTGATTTGAGGGGGAGAATGGAGCAGTTCATGAACCTTATGCAGGGGATTGCTCAAGGTCAGCAAGAGCTGAGGGCCGGTCAGGAAACCATGAGTGTTGGTCAAGATGCCATGAGAGCCACTATTCAGAGGCTGGAGACTGAAATCCCAAATCACAATGTGCGCACTCCCCTTGTTGGCAACATCCCCACTGGTGGGGTACATCTGGGATTTGATAATGATGGTTTAGAGGATGGTCAAGATGACCAGTTTACCGCATTCAACAACGACATGGGTTTCTACAATGAAGACCGGAAGTACGAAGGGTTAGATGAAAAACTCAAGGCTATTGAGAGCCAAAATCCTCTGGGAATTGACGTAGAGGACATGGGTCTCGTGCAAGGTGTGAGAATCCCTCCCAAGTTCAAGTTCCCTACATTGGATAAGTACAATGGCAGTACCTGTCCCAAAACACATTTGCAAGCTTACAATCGCAAGATTGCCGCTTATACGGAAGACCAAAAGCTCTGGATGTATTTTTTCCAGGACAGCCTGTCAGGCGCCTCCCTGGAATGGTACATTAAGCTGGACAGGGTTCATATAAAGAGATGGAAAGATTTGTGCGCTGCGTTTCTGAAGCAGTATCAATATAATTCGGACATGGCACCCAATCGTACTCAGCTGCAGAGCATGACTCAGGATCATAAGGAGGGCTTTAAGCAGTACGCACAGAGATGGAGAGAATTGGCTGCTCGAGTTCAACCACCTTTGGCTGATCGTGAGATGGCTGATATGTTCATGAGCACACTCCAAGGGCCGTATTTGGATAGATTGGCTGCGTGTCCTTCAACAGGGTTTGCCGACATTGTTATTGATGGGGAACGAATAGAGAGTCTGCTGAAGTTGGGTAAGATTCAAGACGTCAGTGGGACTGGTGCTTCGAGTTCGAGGAAACCCTTTGCTAATGGACCAACGAAAAGAGAAGGGGAGTCCAGTGTTGTGCATAGAGGAAAGGGCAGAGGCAGGACACAATCCTATCATCAGGTGGATGCTGTAACCATTCCGGTTCCAGCAGGACAACAAGCTCTAGATCAGCAAGCTAGACCCCGATTCCAGAATAATAGACAAAGGGACCGTAAGTTTGATCCCTTGCCTATGACATATGTTGCTTTGTTACCACAATTGCTCAAAGAGAAGTTGGTTGAACTTCGGACTATGAGGCCGTCAGATACTAGAAAATTGCCTCAAAATTATAATGCTAATGTTCGATGTGAATTTAATTCTGGTGCGCCAGGTCACTCGATAGAAAAGTGCTAGGCTTTTCAACATAAGGTTCAGGATCTGATTGACGCAAAAGCTATTAATTTCTCCAAGCCGCCGAATGTTCGTGATAATCCAATGGCTCATCATGGAGGTGCAGGCATGAATGCTATTTCTGATGGCGAGAAATTGAATTTGATTACCGATGTTAATTTGGAAAAGACTCCGCTGTTGATTGTAAAAGAGCGTTTGTTAAAAGGAAAGTTATTTCCTGGATGTGGCTCTGATTGTGAGGATTGTTCAAGACAGATTAATGGATGCAGTAAGTTGAAAGTTGGACTGCAGGAGCTTATGTACGAAGGAAGCCTTCAGTTTGATAAGGTAGAGAAGGAAAAAGATGTTTCTGCCGTTACCATTTATTATAATCCAGTTGAAATACAGGTGCCTGTTGAAGCTCCTGTTGCTATCATCATGCCCGAGAGGCCGAGACCAATTACGATTATAGTTCCTGAATCTGCTTCTTATGTGTCTAATCGGGCAGTTCCATGGCAATATGGAACTAATACTCATCAAGGAAGAAGTCAACAGAAAGCAGAGGATGCTGTTGGTACCAGTGTTGAGAATGTCAGTGGACCAAGTGGTTTCACCAGAAGTGGTCGACTGTTTCCTCCCCAGACACTAAGGAGTGATAAAGAAGCTGAAGCCGCTGCAAGAACAAAAGGAAAACAGGTTGTTGGTGACAAGGTGCATGTTCAGGAAGAGGACCCTAAAGTCAATTTTGATAGTGATGTTGAGGAATTTATGAGGATTATCAAAAAGAGCGATTATAAGATCATTGATCAGCTCAATCAGAAACCCTCTAAAATCTCAATATTATCCCTGTTAATGAGTTCAGATGCACACCGGGCTGCTTTGTTGAAGGTTTTGAATATGGCCTATGTTCCCCAAGAGATTACTGTGAATCAGTTGGAGGGAGTAATTTCTAATGTCAATGTGAGCCACGGGTTGGGGTTTACGAATAGGGATTTGACTCCAGATGGACGTAATCACAACAAAGCGTTGCACATCACACTTGAATGCAAAGGAGCTGTTTTGTCGCATGTGCTAGTTGACACGGGTTCTTCCATGAATGTGTTACCCAAAAAGGCCCTGATGAAAATTGAAGTAGATGGATTGATTCTTAGACCCAGCGATCTGATTGTGAGAGCTTTCGATGGATCCCAAAGATCGGTGTTTGGAGAGGTAGAATTACCAATACAGGTTGGTCCACAGATATTAAAGACAATCTTTCACGTTATGGACATTCAGCCTGCTTACATTTGTTTGTTAGGCCGACCGTGGATTCAAGCAGCAGGCGCAGTTACCTCCACACTACATCAGAAACTCAAATACGTGTTCGAGGGTCAAGTGGTTACGGTTTGCGGTGAAGAAGATATATTTGTGAGTCATTTATCCACTTTCAAATATGTGGAAATGGATGGAGAGATTCATGAAACCCTGTGCCAGTCTTTTGAAGCCCTGAATATCAACAAATTCCCAGAACCTACTTCAACATCAGTGGTGTCAAATGTGCCAGTTGGGCCGAGTGCATCAATTGTGTCCTACAAGCAGGCCAGAGAAGTGGTTGAAAGCGGAAATGCCCAAGGTTGGGGTAAAGCTATCGACGTGTTCGTGAAGGAAGATAAGTTCAGAATTGGATACCAACCGAGCCAGACGCCAGTTCCCCGATTCCATGGGCCAATCAATTTCAACAGTGGAGGAATTATCAACCCTAATCAGTCCTGCTCAACAATAGAAGATGACGTTGAAAGCTCAGATTATCTGGACAGATAGGTGTATTCACTAGATCCGGGCGAGGCATTGGAAAACTGGTCTAGTGAAGAAGTCATTCATGTTGTACTCTATTCAGAGTAATAATTCTTGTCTTTCATAATGCATAAAATCCCACGCTCTGCCCAAGGTGTGTGGATCCATTTGTAGGGCCACCATATTTTCTCATATAATGTTTAAACATCAATAAAAAGGACGTTTTTGTTTACAAATTTGTGTTCCTTTATTCCTTCTTTATTTTTATTTTTGCACAAAGAAAATTAAAAAATGACAATGCACCTTCTTTTCTTTTGTGCCGGTGCCGAAGAAAGATGGCAAAGTCAGAATGTGTGTGGATTACAGAGATCTCAATAGGGCGAGCCCTAAAGATGACTTTCCACTCCCTCATATTGATGTGCTGGTTGACAATACTGCTCAGTTTTCAGTGTTCTCATTTATGGATGGATTCTCCGGGTACAATCAGATAAAGATGGCGCCTGAAGACATGGAGAAGACGACACCCCGTGGGGTACCTTCTGTTACAAAGTAATGCCTTTTGGGTTGAAGAACGCAGGGGCAACTTATCAAAAAGCAATGGTGACGTTATTCCACGATCTAATTCATAAAGAGATCGAGTGCTATGTGGATGACATGATTGCTAAATCAAAGACAGAAGAGGAACATCTGATCAACTTGAAGAAGTTATTTGAGAGGTTGAGGAAATTCAGGTTGAGACTGAATCCTAACAAGTGTACTTTTGGCGTGTGGTCCGGAAAATTGCTTGGTTTCATTGTCAGTGAAAAAGGAATAGAGGTTGATCCTGCTAAAGTGAAAGCTATACAAGATATGCCTGTACCGAGAACTAAGAAAGAAGTTCGCGACTTTCTAGGGAGATTGAACTACATTTCAAGGTTCATATCTCACCTAACTGCCACCTGCGAACCGATATTCAAAATGCTAAGAAAAGATCAAATGGTCAGGTGGAATGATGATTGTCAAAACGCATTCGATAAAATAAAAAGATATTTGCAGGAACCTCCGATTCTGATACCTCCAGTTCTAGGGAGACCACTGATTATGTACTTGACTGTGCTCGAAGGATCCATGGGTTGTGTTCTCGGTCAACACGACGTGACAGGTAGGAAAGAACATGCTATCTACTACCTGAGCAAGAAGTTTACAGATTGTGAATCGCGTTATTCAATGATTGAGAAGACATGATGTGCACTCGCATGGGCCGCAAAGCGATTGAGACAATATATGCTCACATATACAACCCTGTTGATCTCAAAAATGGATCCGGTCAAGTATAGTTTTGAGAAACCAACACTTACAGGCAGAGTTGCAAGGTGGCAGATGGTACTGACAGAGTATGATATTCAATATACTTCGCAAAAAGCAATCAAAGGAAGTATACTGTCAGATTATCTTGCACAACAGCCTCTTGATGATTACCAGCCCATGAAGTTTGATTTCCCTGACGAGGACATCATGTTTCTCAAAGCAAAAAACTGCGAGGAACCACTTCTGGAGGAGGGGCCTGACCCTAAATCCAAATGGAGCTTGATGTTTGATGGGGCAGTTAATATGAATGGGTGCGGAGTTGGTGCAGTTCTCATTACGCCAGAAGGCGTTCACATGCCCTTCACTGCCCGAGTAACTTTCGGGTGTACCAACAATGAAGCAGAATACGAAGCTTGCATACTAGGGATTGAGGAGGCTATTGATTTACTAATCAAGACCCTTGATATCTTTGGTGATTCAGCACTGGTAATCAATCAAGTAAAGGGAATGTGGCACACACATCAGTGGAATTTGATTTTGTATAGAAATTATACGAGGAGATTGCTGGCATTCTTTACAACTGTCAAGTTATACCATGTTCCTAGAGATGAAAATAAGTTTACAGACGCCTTGGCCACTATATCTTCGATGATCAAAGTGCATGGTTGGAACTTTGTACCCAGGATTGATGTATCTCGTCTTGATAGACCTGCTTTTGTGTTTGATGTTGATGCAGTGTCTGACGACAAGCCTTGGTACCATGACATTAAATGCTTCTTGGAAAATCTAGAATACCCGCCTGGAGCATCTTCCAAAGACAAGAAGACATTAAGAAGGCTAGCCGGTAGTTTCTTCTTAAACAAAGATGGCGTGCTGTATAAAAGAAATTTTGACATGGTTCTGCTCAGATGCGTGGATAGACACGAAGTAGACCTGTTGATGATTGAAGTGCGCGAAGGATCTTTCGGTACCCATGCCGGAGGACATGCGATGGCTAAGAAATTGTTGAGATCGGGGTATTATTGGTTGACAATGGAGTCAGATTGCTGCAAGTATGCCCGCAAGTGTCACAAATGCCAGATCTATGCAGAGAAAGTACACGTTCCTCCAAATCCGTTGAGTTTCATGTCTTCTCCGTGGCCCTTTGCAATGTGGGGCATTGATGTGATTGGGAGAATTGAGCCTACTGCTTCAAACGACCATCGTTTCATCTTGGTCGCCATTGATTACTTCACTAAATGGGTTGAAGCAGCATCTTATGACAATGTCACTAAGCAAGTGGTAGCTCGTTTCTTGAAACGAGATATCATTTGTCTCTATGGAGTGCCCGAGAGAATCATTACTGATAATGGTTCTAATTTGAATAATAAGATGATGGCTGAGCTATGCCGGGACTTCAAAATCGAACATCACAATTCTTCTCCATACCGCCCAAAGATGAATGGCGCGGTCGAAGCGGCCAACAAAAATATCAAGAAGATTGTGTAGAAGATGGTTGTCACGTACAAAGATTGGCATGAGATGTTACCATTTGCTTTGCATGGGTATCGAACATCAGTCCGCACGTCCACTGGGGCAACACCATACTCACTTATTTACCGTATGGAGGCAGTTCTACTGGTCGAAGTTGAGATTCCCTCTCTCAGAGTATTGATGGACGTTAAGCTAGATGAAGCTGAATGGGTATGAGCCATATTTGATCAGCTGAGCCCTATTGAGGAGAAGCGATTAGCAGCAGTATGTCATGGCCAGCTATATCAACACAGAATGAAGAGGGCATTCGATCAAAAGGTTCGACCTCAAGTTTACAAGGTCGGAGATGTGGTAATCAAGAGAATACTTCCTCCGAGTACAGATCACAGGGGCAAATGGACTCCTAATTATGAAGGCCCATTCGTGGTTAAAAAGGTTTTCTAAGGTGGAGCCTTATTGCTGGCAACCAGGGATGGTGAAGACTTTTCATCCCCTGTTAATTCAGATGCAGTTAAAAAATACTTCGCATAAATAAACCCGCTGGCTAAAAAAAATCCAGGAAAAAAGGGCATCCTGGCGAACCAAAAACAGAATAAAGGTTCGGGCAAAAATTAAGGATATAATTGAAAAAATTGTACACCTGGTAAGTTAAAAACCCGAAAGGGTAACTTAGGCAAAAATGGGTATCCCGGTGGATTGAAAACATGAAAAGGCGATCCACACAAAAGAGGGATTCAAGCAAATGACTGCAGTCTAAATTAATCTGTACGCTCTCTACTCTTCAGCAAAATAGCAAAGCTTCCGAAGGAGGAATTGTTCCGACCACGAACTTCCTAAGGCAAAGATAATCAAGAGAGTTGGAATACATACTGGCTATAACAGAATTAGAAATCAGTTGGAATCCAATTTCCGCATTGTCAATAGGATAGATTTCTTTTCTCAATTTTATGGCAATCAACTCTTTCAGGGGTTTGCTTCCAATTGCAAATTCGTCGATTTTGGCATTTTATTAATAAAATTGAATATTCAGTCACAAGGTTTTATTTTCATTTTACTGCTTTGTTTGCAAAAACGTCCGATTTTTGATAATAGAACATTGCTTTGAAAATATCATGGCCTTGCAAAAACATGCACAAAAAAGACAATTAAAATTACTTTGCTTGTTGGACAACCTTGGATGGTGGACTCAAAAAAAAAAACCACGCAATATCCTGGGGCATGTGCATATATTTTTTCTGCTGCAGGTAATGAGTACGATCGATCCAAGCAGCACGAAAGTTATCTCTCAGCATAATCAACAAATATTTGCTATGACTTGATACTGTTGTATCTTCTGTGTTGATAACGGTTATTAATGCAGTGAGCATTCCATGTCAACAACGAGTGCAAATCCTCCGGTACCTCGCAGACGATGTGAAGGGTAGTTCAAGAGCGAATGTTCGGAAGTTGAAGACAGGGTGTTCGTCTAAGAGTTTGAAAACGCTTGGTTTTCTATAAAATCCTATTAAGAGACGAAGCTTCTCACAGTAACATCCCCTGTGGAGTTTATTCTCAGCAGGATTTACCAGCAAGTGGTAGTGTCAACAAGGTATATTTCCCGCAGGTTTCAGCATGTGAAATTTGTCAAAGAATAAGTCCCAGCTGAATTGTTTTCTCTCCCCACAGAGTTCAACATTTTGACAGTAATTTCCCCAGCAGAGTCTAAATAGATCGATGGACTCTCTTCTTCAGTAAAGTGTCAGCATATGATATTACCCAGCAGGTGGTGTAATTCTCAGCATTACTCATTTACAACTCAAAGTCCAATTTATTTTGGCATATAGATAGTTGTTCATATTATTCCAGCAGGTGGGATAGTATTGCAGATGGTTGTTCCAGCAGGTGGGGTGATCATACATATAGTTGTTCATATTATTCCAGCAGGTGGGATAGTATTGCAGATGGTTGTTCCAGCAGGTGGGGTGATCATACAGATAATCGTTCATATTATTCCAGCAGGTGGGATAGTATTACAGATGGTTTTTCCAGCAGGTGGAATGATCATAAAAACAGTAGTTTATATTGTTCCAGCAGGTGGGATGATGATAAACAACTATATTCTCAGCAAAGTCCAACGTTGGTTTGGCAAAGCTTCCAAAGCCGGTTTGGTAAGCATCGAAGTCCAATGTTAGTTTGGCAAAGCTGCAAAAGTCCATCTTAGGATGGCAAGTTTGAGATTCCAAAGCCGATTTGGTAATCGTTGAAGTCCAACGATTGATTGGCAGAAATCCAACATGAATTGGTAAAAGTCCATTGTCTAGAATGGCAGAGCAGCTAAAGTCCACCAGTTGAGTGGCAAGCCAGTAGTCGTCTGGCGTCGTTCAAATAGACATTGTAGAAAGTCCATCCATAGTATGGCAAGCCAGTAGTCATCTGGCGTCGTTCAAAAGACAGATCTCTCCGACAATGTTTCATTGAAGATTCAATCCAGCAGTCTCATTGGGTTTATATCCCTTTTGTTCTTTGTCATCCAGAGCAAATTTTTGGTTATATTTATTATTCAATCATTATATACCTTGAAAGTCTGAAAGCAATCGCTTTTAGGCATTCAGGTCTACAGCGTTTGAATAGGGGCAGCTGTAATACCCCAAAATTTGCTCTCTCTTTTGTCATCATAGCATAGCATTGTCATATATCATATCTGAAATTCTGGTATCAGACATGTGATGTTAAGGTGCGATGTCACAACAACACACTCTGCACAATGGACAGCAATAATAGTAAATAAATCAACACAATGATTTGTTCACCCAGTTCGGTCTAACTACCTACGTCTGGGGGCTACCAAGCCAGGGATGAATTTCACTACTTGTAGAATTAAATTACAGACTCAACAACCCAGTTGACAATCTCCTAATCTTAATTCCTACTAGTGACTTTCTACCTAAGAAACCACTTAGATATGAGAACACTACTCAATCCCTAAAACCACTCAAAGAACAACCTCTTTGAGAACCCTTGATTCTGCTTCACAGCTTTGATCAAGTAATACAACTCTCTTTGCTTCACAGCTTTAGAGAGGACAGAATACGACACATCAATTCACCCTAGAATTCTGGTTATACACCTTGTACAAAATACTCAAGACACTCAGCCTCTGCTCTTGATCTTCTCCCCGTATTTCTGTACCTTTTTCCTTTGGTCTTGTGCGCTTTATATAGCTCCTTGAATTGGGCTTGGACTTGTCACAATATTTGATCAGATTTGTTAATTAAAATTGAATCTTCAAAACAGATTTTATCCCCAAAATCTTTTTAAATCTTCAACCTTTTAATTCTCCAACAGATCTGCAATCAAATCTCCCATGTAACAGAAAATATCCATCCCAAGATATTCTCATCCAATGAGTTAACCACTCTCCACAATTCCCGCTAATACGCGTGCCCTAATAACATATCCTGCTGTTATTAATTCTGCAGGTCTGATGTTACAACATCACCTGTGTGACATCAGACATCCAACTTCAGCAATAATTACTTAACACAGCCCAGTGTTAAGACTTCAATGTTGCAACATCAGCACCTTGACATCAACATTGAATATACTTTGTTTTACCAAAATTCCAGCCAATCCAAGCACTAATAATCTCCCCCTTTGGCTAATTTTGGCTAAAACACCCTCTGAATCCTCAGAGTCTTCAGCAGCGGAAAACCTTCAGTAATTTTGAGATACACTTCATCAGCAGCAGTTTGACAATCTTCATAGTCTTCATTACTTGATCTGCTGCAGCACCATCTTCATTATTGACAACAGCCAATTGGTGCTCCCCCTCAAAAACATGAACCAGCATCACAGCTGTTCAGTAGCTCATAATGTGCAGCACTTCTCCCCCTTGATGTCTGCTTGGCTGCACTCTTCAAATGCTATGATATCTTCACTAGCAGCTTAGTCTAAACTCCCACTCAATAACTGCATCAGCACTTTTCAACTAAACGCCTTTTACTTTTAGCAGCATCAATTACTCTCTTCATGGCATTTTTTAACTCTCCCCCTTTTTAGCCATAATTAGACAAATTATGCCAATTCATATGACCTACACTTCATCACATGCGACATAATACAAGCCCTACTGTCAGTAGCAACAAGATCTATGCAATCTCCAAACACAATATTCTGACATTATTAAAGACATGGTCAAAACCACATTCCAACACTTTTGACTAGACTGGCGATACAAACAATGCTTTAGAAAAACCATTATAAAACCACTCTTTCTCCTTTGCTCAGCACAACACTCCAATAAAGCATGAGTCAATCAAGCTTCAAAGTATCAACCAAGAAACTCAAGCATGAGGATAAAAATCCAGAACCTCTGAAGAAGAAGGTCAAATCTCAGACGACATCAGGTCCTTCTTCAGGAGCAACAAAAACTGGCAGGACTTCAGTGACAACTATGAAGCCTGGTAAGAACCATACTGCTCAAAAATAGCCTTCAGAAGATGAATGGGATGCAGATTAGAAGGCATTTCTGGATGCAGGTGATTGGCATGAGGATGTAGTTTAACCTTGTATCTTCAAATATCTAATAAAACTCCAATCATATTTTAGATTTTTCTGTAACTCTACAAAATTCTTTACAGTACTTTTCTATTGCTTTGCTGATAATTGTACTGCCTTAATATGAACCAACAGCCTAATGTCATAGCATGCTATCTGACATTATATCCTCATAAGATTCAACCAATCTCCATAATCTTGACCAGCATGCAATCTTCACAATATATGTACCTTTGCTGCAAAATCCATAGACAAATACTTCCCCAGTCAAGATTAACAAATGCTCTAGATGGAGATGAACATTTGAGCACATTTACATGCATTTTGGTACCACTGTCCCTTTCACCAAGGGCTATCATACAATTCATCTTCACCATCCAAGGCAAACCTTCTACTTCATCATTCTCCCGTATGACTATGTAGATGCTCCTTAGATATAATGTAAGCACTAAGCTTCAGATCCAGAACAAAGACATCCTTCACCAAGGATACTCTTGACACTCTTGACACCAGGGTATTACATATGCTCCACTACTGGATTTACTATCAGCAAAATAATCCAAACTCAACACTGTGTCACAAACTCCATAAATTCTCAGCTTACTTATAAGCTTTACTGAGATCCAGTCTCTTCAAGAGATCACACTTCCTCTTTCCTTACATCCACCAGTAGTTGTTGAAACTGGTGATGTCTTCAAAGATAGTAGTCATGCTTAAACACATGACCATAATCTCCACTTCTTCTGACCAAAATGCTAGAGCATTCAACTCCACATGTCCAATCTTAATCATCTTCCAGATCTAACCACCAGCAAACATGATGTTATAACATCTTTTGGGACATCAGCTTCTCATCACCATTCAAAGGACTCATTGCACAGAGAAGTCCTTCAAGAAGCTCCCAATAAAACACAGTCAGAGCAACTTATTCATACACACCTGAATACCATAAGTTCCCACACCCTCTCTGAACCATATCCTAGCAAACTCAACCATATCCAGAGTATCTATACCAAATTCTTTTTCCAGAACATACTTTCACCATTTTATGAAAAGCACAGGAATGTTATCTAGTATGCCCTTTTGAATTTTCTCAGAAGTTCTAACAACAACGGCTTCCTTCATTTGAGAGATATCCTGGACATTATCCTCAGACTTATCTCTGATCTTCCTAGAGATGAACACTTTACTCCTGGATTTTGTAGTACCATCCACATAGATTTTCTGCTTAGCAGTTCTCATCTTTGGAGGTGACTCAATAGCTTTCCTCTTTCTTGATTTCAGTCGTTTAGCAACCCCAGGAACCACTTTTGCAATTAGTTCATCATCAGCTCTAACATCTACATCTTCCAACCTAAGGATTGTCAACTTGTGGAATTTTTCTTCTGAACTATAGGAGTCATTAGTCAGGTTGTCATCTTTCTTGGCCTTGCAAGTATTCAGCTCCCAACACTTCTTAAGGTCACAGCTTTTGATCCTTCCATCAGCATTGTTGACTCCTTCATCTTGCTCACATAACTGACTACTCACATCATCCAACTTAGGAGTAACAGCACCATAAGTCATTAACCCAGATTGACTTTTCACCATACTTTCACACTTGATGTCATCATCTGATGTTACAGCATCATCACTAGATAAGCTGTCCACTTGAGGTATCCACTAATAGCAATTATCTTTGGATCTTACTCCCTTCATCACTACCTTATTTTGCTCATCAGCTACCACACATTCATCTTTGGTGTAGCTTACGTTGTAACCTTCATTACAAAGTTGACTTATGCTAATTAAATTAGCACTCAACCCTTGAACAAGGAGCACATTATCAAGAGTAAGGCCATCATGATTCTTCACTCTTCCAACTCCTTCTACTACTCCTTTTTCACCATTGCCAAAAATAACACCATCTGCATGGCAAGGATTAAACTCTACCAAATGCTTCTTGGATCCAGTCATGTGCTTTGAACATCCACTATCAAAGTACCATGCATCCATAGCAAAATGTTCATCTGATGTGTGAGCCAATAGACACTTCACCTTCTCCTTAGGTACCCATTGTTTAACAACTTTGGGCTTGTACTCTCTCCATCTGTTTTGAGGCTGAGGGTATCCATGCAGCTTGTAGCAAGAGTACTGCATATGTCCAAACCTTCCACAATAAAAGCATCTCACCCTTTCATCTCTAAATCTTCTGCCATGATGAGATTGCTTAGGCTGCCATCCATAATGTGGTCTCCTCCTACCATAACTGGCCTGCCTTCTATTATGCTGGTATCTTCTTCCATAAGGAGGCTGAGAATGTTGTTTCCTGGATTGTCTCCCATGATGGTGTGGCTTTCTTCTTCCATAGATATGAGGAACAACATTGGTGTAACCATACCCCTGATGTTGAGACACCTGATAAGACATGTGTTGTTTGAACTGAGCAGCTTGCATGCTCTTGTGGTGTTGTGGGGGCATATACTGACTAGCTCCTTGTGGCTGCTTTCTCTTCTGATTAGGACCAGTCTTCTTCTCAATCTTCTTAGGTTGTGAAACATCAGCTTTCTTAGGTGTAGGATCCTGCTTCTTTGGCTGATGTTGAGACAAAGGTTGTGACACTTCCTTCTTTGAACCTGAAGTGCTTCCTTCTGAAGTTCCCTTGTTCTCAGCCACATAACCTATCCCAGCTTTGTCTCCAGCATCTTTTTCTGACTGAAGAATCTTGTCAAGTGTGTCTGTACCACAACTCAGCATCCTAACAGACTTGGTCATTTGAGCAAGGTGAGCTCTAACAAGCACCACTTCATTTTCCAGATCTGTCTTTTCATTCTATAGCTGAGCAATCTGTTGCTTGTGGCACTTGTTTTCTTGACAGATCTCAGGACTTTTTAAACACAGCTCTTGATAGGTAGATTCTAACTCCTCATAAGTTACTTCTCCATCATCATCAGAAACCACAGCTCCTGTTAAAGCTCTCACATGCTTTGCTGACTCACCTTCACTTTCACTATCAGATTCAAACCAGGAAACTGTCATGCCCTTCTTCTGCTTTTTCAAGAAGGTGGGACATTCTTTCTTGACATGTCCATACCCTTTACACTCAAAGCACTGAACTCCTTTATCTTGGGTAGTTTTCTCTTCATCCTTCTTGCTGGTGTCAGAAGTCATGTTCTTGACATTAGGCCTGGAGTTATTATTCATTCTCTTGAATACTTTGGTGAACTGTCTTCCCAACATCACTATGGCCTGAGATAGATCCTCCTGCGATTCAGAACTCTTTCCTTTTTCTTCTGCATCATTTGACACCAAGGCTATGCTCTTTGGCTTCTTATCTGGTTCTTCCTCATTCAACCCAAGCTCAAAAGTTTGAAGAGATCCAATGAGCTCATCTACTCTCATCTTGCTGATGTCTTGTGATTCTTCAATGGCAGTAACCTTCATCTTATACTTCTTAGGTAGGAACCTAAGGATCTTCCTCACAAGCTTTTCATCTGACATCTTCTCTCCAAGAGCACTAGATGCATTGGCCAGCTCAAGAACACTCATGTGGAAATCGTGAATAGTCTCATCTTTAGGATTTCAAATTTTGATGTTAAAATCTGAAGTCTTGACATCTTGACTCTAGATGTTCCTTCATGAGTAGCCTGCAAGATATCCCATGCTTGCTTAGCAACTTCACAGGTATTGATTAATCTGAAGATATTCTTATCCACTCCATTGAATATGGCATTTAGAGCTTTGGAATTTCCAAGGGCAAGCTCGTCTTCCTCCTTGGTCCACTCTTCTTTAGGCTTTGGCTTAGAGGTGCCAGCATCATCCTTCTCACACATAACAGGAGCTTTCCACTCTTTAATAACAGCCTTCCAAGCCCTACTGTCCAAGGATTTTAAAAAGGTGGTCATCCTTGGCTTCCAATATTCATAATTGGATCCATCCAAAATAGGGGTCTGTTGACGAATCCTCCAACTTCTTTGTCCATCTTTTCACCAGAAAGTACCTTCCCTAGATCTCACCCAGAGACAGACAGGATGCCCGCTCTGATACCAATTGAAATTCTGGTACCAAACGTGTGATGTTAAGGTGCGATGTCACAACAACACACTCTGCACAATGGACATCAATAACAGAAAATAAATCAACACAATGATGTGTTCACCCAGTTCGGTCTAACTACCTACGTCTAGGGGCTACCAAGCCAGGGATGAATTTCACTACTTGTAGAATTAAATTACAGACTCAACAACCCAGTTGACAATCTCCTAATCTTAATTCCTACTAGTGACTTTCTACCTAAGAAACCACATAGATATGAGAACACTACTCAATCCCTAAAACCACTCAAAGAACAACCTCTTTGAGAACCCTTAATTCTGCTTCACAACTTTGATCAAGTAATACAACTCTCTTTGCTTCACAGCTTTAGAGAGGACAGAATACGACACATAAATTCACCCTAGAATTCTGGTTATACACCTTATACAAAATACTCAAGACACTCAGCCTCTGCTCTTGATCTTCTCCCCGTATTTCTGTACCTTTTTCCTTTGGTCTTGTGCGCTTTATATAGCTCCTTGAATTGGGCTTGGACTTGTCACAATATTTGATCAGATTTGTTAATTAAAACTGAATCTTCAAAACAGATTTTATCCCCAAAATCTTTTTAAATCTTCAACCTTTTAATTCTCCAACAGATCTGCAATCAAATCTCCCATGTAACAGAAAATATCTATCCCAAGATATTCTCATCCAATGAGTTAACCACTCTCCACAATTCCAGCTAATACGCGTGCCCTAATAACATATCCTGCTGTTATTAATTCTGCAGGTCTGATGTTACAACATCACCTGTGTGACATCAGACATCCAACTTCAGCAATAATTACTTAACACAGCCCAGTGTTAAGACTTCAATGTTGCAACATCAGCACCTTGACATCAACATTGAATATACTTTGTTTTACCAAAATTCCAGCCAATCCAAGCACTAACAATATCATATCCATCTCATTAGCCTTGCATTGCATCTTTAACATAGAAAAATGAAGCATAACATCCCTCTTACCATCAAGGCATGTGATCAGGGGAAAGATGGACAATCAAGGAATCATTCAAGGCACAAAAGGTCAAACAAGTTGCCTCAAGGCAAGCCAAGAGGTCTTTCATGTCTCATACTGTTTCAATTGATCATCCAAAACCTCAAGAAAGTGAGATTCAATAGGAGATTGAAGCACTACATCCTTCACTATGCAAGAGGTCCAAAAAACTGAAGGAAAACCCTCAAAAGAGATAGTTCATTGGTTCAAAATCACCCTCAACTGGCATATCTCATCATCCTTTAAGAGGATACACAACATACTCTGAGGAATTTGAAATTGAAGACTGCACATTTTTCCCCTTAGTAGGTGGGTATCAAAACTAGGGTTTCCAATTAAATTAGGTTATCTCTGATTTATTGGACAAAACTTGATGTCATGGTATTCTACATGTCCTTAAGTGTATGTGTGTGGAAAATTGCCTCTCAATTGGTTTTAGAAGTGGTTCAATTGGAAGAAAGATAAAAAATCAGGAAAATTGGGACTAAGTCAAATAATCAAGGGAAAAAATCAACTCTTGACTTTTTGAGGCCAAATTCATGAAATTCATGTCATATGTGACCAATGTACAAAATTTGATCAAGAAACTCCAAAAGAATCATGAAAAATCAAGATTTGAAAAGTTGCCATTTTTGGAAGAAGTAGGGTTTCTAAATAAGGAAAGTTTTGGCCATTTTGCACCAAACTTTGAACCAAGGCCATTCAAAATTAAGACATCAAATAAAAATTCCACTCGGCCACAACAAAAGATCTCATCTTAAGCTTCAAATCCATGTGTAGAACACCTCCATTGGATCAAAATTGAGAGAGTTATGGATGATCAAAGTTGAGAAAAACTTGGACAAAATGCAAGTCAGCTTGGGCAAATCTTAAGTCATACGCAATCATTTTCACAAACATGTGGTGGGCCAAATGTTTTGATCAATTACTCATGGTTAGAGGCTTCAAATGAAAAATCTTTCAACATGAAAGTTGTTCCTCTATGTGGGATCTTCAAAATTGGTGTTCATGATTGTTTCATTTTGATCAAAGGATAAGAAGTTATGATGGCTCAATGTAGGGTCAATGCAACTGAAAATTTGACTAAGTCATAACCAAGTCATGCCACACACGCACGCATTATGCAACATTTCAAACCAGTTTTGAGTTCCTATGTTTGAAGCACATTTCCAATATGTTACAAGCCTCATTTTCATTTTTTTTCAACATCAAAGTTGTTGTATCATGTACACACTTTGTAATGATACCAGAATCATCCATTTCCATGGCCAGAAGAGAGAGATATTCATGCTTAAATGTCACCATTTCCAACTGATTTCATCATATGCTTCACATCAGAATTTGCATTTCTTGGTTCACACACACCACAAACACTTCATCACATCAGCTTTCCACTTTCAGCCAAACACACACACACCTTTACATACACACAGGCTCGAGTGTAGCATATAAGTGGAAGGAAGAAACTTGCCAAAGAAGTTGTTGCAGTAAACCACACTAGAGCTTATCCTAAACCCCCTGCACCATACCAAAACTCCTCAAAATCGTCCCCTAACTAACTTGACTCAGTTAGTTAGGATGGACTCACCTAAACCATCTCAACTAAATTAACCAACTCATGTTAACCATAGTTAAGCTCTCATATAAAAGCAAACTTCACTCACAAATCTCGGGGGGTACTCATTTTGTTCAGTTTCTCTCCAAAACTTCTCTTCTTTCTCTCTCAATCTCTCAACATTGCAACTAGTTTTTGAAGCCTGATTTCAACTTCTCTCCATTGAATCATAAGCAACTACTTCATCTAAGCCTTTATTTGGCCAAGGGTGAATCAAAGAGCGGCTTGGAATCTCTGGTTTTCTGAAGAACATATCAAAGTCACAAATCTTCAGGTACGGATTTCAGCCATTATAGACATGCTTTGAAGGTGTTATCAGGTTCTTAAAGCTTCTTATAAGCTCAAGAACCCGTCTGGCTAGTTGATAGGCCTTTAGAGGCATAGTTGAGAAATTAGGGAAAAACTTCTTCTGTTCGATTCTCTTATTTCATGAACCTTCTACGCATTTCGTCACTAGATTCATGTTCCTCATCACTTCAGCTGTCCAATGATGTATATTTTGATCATTTGTGCTTGCCTGTAAATCATCGTCACCGGAGGCTGGCCGGAGAAGATGACCGGAGGTCTTCTCCGGCCGGTGGTCTAAATTGCTAGGGTTTTGCTCCAATTTTAAAATGTGACCGTTGGATGTTCATGATCTGATGGCCACAACATTGCCAGCACATTAAAATAAACGTGCATCTCACGTGATCAATTTCTGATTTCATTTAAACAATTTGTGGTGCAGTACATGTTAGTGAGTGTGTTCCTTCACGCGTGTGTATTGGATATGGTTACTTTGACTGGTTTGTTGACTGGACTTAATCCAGTGGTGTTCATTGTTTTGACATTATTTTGACTAAGAGTGCACAATTGTTGATGTGGGCCGCGCGTAAATGGACCTAGGATCATTGCTATTTACACTTCACATTTTTAAAGTCCAAACAATTTGAACTGGTTGTTTACTCTGCATACACCCCTTTCTTATTTCAATTTCTTTTTATTTTCTTCATTTCATACACGTTTCATGTTTAATTGTTAAAATTAAAAAACAACATCAGAAAATTCTGTAAAAATTCATGAGTATTATCAAGACATTTAGGAAAGTTTTGATATTTTTATTTCATGATTTTATCACATTTTTACCATTGTTTCATATTTTTCTTTGAATTTCCATTTGTAGGCATTCCAAATATGATGCATGAATTTGTAGAATTTTGATCTTGCTCATTACAAACTGTTTTGACCGGATTCTTTTTGCATTGATTCACTAATACATTTAATCATGTTAGGTGATTTTTGTTTGATTTTTTAGGTCACTTTATGACACGTTTTGATGCTTGTCTTTGCACCACTTTGCATGATGTTTCAACTTGACCTAATGCATTGTTTGAAGTCATTTTGCTTTGAATTTTGACATGATATCTTGATGTATGATTTACTTATGACTTAGACAATCAAATACCATGCTTGCATAATTTTCATAAGTCCATTTGATTTTTGTTTAATGCATTACATTTTAAGCATAATCCATGTCATATCATTCTAACTTTAGTGCATGTTTGCATGAATTCTTTTGTGCATATTTGTATGAGCATTTGCATATTTTATGAGCCATTCATATGATATTATAGGTCCTTGGTACACATTATAGGTCATCTTTACATGTTCATTTCAACTTGAACTTTGTGCATCCTTAACATGTATTGTTTGCACTTTCCTTTTGAACTTTCACCTCACTTCTTCTTCTATTACTTCTTGAATGTCTTGAATGTTGATTCATGAACACTTTTGAGATGTTTATAAACCATTTTTCATTTAGTTTCAATTCTGATTTTTGGATTACATGTTCCATTTATGCATGTTCCTTTCATTTCTTTTTATCTTTCATCTATCCTTTCTTATGATAACATGTTTAAATGCTATGGATGATGATTGTTGCTTATTCATTTGAACTTGCATGATGATATTCACTTGTTGTCAATATGATTCACATTCTGGTTGTGATATTAAGATTTGCTTCTTCATCTTATTCTTTTGAACTTTATTGTGCATTAAGTGTTTTTTACTTCTTATACATGTTTCCATGTTTACTAACCATGTAGGGGCTTTGGTAAGTTGAAATTGAGTGTGGATAAGGAATCCACATTCAAATTTCTTTCCTTTCATCTTTTACAATTCAATCTTGTGTTTTGTTAAGTACTTATGTGCTTTCTTTGATTAACTCATTATTTTCCCTTTTGAGTTACGATTCATCTTCTACTTTAGAAGTGAGTTGTTTAACTCATTCCTTCTTTAGACTTTAGGTTTTGCAACCTCACAAACCATTAGGATCACTCCCTTGACTAATCAATTAGGATTGAGTCTTAGTTCACATAGATTTTTACCTTTCTCACCCATTTGAGTCTTTCATCTCCTCATCTCAAAGAAAATTCAAAATATCTAATAAAGGTAGGCACTTATTGCATTTAGGCCTTTCATATAAAGAAAAGATTATAAGGGGTCTTCTCTTATAATCTTAGAATGTGTAGCATATGGCCCATCTTGGGTCAATGTGTTAAACATTTGATCTTGTATGAAGGACTTAAATGCAATACTTGTTGAAGATACAAATAAAAAAACACTTCTTCATTTCATAATCAACAAAAACACTTAATAAATACAAGTATGCTAGTGTATTTGAACCTTAATAATTGGAACTAAGTGCGAGGGTCTTCTTCACACTTAGTGTACATTCTTACTCATTCCATTTTGGGATGTGAGAATGTATACACTCCAATGACTAAGATTTAGATACATTATCATATGCAAACAAATAACAAAATTTCTTTAAAACAAAAAACAAACAAACAATTCTTTTCTCATCTCTTTCATTCCAGTATTAAGGACTCGTCACGTCCGTTCTACCGCAAACAGGTAACGCCTAAGTCTCCATACAGCGAGCCGCAACACCTAAACTGCTTGGACGCGCATTGTGACATTTCCACTAAAAAATACAAACAAAACAACAATCGTTGAGCCGAACTACGGCTGCTCTGATTCTTCTTTCTGTCTAGATTGAAAATACGTAGGCACGAGATGCGATACCTCGACGAGCAACTTTTCCAATAGTTCAGTTGAACTACGTTGACTCTGATTCTCATTCCTTTTGAGATACGTAGACTTAGGGCATCGAATATGTCCTAATCGAGTCATTTCTTTCTTTCCTTTCAGTTGTTTTTGTACAGTTTCCTTTGCAGTAATTCTTTTTAGTTCTTCGCACCCTTTGATCGAGACAAGCAAGCGTGGATCCCATCGGGTACGATGGACGCGTAGGGGTGCTAATACCTTCCCTGCGCGTAACCGACTCCCGAACCCAGTTCTCTTGGTCGCAAGACCATGCTCTATCCTTTCCTTCAGGTTTACACAGTGTTTCGTTTCCCTCTCTTGGGATAAATACACATTGCTGGCGATACTGTTTCCGTGCCACTTTCGCGTTTGTACTTGGATAAAAATCCCGGGAGCGACACCCATAACACGGGTTTTACCATCATAATTTATTTAAACACCACCTAGCGGAAATCAAATTTTAAAGAATATTTTTATAATCCAAAACTTCTTAAATTAAAACTCATGAAAACATCATTCCAACAAAATAAAAGAACATAAATCGTTCGATTCAAACGTCCCGACCTGATGTTACATATCAGAGCAAGACCCTCTAATCGACGGAGAAATCAAAATACTTCAAAAGCTAAAATCTTCATGCGCCAAGGAAGCTAAGCCTGATCACCTGCACGTTACTCACGTGGAGGCAACATTCAAATAGGCAAGGTGAGTAATCACGAATTAATATATAAGATATAAGAAAGAGATAAAGTACAAGCACAACATCACCAAGTCATTCACAATGTCAAGAATACATCAATCACATCAATATAATGCAATGCCACACAATATGCAATGCAACATCATAGACTCATGCATTTGGTACCAATTCATCATAATTGATTGACACTGGGCCATCACCCTTTAAAGATCCCCACCAATAGGATCGATTCTACACAAGAACCAGAGCGCGTCACAAAAACACCTCAATCCACACAATGGGATTGAAGCCACCAAATGGACCGAAGTCCTAACTATGCCATGAATGCATGATGCAAATCGTCATAAAAATCATCCTCATAAAATTGTCATAATTGCATCAACATTCATGAATTATCATCAAACAAACATCATTATACAACACCAAGTCGCACTCAACAAAATTCGTCACTATACCTCACAATTCGTCATATTATACTCTTCACATAAAATCCTCGATTTTGCCCCATTGATCTTCATTACTAGTTTATTCATGTTTTATTAGCCCACCATAACCTTACGTCTCAAGGAAATTGCACCGCAAGCGAAATCGGGACGGAAATCGCAAAAACGGGAGAATCTGCCCACGACCCTGCCTATACTCGAATGACCATGCCCCATACGTGTATGGCTCATTTTTCACGCCTCCATTGCGCGTATTGTAACCCCTACTACGCGTATCAACAGAGAGGGTTTTCCTCTCAAATTCCTCTTCAGAATCCCATTACGCGTAATGGCTAGCCCATATGCATAAGGCACCTTTCCCCCAGAACCCATAGGCGTATTGCCTTCTCCTACGCGTATTGCCCAATTCTCACATGCGTATACTACGCGTACTAGCAGAGGGTCGTACTGGCCCTTGGGGACGGGTGCGTATGCTACCCGTACCACCTTGGGAGCGCCCCTTGTTACGCGTAACGCCCCCCTGTTACGCGTAATGCAAGAGATCCCTCAAAAATCAGATCTTGCATCTGAACGAAAACCTCCCCATTCCAGCACCTTCGATCTACCAAAATCAGACTCAAACACACTTCGATTCATCACAGATCTATGTTTTTCATCCTACTTCATTGTCTACATCAATTTCCCCCTAATTACTAAGTCAGAAATTAGTTAATTCCACTTTCATTTTTCAGATCTGGTTTACCCACATGTTCATCACAGCATCATTATTTATTCACACGAATTCATCATCAATTTCAACAATGCACATCAGAATCATAACAGGAATCATACACATACGAACATTCGTTACAAATTCGTCACAGGTTCAACACAAATTCATTAGGAAACGCAAACATACAAAATACCTCTACCTTAAACCCATATCAAACATATGAACCCGGATAACCCCCCATACCTCCAATTTTCTAGTAAAAAGGTTCTTCGTTTGGGGTTCTACGGTCGATTCCTCGTTCTAGCCTCCTTTCCTCAGCTTTCTCTTCACTTCTTAGGGTTGCACAGACTAATTCTCATAATTCCCTATTTTCTTTTATTAAACCTATCTTTTGGGCCTTAATCATGATTTACCCATTTTTTCCTCAATTAACCGCTCTCATTATTACTGTCTTACCCTTAATGGTTCCCCTAACTATTTTAATTAACAATAATAATAATAATAATAATAATCTAAATAATATTCTAAATAATATTCAAATTATTCTACTATTAGTATTAATAAAATAGTCTAATTAATTACTACTTCTAAGAGACCTCAATGTTCCCTTAACCCAAGGCTACCCCACAGCACGACATAAAGTCACCAACGTCACAAAATCCATCAAAATGCACCAAAACATCGAATAATTATAATAATTCAATAAAATAAATATTATAATTATTTTGGGGTGTTAAACCTTGAGGTTGTGCCGGTTGATAAGGAATTTGTCGGTATCCTTATTGATTTTGATAATTCCCTCTTGGTTGGTATCCTTGAGGGTTTTAATAAGGTTGTTGTTGCCTTTGATAACCTTGTTGTTGATTTTGATTATTCATGTAATTTGCTTCTTCATCAACTGGAGAACAATAGCAGGTGGGGTGATCTCCTTTACATAGCTCACAAACAGCTATTTGCACATTCTTGCTCGGTAAATCTTGCATCTCTTTAATCTGTTGAGGAAGCTTTGACATTTGTTGCGTTAACAACTCCACTTGTTGAGATAGCAATTTATTCTGAGCTAGAATTGCACCATTAGTCCCCAATTCAAGCACTCTCAGTTTCTTTTGTGGTTAGCCATGGTTATGATTCCCTTGATGGTCATTTATTGCCATCTTGTCGATGATAGAAATGGCTTCGTCGGCACTTTTAGTCATTAAAGATCCGCCCGTGGTAGCATCCTGTAACACCCCAGAATTTGCCTTACCTTTTTCTGGCTTATGTTTCTTCCTCATTTTGCATCTCATTAGGTCATATTCATAATCATATCATTGTGTTGGTCTCTTAAGACATGAGATCGAGGAGTTTTCTTATTAATAGTGTTTGCTATATTCAGGGGTGATTCAACAGGTCATCAGTGTACATCAAGAGCCTAAGGTTTTCCTATTTCAGAGGATTCAACAAAGGCATTGGGTCAGAGGTTCATTGGTGTGAATCGGGGTTTAATTTCTTCTCAGTTTAAATCATCTTCTTCAAGATTTATCAGTGTACATCAAGGTGAATTAGGGTTTGTTTTCAAGGTTGAGTTGTAGACTTCATCTGGTTGTCAAGCAAAGGTTAATGTGAGGATTTACTTAATCAAAGATTCAGAGGATGATTAATTCAGGGGGTTGTTATTTCAGTTGCAATTTGTTAGGTGGCAATTGTGCTCATTTTGTCAGAGGCGTGTGGAAAATAGTACAAGCTAGTTGAATTAGGATCAAGAGTTCATGGTCGTGCGTGTATTGGTGGAGGTGCATACCCATTTGCTAAACTGTTTTTCTATCCACTTTTGATCACTTCAAAAAAATCATTTCCCATTCCTAAAATCCATTATCCATTTTCATTTTATTAACCATTTTCCACAACTATTTTCTAAACCATTCACAAATATCCAATATCCACTTCCATTTTTTAGTCTATTTCATTATCCATTTTTAAAGCTCATATCCATATTCATTAACCAACTTCCCATTACAAATATCCATATCCATTTTTATTCAATTCATTTTTCTTTAACCCATATCTAAACTCATTATTCTTTTTAATCCATTCTAATCCATATCCATTTAATTAATCCAATCCATTGACCATAAACCACTTTAGATCTACTTCTAAAAGCCAATATCCATTTCTTTAGAATGATTAACCTTTTGTTTTTATTTCATCATAGCTGCTGACAGAAGAATAATACATTGTACAAAAAAGGTCCGTAGCAATAAATAAGAATTCAGTGCGTAGCAGGTGTATAGTTACATAACCAAAGTTCAGATCAGAAAATTAAAAAAAGAAGAAATACATGGCGCAGAAAATTTTAATAAAATAGTACACAACAAATAATATTTAATTGACGGAGGAAATATTCACATTGAAATAACAGCAGCAATACATAAAGGGTACACATGAGATTCAAAATGCAGAGAAAAAGTTATAAAACGAGGTGAATACTCGTGATCAATTTCACAGCTCATTTCCTAACAGAATTTTAGTGAAAAAGCCTATTCTACCCTTCCCTAAGTTGGTGTATAAAGCTGCGGCTTCCAAGGACTCACCATATATGAATTCTTCCATCAGCATCATTCTTCCACTGCAAATCGTCCCTGAACCATCTTCAATTTTAAACCTTCTGCAACTCACTCATCATCTTCAACAACTGAAAAATCATAATTCCATATTCTTCAACATCATCTTTTCAATTTCATTTCCAATAATCTTCTAAGTTCATCTGTAAATCAACCACCAGAACCAACTCTTCTCAATCCTACATATTCCATTTCTATATCCTACATCGATACTTCACTCACTGTTCGCATCAATCTCATAAACCTTCATCATCCAATTTAACAACCTGGAAAAGGCACGAACCAGCAAGCAGCAAGCAGCAGTGTGAAGTAGAAGAAGATTCGCATAATTGAAGCAGAAGATCGAGAAATTGCATAATCGATAAGATTCGACATCAACAATTCGGCAACGCGACACAACACAACTCAACGATCAGTGCACATAGGAGATCGAGTCAAAGAAAGCAGTAGAGCCATAGAAGAAGAAAGGGAAGAGGCAGATTAAATCGAAAGCGAGAAAGTGAATTACGCAAACCTGAAGTCGTAGATTGAAGATCCATCGGAGCGACTCCGATAGGTACTCTGAATCTCTTTCGCTTTACTTATTTCTGTTGAATTTGTTTATGGAACAAGTTGTGTGTTGAATCACTCGCGTCTTGGTGATAAGTGTGTTGTGAATCTTATTACGTCCTTGCTTCTTCTGCGTGACGGTTGTGATTTGAACGAAGCCATGGACGACGGAGAAGTGATGAGGAGGATGATACGGCAGAGCGATTCTTCTCTGGTGGTTTTCAAGAGATAGAAGAAGTAGGAGGATGATGAATGTGAAGTTTGGTTTATTGTGAAGAAATCGGAGAGAAATTCACGGCGGCGCATTGTGTTGTCATGGATGGTGAGCGAGTTTGTTTGCGAGAAGCTCTGGGAATAGGTTTAGGAGATGAGAGAACAAAGGTGATGGCTGAACAATGTTGAAGAAGAATTTGAAGAAAACTGGCATGGCGGACATAGATTCGCGACGAGGGGTTTTGAGGAAGGAGGAAGTTGTTGAATGATAAAAGAAGAGGAGTTTGGTTTTGTTAATCAGCAGAGTTTTTTAGTAATTAGGGTTTCACACTTGGGCTGGGCTCTCAAGCCCTTGTTTTTCTTTTTCACACGCTGAACACTAACGCACGCCCCCCCCCCCCCTCTCTGGTCTTGCAAAGATTTCGTTGGGCCTAGACACCCCAGGCCCACACGCCTGAATTGCTGACCACACTTCCTCAATCCTGCCCGCACCCCCTTGGCTTCCTCTTTTGAGGAGTAATGAGCCTGAAGACCAAGCCCAGCGCCTGAAGTTTGTTCTCGCACCACCCAATATGCTGGCTGCACCCCTCTTTTCATTTTATTTAGTTTTTCTTTTCATTTAATTCTAACCTCTTTAATTAGTTATTTGTTTTGGTTAATTGATAATTTGATTGGTTAATATTTTTGAAACTAGTTTTTTAATTAGATATTAATTTTGAAATTTGACATTAACTTTTAATTAGTAATTAATTTTGTTTTTTTAATTAGAAGTTAACTTTGTTTTAATTAGATCTTAGAATTTAATTTTGAATTGACTTTTTAATTATAGATTTAATTAGCATTTTAATTCTAAATTGGATATTCTTGATTTTGATTTTTATGCCTATTCTGATTAATTCCTGATTAATTACTTGGTTTCATATTTGATTCTCTCTTTGTGATTGAGCTGTCTGGTGTTTACTTGTTGATTACCTATGTATTCACATGCTCCCTTAAGGCTCCTAGTCAGACTTAATTTCTGATTAAGCTCGGAGTAGGATAGACATTAGACTCTCAATCCAAGCATGCTAACCTTAGGTAGAATTCCCTCCTAACCCTGACCTTAGGGCCATTTTTCATGATAACATTTGGACTCTTAGTTTCCCTTTAGAGTTTCCTTTGGGTCTTCTCTCTTCTCATCTCAAAACTTCTTGAAAACACTTAATAAAGATAAATTGTATTGCGCACGAGCCTTAAGCGTGGGGAATGAGAAATGAGGGGCTTCCTCTCATCTTTCTAGAGTGCTTAGCAGGTGTCCTGTCTTGGGACGATTCGTTAAGTATTCGTCCCTGTGCCCTAGACTTTGGTGCAATGCAAGTTACGAACTAACTTGAAAACACTTCTGTCTAAAAAACACAAAACAAATTCAAATCTTTTTATCCTTCGGGATTGTTGGGTTTCAAATTTCATTTTCAGAAAAGAGCTCGTCGCTCACGTAAAAAACACTTACCCATCCGTGGTCGTACCCACGAACTACATTAGCTCTGATTCCTCTCTCTCATCCAATTGAGGATATGTAGGCACAAGACAGCGATTGTCTTAGCGAGCAGCCTTCCCCCACAGTTCCCGTCCGAACTACGTTGACTCTGAATTTCCCATTGCACTGAGGGAGTACGTAGGCCTAGGGCATCGAATATGTCCTACCGAGTCCGTCTTAGTCACCCCCATCCCTGTTTTCTTTTGTTCAAACCATAGATAGTAGGATAGCTCACCCTCCGTTTAGACAACAAGCGTGGATCCCATCGAGTACGATGGATGCGTGGGGTGCTAACACCTTCCCCTCGCATAACCGACTCCCGAACCCGGACTATGGTTGCGATGACCATGTCTTTCCCCCTTTCTCTTCAAGTTTATACAGTGTTTCCTTTCCCTCTCGGGATAAATACACATTGCTGGCGACTCTGTGTTTTCTGCGCCACTCCCGTGTTTGTACCATTGGATGCGAATCTTTCGGGAGCGACAGCTGGCGACTCTGCTGGGGACTCTGGTTGACCTCTTGCTGGTCCATCCCCTTTAGCGAGTCGATCCTAGCGCTTGTTTGTTTTTTCGTTGGGTGTTTATTTGTTGTGCTTTATTATGTTGTATATTACTGCTTTACAGCTTTTATTGCATTGCATTTTATTACTGTCATACTGGATATTCCTGTGTTGTGCTGGTTGGTTTCTGTTTGGCAGGTTGGGTTGTTCTGAGAGATAAGCCCAATACCCAGGCTTGAGTACACCCTAGGATTAGAGTGGAAAGTAGTGGGACCTACGTGCCATCTTGGTACGTTTGTGTGTTCACGAAATTCACAACCAGATGAGGCTATCTTGGGACGCATTCTGACGTGTGTGTCTTGCGCATTTCAGGGTGTTGATCTAGAGAGCTGTCGACTCTGGTGACCGTTTCTCCGATACCTCAATTGCGCCTCTCCTCCCGACCTGTGATAATGGCAGACCAGAAATGGCAAACCCATTACACTTGTCGATCCGAGAACCCAATGCTGAGGGACTCGCATAGGATGAACTTATTTTTTGAGGGGAATCAGTTAAGGCCTCCTCGATTGATGATGATGCCAAACTAGAAATGATGGACATATCATCATTTCTCGACCTGAGAGCCCGTGATATTGAGGATCCTCACCTTTCTAGAACCCTCATGTGAGATGGGATGGGTGTTTACAGGCTTGCAGGAAACCTTCAACCTTCAACCTACCCAGTTTTCTGGATTTGTCATCAGTGTTTGATTATCTGGGTGTCTGGTTATCTCAGTGGTTCGGTATTCTAGATTTCTGGTTTTCTGGGTTGTGGTTCTCGTTCAGTTAACAACACAGCACATCCAGCAGTGATGCCTTGATCCCATGTTTGCATGTGCATATCATTTTTCTTGCATTCTAACATGTTTGACATTTTTCAGGGCTTGCATCTTACCCTTGATTCTGGTTTTCTGAGGTTACCTTAACATGGATGTCGAGAGAAAGAAGACTGTTGCGTAGTCGTTCCCAGACCCAACCTTGACGTTGATTCATAAGCTGATTAGTATGGTTGGTCCTGGAGTTTGTACAGAGTTTGGTGGAGAGTATGGGAGATTTCTGAAGTTTGTCTACAGTGTCTCCAAGTATGAGAAGGATGCCATTCATACACTTCTTCAGTTCTATGATCCATCTCTGCGTTGCTTCACTTTCCCATACTACATCTTGGCTCCAATGTTGGAAAAGTTCTCATTTATTTTGGGAATCCCCATCAGGCATGACATAGTATTCTTTTCTAAAGAATGCCCTGGGATAAAAGAAATGGCCATTGCTCTTCATATTGGTGAATCTGTTCTAAGCAGTAATATTGTGGAGAAACAAGGAGCTAAGGGTTTCTTATTGAAGTTCTTGTTTGATCAAGCTTGCATTCATGTTAAGGAGAGGAATTGGACTGCTTTCTAAGCTATTCTGGCTATGTGCATCTATGGGATTGTCCTGTTTCCCAATGTTCCTGATCTGGTGGATATGCATGCTGTCAGAATCTTTATTTCAAAGAATCCTATACCTACCTTGCTAGGTGATGTGTATCACTCAGTCCACTACAAGAATGAAAATAGGCGTGGAAGAACTGTGAGTTACTGTGCACCACTCTTTTCTACTTGGTTTCTGAGTCATCTACCCAAAGCTGGCACTTTCGTTGATACGAGAGATTCTCTGAAGTGGTCAAAGAGGTTAATAGGCTTGATTGCTGACAACATTGTTTGGTTCAACCATGACTTGCTAGGGATGGAGATTATTTGCAAGTGCAGAGAATTCCCTAATGTACCCTTGATAGGGAGAAAAGGTTGAATTAACTATAATCCTTCCCTTGTTATCAGGCAGTTTGGTTATCCTTTGAGAGGTCCACCTGAAGAGCGAGATATCAGAGAGTCCTTATTCTTCAATGGTACTGGGGATCAAGAGATGATAAGGAAGATTGTGAATGCTTGGAAGCAGGTGACCAAGAAGGGAAAAACTTCATTCGGGAAATGTAATAACCAGGCTTTTCCTTCCTATGAAGAATGGATTAAGAAAAGAGCAGAAGAGGAGTTTCTTCCTTTCCCGGTGGAACCACCTTTGTATCCTTTGATGATCGAGGCTCCCACAACTATTGATATAGAGAAGTATGATAAGTTATGGGCTGAGAAGGAGAAACTCTGAGAGGAGAATCGTGAGCTGGGCAGAGAGGTTGGTCAGTTGAAGCATGAAAAAGGCGAAGCTATCCATGTTGCCAGGTTGAAATCAGAACTTTTGGCTGCGAAGGAGAAATAATTGTCTAAAGAAGCCACAACCAGAGAGAAAGTGGCTCAAGCGTTGAAAAGTGTTAGCAAGGTCCTTTCGTCCAAAAAGAAAGAGTTGGCTTATGCTATGTCAAGAATTCACAGGTTCTGTGACCGTCGGAATACATCAATTACTGCCAACAGGTTGAAAGAGGACAAGTATCTGGAGCAGATTGAAGGCTTGAAGACAAAGCTTCAGGAAAAGGATAAGGAGATTTTATCAGGGATCTTTGAGAGGAGAGCAATTGAGGAAAAGCTCAAGGAAACCATGGTAGATATGGAACAACTAAAGATCCAAGCCGAAGTGAAAAGATCCAGAAGCGAAGGTCCAAGTTCAGGAGGAGCTTCTGGGGAAGATGATTGGGAATTGTATAGTCGTTATCTAACAGGGATCTTGCACAGGAAGGATCTTTTGATTCAGGAGTTGATTCAGAGACCAGAGCATCCTGATACCAAGAAGCTTCTCAAGGAAGTGCAGAATTGGTGCAAAAAGAATGACGAATGGGGAATTCTAGCACGGCTGAGTCTTGATGATATGCCTTAGTTTCCTTGCTACTGTTTTCTTGGTATTTCCGGGATCACCGCCAGGCTTGTTGGTCGGGGTCTTTGTTTATGCTTATTTAAACTTGTGTTGTAACAGATGCTTATTCTCTTTATATGATCAGGAATGCAGTTCTCTTCTGTTGTTAAAACTGGAATCAAGGGATAGATCGCCTTGATAATGTTCATACATGTTTGCATTTGCATTTGCATGATCATTTCTGCATAACAGGTTTATCTCTGGTCTTCTTATGTTCTCCTTTCTTCAGGCAGGATTGCCGACCAACGTATTCATCGGTATTCTACTCAGCCTGTGATAACCAGAGGATAGACATGGAACAATTTCGTGCAGAGGTGACTGAAATGAAGATTCAGATTAGGCAATTTGGGGAAGATATACTGGTCATGTCCCAAGAACAGAAATTGCTAAGAGAGGAAGTCAATCAGATGAGGACTCAGATGGACCTGGTCATGGAAATCATGAATAAGGTGTTAAATAAGGAAAACAGTCACGTGCTTGCTTTCGCAACAGAAATCCTTACTCCTCTCATCTCTTTGGGGTCTTCGCTAGATCATGGATTTCCTCGTGAATCCCCTCCACAACCCAAAGTTCCAGAACTTTCCCAACAACAACCAGGTCTTGTCTCCCAAGATAAACCTAAGAATAAAAAGTGTTCAAAGAGACCGAAGCAGTCTGAAAGAGTTTTTCATCCGCTCCCTATGCCATATTCTCAGCTATTGCGGCATCTCCTTCAGTTGCAACTGGTACAGAAAAGGACTTTGGCTTCTCTTTCTGGTAATCCCCCACCAGGCTACAATGCAAGAGCCCATTGTGATTTCCATTCTGGGGCACCAGGGCATACTGTGGAGAAATGTAAGGCCTTTCAGCACCAAGTCCAGGATTTGATTGATGCAGGGATAATTGAATTCACGTCGGGCGGCGTGAGCATACACGGTGATTTTACCCCAATTGTTGTAAAGGAATTGGGGACTCCTTCCTTTTCCAAAGGATCCACCTCGTGTCAAGGATCTCTTCCACAACCTTATGCTGCAGAAGCTCTACGTCAACAACCTTTGTTTGTGACTCAGTCGAATGTGGAAAGGAAAGTACAGGGGCAGGTGGGGCGCCCAAATCAGCAGAATTATCAGCAGCAGGGGCAACCGAGACCAAGAAAGCCCAAGAGGATATTTGATCCTATTCCTATCCCTTATAGTCAGTTGTTTGCTCGGCTACTCAAGAACTCTCTGATTCAAACAAGGAGTACAACGCCGGTACCGTACCCTATTCCTCCGGACTTTGACATGAACGCTAGCTGTGAGTTCCACTCGGGAACGTTTGGGCATACAATTGATAATTGTAATGTATTCCAGCACATGGTGAAAGACTTGATCGACTCAAAGGTCATCACGCCAGATGGTACCCCTTTGGATTGAAGCTTCTTTGTCAGAGTAAGCACCAGATTGCAAGAGCGTCATCAGAAGCAATAAGTCCATATGGAGTCAAGCCTTCCTCTATATGGCAATCATTAGTTTCTTTATTTTATTTTCATATGTAGCTTTCATTTGTTTGTTTAAACATTGCTTGCATGTAAGAACTCGTTTGTTTCTGAATGACAATCATAATGCAATGAGTATGTTTTTCTTGAAGAATTCCATTCGTGTTCACTAATTTTAAATGCTTATATGCACTGCAATACTATCTTTCTTACCTAGACTCTTGGAGGGAGGATGACGAAATAAGAACGCAGATTTCTAATGGTACGCTTTTGGATAAAACCCTATTAAGGATGTACATGCATTGTTTCCAATTCACAAACACTGGTGAGATAAGGAGATAGACCTTTGTCAACCCCTTTGAGCCTAGTAGTAGGAGTTCTTTCTAAAAACGAAAAACCCTCAATTTTAACCCAGGGACAGGGTAGGCGTCAGTTAGTTTGACCAAGTGTTCAACTTTCAGAAGGAGTGTACATCTGAGGATCCATTACCTTCCATTCCACTATCAAGAGGTTAAGAGGTGTAGAACCACAATGGTTACTCCTCATCAACCGAAGAGTGAAACAGTCACATCTCTTTCAAACAAGTCAGGAAAAAAGGTGTCACACGACTTGTTCAAAAAAAAAAGAGAAAAAAGAGAAAAAAGAAAAAGCCTGCTAAGTCGAAAAACTTGAAAGCAAGTGACTTAGGCAAAAGTTAAGACATCCCGTTGGACTTCAAAATTGAAAACTCAAAAGAGTCAGTCCAGGCAAAAATTAGGGAACAAAAAGCAAAAGAATGAGAAAGCGAAAAGCCAAAAGGATTACAAAGAAAATCCTCAATAAGAACAAAGTCGTATGACTATAGACACAAAAGACAAAAAGGGGCGACTGTTAGTCCAAAACCTCGTCAGGTGTCGAATCACCAGTTGCATGGATTCCCTAGAAATCGGGAAACCTTTTGAGAGACGAGCGCTTGTGTCAAATTAGCTCAACATAGGATTGGAGAATATCATGAAGAGTGGGTGGGTACCAATAAACTTTGAGCCATAAATCCTTTTTTCTCAAACCGCGAACCAGGCCACGCTACAACCCTTAAAAGTCCTAATTGAAACAGGGTTTAGTTTGAAGGCGTACTTCAACGAGATAGCGTTCCTGACTCCCATGAGTTGTGCTAATAAGATTTTTGTTGGTGTTGCATGTGCGTATGGCTTTCCTTTCAAAAATAAGTGTCGTAACTCGGTTGTGTGACATATTTTTAATAAGGACTTCAAGATTAACATATGTGTTGCATTTGAATAATCATTCTCAGAATAAATAGTTTCTTCCTGCATACATTTGTTTGACATCAAAGAAGATTACACGATGAACATCAGTCGAGAAGCTTAAACTGGCCAAGTTGAGGTGCCTGAGACTCCAGAGGACATGTTGCTGAAAGATTATGTGGGAAAAAGGTGTTCCCAGCCATTTGTATTGAGATGTAACCAATCTGGGACAATCACACCGGGAAATCTCTTCAAAATATAGCCAAGCTGAGGCATTCAAGTTGAGAAGGTCTTTTCAGAGTACAATCAACCATAGGGCATTCATGTTGAGAAAATTTCTTCGAACTGGGGCAATTATGTCGAGATCCGATAAATCTCTCCACAAGCGTGTAAACTGGGGCAATCACGTCGAGATTCGGTAAATCTCTCGAAGACTAGTCGGTCAGAGACAAATGTACTGTAAGGGGCAGGTCACTTCAAGGGCGCGAGAAATTTTTCCCTTTAGAACACAGTCAATCAATAGCATCTCTGCAAGGTTTAGAATACTATGGCAGAACATTTCAGGTCATTACGAACCCTATCGAGGTAGTTTACTTCATGAATCATGAAGTATGGGACAGTTATGTCCAGACCGGATACATCTCTAAGAGTTTGAAGACCCTGGGGCATTGTTGAACGCCAGGTTTTCTGTAAAATCCTCTTAAGATGATTGCTTCAAGTAGACCCTGTGGTCTGGGGCAAGGTGGATAGTTAAAGGAACTATGTTTCGCTCTTGACAATCAATATGCAGAAACTTGAAGCATTGAGTTGTTCCCAGTGTCGGACTTTTGGAGTATTTTCCCTCCAGCAAAGAGCCAGAGGGTATCTTTTTCCAGCAAGGTGTGGGAATTGTTATTCTTCCTCAAGCATAGAATTGTCCTATGTTCGAAAAGGGCTGTTATGAAGGTTTCTTATCTCTAGCAGTACAGATGGAATCCTCACTCTCAGTAAGGTAAGATGATAGAAGATCGTCAAGAAGATGATGAGGAGTCTGAGTGTTCTCTTCCTCAACGGTCAGATCTAGTCATCTCAAGTAATTCAAAATCCAATCTTCATTGGTACCTCCCCAGTAGAGCTACTCTCTTCAACTTTGAAGTCTGATCATCCTCGGTAGTTTATTACTCTTCCTAATTAAAGTATCGAGGATCATCTTCCTCAACAGAGTATAAAGAAGAAATTCCCCAAGCGGAGTCGTTAAGGATCGTCCCCTTCAGTAGGATATAAGAGGTTTTCCCCCAGCCAGAGTTGTGATTTGGCTCATCTTTCCATAGCAGGTAGCCAGAAGTTGTCATTTCTGCAGCATCTCCTGCAAGAGATTGATGGAGCATCTCCTTTGATCAAAGATGGTGTTTCCCCACAGAGTATGGGGCAGTCATTTTTTCCTCAGCTAGTCAGGAAACATGTGTATATCCCCTAGCAGAGTGGATGTTGACAACTCCTATTTTCCAAGCAGATGCGCCGATGATGATCAGCACTCTTCAGCAGGAAAAAGATGACCATATCCCCAAGCAGAGTCTGGTGGTGATTGATACCTCCAGTAGGTCTTAAGTCAATCATTTTTGGCAGGCGTCAAAGCCAAGTTCTGAAGTATTTGGTGATCCCCAGCGGAAAACTTTCCATCTTCAGTATTCTTTTCCATCCCCAACAGAGTGGGTATTCTCTCGGAGTTTTGTCCATCTCCAGCAGAATTGGTGATTGTGATCTTCCCCAGCAGGGTGAAGTTTTCCTCAGCATGTTCTTTGGTTTGATGATAATGTAGTTTGTCGTCCTCGGTGGAGCTGCTTCTATTCTCAGCGTTTATTTCGCTAGGATGGTCTTTTGCATTGCATAAGCATGTTTTGCATGACATCCTCCTAAATGCGTAGCATTTCCACTTTGTGTGGAGCATTACGGCAAAATTCAAACATATGCATCTGAAGCATAAGCCAGGTTTGAGGTTTTTCCTCGTCAGGAAAACCGGATTTCAGGAGATATCATTAGACTTTACTCCACAGGTGTTGGGTTTAGTCATTCAAGGCAATATTTGACATTCCCTTGCAGAGTTGTTTGCCAGGATCGTTAATCCATGATTTCATTTTTACCCCTTCGTCCAGGTGGTCCTTTGGTTTATCCCCTCAAGGTTTTTACCGTCAGACACTCGTCAGTGTTTCCTTCGGCACCCGTCCGTGTTTGAACCTTTTTGTTTCAATACCCGTCCGTATTGACCTTTTGATGACACTCGTCCGTGTTTCCTTCGGCACCCGTCCGTGTTTGAACCTTTTTGTTTCAATACCCGTCCGTATTGACCTTTTGATGACACTCGTCCGTATTTCCTTCGGCACCCGTCCGTGTTTTTATGTCTTTTACTCAATACTGTTTTTCTAGACACCCGTCCGTGTTGCCTTCCATTCCCCAGCGAGATTAATCCCCGATAAAAGTTGCTTTACGACCTTTTCGATACCCGTCCTTATTGAACCCTTTACACCCGTATGTGTACCTTTTCGATACCCGTCCGTATTGAACCTTTTACACCCGTCCGTGTACCTTTTCGATACCCGTCCATATTGAAACCCTTTACACCCGTCCGTGTACCTTTTCGATACCCGTCCGTATTGAACCTTTTTACACCCGTCCGTGTACCTTTTCGATACCCGTCCGTATTGAAACCTTTTTACACCCGTCCGTGTATCTTTTCGATACCCGTCCATATTGAATCTCTTTTACACCCGTCCGTGTACCTTTTCGATACCCGTCCGTATTGAAACCTTTTTACACCCGTCTGTGTATCTTTTTCATACCCATCCGTATTGAACCTCTTTACACCCGTCCATGTATCTTTTAGATACCCGTCCGTATTGAACCTTTTTACATCTGTTCGTGTACCTTTTCGATACCCGTCCGTATCTGATATCTTTGATTCCTTGACACCCGTCCGTGTTTATCCCCAGCATAGCTAACACTCGTCCGTCTTGTGATAGTGCAACATTTATTGCTTGTTCCCCAGTGGAGTCGTCCCTCCTTTGAGGATTGCAAATTTCAGGTTTCTTTTGGTATTTAATCTCTGTGAATCCTTTGAACGCATGACAGCCGTTGCTATCATACCTTCAGGTTCAAGTCGATTGAATAGGGGCAGCTGTAACACCCTAGAATTTGCGCTACCTTTTTCTGGCTTATGTTTCTTCCTCATTTTGCATCTCATTAGGTCATAGTCATAATCATATCATTGCATTGGTCTCTTAAGACATGGGATCGAGGAGTTTTCTTATTAACAGTGTTTGCTATATTCAGAAGTGATTCAACAGGTCATCAGTGTACATCAAGAGCCTAAGGTTTTCCTATTTCAGAGGATTCATCAAAGGCGTTGGGTCAGAGGTTCATTGGTGTGAATCGGGGTTTAATTTCTTCTCAGTTCAAATCATCTTCTTCAAGATTTATCAGTGTACATCAAGGTGAATTAGGGTTTGTTTTCAAGGTTGAGTTGTAGACTTCATCAGGTTGTCAAGCAAAGGTTAATGTGAGGATTTACTTAATCAAAGATTCAGAGGATGATTAATTCAGGGGGTTGTTATTTCAGTTGCAATTTTTTCGGTGGCAATTGTGCTCATTTTGTCAGAGGCGTGTGGAAAATAGTACAAGCTAGTTGAATTAGGATCGAGAGTTCATGGTCGTGCGTGTATTGATGGAGGTGCATACCCATTTGCTAAACCGTTTTTCTATCCACTTTTGATCACTTCCAAAAAATCATTTCCCATTCCTAAAATCCATTATCCATTTTCATTTTATTAACCATTTTCCACAACTATTTTCTAAACCCACAAATATCCAATATCCACTTCCATTTTTTTAGTCTATTTCATTATCCATTTTTAAAGCTCATATCCATATTCATTAACCAACTTCCCATTACAAATATTCATATCCACTTTTATTCCATTCATTTTTCTTTAACCCATATCTAAACTCATTATTCTTTTTAATCCATTCTAATCCATGTCCATTTAATTAATCCAATCCATTGACCATAAACTACTTTAGATCTACTTCTAAAAGCCAATATCCATTTCTTTAGAATGATTAACCTTATGTTTTTATTTCATCATAGCTGCTGACAGAAGAAAAATATATTGCACAAAAAAGGTCCATAGCAGTAAATAAGAATTCAGTACGTAGCAGGTGTATAGTTACATAACCAAAGTTCAGATCAGAAAATTAAAAAAAGAAGAAATACATGGCGCAGAGAATTTTAATAAAATAGTACACAGTAAATGATATTTAATTGATAGAGGAAATATTCACATTGAAATAACAGCAGCAATACATAAAGGGTACACATGAGATTCAAAATGCAGAGAAAAAGTTACAAAACGAGGTGAATACTCGTGATCAATTTCACAACTCATTTCCTAACAGAATTTCAGTGAAAAAACCTATTCTACCCTTCCCTAAGTTGGTGTATAAAGTTGCGGCTTCCAAGGACTCACCATATATGAATTCTTCCATCAGCATCATTCTTCCATGCACATCGTCCCTGAACCGTCTTCAATTTTAAACCTTCTGCAACTCACTCATCATCTTCAACAACTGCAAAATCATAATTCCATATTCTTCAACATCATCTCTTTAATTTCATTTCCAATAATCTTCTATGTTCATCTGCAAATCAACCACCAGAACCAACTCTTCTCAATCCTACATATTCCATTTCCAGATCTTACATCGAGACTTCACTCGCTGTTCGCATCAATCTCATAAACCTTCATCATCCAATTTAACAACCTGTAAAAGGCACGAACCAGCAACAATAACAACAGTTCAGAGGATCATTACGATTCACAGAGATATCAAAAGTTCAACAACAACATTGCAAGAATCGCAAGCAGCAGCGTCAAGTAGAAGAAGATTCACAGAATTGAAGCAGAAGATTGAGAAATTGCAGAGTCGAGAAGAGTCGACATCAACAATTCGGCAACGCGACACAACACAACTCAACGATCAGTGCATAGAGGAGATTGAGTTAAAGAAAGCAGTAGAGCCATAGAAGAAGAAAGGGAAGAGGCGGATTAAATCGAAAGCAAGAAAGTGAATTACGCAAACCTGAAGTCGTAGATTGAAGCGCCATCGGAGCGACTCCGATAGGTACTCTGAATCTCTTTCTCTTTACTGATTTATGTTGAATTTGTTTATGGAACAAGCCGTGTGTTGAATCACTCGCGTCTTGGTGATAAGTGTGTTGTGAATCTTATTACATCCTTGCTTCTTCTGCGTGACGGTTGTGATTTGAACGAAGCCATGGACGACGGAGAAGTGATAAGGAGGATGATACGGCAGAGCGATTCTTCTCTGGTGGTTTTTGAGAGATAGAAGAAGTAGGAGGATGAGGAATGTGGAATGTGTTTTGTTGTGAAGAAATCGGAGAGAAATTCACGGCGGCGCGTTGTGTTGCCATGGATGGTCAGCGAGTTTGTTTGCGAGAAGCTATGGGAATAGGTTTAGGAGATGAGAGAACAAAGGTGATGGCTGAACAATGTTGAAGAAGAATTTGAAGAAAACTGGCATGGCGGACATAGATTCGCGGCGAGGGGTTTTGAGGAAGGAGGAAGTTGTTGAATGATGAAAGAAGAGGAGTTTGGTTTTAATAATCAGCAGAGTTTTTTTAGTAATTAGGGTTTCACACTTGGGCTGGGCACTCAAGCCCTTGCTTTTCTTTTTCACATGCTGAACACTAACGCACGCCCCCCTCTAGTCTTGCAAAGAGTTCGTTGGGCCTAGACACCCCAGGCCCACACGCCTGAATTGCTGACCACACTTCCTCAATCCTGCCCGCACCCCCTTGGCTTCCTCTTTTGAGGAGTAATGGGCCTAAAGACCAAGCCCAGCGCTTGAAGTTTGTTCTCGCACCACCCAATATGCTGGCTGCACCCCTCTTTTCATTTTATTTAGTTTTTCTTTTCATTTAATTCTAACCTTTTTAATTAGTTATTTGTTTTGGTTAATTGATAATTTGATTGGTTAATATTTTTTAATCTAGTTTTCTAATTAGAAATTAATTTTGAAATTTGATATTAACTTTTAATTAGAAATTAATTTTGTTTTTTTAATTAGAAGTTAACTTTGTTTTAATTAGATCTTAGAATTTAATTTTGAATTGACTTTTTAATTGTAGATTTAATTAGCATTTTAATTCTAAATTGGATATTCTTGATTTTGATTTTTATGCCTATTTTGATTAATTCCTGATTAATTACTTGGTTTCATATTTGATTCTCTATTTGTGATTGTGCTGTCTGGTGTTTACTTGTTGATTACCTCTGTATTCACATGCTCCCTTAAGGCTCTTAGTCCGACTTAATTTCTGATAAAGCTCGGAGTAGGATAGACATTAGGCTTTCAATCCAAGCATGCTAACCTTAGGTAGAATTCCCTCCTAATCCTGACCTTAGGGCCATTTTGCATGATAACATTAGGACTCTTAGTTTCCCTTTAGAGTTTCCTTTGGGTCTTCTCTCTTCTCATCTCAAAACTTCTTGAAATCACTTAATAAAGATAAAGTGTATTGCGCACGAGCCTTATGCATGGGGAATGAGAAATGAGGGGCTTCCTCCCATCTTTCTAGAGTTCTTAGCGGGCGTCCTGTCTTGGGACGATTCGTTAAGTATTCGTCCCTGTGCCCTAGACTTTGGTGCAATGCAAGTTACAAACTAACTTGAAAACACTTCTGTCTAAAAAACACAAAACAAATTCAAATCTTTTTATCCTTCGGGATTGTTGGGTTTCAAATTTCATTTTCAGAAAAGAGCTCGTCGCTCACGTAAAAAACACTTACCCATTCGTGGTCGTACCCACGAACTACATTAGCTCCGATTCCTCTCTCTCGTCCGATTGAGGATATGTAGGCACAAGACAACGATTGTCTTGGCGAGCAACCTTCCCCCATAGTTCCCATCCGAACTACGTTGACTCTGACTTTCCCATTGCACTGAGGGAGTACGTAGGCCTAGGGCATCGAATATGTCCTACCGAGTCCATCTTAGTCACCCTCATCCCCGTTTTCTTTTGTTCAGCCATAGATAGTAGGACAGCTCACCCTCCGTTTAGACAACAAGCGTGGATCCCATCGAGTACGATGGATGCGTGGGGTGCTAACACCTTCCCCTCGCATAACCGACTCCCAAACCCGGACTATGGTTGCAATGACCATGTCTTTCCCCCTTTCTCTTCAGGTTTATGCAGTGTTTCCTTTCCCTCTCGGGATAAATACACATTGCTGGCGACTCTGTGTTTTCTGCGCCACTCTCGGGTTTGTACCGTTGGATGCAAATCTTTCGGGAGCGACACATCCAACAATGTTTTGTGAACCATTTTGAGACCATTTTTGAAAATATACACTTGCGTAAGCTCATCAAAACAGCTCCCTTTGCATTTTCTAAGCATGGATTTGAATCTCTCCCAAGCTTCGTTGAGAGATTCATTTCCACCTTGTGAGAAAACCGCGATCTCTGTAATCGCTTCCATGAAACGATTATGTGGAAAAAATCGTTCCAAGAACTTCTCTTCTAACATGTTCCAGTCCGTCATAATAGCAGTTGATTGATCAAGGTACCATTCCTTTGCCTTCCCTATTAGGGAATACAGAAACAGTCTCTTGAACAAAGACTTTTCTTTAGCTTCAGGCGCTCCAGTTGCACCCGCAATTTCATAGAATTTGGTCAAATGAGCAAAGGGATCCTCGTGATCTATACCGTTGAATGGATTCTGGTATAGAAGAGCAAGTATGGCCGTCTTCATTTCTAAATGCCTTCCATTATGGACATTGCGTGAAAATTGAGCTATGTGCCTCAGACTATTAACACATGGTGTTGAAGCAGGCGGTGGTGGTGGTGGTGCAGCCATGGTTGGTGTTAACTGTGGTGTTGGTGTCAAAGTTGAACTTTCTCCTCGTTCTCGTCTTTCTTTAGCAAGTTGCCTCCTCTGTCTGGTTTTACTGTTTAACTTACGCGTAGTTCTCTCAATCTCAGGATCGAAAAGAAGTTGATCTGCGGGTAACTTTCCTTGCATAAACAGAGTCTGCACACTTAACCAACCAAATTAACAAGTACAAGAAAAAGTTATACAAGCTTAAAACTTAACAACTATTGCAATGCTTGTAATATCAAACAACAATCCCCGACAACGGTGCCATTTTGTTGAAAAGTATTTCGGGGGATGTTTTATCGTAGCCACAGGGATTGTATGGATATTGCCGCCATTCTATAGTCGAAATCGTTTTAAACTTTAAAGTAACAAAGAGTTTGGTTGTTTTGTAATGGATCGTTTGTATAAGAGTTTAATAGCAACGGTAAAGAAATTTGGTTTTAAAGGTTTGGTAAAAGCATGCCAAGATTAGGGTTCGATAATCCGTTTTATACGTATTTACTCGATAATGTATGTAACTTGTTAACAATGTTTAATCACATATCCTCTCAACAAGTTTATCTCTAACACTTGTTGTGGGATTTATCATGTTGATCCTTAGATGATCTCTCACTTTAACTATCAATATGATAACATTCAAGATCAATATTTATGAACATCAACTCTCAAAACTATCTCTAGCCTCATGATTGTTGATCGATTGAAACTTAGGTCAAGTTTTAGAACATATTTCTCAATCATGAACCAAAACAAAATATAAACCATACAAACAAAGTTTTTCACCTATATTAATCATCAACAAAGTTCACAAATTAAATATCAAGATCAATACATACAAAATGATGGATTACCTACCACTAATCTTGACATAAGTGTTTAGCTACCCATCACCATGGTATCTTGATCAACAAGTAAGAAAAGAATCTTTGATAGCATCAAAGTTGAAGAATCGAGGATTGATGCTCCAAAGATTTGAATCTCACTTCTCCTTGAAATCCTAAGGTTTTTGACCTAGAAAACCCTTTCTCTCTTCTTAGAAATGCTGAAAAGTGAAAAGTTCAAGTTGTTCGAAAATATCTTCAAGAGAAGATATTTATAAGGGTGCATATGGTACAGTGAGTGGCACGCGCTTAGCGCCATCACGATTGCGCTAAGCACGATCAACAGAAAACATATTATTTGCCCAGAAAGCGCGCTAAGTGCGGTAACATCCCGCTTAACACGGTTTGAGATTTTAACTACAAGAAGTTGATGAAAAAGCGATCTGAAGGCGCGCTGAAAACCTCGTTCAGCGCGGTTTTGGTCTTTTGCTACTGGAATCCAGAGCATCAAAATGATCATAATATACAATATGTACAATAAAATTGGAAATTAGCATAAATATACTAAAACTACTAGATATTCTACAAAATTAACAAGGAAACCAATTAAAAGGGCCATAAAATATAGTCAAAACTATGCACAATTTGACCCTTAACAAGGATAAATTGAACTGGATTCTTAGCATGCCAACAACATTTTCAAAGCTGATTCTATCTTTTCTCTTATTTCTAGTGGATAGGGAGATGTCTTGGCCATGGGTAATCCCTCTAAGGAAATGGAAACATGGAAAGGAAAAGCCAAAGTTATGGATCTGAAGTACCTTACTATCCAGAAGGAGCTTGTTACGCTGCTAGAGGAGGTTAAAGCCGCCAATCTTTACAAAAGGCGGTGGAAATACATGGCTCTCCTTCTGTCTGGCCGTTTGTGTGACTAAGTTGGATTATTTCCTCAAGAATGTGAAGAATAATTATAAGGTTTTTTATAATTCTATTGAGAAGAAGACTTGTCGGGTGGAGGAGCCCTGGAAATCCCTTGAAAGCTCTCAGAGACAAGGTGGTAGGTTTTAAGAAAGGATCTCAATGACTCTCTTCCTCGTACTTTGCAGGACGTGCTCGGAGTTTGTGAGTGAGTTATGGAACGATCGATATGGCTAATTACAAAGCTAAGAAAAATTTCCTTAGTTTGTTGATATTGCTAACTACAAAGCTAAGAATTTTTTTCTTGAAGACTATACTTGGAAAAAAAAGAAGCATTTTTACAAAGAGGCTAATAAATATTTGTGGGATGAACCATATTTGTTTAAGACTAGTCTTGACGGTTTAATTCGCGGGTGCGTTGCAGGTAAGTAAGTAAGAAATATTATGTGGCATTTCCTGAACATAACTTATGGAGGTCACCACAACTGAGAAAAAATAGCAACTAAGGTTCTCTAAACTGGTTTTGGTGACCATCTCTATTCAAATATTATAATTCATATGTTCAAGAGTGTCTTTAATGTTAGAAAATAGGTAATATCTAAAAAAGAGAGAGAGAAAATTCCCCTTAATGGTATATTAGAAGTAGAACCTTTTGATTGTCGAGGAATTGATTTCATGGGTCCTTTTCCATCATCTAATTCCCATATTTACATTCTTGTGCGTATTGATTATTTTCACAAGTGGTTTGAAGCCATTACCTGCACAACTAATGATGCCCACATTTTATCTACCTTTTTAAAAAACAATGTTTTTTCTATGTTCAGAGTCCCTAGAGTCTTGATCAGTGATGGGAACGCAGTTCTGCAACAAGCATTTGGAAGGCGTGTTTATGTGTAAAACACAAAGTTTACACACCTTACCATCCTCAAACTTGTGGCCAAGTGGAGGTATCTAACATGCAGTTAAAACATATTCTTAAAAACATTGTTGCCACATCACGAAAGGATTTGTGTAAGAAGTTAGATGACATTCTCTGGTCGTATATGACAACTTTTAAGACTCATTACGGACTATCTCTATATCAATTGGTTTATGGAAAAGATTGTCACCTACTGGTCGAGCTAGAATACAAAGCTTATTGAGCTTTAAACTTCTTAAACTTTGATGAGAAAGCAGGTTGGAGAAAGTGGTTGTTGAAATTTGATGTTTGGAAGAGATGAGAGTGCAAGCATATGAGAAAACATTGATATATAAAGAGATAACTAAGAGGTACCATGATAATAACTTGGTGAAATGAGACTTTTAACTAGAACAAAAAGTTCTACTATACAATTCTAGGCTTATACTATTTCCTAGTAAGTTGAAATTTAAATGGTTGGCCCTTTTATCACCACAAAGGTGTTTGCTTGTGGTGTTATAATAATTCGAGACCTCGAAGATACGCACTGTTTAAGGTGAATGGTCAAAGATTGGAACAATATGTCAGAGGTGAGATTCCAGATACAAATGTGTCCCTAATACTTGCAGAACCTTAGGCTAGAAGTAGTCAAGCTAATGACGATAAATAAGTGCTTAACGGGAGGCAACCCATCAATTTTTTTTATAATTTTTATTCATAATTTCAATTTCATCTTATTTGTTAGCATTTACTTTTTTCATGTTGTAGTGCTTTAAAAGGTTAAGAAGTTGTGAAATACCTAAAAGCAAAGAAGAGGAAAGAGGAAAACTAAGAGAATAGTGAGCAAAATGTGTGAATTAACTACTGCGAAATTCATGGGTGCGATGTTTACCATCGTGGGAGCGATTGAGGTCTATCTTGGCATAATAAATTTTTATGAAGTGCGTGATTAGGATGTTACATGTAGCTGTTAGGAAAAATAGTTGTTGATGTGACCGTTGTGGCATCGTGGGTGTGATGTTGGTCATCGTTGGGTGCGATGGGTCATAAAAATGGCTATAAAGAGGAGTTTTAGAATATTATTTCCATACACAACTCAAATATCTCCCTTACAGTCTCTATTTTATCATGTATTCACTAACAATCTTCATTTTCATCTTGATATGTTCTATGCTATTTTTGAGTTTTTGTTGCTTTCGGTCAGTATGCCACTAAAATGTTGAATAAGTCAATTTTGAGTTTAGAATTATATTTACTGTTTTGTTTTATTTAATTAATTATTGTTGCTGTCAGTTCCTATTTTCTCAATCACATTTAGGATGTGGTGTTAGTGTGTGAGTCAGTTTTCTATTTTCTAGGATGTGCTGTTAGTGTGTGAGTCAGTTTCCTATTTTCTAGACAGTCAGTTGTATTGCTAGGTCTATAAACTTGGCTCTTTCAATTTCTAATAAAACAATGCAGAACAAAACTGGTTTTTCTGTGCTAACATCTGGTATCAAAGCTAGGTGTGCAGTAAGTAAAAAGAAGCAGCAGACTTCAATCATGGCTACAACCACGGATGGCAATTTCGTACAACATGCAATTCCAAAATTGAGTGAGCATTATGATCATTGGGTAATGCTCATGGAGAATTTTTTAAGGTCAAAGGAGTATTGGAATCTTATAGATCCAGGGATTCCTCAACATGCTGAAGGTGCTATATTAACAGAGAACGAGAAGAAAACAGTGGGCGAGCTTAAGCTAAAAGATTTAAAGGTAAAGAATGGCCTCTTTCAAGCAATCGACCGATCTGTGATTGAAACAATTTTAAAGAAGGAGACATCAAAAGAGATCTGGGATTACTTAAAACAGAAATACCAAGGCACTGCTAGATTAAAGTGAGCACAGCTTCAAGCCATACGACGTGATTGGGAGATTTTATAGATGAAGAATGGAGAATCGGTTAATGACTATTTTGCTCGAACTCTCACTATAGCAAATAAGATGTGAATGCACGGTGAACAAATGTCAGATCTTACCGTTGTCGAAAAGATTCTTTGCTTAATAACCTCCAAGTATGATTATGTAGTGTGTTCTATCGAAGAATCTCATGCTTTGGATTCCATGACTGTAGATGAACTCCAAAGTAGTGTGTTGGTACACGAACAACGAATGAATGGGCACAATTCACATGAAGAGCAAGTGTTGAAAGTAACTCGAGATGAGATAAATACTGGTCGTGGTCGTGGAAGAAGTGGCTTTCAGAGTGGATTTGCTCGAGGAAGAGGCAAAGGAGGTAGACAACGAGTGGATAAGTCAGCAGTGGAATGTTATTACTGTCATGAGTTTGGCCATTTTCAATATGAATGCCCAAAGAAACCCCAGGACAGCATTGCAAATTATGGTGAGACCAATGAAGAAGCAGTGTTGCTCATGGCACAACTCTCATCGGATGGAAAATCAAATACACAAGACACGTGATTCATCGATTCAAGCTGCAGCAACCACATGACAGGAAGAAAGGATTGGTTCTCCTCCATTGATGAAAGTTTTTTAGATGAAGTGAAATTATGGAATAATTATGCTCTAAAGGTCGGTGGGAAAGGTATGGTCAAACTTTTGATAAACGGAGTCGTGCATTTTCTAAATGATGTATTTTATGTGCCTGAGCAGAAAAATAATTTATTTAGTGTGGGGCAACTTCTAGAAAGAGGGTTAACATTTGAAATGAAGCAAAACAAGTGTAGAGTGTTTAAAGAAAATGGCCTTATTTTTGAAACCTTCATGACCACTAATCGTATGCTTGCTATTAGTGTAAAATCTGGAGTCTCCCAATCCTGCTTTTAGGCCAATTCTGTGCCACCAGCTCAAGTATGGCACTCTCGTTATGGTCACTTAAGCTACAATTGACTGAAAACATTAATGGAGCATGAATGGTGAAAGGGCTGCCCTCCTTTAAACCAACATCTCAACTTTGTGAACATTGCCTCAAAGGGAAACATCAACGAGATCCTTTTCCACGACAAAGTAATTGCCGGGCATCTCAGTTGTTGCAGTTAATTCACTTTGATATTTGTGGTCCTATCAATGCTACATCAAATGGAAATAAAAGGTACATACTCACTTTCATTGATGATTTAAGTAGGAAAATATGGGTATATTTTCTTATGGAGAAAGGTGAAACTTTTGGTGTATTTAAAGAGTTTAAGGCATTAGTTGAAAAACAAGTTGGTGCTCCCATTCAAATATTGCATACCGATAGAAGGGGATAGTATATTTCTAAGGAGTTTGCTAAATTTTGCAGTAAACATGGTATTGAAAGGCAACTCACTACTTCATACACGACACAACAAAACGGTGTAGCTGAGAGAAAAAATCAAACTATTATAAATATGGTTCTAAGTGTTTTGGTGGAAAAAGGAGTTCTAAGATCCTTTTGGCCAGAAGCTGTAAAATGGGTGATTCATATTTTAAACAGAAGCCCGACTCTTGCTGTCAAGAATGTCACTCCAGAGGAAGCATGAAGCGGAATTAAGCCATCTGTTTCATATTTTAGAATCTTTGGCAGCATTGGATATGTTCATGTACCTGACCAGAAAAGGAGCAAACTTGATGATAAAAGTATCAAATGTGTGTTGTTGGGTGTAAGTGAGGAGTCTAAGGCCTACAAACTTTATGATCCAATCAAAAAGAAAATTTGGATCAGTAGAGATGTTAAATTCCAAGAGGGTGCTGCCTGGGACTGGGGTGAAGCAAAGACAAGCATAGCACTTGATACAAATGAGTTGAATCCTTTGGAAGAATTTAGTCAAGAAGATGTTGAGATAATCCAAAAAAATTCTAATGATACAACAACAACCACAAGTGATGCAGCTCCAAACTCAACTTCAAATATGTTGGATTCCACCGTTTCAACCGCTTTAGAAAATTCAGCTGAAAGGAGGACTAGAAGACCACCAATATGTATGAGAGATTATGTCACTGTGGTAGCTCATAAATTCTACGTCTGTTTTAAGTTGGAGGAATTAATTGGTGTTAAAAATCTTTGAAGAGGTCCAAAGGGGTGTTCGACTGGATCTTCATGTTGAACTTAAGTTGAAGATGCTTGTATAAGGAAAGGATATGCTTGGGACTTAGAAATATTTCCAAGAATTAGGAAATAACCTTCGACCGATATTATTGATGATGTCCGACGCTAAGGGATTCAAATTCAAATAAAGGAGGGAGTAGTTATTCTTGTCCGCTCCTGAAAAATACAAGTGGCGCACATCCAAGGGACATAAGCATGTAGCGCGAAACTTGGCATATGTTAATTGTTTTAGGGAGTTAATAGTAGTTAGTTTTATTATTATAAATAGGAGTTCTAGCAATAGGATTTTGTGTGTTGTGTTCACTTTGTACAAGTTACTCAAAATTTACTCAAAGTATCCGCGTGTAGAGAAAAGAGTCTTGTGAGAATGTACGTGATGTAAACACCATTTTCTTTTTCAATGCAATTTACTTCAGCCTTTTATCAAGAATTTATCTTTTACTTTATTGCAAGTTACGTTTCAGCATTGTGTCTTACCTTTATATTTTCAGCCTTTTTTTGATGTCTTCATCCTTTTCGACTTAAAGTTCTTGTACATCTTTTAAAAAACCACATTTTAGATAAACTTCTCTTTATGAACACTATCAAAGTGTTTAGTTCTTTAGAATTTATTTTAAATCAATTGTTAGCACATGTCCTAGGATCAATCTGATCGATCATGTGAGTCACCAAAGTTAGATTTGGAAGATCAGTGGTTGTTTACCAATTTTCACGGTAAACAAATTGGCACGCCCAGTGGGACCGGGCTAACTCTATAAAGATCTTTCTAAATTTTGAAAATCTATATTCATAAATATTTTCATTCTTAAAAAATTTCATTGCATGTTATTGAGAAGTGGTAAGGTAGCCACTACAAACAAAGAGAGACCAAGAAGAAGATACACAATAAAAATGGCGACGAACACTAGTCAGCCCAACAATCCAAACCCTCAAGGGAGTGGTTCTAATCCTCAATCAAGTAATTCAAATGCCCAGTCTAGTAACATTAACCCTCAAAATATGTCTAGGAATGATGTGGTGCCACCCCCTGTCCCTTCGACGGGAGAGCCAATACCGCCTCCTGTTATGTCTGAACCAATGCCATCAATGGCAAGTTCAGGGTTGACATATACAAGGTCTTACACTCAACCTGTTTTGGAGTACATTGGGCCACAAGGATATAATCCCCAAACTCCGCCAGGAGGAACTTCGACGTTTAGGCATTTTCCCCCTCCAGGATTTTCACAACCATTACCAAGGAATCCGCCTTATGGAATGCCAACGTCAGTAATACAAAGCCTCCAAAATACCCCCCAATATTCTCATAAAATGTAATGTCTTTGCCATTACAAGGGTCAGGATCTGGGATAAATGTGGGTCGAAACAGTCAAAGTGTAGGTGTGGGATATTCCACTCAAGGTCCTAGTCTGACAAATACTTCTATAGCATATTTAAGACAACAAATGGATGAGAGTAACCTACAAATGGTACACACCTTGTCCCAAACTATGGGGGAAATTTTCCAGCCCTTGATCCAGAACACTACCCAAACTAACCAACAATTAGCAGTGCAATTGGTACGCATGGCAGAATTTATGGGTGTACCAGCCCCTGTTCGAGGTGCGGCTGTTATGGAGAACATTCCACGGCGGAACCTTGGGAACATACCTGAGGAGAATCTAGAAAACCAGGGGATAGTCGAACCCCCTAGAGTCGAACCACCTAGGAACCAAGTGCCAATTCCTGTAGAGAGGGAACAAGGGGTAGTTATAGTAAATAGAAACCAAGATGTTGACCATGTTGTACAACAGGTTCGACGTAACAACGTAGTAGCAGATAACAACCTAGCACCCATGGTCAAAATGATAATGGCTCAAAATGGGGGTAAATTTTGGTTTTACTAGGCCAAACTATACATCACCGATAGTAGATTACATTCTCCAATCAGAATTACCTCCTAGGACGAAGGTCCCAAAGTTTACCAAATTCTCAGGAGATACCATTGAATCTACTGTCGAACACGTAGCCCGGTATATGATTAAGGCTGGAGAGATTGCAAATGACGAAAGTCTTAGGATAAAATATTTTCCAAGTTTTCTCGCCAAAAATGCTTTTACTTGGTTTACAACCCTACCTCCAAACTCAATCTGTAATTGGACCCAGTTAGAACGTTTATTCCATGAACAATTCTACATGGGACAAACCAAGATTAGTTTGAAGGAATTGGCTAGCATAAAACGAAAGTTTACTGAGCCAATAGACAATTACCTAAATAGGTTTCGATTACTTAAGGCTAGGTGTTTTACACATGTGCCAAAACATGAATTGGTCGAAATGGTCGCTGGTGGCCTTGATTACTCTATTAGAAAGAAGTTGCATACCCAGTATCTAAGAGATATGTCCCAACTGGCTGATAGGGTTCGACAGTTAGAACGTCTGAAAGACGAAAAGGCTAAGGTGAATAAGAGTAAAAAGGTAGCCTATGTTGAATATAATGAGGATGTCGAATGTTTATATGATGAACCATTGTATTTCGACGAAAATGAGATAGATGTTGCTGAATTAAAGCAAGGTCCTCCATATGCTTGTAAAATGTTAGCTCCTTCGAATGGAAAAAATCCTGTCGAATCTGCGAAGAATGATAGGTTTCCAAAGAAAACATATACTTTCGATATCACTAAGTGTGACGAAATTTTTGATTTGTTAGTTAAAGATTGACAAATAATAGGGCCTGCTGGCGCTAAAATGCCACCTTTAGAACAAAGAAAAAAGAGAGGGTTTTGTAAGTACCTTAATTTTCTGGGTCATAAAACTTCTCAGTGTTTTCTTTTCAGGGATTTGGTGCAAAACGCTATCCAGGAGGGCAGGCTGAAGTTCGGAGAGAAGACCAAAGGTCAGATGAAAATTAACTCTGACCCGTTGCAAACAGTGGATGTCCATTATGCTGAGCCGACAAAAGTACATATGGTTGAAGTTGCTGATGACTTCGACTATTCAATCAATATGGTGGAAATTACTGAAGATTTTGCCAATGATGCTGTTTTAGCCAAGGTTACTGAAGGCCTTGACATCAATACAATGGAGAAACTCATGAGCGAGGCCGCTGATGGCTTCGACAAAGCTACTAATGGCTTGAACGATGGGATCACTGAAGATTCCAACATGTTGCTGGTTACTAAAGAAACTGCTGATAGTTTCGTTAAGATGGACAAGGCTACTAAAGGCCATGATGTGGACTTCTGCAGTCTGAATCTTAATGATGATGTCGACATGGACATAAATATGGTCGAGATTACACAACATAAGACCATGGAGGTTGATGAAGCAAGCTTCCAAGAAGAGCGTAACAAAGTGGCGTATCCAAAACAGGAAGAGACTATCATTGAATTCCTTCACCTCTGCCAAAAGAAGGGATCAGGTGCCATGCTATTCCCCAGATGCAGCGCAATCTTCGATCAAAAGGTTTCTCTCAATCTTAAGGGGATTAGGAATGCTAAGGAAAGAAGGGAGCAGAAAACATCTCATGGTCAAAGGGGTTTCTATCCTAGAAGGTCCTCTTCAAAACAAGTGGGAGGAAAAACACAGTTCCTAGGGGCCAGACCCAACACCTTCAAACCAACAAGTAATGCACCAATGGGAAGCTGGATGAAACCTGTCGAAGGAAGGGAAAAAGGTCAGAAAAAATGGCAGAAGTTTGATGTGGACAGAGGCTCTTCAATAGATTATCGAAAGGAGTTTCAGACTTCCAATAGGTCGGCTTATGTCTCTGAAAACTATAAAGGGAAGAACCCGATGTCACGGTCTCAATGGAGGAGAGAACAATGTAGAAGGAAGGCTCTCAAGGAGGCTCAGTTGAAGGACTAAGGAGAGTCCAGTACTAATTTCCCTACTGATAATAACTGAGGGAATCAAATAAAGATTGCTTAAAAAGTGCCCGTGGGGCGAAAGTTGTTTTCCTCTCAAGAGGACAAACATGAAAAGACTGTCGAAGATGATGAAGAAATGACAGACAACTTCGACTCTAAGTTTGATGCTTCTCTCGACATCATAGTCAATGTGGTGTCTGTAATACCTAGGGAGTTCGACCAAATTACAGAGGTCGAATATTTAGATGCTTGCACTGAAGAAGAGATGGCAGCACATAAGCCAGTGTGCTACTATATTATGAATAATGGGTGCATTGAAGAGCATAACACCTTCTTCGAGCGACCTATAGAGGCGATGAAAGGCCACCTAAAGCCCCTCTACATTACTAGAAAAGTGGAGAACGTACCAGTAAACAAGATATTAGTTGACTGTGGTGCAACAGTAAACCTGATGCCACATTTCTTATTGAACAAGATTGGCAAGTATGATACTGATACTAAGCCACAAAATATGGTTCTTTCAAATTACGAAGGAGAAGTTGGCTCTACACTGGGTGTGTACAAGTTGACTTAACAGTTGAGACAATCACTAGGCCTACTGTCTGTCTCTCCTGGGATTTTCATCCAAGTACAAACACGAAAGTGGCACCAAAACAGAGTCTCCAGCAATGTGTATTTATCCCAAGAGAAGGAAAGGAAACACTGCGTAAACCTGAGAGAAAGGAAAGAGCATGGTCTTGTGACCAAGAGAAGTGGGTTTGGGAGTCGGTTACGCGCGAGGAAGGTATAAGCACCCCCATGCGTCCATCGTACTCGATGGGATCCATGCTTGTTGCTTCAATCAAAGGGTGTAAGGAAAGGATACTGGAAAAGGAACTACTGACTGGAAAACTGGAAAAGGGGAGGAGAGAGAAAGAGAAACAAATGTAGGGAAAATAAAAAAAGTGCTCGAATGGGTCCTACCCCACTGCCTACGTATCTCATCGGGAGCATGAGAATCAGAGCGACGTAGTTCCCCTCACCTAAGGGAATGTTGTTTGTGTTTTTTAGTGGAATACATCAACGTTCGCGTCCTAGCAATTTAGGTGTTGCAGCTCGCTGTATGGAGACTTCGGCGTTACCTATTTGCGGTAGAACGGAAATGACATATCCCTAAGGAAGGAGTGAATTAGATGAGAAAAGAATTTGTTTGTTTGTTTTTTCTTTTAGAAAGAAGTGTCTTGATTATTTGGTGTTTTGTAACATATATTGTATTTAAGTCCTTCATGTAGGATCGAATGCCTCGCATATCGACCCAAGACGGGACGTACGCTAAACATTCTAAGAAAGTGAGAGAAGATCCCTCACTGCCTTATTCTCACATGAAAGGCTCAAATACAATATTTGTTATGCCTTTATTAAGTGTTTTTTACTTTTATTTTGAGATGAGAAGAGAAGACTCAAATGGGAGCAAAAGGTGAAACCTGAAGGGGACTAAGACTCACCCTAATGTTATCGTACATGGATGTTCCTATGGTTAATTTGGTTTAAGAAACCTAATCCTAAAAGAAAGGAGAAGAAGAGCAAAAGAAGCAACTTACTTCAAAGATGGAAGTTAAGTTGATTTTAAAGAGGGATGAGGAAGAAATTATTTAAGGAAAGCATATAAATTCTTATCATGATCACAAGTTGAATTATTAAAAGAAATATTAAAAGATGAAAGATATAATTGCATGTGGAAACATATCCACACACTTACTTACCATTTACACCTACATGAAAAATGTTAGTTCACAAAACCTTTACAAGTAGTAAAATGAAGAAAGAATAACAAATATTGATCAAATCATTTAAGAATCAATGAATAAGGATTCTAAGAGGTGAAACTCAACCAAGGTCATAACCTACATCTAAAGGTGTTCTCTAATGTTAAGGTATCAAACACATACTAACTATGTCCAATCAAAGCCTTAAACACCAAAGAAATGAATCATGGAAGAAATAGATGAAGAAAAAGTGAATATGCAAAGTAATCATGCATTAATGCTTCATACAAGACCAAAGTAAGAACCAATTTCATTTAGGAATACCTCACAATGTATATGAATCATCATACAATTCATAAATAAAATGATGTAAGAAGAAGAGATGAGAAGGAGAAGAAGCATAGAAAAGAAACATGCTAAAACTTCAAGTTAATAGGCACAAACTTATGTCAAATGTAGGCGCGTGTTAAGATGACTTATAATATCATGAAAATGACCTATAAAGTATGTACAATAAATCACAAAAAAAAGTTGCACAAATGCTTCACCAAAACAAGCTAGAATGAAGTGGAAGAAAGTGACCAAAAGTAACTTCAATTACAAAGCATCAAAACAACATCAAAGCGCATATGAAAATTATGCAAATATGATTCTAATCAACCTAAGTCAGAGACTAAACACATTTTAAAAATTCATACCAAAATTCAAGATAAAAGTATCACAAAGAAATGCACAAAGTCATATTGAAATGCCACAAAAATAAGTGTAAAGATGATCATACAAACACCGTATAAGATGACCTTAAAAATCAAGAAAAAATATTTTTGGACACTTTAAGATATTATTTAACCAATTCAAAAAGAATGAGTTAAAGATGATGTGTGAAATGAGAGAAAGAAATCATACAAGTTCAAGTGTCCATAAGAAGAATCAATAAAAAATAAAATAAAATAAAATCATGGAATGATGTGCAAAAATTCACAAAGTCAGAATTAAAAATTATAGAAAATTATTTAAATGTGTTAAGAACACACATGATTTTATTTGGGATTTTTAGAAATGTTTTACTATTTTTAATATAAGAAATCCAAACAAATATGGAAAAGAAATTAAAAATAATAAAAGAAATGGGGAGGGGGTGCAGCGTGAGTAATTTCCATGTTGAAAATTATTTGGGCCCAAAAGAGGGGTGTACAAATATCAATTATAAACCCAGTCCATACGCGTGTGATTGTGTGTGACATGGTGTACAATCAGTCAATATGCGTAATCAATCATAATCACACGATCAAGTCTATCAACGATGATCATCAAAGTAATCACATCTAACCATCCACAACGCACGCACACCGAAGCAATCATGCATGCGTACACACAAGAACACTCAGATTAAAATAACTTGCACGCGTGATGCACATGGTTTCATTAATGCATTGGCAACGTTTAAACCATTGGATCAAAGTCAATGCAAGATCATCAAACATGTACACGCATCAAACCATTCAGAGCTAGAGTCCACAATAGATAGCATGCACACACACACATGGAAGTCATTCAGATTCAAAATGATGCACGTGAGAGGGATGGTGGATATTAATGCGCTGGAACTTCTATAAGCGTTGGATTAAGAAATCAGACGGCTATGATTTAAACTGAGGATTTAAACCCTAAAACATCTCACCGGCCGGAGAAGGACCTCCGGTCATCTTCTCTGGCCACTCTCCGGCCACTGCAAGTTTCATATTGTTCCAGAAATAAACAAACTACACACCAATAAAAAGAGGAAGTTTCAAGGATCATGAATATAGGCTCGGTTTTCACAAATCACACTCACATGCAGAGAATCGAACACAATAAGTTTGCCCTAGGTTTTTCTCTACACCTCTAAGAGGTCTATCAACTAGCCAGAAATGTCAACGTGCTTATATTAAGCTCAAATCACTGTAAAATAACTTAAAACCAATGAAAATCAAGTGAGATAAGTTTGAGTATTATGGAACCTGACACTTGAAGATTTTTGGATTCTTGAGAAAACCAGAGAAGCTCTTGATCTTGAGCTTGATTTGGCCAAATAAAGGATTTTGTTCCTTGGAGCTTGAAGAGAACAGAGCTGAAATGATGAATGCAGTGAGGTTATGCTTGAAGAGGTGAGGTTATTCTTGCTTGTTCTTGCTTGATAATCAACAAATGAGGAAGATGATTGATGGAATCGTGTGCAGAAAAAGAAAAAAGTTCAGAGTGAGCTTGCGAATTTCAGAGGAAAAAGTGAGAATGAAGTGTTGAAATGAATTGGTGAGTGAGATTTCAATTTATATGTTGAGTTAAGTGTGTAACTAGTGTGGTCAGCTGAGTTGGTTAAGTGAGTTGATTGGGTTAAAGTGAGTGCACCCTAACTAACTGAGTCAAGTTAGTTAGGGGCGAGTTGCTTGGTTTTGCTATGGTGTAGATGATGTTCATGAAGTTATGGTGGAGTTTAAAGTGAATGGTGATGATGGAAGTAAGCTGCAGCAGAAACTTGCTCAACAAGTTTTATTCTTTTTCTCTTTGTGCATGGTGAGTGATACATAACATCACGTGTAAGGGAAAGTGTTTGGCCAAAAGAAGAAAAGATTGAATAGGGTGATGTATGATTGTGAATGTTTAACAACATCAATGTTAAAATATACTATCCTTGGCAGCTTGAAACATGGAGGTTTGGCAATGAATTTCTTGGTGTTCAAGGCATGGATTGATGAGATATTGGTGTCATTAGAAAGAGGAACTATGATAGAGCAAGATTGGTGTTGGAATTGAATTGAATGGAGGCTTGGAAGTTGATGAAAAATGGCTTGGAACATCAAGGTTTGAAATAGGTTGAAGGGCGTGGCAAGACAAGTCATGGCATGGCAATGTGACCTATGGATTTTCAGCATGAACACCTCATCTTGGGACCATCATAACTCTATCCTAACTTGCTCAAATGGAAAAATGTCCAACATCAAAGTTGAAGAGGACATTGAGATGAACAACTTTGATGTTTAATATTTTTTCATTTGAAGCATCCTTCAATGATAAAAATGGTTTGACATTCTGCTCACCATGTGTTTGACAAAATTATGGCGTATGGGCCTAGTTTTGCCTGGGCATGACTTGGTTTTTGACCTAGTTTTGTCAAACTTTGATGGAGCATAACTTCCTCAATTTTGATCCAATGGAAGAGTTATTTATATGGATTTGAATCTTAGAACATGAAATTTAATTGGCTCAACTTGGGTCTGAAGTTTGGAGCTTTTATCATGGAGAAAGAAAGCCTCAAAGTGTGATGCAAAATGGTCCAAACTTGCCATTTTTGGAAACCCTAAATTTCCAAAAATGGAAACTTTGTACATTTCTTGATTTTTCATGATTCTTCCACCATTTCTTGATCAAATCTTGTCCAATGAACATATGTAACATGAATTTTAATAATTTGACCATAAAAAGTCAGGAGTTGACTTTTTTCACTGCACAGTTGACTTTTTCCCCAATTCTCTTGATTTTGAATCTTCTGACCAATTAAGACCCTTCTGAAATGAACCAATGACCAATCTTCCATCCTTAGACACTTAGGAACATAAGGAATACCATGAGATCAAGTTTTGTCCAAAAAATCAGAAATAAACTGATTTTATCTCAAACCCTAATTGTGGCACCCTCTAGTTAGGAGGAAATAACACATCCTCCAAATCCAAATTCCTCTGACTATGATGTACATCCTATCTAACAAAGATGAGATATGACATTTGGAGGTGATAAAAATTCAAGGAGCCTGCCCATTTGAGGGTCATATCCCAATTTTAGACTGTTTTGTGTAGGAGATGATGCACTGTCCAATCTTCTTAATGAATTCCCAACTTCCATTGCATTGTGGGATCAAAGTGAGAGGATATATGATATAAGAAACACTTGAGGCTTGTTTGAAAACCCTTGCTCTTGTCCTCTTGCTTTGGATGATTAACACCTTTGAGAACCACTAATCACATGCCCTTTTGCAACCAATGATATGCAATTTATGACCTACTATGGAATGCAAATGAGTAAAGCATAGACCAATTTATTGAGAAATCATGAGGGCAAATTTTGAGGTATTACAGCTTCCCCTATTCAATCAACTGTGAATCTGAATGGATGAAAGCAACGACTATCAGGAATTCAAGATACATAGGGATTGAATACAAAAATAACCGAGAAAAATTTGCGTTGTGTGGATAAAGAAAAAATGTTGTCAATGAAGCAATGGTAAGGAAAAACAGTTTGTGAGAGAGAAATTGGAACCATTGGACTCCATACGAAACCTATCGGGAACTGGTGAACTACCTGTCGGGAACTGGTGAACTACCTGTCGGAAACTGGTGAACTACCTGTCGGGAACTGGTGAAATACCTGTCGGGAACTGGTAAGCATGGACCTGGGTTACCTATCGGGGATGGGCAAGTGTACCTGTCGGGAACTGGTGAGGTTCAAACTAAAGCGAGCTGTCGGGGATGACTACAGTGTATAACCATGGCTTACTTATCGGGGTTGGGTAAATGGACCTATCGAGAACTGGTAAGGTTAAAACTCAAAAGTGTTGTCGGGGACGACTACAGTTTATAACCAAGGCTTACCTATCAGGGATGGGTAAATGGACCTGTCAGGAACTGGTAAGGTTAAAACTCAAAAGTGATGTCGGGGACGGCTACAGTTTATAACCAAGGCTTACCTATCGGGGATGGGTAAATGGACCTGTCGGGAACTGGTAAGGTTAAAACTCAAAAGTGCTGTTGGGGACGGCTACAGTTTATAACCAAGGCTTACCTATCGGGGATGGGTAAATGGACCTGTCGGGAATTGGTAAGGTTAAAACTCAAAAGTGCTGTCGGGGATGGCTACAGGAATCCTATCGGGAATGGTTCCAAAAACTCGTAATCTGAGAGATATGACTCTGTGGGGAGAAAAGAGGTGAAACCCTTTGCGCTGCTTTGAGATATTTGTTGGGGAATGAACGAGGCATTCATTCTGGCTTTGTCAATGATATAAGGAGCAAAGTTTTGGTCTCTCGCATGAGTTATCAAAACTGGCCTATGCTTCACATGCATATGTTTGAATTTTTCCATGGTGTAATGCTCCATCTCAAATGGAAATGCTACGCGTTTTGAGGATGCCATGCATACTATATGCAAAATACAAAGAGATCCTCAGCAAAATAAATGCCGAGGAAAGGTAAGCAACTCCGCTGGGGATAACAAGTTGGATTGACTTCGTGGTCGCAAACCGTACTGGGGAAGACCAATTGACCTGATCTCCTGATCTGGGCACTGACCTGACAAACCTGTTGAGGTCACTGTAGGAAATGATAACTTTGCTGGGGAGGCGTCATCTGGACCAGTCTGCTTGTGGAATAACTATAACCATAGAACTCCGCTGGGGAAATGAGCTTACAATAAACTCTGCTGGGGAGAACCACTTCAGAGCGTCTCGTGCTGGAAATGTCCCTTGAGAGGATTTTACAGAAGACCACGCCTCTTCAAACTCTACTGGGGATAATAGATTTGGAACAACTCTTGCTGGGGAATTTTCAAAATGCCCCATGCTTGGGATGACGACTTCACTGGGGATTCACAACCGTTATCGTCACAGAAAAGCTTGTAGCTGTTGGAAGTACAGAATGGGAGAATCAACTTAATAAGATACAACACTACCCATTTGAAACTTGAATTATAAATAATGAATCGTCGAGCGCTACCGTCGGCCAGACGATGGACTCAATCAGTAAACATTGTGACAAAAGAGTGAAATGAGAATCTTTTTCTGAACATGATGGCTTCAGTACTACCATTTGACAACGTTGCTGAGGATCATGAAGCTCTGTAAATACGCTGAGGACGACCACCTCCCAGAAGTACTTTCCTGCTGAGGAACCGTCTCTGCTTGGGGAGGAACAATCATTTGAGCTTCGTAAAGGATTTTGGCTTGAAGACGTCACAGACCTTTGCATAGCTAATCAGCGAACTCTCAAGACCTGCAAACAAAAGAATGTGCACATATGCCCTAGGGTAACATGGGTCTTGTAGTATTCACCCAAGCACACCCGTCAGTTAAAGCAATTTTAAATGTTTTCCTCTTAGGCATGTTATTGTAGAACCCCAATGCTTTCACATGCAAATGTTTATAAAAAATTTGGACGTTTGTGTAAACAAAGCAAATTATAAAACAAAACAAACAGATAGAATTATTTTGAATAACAACCATTTTATTAATTGAGAAGCCTGAAAATAGGCATTTACATCATGAAGCAATTCCTGGAAAGAGGTAATTGCCAAAACGGAAAAGAAACTGTCCTAATGGCAATGTGAAACTGGAACTCCATTGAGTTTCAACCCTGATATGGTTCATATATCTTCAAGACTCTCCAACTGCCTTGCCTTCAAAAGGAGACGATTGACCTGAATCCTATCCTTCAGAGCGCTTATTGACTGAGACGAGGCAATACAGATTACTCAGATCACAGTTTTCGTTAAATCTCTCTTTTGCCTAGATCGCCCTTTACGGGTTTTCAATCCACCGAGATACCGTTTCTTGCCTAAGTTGCCCTTGCGGGTTTTCAACTTACCGGGTGTACTTTCTTTTTTTATCTTTATCCCTAATTTTTGCCCGAACCTTTTCTTTTCTTTTTTATTATTATGGTTCGCCGGGATGCCTTTTTTTGCCTGGACCCTCTTTTCACTTTCCAGCGGGTCTCTTTATGCGAAGTATTTTTTAACTGCGTCTGAGTTCACAGGTGATAAAAAATCCGCACTGTCCATTGTTGTAAGCATCAAGGCTCTGCCCGAGAAAACCTTCTTAACAACAGAGGGACCTTCATAATTAAGAGTCCATTTGCCCCTGTGATCTGTATTCGGAGGGAGAATCCTTTTCAATACCAAGTCGCCCGTCTGGTAAGTCTGAGGACGCACTTTCTGGTTAAATGCTCGTTTCATTCTCCTCTGGTACATACTGCATCCAATCGTCTTTCTTCGATGAGACTCAACTCTTTGAACCTCGCTCGAACCTATTTAGCCTCGTCAAGTTTAACATCCATCATTACCCTTAGAGAAGGGATCTCAACTTCCATTGGTAGCACTGCTTCCATACCGTATACAAGAGAAAACAGGGTTGCCCTAGTAGATGTACGAACAGAAGTACGGTACCCATGCAAAGCGAAAGGCAACATTTAATGCCAATCCTTATACGTCACTACCATCTTTTGCACAATCTTCTTGATATTTTTGTTGGCTGCCTCGACGGCACCATTCATCTTCGGGCGATAAGGAGAAGAATTGTGATGTTCAATTTTGAAACTCTGGCATAGCTCTTGCATCATCTTATTGTTGAGATTAGAACCATTGTCAGTAATGATCCTTTCGGGCACCCCATATCGGCAAATAATCTCCTTCTTAATGAATCGGGCTACCACCTGCCTGGTGACATTTGCAAAAGATGCAGCTTCCACCCACTTGGTAAAGTAATCAATAGCCACCAGAATGCATCTATGTCCGTTGGAAGCAGTAGGCTCAATCTTCCCAATCATATCAATGCCCCACATAACAAAGGGCTATGAAGAACTCATCACATTCAGGGGATTTGGTGGCACATGCACCTTGTCAGCATAGATTTTGCATTTATGGCATTTTCGGGCATACTTAAAGCAATCATCCTCCATAGTTAACCAGTAATACCCTGCTCGCAATAACTTCTTCGCCATAGCATGCCCACCGGCATGGGTACCGAAAGATCCTTCGTGCACTTCCTGCATTAACAGGTCTGCTTCGTGTCTATCCACACATCTGAGCAAGACCATGTCAAAGTTTCGCTTGTAAAACACATCCCCATTCAAGAAGAAACTTCCTGCTAACCTCCTCAGAGTCTTTTTGTCATTGTTTGATGCCCCAGCCAGATACTCTTGGCTTTTCAAGAAATGCTTAATATCAAAATACCAAGGTTTATCATCAGTCGTCGTATCAACGGCAAACACATGAGCGGGTCTGTCTAGCCTCATCACATCAATCTTTGGGATATGGTTCCACCAATTCACCTGAATCATGGAAGACAATGTAGCTAAAGCATCAGCCATTTGATTTTCATCACGAGGTATATAGTATAATTTTACTGTTGTAAAGAAAGTCAACAGTCTTCTCGCATAGTCTCTGTAAGGAATCAAGTTCTGCTGGTTGGTATTCCAATCTCCATTGATCTGGTTGATCACTAGAGTAGAATCACCAAATATATCGAGAGTCTTGATCCTTAAATCAATGGATTCTTCAATACCCATGATACAAGCCTCATATTGTGCTTCATTGTTGGTGACATCAAAAGTTAACCTGGAAGTGAAAGGTATATGTGATCCTTTCGGAGTGATAAGGACTGCCCTAACACCACTTCCATTCATGTTAACGGCCCCATCGAACATCAGTTTCCATTTTTCATCAGGATCCGACCCTTCGTCAACCGGAGGCTCTTCACAATCTTTAGCCTTGAGAAACATGATGTCTTCATCAGGAAATTCAAACCTCATTGGCTGATAATCTTCAATAGGCGACTCGGCAAGATAATCAGACAACACACTCCCTTTGATAGCTTTCTGGGAAGTGTATGCTATATCATATTCAGTCAAAACCATATGCCACCGAGCGACCCTTCCATTAAGAGCTGGCTTCTAAAAAATGTACTTGATTGGATCCATTTTTGAAATCAATAGGGTTGTATGAGTTAACATATATATGTCTTCTCAAGCATCGAGTACCTGGACTCGCAATCGGTGAATTTTTTGCTCAGGTAGTATATAGCATGTTCTTTCCTACCTGTCTCGTCGTGTTGACTGAGAACACAACCCATGGATCCATCCCGTATAGAGAGATACATAATCAGTGGCCTCCCAGGAACTGGAGGCATGAGAATCAGAGGATTTTGCAAATATTCTTTTATTTTATCAAAGGCCTTTTGACAGTCATTGTTCCACCGGATTGATTGATCTTTTCTCAATAACTTGAATATTGGCTCACAAGTCGTGGTAAGATGAGATATAAATCTTGCAATATAATTCAGTCTTCCCAAAAATCCACGAACCTGTTTTTCTGTTCTTGGTTCCGGCATTTCTTGAATGGCTTTAACCTTTGCTGGATCCACCTCGATTCCTTTCTCACCGGCAACGAAACCCAGAAGCTTACCAGATCTTACCCCAAAATTACACTTATTCGGGTTCAGCCTCAGTCTGAAATGTCTTAACCGCTCAAACAACTTTTTCAAATTTATCAAATGCTCTTCTTCCGTTTGTGATTTGGCAATCATATCGTCCACATAAACTTCAATTTCTTTATGAATCATATCATGGAAAAGCATCACCATGGCACGCTGATATGTTGCCCCAGCGTTCTTTAGACCAAACGGCATCACCTTATAGCAAAATGTACCCCAAGGGGTAATAAATGTAGTTTTCTCCATATCCTTCGGCGCCATCTTGATCTGGTTATATCCGGAAAACCCATCCATGAAAGAAAACACAGAGAATTGAGCCGTATTATCTACCAACACGTCAATGTGTGGTAATGGAAAATCATCTTTTGGACTCGCCCTGTTCAAATCTCGATAATCCATGCACATTCTGACTTTGCCATCCTTCTTTGGCACGGGCACAATATTAGCGACCCATGGTGGATAACTAGTAACAGCTAGAAACCCCACATCCAACTGCTTTTGCACCTCCTCTTTGATTTTAATGGCCATTTCAGGTTTGGTTCTCCGGAGCTTCTGCTTGACAGGGAAACAACCCTCTTTCAGCGGTAATCTGTGCACCACGATGTCTGTATCCAATCCCGACATATCTTGATAAGACCAGGCGAAGATGTCAACATACTCTCGCAACATCTCAATCAGCTCTTTCTTTACATTCTCTGCCAGGCTTGCCCCTACTTTGACCTCTTTCTTTACCTCTTCAGTGCCGAGATTGACAACTTCTATAGATTCCTGATGAGGCTGAATGGCTCTTTCTTCCTGTTTCAATAACCTAGCCAACTCTTCAGGCAGTTCACAGTCTTCCTCATCCCCCTCTTCAGCTTGGTATATTGGATTATCAAAGTCATAATAAACCATAGCAGGGTCGTCATCAACAAGATCCAGAGAATTATTTCTGCATGAATGATAATTCATGCCTTTAGAAATTGCCTTTTGTTGAAAGGAAAATAAAGAAAAATGCAAGAAAACTGCGAAGAAACCATTGCCATTTTTATTTAAAAATAAAAAAGGAAAGACAGGGAACACAGTTTTGAATACAAAACTTCCTTTTATTAATGATAAAAAATTTGTATGAGAACAAATGGGGCCCTACAATGAAGTCACTATGCCTTGGGCATAGCATAGGACCTTTGCATGCTTAATGAAAGAAAACACAAAAAATTACTTATTCAGCAGAGTAACTTGAATGAGATCCTCCGAAAACCAATTGTTCAGCTTCATTCTTGGGGAACATGGGTGCACCCAATTGTCCAGGTCACAGTCAGTATCTTCGCCATCTTCAACCGCTGCACAAATTTGGCTTGGATGTATGACTCCTCCACTTGAGAAAATAACTGGCCCTTGGCGCTCTTGATTCTTTAGTAGTGGAACTTGAGAAGGTTTATAACCAATTCTGCTCTTATCATCCTTGAAAGGTAGCTCAATTACCTGACCCCGTCCTTCCGCATGACCAGACTACACCACTTCCAAAGCCTGCTTATACGAAGTCATAGAGGTTCCCACCCTTGCCTCGCTAGATGGAGAATCTCTCACCATATTCATAGTTTCAAATGCCTGACAGAGAGTTTCGTGGATTTCTCCGTCCATCTCCACGTACTTGAAGGACGACGGATGACTAACAAAAATATCTTCCTCTCCGTATACCATAACAACCTGACCGTCAATTACAAATTTTATCTTCTGATACAAGGTTGAAGATATAGCCCCAGCAGCGTGGATCCATGGACGACCCAATAGACAACTATAGGCCGGTTGGATGTCCATCACATAAAACACTGTATTAAAGACCTGGGGTCCGATCTGGACAAATAGCTCTACTTTTCCAAACACTGGTCTCTTTGACCCATCAAATGCTTTCACTACTAGATCACAAGGCCTCAGTATAACCCCTTCCACATCCAACTTTGCTAATGCTTTCTTAGGCAACACGTTGAGGGACGAGCCAGTGTCCACCAATACATGGGATAACATAGCACCTTTACATTCCATTCATATGTGGAGAGCCTTGTTGTGGTTCCTTCCTTCTGGCATTAAGTCAAAATCTGTGAACCCTAGACCGTTACCATCATTAACGTTGGAAATCACGCTTTCAAGCTGGTTCACTGATATTTCTTGTGGTACTTACGCCATATTCAAAAATTTTAACAACGCCTTCCGATGTGCTTCAGAACATAGCAACAATGACAATATAGAGATCTTAGAAGGAGTTTGATGTAGATGGTCAACAATCTTATCATCGCTCTTCCTGATTATTCTCATGAATTCCTCAGCATCTTTCTCTAATGAATTATCAGGTTCTGCCACTGGCACTGGTTAATCACTTATCACCTGCTTTCCATTGGTCCTCGCTAATGCTTCAGTGTCATCTTTCCTGAGTGTCTGAGGAGCAAAAAGCCTTCCGCTGCGAGTGAAACCACCCATTCCCCCAACAATTCCTATACTTGAACCACTTTCTTTAAGAGTCTGCACCTCTTGCCTCTGTCCTTGACTATTAGTTCCATAGTACCACGGAATAGCAACCTTGTTCTCATTTGGGACATGACTGGGAACAGTTACAGCTATAGGAGCTACTCGTTCAGGCACAGACGTTTGTACAGGAGCATGCACAGGAATTTCCATAGAATCAAAGTGGATTGTAATAGTAGAAACTTCATTATTATTCTTTTTCAACTGATCAAATTGTAAACGTCCTTCATCCATCATGCTCTGAAGGCTATTTCTCAACTTCACACAACCATTATCAGCAATCAAACAATCTTCACAACTCTCTGAACAACCAGGAAATACAACCCCTTTCAGGAGGCGGTCCTTCACAACTTTCAACGGAGTCTTGACATCATTAATGTCCCTTACCAGATTCAAACTTCCATCTTCCTCAATGGAATTCACCCCCGGTCCACTATGCAGAGGCATGGGATTTTGAATTACATTAGGCCTCGGAGAAAAATTAATAGCCTTTGAATCAACAAGATCTTGAACCACATGTTTGAAAGCCTTGCAATTTTCCACATTGTGACCCGGCGCATTTAAGTGAAATTCACACTTTTCATTTGCATCATACCCAAAAGGTAATTTGCCCGTTGGGGGAGCCAAAGTCCTTAATTGTACCAACTTCAAACGAAGTAAATTTTGTAACATTTGTGAGCATGTCATAGGGAAAGCATCAAAATGTCAGTCATTCATTCTCTTTCTTGGGTGATACTGCCTTTGTTCTGCAGGTTGAGCCTCAGTACCTAGAGTGGGAATAGTTATAGTGCTGCCTGGTGATAAGAACCTTGTCGTCCTCTACCTCTCCCTCCTTGTGCATAAGCAGCATTAGCGTCACCTTCACGCTTTCTATTATTGTTACCAAAAAACTTCTTTGCGAGAGCTGAACTTGTACCAGTTCCGTCTTGAATCTTCCCCATCTTTAACAAACTCTCGATCCTTTCTCCAGCAATTACTATGTCAGCAAAACCAGTGGATGGACAAGCAGCCAACCGATCGAGATACGGACCTTGCAAAGTATTCATGAACATATCAGCCATTTCTCTGTCTGCCAATGGAGGGTGCACCTGAGCAGCTAGTTCACGCCACCTCTGGGCGTATAGCTTAAAACCTTCCTTAGGGTCCTGTGTCATGCTTTGTAACTGAGTGCGATTCGGTGCCATATCAATGTTATACTGGTATTGATTCAAGAAAGCCAAGCACAACTCTTTCCAACTTCTGATGCGAGCCCTGTCTAACTTTATATACCATTCCAGTGAGGCTCCAGACAAACTGTCCTGGATAAAGTACATCCATAACTTCTGATCATCAGAATAAGCAGCTATCTTCCGGTTATATGCCTGGAGATGAGTTTTGGGACAAGTGTTACCATTGTACTTGTCAAAAGTAGGTGGTTTAAACTTCGGGGGAATCTTGACACCCTGTACTAGTCCCATATCCTCAACATCAATTCCCAAAGGATTCCGATTTTCTATAGCCTTCACCCTTTCAGCCAGTCCCTCGTATTTCCTATCATCATGGTAGAATCCCATATCAGCATTAAGTACAGAAAACTGATCATCCTGACGATCTTCCACCAGCCCATTGTTGCCAGGAACAAAACCAAAGTTAGCTCCAACCGGAGGAGGAGTAACAACAGGAGGATTGACAACATGAGGGTTAACAACAGGAGGGTTAACCCTAGGGGGATTAACGTGATCACCAGTAGAAATCTCTGTCTCCAACCTTTGGATGGTAGCCCGCATGTCTTCTTGCCCTGCTCTTAGGTCCTGCTGTCCCTGGGCAATACCCTGCATCAAATTCATAAACTGCTCAATGCGTGCCCTTAACTCAGCCAACTCTGTCTGTACCTGGTCCATGACTTTAGCTTGATTTCATCTGGTTGCGTATCGGTGAATGTGGGAATCAGTTGTTATGCCTGAAACCAAATAAAGGTTAGAGAGCTCCCGCAACAAGTACCTGAAAAGCAAACAACAAAATGCAAAATGATATGCCATGCAATGCAAATGCCATGTTTATTCATTTTGAAGCGTTCCTTCCTTCGATTCCAGCTTAACCAAAAGGGAACAGCGCACATTCCTGCAATTGCTAATATTGATAGAACATCAGAGGTGCATATTTATAATTCAGAATACCCATCATATACGGCCCAGTGAGTGTGTGAATCATTGTATAATTTGATGAAGAATCCATCTCAATAATACCAAACGAAACACCATTATCATAAATGAAAACCCACAACCAGGTGTGGAACAGTCAAATACAAATTGATTCTGATCAAATATAACTGAATAGCATGAATACAAGCAACAGAAAACCCATCAACAAGTCTGATGGTGATTTCCCAGAATAACAACAAAATAACTCAGACACTGAGCCCATACAAATCCTCCCGAACTTCCTTGAGAAGTGCTTCAGTAACTGGATCATTAGGGCGCTCTGTAAGACTTCTAATCAGCTAACTTTTTATCTTGACAGCTTCATCCAGCTTTCTGATTTGATCTTTAATGTCTAACTCTTTGGCTCTCTTTACTCCGGCGCGGACTTTCAGATCTTCAATCTCTCGGTTGGCTGAACTAAGCTGCTGGAGGAATTCACCTTCTTTACTCTTCAAATTCTTTCTCAACTCATCATTTTCAGCCCTGATTCTTGCTTCGATCTCCCTTCGGCACTCGGAGAACTCATCCCATCTCTACTGCCCTTTGGCAAGTGCATTTTCAGATTTTGACAACTGCTCGTTGATACGCTTGCACGCCTCTTTTAATGCCATCTCATTTTTCTTGACCTTGCGAATATAGATAGTGTCCTCTACAATTCTTTTTTCATTAGCCTCGTGACGCTCAGTCAGCTTTTGCAGTTCATACTCAACATTACGCTTTTCACAAAGCGTCTTTCGGAGTCCTTCACTTAGCTTCTCATTCATTTTGACTGTCTTATCCATCTCCGCCTTAAGCTTGTTATATTCAGCAACACTTATCGTGGTTACTGGTTCAACAGCAACTGGATCTAACGGTCTTTCCTTAGAGAAGGGCAAAAGGGTGATCTAAACTCTTCTTTTCAACCAGGCATCATACTGAGGAGAAGACACGTTGTTGCACTTGCCAAAGACAACTTTACCCTTTGTTTACAAATTGCCCCAAGCTCTGGCCGCTAACCTTACCAACGAAAGATTATCTTTCACAGAGAAAAAGAAAGATTCTTCCAATTCGCTATCTCTCGGAGGATCTATTAAAGCAAATCCCAACTGCCTCCTTAGAATAATAGGATTGTAATTGATGCAACCCCTTATCCCCAAGAGTGGCACATTTGGATGTCTTCCACAGCTACAGATGAAATCCCTACCCATCGTTCTTTGATTAAACCAACGAATATCTTTTGCCGTCAAATGAATCATCCTTTTAGCCCAATTTTTTGCAGGATGAGGATCTAGGAAAGCCTCAGAATTTGGTAAGTGCCTCATGAGCCATTTATGAATTAAAGGTGCACAACATCTAACCAAACCCTCTCTCTTCTTCTCATTCTTATAATGCACGGAATAATACAAATCACCCAAGAGCGTAGGTATAGGATTCTTCAGCACAAAGATATGGATGGCTCTCATGTCTACAAACTTGGGCTCATCGGCAAACAACATAATCCCATAAATGCTCAAGGCTAGAATAGCACAAATTGTTTCCCATTGAGCTTTAGTAGCACATTCTTCAGCTTTGGCAACTAAGAAATCCAAATGAAAGCCAGATAAACTTCCTTTGGTGGCGAGGTTATCTGCTACCACAGGTACGCTCAGATGGAGGGCCTTAGCTATCTCCTCAGGCTTTGGAGGGCACATATCAGAGTTAAAAGGAATCTGGTATTTGAGAGGCACCTCTAGAAGATGGGCATATTCTTCTAGCATCGGGGCCAACTGAAAGTCCGAAAAAGTGAAGCACCTTAACTGTGGGTCATAAAAGTACAAGCAAGTATGGATGACACTCCTCTCTGAAGCATTCAAATCATCAACCATAGTCAGAATTTCCCCATAAGCCTTCCGGAACATACCCACATGATCTGGAGTAATAAGAGAAACCATCTTCTGCAACTGACCCACCTTTGTGTCAAAGAACGTGTAATGCACATTGTTCTTCCTGGGAATCTCCATAGCTGCAAAAGGGAACGGTCAACTGGAATCGAAAGGAAGTATACCCTCCAAATGAATAAACATGAAGGTTAAATGCAAGAATGCTAATGATGATACGTATGCAAGGGCATGTGATCAATGTTGCACATATATTGCTGAACCCACTGTACTGTTTTCTGAATTTGGTGAGATACACAAACCCATGATCAAAGGTCCGGTAAAAAAATCCAGAACAATAAGGAACCTGTCAGGATCAAAGATTCAGTAACAAATCCAGAACCCATAAGACAACTGGGTATTCTGAAAGTCAAGGGTTCCTGCACACCTGTAAACAATCCCCCCCAACCTCACATGTATGTACTAGAACGTGAGGATCCTCAAATTCGAATCTCGGAATGAGAAGCAATAGCACATTCAGCCCGAAGGATACAATTATATCGCCAAACAAAGAGATCGTCCTCTGATTCGCCTTAAAATAAAGAGGAGTCATCCTAAAAGGTCATCCAGACTTAACAGCTCTTCCAGATAGCTCTACCATCGTGGAAGATCCACAATGCATAATTCTCTAGAGAGAACCACATCCAGATTGTGCTTCAGATTCCCTCCTTGCACCGAAATGGAATGTGAGAGGATATGAAACACACTAAACATAAGTGCACTCAGGCCTGTGTATTGGGCCTATCTCTCAGAATACCCCATCCCACCAAACAGAAAATAGTACAGTCTAGTATAGCATAATATAGCATATGAAATGAAAATGCTAAAGTGCGGTAAATACCGTAATATACAGTAAAGCAGTAATACAGTAAATAGCAATATAATACAACAGTAAATACAGTACAACAGTAAACACCCAATGAAAGAAAAACAGACAAGCGCTAGGATTGACTTGCTAAGGAAACTAGAGATTCTGGGTTCGATCCCCAGCAGAGTCGTCAGCTGTCGCTCCCAGGATTTTCATCCAAGTATAAACGTGAAAGTGGCATCGAAACAGAGTCACCAGCAATGTTTATTTATCCCAAGAGAGGGAAAGGAAACACTGCGTAAACCTGAGAGAAAGGAAAGAGCATGGTCTTTCGACCAAGAGAACTGGGTTCGGGAGTCAGTTACGTGCGAGAAAGGTATTAGCACCCCCACGCGTCCATCATACCCGATGGGATCCATGCTTGTTGCTTCAATCAAATGGTGTAAGGAAAGGATACTAGAAAAGGGGAGGAGAGAGAAAGAGAAACAAATGTAGGGAAAATAAAAGAAGTGCTCGAATGGGCCCTACCCCACTGCCTACGTATCTCACCGGGAGCATGAGAATCAGAGTGACATAGTTCCCCTCAGCTAAGGGAAATTTATTTGTGTTTTTTAGTGGAATACGTCAACGTTCGCGTCCTAATAGTTTAGGTGTTGCAGCTCGCTGTATGGAGACTTAGGCGTTACCTGTTTGCGGTAGAACGGAAATGACGCATCCTTAAGGAAGGAGGGAATGAGATGAGAAAAGAATTTGTTTGTTTGTTTTTTATCTTTTAGAAAGAAGTGTCTTGATTATTTGGTGTTTTGTAACATATATTGTATTTAAGTCCTTCATGTAGGATCGAATGGCTCGCATATCGACCCAAGACGGGACGTACGCTAAACATTCTAAGAAAGTGAGAGAAGATCCCTCACTGCCTTATTCTCACATGAAAGGCTCAAATACAATATTTGTTATGCCTTTATTAAGTGTTTTTTACTTTTATTTTGAGGTGAGAAGAGAAGACTCAAATGGGAGCAAAAGGTGAAAACTGAAGGGGACTAAGACTCACCCTAATGTTATCATACATGGATGTTCCTGTGGTTAATGTGGTTTAAGAAACCTAATCCTAAAAGAAAGGATAAGAAGAGCAAAAGAAGCAACTTACTTCAAAGATGGAAGTTAAGTTGATCTTAAAGAGGGATGAGGAAGAAATTATTTAAGGAAAGCATGTAAATTCTTATCATGATCACAAGTTGAATTATTAAAAGAAATAATAGAAGATGAAAGAAAGAATTGCATGTGGAAGCATATCCACACACTCACTTACCATTTACACCTACATGAAAAATGTTAGTTCACAAAACCTTTACAAGTAGTAAAATGAAGAAAGAATAACAAATAATGATCAAATTAATTAAGAATCAATGAATAAGGATTCTAAGAGATGAAACTCAACCAAGGTCAGAACCTACATCTAAAGGTGTTCTCTAATGTTAAGGTATCAAACACATACTAACTATGTCCAATCAAAGCCTTAAACACCAAAGAAATGAATCATGGAAGAAATAGATGAAGAAAAAGTGAATATGCAAAGTAATCATGCATTAATGCTTCATACAAGACCAAAGTCAGAACCAATTTCATTTAGGAATACCTCACAATGTATATGAATAATCATACAATTCATAAATGAAATGATCTAAGAAGAAGAGATGAGAAGGAGAAGAAGCATAGAAAAAAACATGCTAAAACTACAAGTTAATAGGCACAAACTTATGTCAAATGTACGCACATGTTAAGATGACTTATAATATCATGAAAATTACCTCTAATATCATGAAAATGACCTATAAAGTATGTACAATCAATCACAAAAAAAAGTTGCACAAATGCTTCACCAAAACATGCTTGAATGAAGTGGAAGAAAGTGACCAAAAGTAACTTCAATTACAAAGCATCAAAACAACATCAAAGCACATATGAAAATTATAAAAATATGATTCTGATCAACCTAAGTCAGAGGCTAAACACATATTAAAAATTCATACCAAAATTCATGATAAAAGTATCACAAAGAAATGCACAAATTCATATTGAAATGCCACAAAAAGAAGTGTAAAGATGATCATACAAACACCATATAAGATGACTTTAAAAATCAAGAAAAAATATTTTTGGACACTTTTAGATATTATTTAACCAATACAAAAAGAATGAGTTAAAGATGATGTATGAAATGAGAGAAAGAAATCATACAAGTTCAAGTGTCCATAAGAAGAATCAATAAAAAAGAAAATAAAAGTAAATCATGGAATGATGTGAAAAAATTCACAAAGTCAGAATTAAAAATTATAGAAAATTATTTAAATGTGTTAAGAACACACATGATTTTATTTGGGATTTTTAGAAATGTTTTACTATTTTTAATATAAGAAATCCAAACAAATATGGAAAAGAAATTAAAAATAATAAAAGAAATGGGGAGGGGGTGCAGCGTGAGTAATTTCCATGTTGAAAATAATTTGGGCCCAAAGGAGGGGTGTGCAAATATCAATTATAAACCCAGTCCATATGCGTGTGATTGTGTGTGACATGGTGTACAATCAGTCAATATGCATAATCAATCATAATCACACAATCAAGTCTATCAGCGATGATCATCAAAGTAATCACATCTAACCATCCAAAACGCACGCACACCAAAGCAATCATGCACGCGTACACACAAAAACACTCAGAATAAAATAACTTGTACGCGTGATGCACGTGGTTTCATTAATGCGTTGGCAATGTTTAAACCATTGGATCAAATTCAATGCAAGATCATCAAACATGTACACACATCAAACCATTAAGAGCTAGAGTCCACAATAGATAGCATGCACACACACACATGGAAGTCATTCAGATTCAAAATGATGCACGTGCGAGGGATGGTGGATATTAATGCGCTGGCACTTCTATAAGCGTTGGATTAAGAAATCAGACGGCTATGATTTAAACTGAAGATTTAAACCCTAAAACATCCCACCGGCCAGAGAAGGACCTCTGGTCGTCTTCTCCGGCCACTGCAAGTTTCATATTGTTCCAGAAATCAACAGACTACACACCAATAGAGAGAGGAAGTTGCAAGGATCACGAATTTAGGCTCAGTTTTCACAAATCACACTCACACGCAGAGAATCAAACACAATAAGTTTGCCCTAGGTTTTGCTCTATACCTCTAAGAGGTCTATCAACTAGCCAGAAATGTCAAGGTGCTTCTATTAAGCTCAAATCAGTGTAAAACAACTTAAAAATAATGAAAATCAAGTGAGATAAGTTTGAGTATTATGGAACCTGACACTTGAAGATTTTTGGATTCTTGAGAAAACCAGAGAAGCTCTTGATCTTGAGCTTGATTTGGCCAAATAAAGGATTTTGTTCCTTGGAGCTTGAAGAGAACAGAGCTGAAATGATGAATGCAGTAAGGTTATGCTTGAAGAGGTGAGGTTATTCTTGCTTATTCTTGCTTGATAATCAACAAATGAGGAAGATGATTGATGCAATCGTGTGCAGAAAGAGAAAAAAGTTCAGAGAGAGAGCTTGCGAATTTCAGAGGAAAAAGTGAGAATGAAGTGTTGAAATGAATTTGTGAGTGAGATCTCAATTTATATGTTGAGTTAAGTGTGTAACTAGTGTGGTCAGCTGAGTTGGTTAAGTGAGTTGATTGGGTTAAAGTGAGTGCACCCTAACTAACTGAGTCAAGTTAGTTAGGGGCGAGCTGCTTGGTTTTGCTATGGTGTAGATGATGTTCATGAAGTTATGGTGGAGTTTAAAGTGAATGGTGATGATGGAAGTACGCTGCAGCAGAAACTTGCTCAGCAAGTTTTATTCTTTTTCTCTATGTGCATGGTGAGTGATACATAACATCACGTGTAAGGGGAAGTGTTTGGCCAAAAGAAGAAAAGATTGAATAGGGTGATGTATGCGTGTGAATGTTTAACAACATCAATGTTAAAACATACTATCCTTGACAGCTTGAAACATGGAGGTTTGGCAATGTATTTCTTGGTTTTCAAGGCATGGATTGATGAGATATTGGTGTCATTAGAAAGAGGAACTATGATAGAGCAAGATTGGTGTTGGAATTGAATTGAATGGAGGCTTGGAAGTTGATGAAAAATGGCTAGGAACATCAAGGTTTGAAACTGGTTGAAGGGCGTGGCAAGACAAGTCATGGCATGGCAATGTGACCTATGGATTTTTAGCATGGACACCTCATCTTGGGACCATCATAACTCTATCCTAACTTGCTCAAATGTAAAAATGTCCAACCTCAAAGTTGAAGAGGACATTGAGATGACCAACTTTGATGTTCAACATTTTTTCATTTGAAGCATCCTTCAATGAGAAAAGTGGCTTGACATTCTACCTACCATGTGTTTGAAAAAATTATGGCGTATGGGCCCAGTTTTACCTGGGCATGACTTGGTTTTTGACCTAGTTTTGTCAAACTTTGATTTACCATAACTCCCTCAATTTTGATCCAATGGAAGAGTTCTTTATATGGATTTGAAGCTTAGAACATGAACTTTAATTAGCTCAACTTGGGCCTAAAGTTTGGAGCTTTTATCATGGAGAAATAAAGCCTCAAAGTGTGATGCAAAATGGTCCAAACTTGCCATTTTTGGAAACCCTAAATTTCCAAAAATGGAAACTTTGTACATTTCTTGATTTTTCATGATTCTTCCACCATTTCTTGATCAAATCTTGTCCAATGAACATATGTAACATGAATTTCAATAATTTGACCTTAAAAAGTCAGGAGTTGACTTTTTTTACTACACAGTTAACTTTTTCCCCAATTCTCTTGATTTTGAATCTTCTGACCAATTGAGACCCTTCTGAAATGAACCAATGACCAATCTTCCATCCTTAGACACTTAGGAACATAAGGAATACCATGAGATCAAGTTTTGTCCAAAAAATTAGAAATAAACTGATTTTATCTCAAACCCTAATTGTGGTACCCTCTGGTTAGGAGGAAATAACACATCCTCCAAATCCAAATTACTCTGACTATGATGTACATCCTATCTAACAAAGATGATATATGACATTTGGAGGTGATAAAAATTCAAGGAGCCTGCCCATTTGAGGGTCATATCCCAATTTTAGACTGTTTTGTGTAGGAGATGATGCACTGTCCAATCTTCTTAATGAATTCCCAACTTCCAATGCATTGTGGGATCAAAGTGAGAGGATATATGATATAAGAAACCCTTGAGGCTTGTTTGAAAACCCTTGCTCTTGTCCTCTTGCTTTGGATGATTAACACCTTTGAGAACCACTAATCACATGCCCTTATGCAACCAATGATATGCAATTTATGACCTACTATGGAATGCAAATGAGTAAAGCATAGACCAATTTATTGAGAAATCATGAGGGAAAATTTTGAGGTATTACACTGTCTTCATGGTAGTGGAAATAAAAGCCAACTATAATCTGCTCTTAGGACGAGAGTGGATACATGGCATTGGTATAGTGCCATCCTCGATGCATCAACGAATCACCATCTGGAGGCCAGATGGCATAGTCGAGAACATTGAAGCTGATCAGGGGTATTTTAAAGCACCAATAAATCATGTCAACAAATGTCAGTTCGACAAACACTTGGCTCACATAGCCCCTTGTGCCTAGTAGATTTTCAGTTTGTCCCAGATGATGAAACATTTTGCTCATTGTACTTACATCCCATCGATGGTTTCCGTTGGGATAAGGAGGTGTCAGGAGAAAGGCTCCCATACCTTGGCGAGCCTGCAGTAGACCCCACAAGGTGGGGAAGTGTATTCAGTGACAATGACTAAGTTAGAAGCATTGAAAAGAATTTTGGCCTATGTGGCTAAAACCAAACTACAAGCGGCTTTGGAAGCTGCCAATGAATACATGGTTGGCGAAGCCAATTCTGGATTCCACCAAGAAGGCCCTGATAAGGACTTCGACCCAGAGCCACCTGATAAGGTTCAAGGTGTAGAACAAGGCCAGAGGCTTGATAACAACTATGATGATGAGCCTTTGGGATTTGAAAAGGATCTGCTGGAAAATAACATTAAGATGCTAGTGCAGGATCCATTAGAAGAAATCGACCTAAGAGAAGGGGCAACCAGAAGGCCAACATATGTCAACGCCAATATTGACCCACATCTTAAGGTCGAAGTCACCCAGTTGTTGCAGGAGTTTAAAGACTATTTCGCTTGAGACTATGATGAGATGTCTGGTTTGAGTAGAGAGTTGGTCAAACATAAGTTACCGATCAAGCTTGAGAAGAAGCCAGTCAAACAGAATCCAAGACGGTTTACCCCAGAAATTCTCTCAAAAGATAAAAGAGGAAGTCGAAAGACTCCTTCGATGCAAATTTATTCGCACTGCCAGGTATGTCGAATGGTTAGCTAACATTGTACCTGTTATTAAAAGAATGGTTCTTTAAGGGTTTGCATAGACTTTAGAGATCTAAATTCTGTAACTCCAAAGGATGAGTATTCTATGCCTGTGGCAGAATGTTAGTCGATTCCGCTGCAGGACATGAATATCTTAGTAAGTTAGATGGGTACTCTGGATATAACCAAATATTCATTGTTGAAGATGATGTCCCCAAAACAACTTTTCGTTGTCCGGGAGCCTTAGGCACCTACGAGTGGGTAGTAATGCCTTTTGGCCTCAAAAATGCTGGGGCAACATATCAACGAGCAATGAACTCAATCTTCCATGATTATATAGAGACTTTCATGCAAATATATATCGATGATATTGTGGTTAAGTCTGTTTCAGGGAAGAGTCACTTAGACCATCTTCAAAACTCCTTTGAAAGGATGAAAAGACATCGTCTCAAAATGAATCCTCTTAAATGTACGTTTTGTGTACAAGTATGGGATTTTCTAGGCTTTATGGTCAACAAAAAGGGGATCGGTATCAACCAAAATAAGACCAAAGCCATCATGGAAGCGAAAACGCCATCAACAAAAAAGGAGTTACAATCAATGCTGGGCAAGATTAATTTCTTGTGAAGGTTCATATCGAACTTAAGCGGAAAAATGCAGGACTTTTCACCATTACTTCGATTCCACAAAGATGGGTTCGAATGGGGGCAAGATCAGCAGGAAGCCTTTGACAAGATCAAGGAATACCTGAGTCATCCTCTAATTCTTTCACCACCTTGTAGGAATAGGAGTATGAGATTGTACATAGTTGCGTCAAACAAAACCATAGGGAGCATGTTGGCTCAAGAGGATGAGGATGGTGTCGAAAAGGCCATCTACTACCTCAGTAGAGTTTTGGATGATGTAGAAACTAGGTATAGCATGCTAGAAAAATTATGCTTATGCTTGTATTTCTCTTGTACAAAATTAAAGCAATATAAAAACCAGTTGATGTTTATGTTTCGTCTCATTTTGATGTTATTAAACATATGTTGTCTAAACCTATTTTGCATAGTCGAATTGGTAAATGGGCACTAGCATTGACTGAGTACTCTTTAACATATAAGCCTTTAAAGGTAGTTGAAGGACAAGTGGTAGCATACTTTATAGTCGACCACTCCATAAATGAAAGCACTTTGAATTACGTCAAACTGGAACCTTTGAAGTTATACTTCGATGGCTCTAGCCACAGAGATGGAACAGGCGTAGGCGTGCTAATTATTTCTCCTGATAAAATTCCAACAAAATTCAAGTACAAGGTTGAAGGACTTTGTTCTAACAACGAGGCTGAGTATGAAGCCTTAATAGTTGGACTTGAAATTTTGTTAGAATTGGGGGCAACTCGAGTCGAAATAATGGGAGACTCAGAGTTGGTTATAAAGAAAATTACAAAGGAGTACAAATGTGTTAAGGAAAATCTTATCATGTACTTTGTAATAGCCAACAGACTACTAAAGAAATTCGAAGTAGTAAGCATTCGATACATACCTCGACTAGAGAATAAAGTGGCCAATGACTTGGCTCAGATTTCTTCTAGGTATAAAGTTTTGAAGGAAAATTTACAAGAGGCAATCGAAGATAGAGGTAAAGTCGTGTTTGTTGGATTATGCCCATCAGATCTAGAAGTAACGAAGCTTGGATACGCTGATGATGAAAATTTTGAGATTTTTGCAATAGACAGCTTGGCGGACAAAGACTAGAGGAAGCCTATAGTCGAATACTTACAGAATCCAACAGCGTCCACAGAGCGAAAGGTCAGGTATCAAGCTTTAAGTTATGTTCTTCTAGGTAATGAATTATTTAAAAAGACCCCTGAGGGAGTCTTACTTAAATGCCTTAGTGAATCAGAGGCGTATCTTGCCCTTTCGACTGTCCATAGTGGGGCATGTGGGGCACATCCAGTAGGCCATAAGATGAAGTGGCTATTGTTTCGACAAGGCATGTATTGGCTTACCATGCTAAAGGATTGCATTGAATTCGCCAAGGGCTGCTAGGAATGCCAAGTTCATGCTGGCATACAGCATATCCCTGCAAGCGAGCTGCATTATATAGTCAAACCATGGCCTTTTAGAGGTTAGGCTTTAGATTTGATTGGAGAGATTCTACCAGCATCCTCCAAGAATCAGAGATACATTTTGGTAGGTATTGATATTTTACGAAGTGGATCGAACCGATACCTTTACCAAATATGTATCAAGAAGATGTGATCGAATTCATTCAAAAATATATCATTTATAGGTTTGGAATCCCAAAAACAATTACAACTGATCAAGGATCAATCTTTACTGGTCAAAAAATGCAGGAGTTTGCTAGACAAATGGGTTTCAAACTCTTAACCTCTACACCTTATTATGCTTAGGCTAATGGTTAGGTTGAAGCAGCTAATAAAGTGGTGATTAGTTTGATCAAAAAACATGTGGGAAAGAAGCCTAGAAATTGGCATAATACATTGGACCAGATCCTCTAGGCATGTCGAACCTCTCCCAAAGAAGCAACTAACACTACTCTATTTTGATTGACTTTTGGTCATGATACAGTATTACCTGTTAAGATCTACCTTCAGTCGTCAAGGATTCAGAGACATCATGAAATTCCTTTGAAGTCTTATTGGAATATGATGTTAGATGAGTTGGTAGATTTGGACGAAGAAAGACTTAAAGCTTTAGAAATTTGGAAGAGACAAAAGAAGAGAGTGGAGAAGTCTTACAACAAAAAAGTTAAGATTAAAACCTTTTCGCCTGGAGATTTAGTTTGGAAGGTAATCCTGCCTATAGATCGAAAGGTCAGAGCCTTGGGCAAATGGTCCTCAAAGTGGGAAGGCCCGTTTCAAATTACGCAAGTATTTTCTAATGGGGCCTATGAAGTTGAAGAATTAGACGAAGATAAAAGAATCTTGAAAGTAAATGGCAAGTATTTAAAAAATATAAACCAACACTTTAAGAAATTAAGATTGCTAAAGATTAATTCGACGTAAAAGAGGCGAAGCCAAAATGGGTATTCATCAATGCCAAAATGGCTTAAAGGTTATTACATAGAAAGCCTCAAAGGGCTATGAAACATTGTACTAAGAAAAAATTACAAAGAAATTAACAAGCTAAAAAGGGAGATTCTCTTTCATCTTCAAGTACTTCGACTTCTGGAGTTTAAGACGCCTTTCACACAGGGTTTTGTCAGATCTTAAATGAGCAATCTCCTTCTCCAGTTGTCGAGCTTCCTCGGCAAAGGTGATGGCATTATTGTAAGATCCTAATTTTTTACTCCTAAAATTCCACATATCATTCGCATCTCATTTTGCATCTTATACCACAAACAAGATCATGCTTTGGTTCCTTTATCCCTCTCTTCTTTGGGTTTATGCGTTGCAGGGATCACTGAGCATCTATGTATTTCTTATTTGCCTTTATTTTCTTATGTTTACTAACCTTTAATCAAAATCCAAAAATATGTTTATTTTTGTCTTCACTAACTTTTTCAAGAAGGGAATCAAGGATATCAAACAGTCCCTCAGCTCGGATGAATTTCATCTGAACAATGTCAAAGTTGATCTGCAAATAAATCAAAATTCATCTAATCAAGAGTTTCCAAGATTTAATTGATTATTATTCAAGAGACTCCAAGGTTCATGTGATTATTTCCATGCCTTCTTTGATAAGTCAAGAATCGAGCCAAAGCCGGAGCAATCCAGTCAAACAAAGCAATTTTTTTTCCATTTTTCACTGATCCAATCGATTTCACTAAAACAATAATCGATTGCACCCCTCACATTTCGTACCAATTTTTGAATTTTTGTACAGGCGCAACGGATTGCGTCAGCACTGTAATCGATTGCACAGAGGCAAAATTGGCCAAATTCAGTAATTTTAAAATTTTGAAGCATTTGGCACCAATTTCATCATTTAAGAATATTCTAGATCACCCAAAAATAATTCCCCTACCTCATCACAATTAATTCCCACCATACACCTTCACTAATCACCACTCTTTTGTTAATTTCCCTCCAAAATCAAATTCCAAGCCTAATTTTGATCTTCCAAACCAAATTCCAAACCACCAAATTCCCAAGCCTAAACTCTTTAAATAGAGCCATCATTTCATTCATTCAAGCAAGCTTTTGAGAGCCAAAAAACCTCTTGCAAATTCTCTTTCCAACCATAAAATTCACCAAAGCTCACATTTCTTCCTTTGACAGTTAACAAGAATTCACATTGAATCTTGTTCAACTTTGAGCTAAACCTTCATCCATTCTTGTTTTTGTTCATAAATTATAGTAGATCAAGGCTTTTGGAGTGTAGATCTTGAAGCAATTTGAAGGAATTTTCAGATTTGGAGTGGTAATTCATCTCACACCGTTGTTAAAGCTTCATCTCCATCATTCATCATGTAGATCTTTGGTTGATTTGTGTTACTTGATCCTTTGGATCTTGTAATTTTGTTTGATTGCAGGTTTTTACTGTTGTCTTACTTTAAAATTCGTGCACAATTGAATCCATGATCAATAGATGTTTGATGAAATGATTGATCAAGGATTTGCCTCTTAAAATGTTGATTTTCTGTTTTTTGAACAGGTGCAATCGATTACACCTTTTGCGCAATGGATTGTGCAGTGTAAAATTTATGCTGATTTGCTTATTTTGAACAGGTGCAATCGATTTCACCTTTTGTGCAATCAATTGCACAGAGTCAGAATTGTGTTTTTTTGCTTTACTTCCTTTTTCTTCCATTTTCCTTTGTTCTTAGCCTTAGATCACATAATTTTGTGATTTAATTTGGCTTTCTCTTCATCTATTTCTTCTTTTATTTTGATCGATGAAAGTCTTATGGATTATAGAATTCCTTTTTTGAATTTTGATCAAGGCTAGATCGCTACCTTCTTTTCTTTTCTTGCAGTATTGCTTTTGGATGACGATCTACATATCGTTCATCTAGCATGTATTAGCACATAGATCTATTGACCGGCCTCATTGTAGGGTAATTACTCCGTAAATTACTTGGCGATTGCTTAACATAGCGCAAGATGTCCCGTATCAGAAAACAACTCAATGTTGATTGATCTTTTGTATTAGGTTCAAAATCTATGAAGCTTGTTGTTGTAGAGGCTTTGATGCTATCAATCTTCTAACAAGTCTTCATTAACCTTGACCTAAGTGCATTATTCAATCATTATTGATCACTTACTCTAACAACTAATCACTAACTTCTAACTTTTACGTTTATACTTCCTTCTCGCTCCCTATCTCTCTTTTACTTTTATGCAATTTTTTCCTTTGTCCGTTGGACACATGTTTATGCTTCCGCATATTTTTCCTTTGTCCGTTGGACACATGTTTTTGCTTCCTCAATTTTTCCTTTGTTCGTTGGACACATGTTTATGCTTATGCCTTTTTTTCTTTGTCCAAAAAACATTAATAAAGGCCAAAACCTCTAAAAAACTTGTGTTTCTAATCTTGGACTATGGTTACTATCCTTTTCTATGGACATGGAATTTTGCACCTAGACCTTGGACTTCAATGATATTCTTGGATCCTTGGACTTAGAACTAGGACCTTTTCCCTTTGCTTTGGAATTATGGTTTGAAGACTTTGAAGCCTTGTGCTTTTGCTTGGTTTATGGTGACGATAGCTACATTTGTGGTTAGATCATTCTTATCCTTAGCTTTTACTTTATGCTTTAGGATAGTCACTTCTTCTCCACCCATTCTTCAATTTTCAAAACTCTCTCTCTCTTTTTCAAAACCTTCTTGTTTTCAAACTATCACTTCTTTCATAATCAAACCTTGACTTTGTCAAGTTGATTTTACTCTTTTCTTTTCATTTCTTAACAAATGCTAAACTACATAAGCATATTGACACCTTTTTCAAAAGACTATAAAAAACACTCAAACTCATCAAAACTCTTTTTGTGCCCTCGTGCACTTTATCCTTTAACTTTTTCATATGTTTAGACATGATTCATTTCTTTAAGCGGAATTATTCGCTTGGAAATGACGACTTGTCTTTACATTTAAAATCAACCAAAACAAACAAATTTCATTCTTTGTACCACGAACTTCGAGGTTTTGATCCTACATTGCACATCGTGGGTACGTAGGCATGAGGCGACAAGTCTCTCCAAACAAAAAAATCATAAAAACAATTTCTCTTCTCATCTCCTCAATCTCTTTTCAAGCAAACTCTTTCAGACCAAAAGCATAAATATTTCAAAGGGTTCCTATAGAGTACTATAGACGTTTTGAGTGCTAACACCTTCCCATTGCGTAACCAACCCCCCTTACCCAGTCTCTGTTCATTTGTTCTTGTTGTAGAGCTTGTGTAGGTTTTGTTCGCTCTTTTTCCTTTTCTTTTTTGGATAAAATAAAAGTGCGGCGACGACTCTTGCTTTTCGAGTTAAGTTAATCAATAGCTTACACTCACGATTTTGCCGCTACAATTATCCAACTCTTTCGACAGGTCAGAGTCATCAAAAGCAGACAACTCAGCGTTGCGCTTTTTGACCTTTGAGATCTTGGCTCGAAGCTTTTTGATCTTTCGCTCCCAGGAGGCAATGTTTTGATCATTCGAGGTGATCTCTTGCTTGTTCTTTTCTTAGGTTTCCTCCAATTCTGCTACCTTATTCTCAGAGTCAATGGTAGAAGCCCAAGCGGCAGCCTCGCTTCCAGATTTGGTTGAAATTGCCTTCTCATTTTGAGGCAGGCGCTTGAGGTCAGCATAGACTTGGTCAATCATAGTGTCAAGCTCTAAAATGTTGTTGGCAGATTCTGGAGATATGGCATGGATGTCGACTTGTTGGAGGAGATTTTTCAGAGAGATGTGAGTGACATGATCCATCTGTAAAAGTGTGAAAAGGTCACCCTTAAAGATCCTATCTTTGATCTTCAGAAGGATGTTGTCCTCAGGCTTCCTTGAAGGCTGATCTCCAGAGGCAGTCGAAGCACTAGGAGTTTTATCAGAGGAACTTCCTCGAATGCCAAGAAGGATCTTTATGTATTGTCGAGGGTTGCTGGCCTTCAAGGCATCAAGTTCTTTTTCAGAAAGGCCTGCTCCATACACAGTCGAGGTTACCTTGCCTTCACTAGCAGTAGTAGTTTCTTGGGTTGTAGTGGCTTCGACATGGGTCAGCTCATTATCATGTCCTTTGTCAGCTTTCTTCTCCTCACCTTTGTCCTCCTTTTCTTCATCTTCATCCATTTTGTCATCAACATTTCCATCATTGTTGCCATCAAGTTTAGACTGGTGCATTGTCTCATTATTATCTTCCTCTATCTCCTCACTCCTTTCTGGATCAGCATTTTTGGCACCAAGGGTATCGTCCACTGGGGAGCCATCTTCATCAACCAAGGTTGTATTTTCATCCATGGTGAAGGCTCTTGGATTTTCTACTTCAAGATTGTGCTGACCATCGTCTTCCTCATGGTCGGAGCCATCTGTTTGAGACTGCTGGGTAGTAGTCTTTGTTGGCGAAGGGGGAACTATTTCAAAGCCAAATTTGTTAATTTCATCTAGTGAAATCATTCCAGAGCCCAAGTCGGAAGTGGGATAGTATGTAGGCTCACCTTGGCTATTCATAATAGTGGTTGGAGAAGGAGGCTTATCCACCGGTGGCTTTGAGCCACTTGCATCAGCCTGAATCAAATCGAAGCAAATCAGAACAAAAGGAAATAAGGTAAATAAATTGGCACTTTAAAAGTAAAATGATAAGCTACCTTGACACCTTCAGCACCAGGGCTAGAATTATTGCTTTTAGCATTATCTGCGGCGGGTTTAGAGGCAGCCCCGGAAGAGGCTTCTGCGGCACCACTGGTAGTGGTTATCTTTTTGGAGGCCTTAGCCATTTTAAGCTCAGATAGGCCACCAGCGGCTTCGATTTCTCGGCTTGGTTTCTTCCTCTTCTTTATCTTTAAGTCTTCAGGAGGAGATTGGTTATCATCCTTCGAATCAATAATAATTTGGGCAGTGCCCCTCTTCGACTTCCTCTGAGGTGTCAGAGGTAGTTTGCGGGAAGCCTGAAATAATGAGAAGCATTAGGGGAGAGAAAGCTTAATCAACAAAAGGAAAAGGTGTGTGACGTACCTTGCTGCCTTCAGCCTTTGCTTTGACCAGCTGCTGAGGTGTGCTCTTCTTGGGTAGAGCTGCAAAACAAACAAAGTTACCACAAGTCAGTAATGATAAAGTTCAAACAAAAGAATACAAGATCGAAGAATCCAAACCTTCATATATTTTAGATTCGATGCGAACATCTTCGATACTAATATGAAGGTGTCCTTTGAAATAGTCTAGCGTATACTTAGTCGAAACCACCTGATGAGCCTTGGATTTTGATTGTTGTCGAAGGATTTTTATTGAATCCCCACAGATGAACCAGTCTGCAAATGGAGGGGCAATAGCCACTCCAAAATCAGCGGTGGTCAGTCGAGGAATCTTCGGAGGAAATAGTTCGAAAGCCACTGCATAGCGTTTCTCAGGAGGAACGTATGAAGGGAGTTTCAAACTCTCCATTTTCGTTAAAACTTTCTCCTTCAGCGTAACTGCAGCATCATGGACGGTTCGACTAATATCATTTGGTCGATAAACAGCTTCAAAGTACTTCTGGAAGGCTTGAATCTCTTTAATATGAGTGGATTTACCTTTCTTGGTCTTCTCCTACACATCAACAAAAGCTTGATCAATCAACTAAGAGAAGCTACAAACATCAAGGAACTCTTCAATGTAATGCTTCGACCACCAGTCGTGGAACTCTTGAGAGTAGAGATGAGAGGGTTCAAAGTAGACAGGAGTAAGGAGTGATCTGTGAGCATGTTGGGTGAGGTGTGTCGAACTCTCTATGGCATCATAGCTAGTGTGGGGAAGGATCACATGGACCTTCTTCGTACAGGCATTTGGGTAGAGTTTGGACCAAACCAAATTGTCGAGAGAGAAGATTTGGTTGGTAGACCATCAAAGTTGTGTGGCCCCTCAGCAGGTTGAATCGGTGAATAATGAGTCTAGGGATTAGGAACGCCTCCCAGACACGCTTCGATTCTTCTTCATGCTTCTTGAATGAAGGGGGAAAGGGCCGGGTAAACCATTCAGGACCATATTTTCTTTCAGAAAAGGTGTCCATCCTTGGTGTGAATTCATAGCGCTTGGTAAACATCTTGACAAAGCCAAAGAAGGATGCCCTAAGTGTCTGCCCTTCTTCGTTAGGGGTTAGCTGCACCAGTCGAGTCCATTCGACTCGTCTCTCCTTGATCTCTGTAGCCTCTTCATCCATGGTCCCTTTGTTAGGGACACTGGCTTCAAAGGTGGCATTAAGCCAAAGCTGGAGCAGCCAAAAGGGTCCTGACAACAAGAGGTTCCCGTTGCTTTCTTGATCTTTTTGGCGAACAGCACCTTCACTTAAAGATTCATACAAACTGGCCAATATCATTTCACTCAGGCAAATGCCTCGATCACAGTGCAATTGGTTGGCCAGAGTTAGGTATTTCCTGGCCACTTGCAGAGATTTGGTGCAAAATACACAACGAGAAAGCCACATAGCCAAAAATGCTATGTGCTCTTGATCTTTAACTGTGTCAGTTTGTTTGTCATGGTAATGGTTCATGAAGTGGGTGTAAGTGTGTTTAGTGGTTGAAAACCCTATGGTGTCTTGAGCATCTACCTCAGGGTCATAAACTAGTCCATGTGGTTTTAGCCCTGTAATAGCATCTATGTCGAAGAGGGTGGGTGTCATCATCCCATAAGGGAGATGGAAAGTATAATGGGTGCTATCCCAGAAATACAAAGATGATGCTAATAAAGTTGGACAGTAAGCAGGACATGTCTTCGACATCATAATCATGTCATAAATCCCTAAATCCTTCCAAGTTTCTGCTTTGACTTTCTCTACTTTGGTTAACCAGTTGAAGTAGAGGTTAGAGTCCTTGAAATATGGGGTTGCTCTAAACAACCTAGACCCATCATTCAAGTACTTTAAATCTATGTGTTTCAGAGATACATTGTCGTGGGGTTCAGTTGTTACCCTAGCCTTATCTTTTTACCCTAAGGGTTTGGTTTTATAGTATGAAGGAAAGAAATCACTAATGGCTGCATAATCTACACCTATAGTAGACAAAGGACCAGATAGCGCTAATGGTTTGCCATAAACGGTAACAGGAATCAATACCTGAGATTCGTAGATATGCCTTTTTTCTTCCTTGAGAGGTTCAGGGATGAACTGCTGGTTTTTCACCACTTTGGGTCCACTCAATGTAGCGAAGGGAGGAAGTAGTGGTGCACTCTTTGCCTCTTTGACCTTCTGACTTTTCTTTGGATTCTGAGTAATAGTGATTGAGGACGTCATTGTTGAAAACTTGAAGAAAATGGGTTTACTGGAGGTGAAGTGTTGAAAGTTTTTGAAAGAGAAGAAAGTGTGTAGTGAGTATGTTGGACTTGGAAAAGTGAAAATAGTTTCTGAAGAAACCATTTATAAAGTATTTGGAAACACTAAAAGGTCACTAATCATCATTAAGTGGCTAAAAGCTAGTGGGACACGCGTCCTTCCAGGAGCAAAAGTAAGGGCGGTGGCAGTTACTACCTATGCCCACGATCTTCTATACTCTAGGAGAGGTGATGATGGTTTAGGATTTGATGTGATTTCCGAGGAGATGTTTTAGACATAATCATAATTGGCCATGACGTCCTTGTAGCGAGCATTTTTTGTCGGTGACGCGACCTCCTTATCGCTGGGATTTCCTCACCGCAATGGTAGGAGGGGTGCTATTTTCTGATTTCTTATTTATCCCGTGAAACTGGAAGAGAAAGGGAAGTTATCTAAAACTAACCTTGCACGCGGATGTTTAACTAAACAAACGCTTAAAGAGATTGGGGGGTCCAGGGTCAGGTTATACAATGGGGAGTTGTTAATTACCCATCCTATATATGGTTATCCATAGGATATTAGCTTTACGTTTCACTTTATACTTGATGGTGTTTATCCGTTAATGGGTTGGGAAAGTTTCTTGGGAAGTATGCGTGAGTGAGAGAGAGAGTTTTTGATGATTTTGGTGAGGTATTGGATCTCAGTTTTGATTGGTGTGAAGGTATTGAACCTAGAGTGTTTGATTAGTATGAAGGTGCTGGACCTACAGTTTTTGATTAGTATGCTCGCTAAGCTTTCGCAATCTTATGCCTAAGTATTCCCGTTTAAACGAAACAGAGAAATCAAAGCAATCGTAGTTCCTCCTATTCCAAGGGAGGAAAAGATGTTTTGGTGTCTTGTTCAAAGCCCAAGATTGAAGCTAAAAGGTTTATTTTTGTCTTATTCAAAGCCCAAGATTGAAGCTAAAAGGTTTGACTGAGAGAGAACTTGTCATCTCTAAAGAGGTATTGTTGTGCCTTAATCAAAGCCCAAGGTTGAAGCTAAGAGGTTGATGGACTCCACAGGGGAAATCCTTATCCAAAGACTAACTCAACAAGAGAGTGTGTATATTGGTGTCTTGTACAAGGCCCAAGATTGAGGCAAAAAAGAGACTGCTAGTTTGGGGATATTGTTATACAAAGCCTAAGAGGAGGCTGAAAGTTTGACTTTTTCGGGAAAAATATTCTGTCTGTCTTGTACAAAGCCCAAGATTAAGGCTAAAAGGGAAATTTAACTGACTCGGGTGAGGATATTTTTTATATGTCTTGTATAGAGCCCAAGATTGAGGCAAAAATAGGTTTGACTCTGCTTGGGAAATCATTCCTCAAAGCCTAAAAGAAGGCTGGGAGGAAGTGACCTCGCTGGGGAAAATATTTGTCCCAAGCTTAAGAGATGAAGATTCATGTCTTGTACAAACCCAAGATTGAGGCTAACAGGGTTTGACTCAACGAGAGAGTGCTGAAAGGTGATGGACTCAACAAGAGAGTTTGAAAAGGTGATTGACTCAACAAGAGATTCTGAAAAGGTGATCGACTCAATAAAAGAGTCTAAAAAGGTGATCGACTCAACAAGAGAATCTAAAAAGGTGATTGACTCAACAAGAGAGTCTAAAAAGGGTTAGCTCTGCTGAGGAGAATCATTATACAAAGCCCAAGAGGAGGCTGACTTTGCTTAGGGCAGGTCGTTATACAAAGCCTAAGAGGAGGCTATCTTTCTGCTGGGGATTATTGAGATCCCTAGGTAGGTCCAAGTGGGGAATCAACTCTTGCTGACCAGAAGAGTTGAGATATCAGATACCTTGAGGTTCCGATTTGGGATAGCGTTATGCTAATGATAAACTGACCCTGTTTTGGGGTTTTTATTAGAGAGAGACTGGGTTTTAGAATTTTCTGGAGATTGATCCAGAGTGATCGGGGTTTCTCCTATGTTTTGGGGAACTTGAGAATGTCTTTGAGACTTAAGGTGATTAGACTGTCCAAGTCTACTGGTGTTGGAAGAGTTTTATCTTTTGATTGATGCCCAAGAGGAGGCAGGTGTATTAAGGGATGAGAATCAACCCTAAATTGGTCAGAGGTTTGACACTGGAAAGACTGCTCTAGCAAAGGATGACTAAGTTCTATCTTATACCTTTAAGAGGTCTTCAGGGTCCTTGTATTAAGCCCAAGAGAAGGCATGAGAACTTCTATGAAGCTGGAGGGTCCTTGTACAAAGCCCAAGAGGAGGCGGGGATGCTTTTAGGAAGCCTGTGGGTCCTAAACCAAGAAAAGTTCAAGAAATGCTATTCACCAAGAATAGATCATTTAGTGAAAATTCTGAGGATTGAAGAAACTCAAGAGATGCTATTCATCGAGAATAGATCAACTCTAGGGAGTAGAGTTTCTTTGACAATTTCTAGGGGTGACAGCCTGAGAAAAGGTTCACGAAGAATACTGCCTTTCTCTTTGTTCCATATTGTTTAAGCCCGAGAGAAGGTAATACTGTATCTGGAAATCTTAGGGGGATCTAGTTTTGACTGTATTTAAGAGTGACCAATATAGATTTACCTAGTTCTAGACCTAGTTGTCGGGGAAAACTCTAAATAACTATACTAGTATATATACAGTTGATATATGACAAGTATTTAAAAGGATATGAAAGAAGACTTACAGTGCACAACTTCCCACAATACAGTTATATATATATATATATATATATATATATATATATATATATATGAAAGCGAGTAAATGAAAGCTGTTTAAAAGTTATAGGTGAGCAAGCTTCCATGCTCTATTGTTAGTTGTTCAAAGAAATTAAAGAAATTTTTGATAACAACATATATATATATATATATATATATATATATATATATATATATATTTATATATTTGAACCTAAATCAAAAGGGAAGTTGTTTTGAAAAGATTGTTGGGGCTTATACTCAAGGAGAGGCCCAAGGTTTAACAGTGATCGCACCGTTGTTTTGGAAATCACAGAGGGACTTATACAATGACTGAGGCCCATAGAGGTTTATGTACAAAAGGGTTGGGTCTTACAGCTCTAGGAGAGGCCCAAGGATTTTTTGAAAAATAAAGATGGGACTTACAACACGAGGGGAGGCCCAAGGCATTTTTGTTCGAACATGGGGATCTCGCCGAGATTTTCTATCATGTCAGGACTTATACAATATCTGAGGCCCAAAATTATTTATGTACAAAAAGGGTTGGGTATTACACTCTATTAGAGGCCCAGAGTTTTTAAAAAATGTTTGATGAAGATCAAGAACCAAAGAAACCCTAATTTCATTTTCTTTTAAAAGTAATCCTTTTAATAAAATAAATAAAATGAAAAAATACCAAATAAGTCTAAATAAACTACTTGTGATTTTTTATTAAGGTTTGAAAAATGAGGTTTTAATCACAAGATGATTTAGGACTCATTTGATTTTGATTTTCAAGAAGAAAATTCATTTTTGAAATATTTAAAAACAATAAAAATGAATTTATTTATAAAAATATGAAATATATTAAATAAATAATATAAATTTTATTTTTTTGTGGAATAAAATATTTTAACATTTTTGTGATTTTTTGCAAAAAGGACCAATCAAGATTAATTAAAATTGAGAGAGAAATTAATTTTTCAAATCATTAACAAAAATAATATGAAAAAATATTAAAATAGGACAAGTGATAAAAAAGAGGTCTGGGGCGAGGGGGATTCAAACCCATACCTCTCGCTCGCTCTCACACACACACAAATACTAGTGTTTCCACTAGGGCGCAATGCCAATTCAGTTATATTGTGGCAACTGAATAATATATATCAAAACTAGTTGATTTTCTAAAGAATGGCGCCATGGCCGTCTTCTTCCTCCAAGCTTCATCCAATTTGCAAAAGGCACCCTATCTCTCTCATTTCTCAACCATTTCACATGATGTAAAGATGAAAATCGTGTGGTTTCAAACAAGGAACATGATGGCAATATGCAATTTTGTTTATTTTTAGTGTGTAACATGTTATGTCGTGATGATCAGAAAACCCTCTATGCAAGTTGAAATGGAACTTTGCTCCAAAGTTGTTACAGAAGGGCAATGATGATCTTTAAGGATTCCCTTGATGTCATTGAGTGTGTTGCAAGCCTTAGAACACTTTGAAACTCTTTAGATCCAGTAGCTCAAATCCATCTGCAGGTGGTTGCAAGTGAGATAGTGAGATCTTGATTCTATGGATACAGAAGTGTTGGGGTGGTTTAGATCATTCCTATATGTTGTATATAAGGTGCTTGAACCATTGGTTTTAGTTGCATTGGTCTCCAACTGAAAACCCGATAATGCCTCTTCAAGAAAATATGAAATTTGGAGTTTAAGAAGGAAATGAGAGAAAGCAATGTTGTAAGCTACTTTGGTGTAGTTTGAATGATCAGTTAGGACCTGTATTTATAGTGGATCAACTCTTGTCTTGGAGGAATAGTGAATGGCTGCAAGATCAGATCAAATTCAATGGCTTTGGCTTGGTGGCATTTCTTCTCATGCAAGGGAAACTATCCTCTCCCAAGAGTAGGGCTATGTCTTGACCAAATCCACATTCTTCAGATGTTTTAATTGTTTTTTAAGTGAGCATCTTGACTGAGTAGAGTGGCTTTATTGAAACTGTACTATTCACATAAATGCCTTTGAATTCAAGGCATAATGTGACAAAATGTATTAACCTCAAGTTGGAAGATCCCTTGGCTTTTTTACTCAACTTTGTAGGTTGGATCAGATGGATGAGGATCAGATTGGATGAATGTGGCATAGTCATCCTAGGCCTTGACTCAGAAATCATGTAAAGCAAGAAAACATGCAAACTGGGTTTTCATGACAGCCTTGCATGGTATTTTGTAGCAGCCATAACTCTTGGCTCAAGCTGGGTTGTTTCATGCCAATGAGTTCCTTAGATTATAGGCAATATGCACAACAACTTTGATGTTTACATATTGAATTGATTCATCCTAGAACTATGTGAAACAGCCCTCCAAATTTTGGTGTTTCACTTGAAATCTGCCTTGGGCCGAATTTTTTCTAAGTGTTGGAAAAATGCACTTTTATGTCTTTTAGTGATTTTGATCCAATCATAACTTGAAATCCATGAGGAATTGGAATGAGATGTAGTTGACACTTTTAAAGTATGTAATGAGAGCTTCCCTTTGAGCTTTGAATGGGAGAGAAATGCCTTAGGGTTAGAGAGATATGTCTTTGCAAAGTTGGTACCCTAGCCACTTTGTTCCAAAACTTAAAAAAATTCTAAGTTTTTTTATGGTTACCCCTTTTACAAGTTAACTCACTTTCTTTGATTTTTCTTAATGAATTATGATTCAAATCACATATTAACATTATTTTAGGGTCAAAGAACCATAATTTTGAAAAATTCCAAAAAGTCAAACTTGATTTTGTGCACAGTTGACTTTTTATCGGATGAAATCCGAACTGTGTGATCCTTTGGGAAATCAAGTCCTTGACCTAAATAAAACCTAATGGATACATTACATAGGTGTTATAGGGTATATTGAATCATGTCCAAAGGTTTGGGAACACGTCTTGGTCAAAAGTCAAAGATACATTTAACTTTTTCTTCAAAACCCTAATTGTGGTTCAGATGAAATTGAAACTTGTGAATCAAGCTTCTTGGATCAATCCATTGTTACAAATGGATCCATGTAGTGTATTGGAGGCCCTCAAATCATGTCTTGAGGTCTTGGCTCATGTTTTGTCCCAAAAGTCAATTTAGGGGTGAATTAGGTCAAGAAACCCTAATTCCTGATTTTTGGTAAATGCATCCCCTGAGGTTAAATTGACTTGATGATTGGGTCCATAATTTCCCTTAGAGTATCTTGGGTTTTATTTTGAAGCATTGGCTCCTGCTCAGATGAAAATTTCCATCTGGAGGCCCCACTCGACCAAAACCCTAAATTGGTGACACTGGCGATCTTGAGGCTTGATCCACTTGGAATGTAGCACCCTTGTGCTTGGTTCTTGATGTGGGAGTCCTCTTGATCCCTTATAGGTGTTTGAGAGGTTAGACAAGTTGAAGATCATGTCATTTATTGATTGATCCTTTGTCTAAGTGCCTTGAGAGGGCTCAAAACCTTGATTCTTATTTGTGGTGGATGCTCAAACATCTTTGAGGAGATTGATGAGGCATGAGGGTTCATCCATATTGTGGTAATGATCCTCACAATGATGGGAAATCTTGGTGGTCAAAATTTGGGGTATGACAGTCATAAATGTGATTGAAAAGAAACTGAACAGTTTCTTGAGACGTAGGTTAGTTAGTTATGTTGACACCTATGTAGGGTTGAAAGATAGCGTCAAATGGACACTATCAAAAAATGACCTTTCCTTCAGTACTGTCGAAAGGAAATTTTTGGGGGGCAATTTGTTAGCTCATAAATTCGACGTCTGTATTAAGTTGGAGGATTTAATTGGTGTTAAAACTCTTTGAAGAGGTCCAAAGGGGTGTTCGACTGGATCTTCATGTTGAACTTATGTCGAAGATGCTTGTATAAGGAAAGGATATGCTTGGGACTTAGAAATATTTCCAAGAATTCAGAAATAACCTTCGACCGATATTATTGATGATGTCCGACGCTAAGGGGTTCAAATTCAAATAAAGGAGGGAGTAGTTATTCTTGTCCGCTCCTGAAAAAGACAAGTGGCGCACATCCAAGGGACAGAAGAATGCAGCGTGACACTTGTCATGTGTTAATTGTATTAGGGAGTTAACATCAGTTAGTTTTATTATTATAAATAGGAGTTCTAGCAATAGGATTCGGTGTGTTGTGTTCACTTTGTACAAGTTACTCCAAATTTACTCAAAGTATCCACGTGTAGAGAAAAGAGTCTTGTGAGAATGTACGTGATGTAAACATCAATTTCTTTTTCAATGCAATTTACTTCAGCCTTTTATCAAGAATTTATCTTTTACTTTATTGCAAGTTACCTTTCAGCATTATGTCTTACCTTTATATTTTCAGCCTTTCTTTGATGTCTTCAGTCTTTTCGACTTAAAGTTCTTGCACATCTTTTAAAAAACCACATTTTAGATAAACTTCTCTTTATAAACACTGTCGAAGTGTTTAGTTCTTTAGAATTTATTTTAAATCAATTGTTAGCACATGTCCTAGGATCAATCTGATCGATCCTATGAGTCACCAAAGTTAGATTTGGAATATCAGCGGTTGTTTACCAATTTTCACGGTAAACACACTGGTGATGATTTAACTGAGGAAGATGCAATGAATTTTTCCATGTTTGAAGGATCAGATCCAGTTACATATAAACAAGCATAAAAAATTCAGCATTTGAGGGATGCAATAGATGTTAAAATTCAAACAATTCAAAGGAATGATACATGGGAGCTAATTGATCCACCACCAAATTACAAAGTTGTAGAAGTCAAGTGGATTTTCAAAACTAAGCTAAAGGAGACAGGGGAGATTGACAAATTCAAGGCTAGACTTGTAGCAAAAGGCTACACTTAAGAGGAAGGCTTAGATTATAGTGAGATATTTGTGCCGGTCGCTCGTCTTGAAACTATCAGAACTATTGATGCATTGGCAGCTACAAAACGGTGGGATATTCATCAACTTGATATTAAATCAGCTTTCTTACATGGAGCAATCAACGAAAATGTCTATCTAGAGCAGCCACCAGGTTATGTATTTCAAGGATGTGAGCATCAAGTATACAAGCTTAAGAAGGCCTTGTATAGCCTTAAGTAGGCTCCTAGAGCCTGGTACAACAAGTTAGAATCTTACCTTGCAGCAAATGATTTTTTGAAATGTCCACATGAGCACACTTTATTTATGAAGAAGAAAGAGAAAGGTGAAATTTTAATTGTGTATGTCTACATAGATGATCTTATATATACCGGTAATGATATGTCGATGTTTCAAGAGTTTAAAACTATGATGATGAAAGAATTTGCAATGACTGACTTAGGCAAGATGAGATATTTTTTGGGCATTGATGTTTTGCAAGGTTGCAATGGAATCTTCATTGGACAAAAGAAATATATTAAGGATATGTTAAAAAAATTTGACATGTCAGATTGCAATCCCGTGAAGAGTCCTATAGTTCCAGGCAGCAGGTTACTAAAAGAAGACAAAGGAGTGAAGGTTGATACGACTCTATTCAAACAACTTGTGGGAAGTCTTATGTACCTTACAGCTACAAGACCAGATATTGCATATTCTGTCAGTTTGATAAGTCGCTTTATGGAAGAGCCAAAGGAGAGTCATTTCTTGGCAGCAAAGCGAATCTTGAGATATCTACAAGGCACCCAAAATTTGGGAATTTTATATAAGGCTGGAGGAAATGAAGAATCAATTGCTTATACCGACAATGATTATGCAGGAGACCTTGATGATAGGAAGATCACTTTAGGTTATGCTTTCTTGATAGGAGGTGGTGTGATTTCATGGGTGTCAAAGAAACAGCCGGTTGTTAGCTTATCCACAATAGAAGCGGAGTTTATAGCAGCCGCGTTATGTGCTTATCAATGTGTTTGGCTGAGAAGAATTTTGGAACATCTAAGTCACTGTCAAGAAGGAGCTACTGTGGTGTTTTGTGATAATGTCTCAACAATTAAATTATCCAAAAACCTGGTTTTGCATGGAAGAAGTAAACATATTGATTTTTGGTTTCATTTTTTGAGAAATTTATGTAATGATGGTGTTATTGAACTGAATTATTGCAATACAAGAATCAGTTAGCAGACATCATGACAAAGCCACTCAAAGTTGAAGAATTCAAACATCTGTTAAATGCTCTATGAATGCTTGATGAGTCTGAGATAAACTGTTGCAAGGAGCATGCAGTTTAAGGGAGAAATTGTTGAATAAGTCAATTTTGAGTTTAGAATTATATTTACTATTTTTTTAATTAATTATTGTTGCTGTCAGTTCCTATTTTCTCACTCACATTTAGGATGTGCTGTTAGTGTGTGAGTCAGTTTTCTATTTTCTAGGATGTGCTGTTAGTGTGTGAGTTAGTTTCTTATTTTCTAGATAGTTAATTGTATTGCTAAGTCTATATACTTGGCTCTTTCAATTTTTAATAAACAACGCAGAACAAAACCGGTTTTTCTAAGCTAACATAAAATGCAGTCACACATCTGCTCCATCCACTTCTTCTGCACCAAGAAGATCAACACCAAAAACGCCAAGCTCATGATCATCTTGAAAGACTTGAAGAGCATGCACTAGGCTTGGCATGTTGGGCAACCGAGATTTCACCCAACTTGTACGTAGAACCACCTAAATTTGATCCACAATTTCAGGCATTCTTCAATGAGTTTAGAGATCACATTCCATTTTAGAACTTGAAGGAATGGTTTGCAACTTCGCAAGCTATGGAAGCCTACTTCCAAGAGCAAGATCAACCAATGGCTAAGGGGGGAGATCAGATGCAAGCGACTTGAGCTAGGAAAAATCATGATTTTGAGGAGAATATGGATGTTATGCGCCATTATGTTAACCTTGACATGTATTCGGGTGTTTTACAATCGTCTTAATTTTTAATTTTGTATTGCTTCCAATAATATTTGTAATTTTGAATTATTAAGAGTTTTAGTTTTTTATGTTTCATGCTCTCCCTTTTATAAAACTACTTGTTCTTCAATTAATTAATGTGTTTGTTTCAATTGTGTTCTTCGGTTCAGAATTTGCTACTTTACCAACGTCAAAAATAACAAAGACACAACAACTGAAAACAAAGAAAAGAGATATTTGAGTTGTCAAAGAAGTTCCAAAGCGGAGAGACAGAATATAAAGATGAGTAATATTCGACAATCTTGTACTCAATCCCGAGATACCTTAGCAAGTAACGCATGGGCCAAATAATTCCATTATTTACCTTCTTTATTGTATGAGTGTATGTATGATTGTTCATCTGCTAGGATTTGCATTATTTCTGAATATTTGTTTGTCCGTTTGATTACACGATGAGGCAAGTTGTTTGTTTTAACTTAGACCCCTTAGGTGAATCTGAAAATAAATTATTTAAATAGTTGCTTAACCCTATGAGTCTAAGCCATTATTTTAGTGTCTTAGTCACATACTTATCCGATTGACCTGAAAGATAAATCTTTCCACCTTCTCCTTGGAGTTATGGTAGATTGTTATTTTTCTATAATTTATCATGATACATGCAAAACGCTAAATTCGGGATTGCTTCTGGAATGAACAACGATTTAAGTTTGGGGGTACTAGAATCTATGAATTAAAAAAGTCTCAACGGAAAAAAATATATGAAAATGAATATAAGATAGAAAAATTGTTATAATTTTAAAATTTTATAGCTTTTGGAAAAAAGAGAAAAAGAAAGTCGAAATTCTAGTACCCATAAGGGTAGGCAAGTGAAGAACATCTTAAGATATCGCAAAAATATGAGGTTAGTAGTTACTTAACTCCAAGGACTTAAACCTATTGGCCAACTATATCCCATCATGACCTAATCCACGTTACAACCTTTGAAAGATCTCAAAAGTGTGGTTTTGAATAGAAAGTGACAAATTTTTAGAATTTTTACAAATTCATATTATTGATGTCAATTGTACGTGAATGCATGTTTGCCATGTTATTTCAATAGGAGTGAGCAATATAATTGAGAGAATGTTGAGCACATGGAAATTTGAAGAAAAACCCTTTGAAGTATGATGGATTGAAGTGATGAATGGAAGTGATAACTTGGCTATAATCAGTGTCTGTCATTGGTTTGGTAAGTACAAAGTTCCAAGGAAGAGCGCGATTATGAATGAGTCCCTTGAGGGAAAGCAATAGAGTAAATTTGGAATTGTGATTACAATTTGTCATCATGTAATTTTTACAAGAATTTTCCATTATTTTGAGTTAATTTGGCTTTAGTTTGAATAAGAAAAAGTGAGAAAATAAAGAAGTGAAATAAAAGAAGAATAAAGATGAAATTTGAATAAATTGAAAAGAAAAGAAGAGTCAGCCACTAGATTTTTCATGCAGGCATTGTGGGTGCGGCAAGAGTTCATCATGGCACGATGAAAAACATCATGGTCACGATCCAGACAACATCAGAAAATCACGGGCGCGATAGAATGGATAATGGAAAAAATAGATGGCTTTTTGACACACTTTTGGGTCTATATAAAGGAAAAACGCATTGGGAGACATGGCTGGCGAGTTTGGAGCAAGGTTTTGACGAGAGAAGTATCCATGAGCTTAAGAAAGAACATTTTCTTCCATTGAAGACCATATTCAACCTAGAGTTTTATGTATTATTTATCTAAATTCATTGTATTGATTTATGTTATTATTAGTAGCTATATAACTTCTGATTAGGTCTTAAGAGATGATCATATTATTATCTGCTAAACCATATGACTTGTTTTGTATTATTTGCATAATTTGATATTTCACATACTATTCAGTTACTCTTTTGTGTAATGCATTTTATGCGTTGACGAATTCACAAATTGAACTGAAGTTTTTAGAATATTCAATACCATCTTTTTGACATGTTTTCCAACAATGTGCCAATACTTCTGAAAAATAGAGTTTGCAATTCATCCGACACAACTGATGTCATACCCAAATTTGACCAATTTACTTTGTATAATTTTAAAGAGCCCTTCGAATGAATGATATAACTCAGTTGGTAGTGTAGTGAGATTGTTAAGAGAAATTTCATTATTATTGTTATTAAAAAATTAGGATATCACATTTCCCAGTTTTAGAGTTTTTTTTTCTCTTCTTGTGTTTTACTTTTATTTGCATCAAATTTAAAACAAAAATAAAAAAAAAAAATTAATTTTTTAATTTTTAATTTTAATTTTTTTCATTATTTTACTAAACATATTTTTAATAATTATTGTTTTATTTATTTTTATCAAAAGAGTAAAAAAACTTCATCATTATTCTCTTTTTTCTTCATTTTTATTATTATTACTAGTTATTTTTGTTATTTGAATTAGTGCATTATTATTATTATTATTATTATTATTATTATTATTATTATTATTATGCCATTAAAACATTTTAAAAATGTATAATATATATTTATTCACATAGAAACATGTTTTCTTATGTAAAAATCAAGTCCCAAACAAGATCAAACCATAGAAAATGTTTTCATAATTTTTAGGTTGTATCACAACAATTGCACAAGTTCATGAATCCATCCTAATTCACAAACTTGATCACAAAGTCATAAACAAATTCATTCAAATCTTCCCAATTTAAAGCCAAAATCAAATTTGCATCCAAACTTTCCAAATATTTCAAACACAAAAAACAGAAGGAAATCAAATTGTCATTACACCATTGTTGTTACATTTTAAATCTTCCTAAATAAAAAAATTGAGCCTTAATTCATATTTGGAACTTCCTAAAACAGAACAGAAACTCAATGTTTTAACCTAATTCTCCTCTATAAAAACTCAGATAAGTTACATAGAATGGACAGAAAAAAAAATCAGAGAAAAAATCACTAAAGTTACAAACAAAAAAATATATAAACATTAGAGAAATTGTTTTCAAACTGAAACAATTCTCATCCAACCCTAAGCCTACTCCTTGAAGCTTTATCACCAATGTTCACACCTTGCTGTAAAATAAGAGAAAGAATTTGTGATTTGAGAGACAATTCAAAGGAAAGCAAGAAAAAAGAAAAAAAGAAGGAAGAGAGGAAGACAACTTATACGCTCACGACACTCCAAGTTGGTGCTCCCTTCTACTTTAAAATAAATTTGAATATTAGTACCCCCTGATTTAATTCAATCTAGTTGATTAATGTTATATAATTTCTTTTATTAATTTATTTGATTGTTTAATTTAGTTTATTTGACTTATAAAAATGCAAAAAAAATTATTTAGAGCATTTATTTTATTTTATTAGATTATTTAAAACACAAAAAAATGTTAAATCACTAATTTATATTTTACACATCATTGTAAATAAAAATCATAAGTCTAAAATCCTAGCCTAATTTTAATCCTCGAAACCCTAATTTGCTTATCACATGTACATATATGTACCACTTTGATTAATTCTACACACAAAAAAATCAAAAATATACAAAAAAACATTTCTCTTATTCAAAAATACCAAAAAATATTATCTTTTCTCTATTAATTCAAACAAAAAAATTTCCCTTTCCATTTAAATGCAAAATATCTAATCATACCCCTATCTAATTCAAAAAAAAGACCAAAAATAATTCCTACCTTCTATAATTATGTAAATCATAACTTTTATTTATTTTTAAATCCAATTAATTCGATCTTTTCTGGTAAATAAATCAATCATTTAATTTGTGAATAATTCATGGACATGTACATGTAGCGAGCGATTTTGGACGCGGTTCTTAAGCGTTGGTCGCTCTCTGCGGTTTGAGCTTAAAACTACAGGTCGATTCATTTTTTATCCTATTGTGAGCTAATAAGGAAGGGAAATAGATGTCTCTAATTAACCCTGTTTTGCATACTGAGTTTAAACAGCGGTCTGTTAGGTTACGGATGCTATCAATGTTGGGGGCCTTTGTACTGGTTATTTGTATTTTTGCCAATACTGATTTCTTTCTTTTTAGGACTTGACAGAAGGTTTCTGGCGGGGAACAAGGATTAGGACGTTAGGACTGATGTTTTTGAATTACTTCTTTTAATTGATGGAGATAGGGGATTTGGGTTTTTTTGTTGATTGTGCTCGCTAAGATTTTTCTTTCAATCTTATGCCTACGTATTCCCGTTTACCGAAACAAGGAAATCAGAGCGTTCGTAGTTCCTCCTATTCTATGGGAGGAAATGGTTGTTTTGGTGTCTTGTTCAAAGCCCAAGACGTGAAGCAAAAGGGTAATTTGTATCTTGTTCAAAGCCCAAGATGTGAAGCTGAAAAATCTATTTGTATCTTGTTCAAAGCCCAAGATATGAAGCTGAAGGGCCTCGACTTTAGAGAGAATTTGTCGTCTCTAAAGAAGGGTTTGTCTGTCACAACTATTTGGTGATTGGTTATAAAGGAGAATTACTTTAACCGGGATACGCGGGTCCTAGCAATGCCATAATTTCCTTTATAGGGGATTTCCAACTTGAAGGAGAAGACTTTAACTCATTGTAGAGCAATGCTATCTTTCCTTAGGAATTTCTCATGCTAAAAGAGGGACAGTGGCATGGATGTACATGATCCAGAGGCTTGCCGCTTACAGCGTTTAGATGAAAGGGGAAGAAGTTGTTGATGTTTGTGTACTGCGAACGAGGCACAGCTTTGACGCTAAAAGGTTAATTGGATTAACCAGTGGTTTTCTTATATAAAGCCTAAGAGGAGGCTATTATGTGTCTCGTACAAAGCCCGAGAGAGAGGCTAAAAGGTTTTGACTCAACGATGGAATCCTTTGGTATCTCGTATAAAGCCTGAGATGGAGGCTATTGGACTCAACAAGAGAGTTTTTGTATCTCGTATGAAGCCCGAGATGGAGGCGAAAGGGGTGATTGACTCAACAAGGGAGTCTCTTATGTGTCTCGTACAAAGCCCGAGAGAGAGGCTAAAAGTTGTTTGACTCCGCTGGGGAGAATCATTGTACAAAGCCCAAGAGGAGGTCAGGGTAACTGTTCCAGTTAAGTGACAAATCCAATATACTGATTTTAAAAGAGAAAATCAGTTCTTATATGAGCAACATTGTACTCAGGGATTTGATTCAGGGATATTTCCTTTTCTTTGAGGAAGCGAGAAATCCAAAGGGTATTGAGACTGTCCGAGTCTGCGGGTTTCCTTCCTATTTAACAAAGGGGTCACTTGAGAATATCTTTGAGACTCAAGGAAGTTAGACTGTCCAAGTATAGAGTTTCATCTTTTGTACTATGCTTTAAGAAACAGTAGTAGACTCTATGAAAGGACCGTTCTATACAGATGATTAAGTTCTGTTCATATACCTCTATGAGGTCGTCGGGACAATTTGTAGAAGCCCAAGAGGAGGCTGGGAGCTTTTAAGAAGCCGACGGGTCCTTGTACGAAGCCCAAGAGGAGGCTATCATTCCTGGAGGAAGAGATCATTATACGAGGACTAAGAGGAGGCTGTGAATACTTCTAAGAAGCCGTAGGGTCCTTGTAATAAGCCCAAGAGGAGGCTGGGTTGCTTTTAGGAAGCCTGTGGGTCCTTGTACGATGCCCAAGAGGAGGCCGATTCTTTTAAGAAGCCCGTGGGTCCCCAAACCCCAAGAAATTCAAGGCAATGCTATTCACCGAGAATAGATCAAAGTCGGGAAAGTCCGAGAATTTGGAAGAAACTCAAAGATGCCATTCACGGAGAATACATTCATCTCTGGGAGTAGAGTTTCTTGAGGATTCCTAAGGAGGACAGCTGAAGAGAAGATTGTATCTGGTGATCCTATTGGGGATCTAGTTGTCTATTTCTATGAATAAACGAAACGATGTCACCTAGTTCTAGACGTAGTTGCCGGGGAAACTCTAAATATCTATACTATTATTACACAGTTGATATGAGTTTATGAAAGAAGACTTACAGTGAAACAGCCCCACAATACAGTTATATGTATATGAAAGCAGTAAATGAAAGCAATAACCACTTACTCGGTTGTAGAGCTTCCATGTTGTTTGGTTAGTTGTTCAACTAAGAAAGATTGAAAACAACAGTATATTCAAAATCAAAGGAGAAAGTGCTTTGAAATAAAAGATTTGGGGCTAACAGCTCAAGGAGAGGCCCAGGGTTTTATCAGTGAGCGCACTATTTAAATTTGTACAGAGGGACTTATACAAGTGACTGAGGCCCAAAAAATATTTCTGTACAAGTGGGTTGGGTCTTATACTCTCTCAAGAGGCCCAAAGTTTATTTTTCAACGGATGATGATCGCGTCGATCTTTTTGAAATACAACGGGACTTCTACAACAAGTGAGGCCCAAAAATGGGTTTGTATTTACAAAGGATTGGGTCTTACACTCTATTAGAGGCCCAAAAGGGTTTAAAGAAAAAGAGTGGGGCTTATGACACGAGGGTAGGCCCAGATGACTTTTCGTTTAAAATGGCGATCGCGCCGAGGTTTTCTTTTAACGCGGAGGGATTTATACAATAAGTGAGGCCCAAAATGTTTTGGTTAAAAGGGGGTTGGGTCTTACACTCTATTAGAGGCCCTAGAGTTTTGAATGGGTCTTATAGCTCAAGGAGAGGGCCAAGGTTATTTTTCAAAAGGCGACGATCGTGCCGTTTGTTTTTGACGGTATCGACACTTATACAATACACTGAGGCCCAAAAATGATTTGGTCAAAAAAAGGATTGGGTCTTACACTCTATTAGAGGCCCAAGAGTTTTTTTGAAAATGATTTATGAGGGTTGAATTAATCCAAAACCCTAATTTGTTTTCAAAAATGTATTTAATTGAATAAAAATTCAATTAAAATGATCAAAATTGTTTAATATGTGAAAAACAAATTGTGATCTTGGATTAATGCTTCAAAAATTAAGTATTGACCTACAAAATAATTAGAAAGCATTAAAAGTTGCAAAATCAATGTAGAAAAAATATTTAAAATGTCAAAAACAATTAAAATATTAATTCTTTGTAAAAATATCAATTATATGAAATAAATAATATTTTTGGGATTTTTTGTTAAAATAAAATATTTTAACATTTTTGTGAATTATTAAAAAAATAATCAACTCAAAATCATTACAACTCAGAGAGAAATTAATTTTTGAATCAATTAAACAAAATCACAAAATTCAAATATTTGAATTATTCAAAAATGGCGCCAAGAACACACCAAGAACACGCGCGTGTTCTGGGTTTGGCTGATTTGCATTTTCCCCTCAATCTCACTGAATACTTGATTATAACATGCAATCCACATATCATTATGCTCGTCTCAACCTCACGATCATGTCCATGTCCATTAATTTCATTTAAATTAAACATACAACAAGAAATCACGAAGAAACCTCAAGAACCCTAATTTCTGCATGAAGGCTAGGATTTTTGATACACGATTCAAACAAAGAAATTAATTGAGGGAAAACATTCCATGCATGATTATGAACATATGGCCAAATTATTGTGCAGCAAAAATTGCATGGATCATAGAGTTAGAAGAGCTCATGCTTACCACTTGCAGCTGGTGATCGTGATTTGTGGTGGAGGTGTTACAGCTAGGTTCCAATGATGTGGATAGCTTCCCTAGGTGCCAAGTGATGTGTCTGAGTGCTTGGAATGGATTGAAATGGTTTGGAGTTGAAGATGGCACCTCAACTGCAAAACTGTCAAGAACTTGAGCAATTGGCTGGTGATTTTGTGAAATCAGTGTTCCAGATGTTATGTGAGTGTTTGGATCACTTCTATATGATGTATGTGAAGTGTGTGAGTGATTGGTTTGATTGGAAAAGCTCTCAAACTCAAAACCCGATAGCTACCTTGCTAAGAAAGGCATTTTTGCCAAGAGAAAGAGATTTTGAGGAAAGCATCTGTTAGATGGCTTTGGTGTACTCAAACTGATCACAATTGAGCTCTATTTATAGTAGAGCAAGTTTGTTTTGCAAGGAATAGTGAATGGCAGCTGTTAAGTAGGTTTAACCAATGTTGGCAAATGAAAATCCAAGTCTCCTCTAGCCATTGACTAGAGGTTAGGGCACAGAGCTTTGGTCCCCTTGGTCTTGGATAAGTCTTGACTGATTTCAGATGAGAATGGCTCATTCCATGCCACCTTGATGCTTCCATTGAATGCTTCAATCCAAATTTGGAGTCTTGTCCCTATTTTGGCCATTCTAGGTTCAACATGCTATTTCTTGTTCCATGGACTTTGGAGGCTTGGCTCAATGATTGTCACCCTTAGATTCAATCCTCAGATGTGTCCAAGTGGATAGGAGCATTTGAATTTGGCTGATTTTGGTAAATCGAGCCAAAATACAAATTCTGCCTTGCCTTTGACAGATTTCAGCAAGGCAACTTGACAATGTCATATCTCATGGTGTAAGTTGAATTTGGCAATGTTCTTGGCCATTTTGGAAAGCCCTTACATGATACAACAACTGTTTGAACATGTTTGATTTTGATCTCTTCTGATTCCAAGTGAAAAATCCCTCTACATTTGGCAAAAAGTGAAGCAAAATCTGACTTAGTGAAATTTTCACTAAGTGTTGGAACAAAGTGTGATTTCTTGATTTTGATCACTCCATTACTCAAAATCCTTAATGAATTGGACTTATGTCTAGTTGAAGTTTTTGTAGAGGGTAATGAGGGCTACAAATCCATCTTTGGATGAAAAAAATTGGCCTTGTGGTTTAGGAGTTATGGTCCTCCAAAGTTGGTGCATTAGTGGTACTTTTTCCATAACTTAGAAAAATTTCTAAGTTTTATGGTTACCCCTTTTACAAGTTATCCCACTTTCTTTGATTTTTCTTGATGAATGATGATCCAAATCATACATTAACATCATTTTAGGGTTAAAAATCCATTTTGGTGAAAAATCTCAAAAAGTCAAAGTTGACTTTTGTGCACAGTTGACTTTTTATCAGATGAATTCCAAACTGTGCAATTCTTCATGAAATCATGTCCTTGACCTAAATCAAACTTGATGGACATGTTCTAAGGGTGTCATAGGGTATATTGAGGCATGTCCTAGGGTTTGGGAGCATGTCTTGGTCAAAAGTCAAAGTTACAGTTGACTTTTTCCTTAAAACCCTAATTGTGGTGTAGATGAATTTGAGACTTGTTGCTCAGGCTTCTTGGATTAAACCATTGTTCCAAATGGATCAATATGGTATATTAGAGACCCCCAAATCATGTCTTGAGGCCTTGGTTCATGATTTGTCCCAAAAGTCAACTTAGGGGTGAATTAGGTCAAGAAACCCTAATTCCTGATTTTTGATGAATGCATCCCCTGAGGCAAAATTGACTTGATGAATGGGTGCATGAGGTTCCATGGAGTATATTAGGTTGTGTTTTGGATCCTTGGATCATGCCCAGAGGAAAATTTCCCTTTGGAGGCCCTGATCAACCAAAACCCTAATTTGGGGACACTGGCCATCTTGAGACTTGATCCACCTAGAAGGGAGCAGCCTTGTGCTTAATCCTTTAAGTAGGAGTCCTTTTGATCCTTTGTGGATATGTTAGAGGCTAGAAAAGTTGAAGATCATGTCATTCCTTGATTGATCCTTTGTCTAAGGCTCTGAGATGGCTTAAAACCCTAATTTTGATTGTGGTGAATACTCACCCATCTTTGGGGAGACTGATGAAGCACAAAGGTATATCCATATTGTGATGATGATTTGCACAATGATGGGAAATCTTAGTGGTCAAAATTTGGGGTATGACAGACGCCCCTATTTAATCTTCTTGGACACGAAGGTGAGAATGACGGAGGCATTCGGGCATTCGGGGTGCAAGAGGATTAAATATCGGGATACCTGAAATTTTGATGGATATGAATGGCAGTTTGCGCATTCATCTTCTTTTGCTAAGCAATGATGCTCAGAAAAGGTAAATTTCCCCTCGATCCTGGTTTCCTACCAAGGAACTGGTCTTAGTTTCTTGATTAAACTTCCCCTCGGTCTTAGTTTCTTGATTAAACTTCCCCTCGATCCTGGTCTTCTACCAAGGAACTGGTCTTAGTTTCTTGATTAAACTTCCCCTCGATCCTGGTCTTCTACCAAGGAACTGGTCTAAGTTTCTTCCGTCAATAAACTTTATTGACAAGGGACGCTATTTGTAGCGGATTTCCTTCAAACTTCTCGGCGAATTTTCCTGGGGAGATTCCATTTGTCGATTCTACTGGGGAAAGCGAGTCTCTTGAAAGACTATTTCCGCTTGGGGTCTTTACATCATACTTTTCTCGGAGATCTTCTCGGAGAAATGCCATATGATGTGATCCAATTTTGAGGTGCCGATGACCTTTTCATCAGCGGATTTTCGGAGAAATACTGGCATGCTGCCGAATCTCTGATTACGAGGCTTTCTCTGTGGGTTTTCCTTTATCCGGAAAAGCAAGGATATCATCTTCAATGGCGAAGAGTGACATCTGTTGAAGGTTCTCTGGCTTTTCAGAGGTTCAAGTTATCAAAGTGGTCGAGTGCCGACTCTAATCTAAAGATACGCTGGTGGCGAGGTTGTTCAGACACAACGTTTCCTGACGAGGAAAGAACTGACAACTCGATTGAGAGAACTCCTATCACTAAGGGACAAGACCGGCTAAAGTGATAGCGATGCAATATGAAATGTAAATACAAATCAATAATGCATGATGTATGTATGTTTATGCTGACAAAACTGACGCGACACACAGACTAAAAGATGAACACGACAGGATACCCGGCCATCGCGGGTGTAGCGATATCGCTGGTTCAAGATAGCAATTCCACCTTGCTTAGGAGAGATAGCCCCTACGGGGAATACCGTTGACCGGGCTTAGGAGATAAGAACTCGGCCGAGACGAAACAAGGTCTCTGACACAGTTGATCCCTTCATTCAGGCGTACTGGGTTAGAAGGAGTACTTTAATTCTGCACTTTGAGGCTCGAACGCCTTTGGAGACGCGATCGACGTTCTTTCGATGTTCAACAGTCAAAATAAATGTCATCTTCATTTTTAAAAGCAGAAAAAGTTAACAAGTAAATTCATTTTGTTTTATTTCAAGAATCGTTAATCATGTTAACAACGTCGTTCTATAAAGCTAAAACAAATAAGAATTACAAACAAAAGCACAAGGGCTCAAATTTTATTGATAAGATGGAGATCAGCCAAACGCGTGATTCCAAAGAGTATATACAAAGTTTGAAAATGGTAATTTACAGGGAAAAGGGCTACGTTGAAACATCACGACCACTATCCTTCTACCAACTTTGAATTCGGGACATCCTGAGCTTCTGTCGAAGATGACCTTGACTGGTGTTTTCCTCCGATGGATGATGTAACTGCTGCTGAGGGACTTGCCTCTGTTGAACATAGTTACTTGCCATTATCCCTAATTTTTGCCTGGATTGTACTATGAGATTTCTAATCCATTGGGATGATTTTTTTTTATATGTCTCTAACTTTTGCCTGGACCGCCCTTTCGGGTTTTCAATCCACCGAGACGTTTTTTTTAGGCGAAGTATTTCTTGACTACATCAACATTCGTGGGGTAGGCAAATTCCTCTCCGTCCATGGTTGCAAGTCTCAAGGCGCCGCCTGAGAAAGCTTTTGTGACCACATAGGGGCCATCATAATTCGGAGTCCACTTACCCCGAGAATCAGTGAGAAAAGATTGTATCTTCTTGAGCACGAGGTCCCCTTTTCTGAAGACACGAGGTCGGACCTTTTTGTCGAACGCCTTCTTCATTCTCTGCTGATACAACTGACCGTGGCATAGTGCCGTGATTCGTTTCTCTTCGATCAGGTTTAGTTCGTCGTGTCGACTTTGACACCATTCAGCTTCGGTGAGCTTAGCTTCCATCAATACCGTGATTGACGGGATCTCTACTTCTATGGGGAGCACTGCCTCCATGCCATACACTAGAGAGAAAGGGGTTGCCCCTGTTGAAGTGCAGACAGACGTGCGATAATCGTGAAGAGCAAAGGGTAGCATCTCGTGCCAGTCTTTGTAGGTTACACCATCTTCTGAACGATCTTCTTGATGTTCTTGTTAGCTGCTTCTACCGCTCCGTTCATCTTGGGTCGGTAGGGAGATGAGTTATGGTGTTCAATCTTGAACTCTGCACACAACTCTTTCATCATCTTATTGTTCAAGTTAGATCCATTATCTGTAATGATCTCGCTTGGAACACCATAACGGCAGATGATATTGTTTTTTATAAATTGGACCACCACTTGTCGGGTCACATTAGCGTATGATGCGGCTTCGACCCACTTGGTGAAATAGTCAATGGCTACCAGAATGAACTGATGTCCGTTTAAAGCCTTAGGTTCAATCAAGCCAATCATGTCGATTCCCCATATGGAAAAAGGCCACGGGGAAGAGAGAACTTTGAGATGTGATGGCGGTACATGAATTTTGTCAGAGTATATCTGACACTTGTGACACTTCCTCATGTACTTGTAGCAGTCGGATTCCATGGTTAACCAGTAGTACCCTGCTCTCAGAATTTTTCTCGCCATTGTGTGTCCGTTGGCATGAGTGCCAAAGGATCCTTCATGAATTTCTTTCATAAGCATGTCTGCTTCTGGTCTGTCGACACATCGGAGCAAGACCATGTCAAAATTTATCTTATAGAGAGTGTCACCGCTCAGGAAGAAGTTTCTAGCCAATCTTCTGAGGGTTTTCCTGTCTTTTCTGAGTGCCCCAGATGGGTACTCTTGTTTCTGAAGGAAGCATTTGATATCGTGATACCAAGGTCTGTCATCTATGGTTGCTTCAATCGTGAAGATGTAAGCGGGCCGTTCAAGGCGCATTATGTCGATCTTAGGTATGTCATTCCATTGACCTACACTAATCATGGAAGAGAGAGTGGCTAATGCATCAGCCATGTGATTCTCTTCACGAGGGATGTGATGAAACTCGACTCTGCTGAAGAAAGGTAGCAACCTTCTTGCATAGTCTTTGTAAGGAATCAACCCTGATTGGTATGTGTTCCAATCTCCTGTGATCTGATTGATAACTAACGCTGAGTCACCGTATACGTCCAAGTTTTTGATCCTTAAATCAATTGCTTCTTCGAGACCCATAATACAAGCTTTGTATTCGGCCTCGTTGTTGGTACACTTGAACGTAAGTCGAGAAGTGAAAGGAATGTGGGTACCCTGAGGGGTAACAATTATTGCCCCAATTCCGTTTCTGTAATGATTAACTGCTCCGTCAAAGATAAGTCCCCACTGGGAACCTGGTTCTGGCCCTTCACTGGGTAGCGGTTCATCGCAGTCTTTCATCTTTAGATACATGACATCTTCGTCTGGGAAGTCAAACCCGATTGATTCTTGATCGTCAATCGGTTGATGAGCCAAATGATCGGCTAAAATACTTCCTTTAACAGCTTTTTGAGCGTGGTACTCTATGTCATATTCTGATAGCAGCATCTGCCAACAGGCAATTCTTCCCGTAAGAGTAGGCTTTTCGAAGACATACTTGATTGGATCCATCTCAGAAACCAACCAAGTAGTGTGACGAATCATGTACTGGAGAAGACGTTTGGCTGCCCAGGCCAAAGCACAGCAAGTTTTCTCAAGCATCATGTACCGAGTTTCACAGTCGGTGAATTTCTTGCTTAGATAGTAGATGGCAGACTCTTTCTGTTTAGTTTCATCTTGTTGGCCAAGTACACATCCCATTGAGTCCTCTAGGACTGTGAGGTAAATGATTAGTGGTCTTCCTTCCACTGGACGTGATAGAATCGGTGGATTCAATAAGTATTCCTTAATACTGTCGAAGGCGGTTTGGCAATCTTCTGACCAAACGCAATCCTAGTTCTTTTTGAGTAATTTGAAAATCGGCGCACAAGTGGCATTCATGAGGAATATGAATCTGGAGATGTAGTTCAAACGTCCCAGGAATCCTCTGACTTGTTTTTCAGTTTTCGGCGAAGGCATTTCTCGAATGGCCTTGACCTTGTCAGGATCAACTTCAATTCCTTTCTGGCTAACGATGAACCCTAAGAGTTTCCCTGAACGGACACCGAAGGTGCACTTGTTGGGATTCAAGCGGAGCTTGAATTTTCTTAAACGTTCGAACAATTTTGACAGATGTTCAACGTGCTCACTCTCTGTTTTTGATTTTGCAATCATATCATCGATATATACCTCGATTTCCTTATGTATCATGTCATGAAAGAAAGTAGTCATGGCCCTTTGATAGGTTGCCCCGACGTTCTTCAAACCGAATGGCATTACCTTGTAACAAAAGGTGCCCCATGGGGTAATGAACGAAGTTTTCTCCATGTCTTTCGGCGCCATTTTGATTTGATTATAGCCCGAGAATCCATCCATGAAGGAGAAAATTTTGAACTTTGTTGTGCTGTCAACCAGCATGTCAATGTGTGGTAAAGGAAAGTCGTCCTTTGGACTTGCCTTGTTCAGATCCCTGTAATCAACACACATTCTGACCTTTCCGTCCTTTTTGGGAACGGGTACGATGTTGGCTAACCATTGAGGATATTCAGATGTAGCGAGGAAACCCGCGTCAATCTGTTTCTGTACCTCTTCTTTGATTTTGATGGCCATGTCCGGGTGAGTGCGTCTCAACCTTTGCTTTACTGGAGGACATTCCGATCTCAACGGTAAGTGATGTTCCACGATGCTGGTATCCAACCCTGGCATATCCTGATAGGATCAAGCAAATACATCGGGGAATTCTTTGAGAAGCTTTATCAAACCCTCTCTGGCAGTTGGACTGAGCAGTGCCCCAATCCTGATTTCTTTTCTCTCTTGTTCTGAACCCAAGTTTACTGTTTCCAACGGTTCTTTATGAGGTTCAATGGACCTTTCATCTTGTCTGAGTAGTCAGAAGATCTCTTCTGGAATTTCGTTGTCACTTTCTTCTTCAGCCTCGAATACCGAGAATTCAAAGTTGGGAGAAGGCATTGGATCGTATGTTTCAACGGGGTGTAAAACAAGCAATCTGCATGACGTGATGATTCGTGTTTAGAAGGGATAGAGAAAATGCAAGTGTGTGCAGTGTTTTATTTTACTGCTTGTTTTTTTTTATTATTTGTTTTTTAGGATTACCATTTTCTGAGAAAAGCAAAAAGAGAAAACAGCAATTAATGCAGAAATTACAGAACGACGTTATTTTATTAATGAACAAGTCGACTCTTGAAACTATAGCCCTATAAAACAAAACTCAATCGCTTCGGGCAAAGCGAAGAGGGAAATTTACATAAAGCGAGCCCTATCAAAACATCCGTTTCACCTGGGCAGGATGAAAGGTTAAAGATGGCAATTACTTTGACTGATGAACGACCTTCGGAACCTCGACGGCAACCCATTAGTGGCGAACTTCTCGGTGAATCACAAAGCTTGGAACCTTCCTTGATTTGTCTTAAGAAATGACGCTGATTTCTGGTGGAGCAGGATCATTGGAATCTGTTTCCCAGGCAGAGTTGTCGTAGGAGGATTCCTCTGTTGCAATTTGCATAGCATTTGTGCTCTCAGCTGTATCTTCCCATCCAGTTGGCTGGATATCTTCAAGCCTGATACAAGAGCTTTCGGGAGCGGTGTACTTGACCATATAGTCGTATTTTCCACTTGGTTCTCCCAAGGTGTCCCAAACTTCTTTGGGACTGGAGGAGTCATCTCTCTCGATGACGTTGACCTCGGGAAAAGCATAGTTGATGAATTCAAGTCCTGCAAACGTTGCGAATTCATCTTCATGTTGAGTAGTTTACGAATGACCTGAGTGTTGATCCCATGACATGGTGGGGACACAGGTATTTTGTTCAATGACGGTCAGCTGATTTTCATTACTCGGCTGACTTTCTTGCCCCGAGTTTCCTGGGTAAGGTTGCCACATTGGCAGACCATCCATTGGGCCATAGTAGTTGTAGTCAGAGTTGTCTTTCATCGGAGTGTCTTCCTCTAATGAATTTGCCGGAGCGCGGCATCCTTCCGGATCACAATCCCCGTAGATCATTTCGACATCTGATCTTGGTATAAATCTCAGACTTTCTGTAGGAAAGCAAAAAGGCATAGGCACCTCTTCCTGAGACATATAACCGTCCTTATTAAGATAGGACTTCCATTCTTCATCTGTGTCAGAGGGATCTTGCATGTACTGCTTGAGACACCGGGTGAAGAAAACCTCCACTGTGGAAGAAGTTTTGAAGGGGATGAAGACCTTCATCGTTAGCAGCTGTCTGGGTACAGGTTGCAGAAAAACCAAGACCCTTCTTTGTTTTATTGTCAATAGGGATGACAAGCTGTCCCCATCCTGTTGTGTCGGTACTCTCGACCGCTCTGATAGCATCTTTGTATTAGGAAATCGAGGTTCCTCCTCTGAATTGATTGTCCTTACTAACCAACAGTGTTTGGAACTGCGTCCTAATAACCTCCTTAGGTTCTATACCAGTAGATGATGACAAGTTGCTTACAAGCAAGGCCTGTTCTCCACAAACTGTGACAAGTTGATCGTTCTTGACGAACTTTAGCTTTTGGTGGAGGGTTGAAGTGACCGCTCCAGCCTGATGTATCCAAGGTCTTCCTAATAAACAACTGTATGTTGCCCGGATGTCCATGACCTGGAAAGTGACCTGGAAAGTGTGAGGACCAATAGTTATGGGAAGATCAACTTCGTCGATAACTATTTTTCTGGATCCGTCAAACGCTTTGACGACGACCTCGCTGATTCTCATCGGAGGGCCCTTGAATGATAATTGCATTAAAGTGGACTTCAGCATAACATTTAGGGCTGACCCTGTGTCTACCAGTACGCTGGCTAAAGCATCGTCCAGGCAGTTAACTGTAATGTTGAGCGCCATGTTATGACGACGACCCTCTTCAGGTAATTCCTCATCACTAAATCCCAAATTGTTGCAGGAAGTGATGTTAGAGACAATGCTATCGAACTGTCTGATTATTACGTCCTGTTCCACAAAGGCCTGCTCCAAGACTTTCTGTAGAGGCTCCCTGTGGGCTTCTGAACTGAGCAACAGTGATAACACAGAGATCTTTGAAGGAGTCTGTAACAGTTGATCAACAATGTTATATTCACTCCTTTGGATGAGCTTCAGCATCTCATCATTATTTTTTAAAGGTCGGGATTACTGGATTGACCGACTGGTGGATCGGAGTTTCTGTCTGAAATTCCTTTTCTTTGTTAAGTTCCCCAACACCTCGGTTGAAGATTCTACCACTCCGTGTTACACGACTGACATCTGCAATATTCACGACGGAGGGTAATGGAATTTCCTTTCCATTTTCAATTGTTGTCGCAGCGTATTTGTAAGGGATAACCTTAGCTGATTCATACGGTAATGGTCCCGGTAGATAGATGATTACGGGAGCCTTCTGATTTTTCTGACCATCATAAGTAATCTCGATCCGTTCCCGGTTGGGAATTCTAGATTCGTCAAGTAGAGGGATGATGGCAAAAACATCCCTGGTCTGGTGACGACCAGAGATGGTGACAACATCCTCAACTTGATCGGCAAGGTAATTTGGCGTCCAGTTGATGGGTCCAGAACCCGGATACGGACGAATTTCTCCACGATTGACCTGACCCTGAAGAGTTACTATCACAAGGTAACACCCTTGGTTATTTTCTGAACAAACGCTACAACTGTCATAGTTGTGTGGTGGCACCTGGCCACGCCCATTTTGAATACAATGTAACCTTACTAGGTTAGCTTCCACTGATCGGACATCCTGACTTTGACGCCGAGTAGGACTCCTATTACTGATACTAATCTGCTGAGTATCTTCATCCATATAAATTGGCATCCACCAATGATTTAACAAGTGCTGAAGTGCCTCCTGGACAAGGGTACAACCTCGATTGTTTTCACAACCTGCCTTACAACTTTAATAGTCATGTGATATTAAGAATCTGAGTCGGACCTGCTCAGTACGTAACTCTACCAGGTTGGTATTCATCACGCGAATATCGAAGATCTGAACCATGTTGATCTAATAAGGGTTCCTATCATGGTAGTCTTGGATCCATCCAAGATTCATCTGACGCTGGAGGTCCTCCTGTATGAAAGAGTATCCCTGTTTGTTTACTGAGCAAATCAGACAAGAACTGTAATCGTGCCGTGGCAGATTATGGTATCGGCTTTGCCTTGAGTGCATCACCACCAAGTTGACATTCATTGCACAAATGTCGTGGTTTTGAATGACGTTAGAATTCGTGTATACCATGTTAACTCCACAAACTCGGTGCTCTTGGATCCATCCGAGATCCATCTGTTCCTGTAGAGCTGCTTGCACTACAGAACATCCTTGGTTGTCTTTAGAGCAGATATCACACTGGTGATAGTTATGAGGTGGCACATGGCCATACCCACTCTGTCTACAATGCATCCTGACTAAATTGGTTTTTAACAAGAGTACATCGTTAATTTGATAGACATCATTAGATTCTCTCTCAATCAGATTGACAGCAGCTTTCGCATGTTGAGGCAGCGGGTTTGTGAGAACATTGGGATTCGTATCTTTGAAAGATAAGCGCCCGCTCCTAATAAGGTTTTGCACGTCAGACATGAAATTGAGACAAGTCTCTATGTTATGCCCTGAACCTCCTTGATGATAAGGGCATGTTTGATCCACCTTAAACCAAAAAGGCGGATTTTCCGATACTGTAAGAGGAGACTTAGTCTGAATGTGCCCCTTAGCCAGTAGTAATGGAAATAGTTCTACGTACAACATGGGTATAGGATCAAACCCTAATGGTCGTGTTGTACGGTTGTTGTTATATGGAGGACGAGCCTGCTGAAGGGGTTGTTGTGTCCTTTGTTGATCAGGTTGGCTCTGCGCAACCTGAGGTTGATACGTAGGAATAGGCGCAGGGCTGATAGCAGGAGTCACAGCTGCTACCGGCTGATAACGTCTCCTTTGCTTTCCGAGAGAGATATTCCCAATATCTTGCTCTTTTTTCTTAGGGAGAGCACTATCGTATTTTTTAGTACCGCTCGTCGATCCAGTGTCTTTTACCAAACGTCCTTCTCGGACGGCTTCCTCAAGACGTACGCCCATGCCGACCATTTCGGTGAAATCACTGGGCGCACTGGCAACCATTCGGTCATAGTAAAATGAGCTTAAGGTCTTTAAGAAGATCTTTGTCATCTCTTTTTCCTCAAGAGGTGGACAAATTTGAGCGGCAATTTCACGCCACCTTTGAGCATACTCCTTAAAGGTTTCCTTGTCCTTTTGCGACATTGATCTGAGTTGATCTCTGTCGGGTGCCATGTCCAAATTGTATTTGTATTGTTGGACGAAGGAAGTACCAAGGTCTCTGAATGTGCTAATCGTAGCACGGTTTAAACCCATGTACCATTTGAGTGCGGCACCGGTAAACTATCCTGGAAGTAGTGAATCAGTAGGTCCTGATTCTCCGTCTGAGCTGACATCCGCCGAGCGTACATCACCAGATGGCTTTGAGGGCAAGAGTTACCCTTGTACTTTTCAAAGTCGGGCACTTGGAACTTGTGCGGGACTTTCACATTGGGGACTAAGCAGAGGTCTGCGGCGTCTTTTCCAAATAGATCCTGACCGCGAATGGCTTGCAGTTCTTTCTGCATTTCCAGGAACTGTTCCTGGAATTCAACCATTCTATCAAACAAAGTTTCCTTCTTGCCAGAAGGTGTCTGTGGAACCTGTCCTTCCGGGACAGTGTGCACCACAGGGGATGGTACCGTGACTACGGCAGTGAGTCTTGGCGCCTCCCGAAGTTTGTAACCTTCAGGAGTCTTCAACATGCCCCTGGTATCTTCGCTTTCCTGAAGTTTGTAACCTTCAGGCCCAGCGGCTTCTGTTGTGATTCCCTGATCTTCAGTGATTGGCGAAACATATCCTTCCGGGATATAGTTAACAGGCATGCCCCAAGGACGATCTTTCGGTATCTGATACCTATGATCAAACCTTTCCACTATGGGCGTTGAGGTGATCTCTGAGATCACAGTTCTTTGTAGCTGAGCTTCTGCCATGGCTTGCACGTCGTTACGAAGCTTTTTCATATCCTCTCTCAGAGCGTCGATCTCTTCCTTCAACTCTTTGTTTTCTTCCTCAAGATCATCCATCTTTTTCTGACGATTGGCCTGAGTATTATACGAATGAGACAGTTTGAGTCTAGAACCGAGACACAAACGTGAGATTCGTAGTTAAGAAGAATGCGTGATGTGAGAATGATGAATGCAATGATTATTTTAATTGTTTTTTGGTTTAATCAAAATAAATTTCGACAATTAGATTGCAAATATCAAACAGTAGGGAAACCCCTTTTTATTGGAATTCAAAGGATTACAGAAACGGAAATACAGTAGATTACAAAGTACAGAAACAGAAACCTAAACTAATGGGTCCCGAGTCCTCTCCAAAGAGAAATCAGGCGTTGATTTCGGTATCTTCCTTTTCTTTGACCGGGGCACTTGGGCCGTTGTCGGGTTGTCATTCCTTTGCCAGGTGAAAGGAGTGAGCAAATTCCTTTGGTCATCTTGATTCTCTACAGCACGCTGCTCCAAAATTTCAATCAGAGCATCTTTTTCTTTCACTAATTGCTGTATTTTGACGCACTCTACATCAAGGGTGCAGTACTTGTTCTTCTAAGACCTTCTCTCCTTTTGAATTTTGTTGAGAGTAACCTGAAGCTTTTCAGTTTCTGTCATGAAGTACATGACAGATTCCCTTGGCGGAAGAATTCCGTAACGAGGATAAGGCATCTTTAGCTTGAGAGCTCTAGCCTGTACCCAATGGAGATAAGGCTCCACCGAGACACAGTCCAGTTTTCCTAGAGACTCTCGTCCTTTCTTATGAACCTGCTTCCAAGCGTGCACTATTTCCATCTTTATTGCTCTGTCATTTTCTCCTTCATTGAAGAAAAGACCTTCCAGATGAACACCCAGTGGGATGTGTCTCATCGGGTATCCAAATTGACGGCGAACCAATACCGGATGGTAGTTGATTACTCCTTTAGTTCCTATGAGGGGTACGTTGGGGAAGCTTCCACAACGATCAATGATCCTAATTCCCTCATAAATCCTATTGCACCAATCTATATCAGAGTTGGTAAGAGACATGATCTTCTGCGACCAGCGTAAGGCATTTTTGCAATCCCAAAAAGCAGCAGACTTGGGCAAGTGAGAGATAAACCATTTGTAAAGCAAAGGTACACAACATGTGATCTCCCCTCCGCTGTACAAATTCCCCAAGTGTACAGAATGATACGCCTCTGCGAGCAAAGTTGGCACAGGGTTTCCAATGAGAAATACCTTAATAGAATTGATATCGACAAAGTTATTGATGTTGGGAAACAAAAATAACCCGTAGGTGAGCAAGACAAAGATGCTATCAAAAGCAGTCACGTTCCCGATACTGGCGAAATATAGGGCCTTATTTGTCAAGAACTGGGCTGGCAAACCTTGGATGCCACCCTTAGCGGTCATGTGAGTCCTGGCCTCAGACTCGTCCAAATGAATTGCTCTTGCAATGGTCTGATTCTTTGGAATCTCTTCCAGTCTAGAAAATGGAGCTCGATCTGTAATGTGTAGATCGATCAGATGAGAATACTCCTCCAGCGTTGGTGTGAGCTGGTAATCCGGGAATGTGAAACAGTGATAAACTGGATCATAAAACTGAATGAGCGCATCCATGATTCCCTCAATCACATGGATTCTTAACAGTGGTAGTATACCTCCGTGCTTGGCTCTAAAAGCCTCAGGGTTAGTGATCATCCTCGCTGACCTTCTCAAATCTCCTATTTTTGGAACCTTGAAGGTATACTGGTGAGTTCTCCTTCTACCGAAATCCATTAGCGCAATCCTTTTCTCTCTGATATTTGTAATCACAGTCTTAGTTTAATTTGAAAAAACAGAGAGACTAGAAGAGAAATTTTTTTGAATGTTTTAATGTTTTATTAAATGAATGCATGAATGCAGCACACAAAAACATAGAAAAAACATGGGGTCAAAGGGTCGTTGTCATGAAGTCAAGGCTCTACCCATCCCCAAAGGTTTATACTAGGGTGATATTTTGTACCTGTACTCATTATCATCAGCTCCTCCCAGGAAAGCAAAACAACAAGCGGATCGCCAGCGAGTTGTAAAGCAATCTTAGAGTAAGTGCCATTCACCGAGAATAGATCACCAGCCTCAAATGAGGGTAGTATCGCGTAACAACTATTTCTGATAGTTTCCGCACTACAAAAGGGTTTGGCTCCTCAGCTTCTCAGACTTAACAACCGGCCCATTGTCTAGGTGAGAGAATGGGTTGCGTTGGTCAGCCTCCACTGAGGTTGATGGTCGACCCCGTCGCCATCACTTATCTTAAGTGTATACTCAACCTTTCCGCATACGGCATCACCCGCATTCCCATTAGCAGAAAAATAAACATGTATAGCAATTAGGAAAAGCAGTATCTATATTTTTCCTAATCATCCTAGACCTTTAAAGCTATGAATCCTAAATTCCTGACAGAAAATGGGTTCCCCGGCGGAAGCCCTAATCTGTGGTAATCACACAAGAGGTGAAAAAGGAAATCAGAAATCGGCCCCACGGTGGGTGCCATTTTTCTGTAGCGAGCGATTTTGGACGCGGCTCTTAAGCGTTGGTCGCTCTCTGCGGTTTGAGCTTAAAACTACAGGTCAATTCATTTTTTATCCTATTGTGAGCTGAATAAGGAAGGGAAATAGATGTCTCCAATTAACCCTGCTTTGCATACTGAGTTTAAACAGCGGTCTGTTAGGTTACGGATGCTATCAATGTGGGGGGGCCTTTGTACTGGTTATTTGTATTTTTGCCAATACTGATTTCTTTCTTTTTAGGACTTGACTGAAGGTTTCTGGCGGGGAACAAGGATTAGGACGTTAGGACTGATGTTTTTGAATTACTGCTTTTAATTGATGGAGACAGGGGATTTGGGTTTTTTTGTTGATTGTGCTCGCTAAGATTTTTCTTTCAATCTTATGCCTACGTATTCCCGTTTACCGGAACAGGGAAATCAGAGGGTTCGTAGTCCCTCCTTTTCTATGGGAGGAAATGGTTGTTTTGGTGTCTTGTTCAAAGCCCAATACGTGAAGCAAAAGGGTAATTTGTATCTTGTTCAAAGCCCAAGATGTGAAGTTGAAAAGTCTATTTGTATCTTGTTCAAAGCCCAAGATATGAAGCTGAAGGGCCTCGACTTTAGAGAGAATTTGTCATCTCTAAAGAAGGGTTTGTCTGTCACAACTATTGGGTGACTGGTTATAAAGGAGAATTACTTTAACCGGGATACGCGGATCCTAGCAATGCCATAATTTCCTTTATAGGGGATTTCCAACCTGAAGGAGAAGACTTTAACTCAGTGTAGAGCAATGCTATCTTTCCTTAGGAATTTCTCATGCTAAAAGAGGGACAGTGGCATGGATGTAGATGATCCAGAGGCTTGCCGCTTACAGCGTTTAGATGAAAGGGGAAGGAGTTGTTGATGTTTGTGTACTGCGAACGAGGCACAACTTTGACGCTAAAAGGTTGATTGGATTAACCAGTGGTTTTCTTATACAAAGCCTAAGAGGAGGCTATTATGTGTCTCGTACAAAGCCTGAGAGAGAGGCTAAAAGGTTTTGACTCAACGATGGAATCCTTTGGTATCTCGTATAAAGCCCAAGATGGAGGCTATTGGACTCAACAAGAGAGTTTTTGTATCTCGTACGAAGCCCGAGATGGAGGCGAAAGGGGTGATTGACTCAACAAGGGAGTCTCTTATGTGTCTCGTACAAATCCTGAGAGAGAGGCTAAAAGTTGTTTGACTCCGCTGGGGAGAATCATTGTACAAAGCCCAAGAGGAGGCCAGGGTAACTGTTCCAGTTAAGTGACAAATCCAATATACTGATTTTAAAAGAGAAAATCAGTTCTTATATGAGCAACACTGTACTCAGGGATTTGATTCAGGGATATTTCCTTTTCTTTGAGGAAGCGGGAAATCCAAAGGGTATTGAGACTGTCTGAGTCTGCGGGTTTCCTTCCTATTTAACAAAGGGGTCACTTGAGAATGTCTTTGAGACTCAAGGAAGTTAGACTGTCCAAGTCTAGAGTTTCATCTTTTGTACTATGCTTTGAGAAACAGTAGTAGACTCTATGAAAGAACCGTTCTATACAGATGATTAAGTTCTATTCCTATACCTCTAAGAGGTCGTCGGGACAATTTGTACGAAGCCCAAGAGGAGGCTATCATTCCCGGAGGAAGAGATCATTATACGAGGCCTAAGAGGAGGCTGTGAATACTTCTAAGAAGCCGTAGGGTCCTTGTACTAAGCCCAAGAGGAAGCGGGGTTGCTTTTAGGAAGCCTGTGGGTCCTTGTACGATGCCCAAGAGGAGGCCGATGCTTTTAAGAAGCCCGTGGGTCCCCAAACCCTGAGAAATTCAAGGCAATGCTATTCACCGAGAATAGATCAAAGTCAGGAAAGTCCGAGAATTTGGAAGAAACTCAAAGATGCCATTCACGGAGAATACATTCATCTTTGGGAGTAGAGTTTCTTGACGATTCCTAAGGAGGACAGCAGAAGAGAAGACTGTATCTGGTGATCCTATTAGGGATCTAGTTGTCTATTTCTATGAATAAACGAAACGGTGTCACCTAGTTCTAGACGTAGTTGCAGGGGAAACTCTAAATATCTATACTATTATTACACATTTGATATGAGTTTATGAAAGAAGACTTACAGTGAAACAGCCCCACAATACAGTTATATGTATATGAAAGCAGTAAATGAAAGCAATAACCACTTACTCGGTTGTAGAGCTTTCATGCTGTTTGGTTAGTTGTTCAACAAAGAAAGATTGAAAACAACTGTATATTCAAAATCAAAGGAGAAAGTGCTTTGAAATAAAAGATTTGGGGCTTACAGCTCAAGGAGAGGCCCAGGGTTTTATCAGTGAGCGCACTGTTTGAATTTGTACAGAGGGACTTATACAAGTGACTGAGGCCCAAAAAATATTTCTGTACAAGTGGGTTAGGTCTTATACACTCTGAAGAGGCCCAAAGTTTGTTTTTCAACGGATGATGATCGCGTCGAACTTTTTGAAATACAACGGGACTTCTACAATAAGTGAGGCCCAAAAATGGGTTTGTATTTACAAAGGATTGGGGCTTACACTCTATTAGAGGGCCAAAAGGGTTTAAAGAAAAAGAGTGGGGCTTATAACACGAGGGTAGGCCCAGATGACTTTTCGTTTAAAACGGCGATCGCGCCGAGGTTTTCTTTAAATGCGGAGGGACTTATACAATAAGTGAGGCCCAAAATGTTTTGGTTAAAAGAGGGTTGGGTCTTACACTCTATTAGAGGCCCAAGAGTTTTGAATGGGTCTTATAGCTCAAGGAGAGGCCCAAGGTTATTTTTCTAAAAGGCGCTGATCGTGCCGTTTGTTTTTTACGGTATCGGGACTTATACAATACACTGAGGCCCAAAAATGATTTGGTCAAAAAAAGAATTGGGTCTTACACTCTATTAGAGGCCCAAGAGTTTTTTTGAAAATGATTTATGAGGGTTGAATTAATCCAAAACCCTAATTTGTTTTCAAAAATGTTTTTAATTGAATAAAAATTCAATTAAAATGATCAAAATTGTTTAATATGTGAAAAACAAATTGTGATCTTGGATTAATGCTTCAAAAATTAAGTATTGACCTACAAAATAATTAGAAAGCATTAAAAGTTGCAAAATCAATGTAGAAAAAATATTTAAAATGTCAAAAACAATTAAAATATTAATTCTTTGCAAAAATATCAATTATATGAAATAAATAATATTTTTGGGATTTTTTGTTAAAATAAAATATTTTAACATTTTTGTGAATTATTAAAAAAAGAATCAACTCAAAATCATTAAAACTCAGAGAGAAATTAATTTTTGAATCAATTAAACAAAATCACTAAATTCAAATATTTGAATTATTCAAAAATGGCGCCAAGAACACACCAAGAACACGCGCGTGTTCTGGGTTTAGCTGATTTGCATTTTCCCCTCAATCTCACTGAATACTTGATTATAACATGCAATCCAGATATCATAATGCTCGTCTCAACCTCACGATCATGTCCATGTCCATTAATTTCATTTAAATTAAACATACAACAAGAAATCACGAAGAAACCTCAAGAACCCTAATTTCTGCATGAAGGCTAGGATTTTTGATACACGATTCAAACAAAGCAATTAATTGAGGGAAAACATTCCATGCATGATTAAGAACATATGGCCAAATTATTGTGCAGCAAAAATTGCATGGATCATAGAGTTACAAGAGCTCATGCTTACCACTTGCAGCTGGTGATCGTGATTTGTGTTGGAGGTGTTGCAGCTAGGTTCCAATGATGTGGATAACTTCCCTAGGTGCCAAGTGATGAGTCTGAGTGCTTGGAATGGATTGAAATGGTTTGGAGTTGAAGATGGCACCTCAACTGCAAAACTGTCAAGAACTTGAGCAATTGGCTGGTGATTTTGTGAAATCAGTGTTCCAGATGTTATGTGAGTGTTTGGATCACTTCTATATGATGTATGTGAAGTGTGTGAGTCATCGGTTTGATTGGAAAAGCTCTCAAACTCAAAACCCGATAGCTACCTTGCTAAGAAAGGCATTTTTGCCAAGAGAAAGAGATTTTGAGGAAAGAATCTGTTAGATGGATTTGGTGTACTCAAACTGATCACAATTGAGCTCTATTTATAGTAGAGCAAGTTTGTTTTTCAAGGAATTTTGAATGGCAGTTGTTAAGTAGGTTTGACCAATGTTGGCAAATGAAAATCCAAGTCTCCTCTAGCCATTGACTAGAGGTTAGGGCACAGAGCTTTGGTCCCCTTGGTCTTGGTAAGTCTTGACTGATTTCAGATGAGAATGGCTCAGTCTATTCCACCTTGATGCTTCCATTGAATGCTTCAATCCAAATTTGGAGTTTTGTCCCTATTTTGGCCATTCTAGGTTCAACATGCTATTTCTTGTTCCATGGACTTTGGAGGCTTGGCTCAGTGATTGTCCCCCTTAGATTCAATCCCCAGATGTGTCCAAGTGGATAGGAGCATTTGAATTTGGCTGATTTTGGCAAATCGAGCCAAAATGCAAATTCTGCCTTGCCTTTGACAGATTTCAGCAAGGCAACTTGACAATGTCATATCTCATGGTGTAAGTTGAATTTGGCAATGTTCTTGGCCATTTTGGAAAGCCCTTACATGATACAACAACTGTTTGAACATGTTTGATTTTGATCTCTTCTGATTCCAAGTAAAAAATCCCTCTACATTTGGCAAAAAGTGAAGCAAAATCTGACTTAGTGAAATTTTCACTAAGTGCTGGAACAAAGTGTGATTTCTTGATTTTGATCACTCCATAACTCAAAATCCTTAATGAATTGGACTTAGGTCTAGTTGAAGTTTTTGTAGAGGGTAATGAGGGCTACAAATCCATCTTTGGATGAAAAAAATTGGCCTTGTGGTTTAGGAGTTATGGTCCTCCAAAGTTGGTGCATTAGTGGTACTTTTTCCATAACTTAGAAAAATTTCTAAGTTTTATGGTTACCCCTTTTACAAGTTATCCCACTTTCTTTGATTTTTCTTGATGAATGATGATCCAAATCATACATTAACATCATTTTAGGGTTAAAAATCCATTTTGGTGAAAAATCTCAAAATGTCAAAGTTGACTTTTGTGCACAGTTGACTTTTTATCAGATGAATTCCAAACTGTGCAATTCTTCATTAAATCATGTCCTTGACCTAAATCAAACTTGATGGACATGTTCCAAGGGTGTCATAGGGTATATTGAGGCATGTCCTAGGGTTTGGGAGCATGTCTTGGTCAAAAGTCAAAGTTACAGTTGACTTTTTCCTTAAAACCCTAATTGTGGTGCAGATGAATTTGAGACTTGTTGCTCAAGCTTCTTGGATTAATCCATTGTTCCAAATGGATCAACATGGTATATTAGAGACCCCCAAATCATGTCTTGAGGCCTTGGTTCATGATTTTTCCCAAAAGTTAACTTAGGGGTGAATTAGGTCAAGAAACCCTAATTCCTGATTTTTGAGGAATGCATCCCCTGAGGCAAAATTGACTTGATGAATGGGTCCATGAGGTTCCATGGAGTATATTAGGTTGTGTTTTGGATCCTTGGATCATGCCCAGAGGAAAATTTCCCTTTGGAGGCCCTAATCAACCAAAACCCTAATTTGGGGACACTGGCGATCTTGAGACTTGATCCACCTAGAAGGGAGCAGCCTTGTGCTTAATCCTTTAAGTGGGAGTCCTTTTGATCCTTTGTGGATATGTTAGAGGCTAGACAAGTTGAAGATCATGTCATTCCTTGATTGATCCTTTGTCTAAGGCTCTGAGAGTGCTTAAAACCCAAATTTTGATTGTGGTGAATGCTCACCCATCTTTGGGGAGACTGATGAAGCACAAAGGTATATCCATATATGTGATGATGATTTGCACAATGATGGGAAATCTTAGTGGTCAAAATTTGGGGTATGACAGTACATTATGAAATTAATTTCATAAATCAAATTAACTCAATATATTTTTCAAATAAAAATAGATGAAGGGATGCACATCCACTTTATCTCCGAGTAATTGATTGGTTGGCACTCGTCATATCAATCAATTATCCAAAATTCAAAACTTCTAAAATACACATAACCCATACAAATGTCTTTTTGTGCCCCTGTGCACTAATTCAAAATCTTTTCATAAGGTTAAGTCATTTTGATGCAAAGCAAAAACAAGCGCTTAAAAGCCTCCATCGTGCGAGCACACAAGCCAATGTTTAAATGCAAGAATGACCTAAACCTCATCCCGTAAAACCAACCAACAAACACTATTTTGTATGAACTAAGATGCTCTGATTTTCTCACTGTACTATGAGAATACACAGGCATGAGATTTTGAAACCTTGGCGAGCACAATAATTAAAAAATATATTTTATTTTATTTTATTTTCTTTCTTTTGTAAATATCCTTTTTGTAAATAATAATAAATAAAAGGCTTAATATCCTTTTTAGTCTTGTATCTTAACCCCAAGATTCATTTTTGGTCCTTTATCCATATTGATACCTTAACTATTCAAAACGTTTCATATTAGTAATTTTCGTCTTAATCGCGACGAAAAAACTAAAAAAATTAGTCGCTAAAATTGTCGTTAAATATATGAAAAGGACATAGTACTTTTTGAAGAGTTAAGAGACCAATATGGACCTTTTTAAATGTAAGAGACCAAAATGAACCCCGAGGTTAAGATATAGGACTAAAAAGAGTATTAAACCTAAATAAAATAAAATAATAGCAAATACACCTTTAACGAACATTCAATCCTAGAACTAGAGGAGGTTCTCGTTGAGTACAACAAATGCGAGGGGTGCTAATACCTTCCCCTCGCATAACCGACTCCCGAACCCGTATTTGGTTACGGTGACCATCTTATCCCTTTTCTTTCCCTTAGGATTTTTTCATGATTTTCCCTTTCCTTAGGAATAAATAAAGTACGGTGGGAATATGTTAGTCATCTGCGAATGTGTGATGCACTTCGCGAGGTTGTATTTTTTGAGATGTGACAATTGGCGACTCTGCTGGGGACTAGCTAAAGATAGTCAAGTCGACCCTTTAGTTCTAAGGTTTGTGTGTTTTTGTGTTTTTTTATCTTTATTCTTATGTTATTTATTTTATTTTATATCTATATCGTTGCATATTTTCATTCTTAACATATGTGGGTTTTATTTATATTTGAGAGTAAGCTCTTCATCTGAGCTTGAGCAAAAACATAAGCTTAGACGGTTGTCACGTAGTATTAATCTGCGAGATGCACATCTCGTGGGAGATGTGAAGACTCCCGCCCAGAATAGACCTCATAGACTCATCCTCATGGTAGGGCTAGCCCCTCATCACAATGATAGTCTAGATTGGTCTATGACTCTGGGAACCTTTTACCTAGAACCCGAACATGAGACTTCATTTATACGAAGCTTTCCTAAGGGAGACCCTTTGAAATTTTATGATGGGATGGCTATTTCTTATCATGATGAGATTTCTTCTGTGGTCCATGACCTTGAGTTTGTTCTTAAGCGACTAAATAAAAACTTAAAACATACTATGTGAGGGATGGGTAGAAAAACCTAGGACCTTTTGTTGGAGCCCTCTGATAGGTTGGTCTTTTAACTTCCTGTCCTACATATGTTGCATCTTCATAAAAAAAACTTTTAGCATACCTAGAAAACGATACATAAAATCTTTTGCATACCCATGCATTTTCATGCATCCTCATACATGCACATACATTTGCATACCGTGATAAAAAAATCATATTTCTATAACCTCCGGGTGCCATCCAGCTAGATGATTTTCTAATACTCACAAACGAACTCAAACCATGTCTAGATAACTATGGAGGAACGTAAAAGAGGTCAAGAACTGTTAAAAGAGGAGGTCACTCGGCTAAAGACCTAAATGAACTTGGTCATGCAGGTACTATTGAGAAGAAAAGGCAATCCTTCGCCATGCCAACAACAGGGCTACCCATTGACTCGAATACAACAACCATTGATGGCGCCTCCACAAAATCAACAACATTATCAATAGTAGCAACAAACCCACATCATGTACTAGAAAAATCATTATAATCAACAAAAAGGCCAGCACTGAGGAGGTTTGATACACTCCCTATGCCTCATAGCCATTAACTTCAGCATCTTCTTAGAGGATCATTGGTGGAGCTCAAACACTCAGTTCTCTTCCTCGTCCATACTTTGGAAGTTTGCAAAGCCTTTGAACACAAGATCCAAGACTTGATCGACAACAAGCAATTAACTTTTGAAGGAGAAATCCCATTGGTGAATGGTCATCCCTTACCTTGACAAGTGCAAGAACGTCAAGAAGTATCTCCTAAAGTTCGGGGTCAACAAGGACGCTCATCTCTAGGATTATTAGGCTTTTTTACAGTTATAATTTCTTTCTTGTTAAGTATTATTTGCATTCTTTGACTAGTAATTTTAATAAAATGAGTATTCCTGTTTTGAGAATCAATTCTTTCGTAATCACTCTTAATTATTCCATCACTCGCCATATCAAACACTTTTGAATTTCACTTTACACCTATTAACAAACTTAAAAGAAGAATGATATAAACAAAGTAACTTAATTTGTTGACTATGCTTTTATTAGTAAGACCTGATTGACGATGTAAGAAATTGTTTTAGTTCTAAAACATTGGAGAAATAAGGAAGTAATTTATAGTCAACCCATTCGAGCTTGAATTCATTGTTCTTTCTATTTATAAATGAAAGCTCCTGAGGTTTGACTAAATTTTGGATAAAACTTAATAAAGAATATTGTAAGAAAAGGATATCGAAGACAATGTCCTGACATTCTGACTTGATAAATATAACAAGTTCTAAATCTGGTGCAAGAATCAAGGAATGATTACAACAGTGGATCAAGGGGGTCAATAAACAGAAGATTGAAGCCCAAGGCAGCAGAAGAATATAAAAGAAGACTAAGGCCTAGGACGGAAGAAAAAACCCGTTGTAACACTTTTGTAAAGTACAAAATAGGGTTTAGGGTTTTGAGAGTCGTAGGCTTTCTTGTAAGTCTCCCTCTGTATCAATTTGATACAGTGTGGTAGACATAGGTACTTGTACAGATTTAGAAGCCCGTAGGCAATGAATCGTGTAGTGTTCTTGAATGAAGCTTTGAAGCAAATCCAAGTTAACTTGTTAGTCAAGGATGCTTGACTGAACTTTGTATTAGAAGGGGTGTCTTTCAATAGGGATGATACAATTATGAGGTATTAACTGTTAGATAATCACAGGTTGTGATTTAGGGGGGGGGAGATGGGTTTATCTAATCAATTAGATGTGACTTCTAATGACAAAGTCTTCATTAGGTAGTGATAGGTTGCGTAGGTGCTTTCTGTAAACCTGAAGTTGTTTACATAAAACTATACTACTGATAGTGAATTCTTCTTCCTGGATTGGTATTGTTAGACCCTTCTACCCCACATACAATTTCTAGTGAAACATTTCATATTATCAGAGTAAAAACAACATAAAGGGTGCCACACATAATATTCAAAACATCATGTAAACAATCATTGTCTTGTCCCGTAACACGGGTTACTCGTTCATCAATGTAAAAATTTAACAAATACGCAGCAGAAATCAATTTTTATTTTAATTCCATAAAATACTTCATAATAAATATGTCCAAATTAAACATCGTCATCAACATTATAAAAACTCAGTCATAAACTAAAAGAAACGAGATTCACAACAATTTTCCCAACCCGATGTTACATGACACAGAGCAGGACAACTCTAACTAGACAGTAATAACGAAACACTCCAAAGCTACTTCCTTCGTCACCTCGTAGCTATTCTTGGTTATCTGCAAGTTACCCACATAAGAGGCAACATTTCCAAGCAGGCAGGGTGAGAAAACATAATTCATTATAGTAATACAAAGACATGGAAAATTAATAAATAAGCAACAACAACATCGGAATCATCATCAACAATTATTCACAACACAATCTCAACTACTTCACAAAATGCTATGTCAAACATAATGGTGTGCAAAGGATGCAGGTGGTACCGATTTTCCTCCATGTGATGGACACTGGCCATCAACCCTCCACAAGGGAGCACAACATAACAAGATATCACTCCAATCCGCACTATGGGATTAAAGCTACCATTAGGCCGAAGCCCCAACATAAAATGCCATGAAATGCAATGATGCTAGCTCCTCATTTCATCCAAATATCAACATTTGCATCATTCATTTCATTTTCAACAATATTCATCATAAAAATCATGTTTTATCATCCATACAGCAACAAAGCAACGAGACAGTAAAAATCAGCACGGAAAATGTCAAAACGGAAAAAACGGAAAATACTCAGTAGCCTGACACGGCCCCCATGTCCCGTGACACTGCCCGTGTCAGGAGGCCTACACGAAAAACCCAAAATAGAAAAATTTTCAACAGGAATAGAGGCCTGACACGGCCGCCCGTGTCCTGTGACACGGCCCGTGTCAGAAGCTCTGTAACAAAATTATTTATTTTCCCCAACCAGTAGGCTGACACGGGTGCCCGTGTTGTGTGACACGGCCCGTGTCAGGATGCGACAAAACCCAACTTTTCCCGAAAAGTACTTTTCTGCGTTTTTGACTTCGATTACCCCAAAAATCAAATTTTCCCACGAAATTTGATCAAAAATACTCACAATACACACATATAGCAATACATATCAATCAAATCCATCATACTTTCATCAAATTACTCATTCTACATCAACAATCATCTAGATCAACACAATTCATACAATCCTTAATCTATTCATCTCCAATTCCTATAAAACTATAAGAAATTATGAACTCTCCCCATACCTTAGAGTAATCCTAAGCTTTTTCCTTCTTCTTTCAAGATTCCTCTAGTAATCCTCAAGCCCTAGTTCTCCTTCTTCTCTCTTCTTCAGTGTTCTTCACAAAAGATACGACAAAATGAGAAAATGATCGTTCTTTTCTTTGACTAACAAATCCCAACTTATGAACTTCCCATCCTATCCTTACTTACTTTCCCATAAGACCACCTTGCCCTTTCTCATTTTATTTTTAATAATAATATTAATATAAATAACACATGCTTATTTACTTTATTAAAATTATTCAAAAACACTCTTTTACTCCAAAATTCTTCAAAATTATCAAAAACCTCTTAATTCCTTCTAAATTAATTAAATAAATAATTAAATAATTGATTTAGATTTTTGGGTCGTTACAACTCTCCCCTACTTTAAGAGTTTTTGTCCTCGAAAATTACCTGAGGTAAACAGAGTCGGATACGACTCCTTCATCTGATCTTCACGCTCCCAAGTCCAACTATCACCAGCTGGTCCGCCCCACAGTACTTTCACTAAAGCAATCTCTTTACCTCACAGTTGCTTCAACTCTCGACCATCAATCTGCACAGGCAAGGCTTCCACTGTCAGGATATCCCTTACCTGCACATCATCCATTTGAATCACATGCGACGGATCCAAAATATACTTTCTCAACTGCGACACATGAAACACATCATGCAAATTTGCAAGTGACGGTGGTAAAGCCACCCGATAGGCAACTTCTCCTATCCTCTGCAGAATCTAATACGGACCAACAAAGCGTGGAGTGAGCTTTCTAGACTTCAAAGCTCGTCCTGCACCAGTCATCGGAGTAACTCTTAAGAACACGTGGTCTCCCTCTTGGAATTCAAGTGATTTTCTTCTCTTATTATGGTAACTCTTCTGACGACTCTGCGACATCTTCATTTTATCCCGAATCATTTTAATCTTCTCCGTTGTCTCTTGCACAATCTCAGGTCCAAGTACAGAACTCTCTCCCGACTCATACCAACACAATGGAGTTCGACAACATCTACCATACAACGCCTCATATGGAGGCATCCCAATACTAGCATGAAAATTGTTATTGTATGTAAACTCGATCAACGGCAAGTGACTATCCCAAGATTCTCCTTGATCCAGCACACAAGCTCTCAATAAATCTTCTAAAGATTGGATTGTTCTTTCCGTCTGACCATCTGTCTGCAGGTGATAAGCAGAACTCATCCTCAGCTTAGTACCTAAAGCATCCTGTAGACTCTTCTAAAACCTTGACGTAAACCGCAGATCTCTATCCGATACAATACTCGAAGGCGTTCCATGCAACTTCACAATTTCATCAATATAAATCTCAGCTAACTTCTGCATAGAGTAATTGATTCTCATTGGCAAGAAATACGCCGACTTAGTCAACCTATCCACAATCACCCATATTGAGTCATTACCACTTGCAGTCTTCGGTAACCCAGTCACAAAATCCATGGAAATGCTATCCCATTTCCATTCAGGAACACTCAACGACTGCATCATACCTGAAGGCTTCTGATGTTCAATCTTGGACTTCTGGCAAGTCAAACATGCATACACAAATTCAGCAATATCCCTTTTTATACCTGGCCACCAAAACAATCTACGCATGTCTTGATACATCTTCATAGCACCAGGATGAATACTCAATCGACTTCTATGTCCTTCCTCCAAAATACTCTTTTTGATTCCAGAAATATCCATAATACATACTCTATCTCGAAATCTCAAAACTCCATCTTCATCAATTCGGAACTCACCTCCATTACCTTGATTAATCTTCATTAACTGATTAACCAATTCCAAATCAGATTTCTGACCTTCCCGAATTTCCTCCAAAATTCCACTAGTCAGCTTTATCATGCCCAATTACACACTATCAGCAGTCGTTTCACACAACAAACTCATGTCTCTGAATTGCTCAATCATTTCAAGTTCCCTCACCATAAGCATTGAAATATGCAATGACTTTCTACTCAAAGCATCAACCACTACATTTGCTTTACCGGGATGATAATTCAAATCGAATTCAAAATCCTTTAATAATTCTAGCCACCTTCTCTGCCTCATGTTTAACTCTTTCTGATCGAACAAGTATTTCAAACTTTTATGGTCACTGAATACCTCAAATTTCGAACCAAAAAGATAATGCCTCCAAATCTTCAGCACAAATACTAAAGCAGCCAACTCTAAGTCGTGTGTAGGGTAATTCCTCTCATGGACTCTTAACTGCCTAGAAGCATAAGCGACCACTTTACCATTTTGCATCAAAACTCCACCAAGGCCCATCTTTGAAGCATCACAATAAACCACAAAGGACTCATTCGGGTCTGGAAAAACCAACACCGGAGCAGTTGTCAACTTTTTCTTTAGTTCCACAAAACTTTCCTCACAAGCGACATCCCATACATATGCTTGTCCCTTTCGAGTCAATTGCGTCAACGACAAAGCTAACTTAGAAAAACCTTCAATGAATTTACGATAATAACCAGCCAATCCAAGAAAACTACGAATCTCCGTAGCAGACTTCGGAGTCTCCCACAGCAACACCGCATCAATCTTTGAGGGATCCACAGAAATTCCACCACTTGAAATCACATGGCCTAGGAAACTCACTTCCTTCAACCAGAACTCACACTTTGACAACTTAGCATACAATTTCTTTTCCCTCAACACTTGTAACACAATCTTCAAATGTTCCGCATGTTCTTCTTCTGATTTAGAATATACCAAGATGTCATCTATGAAAACCACCACAAACTTATCAAGATAGTCATGAAAGATCATGTTCATATACTCCATGAACACATCAGGCGCATTAGAAACTCCAAATGGCATCACCATATATTCATAATGACCATACCTCGTTCTGAAAGCTGTTTTCGGAATATCATCAGCCTTAACTCTAATCTGATGATAACCAGACCTCAGATCAATCTTACTGAACAAACAAGCACCAACGAATTGATCCATCAAATCGTCGATTCTCGGAAGCGGGTACTTATTCTTGATGGTCATCTTATTCAACTGCCGATAATCGACACACAATCTCATACTACCATCTTTCTTCTTAACGAGCAACACCAGAGCGCCCCAAGGAGAAACACTAGGTCGAATGAACTTCTTTTCTAACAATTCTTCTAGCTGTTTCTTCAGCTCACTCAATTCCGAAGCAGACATCCGATAAGGAGCCATCGACACTGGACTCGTACCTGGTATTAAGTCCACAGTAAACTCAACTTCATGTTTCGGAGGTAAATCACTTATATCTTCAGGAAACACATCTTGAAATTCACAAACCACAGGCAACTCAACACTAACGGCTTCACCATCAACTTGCAACAATGCAAACACTGCGGACATCAATGCTTCGTCTAATAAAAGTTCATCCACTTGTTTAGCAGATAAGAACATCAGTTCTCCATCCTCCCCTAACTCTGGAAACCTCACAGTCTTCCTATAATAATTAATATGAATGTAGTTGAACTCCAACCAGTTCATACCAAGGATAACATCGATTTGGTGCAAAGGTAAGCACACCAAATCCATCACAAAATCCTTCTCAAAGATGGTCAAAGGACACTTCAAACAAACAAACATGGTAGTCACTTAACCATTAGCCGGAGTCTCTATTATCATACTACCATTCATGTTAGACAAATTCAAACCCAATATAGTAGCACACTCAAGAGAGATAAATGAATGCGTAGCTCCAGTATCAATAATAGAAATCAACACAACATTATTAATAAAACAAGTACCTCGAATCAAGTTGTCCTTCTTGGGAACTTCTAAGCCAGCCAAAGCAAACACTCTTCCAGTAGTCTGGGCAGCAGTAGCAGTCTTCTTCGGTTTCTGGCATTGAATACAGATATGCCCTTGTTCACCATAGTTGAAACAGGTCGGACCCTCATTCGGACAATCACCAATTCTATGCCCAGTCTTACCACAACGGTAACATCTCAGAACTTTGTTAGTACACCCATGAGCCTTGTGACCTGACTCTCCACACTTATAGCACTTAGTAGGTGTATTAACGGCTCCCCTACTTGACTTCTTCTCATCTGAACTGACCCTTATCTTTCTTCTCACTTAGCTGTTTGTAGTGAGCAGATCGAGCTCGGCTATCTTCATCATAGATCCTACTCTTATCCACCAGTTTCGCATACCTGCGAATCTGTTGGCATCCAATCCCCTGCTTAATCTCTGGTCTCATCCCATTCTCAAACTTGAGACATTTAAAAAGTTCAGCATCCGCACGGTTATAATGAGGACAAAACTTCACAAGCCTCTCAAATTTGGCAGCATACTCCGCCACAGTCATATTTCCTTGTTTCAATTCAATGAATTCAACTTCCATCTTACCACGAGCATCTTTAGGAAAATACTTACCCATAAATTCTTGCTTGAATACATTCCAAGTCACCACAGTGCCAACATCTTCTAGTCTCTGACGGGTGTTATCCCACCAGTCCAAGGCCTATTCTTCCAGCATATGCGTTCCGAACTACACTTGCTGTGCATCAGAGCACCCAATCACTCTAAAAATCTTCTCAATCTCCTTGAACCACTTTTGTGCACTCGCCGGGTCATGAGTTCCTTCAAACTTAGGTGGGTTGTTCCTCTGAAACTTCTCCAATGCACGAAACTCATCAGGAGCATGGTTCCGAGCAAGAGCTGCAATAGCATCAGCAAGAGCGCGCATGTTGTTTCCAGCCATTCTATACAACACTCACCACGTCAGAAAGAAACAAATAATTGTTAACAAGTAATGACTGACAACACAAAACTTGGCCGGACAGACCGACCTGGTTTGATGCCACTAATGTAACAACCTTCTACCCCACATACAATTTCTAGTGAAACATTTCATATTATCAGAGTAAAAACAACATAAAGGGTGCCACACATAATATTCAAAACATCATGTAAACAATCATTGTCCTGTCCCGTAACACGGGTTACTCGTTCATCAATGTCAAAATTTAACAAATACGCAGCGAAAATCAATTTTTATTTTAATTCCATAAAATACTTCATAATAAATATGTCCAAATTAAACATTGTCATCAACATTATAAAATTTCAGTCATAAACTAAAAGAAATGAGGTTCACAACAATTTTCCTAACCCGATGTTACATGACACAGAGCAGGACTCCTCTAACTAGACAGTAATAACGAAACACTCCAAAGTTACTTCCTTCGTCACCTCGTAGCTATTCTTGGTTATCTGCAAGTTACCCACATAAGAGGCAACATTTCCAAGCAGGCAGGGTGAGAAAACATAATTCATTATAGTAATACAAAGACATGGAAAATAAATAAATAAGCAACAACAACATCGAAATCATCATCAACAATTATTCACAACACAGTCTCAACTACTTCACAAAATGCTATGTCAAACATAATGGTGTGCAAAAGATGCATGTGGTACCGATTTTCCTCCATGTGATGGACACTGGCAATCAACCCTCCACAAGGGAGCACAACATAACAACATATCACTCCAATCCGCACTATGGGATTGAAGCTACCATTAGGCCGAAGCCCCAACATAAAATGCCATGAAATGCAATGATGCTAGCTCCTCATTTCATCCAAATATCAACATGTGCATCATTCATTTCATTTTCAACAATATTCATCATAAAAATCATGTTTTATCATCCATACAGTGACAAAGCAACGAGACAGTAAAAATCAGCACGGAAAACGTCAAAACAGCAAAAACGGAAAATACTTAGTAGCCTGACACGGCCGCCCGTGTCCCGTGACACGGCCCGTGTCAGGAGGCCTACACGAAAAATCCAAAACAGAAAAATTTTCAACAGGAACAGAGGCCTGACACGGCCGCCCGTGTCCTGTGACACGGCCCGTTTCAGAAGCTCTGTAACAAAATTATTTATTTTCCCCAACCAGTAGGCTGACACGGGTGCCCGTGTTGTATGACACGGCCCGTGTCAGGATGCGACAAAACCCAACTTTTCCCGAAAAGTACTTTTCTGCGTTTTTGACTTCGATTACCCCAAAAATCAGTTTTTCCCACGAAATTTGATCAAAAATACTCACAAAACACACATATAGCAATACATATCAATCAAATCCATCATACTTTCATCAAATTACTCATTCTACATCAACAATCATCTAGATCAACACAATTCATACAATCCTTAATCTATTCATCTCCAATTCCTATAAAACTATAAGAAATTATGAACTCTCCCCATACCTTAGAGTAATCCTAAGCTTTTTCCTTCTTCTTTCAAGATTCCTCTAGTAATCCTCAAGCCCTAGTTCTCCTTCTTCTCTCTTCTTCAGTGTTCTTCACAAAAGATACGACAAAATGATAAAATGATCGTTCTTTTCTTTGACTAACAAATCCCAACTTATGAACTTCCCATCCTATCCTTACTTACTTTCCCATAAGACCACCTTGCCCTTTCTCATTTTATTTTTAATAATAATATTAATATAAATAACACATGCTTATTTACTTTATTAAAATTATTCAAAAACACTCTTTTACTCCAAAATTCTTCAATATTATCAAAAACCTCTTAATTCCTTCTAAATTAATTAAATAAATAATTAAATAATTGGTTTAGATTTTCGGGTCGTTATAGGTATCCCCCAGATGTAGGCGAGATGCACCGAACTGGGTTAACAACTACTGTGTTCTTTATCATTCTGCAGATTTACTTTTCTATTAGGGTTCATTATAAACATGTTGGAACAAATTTCGCAACATCTGTGTTACTGCAGTTCTGATATGCAAACTATCAGTCTGCTGTTTATGTTCCTTGTTTAAATGTTTATGCAGAACAATGTCTTCACATGTTGTTGTACCCCAAATTTTACCCTCATTTTTTTCTGCTGGTTGATGTTTTATTTATTTCTCTCTATTTCTAATTTAGTATTTATTTTAGTGTTTATTTGTTTTTATTTTAATTCAATTTCAACATGGCTTTTCTTTTTTAATTTTATTGTCCTATTTTTATTTCAAATTAATCTCAATTTAATTTAATTTTGCATTAGTTTAATTATTTAGGTTAATTGTCAATTTGGTTTATTTCTTTTTTAGTTTATTTAATTAACATTTTAATTAATAGTTATTATTATTATTTAGCTTATTAATTCGTTTTAAAAAAAAGAGAGAAAAATGTTATTCATTTCCAATTACTTTTTCCATTTCATTTCAATTCGTAAGCCCATTGTGTGAAAACAATTAAAGGCAAGTTGTTGTCACCTTGTTCCCAAAACCGTACGTTCAAAAGCCTCTGCACCATAATGACAACTCAAGGCAAAAGCTTCAACCTTGCTGCTAGTGACAAGGACTTGTCACAACATTAACCACCAACATGACTATACCAACAATCAGAACGACTCTTTTTTTTTTCAAATCTCACCAAGCCATAACGGTAGCATTAGAAGCTTATATTCAAGCATAAATAGAGTGAACCCGAGCAACTTTGGGAGGGGGGTAGAACCTGAACAAAAACCATCCACCATTTCTTTCTATACATAAACTCCCATCTCCTTTTCTTCAACCTCACAAAAACTCCACATCGCCCCATGTTCAACAACAACACGGGCTGCAACCTCAAGCCACCACCATGACAACAAACTTCTATCCATTTTCAAATTATCTATGTCCCCTCTTTCTGCGTCTCGCCGTCGTAACAACCATAAGCCAACAACCATGACTTCCACATAAAACTTTTCATCTTCCTCTTTAAAACAACAACACCATTGCTGCTTCTCAACAGCAACACACCACTTTCTTCGTGAGCTTCATATAACCTTTCTCTTTCCGAATAACCTTCGCAACCGTAACCGACGGTGACCACGTCGTGTTTACGCCATTCACAACACAAATCACAACAATCCACCAACCATCAAAACAACCAACAGTCACCAATAGAACAAGACACGACACAAGATACCATATCAATCTCCTTGAGAAACTCGTGAGTCTTTCTTTACCTTCTTTGCACCGGCAATCAGAACAACCCAACCAAAGAAAATATCAAAACATAAACTCACTCACATCATCGTCATCTTCTCAAGAAGAATAGCATTCACAGGGTAGTATCGAGTTTGACAGAGTTGGCGTAATCGCATAACCGTTGTTGTTGTAATGCTGTTTTGGATAATGGTAAGTGCTTTATTGTAGTTCTGTTGCAGTAGCGTACTGATAATGATATTAGTCTGTGTGTGTTTGACTCTCACGTAGTACATGTGTATTTAAATTTTAAGTGGTGTATCATGTATCTTATCGCTCATATACTCATGCTATGGTATGGGTGTGTTGTTACTGTATGTGTTATATGCTGTTAGTTATAGTGTCGTTTGTTTTCATGTAATTTTTTGCTATTGCTTTGTTGCATACTGTATAACATTGGTTGTAGCTTGTTTGTGTGTAGCGTGTTTGCTTGTTAGTTGTTGTCTTTATTGTTGTTGTTTTGTATTGATTGTGTGTGCAGTGATGATCTATTGTATTATGATTATATAATGCATGCTTCGAGTTTCATTGTTTTTGTCTTAAATTCAGTATCTATTGTAAGTGATTACGTGTTCTATGTTTGTTATTTGATGTCTGTGAGTAGTGTGAGCAATGTAGTGTGTGTGCATGCATGTGCAATGGCGTCATCATTATATGTGGCTAAGTTTGTGTAAAGTTGTGTTTTGCTTGTGTAATGAATAAGAAGACGGCATGGCAATTTGTGGGTGGACCGAGTGGTTTTTTGTCTGCTAGCTATTTAAGTTTTTTTCTTAATGCCTCCGTTACATTTATTTTTCATGTGGGCTTGGAATAGTTTTTATTTTGCCCGTTTGGTTTAAATGATTTTAGAGGTGGCTTATACAACGGATTTATAGCCACCCCAGTGGTAAGTGAGCCGCGCCTTGAACCTATAGGACTGGGGTTCGATTCCCTGCCTAGTCCTTTTTTATTTAATTTCTGAATTTCACTTCTATTAGCATATATATTTGTGTTATACTTATTATATCAACATGCACGCGTGGTCCCGTTGGCCCTAATTTTGGACTGTACGCAAGAGGTCCTGGGTTTAACCCCTAGGAGCCTCCTTTCCTTTCTTTTTTTTACCACTTATTTTTGTGTTTTTTTAGTTTATGCTTCAATTTTCAAATTGTCATAACTTATTCGATTTTTATCCTTTTCCTTTCGTTCTTTTTGCTACATTTTCCTTATTGAATATATTTTTCAAATGTAAAAAGAAATTAATAGGAAATATTAATTTTGAAGCCTTTATGCATGATTAGATCATAAGTGTTTATTAGGATTTTTAAGTGCACTTTCTTATTCCTCATACCATGTTGTCTACATATCATGATTGATCTTTGTCTAATATATGTATGATTCCACTTTGCACTAACATCTTAACTTTATTTCATATCATTATCTTGTCCATGTTTTCTTGCATCACCAAGCTTGAATCATAATCTTATTATCTTTTATTATTTCAGAACTATTATCTTTCCCCCACTCCAAAGGAAGGTGAAATATGTTGACTCATAAGTCATTGACTTCCCACCTTAACCTAAATAACCTCTTAGGAAAAAACTTTATTTCTTGGCCTCATCAGAGCCATAGAAATCACAACTAGCTTTAGGAAGGAGTTCTTAAACTCTTAGTGACATTCATCATAATGAATCATCACTTTTCCCACTGACTAAAACATAACCTAGGTCCATTACAACTAGATTTAGAGAGTTCTTAAACTCTGCAATGAGCTTGTACTCATTTCCCCTCTGAATATTGACCATAGTCAACAGTTCAGTAGATGTAGAACTACACATACTCTGATTCTACACCCGAGGATACGTAGGCGCAAAGTGCGATGCTTTGTCGAGTATACTTAGATACTAACCCTAGGGTTTCTTTACCTTAGCATAGATATCCTAGCAAGCAAACATAAGATAACACAAACTTAACAAGAGGTTCCTGTAGAGTACTACAGATACTTAGGGTGCTAATACCTTCCCTTAGTATAACCAACCCCCGAACCTTAGATCTCCCCCTTTAGGTTTTCTAGATCTTGAACCTTTCCTTTGGATAAATCAAAGTCTGTTGTAAAAGAAATGCAATGCAAGTTAATTAATAGCTTGTTATCTGATTTTCATCGCAACAGAAATGGCGACTTCGCTGGGGAGAGTTAGACCTATTGCTGGTCCTTTCCTAAGAGGGTTAAGCCAATCTTGTTTTTATATTATTCATGTTTTCTTATTTACTTGTATATGCTTATGTATGTCATATTTGCTTATATATCTATGTACCTATTCTTGTTTGACATTTTTCTGTTTAATATGGGTGGACATGCTATCTATGAGTGAGATAAATCCTATACCCGGATTTGAGTGCACTTATTATAGGACGATGGTATTCAAGGAGGCTTTGAGGGAGTCGATTCCTGAAAAGTTGAATTTAAAACACCATCACTCAGTTGAGGCCCTCTTGAGAGTTTAGTTATGTTGAAAGAATCCATTCGTGAAAGCGTGCTACTCTCGACCTAGGAGCCCATGATATTGAGAACCATAGTTACCAAACCCCACTTGGCCTTTTAGGATGTAGTGCGGTGACCATGATGGAGTCTATTTCTGAATTGGTTGTCACGCGATACTACACTCAGACGAGATCCTCTTGAGAATTTTATCGATTACCAAGTCATCTGGGAAATCCTTAAAATCCGAAAGATGGGTTGTCGACTCTGGGAAATTTTTAGAACCTTGTTTTGCAGGTGAAAACCATAGTACATACCTTTGGGATGGGTAGACCTTTGACTCCATGCTCGTAACCCCTAAACCTAGGACTTGTGTGATGTTGTGTGTGCATGTTTGTGTTTTTGTGTGCCCGTGTTTTGTGCATTGCATACATCTCATGATAACCATTTGGTTTCAATGAACTCAGACGTTCTTTTCTTTGCAAAGATCAATCGGGATCTTAGATTTTAAAACAAAATTTTTCAGTTTTCCCAAAAATGTTTGCAATTCTCCTTTCGAGTTCCTTGAAACCATTTGGCTTGTATTAGCATTACATGCACATTTGCATTGCATTTGCATTTCTCAGTCTTGAGTCTCCTCCATCCTTTGTCTGTAACCCAGCTAACCTCCCAGAGCCAGCATTGGACTTGAAGAAGCTTTTAAGGGATCATGAATTCAGAGGAGCAGAACCAGTTTGTGACCAGAGCGGATTTCGACTTGTTAAGAAGCCAGTTGGATCAGGTTATGGCAGCCTTGGCAAAGAGAGATGCCAATATTCAGGGTATGTTTGTGAACAATGTTACCCAAGCTCAACCTATGCAGATTCCTGTTGAGAACCAGTTTATACAAGAACACACCATCATCCGAGATGGACATTCTTCTTTTATTGATGCTATGGAATATCGCAGTTTTGCATTCTCCGAGTTAGATTCCCAAGAAGTTGTCCCTGTGAGGAAAACCTAGGATCCACGAGACATTGAGCTAATGGAAAAATGTCGTGCCTTGGAGGAAAAGCTTGATGCACTAAAGGATCGTGACTCTGCTGATCTGAATGCTCTGAACATGTGTTTGGTACCTGACCTTGTGATACCTCCTAAGTTCAAGACACCAAAGTTTGAGAAGTATAAAGGGGATAGCTTTCCAAAGCAGCATTTAGTGATGTTTTGCAGAGGAATGACTTCACATGTCCTCAATGACAAACTCGTGATCCATTATTTCCAAAACAGTCTAAGTGGAGCATCACTGCATTGGTATATGCAGCTAGAGAGTAGTCATGTCTAATCATGGTCAGACCTAGCCAGTGCCTTTGTGAAGCAATACAACTACAATCTTGATTTGGCTCCCAGCCGCCTACATTTGCTAGACTTAGCTCGAGAAGAAAATGAGTCCTTCAGAAAGTATGCTCAGAGGTGGAGAGAATTAGCTGCTCGTGTTCAACCACCACTTTCGGACAAGGAATTGGTTGACTGGTTCGTGGATATTTTGCAAGGTATATACTGAGAAAAGTTGTTTAGCACTGTGACGTCAAAATTTTCTAAATTGGTAAAAACTGGAGAACGCATTGAGAGTGGTCTCTAGAAAGGAAAGATCCGAGGCATCTCGAATATCCCGGCCGGTGAGAATAAATTAATTGTCAGTTCTCAAGAAGAATGGGAGAAGGAAAGTAATTCTATGTGGGAATCCCAAATACCTCAGCGCTTCTACAACTCAAGTGTTCAGCGTCAGCAACCTTTTGGGTCTTTGCATCAGACACCAATCTCTCCACATGGGCAATATTCTTCTACGAATCGAAGACCTCCTCTACATCAACGGTCCTACCGCCGTCAGCCATGTTAGCATGCACGACAAAGGGCAAGGAAGCCAAAAAGGAATTTCACTCCATTTCCAATACCATACAGTCAGTTCTTACCAGATTTAATCAAAAGTGGATTGTTAGTGCCAGAAGAGATAGATCCAACAGACTCGCCGGGCTTTGACACCGACGTCCGTTGTGACTACCATGCTGGGGCACAGAGGCATTGAACTGAAGATTGTAGAGTACTCAGAGACAAGGTTCAGACTCTGCTTGACTCTAATATGTTCTTGTTCACGCCTCAAGGCATTCAAATCAACAATCTTTCACCTAATCAAGCAGATTTATCAGGCCCTGAAGAGGAAGAAATTATCGAGAGTGGATGTGAAGATAATTCTCAGACGGATTTTGACAATCAGTTTTGAAGATGACTATCTTAGTTTGGCAGGACAAGAAGGAAAGCCCAGTTCCCTGAGGCTGGCAAACTGTAGACTGTTTCAGCATTTTTATTGTATTTTCTTTGCATATTTGAATCTATTTTTGCTTATAAGCATTATTGTACTTTCCAATTGGCAAGATTAATGAAACGTTTGTGCACATTTTGATTAAGTCCATTCGTTTCACTCATTTTATTTTCATGAAAACAAAAAATATATCTTCATCTTATTTCTTTTCCCTTTTTTTAAACTTTTGTTAAAAATAAAGATTGGGGAGGATGATGAAAACCTCATGTTCATAATTGTTGTGATATGCTTTCAATTAAGCCTCGTCGAGGATGTAAGGCATTGTTTCAATTCCCAAACAAGGAAGATAATCCCTTGTTAACCCCTTCGAGCCTAGAAGTAGTAATTTTCTTTCTTTACACAAATAACCTTAAATCTCAACCTTGGGGGCAGGGTAGTTCTCAGTTTAACTCGGTTATGCATTCAAACATGAGCGCTTTATATAAGGCGCCAGTCAGCTTTCAAATCAAGTGACTTCCTACTTTTGGAGATTTGAATGTATATCTTGAGTTAACTGAGCGTAGTATTGGAATTCATCCTTTGTTTCATAAACCATGAACCATACCACATTACAACCCCTAAAAGACCTAATTAATGTAAGGTTGTTTTGAAAAGCATACTACAGCAAGGTTGAGTCACCTGACTCCTAATAATATTTGTTACTCGCGTATGTTGGTCACTTCATTAATGACTATACCCACCTTTGTTTTTGACTATTTAATCATTTCACTGTGTGTTTTTATCAAAGATTTGTTTTCAAACTTTGCATTAACTTTGCATTAAATTTTACCAATTTTAATGAACAACACTTATTTGCAATACCATTCGATATCAAGGAATCCCAACAAACGCGGTCAGTCAAGGAATTGAACTTGATAAAGGAAATTTGACTCAGTCAGGGGCAACCAAGTGTGAGGTTTGCCAATCTATTATCCCAAGAGTTGACAAATCAGAGGCAGAATTCTGCAAATTCAGAATATTGGGGCAAATATTCTTGAGATCATCTTATGACTAGTTTTGACTTCAGTAACCCATCAGCAGGGGTAAATCCGTTCCCCAGTAATTTCTACTACAGTTTGAGTATCTCGAGTATAACTGAACAGAAACAGCTACGTTAAGATTCAAAAGTTGGAAGATATTGAAGCATCTGGTATTTCAATCCTTCCGTAAAATTCTTTTGATTATTCAAGTTGGAAGATATTGAAGCATCTGGTATTTCAATCCTACCATAAAATTCTTTTGATTATTCAAGTTGGAAGATATTGAAGCATCTGGTATTTCAATCCTTCCATAAAATTCTTTTGATTATTCAAGTTGGAAGATATTGAAGCATCTGGTATTTTAATCCTTCTGTAAAATTCTTTTGATTATTCAAGTTGGAAGATATTGAAGCATCTGGTATTTCAATCCTTCCGTGAAATTCTTTTGATTATTCAAGTTGGAAGATATTGAAGCATCTGGTATTTCAATCCTTCCATAAAATTCTTTTGATTATTCAAGTTGGAAGATATTCAAGCATCTGGTATTTCAATCATTCTGTAAAATTCTTGTGATTATTCATCCTCTAATCTGGGGAAGCTATGCCGAGATCACTCCAAGAGTTTGAAGATATTGAAACACCTTGTATGCCAATTCTTCTATAAAATCCTCTTGTTATCATCTTCTGACAGACCATATAGCCTGGGTCAGATGAGATTTGAAGATGATCATTACGCCAGTATCCTTTGCTAGCTCCCTAATAAGCTGTTACTATAGCTAATCTTGACAATTCTCCATGGATTCTCCTCCAACAAAGAGATCAAGCTCATGATGGCAATCCTCATGATGTTATACCTCAAGTGGAATACTCTTTTCACCAGTGGAGTTGTTGATTCTTATTCATCCCCGGTATTGGTCCAACCTTTTGAGTTTGGCTGGGTATCCTTGTCGAGAGGTTTATTTCATCTCTAGTCTCGCTTCCTTTAGTCTGTTTTGTCAGCATAAGCATAAGCATGGCATAAGCACTCATATGCATAGCATCTTGGCTTTCTCTGCTTCCTTTTCTGGTGTTTTCCTGTCTTTGGTTCACTTTGGCAGTTCTCCCCAAGTGACTGGGTTTGTCTATTCACTCCAATAGAAAGTCAGCCCTAGGCATAAAGTGCCCATCTTTTCTGAATTCCCCACAGAGTTTGATTCTCATGGATGATGGTTGGTTCAGTTATCTTTTCCACATTTGGATTAGATAAATCCCCATTTGAGTTCATTCCTCAATTGGAGTCTTGTTTGACCGTTTCTTTCTAGCTTGTTCCTAGATTGAACTTTGTTCCTTGGCAGGTGTGATTTCAAACCTATCTTTGAGCGTGCATTTATTTTGCACCGTTTCTCGCAGAAGAATCTTTTATAGATCCTCATTGAAGACAAAGTTATTTCTCCATCAATGTTGTAATACCAACATCTCTTTGGAATTTATACCCAACGATAAGTGGCAATCTCTCTCACGAGAAGCTTATCCGTCCTTAGTTTTATTCATACTTCTACAGTTACCAATGGTGTCACCTTCAGTCAGTCACTTTCCATCAACCTGTTTGATGTGATCCCTATTCTGGTTTCCTTTCCGTCAATCTGTTTGATGAGGTGTTCCGAGTTCAGGTTCTATACCCTCGGATTTGTGGTTTTTTCCTTGCCGTCAATCTGTTTGATAAGGTGTTCCGAGTTCAGGTTCTGTACCCTCGGATATGCGTTTTTTCCTTTCCGTCAATCTGTTTGATGAGGTGTTCCGAGTTTAGGTTCTATACTCTCGGATATGTGTTTTTTCCTTGCCGTCAATTTGTTTGATGAGGTGTTCCGAGTTCAGGTTCCGTACCCTCGGATATGTGTTTTTCCTTTCCGTCAATCTGTTTGATGAGGTGTTCCGAGTTCAGGTCCTATACCCTCGGATTTATGTTATTTCCTTTCCGTCAATCTATTTGATGAGGTGTTCCGAGTTCAGGATTAGTACCTTCGGATGTGTTTTTCCCGGCCATCAAGCTTCTTGATGATGTGATCCCTGTTTTTATCCCTTACCATCTATCCTTTGACAATGTGAACCTTTACTTCCCCAGTGCAGTAAAGACATTCCCGGTATGTCCAAAATCTTTGCCTAAGCTAGGGTTACGTTCGGTCACCACCTTTGAGTGCCAGATTTTGCATCCATGTGCTTTGTTTTGCTTGTGGTCTTTTGTTTGTGCCTGTCTTTATTTCCCCAGTAAAGTAAAGACATTCCCGGTTTGCTTTGTGTCATGCTTGTTTGGTCTTAACCTTTGCGCGCCAGATTTGAATCTTTAAACCTTTTGCTGTTCCCCAAGAAGTTTAACATTAAAGATGTTTTAAAACTGTTCTTGTTTGAATCGTTTCAAACTTGAACTTGGACTTTGTTTGAATTGTGTCTAGCATTGTCTTGTGTTTTAAAACCTGTTCTCGTTTGAATCGTGTCAAACTTGAACTTGGACTTTTTTTGAATCGTGTCAAGTATTGTCTTGTGTTTTAAAATTTGTTCTCATTTGAATCGTGTCAAACTTGAACTTGGACTTTGTTTGAATCGTGTCATGCATTGTCTTGTGTTTTAAAACTTGTTCTCGTTTGAATCGTGTCAAACTTGAACTTGGACTTTGTTTGAATCGTGTCAAGCATTGTCTTCTTGTTTTAATACTTGTTCTTGTTCAAATCGTGTCGGACATGAACAGAGTCTTTGTTCGAATCGTGTCGGACATTGCCTCTTGTTTTAAAACCTTTCTCGTTTGAATCGCGTCAAACTTGAACTTGGACTTTGTTTGAATCGTGTCAAGCATTGTCTTGTGTTTTAAAATTGTTCTTGTTTGAATTGTGTCAAACTTGAACTTGGAATTTGTTTGAATCGTGTCAAGCACTGTCTTCTTGTTTTAAAACCATTCTTGTTCGAATCGTGTCAGACATTGAACCCTTACCTTGGATTTTTGAAAACTTGTTTTAAGCTAAGCTTCTTGGAACAATTTTCTTCAACCCTTAAGACTCCTATGTGGTGCGCTGGGTTTTTCTCTATCTTCTTGGCTTTTCTTGAAGATCCCATTTTGAACTCTTCAGTATAAGATCCCCAGGAAGTCTTTGCTTGGTTGTCTGTCCTTTTGGACTGATCCCTAGTGATCAGGTTTTTCTTTCTGGTTTCGTGCCCAGGAAGAGTGTGGGTTTGTTTTGTCCCCAGTAGTCTATCTCCTTGCATCTTTCCCCTGTGAAGTTTGTCTGTGGTCTTTTCCCCAGTGTTTCTTTGGAGTCTCTCCAGTGGGTCTCTTTTGTTAGTTAGCTTGTATCCCTAGTGAGGTGTTTCTCATGGATACTAACCTTCGTCCTTCCCTAGTGATGCTCTTTGGTACTTTTGCTTCCTGTTTCCCCCTTGGTGTCTCATTGTGTCTGCATTTTCTTGCATCTTCTTGGCATCATCTTTGCTGCATTGCATATGTGTCCATCTGAGGGTAAAATTTTCAGTTATCTGTATTTAAATATCTTTCACTGTTGATTACATGAGGATCTTCATCTCTCATGTTATCAGGTGAAGATATTTAAATAGGGGCAACTGTTGTACCCCAAATTTTACCCTCATTTTTTTCTGCTGGTTGATGTTTTATTTATTTCTCTCTATTTCTAATTTAGTATTTATTTTAGTGTTTATTTGTTTTTATTTTAATTCAATTTCTACATGGCTTTTCTTTTTTAATTTTATTGTCCTATTTTTATTAATTCAAATTATTCTCAATTTAATTTAATTTTGCATTAGTTTAATTATTTAGGTTTATTGTCAATTTGGTTTATTTCTTTTTTAGTTTATTTAATTAACATTTTAATTAATAGTTATTATTATTATTTAGCTTATTAATTCGTTTTAAAAAAAAAAAGAGAAAAATGTTATTCATTTCCAATTACTTTTTCCATTTCATTTCAATTCGTAAGCCCATTGTGTGAAAACAATTAAAGGCAAGTTGTTGTCACCTTGTTCCCAAAACCGTACGTTCAAAAGCCTCTGCACCATAATGACAACTCAATGCAAAAGCTTCAACCTTGCTACTAGTGACAAGGACTTGTCACAACGTTAACCACCAACATGACTATACCAACAATCAGAACGACTCTTTTTTTTTCAAATCTCACCAAGCCATAACGGTAGCATTGGAAGCTAATATTCAAGCATAAATAGAGCGAACCCGAACAGCTTCGGGAGGGGGGGTAGAACCTGAACAAAAACCATCCACCATTTCTTTCTGTACATAAACTCCCATCTCATTTTCTTCAACCTCACAAAAACTCCACATCGCCCCATGTTCAACAACAACACGGGCTGCAACCTCAAGCCACCACCCTGACAACCAACTTCTATCCATTTTCAAATCACCTATGTCCCCTCTTTCTGCGTCTCGCCGTCGTAACAACCATAAGCCAACAACCATGACTTCCACATAACACTTTTCATCTTCCTCTTTAAAACAACAACACCATTGCTGCTTCTCAACAGCAACACACCACTTTCTTTGTGAGCTTCATATAACCTTTCTATTTCTGAATAACCTTCGCACCGTAATTGTCGGTGACCATGTCGTGTTTACGCCATTCACAACACAAACCACAACAATCCACCAACCATCAAAACAACCAACAGTCACCAATAGAACAACACAAGACACAAGATACGATATCAATCTCCTTGAGAAACTTGTGAGTCTTTCTTTTCCTTCTTTGCACTGGTAATCAGAACAACCCAACCAAAGAAAATATCAGAACATAAACTCACTCACATCATCGTCATCTTCTCAAGTAGGATAGCATTCGCACGGTAGTATCGAGTTTGACAGAGTTGGCGTAATCGCATAACCGTTGTTGTTGTAATGCTGTTTTGGATAATGGTAAGTGCTTTATTGTAGTTCTGTTGCAGTAGCGTACTGATAATGATATTAGTCTGTGTGTGTTTGACTCTCACGTAGTACATGTGTGTTTAAATTTTAAGTGGTGTATCATGTATCTTATCACTCGTATACTTATGTTATGGTATGGGTGTGTTGTTACTGTATGTGCTATATGCTGTTAGTTATAGTGTCGTTTGTTTTCATGTAATTTTTTACTATTGCTTTGTTGCATACTGTATAACATTGGTTGTAGCTTGTTTGTGTGTAGCGTGTTTGCTTGTTAGTTGTTGTCTTTACTGTTGTTGTTTTGTATTGATTGTGTGTGCAGTGATGATCTATTGTATTATGATTATATAATGCATGCTTCGAGTTTCATTGTTTTTGTCTTAAATTCAGTATCTATTGTAAGTGATTACGTGTTCTATGTTTGTTATTTGATGTCTGTGTGTAGTGTGAGCATTGTAGTGTGTGTGCATGCAGGTTCAATGACGTCATCATTATATGTGGCTAAGTTTGTGTAAAGTTGTGTTTTGCATGTGTAATGAATAAGAAGACGGCGTTGCAATTTATGGGTGGACCGAGTGGTTTTTTGTTGGCTAGCTATTTAAGTTTTATTCTTAATGCCTCCGTTACATTTATTTTTCATGTGGGCTTGGAATAGTTTTTATTTCTCCCGTTTGGTTTAAATGATTTTAGGGGTGGCTTATACAACGGATGTATAGCCACCCCAGTGGTAAGTGAGCCGCGCCTTGAACCTATAGGACTGGGGTTCGATTCCCTACCCAGTCCTTTTTTATTTAATTTCTGAATTTCACTTCTATTAGCATATATATTTGTGTTATACTTATTATATCAACATGCGCGCGTGGTCCCGTCGGCCCTAATTTTGGACTGTACGCAAGAGGTCCTGGGTTCAACCCCTAGGAGCCTCATTTCCTTTCTTTTTTTACCACTTATTTTTGTGTTTTTTTAGTTTATGCTTCAATTTTCAAATTGTCATAACTTATTTGATTTTTATCCTTTTCCTTTCGTTCTTTTTGCTACATTTTCCTTATTGAATCTTTTTTTTCAAATGAAAAAAGAAATTAATAGGAAATATTAATTTTGAGGCCTTTATGCATGATTAGATCATAAGTGTTTATTAGGATTTTTAAGTGCACTTTCTTATTCCTCATACCATGTTGTCTACATATCATGATTGATCTTTGTCTAATATATGTATGATTCCACTTTGCACTAACATCTTAACTTTATTTCATATCATTATCTTGTCCATGTTTTCTTGCATCACCAAGCTTGAATCATAATCTTGTTATCTCTTATTATTTCAGAACTATTATCTTTCCCCCACTCCAAAGGAAGGTGAAATATGTTGACTCATAAGTCATTGACCTCCCACCTTAACCTAAGTAACCTCTTAGTAGAAAAATTTACTTCTTGGCCTCATCAGAGCCATAGAAATCATAACTAGCTTTAGGAAGGAGTTCTTAAACTCTTAGTGACATTCATCATAATATATCATCACTTTTCCCACTGACTAAAACATAACATAGGTCCATTACAACTAGATTTAGAGAGTTCTTAAACTCTGCAATGAGCTTGTAATCATTTCCCCTCTGAATATTGACCATAGTCAACAGTTCAGTAGACGTAGAACTACGCATACTCTGATTCTACACCCGAGGATACGTAGGCGCAAAGTGCGATGCTTTGTCGAGTATACTTAGATACTAACCCCTAGGGTTTCTTTACCTTAGCATAGATATCCTAGCAAGCAAACATAACATAACACAAACTTAACAAGAGGTTCCTGTAGAGTACTACAGATACTTAGGGTGCTAATACCTTCCCTTAGTATAACCAACCCCCGAACCTTAGATCTCTCTCCTTTAGGTTTTCTCGATCTTGAACCTTTCCTTTGGATAAATCAAAGTCGGTTGTAAAAGAAATACGATGCAAGTTAATTAATAGTTTGTTATCTGATTTTCACCGCAACACATGTGTTAGGACATCTACGGTCTGCTATGCCAGAATTTCAATTGGTATCAAAGCAGGCATCCTGTTTGCTTCTGGATGAGATCTTTGGGAGATAATTTATGGCATTTAAATAAGGAGGAGTTTTGAAGATCAGATCAATCAACTCAGACATACTCAAGGGTATTAATGGATGGGATGGATGTTCTGGATCGAAGGTAACAACCCGGTGGTTGTTCATGTTGCTGGGGAGGTACTACGGCAACTACAGGAGAAGTGGCTAGTTCTTTTGTTGGGGTGTCTTATAAGATGTTCTGATATCTTATTAGGGCAAGCAGAATTTGTTCCTTGGTGGTTCCGTTGCATATGTTTCTGATGGAAAAGCTCTAGAATTATGGGATTCTAGAGTTGTTACTGAAGACAGATGGTGGAAGGTCTCAATCGTTAGCCTCTATATGTGAAGATATCTGCATCTTTTTATTCCAAAGTCAAGAGCAATGGAATGGAAAGAGTTGTTGGAAGATGTCTATTATGGTGACTTGGTACTTGGAAGCTTGGTTCCCTGGTGCAGCTCGAAGTCAGTTGAAGGGGGGAGGAGTTGAATTTAGGTTTATCAAGTTCTTGCTCTGGGAGTTTGATAAATTGTGGATCGGCTAGGTTGTGAAAGATACTTAAGAATTCTCTCAAGTCCACTCATAAAGGCGTCTCAGTCGTGCATCTGGAGTCTTCTAGTTATTCTTCTGACTAAAAGGTGTTTCTATGAAACACAACCTGAAGAAAGTGGAGGTGACTTATTTTCACCATCCAAAATAGCAAGGAAGGATTCATCTCTCTTAACCCTAAGGGTGGATCCAATCTGATTGGAGTTCTCAAAATTGTTGAGGTAAATAAGGTTCGTTCAGAGAGAATCTTAGTTACTTGAGTCAGGGGTGGTAGCCTTGGTATCTCAACACTGTTTGTCAAAGAAGATACTTGCAAAAGATTAAATACTTGATAAGTGTTCATGAAGTGATCTGGTGGAGCTTAGCTACAACAGTGAAGAAGGGTTATTGGACATGGATTTAAGATCAATTTCTATTTGTGGAATTCACAAGTATTTAATTGATTATCCTTGAAAGTCAAGATTGCTGATGTTCAACAAGATGTTGGAACATCTCATCATCAGAGTTTGTGCAGAATCATGGGAAGGGTACTGCATACACTTTAGCATATGTTTTAGTCTTGGGTGCTGACATAAAAATCAGGTTCAGTCTGGTATGACAGAAGCATGTGATCTCTGGAGAGTTTCCTGGCAGGAAACTGGTCTGGACTTTGGTGTTGTTGAAGATGAAGATGAAGACATCATAATCTTGATGGTTATTTCTTGGATCAGTTTATTTCTAATCTTTGAGGAATGCAATGCAATGCATGAAACACACACATACAGATAGACACATATGCACATATATACATGCAACGAGAAGGGCCTAGGTTCGGAGATCACGATCATGGACCATGGTCTACCCATCCCAAGAGGTATGTACTATAGGTTTACGATCTGCAGAATAGGTTTCCAAAAAGTTCCTAGAGTCAACAACCCATCTTTTGGATATTATCAATTTCCTAATTACTTAGTAGTCAATAATATTCTCAAGAGAGTCTCGTCTGAGTGTAGTATCGCGTATCAACCATTTCAGGATTACTCCCTAATAGTCATCGCACTACATCCAAAAAAGGCCAAGTGGGGGTAAAAGGGTAACTAAAGGTCATCAGCATCACGGGCTCCTAGGTCGAAAGTGGCAATGCATTCACGATTGCTCGTTCAACATATACCACCCTCGAGGGGGCCTCAATTGAGTGTGGAATCTCAAGTCAACTCCTTTGGAATTACTTTCTTGAAGTCTCCTTGACTATATCCACTATCCTATCATATGTGTACTCTCAAGTTCAGGTTAGGACTTATCCTCACCACTCATGGTAACAACCCTGCCAAACAGAAAAACCCAAGTAGACAAATATACAGATATACAAATATACAGATATACAACAAGCAAAATAACACAAATACAAACAAGGTGGGCTTAGCCTTCAAACTTTCCCCAGTGAAGTCGCCATTTCTGCTACGGTGAGAATTGGATATCAAGCTATTAATTAACTTGAATCACACATTTTTGAAATTCACCACCGAGCTTTGATTTATCCAAAGGAAAGGGTAAAGATCGAAGAAAACCCTAATTGCGCTATGTGAAGACACAACTAAGAGATCTAAGGTTCAGGGATTGGTTATACCTAGGGAAGGTGTTAGCATCCTAGATATCTGTAGTACTCTACAGGAACCTCTTGCTCGTATTTGTGTTATGTTATGTTTACTTTCTAAGGGAAATGCTAAGTGTAAGGTAAAGACCTAAGGGTATATACGCTAAGTATGCTCACCAAGACGTCGCATCTTGTGCCTACGTATCCTAATAAGGTTGGAATTAGAGCATTTGTAGTTCACCTCACTACGGGTTGAGGAACCATTGACTATGGTCAAATTTCCAAGGGCAATGAGTATGATACTCATAGAGAGTTAAAGAACTCTCTAAGTATAAGTTGTAGGGGTAAGTGAGTACTCATGATGATGAGAATCACATAGAGTTTAGGAACTCTATCCTAATTCTATGTTTAATGGGGTGAATGGCTCTAATGAGGCCAAAGGGGAAGGAAAATCATGATGATGATGCTCACATAGATTTGAAGAACTCTAGGGGAATCCTAAGTGGTAAGGTAAATGGCTCCAATAAGGCCAAGGGGGAAATGTGCAACTATAATGATAGTGCTAACTAGGTCTAAGGGAGAAATGGCTCTAATGAGGCCAAGGTTGATCCTAATGAGGATAAGGGATGGCTCTAATGAGACCAAGAGGGTAATGAGTTATCTATGACTTTGAGGTCAATAGAGAGACTTTCCTTTGGAAGAAGGAGAAAACAACTACTTGTGAAAACAAGTGTTGAAAGGGGGTTAAAGTAAAGGGATAAGAAACAAAAATCAAAGGACTCAAGTAGGATAAACATCCAAGAAGGGTAGTAGCATCAATAAAACACAAATCACATATATAACATCAAAATGTCAAGATAAACATCCATATGGATCACCCTTAGGCATGAGCAAGATTATATGCACAAGAAAACATCATGAAATGATTCAAATCAAATAAATCATGCATAAATGATCAAAGGGGCAAACTAAGGCACTCTTGAACCATGAATTCAGAACTTTGACAAGCTTTTAAAATCATGAATCAACACATATCCACTTACAAGACACTTTAAGAAGTGCTACAAAGAAACTAGGTCGAAACATGGATGAAAGGAGGGTTACATTAGCATAATGTTCAAAATTAGAAAAAATGGGTAGACAAAACCAAAACTAGAGCCTAAACTAAAGTTTAAACATTCAAAAAAGTGTGTGTGAAGTGTCATTCAAAGATAAACAAAATAGCCATCTCAACACCAAACTTCAATGTGAAACACCAAAGGTATCGAGCAATGAATCGAGGGTTAAACATGAGCCACTAAACCAAACCAAAATACCTCATTCAAGGTCGAAAATCAACCTCAAAACATCCTCCTAATGTGTCCTAAGACACTCTAAAAACTCAACTCAAGAAGCTAAAGGGTAGTGGTCCTTTTAAAAGAAGTTCACAAACTAGGTTAAAAACTACCCTTAAGTTTATAAAATTAGAAATAAATATTAAAATAAAGTAAAAATGAAAATAAAAATTTTAAAAAATTAAATTAAACTTCAAAATACTAACATGAATTTTCTGTAAATTTTTTATCAAGAGGAGCTATTTTTAGTAAGACAAAATTGAAATGAAAATAAAAATAAAATATTTGAAGAAGACCAAAACAGGGAGGGTGTATCAGCAAACACAAAATGAACTAGGAGCAAGTCTCCACGCGTATTGGGATTTCCAGATGGGGGTGCTAAAAGAAAAATGTGAAGGCCCAATTTCCAAATGAAAAATATCTATCAGCCAAGTAATTGTTACACGGTCAATGTACAAATAATCATGTAAACCAATATCAACCGGTCATTAACCACTTAAGTGACTAGACGAAAAAAGACAAAAACACGCACTCACACCTTGCCACGCCATCATCTTCATGCAAACTAAACAACTCATGAAACCCTACGTGAAAACCAGTGATGGACATGGCTTCTTCTTATCTTTCTCAACTATTTTCAACCTCCTCTCTCAACTAAAATCAACAAAATAAAGCATCATGATGAAGCATTCAGAGAATAGAACAACATCACACTTCAAATTATTCAAAACAAAAACTTGAACATAAAGCAAATGGACATGAAAGTTGAGCATTTCAAACTAAAACAAACAAACTGAACAATGGTATACGATCATAAGCTCCAACAACAAACCAAACTACCATCTCAAATCAATACAGGTGCAATGTATGAACATTATGAGGGCATTCAGAATCATTTAAACTTAAATATGAGGGCATGGGGACATGGAATAAAACCTTACCAAGTGGAGACAGTCCACTGCTTCTTCACTTCAAAGGTTTAGGAATCTGAACAAACTCAGCTTCCTCACTTCAATGATGATGATATGCAAGCCTCTGAGGAAGTGTACAACCCTGGTTGCTCTTAGATTCTCACTAGTCCTCCCTCTTCTCTTATGATATGTTTGTTGTGTGGAAGTGATAGTGTTTTGTTGTTGCCTCAAGAAAATGGTTGGACTCTCCTTTTATATCCAAAACAAGCTGGTTCTTTTCTTGAAGACACAATGGTCCTTTACTTTGTCGAAGAGAGAAAGAGATAGGTTTTAAACCCTATGCGCATGGCTTTTTCCTTCTGTCAACCTTGAGCCAAGTGAAATTTAGCTATTGCTTATGTTAGGGTTCAAGTTAGAAGATGAAAAAAGTCAAGAACCAAAAGGGTTGTGGTGTAAGGAAGGTTTACACGATGGTCCATAGCTTCACAACATGGCAAATTTTTAGTGTGTCAACCTCAAGTACATATCAGTTGGAACTTTTGATCCACTTTCGCAGGTTTTGAGGGCAAGGTACACTTTGGAAACTGATGATATAGTCAGTAGGATGTACTTGGTAAATGGTTAGGATGGTGTTCAGACTTTGGTTCAATATGAAGGCATAGTTTGGTGTAATAAACAAGGTCATGGCCTCTACTTTGGTACACGATAGTTTCATGCTCAATGGACCAAATGAAGTGCTTCTTGTTCCTCTTGCAAGATGGCATGAAATAGAACAACGTTGGTGTTGGTGAGAGATTTGGATAAAGTCTAGGGACACGTGAAAAGTGGTGGTAAGGTTAGTGATTGAAAAGGGACAAAACCAGAATTTTTCTAGGTAACAACTCAACATTGCAACACCACCGCTTTAGGGCACTATATCTTGGAGAATACTTCACCAATCCATGAGATTTTTGGTTCAATGTAAAGTAGGGAGATCATAGAGCAAATTTTATGTGAAAGACCTTTTGAGATGAGGCTTGGATGGTTGAGAGAAACGGCCATGAAAACATGTCCCACATGCTGTCAAAAAGACTTAGAAAAATTTCTAAGTTATAGATTTTTTCCAACATTGAAACACCAACTTTGGAGCAATAACTTGAGATTGATTAATTCAAATGGGGAGTTCTACATATGCTTGGAAAGCTTGAAGAACAATAAACAACTTTCATGTTCAAGAATTTTGGTTTTGACACTTAGAACTTTGAGGAAAATAGCCATGAAGTTGTGTAAAAGCTAGAGCAAAATGAGTACATTTTCACTAAGTTATAACTTGATTTGGGCTTCCAAGTCTCATAACTTAGAAACCAAGCTTTTTTTGAAGAAGGACCCTCTAATACACTTTGAAATTCATGGTGAGAGCTTCAATTTGAGCTTTGAGTCACAAAAATTAGATGTGTGGTTTGAAAGTTATAACTCTTCAAAGTTTGCACAAGGAGTGAATTCTTCCACACTTGGAAAATTTCAAGAACCAAACCTTGCCCTTTTTGCAAGAAACCTCTCAAAAGGTGATTTCTCATGCTCTAGCTCACCAATCAAACATGTCTTGGTGGAATGTGGCTTGAATACTTCATCTTGTATCAAAAAAACCAAAAGTCAGAGGTTTGACTTTTCAGTCAAAACCCTAGCTTCCTCAGAAATTCAACTGTGTGATCCTTGATGATTTTCCCTTTTAAATCTCTTCAAATACCAATGGATGGCCTCTAAAGATGCATATGAACACATGGAATCATGTCTCAGGGCTTGGGATCATGCCTTGATCAAAAGTCAAAGGCAATGGTTGACTTCTCCTGACAAAACCCTAATCTGGGGCCAGATGAAACTTGAGGCTTATTGTACTTGTGATGGGAGCCAAACACACTTAATTTCTTGTTGAATAATACCTCTTGAATGTATGTGTGCTCAATTGGTTGATGAACCAATCAAGGCATTGACTGATCAAAACAAGATTCCTTTGTGATTATTCAGGTTAAAGCCTTAATTCCACAACTCTTGATCTGATGGTCTCTTTTGATTTCTCTTAACTCAATCTCATGAGATCATGGCATATGATTTGAGAGCTTCATTATTGGTCTTAAAGACCAAATGGTTGAACTTTGGGTCCTCAGTTGACTTTCTTGACCAGATGACTTCAGACACCAATCTCAATCACCTAGTGAACACTTGGGGTGGTTGTATGGAGCCAGAAACTGTCTTAAGAGACCTTAAAACATATGAGAACTTGGCCTATTGATCTTGTCCTCTTTCTTGTGCCAACCCTAATTTTTAATCAAAAGAAACAAACTAGCAAGATATTGTGGTTAGTTAACAAATGCATAGATGATTGAACCCTAATGCAAGTGCAACATGTTATGACATCTAAGGGGTAAAATTTGGGGTATAATAGTTGTCCATATTTAAATAGCTTTACCGGATGGTACGAGCGATGATAATCCTCGTAAAATCAAGATGAAAAAGGTATTTAAATATAGCAGACCAAAAATTTTTGCCCTTAGATGGAGTGCATATGCCAAGGACAGGCAACAGACATGCAAATGTCAACATGCCATGAACTTTTAGCATGATGGTATGATGACATGATGGTGCAAAATACAGACAAAATAAGACACAAAGGTGCAAAGATCCATACACCCACAAGTGAGCCTTACTGTGTGTAATACCCCAAAATTTGCTCTCCCTCTTTGTCATCATAGCATGGCATTATCATTTATCATATCATATCCACCTCATTAACATTACATTGCATTTAACATAGAAAAATGAAGCATAGCATCCTTCTTACCATCAGGGCATGTGATCAGGTAGAAGGTGGACAATCAAGGGATCATTCAAAGCACAAAAAGGTCAATCAAGTTTCCTCAAGGCAAGCCAAGAGGTCTTTCATGTCTCATACCATCTCAATTGATCATCCAACACCTCAAGGAAGTGAGATTCAATGGGAGATTGAAGCACTACATCTTTCACTATGCAAGAGGTTCAAAAACTGAAGGAAAACTCTCAAAAGAGATAGCTCATTGATCCAAAATCATCCTCAAATGACATATATCATCATCCTTTAAGAGGATACATAACATACTCTGAGGAATTTGAAATTGAAGACTGCACATTTTTCTCCTAGGAGGTGGGCACCAAAACTAGGGTTTCCCATTAAATCAGGGAATCCTTGTTTTTTTGGACAAAACTTGAGGTCATGGTGTTCTACATATTCTTAAGTGTATGTGTATGGAAAATTACCTCTCAATTGGTTTTAGAAGTGGTTCAATTGAAAGAAAGATAAAAAATCAGGAAAATTGGGGCCAAGTCAAATAATCAGAAGAAAAAGTCAACTCTTGACTTTTTGAGCCCAAAATCATGAAATTCATGTTATATGTGTCCAATATGCAAAATTTGGTCAAGAAACTCCCAAGGAATCATGAAAAAATCAAGATGTGGAAAGTTGCCATTTTTGGATGAAGAAGGGTTACTAAATATAGCAAGTTTTGGCCATTTTACATCAGAGTTTGAGCCAAGGCCATTTAAAATTGGGGCATCAAATGAAAATTCCACTCGGCCATAACAAAAGATCTTGTTTCAAGCTTCAAATCCATGTGTAGAACATCTCCATTGGATAAAAATTGAGTGAGATATGGATGATCAAAGTTGGGGAAAACTAGGGCAAAATGCAAGTCAGCTTGGTCAATTTTCAGGTCACGCGCGTGTCATTTTCACAAACACATGGTGGGCCAAATGTTTAGATCAATTACTCATGGTTAGAGGCCTCAAATGAAAAATCTTTCAACATGAAAGTTGTTCCTCTATGTGAGATCTTTAAGATTGGTGTTCATGTTTTTTTCATTTGATCAAAGGTCAAGAAGTTATGTTGAGTCCAATGTGCTTTGATCATGCTGAAAACCTAGGTGCCATGTTACCTTGTCAACCAACCTTTGCCACGCCCCCATAACCAGTTCCCAAACTTGTGTATTCCAAGTCATTTTTCAACCTCTTCCAAGCCTTATTTCAATTCATTTTTCATACCAAGCATGTCCTCTTACATCTCCTCTTTCAAATGAATCCAAAAACTCACCAAACCAATCATTGAGTAGAGAGGAAAACATCATCAAATCACCATATCTCCATTGTTCTCAACTGTCATAAAAAATCAGAAACAAAACCAATGTTGTTGATGTTGTTGTTACAAGATTGCACGTGCATTATTCATACCAGCTATCCATTGCCTTTTTAAACCAAACACATTTCATACACACCATAGCACGTGCCTCATTATGCATGAAAGTAGAAATAACAAGCTTGCTGAACAAGTTTTGTGATACAACAGCCTTTCCATTCAATTCATTTTCACCTCCACCATAGTTTACCATGAGTCGCCATCACCATACTATTGCTCTCCCTAACTAACTTGACTCAGTTAGTTAGGGATGACTCACTTAACTCAACCATGACTCAGCTGACTCACTCATGTTAACTATGGTTAGCTCACACTATAAATAAAAACCTCACTCTCAAATTTCAGGGGGAACTTCATTTTTTCACACATTCACTTCAGAAACTTTCTCTTCTTCTCTCTCAATCTCACCATTTCAACTGATTCTCGAGCTTCACTTTGTTCCTTTTCAATTCAACACTCTCTCTGATTCTCTCTCAATTTCATCACATTGCAACTGGTTTTGAAGTTTGGTTCCATTTTCTTTCCACTGAATCATCATCAACCACTACATCTAAGCCTTTATTTGGCCAAAAGTAGCTCAAAGAGGAAGCAGGATCTCTGGTTTTCTGAAGAATATCTCAAGGTCTCAAATCTTCAGGTACGAATTTCCACCATTATAGAGCTGATGTGAAGATGTTTTCAGGTTCTTGAAGCTTCTTATAAGCTCAAGAACTTGTCTGGCTAGTTGATAGGCCTGTAGAGGCATAGTTGAAAAGTTAGGGCAAATTTTCCTCTGTTCGATTCTCTCATTTCATGAACTTTTTGTGTGTTTTATCACTGGATCCGTGTTCTCCTTTACTTCCTCTTCATTTTGGTATATCATTTGTGGAATTCTGGAAAATTTGAGGTTGCAGACGGTGGTGGTTAGCCGGAGAAGATGACCGGAAGTCATCTCCGGCCGGTGGTTTCAGATGCTAGGGTTTGTGTTCGTTTTAATCGTGGCCATTGGTTTTTCATCATCGTGTGGTTAAGAGTGTGCCAGCACATTAAAATGCACATGCACCTCACATGTCTTATTTTTGAATTCAATTAATCAATGTTTGGTGCAGTGCATGGTAGTGTGCGTGGACATTCATGTGTGTGCGTTAGATTCAACTACTTTGACTATTATGCTGACTTGACTTGATCCAATGGCGTGAATTGATTGACTTTTGTTGACTGAGAGTGCATGCTAGTTGTTGTGGATAGCGCGTGTGTGGACCAGGCTCTGAATTGATATTTTCACCCTATGTTTTTCAAGCCCACTGATTTTGAACTGATGGATTGCTATGCTTGCACCCCCTTTCTTTATTTCCATTTCATTTTATTTTCCATTTTTGTACACGTTTGCTTTTTAATTTTTAAAAATACTAAATTGAATCATAAAATTCCATAAAAATTCATGAACATCAATAAAACATTTGTAAAATTTTTGGTGATTTTATTTTCTGATTTTATGACCTTTTTACCCCTTCTCCATAATTTTCTTTGAATTTCTTTGGTGTGCATGCTTAATGTGCTACATAAATTTGTGCATTTTTGTTCTTGATCATTAAAAATTGTTTTGAGTTGCTTCTTTTTGTATTGAGTCATTAGCATCTTGAGGTATGTTAAGTGATTTTTATTTGATTTTTTAGGTCATGTTATGGCATGTTTGGTGTTCATTTTTGTGTTACTTTGTATGATATGTATACTTGACCTAAGTGCATTGTTTGACATAATTTTGCCTTGGTTTCTTGCATGCTATTTTGGTATATGATTCACCTCTGGTTTGTGTATCTTTAAACCATGCTTGTTTAATTTCCATGGGGCTATTTGATTTTTGTTTAATACATTTCATTTGAAGCATTATAACATGTCATACCCTTGTGATCTTTGTGCATGTTTACATGATTTCTTTTGTACATACTTGCATGATCATTTGCCTACTTTGTGAACTATTCACTTGACATTATAGGTCATTGGTACATATTATATGTCATCCTTGCATGTTGACTTTCATTTGAACCTTGTGCACCTTTAACATGTGGTGTTTGTACTTGTGTTTTCTTTTGAACTCCCATTTCAATTCTACTTCTCCTATCACTTCTTAATTGTTTTGATGTGTCATGCATGAATACTTGTGAGATGTTTGTGAATCATTTTTCATTTCATTTCAATTCTGATCCTTGGATTACATGCTCCATTTATGCATGTTTCTTCCTTTTCTTTTCATCTTTCATTCTCCCTTTTCTTATGGTATCATGTTCTAATGTCATGGATGATGTTTGTTGCCTATCCACTTGAGTTTGCTTGATGATAATCATTTGTTTTCCATATGATGTACATTCTGGTTGTGGTTATAGGTTTTGATTTTTCATCTTTTTCTTTTGAGCTTTATAGTGCATTAAATGTTCTTTTATTTCTTATACATGTTTACTAACCATGTAGGGGCTTTGGTAAGTTGCAATTGAGTGTGGATGAGGAATCCACATTCTAACTTCTTTCCTCTCATCTCTTTTACAATTCCATTTTGTGTTGATAAGCACTTATGTGCTTTCCTTTAATAATTCATCACTTTCCCTTTTTGAATTACAATTCATCTTCTACTTTAGAAGTGAATTGTTTAATTCATTCTTTCTTTAGACTTTAGGTTTAAACCTCACAAACCATTAGGATCACTCCCTTTAATCTTCAATTAGGATTGAGTCTTAGTCCACATAAATTTTACTTTTCTTCTCTCTTGAGTCTCTCTTCTCATCTTAAAGAAAACTCAAAACATCTAATAAAGGTAAGCATTTATTGCATTTAGGCCTTTCATATAAAGAAAAGATTATAAAGGGGTTTTCTCTTATAATCTTAGAATGTATAGCATTATAGCCCATCTTGGGTCAATGTGTTAAACATTCGATCTTGTATGAGGGACTTAAATGCAATACTTGTTGAAGGTACAAATAAAAAACACTTCTTCATTTCTTAATCAACAAAAAACACTTAATAAATACAAGTATGCTAGTGTGTTTGAACCTTGACAATTGGAACTAAGTGTGGGGGTCTTCTTCACCCTTAGTGTACGTTCTTATTCATTCCATCTTGGAATGTGAGGATGTACACATTCCAGTGATTAAGATTTTGATACACTATCATATGCAAACAAATGAAAAAAACACTTTTAAAAGACAAAAACAAACAATAACGTTTTTCCTTCGGGAATTCTTTTCTCATCTCACTCATTCTCAACGTACGAACGTGCTTCTACTCGTTCTCTTGCAAGATGGTAACGCACTCGGACCGGCGAGCATGCAACACCTGAGCTAGAACATTAGTCGTTCCTTAAAAAACACAAACAATCCATCCCTAGTGAGGGGAACTACGTCGCTCTGATTCTCATGTTCCCGATGAGATACGTAGGCAGTGGGGTAGGGCCCATGCGAGCACTTCTTTTATTTTCCCTACATTTGTTTTTCGTTCCTTTTCCATTTCTTTCTCCTTTCTTTCTTTCAGTCCCTTTTTCCAGTATCTTTTCTTACACCCTTTGATTGAAGCAAGCAAGCGTGGATCCCATCGGGTACGATGGACGCGTGGGGGTGCTAATACCTTCCTCTCGCGTAACCGACTCCCGAACCCAATTCTCTTGGTCGCAAGACCATGCTCTTTCCTTTCTCTCAGGTTTATGCGGTGTTTCCTTTCCCTCTCATGGGATAAATACACATTGCTGGCGACTCTGTTTGGTGCCACTTTCTCGTTTGTACTAGGATGAAAATCCCGGGAGCGCACTTCAAGAAAATTGGCAAATTACGACGGTTATTTTGCCATTTTACGACGGTTAAAACCGCCGTAATTTGCAAGTCACGACGGTTCCAACACTGTCATAGAAACGTGTGTCGCGAGGCCGTATCGCGTCGGTTGTTAAAACCGTCACACCAACCGTCATTATCTCTCACGGCAGGTAGGGAACTGACGTAATCTGCATATTGCGACGGTTACCAACCGTCGTAACTTTCCATTTGATTTTTGTTTTTATTGTTGATTACGACGGTTCCAACCATCGCAAATATCTGTTCCACAGGTGAATCCGCGGGTAAATCCGTAGGAATTTTCCTTTCCACAGGTAAATCCGCAGGTAATTTATTTTTAAAATAAAAAAAAAATTATTTGTAGAAATATGAATAAAATGGGTATTCTTCATTCAACTAAACATATATATCATATTACATTTTTACAAACACCATGTCACTTTATATGTTAGAAGCTTATCATATTGCAATTACATGCAGATAAAGAATCAAATACATTTGATACGATAGTACCAGAATCACATGTACTACCATTCATAGGAACACAGTCATTTGAAGCACTTATCAGATTTACTACCAAGTTTGAATCTGAAATTGGAACAGCTGGAGTACGATCCAAAAGCTTCTGAATTTTTGGGTGATGATCATTATTTGAAGAACCTAAAAGTAGTAAGCTTAGTTATAAACAACGGATGCCAATTAAAAAAACTGAAATTGAACTTTTTTTATAGAGCCATATCTTTCAATACAATAAGAATCAATACTTACAGGAATTAGACTTCACAGCTTCCAAGAAAATTGGAAGCATTCTTTTGTAGTTTAAAAACCCGACATGTTTAAATAACTTCATTCGATGACAACGATTTAGAACCTGTTCAAAAGACATATCAAATATATTTTTAAGAAAAAAAATTAACACAACAGGAAAACCATTACAGGCACTTACAGATTTGCTCATGAGAATGTGACCATTTAATGGGCAATCGTTGGTACCGGAAAAACCCTTGCCTGGATTTTCCTCTGCATTATCAGCAAGAGGAACAGATTTAACACTGAGGGCCTCTTCTGTTTTCCTCGCATCTTCATTAACTTCCAAATTGATATTTAGTATGATTCTCAATTTTAATGCTAGATTAACTCCAACCACTTGTTAAAATTGATATTCCCAACAGTAACTATTTGAAAATCCCAATATACCAACAAAACACTCAATGCTGCTATTTCAAACAGAATCAAAATCAACCAATCAATAATTAAGGTTTTTGATTTGTTATTATTTGTTAGTTTGGAATTACATCCTATTTTGGATTATCTCATTCCAGTATAGAATAGGGTTACCTTACTAGATTGTTTGGTTTTGTTAGGATGATAAATAGACAGCTGGTGTAAACATTTGATACAATTTTATTTTACATAATAACGAGGTATTAGGAATTTCTTTTCTACAGAAAACTTCTAAAATCGAAGTTAAAGGAGTCATTATAAAGCTTGAACAATCCCCACCTTTTAACCTAACTCTAAAGGTCTAACACAAATTCTATGAAATAAGATTACTATATCTATTGGCTCATTTTGTTAGAAATGCAAGGGGGAGATAATAATTTTGTGCAAAAGCTATTACATTTTCTTGTACCTGCCAATTTGGTGGGATAACTTTATTAATAACAGGGACATTACTGTCCCATCTATCCCTGACAGCAACCAACAGTTTCCTTATGAACCTGCAGATATGGCACAATGCTAGATTATTAGTGTCACTCACACGGGTTGGAATAAGAATAAGGTGTTGTGGTTTCAACTTTCCCCACTAACATTTCTAATATCTAGAAACTAACAACTGTCAATTCAAAAAAGAGAAAAACAAATTCACACACACACAAGGACACTAAGTCATGCAGCGTTTGAAGAAAAATGACAAGCTTTAGCTACAAGTATATGTCTGATGCATGCATTATATGTAAAGGGTTTACATTTACCTCAAAATCAGTCTGCTATATACCAGCTTTGGGGGAGCTGCAAGGACTTCTTCTTATGAAATGCAACAGAACATTACATGTTACAATCAAGACAAAGCTTTTTACGGACATACACGTGACAACACACAGACTTTTGTCATGCGAAATAGTTTGACATAATAAGGAAGGTTGCACCAAATTTAAATAACTTTATAGGGCATTGACAAGTTTGATAAGGATCTGACGACTATGCATCCTATATTGACTGGATTTGAATAAATGTACGCCCTATGCTTTTGCAAAGGGAACTATATTTTTTGTGATGGAGATTGCTTGTATTTAAAATTAAAAGACTATAAAAACCTTATGCATCATATAATGGTTGTAAGAAATTGTAAACAACACTCTGGGATGAAGGTTGTTACTATTTAAAAAAGAAAGATACTAACTTTATATATGTCGTGTGGTAGCACAGCAGAACAAATTTACAGTATAATATTTTAAGAATGCTAATAATAGTTGCGAATGACAAAACAAGTCTGAATAGGAAGAAAAATATCAAATAAGTAATTCACATTTCATACGAATGGCCATTGAGCAAAGTTTTATTCAATCAAAAATATCTAATAGTAATAACACTTATTGTGACAAATATGGTCACATTATTAGGAATGTTAAATGTATACCTATTATCACCAGTAGCACAAATACATGTATAGGAACAATACCGACATCCACCATACATGTAGGTGTGGTGAAGAAAAATGCTTTCAAGTTGATACTCCTTCATGCCCGCTTTAGCTTTTCTCATAACCTGTTTCATTGTAGTATATAATATATTGCACCTGTAATGTAAGCATTCTCACAAAACATATGGATACATACAGCCATTCACAGTTTCGCACTTAATTGATATCATAGATCTTTCGATCTACTAACAGATAGTGTATTTGTATCTATATGAACCCCACCAACTTTAGATATTTCTAACATGACTAAATAAGCACTGCAAATTTCTATGGAATATTATCAAAAGAAACATGAAAATTAATATTTTTCCATACCACAACTCTTTTTTGTCAGTTAAGTTTTATATTTTATACTTCTATACTTCAATAATGTTAATTAGTCTTATTATCTATGAAAAAGACACCATCAAAATTAAACTATTTTTCTTAGTTTTATACATTTGCCTCACATGATAAAGATAACAAAAATTGAACTAACACAACCAAAGATGATAAAAACCAAAGTAGCAAAACTGCAAAATCAAAATACACAAAGGGGATTTCCTCTAACACCATCCCGCCATCCTCAAATGTGGATTAGGATTAGGATTATCAGCAAGCTGCAAAATCAGATGAGAATATCAGGAGGGATGAAAATGAAACTAGCATTGCCGCATCAAAGAAACAAAAGGCATAGAAGGAAACCTCAAGAAAGTGACTAATAACTTGATCCCAAAATGGCTCAACCCCTACAGTAAAAAAAGGATGACATTGGTGATGAAAAGTGAAGATATTAACAAAACCTAAGTAGGTAAGTATCCTAAATTTTACAGTTGATGAAAAGTCAAGGACAAAACATCCAGCACACATGTACATTCACTATTGTGCTCATAGTTATTGAAACTACATACTGTGAACATTATTCACAAGGATGGATATCATTCTCTCCACTGAAAAGTTGATACTTCCAAGTTTTTGAGTTGTTGTTGGTCCCAAACCACTTGAATTTCCCAGCATGCATTGATGTGGAAGTTGACATAATGTAGAGAAGAGAGATTTCACAGTAGATATATTCATCAAAACAGAGCTCTCAAAGAGCTTTCAAACAAAAAATAATACAAAGTTAGATCAATTGGCCTGTAAACTATGGAAAGAAAAATGCAAAAAAGTAAAATGAATGCTTAGTCAGTAATTAAAATCAGATTTTCTTTCTCAATTTTGAACGTGAAAAGGTATTCAAGAAAAAGAGAGTTCTAACAAGGAAAACATTTTGTAAGGGACGTGTAAGATAACAAGCCTGGCACGCGAATAATATTATGGAATAATTTTTATTGTATTCATATTCATCCTAAGTTGTGTGTGGTGGTTAAATTTATATTCCATGCCCGACTACCAAACAAATCTAAAATTGTTCATTCACCTAAGAGTTCAAAGAAGAAAGTATATTGATTTCACTGTATTGAGTTGATAACTCCCTTGTAAACTTTGTGACAGGGGTAGAAACCTCCTGCAGATTTCATGGTCATGTACTCTATAAGCTTTAAGGTTTTATAAAAGACACCGAAAAGGAATTCAACAAAACCATGCCGCATATGAAACTTAATTTGACGAACATTTTTTTTGCAATATCATTTTAGAAGTAAAGAGAATAGAGTCCAAAATGAAAAGATATGATTAAGATATCCTTGTGAGAAGAGGCGCAAAAAATGAAACTTGGAAAAATCAAACGAGTCAAAAAAAAGTAAAGCTCTCCAATCCTTAAAGGCATGATTAACAAGGGGCAATCACTTAAAGAAACACTTAATCAAGACATTTAATCAAACAGCTAACATGCATCAACAAAGTCTTTCAGACATATAATCATACAGCTAACATTCATCACCAAAGTCAGTCAAGTATTTTATCAAACAACCAATATCCATAATAAAAAAAACTAACAATTGCATCAAGTATAAACCTGTGTTTATAGTATCAATAAAACCATTTCATCTTGCTTGCTCTTACAATGATGCAACTCTCAAGGATTGGTCTTTGCCAATCTTCAATCTGGGACTCCCACTGACAATGTTCTACATCACCAATTCGTAGAAGTTTCAATAATTTATCGATGGTATCAATAATCACAAATAAGTATGCATCTGTACGTTTTTGTCAATATAGTGGAAACTTTATCTTAAACTGACATGAAAAATATAAATATATCCTACCTCTTAAGAATCTCTATATTAATATAATTGTTCACAAATAAGTATGCCTCTGCACAATTTTTTCAATATAGTGGAAACTTCATCTAATATTGGCATAAAAATATAAATAAATATAGTCTGCCTCTTTAAAGCCTATCTATTGATATAATTATGCTAGATGAAATCTCTACATGATAGGTACAAAAGTTAATGGATTTCAAAAAAGAAGATTACCAATAATAGAATCATGTGCAGTATCTGCAGCAGCATCTCCTCCAGTACCATAAAATTTGGTGTAGCACCTAATAATCAAATGTCATTAGTTTTGTATAGTCTTTAAACAAGAAATCTTCTTATACATGTTTTCTACAACCAACCTGCTATAAACCCGTCCTCTAGGAAACTTAACTTCAGGGCTATCCCATGCCAATGAAAATGTCAAATTGCGTTGTGCATCAGGTGGGATAGTCACAGTTGTTGCAATAGCTGCTCCAAAGGATGATCCTGGAGCATTATACGAGTATCTGCGAGATTCAACGAATTTCAACTTGTGTATTATACAAGTTCACAATACTAGTACTAGTAGTCAAGGTTTTAAAAAACGGTTTGCTACAGCAAAAACGGCCTCGAAAAACGGTACCGGAAGGTGCCGATACCGATACCATTATTCACCATTTTTAGAATTTCATTAAGAAACAACACAAATCATAAACTATATCAACAAAATACCAAAATCGAATTTACAAATCAAGTAACAACACAAATTATAATAAGTATCAACAAAATACCAAAATCCAATTTACAAATCAAGATTTAGAATTTCACACGTTTTTTTGATGAAATATTATCATAAAAACCACAAGTGAGAAGAAGAGGAATAAAATTCGAAAATGAAGAAATGAAATGTGGTTGAAGAAGTTAATTGAAATCAAACCTAATTGAAATTGAGACCTAAACGAATCTGATTGAACGAGGTTGTGATCTAATCTTTGTCAAAGTTGATTGAACGATGTTCTGACTGAATCTTCGTCAAAACTAATTGAGCAATGTTGTGAACGGATCCTTGTAGAAGCTGGGTGAAGGAGATTGTGACCTAATCTTCGTGGAAGCTAATTTGTTCGAACATTGAAAGAGATCGACTATTGAAAGAAGAAGCTTTTCAGCGGCGTTAGGGTTTTTGCAGTGGTGTGGTAGTGGCTGTTTCAAGCTTTTTAGTTATGAAAAGAAGAAGCTAAAAAAGACATAGTGAAGAACTTTTCCATTATTCTATTTCAATTTTGGCCCGCGCTAATTTAATTTTTATTTTTGGTGATTCTCCTTAATTTGTCCAAGAGTACTTTTTTGAATTTATTTGGGGGCGACGGTTGTTGAATCGTCGCGGACATCTTTTTAAGGCAGTTATGCCTATAACTGTCGTAAAATATTTAAAAATTTTTAAATATTTAACGACAGTTGTCCAAAACCGTTGTAATATGTTTAAAAATTTTTAAAAATTAATGGCGGTTGTCCAAAACCGTCGTGGCAACCGTTGTAACTTACAAAGGAGGATGATTTTTATGGAACCGTCGCAATCTATGTGTCGCAAAACACAATTTTTCTTGTAGTGGCGACAGCTGGCGACTCTGCTGGGGATTATGTTGACCTATTGCTGGTCCATCCTAAGCGAGTCAATCCTAGCGCTTGTTTGCTTTTCTTTCATTGGGTGCTTACTGTTGTGCTATATGTTGCTGTTTATTTACTTTACTGCATTTACTGCACTTTAGCATTACATATCATATATTATATTGTGTTGCACTATTTTGTCTATTTGGCGGGATGGGATTTCTGAGAGATAAGCCCATTACACAGGCTTGAGTATACACTTAGAATTAGAGTGGAGAGTAGTGGGACCTACGTGTCGTTTGGAGTGCGTTGGGTGTTCACGAAATTCACAGCTAGACGAGGCTATCTTGGGACACGTCGTGGCATGCGCATCTTGCGCATTCCAGGATGTAGATCTAGAGAGCTGTCGACTCTAGTGACCGATCATGAGGACCTTAGTGGAAACATCCCTCTTTAGCGGTGACAGTGGCAGACCACATTCTGTGGCAAACCCATTCGCACCCGAGGGCCCACTTTGGAACTTGCATAGGATGACCTTTATTTTCTAAGGGGAGTCAGTGGACGACCTCTTTGATTGGCATAGCATTGTATCCTACGGGCTGAATGTGCTATTGCTTCTCAAACCTCCGAAGCTGACAAGCCTTATTTTCTAAGAACCACATGTGAGTATGGGCGGGATGTTTACAGGTTTGCAGGAAACCCAGCCTCCTACCTACCTTACTTGTGATTCTATGATGATTTCAGACATTGTATCCTATGACAGTGATTTGAGTGTTCATCTCAGATATTGCCAGATTCAGTACAGAGACACAGTGCACACAGTTCAATACAGACACAGACACTTGATTACCTGATCACATGCCCTTTTGCATTGCATTATCATATCATAACCGTTATGTATGTCATTTTCAGGTGCATAATACGTTTCTGATTCCAATCCATGGGTTCAACAGAGATCGTTGCCGAGAGAAAGAACAATGTGTCTTACAAGTTCCCAGACCCAATTTTGGATTCATTGCTCAAAGTTATAGATATGGCTGGTCCGGGTATTCTTGATAGGTTTCAGAAGAGCTACGGGAATTTGGTTGGGATGGTCCGTACAATCACCAAGTATGAACATGATGCTTTGCACACTCTGCTGCAGTTCTACGAGCCTTCGTTGAGATGCTTCCTCTTCCCAGATTACATTTTGATGCCAACACTGGAAGAATTCTCATTTATTTTGGGAATTCCGATCACGTCGGCAATACCATTCTTCTCTGGTAGTTCCCCTAGCGTAAAAGAAATTGCTGCTGCGTTACAAATGGATCAGGCAGTGGTAAAGAGTGGTGTGAGCAGTAAAAATGGAGTTAGCGGATTTCATTTAGAATTTCTATCTAGACAAACCCAAGAGGCTGCAAGTGCTAAAAATTGGACGGTTTACAATTCCATTCTGGCTCTCTACATATATGGCCTAGTTCTCTTTCCCAATCAGCAAGACTTTGTGGATATGCACGCAACTAGAGTTTTCGTCCTTAAAAATCCAGTCCCTACTTTGTTAGGAGATTTTTATCATTCCGTGCATTACAAGAATGAGAAAAGAAGAGGAGGATCTGTTAGTTGTTGTACTCCACTGCTGTGTCATTGGTTTTTCAAACATTTTCCTCAGACAGGTGCCTTTGTGGAAACCAAAGATGTGGCGAAATGGTCTAAACGATTGATGGGTTTAACTGCTGATAACATTGTATGGTTTGACCACCGGTTGTTGAGAATAGAGCTTGTCACAAGATGCAGAAATTTTCCAAATGTACCTTTGATTGGCAGAAAAGGAGGGATTAATTATAATCCAATTTTGCCCATCCGACAGTTTGGGTATGCTTCCAGGGATCCTCCTACGGAGCAAGATGTGGAAGAATCTTTATTCTTTACAGGAACTAAAGATGCGAAGGTGGTAGAAGTAGTAAATGCTTGGAAAGATAAGCATAAAATTGGAAGAGCAGTTTTTGGGAAAGGAGATTGTAGGTCTTATCCTGAATATGATAGATGGATTGAGACGAAAGTAAAGGAATTGCTTTTACCCTTTTCAAGGGGACCTCTTTTATGTTCAGTACAGCCAGAACAACCCACCGTGGTGGCTATTGAAGAATGTGAGAAGTGGAAGAAAATGGTCAGAGAGCTGCAGATAGAGAATTCTGAAATGAGCAGATGTCTTCAGAAAGCTCTAGCTAACCACAAAGAGTTGGAAAAGAGAGCATTGAAAGCGGAAAAAACCTTGGCTGACAAAGAGGAAGATTTTGATGACCGAGCTCGGTACTTCCGGAAACTTACTTTGGGAGCAGATGACACTAGTCAGGCTCATAAGATTACAAAACAGGCTTTAGCCCGAAGCAAGGATTCATTAGCTCAACTTCGTCAAGCTTGGGATGAAGTCAGAATTGAAAATGCCGAGTTAAAGGATCAGTCGAAGATTAAAGACGGGGAGCTTAAAAAGGCACATGAGTAGAGGAGAAAGTATCGGGAAAGTCTCGGTAAAAGTCAAGAACAGTTAGAAGAAGCTAGAAGCCAGCTGAAGAATACCAAGAAAGAGCTTGAAGAAGCCATGATAGAAAGAGAGATACTCAAGATGCAAGCTAGCATAAAGAGACACAAGGGAGTGTGTGATGACGAAGCTCTGATGCTGCATATGGGTTCTTTAACTGAAGCTCTTGAGAAAAGGGATGTCTTGATCAAAGAAATGATTGAAAAGCCGAATCACCAGCGTACCCGTATACTTTTTGAGGAGATCAAGTATTCAAGTGGTAAGCTGAAGGATGTGGAATTGTCAGACTAATGTTCTTTTCCCTGTATTTTGTTGTTAATGGTTACCATCAAGCTTGTTGATGGATCCATTTTTCCTTGTATTGCATTTGCGGATGAACCTTTCTTAAATATACTGGAATACTTTGTTGAATGAGTATGAGCAGTTTATTCAGAATTACTCTTTATCAGATATCTATACACAAACACATGACCACGATAAGTCTCTTTATATCACGATTTCTGGTCTTCAGATTTCTGTGGTTTGGATTGGAATCAGGGTGTAAAGCACTTTGGAAATGATAAACATAACATTGCATGGCATTGCATATCATTCTGCATTTACGTTACTTGCTTTTCAGGTGCTCGTTGCAGGGTCTCTAACCTTTATTTGGTTTCAGGCAGTATAGCTGAGAATCATATTCACCGATATTCGACCCGAAGAAATCAAGTAAGAATCATGGATCAAGTGCAAAGTGATTTGGCTGAAATGAGGGCGCGTATGGACCAGTTCATGACCCTCATGACTGGCATGGCGCAAAATCAGGAGAGATTGAGACTTCTGGTCGAGCGTCCAGAAAATGGGCACGAAGGTGATCAGCATGACAATTCACAGGGACATGGCATTCCTCCTCCCGGTGGCAACCCTCCTCCTGGTGGTAACAATCGGGGTAATGGAAATGGTAGGCATGCTGGTGTTACTCTTGAAGATCCTCTGGAAGACCAATTTACTCTGCTGGATGCTGATGTGGGTAATCACGGTGATCGAAGGTATGATGAGTTAGCAGAAAAGATCAGGGCCATAGAATGCAAGAACTCTATGGGTATTGATGTTACTAGCTTGGGGCTGGTCCCAGGAGTCAGAATTCCTCCTAAATTCAAGCCTCCCACTTTTGATAAGTATCACGGCAATGCGTGTCCCCAAACGCATCTTCAAACTTACTTTGGGAAGATTTCAGCCCATACGGAGGACGAGAAGCTATGGATGCACTATTTTCAGGACAGTTTGGCTGGAGCGTCCTTGACCTGGTATATGAAGTTGAATAGAGCTGCTGTGAAGAGTTGGAAAGATCTGGCAGAAGCGTTCTTGAAGCAATACCAGTACAATATTGACATGGCGCCCAACCGCACTCAATTGCAGGGGTTGTCACAAAATGCCAAGGAGAGCTTTAAAGAATATGCACAGAGGTGGAGGGAAATGGCTGCACAGGTTCAACCTCCTTTGTCAGATAGAGAAATGGCAGATATGTTTATGGGCACCTTGCAAGGGGCCTATCTTGATAGATTAGCTGCTTGTCCATCAACTGGATTTGCTGATATTGTGATTGCGGGAGAAAGAATAGAAAGTCTGTTAAAGCTTGGAAAGATCCAAGATGTGAGTGGGGCAGGCTCTTCGGGGACGAAGAAACCGTTTGCTAGTAGCCAGAAAAGAAGAGAAGGCGATACGAATGCTGTGTTTAGAGGACGAGGCAGAGGGCGTTCTCAAGCTTATTACCAGGTAGATGCTGTAACAATCCCCACACCGTCTGTTCAGAAACAACAACCCCAACAACAAGCTCAGCAACAACAGCAACAACCTTTTTTCCAGCAAAGGTCTAGGCAGATGGATCGTAAGATAGATCCTCTCCCTATGACTTATGTCGCGCTGTTGCCCCAGCTACTCGAGTTAAAGTTGGTAGAACTCCGTACTATGAAAGCTCCGGTTGCTGGAAACCTGCCACCTAACTTCGATGCTAATGCTCGTTGTGAGTTCCACTCAGGTGCTCAGGGGCACTCCATTGAAAAATGTTGGGCTTTCCATCATAAAGTACAAGATTTGATTGATGCTAAAGCCATCAATTTCTCTCCCGCTCCTAATATTACTCAGCATCCCATGCCTGATCATAGTGCAGCAAATGTATATGCTATTGAAGATGGGAGGAGATTGAATTTGGCGGCAGACATCCATCAAGTGAAAACTTCTTTGTTGGTTGTAAAAGATCGTTTATTGAAGGGACAGGTGTTCCCGGGCTGTAATCAAGATTGTTTTGAGTGTATGAATCAGGAGAATGGCTGTGATAAGTTGAAGATGGGTTTACAGAATCTGATCGATGAAGGATGTCTACAGTTTGACAGAGTCGTGAAAGATACTGATGAGGTATCAACCGTGACCATCTATTATACTCCCGCTGAGATTCAAATGCCGGTCAATGCAGTTCCCGTGGCGAGCGTTGCGCAAGAAAGGCCCAGTCCTGTCACTATCACGGTGCCAGGACCAATTTCGTTCACATCTACGAAGGCTATCCCATGGCACTATGGGGCAGATGTATATTATGAAGGTAAAAAGCAGGAAGTTGAGTCGTCAGTCAGCCCAAATATTGATAATGTAGGGGGTGTAGGGGGCTTTACAAGAAGCGGAAGGTTGTTCGCTCCCCAAACCTTGAGAAGTGATAAAGAGGCAGAAGCTGCAGCAAAGGCTAAGGGTAAACAGGTGGTTGAAAATGCGCCTACACCTGAAGCAGAGACAAAGATTACTTTTGATAAGGAGATGGAAGAATTCATGAAGATAATCAAGAAAAGCGATTATAAGATTGTGGACCAACTGAATCAGACCCCTTCAAAGATTTCAATCTTGTCACTATTAATGTGCTCTGATGCGCATCGGCAAGCGTTGTTGAAAGTATTGAAGAGTGCATACGTGCCACAGGAAATTACTATTAATCAGCTCGAGGGCGTAATCTCCAATGTTAACGTTAGCCATGGCTTGGCCTTTATAAGTAGAGATTTGACTGTTGAAGGAAGAAACCACAATAAGGCTTTGCATATCACGATGGAGTGTAAGGGCGCAGTGTTGTCTCATGTACTGGTAGACACTGGTTCATCACTTAACGTCTTGCCCAAGAAGGCATTAATGAAGCTGGAAGTTGATGGTTTGATCTTAAGGCCTAGTGAATTGGTGGTCAGAGCATTCGATGGGACTAGACGATCTGTGTTTGGTGAGGTGGAATTGCCCGTACAAATTGGACCACAGGTATTCAAATCCACGTTCCATGTAATGGACATACAACCTGCATATAGCTGCCTATTGGGACGCCCTTGGATTCACGGAGCCGGGGCTGTTACTTCCACTTTGCACAAAAAGTTGAAGTATGAGTTTGAAGGGCAGGTTGTGACGGTGTGCGGTGAAGAAGACATCTTTGCCAGTCACTTATCCACGTTCAAGTACGTTGAAATGGATGGGGAAATTCATGAGATGCTGTGCCAATCATTTGAAGCGGTCAATATTGACGATGCACCTGAGTCTTCTTCTGTACCAGTTAGGGCCGGTACCTCTATTTCATCTTACAAACAAGCTGTCGAAGTCGTCAGGGCAGGCAACGCCCAAGGTTGGGGCAGGTTGATAGAGACCCCAATGAAGGAAGACAAATTTGGTATTGGTTATCATCCCTCTACAACTTCAGATGCGGGGAGCAGTGGACCCATTACTTTCAATAGTGGGGGAATTATCTACACGGACTAGTCTTGTGCAGCTACAAAGGATAGTGTTGACAATGATTGTGACCTGGACAACTGGGTACGCCCTCATGCTCCGGGACAACAAGTGCAGAACTGGTTCGTTGAAGAAGTCATCCGGGTTACTCTTCAGACAGAGTAATTTTTCTTTGTTTTTTCTAACCATAATGCATGTCAAAATCTTGCGCTCTGCCCAAGGCGTATAGATTCATTTGTAGGGCCACCCTGGTTGCATTTGCAATGTTTAATCATTAATAAAGGACGTTTTGCAATCAAATTTTGTTCTCTGTCTTTCAGTTTTTATTTTTGCACAAAAATAATAAATTGGCAATGTTTCATTTTCTTTTGTTTTGCTTAAAAATAAATTCTAAAATAAGGCATGAACCCTTTCATGCAGACTTGATCCTCCGGATACCACTGATAACGATTTTGATATGGCTATGTATGACTTTGACAATCCGATTTATCAAGCCGAAGAAGGGGATGAGAAAGACTGTGAACTCCCTGAAGAACTGGCCAGATTGTTGAAACAAGAGGAAAGGGTCATCCAGCCTCATCAGGAGACTGTAGAAATCATCAATATTGGTACCAAGGATGCCAAGAAAGAGATCAAGATTGGTGCCAGCTTGCAAGAAGATGTGAAGAAAACTTTGTCTGAAATGTTGCGCGAGTATGTTGACATCTTCGCCTGGTCGTATCAAGACATGCCGGGTTGGACACGTATATTGTTGTGCACAGGCTACCATTGAGAGAAGAATGTCCGCCCATTAAGCAGAAACTTCGTCGGACTCACCCCGACATGGCTTTAAAGATTAAGGAGGAAGTCCAGAAGCAGTGGGATGCTGGGTTTCTTGCTGTGACTAAATATCCTCCGTGGGTAGCCAATATCGTGCCAGTACCGAAGAAAGACGGAAAAGTGAGAATGTGTGTGGATTATCGAGATCTTAATAAAGCTAGCCCAAAAGATGATTTTCCACTACCTCATATTGATGTGCTGGTCGATAATACAGCTCAGTTTTCAGTGTTCTCTTTTATGGACGGGTTCTCCGGGTACAACCAGATCAAGATGGCACCTGAAGATATGGAGAAGACCACGTTCATTACTCCGTGGGGTACATATTGCTATAAAGTAATGCCTTTTGGGTTGAAAAACGCAGGGGCAACGTACCAGCGGGCGATGGTAACATTGTTTCATGACTTGATTCATAAGGAGATCGAATGTTATGTAGATGATATGATTGCCAAGTCGAGAACAGAAGAGGAACATCTGATTAACCTGAAAAAGCTGTTTGAAAGGTTGAGAAAGTTTCGTCTGAGATTAAATCCAAACAAGTGCACGTTTGGGGTAAGTTCTGGAAAGTTGCTGGGTTTCATTGTGAGCGAAAGAGGAATTGAGGTTGATCCTGCCAAGGTGAAGGCAATACAAGAAATGCCTGAACCGAGAACAGAAAAAGAGGTTCGTGGTTTCTTGGGTAGATTGAACTACATTGAAAGGTTCATATCTCACCTAACAGCCACGTGTGAACCAATATTTAAACTGCTAAGAAAGGATCAAACGGTTAGGTGGAATGACGATTGCCAATTGGCATTCGATAAGATAAAAGAATACTTGCAGGAACCTCCGATTCTAATGCCTCCAGTTGAAGGGAGACCGCTGATAATGTATCTGACAGTGCTTGAAGGTTCCATGGGTTGTGTTCTCGGTCAACATGACGAGACAGGTAGGAAGGAGCATGCTATCTACTACCTGAGCAAAAAGTTCAATGATTGTGAGTCCCGGTACTCCATGCTTGAAAAGACATGATGTGCACTTGCATGGGCCGCTAAGCGATTGAGGCAATATATGGTCAGGCATACAACCTTGTTGATTTCAAAAATGGATCCTATCAAGTACATTTTCGAGAAACCAGCACTGACAGGCAGAGTTGCACGGTGGCAAATGGTCTTGACAGAGTATGACATTCAGTACACTTCTCAAAAGGCCATCAAAGGAAGTATCTTGTCCGATTATCTTGCGCAACAGCCGATTGATGATTACCAACCCATGAAATTTGACTTCCCTGATGAGGACATCATGTTTCTCAAAGCTAAAGACTGCGAGGAACCACTCCCGGAGGAGGGGCCAGACCCTGAATCCAAATGGAGTATGATGTTTGATGGGGCTGTCAATATGAATGGGTGCGGAGTTGGAGCAGTTCTTATCACGCCGGAAGGTGTTCATATGCCTTTCACTGCCCGAATAACTTTCGGATGCACCAACAATGAAGCAGAGTACGAAGCTTGTATAATGGGGATCGAGGAGGCGGTTAATCTACGGATTAAGACCCTTGATATATTCGGTGATTCGGCTTTGGTAATCAATCAAGTGAAAGGGAGTTGGTACACGCACCAAGCAAATCTAGTGTCGTATAGAGATTATACAAGGCGATTGCTGACATTTTTCACAACAGTGAAACTGTACCATATTCCTCGGGATGAGAATAGGTTCGCTGATGCCTTGGCCACTTTGTCTTCCATGATCAAAGTGCAAGGATGGAACCATGTACCTAAGATTGAAGTATCTCGGCTTGACAGACCGGCATTTGTGTTTGTTGTTGATGCAGCGTCTGATGACAAGCCATGGTTTCATGACATTAAGTGTTTCTTGAAAAGTCAAGAGTACCCGCCCGGGGCATCGTCCAAAGACAGGAAGACGTTGAGAAGGCTAGCTGGTAGTTTCTTCTTGAACAAAGATGGCGTGCTGTATAAGAGAAATTTTGACACGGTCCTGCTTAGATGTGTGGATAGACACGAAGCAGACCTGTTGATGATTGAAGTGCACGAAGGCTCTTTTGGTACCCATGCCGGAGGGCATGCAATGGCTAAAAAGTTGTTAAGATTGGGATATTATTGGTTGACTATGGAGTCAGATTGTTGCAAATATGCCCGCAAATGCCATAAATGCCAGATATATGCAGACAAAGTGCATGTGCCTCCAAATCCGTTGAGTATCATGTCGTCGCCTTGGCTGTTTGCCATGTGGGGCATTGATATGATCGGAAAGATTGAGCCTACAGCTTCTAACGGTCATCGTTTCATCTTGGTGGCGATTGATTACTTCACCAAATGGGTTGAAGCTGCATCCTATGCCAATGTTACAAAACAAGTGGTAGCTCGTTTCTTAAAACGGGATATCATTTGCCGATATGGAGTTCCTGAAAGAATCATTACTGATAATGGTTCTAATTTGAATAATAAGATGATGGCTGAGTTATGCCGGGACTTCAAAATCGAACATCACAATTCTTCTCCGTACCGCCCAAAGATGAATGGCGCGGTCGAAGCGGCCAACAAAAATATCAAGAAGATTGTGCAGAAGATGGTTGTCACGTACAAAGATTGGCATGAGATGTTACCATTGGCTTTGCATGGGTATCGAACGTCGGTACGCACGTCCACTGGGGCAACCCCATTCTCACTTGTATATGGTATGGAGGCAGTGCTACCGGTTGAAGTGGAGATTCCGTCCCTCAGAGTCATGATGGATGTTAAGCTAGATGAGGCTGAATGGGTACGAGCCAGATTTGATCAGCTAAGCCTTATTGAGGAAAAGTGATTGGCGGCTGTATGTCATGGGCAATTATACCAGCGCAGAATGAAGCAGGCATTTGACCAAAAGGTGCGTACTCGGGTTTACAAAGTCGGAGATGTGGTACTCAAAAGGATCCTTCCTCCCAATACAGATCACAGGGGCAAATGGACTCCTAACTATGAAGGTCCATTCGTGGTTAAAAAGGTCTTTTCGGGCGGAGCCTTATTGCTTACAACCATGGATGGCGAAGACTTTTCATCCCCTGTCAACTCGGACGTAGTCAAAAAATACTTCGCATGAATAGACCCGCTGGATAATAAAAATAAAAAAAATCCAGGCAAAAAAGGGCATCCCGGCGAACCAAAAACAGAATAAGGTTCGGGCAAAAATTAGGGATATAATTGGAAAAATTGTACACCCGGTAAGTTGAAAACCCGAAAGGGCAACTTAGGCAAAAAAGGGTATCCTGGTGGATCGAAAACCTGAAAGGGCGGTCCACGCAAAAGAGGGATTTAAGCGAATGACTATGGTCTGAGTTATCTGTACCCAATTACAGTTTGAACAACTGACGTTCTGAAAGATAGGAATCGGTCTGATCATTCCTCAGAAGGCAAGGTCGGGGAGTTTTGAAGACATACTGGTCATAGCAGAATGGAAACTCAGTGGAATTCCGTTTTCACATTGCCGTTAGGATAGTTTCTTTTCTCAATTTTCAGCGATCACCTCTTTCCAGGGATTGCTTCCTGATGTAATTGCCTATTCTGGGCTCTCAGTCAATAAATTGAATTTCAATAAAAAGCTTTCTATTTTTGTTTTATTGCTTTGTTTGCAAAAACGTCCTAATTTTTGATAAAACATTGCATTTAAAAACATGGTGGCTTTACAATAACATGCGCAGAAAAGGTATTTGAAAATTACTCTAAATGTTGAATAGCCCTGGATGGTGGATTCAAACCACGCAAAATTTCGGAGCATGTATGAGTACTTTGTTGTTGCAGGTAGCAGGTACAGATGATTTTAAGCACAAGACGAGTAATCACCTACCCCACGCAAAAGACTGGGGCAATCACGGGTAAGGAGTTTGGCGTTCATCGCTCGGTCGACGGTCGTTCATAACGGTTCGATCTCAGTGAATTAAGTCCAACTGGGTACCGTTGTATCTTATTAAGTCGATTCTCTCATACAGTACTTCCCACAGCTACAAGCTTTTCTGTGTCGATGACGGTCGCGAATTCCCCAAAAGAGTGGTCTCGCCGATACCGAAGCTGATGGTCATTATCCCCAGCGAAGTCGCAGGAGTTTGAAGAGGCTAAATCTTCTATAAAATCCTCTTATGACATCCTCTTCGGGGATAAATTGTTGGTTTGCCCAAGCAGGGGGCATGTTTGTTTCCCCAGCATGAAGTGTTGATCATCCCCAGTAGAGTTTAAGGACAGTTGGTCTTCTATAAAATCCTCTCAAAAGGCACTCCCCAGCACGAGACGCTTTAAAGCAGTTTTCTCCAGCAGAGTTTGTTATAAACTCGTCATACCCAACGGAATTGTCTAAGGGAAAGCTCGCCTAACATGGGGCATTGTGGTACTTATCCTAAGCTCGACAGTCATATTCCTCAGCAAACTACCGTGGATTTGCTTTGGGTTTCCCCAGCAGATCTCTAAGGACTCTTTCCCAACAAGTTGCAGTGGAATGGTATAACCAGGATTTGTATGACCCCGGCAGAGTAACCCTAATTCCCCGGCAAGATCGTATCTCTGGTCATTGTATTCCCCACAGAGTTCAGTGTTGAGTCCTGTCAACAATACTCCCCATCTAAGTTGTTGTTCCTTTTCCCCCACAAGAGGTTTATTGATCAACAAAATCTATTCCCCAGCAAGGATGGTATATTCCTTCCCCAGCCGGCTCAGAGGGTTGATAGTCCCCGCAAAGGATCTCGGGTTTGATAGATCCCCAAGCAGAGTTTTAATGATTTTTCTTCCCCAGCAAGACATCATTCAAAAATCCTCATTCCCAGCGGAGTTGTTGTGACCAGAATCCAGCCCCAAACAGGTGAAGTAATTCCTGGCAAAAAGTCCATCTTCTGGTGGCAAAGCGGCAAAAGTCCAACAGTAGATTGGCAAAAGGTCCATCTCTGGGTGGCAAAAGTCCAACAGTGGATTGGCAAAAGGTCCATCTCCGGGTGGCAAAAGTCCAACAGTGGATTGGCAAAAGTCCGTCTTCGGGTGGCACGAGGCTGCAAAGTCCACCAGTAGCGTGGCAGGCCAGTAGTCGTCTGGCATTGTACAAAAGACACTATCAAAGTCCATCAGTAGCGTGGCAAGCCAGTAGTCGTCTGGAGTTGCATAAAAGACATTGTTAAAGTCCACCAGTAGTGTGGCAGGCCAGTAGTCGTCTGGCATTGTACAAAAGACATTATTAAAGTCCACCAGTAGCGTGGCAAGCCAGTAGTCGCCTGGCGTCGTTCAAAAGACAGATTTCTCCGACAATGTTTCATTGAAGATTCAAACCAGCAATGTCGGGGGGTTTCTTCCTCATCATCTAGAGCAAATTTTTGGTTATATTTGGTATTCAATCACTATATACCTTGAAAGTCCGAAAGCAATTGCTTTCAGGCATTCAGGTCTACAGCGCTTGAATAGGGGCAGCTGTAATACCCCAAAATTTGCTCTCCCTTTTTGTCATCATAGCATGGCATTATCATTTATCATATCATATCCACCTCATTAACATTACATTGCATTTAACATAGAAAAATGAAGCATAGCATCCTTCTTACCATCAGGGCATGTGATCAGGTAGAAGGTGGACAATCAAGGGATCATTCAAAGCACAAAAAGGTCAATCAAGTTTCCTCAAGGCAAGCCAAGAGGTCTTTCATGTCTCATACCATCTCAATTGATCATCCAAAACCTCAAGGAAGTGAGATTCAATGGGAGATTGAAGCACTACATCTTTCACTATGCAAGAGGTTCAAAAACTGATGGAAAACCCTCAAAAGAGATAGCTCATTGATCCAAAATCATCCTCAAATGACATATATCATCATCCTTTAAGAGGATACATAACATACTCTGAGGAATTTGAAATTGAAGACTGCACATTTTTCTCCTAGGAGGTGGGCACCAAAACTAGGGTTTCCCATTAAATCAGGGAATCCTTGTTTTTTTGGAAAAAACTTGAGGTCATGGTGTTCTACATATTCTTAAGTGTATGTGTATGGAAAATTACCTCTCAATTGGTTTTAGAAGTGGTTCAATTGAAAGAAAGATCAAAAATCAGGAAAATTGGGGCCAAGTCAAATAATCAGAAGAAAAAGTCAACTCTTGACTTTTTGAGCCCAAAATCATGAAATTCATGTTATATGTGTCCAATATGCAAAATTTGGTCAAGAAACTCCAAAGGAATCATGAAAAAATAAGATGTGGAAAGTTGCCATTTTTGGATGAAGAAGGGTTACTAAATATAGCAAGTTTTGGCCATTTTGCATCAGAGTTTGAGCCAAGGCCATTTAAAATTGGGGCATCAAATGAAAATTCCACTCGGCCATAACAAAAGATCTTGTTTCAAGCTTCAAATCCATGTGTAGAACATCTCCATTGGATAAAAATTGAGTGAGATATGGATGATCAAAGTTGGGGAAAACTAGGGCAAAATGCAAGTCAGCTTGGTCAATTTTCAGGTCACGCGCGTGTCATTTTCACAAACACATGGTGGGCCAAATGTTTAGATCAATTACTCATGGTTAGAGGCCTCAAATGAAAAATCTTTCAACATGAAAGTTGTTCCTCTATGTGAGATCTTTAAGATTGGTGTTCATGTTTTTTTCATTTGATCAAAGGTCAAGAAGTTATGTTGAGTCCAATGTGCTTTGATCATGCTGAAAACCTAGGTACCATGTTACCTTGTCAACCAACCTTTGCCACGCCCCCATAACCAGTTCCCAAACTTGTGTATTCCAAGTCATTTTTCAACCTCTTCCAAGCCTTATTTCAATTCATTTTTCATACCAAGCATGTCCTCTTACATCTCCTCTTTCAAATGAATCCAAAAACTCACCAAACCAATCATTGAGTAGAGAGGAAAACATCATCAAATCACCATATCTCCATTGTTCTCAACTGTCATAAAAAATCAGAAACAAAACCAATGTTGTTGATGTTGTTGTTACAAGATTGCACGTGCATTATTCATACCAGCTATCCATTGCCTTTTTAAACCAAACACATTTCATACACACCATAGCACGTGCCTCATTATGCATGAAAGTAGAAATAACAAGCTTGCTGAACAAGTTTTGTGATACAACAGCCTTTCCATTTAATTCATTTTCACCTCCACCATAGTTTACCATGAGTCGCCATCACCATACTATTGCTCTCCCTAACTAACTTGACTCAGTTAGTTAGGGATGACTCACTTAACTCAACCATGACTCAGCTGACTCACTCATGTTAACTATGGTTAGCTCACACTATAAATAAAAACCTCACTCTCAAATTTCAGGGGGAACTTCATTTTTTCACACATTCACTTCAGAAACTTTCTCTTCTTCTCTCTCAATCTCACCATTTCAACTGATTCTCGAGCTTCACTTTGTTCCTTTTCAATTCAACACTCTCTCTGATTCTCTCTCAATTTCATCACATTGCAACTGGTTTTGAAGTTTGGTTCCATTTTCTTTCCACTGAATCATCATCAACCACTGCATCTAAGCCTTTATTTGGCCAAAAGTAGCTCAAAGAGGAAGCAGGATCTCTGGTTTTCTGAAGAATATCTCAAGGTCTCAAATCTTCAGGTACGAATTTCCACCATTATAGAGCTGATGTGAAGATGTTTTCAGGTTCTTGAAGCTTCTTATAAGCTCAAGAACTTGTCTGGCTAGTTGATAGGCCTTTAGAGGCATAGTTGAAAAGTTAGGGCAAATTTTCCTCTGTTCGATTCTCTCATTTCATGAACTTTTTGTGTGTTTTATCACTGGATCCGTGTTCTCCTTTACTTCCTCTTCATTTTGGTATATCATTTGTGGAATTCTGGAAAATTTGAGGTTGCAGACGGTGGTGGTTAGCCGGAGAAGATGACCGGAAGTCATCTCCGGCCGGTGGTTTCAGATGCTAGGGTTTGTGTTTGTTTTAATCGTGGCCATTGGTTTTTCATCATCGTGTGGTTAAGAGTGTGCCAGCACATTAAAATGCACATGCACCTCACGTGTCTTATTTCTGAATTCAATTAATCAACTTTTGGTGCAGTGCATGGTAGTGTGCGTGGACATTCATGTGTGTGCGTTAGATTCAACTACTTTGACTATTATGCTGACTTGACTTGATCCAATGGCGTGAATTGATTGACTTTTGTTAACTGAGAGTGCATGCTAGTTGTTGTGGATAGCGCGTGTGTGGACCAGGCTCTGAATTGATATTTGCACCCTATGTTTTTCAAGCCCACTGATTTTGAACTGATGGATTGCTATGCTTGCACCCCCTTTCTTTATTTCCATTTCATTTTATTTTCCATTTTTGTACACGTTTGCTTTTTAATTTTTAAAAATACTAAATTGCATCATAAAATTCCATAAAAATTCATGAACATCAATAAAACATTTGTAAAATTTTTGGTGATTTTATTTTCTGATTTTATGACCTTTTCCCCCTTTTCCATAATTTTCTTTGAATTTCTTTGGTGTGCATGCTTAATGTGATACATAAATTTGTGCATTTTTGTTCTTGATCATTAAAAATTGTTTTGAGTTGCTTCTTTTTGTATTGAGTCATTAGCATCTTGAGGTATGTTAAGTGATTTTTATTTGATTTTTTAGGTCATGTTATGGCATGTTTGGTATTCATTTTTGTGTTACTTTGTATGATATGTATACTTGACCTAAGTGCATTGTTTAACATAATTTTGCCTTGGTTTCTTGCATGCTATTTTGGTATATGATTCACCTCTGATTTGTGTATCTTTAAACCATGCTTGTTTAATTTCCATGGGGCTATTTGATTTTTGTTTAATACATTTCATTTGAAGCATTATAACATGTCATACCCTTGTGATCTTTGTGCATGTTTACATGATTTCTTTTGTACATACTTGCATGATCATTTGCCTACTTTGTGAACTATTCACTTGACATTATAGGTCATTGGTACATATTATATGTCATCCTTGCATGTTGACTTTCATTTGAACCTTGTGCACCTTTAACATGTGGTGTTTGTACTTGTGTTTTCTTTTGAACTCCCATTTCAATTCTACTTCTCCTATCACTTCTTAATTGTTTTGATGTGTCATGCATGAATACTTGTGAGATGTTTGTGAATCATTTTTCATTTCATTTCAATTCTGATCCTTGGATTACATGCTCCATTTATGCATGTTTCTTCCTTTTCTTTTCATCTTTCATTCTCCCTTTTCTTATGGTATCATGTTCTAATGTCATGGATGATGTTTGTTGCCTATCCACTTGAGTTTTCTTGATGATAATCATTTGTTTTCCATATGATGTACATTCTGGTTGTGGTTATAGGTTTTTATTTTTCATCTTTTTCTTTTGAGCTTTATAGTGCTTTAAATGTTCTTTTATTTCTTATACATGTTTACTAACCATGTAGGGGCTTTGGTAAGTTGCAATTGAGTGTGGATGAGGAATCCACATTCTAACTTCTTTCCTCTCATCTCTTTTACAATTCCATTTTGTGTTGATAAGCACTTATGTGCTTTCCTTTAATAATTCATCACTTTCCCTTTTTGAATTACAATTCATCTTCTACTTTAGAAGTGAATTGTTTAATTCATTCTTTCTTTAGACTTTAGGTTTAAACCTCACAAACCATTAGGATCACTCCCTTTAATCTTCAATTAGGATTGAGTCTTAGTCCACATAAATTTTACTTTTCTTCTCTCTTGAGTCTCTCTTCTCATCTTAAAGAAAACTCAAAACATCTAATAAAGGTAAGCATTTATTGCATTTAGGCCTTTCATATAAAGAAAAGATTATAAAGGGGTTTTCTCTTATAATCTTAGAATGTATAGCATTATAGCCCATCTTGGGTCAATGTGTTAAACATTCGATCTTGTATGAGGGACTTAAATGCAATACTTGTTGAAGGTACAAATAAAAAACACTTCTTCATTTCTTAATCAACAAAAAACACTTAATAAATACAAGTATGCTAGTGTGTTTGAACCTTGACAATTGGAACTAAGTGTGGGGGTCTTCTTCACCCTTGGTGTACGTTCTTATTCATTCCATCTTGGAATGTGAGGATGTACACATTCCAGTGATTAAGATTTTGATACACTATCATATGCAAACAAATGAAAAAAACACTTTTAAAAGACAAAAACAAACAATAACGTTTTTCCTTCGGGAATTCTTTTCTCATCTCACTCATTCTCAACGTACGAACGTGCTTCTACTCGTTCTCTTGCAAGATGGTAACGCACTCGGACCGGCGAGCATGCAACACCTGAGCTAGAACATTAGCCGTTCCTTAAAAAACACAAACAATCCATCCCTAGTGAGGGGAACTACGTCGCTCTGATTCTCATGTTCCCGATGAGATACGTAGGCAGTGGGGTAGGGCCCATGCGAGCACTTCTTTTATTTTCCCTACATTTGTTTTTCGTTCCTTTTCCATTTCTTTCTCCTTTCTTTCTTTCAGTCCCTTTTTCCAGTATCTTTTCTTACACCCTTTGATTGAAGCAAGCAAGCGTGGATCCCATCGGGTACGATGGACGCGTGGGGGTGCTAATACCTTCCTCTCGCGTAACCGACTCCCGAACCCAATTCTCTTGGTCGCAAGACCATGCTCTTTCCTTTCTCTCAGGTTTATGCGGTGTTTCCTTTCCCTCTCATGGGATAAATACACATTGCTGGCGACTCTGTTTGGTGCCACTTTCTCGTTTGTACTAGGATGAAAATCCCGGGAGCGACACTGGGGAGGAACAAAGATCTGGTATCCACAAGCAAGACTCATCGGGGGATGAAGGTTAACAACCAACAAAAGAGACTCACTGGGGAGGCTAAGAAAACACTAGGGATAAGCACATAAAAGTGTGGGGGACCCACAGGTTCTCACTGGAGATGGACAATCATAGAGATATTCTCCACTAGGGAAAGATCTAGGGAGAAGGACGACAGGTTCAAATATGACTGGACGATATCGGGGATAGCAGAAAAAAGAAGACAAACTCTTTACTGGGGATGAAACCAGAAAGAAGACATGACCTCCACTGGGGATCAATTTGAACGAAAGGTAAGACACCCAACAAAAGATTTTCTGGGGATTTCTTATACTGAAGAGTTCAAACGGGATCTTCATGAAAAGCCATAAAAGACAGAGACAAACATAAACTCTGCGTGCGCCAAATGATGATGATCACATGGACTTTCAAAGGGTATTAGTAATGATCAATCTCATAATGCCAATAAATATTGGACTTAGGAAACATGCCAGTAATCACTGGACTTAGGATGCTGATGATGATCAGACCTTCAACAAATGCCAGTAGACACTGGACTTTTACGGGGATATGACCAAACCTCTGTTGGGGGCTAAATTGCAAGATGCAAATAATGATTGGATGAGAACATGCCAGTAAATACTGGACTTCACGATACCGATGATGACCGATATAAAAACATGCCAGTGAATACTGGACTTGAGACTCGTAGTTAGGACTGACTTATTAACATTGGATTTGAAGACAAACAGTTAAGACTGACTTATTAACATTGGATTTGAAGACAAACAGTTAAGACTGACCAATTAACATTGGATTTGAAGACAAACAGTTAAGACTGACCAATTAACATTGGATTTAAAGAATGCCAGTAAACACTGGACTTTTGGCACCAAAGAAACAAAGTCTTCAAATGTTGCCAGTGAACTCTGGATTTGTACGATACCGATAATGATCGATATTAAAACATGCCAGTAAACACCAAACTTGAGACACCAATAATGATTGATTTTTGAGGTAACGCCAGTGGACACTGGACTTAGAATACCAAAGAAATAGGTTCTTAAACAATGCCAGTAAACACCAGACTTTGGGTGATAGTAATCGAACCTTCAAGCAATGCCAGTAATCACTGGACTTTACAATACCGAGGCTCATTGGATTTAAGACATCCCAGTTAACAGTGAACTTTAACGATATCGATGAAGACCGATATTGAAAAATTTCCAGTAAACACTGGACTTAACAGATACCAATAATTATTGGCTTGAAGATAGAGGTTAAATATCATATGGGACATTACCGGGGTTGCATAGTGATGACTAAACTTCCTGGGGAATATGGATAATAATCAAAATTGATGCACGCCGGTGAAAACCAGACGCAGGCAGAACAACAGTTAACGCTCCACGAACTCAAAAAGACGCCCAACCTGAACAGGTTATGGGTAAAGGAGGTAAAGACCCACAAGAAAAACACCAAATGCAAAAGTGCACATGATATGGTATGATACGAATGCCCGATGCTATGCAAAAGATGACTCTGACGAAAGACGACAGACTGGGGAAAAGGTTAGATGGATAACACATCTACTACAAAGAGTCGCACTGAATCTGAAGAGAACAGCCACTCTGGGGCCAACACAGGGAATGTTCTTCTTTCACCTGAGGAGGTAAAGGTTTTCCACTTTCAACAAAACATCCGTGGAAAATACTGGGGAGAAATCCTTTGTATCACGGTGATCAGTCATTACTGAAATATCCAATCCATGAAACATTGCCAACTGAATTTGTTTCATTGGGGAGTTACACTCTAGATGGTTTAATAGTGCTTTCGTCGCAACAAGAGTCATTGAGGAGGCATGTGATTTTACTAAATCGTCCCAAGAGCCAAAGTATATTATGTTTTCATTGTGTTTTCTCAAAAGATTTGTTTTTATTTCAAAATTCTTCCGCCTTCAAAACCATTATTAAAAAATAAGTGAAGTTTTACATAACAAGAAAAGAGTAGAGCAGTATAAATATCAAACAAAGAATGGTCCAAAATATGATTTCATTAGAATGATAACTTTCCAATGGCAAAGTTCCATAGATTATTACAATTAGAAAAATGGAAAAAGGAAAAGGTTACATTGTATTCAATGACCACTACTATCCCTAATGACTAAGAATCCTTCTAAATCTCGCTGTTGATGAGAGCGAATGGCTTGAACTTCTGCTTGAATTCCTTGGTATGGGTGACAACTCTTACTAACACAGTGAAATGCCTTTTGTCCCTAAATTTTGCCTGGACCGCCCTTTCGGGTTTTCAATCCACCGGGATGCTCTTTTATTCCTAGGCCGCCCTTTCGAGTTTTCAACCTAGCTAGCTCTTTTCTTTTTTATTTAATCCCAAACTTTTGTCTGAGTATCCTTCATAGGTTATGACCCACCGGGATACCCTTTTCTTGCCTAAGTCGCCATTTCTGGTTTTCGACTTTGCGGGCTTTTTAGGCGTAATATTTTCTTACTGAGTCAGCATTCACAGGGTGTGAGAGTAGTTCACCATCCATCATTGTAAGAATTAGGGAACCTCCTGAGAACACTGTTTTCACCAAAATGAGCCTTCATAATTGGGCGCCCATTTTCCACGTACGTCTCTTTGAGATGGCAAGATCTTTTTGAGTACAACTTCTTCTTCACAGAATTCACGAACATAGACCTTCTTATCAAATGCTCTCTTCATCCTCTTCTGATACAAATGTCCATGACACATCGCATTCAATCATTTCTCATCAATGAGGTTCAACTGATCATATCTTTCTTGGACCCACTCTGCTTCATCAAGCTTGGTTTCCATCAGAATTCTCAAAGACGGTATCTCTATTTCAACGGGAAGAACAACATCCATCCCATATACCAGAGAAAACGGGGTTGCCCCTGTCGAAGTCCGAACCGAAGCTTTGTACCCATGCAAGGCAAATGGTAACATCTCATGCCAATCCTTATAAGTCTTCACCATTTTCTGCAGGATCTTTTTGATGTTTTTGTTGGAAGCTTCGACAGCTTCATTCATCTTTGGGTGATAAGGTTAGGAATTATGATGTTCAATCTTGAAACTATCACACAACTCCTTCATTGTCTTGTTGTTCAAATTTGTTCCATTGTCTGTTATGATCCTGTTTGGAATTCCATAACGACATATGATATGGTTCTTGATAAAACGAGCAACCACTTGCTTGGTCACGTTGGTATAGGAGGCAGCTTCAACCCACTTTGTGAAGTAGTTAATAGCCACTAAGATTAATCGATGACCATTGGAAGCTTTTGGCTCAATAGCCTCAATCATGTCAATGCCCTACATAGAGAACGACCAAGGCGACGACAACACATTCAACAATGTTGGAGGTACATGCACCTTGTTGGCATAAATTTGGCACTTGTGACATTTTCTGGCATATTGGATGCAATCAGTCTCCATTGTCAACCATTAATACCCAGCCCTCAAGATCTTCTTAACCATGGCATGCCCATTGGCGTGGGTGCCAAATGCTCCTTCGTGAATGTTGTGAATCAGAAAGTCTGCTTCTCATTTATCAACACATCTTAGCAAAACCTTGTCATGGTTCCTTTTGTATAGTACATTGTTGCTAAGAAAAACTTGGACGACAACCTCCTTAAAGTTTTCTTGTCAGGAGTTGAAGCATTAGCAAGATATTCTTGATTCTTCAGATAATTTGTGATGTCATGAAACCACAGTTTCCCATCCGATTCTTCTTCAATCAACTTGTAATAGGCTGGTTCAGTCTTGCGCTCAATTCTGATCAGTGGCGCCTCATTAACAAATCCGACTTTCCAAATTGAAGCTAACATGGCTAGAGCATTAGCTATGTGGTTTTCTGATAGCGGAACATGACGGAAAGTAATCTCGTCAAAGTATTGGATCATTTCCACAATATAAGCACGGTACGAAACCTACTTCTCATCTCTAGTTTCCCATTCACCTTTGACTTAATAAATAACCAGAGCAGAATCTCTACTGACTTCCAAAATCTTAATTCTGAGGTCAATAGCCACTTCCAACCCTAGAATGCATGCTTCATACTCATTGATGTTGTTTGTGCATTCAAAGTAGAGTCTCGCTATAAACGGGGTATAACCACCATCAGGGTTCATCAACACAGCACCTACACCATGTCCGTTGTAGTTAGAAGAACCATCAAACATCATTTTCCATCGGGAACCAGGTTCAGGGCATTTATCAGGGTCAGGCTCTTCACAGTCTTTCTTTATTAGCATAATGTCCTCATCTGGGAAGTCAAACTTGAGAGGCTCATAGTCTTCCACAGGCTGATCTGTAAGGTAATCTGATAAGACACTTCCCTTGATAGACTTCTGAGTGACATATTGAATATCATATTTGGATAAGAGCATGTGCCAACGGGAGGGTCTTCCTGTTTGAGCAGGCTTTTCAAAGATATACTTTATTGGATCCATTTTTGAGATAATAAAGTAGTATGGCATATCAGGTACTACCTCAAACGTCTAGCGGCCTATGCTAAGGCATAACAAGTCTTTTCTAGCAGTGAATAACGACTTTCGCAACTTTTTACTCAAGTAGTAGATGACATGCTCTTTGCGCCCAGACTCATCATGTTGGCCCAAAACACAACCCATTGATCCTTCCAATATAGTCATATACATGAAGAGGGGCCTCTCTGGAACAGGTGAGACCAAGATCGGTGGTTTTTGCAAATAACTATTGAGTTTGTCAAAGGCCTGCTAGCAGTCAAAGTTTCACTCTACAGTTTGGTCTTTGCGAAGAAACTTGAAGATCGGCCCACAAGTGGGAGTCAGGTTGGAGATAAACCTGGAGATATAACTCAAACGACCAAGAAAACCTCTTACTTAAGACTCGGTCTGCAGGGCTGGCATCTCTTAAATAGCTCGCACTTTGTCAGGGTCCACCTCAATTCTTCCTTGACTAACGATAAAACCGAGCAATTTTCCTAATCTAACACCGAAGGTACACTTGGTAGGGTTCAACCTCAACTGATATTTCCGGAGCCTTTTGAACAGTTTCAGAAGGTGGTCCAAATGGTCGTCCTCACTCTAGGATTTAGCAATCATATCATCAACATATACCTCAATTTCCTTATGTATCATGTCATAGAAAAGAGTCACCATAGCTCTCTGATTGGTTGCCCCTGCATTTTTCAAACCAAAGGGCATAACTTTGTAGCAATAAGTTCCCCAAGGAGTATTGAACGTGGTTTTGTCCATGTCGGCAGGATCCATTCTAATCTGATTGTAACCGGAGAAACCATCCATAAAGGAGAAAACTGCAAAACGGGTCGTATTATCCACAAGGGTGCCCCGATATGCGGCAGAGGGAAATCATCCTTTGGACTTACTTTGTTAAGATCCCTATAATCCACACACATTCTCACTTTACCATTCTTCTTCATCACGGGCACAATATTGGCCACCCATTCAGGGTATTTTGAGACTGCCAGGAATCCTGCATCAAGTTGTCGCTTGACCTCATCCCTGATTTTGAGAGACATATTAGGTCTACTTCTTTGGAGTTTCTATTTCACTGGCGGACATTCAGACTTGAGTGGTAGTTTATGAACTACTATGTCTGTATCCAAACCAGACATGCCCTGATAAGACCGTGCAAACACATCCACATACTCTTCAAGAAGCTTTTCCAAACGTTCTCTGGTTTCTGCCCCAAGCAATGCCCCAATCTTGACTTCTTTCTTGTCCTCATCGGTACCAAGATTAATGATGTCAACTTGTTCCTCATGCAGTTGAAGATCCATGTATCGTACTCACACATTTCTGCCAAATCATCTGGGACCTCATAATCTTCTTTTCCCTCATCCTCAGCTTGATACATGGGTGAATCAAAGTTAATAGTGAAAGTAGGGTCATCGAATACAATAGGTTTGTGGATTATTCTGCATGATGGACGAACTTATTTTATTAAAATGCACATAATTAGATGCAAGAAAAAAAATTTGGTAGTTTTGAAAAGATTACCATTTTTCCTTAACAGCAAAAATAGTAAATAAAGACAAAAGAGTTTAACAAAACAACATCTTCATTGAGTAATAACATTTGAAAGCGGTGGCCCATACAAAATAGTCCGACAGCCTTGGGAATGGCTATGGAATTGATAACAAACAACGAAAACAAACATATTACTATGGCACAGGGAATAACACGGGGATCTCAACAGTTTCCCAATTATCTAGTGCGGCGTCACACTGAAATACCAAGTGGCTGATGTCCTTTCTTCTGCATCTTCTATCACAGCATTGACCTGATATCCCTTACTGACGAACACTTCCTGGATTGTCTTTGGTCGCATTGTTGTAGAAGCAGATGTCTCATCAAGAGTTGGTTTCTAACCCAACCCTTGCCCTAGCCTTTGGGAACACCTTCTTTCAGGATAAATTGCATACTCTTGAAGGAAGCAAAAGATGGATTACTTGGGACCACCGGCTCTTTAATGTCCAGCATAACAGCGTTGGCTATTTTTAGAGCTTGGAAAGAAGTTTCCAAAGCATCCTCATCAGCCTCAATGTAGCGGAAGGAAGACAAATTACTGACCATCAGGTCCTCTTCACCATGTATGATAACCAGCTTCTCACTAATCACAAACTTCATCTTTTGGTGCAATGTTCAAGTTACAGCACCAGCTCCATGGATCCAAGGCCTTCCAAGTAGGCAACTGTAGGCAGGATTAAAATCCAACACTTGAAAAATGATGTTGAAAACATGCGGGCCAATCAAGATTGGTAACTCAATTTCACCCATTACAGATCTTATTGAGCCATCAAAAGCTTTGACAATTAGAGAGGTAGGTTTCATTTCAGCTCCTTTGTAAGCCAATTTTTCAAGAGTCCTCTTAGGTAGAACATTCAGAGAGGAACCGGTGTCTACAAGGACTCTTGCCAAAGTGTCTTCTTGGCATTTCACAGATACATGTAAAGCAAGGTTGTGATTTAGACTCTCTCGAGGTAACTCTTTGTTGCTAAAACTAAGGGTATTGTAGGCAGTGATATTTCCAATGACACTGTCAAACTGACCGACAGTAATATCTCGAGCAACATGGGCTTGGGCTAATATCTTTTGCAAGGCAGCTCGGTGAGTAGGTGAATTCAACAGCAGAGACAAGATTGAGATTTTAGAGGGAGTTTGGTGAAGCTGATCCACCACCTTATATCACTTCTTTTAATGATTCTTAGAAACTCAACATCTTCTTCACTTGTAACCACTTCCTTCTCCCTGTCCTTGGTGGGCACAGGAGCAATAGTTTCTTTAGGCACAGTCCCTTTGATGATATGAGTATAAATTCGACCACTTCAGGTCATCTTCCCGGTCCCAGCTATATTAGTTACTTCTTCACTAGTAGGTCCCACCTCTTTCGTTGGAACCACATCTTCAGATCCTTTGTTAACCATAGTATCTTCATACCTCCACGGCACAACTTTGGAATTTTTGAAACGGAATGGAACAGGATGTCGAATGTTTCTCGGTTTTGACTGATTAGCAGCAGAAGCAACAACAGATTCTGATGTATTGAATACTGGCTTTGGTTTATTGAAAACAGGGACCACGGAACCAGACTTCGGCACATTGAAAACGGACACTTTCTCTCTTGATTCTGGTAAATTGAATATGGATTCAATTACTGTAATTTTCTCTTTCTTCACTTTACTGATTACATGCAAAAAACCTTCATCAATCAAACTCTGAATATCATCTTGAACCAATGGCATCCTCTGATATTGGCATCACACTCTTCACAATTATCGTGGCAAACTTTCACTAACCCAGCTTCAAATAGTTTTGTATGAAAAATCCTGACAGGAGTCTTAATCTTAGACACATCCATTATCTGAAGGTGCGAGAAAGACACAAGAAAGAGGGGGTTTGAATTGTGTTTTCACTCTTTAAAAACTTTTCGCCTCTTATCGTTAAGGCACTAAGAGAACATCAGAGTTCATTGAGAGACTCTGACATGCGAAGTAGCATTCAGACTTGTCAATGCGTAAAGCATATATGACAGGGAGAGTCTGAATAAGATATGCATCATTCAGAACTTGCAGTGCGGAAGCTTATCAAAGTTAAGATGTAAGGTTCTGATTTGTTTATGTAAGGTTCTGATTTGTTTATGTAAGGTTCTGATAATCTAGAGTAAGACATAAATAATAAATCAAAGCATAAGCAAGAGTAAAGAACACACGATATATCCTGGTTCACTTGAGTCATTCCTAAGCTAGTCCAGTCCACCCTTCTCAGGTGATTTCGCCTTGAACACAAGGACTTAATCCACTATAACTAAATCTGATTACAGATGCACGGGCAAGAGCCAGTGACTAACAACCTGTATAACCGCAACTGTGACTAACACACAATGAACCGTTCAGGGATTCAACTTAATGAATATAATGAACATTGACCTGCAGGTTCCAATCTCGCAAGATCTACTGCTAGGATTTCACAGCTAAACGTTCAGGGATTCGTCGCAACAAATATAACGTTTACTGACCCTATTTCAGGATTTACCACAATGACACCAGGCCATTGTCTTCTTGAGTCTCCGGTCACACTGACCACTCAAGGAATCCTAATTCACATAGAATTAGTTAAACAGGAGATTACAATTATGCTTCTTAACAAGCAGATAAATCCTAAGTTTAAGTACATAAGAACACACAAGTGTTCAAGCAAGATGTGAGCACCAGCTCCTTGCTATCTTAAGAAACTACAAAGATGTATGTTGATTTGACAGTTGTTGACATCTTGTAGATCTTCTTCTTCTTCGTCTTCTTGGTTGAGCAAGCTTTGAGCAACAACTCCTTGCTTCAGATCTTCAATGTAGCTCAGACGATAAAGTGGTTTATGACATGGCTTATTTGCAATGTTGTCTTCTTCATCAACATCTTCTGTTTTAATTATTGTTGTTTTGTTGATTTATGATCTTGAGCTTCAACAACAATGGTCGTGTGTAAATGGTGATAGCTTTGGATATTAAGTGTTACAACGAGAACTCATCGTTGTGGCTATCCTTACACATCAACTTGATCGATTCTCAACCGACATCTTTAGAAGCAATTTAATCCTTTCTTTAAATAGGCCAGTAAAATATAGCCATTGCATAGCTTTTGGCTGTTTGAAAAAAGTCGTTATGCAATGATTAAAGTTGTACTGCTATTGCTAACGGTAATATTTGTCTTCAAAACATCAAAGGCTTTAGATGGTAATTAATTGAAGCATGAGTAGAGAGTTTATAACTGGGTCTTCAGATCTTTCAAGTCTTCCGTCTTCAGAGCTTGTCCATTAGGAATCTGTCTTCAGAACTTCAGCACTTGTCTTGAACCCCCTTATCTTCACTTGCTTCAAGTCTTTAGAATCTTCAAAACTTGTCCATTAGGAATCTGTCTTCAGAGTCTTTAGCACTTGACCTTTAAAACCATAGTCTTCAGAACACATAAGTCTTCAGAATCTTTCTGCACTTGGTCTTTAGAGCCTTCAGCCTTCAGAACTTCAAGTTATTGGAATCTTCAGCACTTCGGTTCTCTATAATATTATCTCTTCAGAAGCTTCGCTATCTTCAGAATCATAACCATTCTCAGAGAGCATCCACATGAGCATTGCAACAGCAATATCGGCATCCTTGGATCTGACTGATTATGATCAGATACAGAAGCATACTTGCTTCTTGCGTTTTGTGTCACACATAGTAACTTCGCATATAATCAATTACGCACATCTGGCTGGTGCTTGTTGGATCTGATATCTTCTAGATTATGATCTGCACACAACACACGTTAGAACATAAAATGGTTCTTTCACAAATACCATTGTTATCATCAAAACATAGAGACGACTTGTAGAGACAACTCTTGCTCTAACAATCTCCCCCTTTTTGATGATGACAAAACCATGTATTTTGATTGAACATTTTATACAAGGTAATCACCAAAACTAAACATATTCAAAGTCCAGAACAACAGCTCCCCCTGAATGTGTTAGCCCCAAAATTTTATCTGTGATCATCTAAAATCACATATAATCCAAAGACTCACCAAATAACAATTTGAGTTTCCAGAACAAAGAATAGAAAAGGAATACTTCTCTATCTTGTCTTTAAGGAGACAAAAGTTTTCAGCATCTGGACTAGTTCATCAGAACTTCCGTCTTCAGATCTTTAGACCTTAGTTCCTTTGTACGTCGTATCATAGCTCATAATCTTCAGAGACCTCTGAAGCATTTTCTACTTTTCAGCAGAATCATTTTAGCAAAGAAATAGAACAGTTCTTTTCTAATAACATAGCCTCACTATTTATCAGAGACAGACACTGTCTTAGGAAACTCCCCCTGAGTTTCTGACTTGGTGAAGATTATAGATTTTCACATTTGAATCTTCTGGGTAGTCTCCCCTTAGTTTCCATAAGTCAGATATTGGGATCTTCAATATCATAATTCAGATATATTAATTTTAAATCACCAATAATAAGATCATGACTTTTCAGAGTTTGACTTTGAACACATGCCTTCATCTCAGAACCTTGTTATTGTCATAACTCAGTGTTTCATCAAAGCTTGATTCTTGATCTGATACCAATAGAAGGATAATTTAGTGATCAATCAACGCTTGATTCTAAATCTAATACCAATGTTCATCAAGATTCTTAGTCTGATACCAAAGTAGGCTGAGTTAGATACCAATTGAAAGGTATTTTCGTAGTATGCTGAAATTATTACCAATTAAGGTATTTGAAAACATTTCACAGCTTAGCTCTGATTGATATCGCTATAGAATGAGTCTGATACCAATCTTTATATACTGAGTCTGATTATCAAGTGTAAATTTAGTCTGATACCAAGTCATTTTCTTCTCAATTGGATTCTTGGTGAAAATCAGAACTTCTTCTTCTTTGATCTTCAATCCAGATTTTCAGACAGTCTTCGACTTCTGATTTGCTTAGTTCTTCTGAAGAGCATCTTGAGATGTAGACTTTTATCTTGACTGCTTTCATAGCTTTCCTTCTTCTGATTCTTATGTTCTGAATATCATATTCTTAGACAACTTACAACTTCTGAACAAAGTGAAACAAGAATCATGATAACTTTGACTTTCAGAAAGTTCTCAACTTCTGAACAGTACTGGGTAAATCTGATTCTGAACACATGTTCACGAAGTGTACAACTTCGATCATATGAACAGACATTTAATAAGAACTTTTAACAGAGTTTTTTCTTTTTGACCTATTCTAAGAATGCCTAGTGAACTTGTTCAGAGTTCCTTGGATAAACATCAAACAAACGTTAGTAGTAAATTCATTATCATAGATTTACTTGTTTGAGTTTTGTATTCTATTCTTTTAAGATTTCTAATCAAAATCATATTTCTATTTCTCCCCCTTTTTGACATCATCAAAAAGTTTAGAGTGTTTGAGCATTTAAGCATAAATTTGATCAATATGATAATGAACAGTTTAACATAGAATAATTTCAAAAGATATTTCGTTAAATTCAAAACATAGACACTTCAAAGTCCTAACTAGTTCAGAGTTAAAAGTTTTAGGGTGTTGAATGATTAAGCATTTTAGCAAAGTAAAACGTTTCTGAGTTTTGAGAATGATTTTCATGTAATTCTTAAAAGTAAAGCCATTCAAAAGAAATTTCATTCATTATCAAGAGGAAAATACATAATGCAAGCAACAAAACTGAGAGCAAAATGACCATAACCCTATCCTATGATCTTTTAGAGATTCCCAGAAAATTCCACAAAATTCATAGGTGAGCATTCTTTAGTTGCTCCAATGTGTTCTAGCCTAGAGATCACATCTTGAATCTCAAGGACACGAGATATGACTCTTCCATACGGAATACTAAAGGAAGACTTTTCTTTAGACAAGAGAATTTGCTCTTGCATGTAATTGAACATGGTTTGAGGGAGGTTTATTTTTCTTCTGTAGACCAGGAAGAAGATAAATTGTTGATCCGAGTGAGACAGCACTCTTGCTCCTATTTCTCTAGGTCTTAAGTTTGTTTCCATGATCCTGTGCCAGACTTTAGCTGAGGGAGTGAGTGTGGAAACACAGTTGGAAGGACCATTCCCACAATGAATTTTGTAGATGAGATCATTGAAGATATTTCTTTCTTTGTAATCTTCAATAGTATCACCTATTTCATCACATTTTATGGCTTGTGAAATGATAGAGGGATTAATCACTATAGGGAATCCGGAAATGACTGACTTAATGATGTGTTGATTATATACATTAGAAAAGACACCAGCGTTTGCCCAGAATTCCTTGACTAGATCGGTGTAAATAAGGCCTGGAAGCATGTTGAGGTAACCTTCCCAGTTCTGACACCGTAACTCAGACGAGGTTCTTATCAACCCATGTTCTTTGAGGGAATAGGAGTTCATAGTAAGTTTATTTAGAACTTTTAACTCAGATATTTCACTCTTAACATCTTTTGGATGTGAGGTAGACATTTTGGAGGGAATACGAAAGAGAGACGCTAGCTGAGATGGGTTGGAATAATGAATAGAGAAGTGAACAAAATGTCTTAAATAGGCGACGAATAGAGAGAGTTAATAAATGTTTGTGACTCCCAATGACAGGTTCATCATTTCCTAGACATTAGACCAAATAGGGTAAGGGATGGTTACTAGTCATAAGTATAACAGTCTTTCAATCTTAGGAAGACCAAGAGATCACACATAGAATTTTCAAATTAATTCTTGACGAGGGTCAAAGATTCGCAATAAATGTATATGTAAGATTGGCTTGTTAAAACATTAACTGAAAGTGAAACAAAGAGACACACTGTCTATTCTCAAAAAGATTTATCTTACATATCTAATAAGTGAGTAATTATAAAGGTAAGCATAAGAATTGAGAGAGTGAGAAAGAAGGAAAATAGAACAGAAGACAACATATACTTCATTAATTTAATTGAAAATACAAGGTATGAGCAACACAGATACATGAACTTAATAAACTATTACAAACTGATAGCTTGGCCTAGTTCTAACACACAGTCATCTAATTTTATGAGAACCAACTGCTGTCGAAGGTATCACAAAATTTTCTATCAAGAGCAGTGTCTGGACCACCTCTAACTCTGCAAATTATTTGCACGATTCCTGCTCTGAAGAGGACTTCAGATAGCACTCTTCCATAGGGGATGAACGATATGTTCACAGTTCTTGATAGAAGGATTGACTCTTTAAGATGGTCAAAGATTACTTGGGACAAATCTATAGGAATTGACCTAAGAAGACACATGATGAGAAGCTTATCATCATGATACAGGAATTATTTGTTTGTATTGTGAGGTTTAATGTTTGTTAAGATAAACTTGAACCATCCTTTTGCATTAGGCAAAAGTCTTTCAGGATTTGTTGGTTCAAAAGCAGAGCCTTTATCAAGCATATAATGCATTTCAGCATGGGAGGTGCATCAAATGGATGCGTGGTTGGTTGTGACACCCCCTTGGGGACTGTCAATGGCTTCAACAATGTTTGTGGCGTTGAAGGTAACTGGAATACCATAGATGTTTGAAGAGATGGTCAGACCATTATCGCTAACAGAGGCATTGATCCAAAAGGATTTTAAAATGTTTGGATAGATTGAGCCTCTTAACATAGATAAGTATCCGTTCCAATTTTGAAAATGAATCCCAAGATAAAAGTTTTGACTAGTGTTTGCTAGATTTGGTCATTTTTCATTGATGGCTTCTAAGAGATCATTGTTGCCGTGAAAGGTTCTTGGAGTCATTTTCTAATATGTTTTAGAGTTCTTAAGATGACTGAGGACAAGAAATAATGAAGGATTTTTAGAGTTGTGGTAAGACTCTAAATAGACAAGGGAAGAGGCTGAATTGAATGGTTCAATAACTGAGAGTGAAATTTGATCATGATTACCTAGACTTTAGAGAAAATAGAGATAGTCTAAGAGATGAGGACAGTCACACAATATAACCGTCTGTTAACCTAGGGAAGACCAAGAAATTATGCATACGATTCCTTTTTTTTAATTAATTCTTGGCAGGAGTTAAGCATTTCCAATAAGTGTATTCGAAGATATTAACGAAGAGACACAATCCCTAGTGTTATATTTTTAATGAGCGCACGAACATAGAGGCAAGCTTAAAGATTTTTTACTATTTCCAACACTAAAACGAATCCTTACTTATCAGCACATGATCACGCCTGGTTAGTAGCTATAGGGAGATGACAGGCTATTATGGACAATGTAGCACGCTTTTTAATTCCGTACTTAATCATACGAACAGGTGTCATTCAATGTGCGTAGTTCATGGAGATTTGAACGGCTGAGATATTTTATAGGTAGAGAGCAAGGTAAGGCTGTTGGGAATAAGTTTTTCTATATGAGATGACTCAAGAGAAATTGAATGAGATAATTTAATATCATCATTTCTAAGACTAGCTAAAATAGATGTATAGACTCTAATAGAGAGAGAGTCAGACAAAAATAAAAATACTTCTTGGAGTATACTTATGGACTGTAGGAAGTAGCCATCACAGAGTAATTGACATGATGAATAGAAGCTTACATTTGAGACTGATTTAATCTAATTATTCATCAGTCGTACGCAGACGCATACGGAGAAGGGCATAAGGATTTCTTAAATAAAATTTTAACCTATTCTCACGAAACTTATCATGACATGACAAAGGTTAAAATGTTGTGATTTGTTCAAGTGTATTTGTCATGTATTTTTAATAAGTCATAGATGGAGAGAAAATAGTACCTTAGAGAATCTGACAATCATTCTGTGATACTCCATCTAAGTGTTCTCCATTTTGACTCTGAGCTTCTAATCATCATTTTTAGCTTCTGCTTTCTTCAGAAGGATCTGACGTTGAATAAATATCGATGTCTTTTGACTCGGATCTCTTAGTTTGAGAACTAGAATCAGTCTTCTCTTTAGATGACCACTACATTCTATTGTTCAAGAGTATTCATCTAAATTCTGAAGGGAATCCTTAGAGTGTGGAGGTACTGATTATCAGAAGGTCACTAATTCTTTAGTTTAAACATAAACTTCAGAAAAGTTATGTACTAAGGAGAATTAGTTAGTATCTCAAAAACATCTTCTGACTTTATTTCTTTGAACAAATGCGAAGCCTGTTCAGAACCAAGTGTCATAAAAAATATATGACAAATTTTGCATGACAATCTTGTTCTTGCAATGCTGATCTAACTTGTTTAGATTTAGTCTATCAAAGGATTTACAACATATCTGCTTCTGAAAAGAATGTCAGCTGATTTCTTCATTCTGAACAACATTAGCGACTTAGATCCTTTTTGGCTTCGAGTAGATGACTTCTGTTTCTTCATCTAGTCAAGCATTTTCAGATTCACAACATGAACTTTTTGAAAGAATTATCAGATAAAATTCTGACAAATTACAGTTGGTTTAACTGAGATAGAATCTCAAGTTAACAGAACTCAATCTTCTAAGTTATTTCAACCCAGACTCAGAATTGTTCTTCATCAGATTCCCGATGAATCTCTAGATTTCCTCTTTCTAAATGTTCTTCAATTTTCTGTAAAGCTTTTCAAGAAAGCAACATTCAGTTCTTCATTGAATCTTTTAACTACTTAATCAGTTAAGATTCAGATGTTGAATCATTTCTAAGAGTTTGAATTCTTCAGTTTTCTGACTTCTTCTGCAGACTTCGTTCTGAAGTTCAAAACCATAGAACAACAATCTTTCTTCTTTACATGAAGAAGTTCTTAATGAGTTTCAAGCGAGAAAGTCAAGGGTGGACCTGATCCGTTTCTTGAAAACATCTCAAAAACTCATAAAGAAATCATCTTCAGTAAACAAGATTTCTAATTTTTTGATGATTCAACTTTGAGCAAATACGTGGTTTATCCACACATATCTTCTAGGATAAGCATTCAACAGATATTACTTCTTATCGGATGAGTCTATATTGTCGGCTGATTCTTCAATTTTCATCCATGCTTAAGTGAGGAAGATTTAGTTGTTGACAACTGCAAAAACCTCCAGAATCAGTGACTTGCTCAAGTAATCCGATTGATTACAATTTTGTACATAGTAATCTTCTGAGCTGTTACAGAAATTGTAAGTGGATTGAAATCTCACCCATAGTATTTCTACGCACCGCATCTGGATCTTTTTCTGACACTATTAAGTGTTTGATATCCATCAATAACAAAACCAGAGCTCTGATACCAATTGAAGATGCGAGAAAGACACAAGAAAGGAGGGGTTTGAATTGTGTTATCACTCTTTAAAAACTTTTCGCCTCTTATCGTTAAGGAACTAAGAGAACATCAGAGTTCATTGAGAGACTCTGACATGCGAAGTAGCATTTAGACTTATCAATGCGTAAAGCATATATGACAGGGAGAGTCTGAATAAGATATGCATCATTCAGAACTTGCAGTGCAGAAGCTTATCAAAGTTAAGATGCAAGGTTCTGATTTGTTTATGTAATTTTCTGATAATCTAGAGTAAGACAGAAAAAATAAAGCAAAGCACAAGCAAGAGTAAAGAACACATGATATATCCTGGTTCACTTGAGCCATTCCCAAGCTAGTCCAGTCCACCCTCCTCAGGTGATTTTGCCTTGAACACAAGGACTTAATCCACTATAACCAAATCTGATTACAGATGTACGGGCAACAGCCGGTGACTAACAACCTGCACAACTGCTGTTGTGACTAACACACAATGTACCGTTCAGGGATTCAAGTTAATGAATATAACGAACATTGGCCTGCAGATTCCAATCTCGCAAGATCTACTGCTAGGATTTCACAGCTAAACGTTCAGGGGTTCGTCGCAACGAATGTAACGTTTACTGACCCTATTTCAGGATTTACCATAATAACACCAAGCCATTGTCTTCTTTAGTCTCCGGTCACACTGACCACTTAAGGAATCCTAATTCACATAGAATTAGTTAAACAGTAGATTACAATGATACTTCTTAACAAGCAGATAACTCCTAAGTTTAAGTACATAAGAACACACAAGTGTTCAAGCAAGATGTGAGCAACAGCTCCTTGCTATCTTAAGAAACTACAAAGATGTATGTTGATTTGACAGTTGTTGACATCTTGTAGATCTTCTTCTTCGTCTTCTTGGTTGAGCAAGCTTAGAGCAACAACTCCTTGCTTCAGATCTTCAATGTAGCTCAGACGAGAAGGTGGTTGATGACTTGACTGATTTGCAATGTTGTCTTCTTCATCAACAAATTCTGTTTTAATTGTTGTTGTTTTGTTGATTTATGATCTTGAGCTTCAACAACAATGGTCGTGTGTAAATGGTGATAGATTTGGATATTAAGTGTTACAACGAGAACTCATCGTTGTGGCTATCTTTACACATCAACTTGATTGATTTGCAACCGACACCTTCAGAAGTGATTTACTCCTTTCTTTAAATAGCCCAATAAAATATAGTCGTTGGAGAGCTTTCGGCCGTTTGAAAAGAGTTGTTATGCAATGATTAAGGTTGTACTGCCATATCTTCTTTTTACTATAGAAGTGATGGGATTGGTCTTTTAGAACGGTGTACAGTCATTGCTAACGGTTCTATTTGTCTTCAAATCTTCAAAGGTTTCTGATGGTAATTAATTGAAGCATGAGTAGAGACTTTATAACTATATCTTTCAAGTCTTCCGTCTTCAGAGCTTGTCCATTAGGAATCTGTCTTCAGAACTTCAGCACTTGTCTTGAACCCCGTTATCTTCACTTGCTTCAAGTCTTCAGAATCTTCAGAACTTGTCCATTAGGAATCTGTCTTCAGAGTCTTCAGCACTTGACCCTTAAAACCATAGTCTTCAGAACACATAAGTCTTCAGAATCTTTGTGCACTTGGTCTTCAGAGCCTTCAGCCTTCAGAACTTCAAGTCATTGGAAACTTCAACACTTCGGTTCTCTAGAATATTATCTCTTCAGAAGCTTCGCTATCTTCAGAATCATGATCCTTCTCAGAGAGCATCCACAAGAACATTGCAACAACAATATTGGCATCCTTGGATTTGACTGATTATGATCAGATACAGAAGCATACTTGCTTCTTGCGACTTGTGTCACACATAGTAACTTCACATATAATTAATTACGCACATGTGGCTGGTGCTTGTTGGATCTGATATCTTCTATGAGTATGATCTGCACACAACACACGTTAGAACATAAAATGGTTCTTTCACAAATACTATTGTTATCATAAAAACATATAGACGACTTGTAGAGACAACTGTTGCTCTAAAATTATCAACACTTCATCATTCTCATCTTCAATGCCATTTGTAGCCCATGTGTATGCAACGGATTATTTCTCACATTTGCCTGATTATCTGCAAAAGGCAGAATCTTCTTTTCCATCAAACTCTTCACAACATATTTCAACACATGGCATCCTTCTAGGTCATGACCGGTAGCACCTTGGTTGAATGCACAGTTAACATTAGGATTATGGAATTGCATGGCTTTTTCTGTAGGTGGGCCCAGGGATCTAGTAACAATCAAACCTTGTTGAACCAAAGAGGGATAAAGCTCTGTGTAAGTCATTGGACTAGGTGGGAAATGAGGTTTGACCCCTTGTCTTCTATAAGGAGCATTTAATTGAGAAACTTGTTTCCTCTGTTGCTATTGTTGGTAAGTTGGAGAACTGGGTGCTTGGTGATAATTGGGCTGTTGTTGGTATACCGGTGCCTGCTGCGCGGGCTGATGATTAAAAGTTGGGGTTACCGCTGCTTCATAATCTTGTGGGGAAAACTGTATAGGGTAGATTGGTTGTTGAGCAAAATTTGGGTTTGACTGCTGTTGATAAATTGGTTGTTTCCACACTGAATTCTATTTCCTACCTGTCATGACGGCATTGGTTTCCCCTTCCTTCTTTTTATGGAAGTTGCTTGGAGGTTTCTTGTTGTTGGTACTGCTTGAATTGTTTGAAGAATTGATCACCTTTCCACTCTTCAAACCAATTTCTACTTTCACACTTACGGCAAAAATGTCAGCAAAGTTGGCGATAACACTGCTAATCATTCTCCCATAAAACTCTGGTTTCACGGTGTCCACGAACCAGTCAGCCAGTTCCTTCTCAGTTAATGGAGGTTCTACTTTGGAAGCAGTCTCCCTCCAGCGTTGAGCGTATTCTTTGAAAGACTCAGAGTTGTTTTGAGACATACTCAAAAGCTGCCTGCGGTCAGGGGCCAAATCCATATTGTACTTGTAATGAATCACAAAAGCATCTAACAAGTCTTGAAAATTGAGGATTCTAGATTGGTCCAAGCTCATGTACCATTTTGCGGAGGCTCCTTTCAAACTATCCTGGAAACAATGGATCATTAACTTGTCGTTATCCATATACGCCACCATTCTTCGATAGTACATGATCAAGTGCGACTTTGGGAATGCACCTGAGTACAGGTCAAAGCTTGGAGTTTTAAACTTTGGTGGAATCACTAATCCAGAAACCAAGCACATATCTCTAGCATTTGTACTAAAGATAGTGCTTCCTTCCATCGCCCTCATTTTTCTTTGGATAGTCTCCACACTTTCTTTCAGTCTCTCGTGACGCTCATCCCCCTCCTCAGACACCTCGGGGTAATCATAGTCTGGTTGCAGATTGTGGAAAATAGGATGTACTTGAGTCTGCATAGCTGGCAGAGTAAAAGTTGGAATAGCTTGGGGATTCTCATTTCCCATGGGAACAGCCTGTTGAGTGGTGGTAGGAATTAGCGGAGGTACAAAACCATTAGGCCTACCCAATGGAGGTACAAAGGCGGTGTTGGCATTCGTAGCAGGCTCCACGGTTGGGGTGACAATTTTAGAGAACACAGTGGTCTGAATATCCATCTTTGCTTTAATAACCTGTAAGGCTTCCATAATCTGCCCCATACTTCCTCGTAGATCATTCAACTCGTTGTTGACTCTATCCATTTCAAAGTCTTGTTTAGACATTCTCTGGCGAGCTTGGGCTCATGTGTTGTATCGTCGTCAAAGACTCAGTGTGATGGTTTTTGAAGAGAAGACGACGAAATGAGACACGACAGTAAAGAATACACATGTTATGACATGAAAGAATGCAAAACGCACATGCAAATGCAAGCAAAACTATCAAGGAACCAGAAAATTTGGAGACATTATAGATAATAGGATACTTCTTAAAACAAGCTCTTTCATTAGTAAATTTGCAAATATTACAACATAGGCGGTGTCGCTACTTGAAAAATAGTCGACCGGAGGCGAAAGATGAAGAAACAGAAGAGTCACCATCGAACTTTATTTATCCCATGAGGGGAAGGGAAAACATCGAGAAAACCCAAAGAAGAAAGGATAAGATGATCTCGCAACCAAATTACGAGTTCGGAAGCCGGTTATGTGGAGGGAAGGTATTAGCACCCTCCACATCCATCGTACTCGATGGGAACCATTCGCTTGTCTATGTGTAAGGATGTTTGCTAAGGAAATTGCTTTCTAAGAGTGTTCTAAAGAGGGAGAGAGAAAGGTGAGAACCAAAGGATGTGAAAGAAAATAAAATGAAAGAGAATGGTGGAAACAAAAGGGAGAAGAAGGAGAAGGAGACTCGATAGGACTTCGCGATCCTATGCCTACGTATTCCCTCGTGCAATGGGAAAGTCAAAGTCAACGTAGTTCGAAGGACTACGGGAGATGGATAGAAGGTGGCTCACCAAGATCATTGCAATCTTGTGCCTACGTATCTTACATTCGGACAAGAATGAAGAATCAGAGCAATCGTAGTTCGACGGACTACGGTTTGTTGGTGTTTTTTATGGACGATGCTAACGTGCGGGTTCTAGAAGTTAGGTGTTTTGCGGCTCGCTCGTGGAGTCTTATTCGTTACCTATTTGTGGTAGAACAAACGCAACATGTCCTTGTTGAAAAGGTTGATTTTCGCCATCAAGGCAAGATGTCACATTTGAATTGTTGAGATTGTTTTTTAAGGGTGAAATAAGTCCTCGAATAGTAACCCCTTCGGGTAGTACCTAATTTTTTATCTCAAAAGGTTTATTTTGAAAATGGTGTGGCGAATATAGTCACGTCTTCGTATTGAAAGACGAGTATCGAGACCACACACTCTAAAGTGAGCATCCTAATACTCGAAGAGGAAGAAGTCTTCACCCAGTCCTCTCTCTTTAGTTCAATACAAAGAGAACCTTATTCTCTTATTAAGGAAGTGTTTTGATTTAGATGGTAAGTGCTTTACGACAGTGAACACTAAAGATAATGTCAAGCACTCGGGATAGGAGAAGGCCTTTGCCTAACCACTCCACGACCATCTAAGCTTATTAAGAAAAGGTTTTGAAAATGCACTTGGTACGAGACCAAGGTTTTTGATTTTAGAAGAGAATAAAAATGAGGAATGAAATAGAAACCGAAATGAATTCGAAATGGTCTCGTCTTAATCAAGATTTAATCGAGAAATCGACAATCTATGATATTTGACTTTCATTTACCAATAAAAATAAAATAAAATGGAAATAAAAAATAAAAATGGAAATGAAAATGTGAAAATAATAAATCAAATAAGTAAATGATCAAGAAAAACTTAATATTGTAAATTAAGTATTAAAATACTATTTAGAAAAAAATGAAAAGAAAACTAAGAAAATGCTAAAAACAAATAATAAGCTCAATAGTGGTGTACATATTAGGATGGGTGTGTAAATTGAGAGGAGGATCATATGGGCTCAAAGCCCATCACCTCTCCCCACCATAAAACTCGTTAGCAAAAGAAAAAAGAGAGAGGTGGTTAGAAAAAAAACACGATTTAATTAAAAAGACAATAGATCCAAGTTAGGTATGCCTTCCCAATCCACACTTAACCAAACATAACCTTATCACTTAAAGCAAGGAATGGTGGAAACGGAATGCGGTTTCAACGTAACAGAAAAAAATCTCAGTCAAAACAAACAACAAGGAAACTCCATGGTCAAAACAACAACATCATTTGCTCATAGTAATTTCATCATCGCAACCAGTTTACAAGAAAAAAGGGTTGAACATGAAATGAAGATTCAACCTTCTCTCTCTCTCTCTCGACGTCTGGCTTTTTCGATCTCGCGATTATGGTCTCACGGATTCATTTTCGGTTCTCAGGTTTGTGATTCGATTTCGTCCACTCTATTTTGGATCAATTTCTTCTTCTACTTCTTTGGTTTCTGAAATCGATTTGTTTGATTTGAAGATTTTGGGTTTTGGGGTTTGGTTTTGGGTTGTTTTGAAATCTGCTTGGGTTTGGTTGAATGAGAAGAAGAAGGTTGTGTCGTGGCTTCAATGGTGGTAAGGTCTGTGATTCACGATGGAAACAGGGCGCGGAGGATAAAGGGTGGTTTGGTGACGGAAATGGTGGTGAACGATTAGCGTTGTTATTCAAGGCGGAGAGAGTGTTGTGTTGTTTAGGTTTGTTTTGCAAGCTGTTGTTGGAGAATCAAATTAAAATGAAATGAGGCATGTGGATTGTGTTATGAAAGTTGTAGATTGAAGGTTCTAAAAATGTGAGTGTGGAGGTTGGTTGGAGAAATTATGCAGTGGTGAAAGGAAGAATGAAAGAAGTTTTAGTTATCAAAATGGAAGGAGATTTTTGTTCGCTGATCTTTTTTTCACAAGGTGAGTTCTCCTCCTATTTTTCCACTCTTTTTTTTCGAACCCCCTCCCCTTTAATGTTACTCCTCTTACTCTTTTTAAAATCGAATTCAAACTTTGCTTTTGATTCTTAATTTGTCTTGTATGGTTGTATCGAGTGGTTGCTTTCTTTGTTGAAGGTACAGTTGTGTAGAATGCAGCAGCAGAGTTTTGGCGTGTTGAACCTGTCATACCCCAAATTTGTCCTACCTGTGTATAAATTTCATCTGTACATTCATCCACTGACCATTATTCAAAAATCAAAAAAATATCCATCACATTTTAATTATCCATTTTTTTTCAATTCTTTTTCTATCATATCCAAATATCCTTTTTTTTCTCGTTCTCCTTATTCAAGCCTATTATTGATCCATTATCTTTTTTATTATTTAAAACCAATTTCAACCCATTATTCATATTGCAAAAATTCCTTTCGTTGTCAATATCCATCACCAAATTTTGATATATATTTTTTAGAATCAATTTTCCAATTTTTTCCATTTTTAATATTCATTTCAACTATCCTTTCTTTATCTATACCCAATATATTCATAATTCATCTATCCAAATTTTCATGGTCATTTTTATCCAATATCCAAAAATCCATTACCATAAATTACCTCACAAAATTTTATCAAGTCCAAGTTATAAACAAGTTTAGAGTATTCCAAAAAAAATCCTTCATACATTAACATAAGGCCCAATTACAACTTCCAAATTATCATTGCCCGTCATCATTTTATTATTACTTTGTATATACAAAAGAGTCATTACCAATTACTTTTTACAAGAATTATACAAAAATATTCCGTCCAAAAATCATCAGAAGCCAAACAATCGTTAACCCATATACAAACCTATCCACTTGCAGCATCCCACCACGCCATTACCCTCCAAACATTTCACCAAAACAAGCCTGTAGCAAAAATGACAAAATCCTCTGCACTCTGTATCGGCCAACATACTGCTACAATGTCCACTGCTGCCTGCAACACAAACTCATGATCTCTATACACAACCTGCACTCGAAATTGACTACACAACAATACTCTGAAGACTTAACAACGACAACAAGACAAAAATTGGTTTGAAATTGGATTTTAAAAGGGGAGAAGGGAAACGAACCTGACGGGTTCAAAAAAAAAAACACTGTGAAAAACTACCCAAGAGAAAACCTCCTCTCCTCCCTGCGAAAACTGTAACTTTATACATCTTCTACCATCATCCTCCAACACGCACGAAGCCCCAGCGGCCACCCAAAAAAACCAACCAAAAAAAACTCTGTTAAGAACCTCACAAACAACGACACATCCCCACTCGACCTTCTTCACCCACAAACCTCCTTCAACTCATTCACGAAACTTTTCCTTCATCCATAACTTCAACCCTTCAATACCAGAACCAAAACTTCCTTCAAACCTTTACAACCATTCAAAACCTCCAACCATAAACAACAATAAAATCATTTTCATACTTCCTCCTTCTTCAAATCACCTTTAACAAACCACATCCAACCACAATTCACAAACAGAATTCAGAGTCGAATCCGAAACAGATGAAGGAGAAGTAGAAAGAGAGGTCAAAACCTAAAAAACACAAACTTGTCCAAATCGAAAATCGAAAACGAAGCAAACCTGAATCTGAACGAAAGACGAACGAGACAAAGGAGGTGCTCGGATCGCGAAGAGGTTGAACCTTGGAATCGCGACATTGCTATTAATGTTTGATTCGCCGAGCCTTTGACGTTGTTGTCGCTGTTGGGCCATGAGGAGATCTTGTGCGAAGGGAGAGATTGGGTGGGTTTCAACGGTGATGTTTCAGTCTTTGACCGTTTGGGTATTGGGTGTCTTGCCCTGTTTTGTTCTTACTAACTGTTACTTCTTAAGGGAATTAATGTAACATTGAAATCTGACCATGCCTTTGGAGTTTTATTTTTTACAAGCTGGCATCACAGGTTTGGGGACTAGGTTATCTCTTTTCTGGTTTGGATCGCTAATGGTTCTACTGGCTTATGGTGATGAATGGGCTTTAGAGCCCATTTTGATTCACACGCCCACCTTCCAGAACCTAGCGCACCCCATTATTTCTTTTGCTATTCCTTTTTTTTTCTTTTTAAATCTTGTTTTCCTCTTTTTATTTATTTGTTTTGTTAAAAAAAATATTTGAATATACTTCTTCAAAATGTACTACTTATTCTTGAGTTATTGTTTAGTGACTTATTTCTTTCGATTTCGATTTCACTTTCGATTCGGTTTTTTTTATGGGCCAATGATCTAATAATATTCATGATTTAATTGGTTTGTTCAAACCAATGGAATTTTGATATATATGAGGCCTACCTATTTATTTATATTTATTTCAATTTATTTCCATTTTATTATTTTTTACATTTATTTTGGGTCGATGAAAACCAAAACATCGATTGATTTATCGATTTCTCGATAAAATCTCGATAAAGGTGAGACTTTTACTCTTTTTCCTATTTATTTCGATTTTATTCCATTTTATTACTTTTTCTATTTTTTATTCATTTTGTGGGTCAATGAAAACCAAATATCAATGATTTATCGATTTTCGATTTAAAATCTTGATAAAGGTGAGACCTTTATTCTTTTTCTTACCTCTTTTCGATTTTATTTCATTTCTACTATTTTTTCATTATCTTTATTCACTTTTGGTCAATGAAAGTCAAAAGTCGTCGATTATCAACTTATCGATTAAATCGTGATTAAGACGAGACCAACTTTAATTTTATGTCAATATTATATCTTGTCTATTTTATCTCGATTATTGTGTTATTCTTATTCATATCCATATCTTATTCATATTCATGCTTATCTAATCATTTTCATTTGCTCGAACGCTACTTCCCAATTAAAATATCAACACTTATTCAAATCATTTTTCAATTAAACCGCGAAAGAACTGAATTTCTGAGGTCTCGCACCTCTTGGGTTCTTGAGTGACCACCATTGGGGCGCACGCCTTAGGTGGTGATCACTCGACCTTTCGCTCCTAAAACACTCGTTTAAACAATTTGGACAAAGGAATGCCATTGGAGTCTAGCATTCCACATCGTACTTTCATCGTCCAACAAACAACATTTCGTAAATCAATCGAGTGAAAAAGGTGTTGTTGGGATCTAGCATCCCAATAATGCCCTGATTAGTTGGTTGCGAGGCTGACGTCTCGTTTATCGAATAGTCATCATTCTCCCTAAAACGCTTAACAAACCAAATCATTTTCAAACCAATTCTCGACATGTCGTCGAGCCACTCTTCAAAACATTTTCGTAAGTCGAGTGCCTTTTACCTCGTCGTCAAACGCACACTCGCACATCTCGTGGTTTCGTTACTAGGAGCACCCCTAGGGACTAGTATCGAACCTCGCCTCTTTTCACAACCAATCCGACTCAATCTTTTTTCAAACGTTTTTCTTAATCAACTTACGATAGGAGGAGATTCTTGGAATCTAGCATTCCTTGGATCTTCGAATGAACGACTCTTGAGGCACGCCCCTTAGGTTGTTATTCATTCATCCTTTCGACTTAAAACACTTAACCACTATCAAACATTTTTTGCAATCAATCACAAAAGAACTGAGTTCTTGGAGTCTCGCATTCCTTGGATTCTTGAGTGACTGCTCTCGAGGCACGCCCCTTGGGTTGCATGCCATTCAATCTCTCGCCTCCTAAAATTCAAACCCTAACCCTTCTTTTCGTGGGTGTACCACGAACTACGACTGCTCTGATTCTTTATTCTCGTCCGAGTAAAGATACGTAGGCACAAGGTTGCGATGATCTTGGCGAGCACACTACCATCTTTTTTCGTTAAACCCCGTAGTCGAACTACGATTGCTCTGATTCCTCATTCTCGTCCGAATGAGCATACGTAGGCCCAAGGTCGCGATGACCTTGCCTAGCACCCTATCCTAAAATCACCCCATTTCCCTTAGCAATCGAAACCTTTTACTTTACATTTCCTCATATATCATTGAGAAGAAAACAAACAATCTTAGATAACATTTCCTCACAAATCGAACTAAGAGGTTCCCGTTGAGTACAACGGACGTGAGGGGGTGCGCGTACCATCCCCTCACGTAACCGACTCCCGAACCCAGAATATGGTTGCGATGACCATGTTCTTATCCACTCCTTAAAGGTTTTCTCGATATTTTCCTTTCCCTCTTTTGGGATAAATAAAGTTCGGTGGCGACTCTGTCGAACCGTTTTCCGCTTTCGCGCGAGGGTCGTGTCTTCGAGTAAGTGATTTTTTCGAGGTACGACAACTGGCGACTCTGGTGGGGACCTTTGATCCATGCAAGAGAGAGTCGAGCCTATCTTAGAGTGATTTGTGAGGAGCATTGTCTTTGTTTGCATGTTTTTTCTCGTTTATGGATTTGTTCTCTTATTGCTTTCTCCTATTGTTCTTATCTATTGGATCTTGGGATGATATCATGAGTAAAGCTCCATACCTGAGCTTTGGTAAAAGCAGAGAGAACACATAGTTTAGAATTGGATGTCGAGTAGTGTTAGTCCCCAAGGACTCGCTCCTTGTGTGCCTAGCATGAAAGCTCCCCTAGAGTAGACCTTTTCGTAGATCCTGTTGTAACACAACTAGCCTGTTGCACGACTTGATTCATGAAGGGTCCGTGACTCTATGAACCACTCTTAGAACCAAGTTCTATATTGGTGGTCATGTAGTGTTTCCAAGGACTCGCTCCTTGTACGCCTAGCATGAAGACCCCGCTCAGGGGAGACCTTGTCGTCATTATCGTCGTAATGCAGCTAGCCTGTTGCGTGACATTGATGCGATTTGTGTCCGTAATCCTGGGAACCTTATCCGTCAACGTAGAAACTATCCCGTGAGTGGGTTTATGGGTAAAGAATCTAGAACCTTCCTCTTAGAGCCTACCTATAAGGTTTCTTTGATCAGAGGCTTTGGTCATCTACCCGTGAACAACCAACCTCAGAATTGTTTGAACTTATGATCCGCGATCCTGGATCTTGCATCTTGCATTGCATCTCATGTCATTGCATTGCATTGCTTCTGTTATGCATTTTGCATTGTATTTTCAACCTCAGAATCTCACCTCAACTTCCTTCCTTCTCCAGTAAATCAAGGTGATTCCTCGACACCAGTACGTAACTCGAGCCAACACAAGAAGAACGATGGAGTAGATTCAGCAAGAGCAAGCTGCCTTCAGAGAAGAAATAGATTCTATCAAGGGAAAGATTGATCAGATTCTTGAAGCCATCATAGCGGCCATAAGAGAAGAAGAACTGCATGAAGCCGCTGCTGCCAACAACAATGCACAGGTTTAAGGGTCACCCTCAAGGCTCTCAGCTCCTGTTCCCAACCCCATCACTTATGGGATACCAATGAACTTCGCTCCTGCCGCTGAAGGAGCCACCACTCAACCACTTCCAACACCTGGAGTCGCTGTTGGTGCTATTCCGCAAGCCCAACCTGTTCCTATTCCTCCTGCCAAATAAAATCTGGTGGATCAATATGATGAGGTACAGAATTACCATGCTGCTATCCCAATTACCAATCCTACCTCTGCTCAGGATTCTGAAGCCATCAAGATGTGTCGTGATCTAGCTGAAAAACTCCGAGTCATGGAGGGGCATAACTCAAAATCGTTGAATGCTTTGGATATGTGCTTGGTGCCAGATGTTGTCATTCCTCCCAAGTTCAAGATACAAGACTTCCCGAAGTACAAAGGCCTCAGTTGTCCTCACATGCATCTAAGGATGTACTGTCGCAAGATGGCTGCTCATGCCAAAGATGAAAAGCTGATGATCCATTGCTTCCAAGACAGTCTGTCTGGGGCATCTCTTGAGTGGTACATGCAGCTGGAGTGTAGTAACGTGTGCACTTGGGATGATCTAGCTGATGCATTTGTCAAGTAATATAAGTACAACACAGACCTTGCTCCGAATCGTACTCAACTTCAGGGTATGGCTCAAAAGGACAACGAATCCTTTAAGGAGTACGCGCGACGCTGGAGAGAGCTAGCTGCAAGGGTGCATCCACCTCTGGTTGACTGTGAACTGATTTACATCTTTATGGGTACTTTCCAAGGCCAATACTATGAGAAGTTGATTGGTAATGTTTCTGCCGGATTCTCTGATTTGGTAATTGTCGATGAAAGAATTGAAAAAGGTTTGAAAAGTGGAAAGATCCAAGGAGGTTCTAGCAGCCAGTCTCAAGCCAAGAAGCCCTTCAATGGATTCAAAAAGAAAGAGCGTGAAACAAATGCTGTCTATGCTCAGAAGGGGCAAGCTCCACAAGCGCCAGCTCCAATGCCTTATCAAATGCCATACTTCCAGTATCCATATGTTGCTGCTGCACAATACGCTCCAATGCCTTATCAGCCAACTGTTTAAGTTGTTCAAACTCCAATGCCTCAGCAACAGGCTCCTCAGCAACAGTCATACAACCAACAAGGGTATCAGTATCCTCCTCAACATCAACAACAGAGAGCTGCTCAACAATGTCAGCCTAATCAACAGAGGACAAGGAGGTCAGATAGAGACTTTGATCGTCTACCAATAACATATGCTCAGATCTTTGGTCAATTGATGGAGAAGAGGGCCATAACTCTGAGGGACTTAGCTCCTCCAACTGTCATCCCCCTAGATTATGATGCTAATGCTCATTGCGAGTTTCATAAGGGTGCTCCAGGACATACGATCGAGGACTGCAGAGCTTTCAAACACAAGGTTCAAGACATGATCGACTCAAACTATCTCGTGTTCAATGGGAAAGCTCCAAACGTCATCAACAACCCTATGTCGCCGCCACGCTAGTGCCAGCATCAAGTCAAGTCAAGTTAAGTCAAGTTCATTCCCCGAAGAAGGCAGTCATGTTGCCATCCCATCACTTTGCATTCTTGTATTTTGTCTTTATTTGTTTAAGTACTATATGCTTTGAACATTGCCTTTCATATTTGGTTTTCTTAATGTAATGATTATGCATGTTTTGAATCAGTTATGTCGTATTCACTCATTTCTTCCATTTACTGCAAAACACTGACACATTTATATCCACTTCACTCTCTATACCAAACTGTTGTTAGCAATGATTGGAGGGAGGATGATGAAAACGAAATACCCATAATTGCAAACTGTACGCTTTCGGATAAAATCCCGTTGAAGATGTACAGGCATTGTTCCAAATCCCCTAAACACTGGAGAGATAAGGAGTTAGTCCCTAGTCAACCCCTTCGAGCCTAGAAGTAGGAGTTTCCTTCGGATTTCTAAACCCTTACACTCAACCTGGGGCAGGGTAGTGTTCAGTTAACCCAATTACACACCCGAATCACAAAGCAAAATCCAAAAGACATGTCAGTTGTTCATCAATAACCATGACTTGGCAGTCACAATCCTCCAACAAAATCAAAACCAAAAAATCAAAAAAATCAAAAAAATCAAAAGCCTGCTAAGTAGAACACCTCAAAGGAGACTTAGGCAAAAATCAAGACAACCCTGATGGACTCGACAAGCAAAATCAGTCCATGCAAAAGATAGGGATCAAAAATCAAAAGAGATCCCCGAATCCTCAACAAAAACAAAATAAAAGCCAGTGACCACCATATCAAGATCATAGGGTCACTGACAGACTCCAAAAACAAAATAAGGTGACTGTCATTTCAAGCATACCTCGAACCATCAACCCTTTGACATACAAACACGTGTGAATCAACTGAATGTAGGACTGGAGGTCATCACGAAGAAGGGGTGGGTACAAATCATACTTTGAGCCTAATATCCTTTGTTTCATAACCATAAACCAGACCACGTTACAACCCTCAAAAGACCTAATTGAGGCGAGGTTTATTCATAAAACATGTTGTCGCAAGGTTGCGTAAACTGACTCCCCATATTTGCTAATCTTCAGCATTGGTGTCATTTACCTTGCTATATCTTTCACACCATCAAAATCAGCTCACGCTTGGGCTAACGGTCCATTCGTCTCACTTTCACGACACTCCAATAAACGACTTTTTTCCAAAACTTGCATAAGAATTGTATTAAGATTACCATTTGTGAATGAGAAATTTTAACTGCAAACCAGTGCTAGACATCAAAACAACTCCAACAAGGGGCAATCAAAGAGGAACTTGAACTTTCAGCAGTGCCGACCTGAAGCAAGACCCCTTAAAACCCTCAGGCTGGGGCAAATCATTCAACAACTCAGTCAGGGGCAAGCTATCTCAAAGCACGTCAAAGCTTAAAGATCAAATCCTTTCAGAACTGGTTAATCAGGGACAGACCATTACCATACTCAGACTGGGGCAAGACCCATTGCAGCAAGCAACCTTGACTATCAAGCAAGGTTTTGGTTCTCTCAGAAATGTACATCACGACAAATCTTCAAGTGATCACCATCAAGTGGCTTCAAAAGCATCTTCGTCTGCTTCAATCATGGCATCTTCAACGAACTGAGTGTCGAGGAAGTCAAGTCCCTCCCACGACCCAAAAGTCCACCATGCTGGAAACTACCAAAATTCCCAACATATCCAATCACCCATCTGCAATCATGTGCATCATACACATCATAAGCATCATGTGCATCATATGCATACCAGAAAAACCAAATCATACTTCCCCGACACTTGCATCTCCGCACGTCAGCATTTGCATGGAACATCATTACAAAGTTAAGTATTCTTACATGTGCATGGCAAGATTCGGGATCAATCTCAAGACTGCAACATGATCTTCAGCCCAGCCAGGGGCATCTTCTTCAAATCCGTGAGCATTCCTCACGAAGTTGTTCAATCTTTTGTTGATCTCAAGCTCAAAGCAATCTTCAGCCCAGTCAGGGGCATCTTTTTCAAGTTCATGGGTGTTCCTCATAAAGTTATTTCCACCTTTTGTTGATGATACTGTGATCTCCAAGCAAGTCAGTGTGCATTCCTCATTAAGTTGTGTTCCTCAACCTTTTGTTGCTGAGGTCGTCATCCTCATCCTAACCAATAAACATTCCTCCGAGTCAGTGGGCGTTCCTCATTGAATCTTTTCTTCAGTCGAACTACGACTGCCCTAATTCTTTATTCTCGTCCGAGCAAAGATACGTAGGCACAAGATTGCGTAGATCTTGGCGGGTTACCTTCTCCATTTTTCACTGTTTCCCTTTCCTTTTCGTGGGCTCTCCTCATCGATCTCTTTACTTCAACCTTTGTGTGTGTGCCCTATTATCTCGTCGGTAATAGCAGGCTGTGTTGTGTGCCCTACTATCCTTTTGGTAGTAGCAGGCTGTGTTGTGTGCCCTATTATCTCATCGATAATAGCAGGCTGTGTTGTGTTCCCTATTATCTCGTCGATAGTAGCAGACTGTGTTGTGTGCCCTATTATCTCGTCGATAGTAGCAGGCTGTGTTGTGTGCCCTATTATCTCGTCGATAGTAGCAGGCTGTGTTGTGTGCCCTATTATCTCGTCGATAATAGCAGGCTATGTTGTGTGCCCTATTATCTCGTCGATAGTAGCAGGGTGTGTTGTGTGCCCTATTATCTCGTTGATAGTAGCAGGTTGTGTTGTGTGCCCTATTATCTCGTCGATAGTAGCAGGCTGTGTTGTGTGCTCTATTATCTCGTCGATAATAGCAGGTTGTGTTGTGTGCTCTATTATCTCATCGGTAATAGCAGGCTTTGACCTCATTTTCATCCTTTTGGTTGAAGGGTCTATGTGTGTGCGCCCTATTATCTCGTCGGTAATAGCAGGCTTTGACCTCATTTCCATCCTTTTGGTGGAAGGGTTTGTGTGTGTGTGTGCCCTATTATCTCGTCGGTAATAGCAGGTTGTGTGTGTGTGCCCTATTATCTCGTCGATAATAGCAGGCTGTGCGTGTGTTCCCTATTATCTCGTCGGTAATAGCAGACTTTGACCTCATTTCCATCCTTTTGGTTGAAGGGTCTGTGTGTGTGTGTGTGTGTTCACTATCATCCTCTTAGTGATAGGTCTATCATCCTTTTGGTGTCAGATTTCTTGTATTTCAACTTCCCAATCCCTTTTCTTTCTTTACGGACAAATTCGTGGTCTTATGTATATCTAATTGTCTTCTACCTCGAAAGGTGGAACACCATAGTAGTTCATCTAACTCGGTTTAAGTCAATTAGATAGGGGCATCTGTCATACCCCAAATTTGTCCTACCTGTGTATAAATTTCATCTGTACATTCATCCACTGACCATTATTCAAAAATCAAAAAAATATCCATCACATTTTAATTATGCATTTTTTTTCAATTCTTTTTCTATCATATCCAAATATCCTTTTTTTTCTCGTTCTCCTTATTCAAGCCTATTATTGATCCATTATCTTTTTTATTATTTAAAACCAATTTCTACCCATTATTCATATTGCAAAAATTCCTTTCATTGTCAATATCCATCACCAAATTTTGATATATATTTTTTAGAATCAATTTTCCAATTTTTTCCATTTTTAATATTCATTTCAACTATCCTTTCTTTATCCATACCCAATATATTCATAATTCATCTATCCAAATTTTCATGGTCATTTTTATCCAATATCCAAAAATCCATTACCATAAATTACCTCACAAAATTTTATCAAGTCCAAGTTATAAACAAGTTTAGAGTATTCCAAAAAAATCCTTCATACATTAACATAAGGCCCAATTACAACTTCCAAATTATCAAAGCCCATCATCATTTTATTATTACTTTTTATATACAAAAGAGTCATTACCAATTACTTTTTACAAGAATTATACAAAAAAGGTCCGTCCAAAAATCATCAGAAGCCAAACAATCGTTATCCCATATACAAACCTATCCACTTGCAGCATCCCACCATGCCATTACCCTCCATACATTTCACCAAAACAAGCCTGTAGCAAAAATGACAAAATTCTCTGCACTCTGTATCGGCCAACATACTGCTACAATGTCCACTGCTGCCTGCAACACAAGCTCAAGATCTCTGTACACAACCTACACTCGAAATTGACTACACAACAATACTCTGAAGACTTAACAACGACAACAAGACAAAAATTGGATTGAAATTGGATTTTAAAAGGGGAGAAGGGAAACGAACCTGACGGGTTCAAAAAAAAAAGCACTGTGAAAAACTACCCAAGAGAAAACCTCCTCTCCTCCCTGCGAAAACCGTAACTTTATACATCTTCTACCATCATCCTCCAACACGCACGAAGCCCCAGCGGCCACCCAAAAAAACCAACCAAAAAAACTCTGTTAAGAACCTCACAAACAATGACACATCCCCACTCGACCTTCTTCACCCACAAACCTCCTTCAACTCATTCACGAAACTTTTCCTTCAACCATAACTTCAACCCTTCAATACCAGAACCAAAACTTCCTTCAACCCTTTACAACCATTCAAAACCTCCAACCATAAACAATAATAAAATCATTTTCATACTTCCTCCTTCTTCAAATAACCTTCAACAAACCACATCCAACCACAATTCACAAACAGAATTCAAAGTCGAATCCGAAACAGATGAAGGAGAAGTAGAAAGAGAGGTCGAAAGCTAAAAAACACAAACTTGTCCAAATCGAAAATTGAAAACGAAGTAAACCTGGATCTGAACGAAAGACGAACGAGACAAAGGTGGTGCTCAGATAGCGAAGAGGTTGAACCTTGGAATCGCGACGTTGCTATTGATGTTTGATTCGCCGAGCCTTTGACGTTGTTGTCGTTGTTGGGCCACGAGGAGATCTTGTGCGAAGGGAGAGATTGGGTGGGTTTCAACGGTGATGTTTCAGTCTTTGACCGTTTGGGTATTGGGTGTCTTTCCCTGTTTTGTTCTTACTAACTGTTACTTCTTAAGGGAATTAATGTAACATTGAAATCTGACCATGCCTTTGGAGTTTTATTTTTTACAAGCTAGCATCACAGGTTTGGGGGTTGGGTTATCTCTTTTCTAGTTTGGATCGCTAATGGTTCTGCTGGCTTATGGTGATGAATGGGTTTTATAGCCCATCTTGATTCACACGCCCACCTTCCAGAACCCAGCGCACCCCATTATTTCTTTTGCTATTACTTTTCTTTTTTCTTTTTAAATCTTGTTTTCCTCTTTTTATTTCTTTGTTTTGTTAAAAAAAATATTTGAATATACTTCTTCAAAATGTACTACTTATTCTTGAGTTATGGTTTAGTGACTTATTTCTTTCGATTTCGATTTCACTTTTGATTCGGTTTTTTTTATGGGCCAATGATCTAATAATATTCATGATTTAATTGGTTTGTTCAAACCAATGGAATTTTGATATATATGAGGCCTACCTATTTATTTATATTTATTTCAATTTATTTCCATTTTATTATTTTTTACATTTATTTTGGGTCGATGAAAACCAAAATATCGATTGATTTATCGATTTCTCGATTAAATCTCCATAAAGGTGAGACCTTTACTCTTTTTCCTATTTAAATCGATTTTATTCCATTTTATTACTTTTTCTATTTTTTATTCATTTTGTGGGTCAATGAAAACCAAATATCAATGATTTATCGATTTTCGATTTAAAATCTTGATAAAGGTGAGACCTTTATTCTTTTTCTTACCTCTTTTCGATTTTATTTCATTTCTACTATTTTTTCATTATCTTTATTCACTTTTGGTCAATGAAAGTCAAAAGTCGTCGATTATCAACTTATCGATTAAATCGTGATTAAGACGAGACCAAATTTAATTTTATGTCAATATTATATCTTGTCCATTTTATCTCGATTATTGTGTTATTCTTATTCATATTCATGCTTATCTAATCATTTTCATTTGCTCGAACGTTACTTCCCAATTAAAATACTAAACACATATTCAAATCATTTTTCAATTAAACCGCGAAAGAACTGAATTTCTGAGGTCTCGCACCTCTTGGGTTCTTGAGTGACCACCATTGGGGCGCACGCCTTAGGTGGTGATCACTCGACCTTTCGCTCCTAAAACACGCGTTTAAACTATTTGGACAAAGGAATGCCATTGGACTCTAGCATTCCACGTCGTACTTTCGTCGTCCAACAAACAACATTTCGTAAATCAATCGAGTGAAAAAGGTGTTGTTGGGATCTAGCATCCCAATAATGCCCCGATTAGTTGGTTGCGAGGCTGACGTCTCGTTTATCGAATAGTCGTCATTCTCCCTAAAACACTTAATAAACCAAATCATTTTCAAACCAATTCTCGACTTGTCGTCGAGCCACTCTTCAAAACATTTTCGTAAGTCGAGTGCCTTTTGCCTCGTCGTCAAACGCACACTCGCACATCTCGTGGTTTCATTACTAGGAGCACCCGTAGGGACTAGTATCGAACCTCGCCTCTTTTCTCAACCAATCCGACTCAATCTTTTTTCAAACGTTTTTCTTAATCAACTTGCGATAGGAGGAGATTCTTGGAATCTAGCATTCCTTGGATCTTCGAATGAACGACTCTTGAGGCACGCCCCTTAGGTTGTTATTCATTCACCCTTTCGACTTAAAACACTTAACCACTATCAAACATTTTTTGCAATCAATCACGGAAGAACTGAGTTCTTGGAGTCTCGCATTCCTTGGATTCTTGAGTGACTGCTCTCGAGGCACGCCCCTTGGGTTGCATGCCATTCAATCTTTCGCCTCCTAAAATTCAAACCCTAACCCTTCTTTTCGTGGGTGTACCACGAACTACGACTGCTCTGATTCTTTATTCTCGTCCGAGTAAAGATACGTAGGCACAAGGTTGCGATGATCTTGGCGAGCACACTACCATCTTTTTCCGTCAAACCCCGTAGTCAAACTACGATTGCTCTGATTCCTCATTCTCGTCCGAATGAGCATACGTAGGCCCGAGGTCGCGATGACCTTGCCGAGCACCCTATCCTAAAACCACCCCATTTCCCTTAGCAATCGAAACCTTTTACTTTACCTTTCCGTATATATCGTTGAGAAGAAAACAAACAAGCTTAGATAATATTTCCTCACAAATTGAACTAAGAGGTTCCCGTTGAGTACAACGGACGTGAGGGGGTGTGCGTACCTTCCCCTCACGTAACCGACTCCCGAACCCAGAATGTGGTTGCGCCGACCATGATCTTATCGACTCCTTAAAGGTTTTCTCGATATTTTCCTTTCCCTCTTTTGGGATAAATAAAGTTCGGTGGCGACTCTGTCGAACCGTTTTTCGCTTTCGCGCGAGGTTCGTGTCTTCGGTTAAGCAATTTTTTCGAGGTGCGACAGAACTGTGTTGTAGGTTTTGTTTTGGTCATTGAGATGTCATTGTTATGGCATGGTATTGTAGCAGGTTTGTACGGCTTAAAGAAGGTTGAGAAGTTGATGCAGAGTCCTTTTGGAGAATTGTAGCAGGTCGTAGGTCGTACGGATTTGGCAAATGGGATTGGCTTGTGAAAGGCTGGTCTTGCGTATTGGCTTGGAGAGTGACAAAAGTGTGTAATTTTGGTACAATTTGTCATAAGTTTTGTTTTAGCAGAGCATATGGCTGTAAGTAGCTTATTCTTGTGAAGATGGGCTGTATGGAGTTTCTCATGGCCTCACCTCTTGTACTCTTTTTGGTTGTAAATAGACTTGGTAGAGGATGAATAGTGATGGGCTTATTTTTTGGCTCTTTATTGTAGAAACTTTTCATTTACAAACTTTTGTAATGGATTTGAATTTTTTTCTATGAATTGAATGATAATATGGTAATGGATATGAAGTGGATAAAAATGGATTAAAAAAATGGTTTAAATGAATGGAGGAATGGATTGCAAAATTGGTTTAAAAAATGGGTATAAAAGGAAATGGTTATTGACTTTAATTGGATATTGAAATTTGAAATGGATAACTTTGGAAATGGATAAGTGAAAAATGGATACGGACCTTGGAAATGGATTATGAATGGATTACCCTTGAGAAACCACAAATTGATTTTGGACTTTTGAACTTAAAACCATGAACCCATTCTTAAAAAAAATGAGTCACACATGAATCAATCCCCAAATCAATCTTGAATTTTTCCACCTGAACATTGAGGAACTAAAATCCTTACTGTGGACCATCTTGAATCATGTCTTTGAAAAATTGGATTTGAAATATGGACCGCACAACACAAAACTCTGACTGGAGATGAACTAGCCCTCGATGATCTTCAATTGGGAAAGAACTGATAACCTGACATAGCCTGACAACTTGATCTCCATACACATAAACAACTTAAATCAATGCACCCTGACCTCGATGTTTGAAACAAAATCTTGCCTGACCAAAATTAGGTCAAAACCATCGAAACTCCATCAGTACTGCCTACACGTATCTGACTTGATAAGCCTCAAATGAACCTGAAGTGAACGACATATGCCTATCTTGAACACAAAGGAACAAGAAACCCTAAACTCAATGCTTTGGGTGTATATTGATAAAGAGAACAGCCTGAGATGTTGACAACCAACAAAACCCTAGTTCCTCAGTCTCCATTAGAACCATGATGAAACCTTAATCACATGATGTCTCTTGAGAAACCCTGAAGAAGATAAACTTGATACTTGATGAATCTCGGGAAAGGAAAACCTTGTAGGCGAGTGAACTTTGATAACAAGATACTCATGATGCTGTGAGATCAAGCCCTTGCTTCAATATCGAACAAACGAACCTCAAAACAAATAAGAAACCTTGATTCAAAGGACCTTCTGATCCCATGTCTTAGAAGACCAATGCAACGTATGATATGAGTTAATGGGATGAACAGATATGCAAGGTCAGGGTTAGGGTGAAAATGAGGGTGTGGCAGATGCCCCTATTTAATCTTCTTGGACTTGAAGGTGAGAGTGGCAGAGGCTTTCTTACAGTCAAGGTACAAGGGGATTAAATATAAGAATACCCAGAGTTTTCAGCCGGAAAAGGAGTGGAATGAAAGGTGATGAAATAGTGGGATGGCTTAAAAAAGGCACCTGTCAGTGGGAAGAGGTAGTTGGTTATGAGGGATATGTTGATATGCTTGAGATTCAATGCGAAATGAGCACGAGTGCTTTGCTAGTCTCGGAAGGGCGATATCCCTGCATAATTTTAAGAGGATGTGGCAATAATACATCTATAATCTAGAACCTCTTTTGCAAAAGGCAAAGAGACACCTCACAATAGGCAATTGCAACTGGTTAGGAGATATTCCTTCTACAAAAGGTAGAGAGGACTCTAGGATAAAACATTGAGATTTTCCTCCTACAAAAGGTAGAGAGGACTCACGAATAAAAGATCGAGAGATATTTCTTCTATAAAAGGTAGAGAGGACTTTAGAAATAAGAGGATTGAGAGATATTCCTTTTACAAAAGGTAGAGAGGACTCAATAATAAAAGGTTAGAAAATGGTTTTCCTCTTGCGAAAGGCAAAGAGGACCCCTGAACGAAAGGTTAGGAGAAAAAGTTTCCTTCTACAAAAGGCAGAGAGGACCCCACAACGAAAGGTTTGGAGAAAAAATTCCTGCTACAACAAGTAGAGGAGACTCCCTTGGGAGAGGACGATTGTACTATTTTCTGCAAAAGCAAAGAAGACTCCAGAACGAAAGGCTTGGAGACAAATTCCTTCTACAAAAGGTAGAGAGGACCCCTAAATAAAAGGTTAGGAGACAAAGTTTCCTTCTACAAAAGGTAGAGAGGACCCCAGAACGAAAGGTTAGGAGAAAAAGTTTCCTTCTACAAAAGGCAGAGAGGACCCCAGAACAAAAGGTTTGGAGACAATTCCTTCTACAAAAGGTAGAGAGGACCCCAGAACGAAAGGTTTGGAGACAATTCCTTTCTACGAAAGGTAGGAAGGACCCCTGAACAAAAGGTTAGGAGAAAAAGTTTCCTTCTAATAAAGGCAGAGAGGACCCCAGAACGAAAGGTTTGGAGAGAAAAAGATTCCTTCTACAAAAGGTAGAGAGGAGACCTACATAAGGTAAGCCAGGAAGAAAAATGCGTGAAATGCACGAGAAGACTCTTAGTAAAGGTAAGTTGAACACATTGCAAAAGGAAAAGAGGAGACACATCGAGAAAAACGACATGAAGGACTCACAAAAGGTAAGTTAGGGGCAATAACCATCTTCCTGCATAAGGCAGAGGCAACTTGCTTTGGGTATCGGAATATCATAGACCTCACGAGCACAACGGCGGAGGTGACATTCTCTGAGTTGCGACCATTCTGTTCTTGGCCACATAGGCATCAAGCGTCCAAATTGATCGAAGATACCTAATACAAAGTTTTGTCGCGTGCGTAAGGCAGCGAGAACACTTACGAAAGGAAAGCGAAAGAATAAGATTTCACGCGTAAGGCAATGAAATCCCCTACGAAAGTAAGGTAAGGAAATACTCATGCGAAAAGCACGAAAGGAGTTGGAAGTAGTAATCGATGGGGGAGACAATGTCCACAGGAATGCCCTACCCTCTACAGGAACCGGCTAAACAAGCGTGCAAATGATGCAGAAATGTATGCACGATGTTGGGGATATGAGGAGGTGAGAGTCTGAAGTGACAGTCATGCCAAACGTGGTTGGGCTTTGGTTAAGGTGCCAAGGAATGGTTGGGCTTTTGTTGAAATGCTTGCTGGGTAAAAGGAGATGGGTAAGGTGAAGGATACCAACCGAAGATGGCTTTTAAAAGGGTTACTAGACGAGAACTGGTTTTTAAGTGGTAGACTACCAGATGAGAACTGGTGGCAAAAGGTTAATCTGTCAAACGAGAACTGACTTTATGGTTGGCCAGACGGGAACTAGACTTTGAAATGGTGCTTACCAGACGAGAACTGGTTTTAAAATGGCTAAAGAATAAGTGACCAGACGGGAAATCACATAGAAGTTGTTTACCAGACGAGAACTGGTGTTTTGTTTTGGTTTTCCAGACGGGAACTGGTTTTATGGTTTTCCAGACGAGAACTGGACTTTAAAGTTGTGCAAGCAGGGTGGATTTTGTATCTGGTTACGGGTGCCGAGTATGTTCGGGCTTATGGTGGGAGGTGCCAAGTATGGTTGGCCTTTGGTTGGTGTACCAAGTATGATTGGGCTTTGGGTTGGATGGGGAATGAGCTTAACTTCCCGACACTCGAAACCTGATGATACTATGATCGGATGGTAGATGTGGAGGCTCCCAATGCTCCAAGTTTAGTTCTTTGCAGAAGTTGCGCTTGCTCCTAGGAGAATCTCAATCCTAACTGAGATGCCATGATGGCTTTGCTGATGACAATATGTGCATATCGACGTGACTAATGCATGTTGGTTGCGCTTTTGCTCTGGACCAAGGCATTCTGACACTTGTTGTAAACTCAACATTTGCTAGAGTCCAATAGGGTTTGCTTGACCAATCTTGAAAGTGTAGAGGGAAACTGCCTCTTGGCAATTTATCTGCCCCAGTCTGTAGGGTTTTTGAATGAATCCTCCTCAAATGGAAGCTTTGGGGATGACTATACCATGACATGGTCTGAGATAACTTGCCCCAGATTCATAAGGTTATGAGAAGGTCTTGATTCGAGTCAGCGCCAACAAATTATCAATTTTCTCTCTGAATGCACTTTGTCAGAATCTTTTTGATGTCAAGTACTTTCTTGCAGTTAAGACTGTTCGCTTAGAAATGGTAATTTTAATGCGACATTCATGCAAGTTTTGAAAGAAATAACTTATTCTAATGATGTGAAAGTGAGTGGTGAGTGGACCATTAGTCAAAACACAGTGTTGATTCATCGGTGTGTGAAAAATATAGCAAGAATATGACACCAATGCTGAAGATTAGTAAATGTGTGGGGAGTCAGTTTACACAACCTTGCTGTAGTATGCTTTCAGAATAAACCCCACCTCAATTAGGTCTTTTATGGGTTGTAGCGTGGTTTGGTTCAAGGTTATTAAAACAAAGGATATTAGGCTCAAATTTTGATTTGTACCCACCCCTTCTTCGTGATGAACTCCAGTCCTACGATCAGTCATACTACACACATTTATCTTCCAAAAGGGTTGACGGTGTAAGGGCGAATTTTCTTGGAATGACAGTCACCTTATTTTGTTTTTGTGGATGTCAGTGACCTTTCTAATTCATTTTGGTGGCCACTGAATCGGATTTTGCTTTTGCTGAGGATTTGAGGGCCTCTTTTGCTTTATTTATCTTTTGATCCCTAACTTTTGCATGGACCGACTTCACTTTTCGAGTCCATCGGGATTGCCCTAATTTTGCCTAAGTTTCCTCTTTGGGGTGGCAGACTTAGTGGGTTATCTTCTTCCTTTTTTTTTGAAGGGACGTGACTGGCAAGTCTTTGGCCTCTGAAGGATAACCGCCATAACAAAAGGTTTCATCTTGAAATTCGAATATGTAATCAGGATAACTGAACACTACCCATGCCCCAGGTTAAGCGTAAGGGTTTAGAAATCCGAAGGAAACTCCTACTTCTAGGCTTGAAGGGGTTGACTAGGGACTAAAGGGGTTGACTAGGGACTAATTCCTTATCTCTCCAGTGTTTAGGGGATTTGAAACAATGCCTGTATATCATCAGCAGGATTTTATTCGAAAGCATACTATTAGCAATCATGAGTATTTTGTTTTCATCAGCCTCCCTCCAATCTTTGCTAAAACAACAGTTGATAAAGGGAGTCAAATGTGGAGGAAAATTTTTGTGATTAATTTTTGCAATAAATGAGAAAAGATGAGTGGATACGAATGGATTTGTTCAAAAAAAGCATGTCCATTACATTAATAAAAACCATTAGTAAGCAACAATGTTTAATAACAAGTAGCACTTAACAGAGAAGAAACTACAAATGCAAAGAAATGACAAGATCTAAAAATTGCCAATCCTGGGGATGTGTTCTGTCTGACCCACTAGCTCAAGGAGATGACCCTTGTAGTCTTTAAACTCAAACAAACGAGAGGTTGACGTGCACAACCAGGCTTCCTTCTGGAAAGGATATGTAACCTTTGTCAATCAGTTGTTGCACTTTGGCTTGGTAGGCTTTGCAATCTTCAGTCGAATGCCCCATTGATCCAACATGATATCCACATTGCACATCGGGATCGTACCCAGGAGGGTATGGCTCTGGCAACGGCTTGAGAGACTTGGGAACCACCAGCGAGCTTTGAATCAGATGCGGCAAGAGTTGACTGTATGACATAGGGACTGTATGAAGAGGAGCATTCCTTCTTTCTAGATTGTTGCGAGGCCTATGCTAACTCTGGCGCTGATTATGATATCCTCGGCCATGGGCTCGTTGATTTACATGAGGAGAAATCCATAGTTTCTAGGACGAATCTATAGGCATTACTTGTTGCCCATAAGGATAGCGTGGCGCTGGAAATGATGACTGCTGAGAAGATGAGGGACCAAAAGGTTTTGCTGGTACACCATGAGAATACTCAACATTTGCTATGACTTCATTGGTTTCATCCTCTTCCTCTTGGGAGTTAATGAGGGATTCAGTCTCATCGGGTTGGCTATTCGAGACGTTCTGGATTAGTCCACTCTTGAGGTAGCTCTCGATGCGTTCTACTACCATCATAAGGTCAGAGAAGCTTGAGGCGTACTGCCAACCATTCTTTCAAGATAAGAGCCATGCAGACTGTTTATGAACATGTCAATCAATTCCCTATCCAAGAGTGGTGGTTGCACTCTGGCTGCTAATTCTCTCCACCGTTGTGCATATTCCTTAAAGGATTCACTACTCTTCTGAGATAGGCTTTGCAATTGCGTGCGAGCGGGAGCCACGTCTAGTTTGTACTGATATCGCTTTAGAAAAGCACTGGATAAGTCCTTCCATGATTGGACATTGCTTATTTCTAAGTCCATGTACCAACTTAAAATGCCCCACTCAAACTATCTTGAAAACAGTGAATCATCAGCTTATCATCATGGGTATATGTGGTCATTTTTCGGCAGAACATCACCAAATTACGCTTTGGGTAACTACGACCTGCATACATCTCGAAGTTGGGTACTCTGAATTTCTGAGGAATCACCAAGTTTGGCACTAGGCACAAATCAGCAGCATCGAGACCAGGCGTATCATGCACTTTCATAGCTTGGAGTTTCTCCTAAATGGCACGAAGCTTTTCCTTCATGGGGTCAGTCAATGGCTTCTTCTGGGGTCGAGTAGGAACATTTAATCGTGGAGGATCATCATCAGGCAGAAGACCATACAGTGGATTACTTGTCACAGTAAATCCTGGTGGGGGATCAACATTCTGACGGTTGCTCTCTGACATGGCTACCTCAGCTTCCAACTTGATTTTTTTGATCGACCTTTCAAGGTGTCCATGTTCCTCTTGCTTCAAAAGCTTCACAGCTACCACAGGTTCAATGCGAGTGTCGAGAAATCAACTGCGGGTTATGGACAAAGGACTGAATGAGCTTCTCGGTTTTTGGTTGGAGAATGATATGCAAAATGATGCAAAGATGCTTATGAAAATGCAATGTTATGAAGACAATAGGACATGGGATCAAAGATCACTGAATCCGAGGTTCACACTACAGGTGTCAAGGTCACAGATTCTGCAGGCCATAAAATAAGATATCCCTCACCTCGGGTAGGCAATCTATTGGTTTAAAACAGGGCATTCCAAGGGATTTCAAATAAGGTCCCATGCACTAACCCTCAAAATTTTTCCATCATAACGACGATTCGTAAGACGGTAATTCCTTCAAAGGTTGAGCACAGAGTTATGTCTATGTAACCTTTGGAATTGAGTTCTAAAAAGGTCATCAGAATCACGGACTCCCAGGTCAGAAACAAAGACGCCATTACGACTAATCGTAAGACATAATCATTCCCAAAGGGACCTCATCTGAGTGGTGGAAGTCAAACTAACTCAACGAGTCCTAAGTCTCATAAATCAGTAAGCAACCACCTTCTAGCTTAGTGTATACTCAAAAAGCTCGGGTAGAAAGCCTTTCTCCTCATAAACCATCCCCAATAAACCCAACAGATAAGAGGAACACAAATAACAAAGCAATAAAAGCAAACAAATCACATATACGACAAACAAAATAGGCTTGGCTTGCTTAGGGTGAACATGTCCCCAGCAGAGTCGCCAGCTGTCGCTACTCGAAAAATAGTCGACCGGAGGTGAAAGAGGAAGAAACAGAAGAGTCGCCATCGAACTTTATTTATCCCATGAGGGGGAGGGAAAACATCGAGGAAACCCAAAGAATAAAGGATAAGATGATCTCGCAACCAAATTACGGGTTCGGAAGCCGGTTATGCGGAGGGAAGGTATTAGCATCCTCCACATCCATCGTACTCGATGGGAACCATTTGCTTGTCTGTGTGTAAGGATGTTTGATAAGGAAATTGCTTTCTAAGAATGTTCTAAAGAGGGAGAGAGAAAGGTGAGAACAAAAGGATGTGAAAGAAAATAAAATGAAAGAGAATGGTGGAAACAAAAATGAGAAGAAGGAGAAGGAGACTCGATAGGACTTCGCGATCCTATGCCTACGTATTCCCTCGTGCAATAGGAAAGTCAGAGTCAACGTAGTTCGAAGGACTATGGGAGATGGATAGAAGGTGGCTCGCCAAGATCATCGTAATCTTGTGCCTAAGTATCTTACATTCGGACAAGAATGAAGAATCAGAGCAATCGTAGTTCGACGGACTACGGTTTATTGGTGTTTTTTATGGACGATGCTAACGTGCGGGTTCTAGCAGTTAGGTGTATTGCGGCTCGCTCGTGGAGTCTTATGCGTTACCTGTTTGCGGTAGAACGGACGCAACTTGTCCTTTTTGAAAAGGATGATTTTCGCCATCAAGGCAAGATGTCACATTTGATTTGTTGAAAGTTGATTTTAAGGGTGAAATAAGTCCTCGAATAGGAACCCCTTCGGGTAGTACCCAATTCTTTATCTCAAAAGATTTATTGTGAAAGTTGTGTGGCGAATATATTCACGTCTTCATATTGAAAGATGAGTATCAAGACCACACACTCTAAAGTGAGCATCCTAATACTCGAACAGGAAGAGGTCTTCACCCAATCCTGTCTTTTTCGTTCAATACAAAGAGAAGCATATTCTCTTATTTAAGGAAGTGTTTTGATTTTAGATGGTAAGTGCTTTACGACAGTGAACCCTAAACGTAATGTCAAGCACTCGGGATAGGAGAAGGCCTTCGCCTAACCACTCCACGACCATCTAAGTTTATTAAGAAAAAGTTTGAAAATGTACTTGGTACAAGACCAAGGTTTTTAGACACAAGAAGATGAAATAAAGAGAGAAAAATATTTTGAAAGAATGGGTGGTGAATATAGTCACGTCTTCGTATTGAAAGACGAGTATCGAGACCACACACTCTAAAGTGAGCATCCTAATACTAGAAGAGGAAGAGGTCTTCACCCAATCCTCTCTCTTTAGTTCAATACAAAGAGAACTTTATTCTCTTATTTAAAGAAGTGTTTTGATTTTAGATGGTAAGTGCTTTACGACAGTGAACCCTAAAGGTAATATCATGCACTCGGGATAGGAGAAGGCCTTCGCCTAACCACTCCACGACCATCTAAATTTATTAAGAAAAATAAGTTTTGAAAATTAGCACTTGGTACTAGACCAAGTTTTTTGACTTTAGAAGAGAATGAAAATGAGGAATGAAATAGAAACCGAAATGAATTCGAAATGGTCTCGTCTTAATCAAGATTTAATCGAGAAATCGACAATATATGATATTTGACTTTCATTGACCAATAAAAAAAAGAAAATGGAAATAAAAAATCAAAATGGAAATGAAAATGTGAAAATAGTAAATCAAATAAGTAAATGATCAAGTAAAACTTAATATTGTAAATTAAGTATTAAAATACTATTTAGAAAAAAATGAAAAGAAAACTAAGAAAATGGTAAAAACAAATAATAAGCTCAATAATGGTGTACATATTAGGATGGGTGTGTAAATTGAGATGAGGATCATATGGGCTCAAATCCCATCACCTCTCCCCACCATAAAACTCGTTAGCAAAAGAAAAAAGAGAGAGGTGGTTAGGAAAAAAATACGGTTTGATTAAAAAGATAATAGATCCAAGTTAGGTATGCCTTCCCAATCCACACTTAACCAAACACAACCTTATTGTAATACCCCAAAATTTGCTCTCCCTGTTAGCATCTTAGCATGGCATTATCATATCATATCATATCCATTTCATTAGCATTTGCATTGCATATTTCACATAGAAAAATGAAGCATAGCATCCCTTTTATCATCAAGGCATGTGATCAGGGGAAAGTTGGATAATCAAGGAATCATTCAAGGCACAAAAGGTCAAACAAGTTCACTCAAGGCAAGCCAAGAGGTCTTTCATGTCTCATACTATCTCAATTGGTCATCCAAAACCTCAAGAGAGTGAGATTCAATAGGAGATTGAAGCACTACATCTTTCACTATGCAAGAGATCAAAAAAATGAAGGAAAACCCTCAAAAGAGATGTTCATTGGTTTAAAATCATCCTCAAGTGGCATATCTCATCATCCTTTAAGAGGATACACAACATACTCTGAGGAATTTGAAATTGAAGACTGCACATTTTTCTCCTAGAAGGTGGGTACCAAAACTAGGGTTTCCAATTAAATCAGGGTATCTTTGATTTTTTGGACAAAATTTGATGTCATGGTATTCTACATGTCCTTAAGTGTATGAGTGTGGAAAATTGCCTCTCAATTTGTTTTAGAAGTGGTTCAATTAGAAGAAAGATCAAAAATCAAGGAAATTGAGGCTAAGTCAAATAATCAGAGAAAAAAGTCAACTCTTGACTTTTTGAGCCCAAAATCATGAAATTCATGTTATATGTGACCAATGTACAAAATTTGATCAAGAAAATCCATAGGGATCATAGAGAAATCAAGATATGAAAAGTTACCATTTTTGGAAAAATTAGGGTTTCCAAAAATAGTAATTTTAGGCCATTTTGCATCAGAATTGGAACCAAGGCCATTCAAAATTGGGGCATCAAATGAAAATTCCACTCGGCCACAACAAAAGATCTTGTTTTAAGCTTCAAATCCATGTGTAGAAAATTTCCATTGGATAAGATTTGAGAGAGTTATTCATGATCAAAAAACTTGGGCAAAATGCAAGTCAGCTTGGTCAACTTTCAGGTCACGCGCGTGTCATTTTCACAAACACATGGTGGGCCAAATGTTTTGATCAATTACTCATGGTTAGAGGCCTCAAATGAAAAATCTTTCAACATGAGAATTGTTCCTCTATGTGAGATCTTCAAAATTGGTGTTCATGATTTTTTCATTTGATCAAAGGTCAAGAAGTTATGTTGAGTCCAATGTGCTATGATCATGCTGAATTTCCATGCCACGCATGCCTTGCCAGCCAACCTCGTTGCCACGCCTTATACCAATTCCCAAACCTTTGTGTTTCAAGTCATTTTTTAACCTCTTCCAAGCATTGTGTCAACTCATTTCTCATGCCAAACATGCTCTATTACATTTCCCCTTTCAAATGAACCCAAAAACTCACCAATTCATTCATTGAGTAGAGAGAAAAACTTCAATAAACCACCCTATGTTTCACTGTTGCATTGTTGGCTTTGATGCAGGATTTGGTTCAGTCATCCATCAAACATTCTTTCCCTTATTTGAACACAACATGAACATCACACACACTGCTACAGCACGTGCCTTGCATGGAAATAGAAAGAGCAAACTTGTTGAGCAAGTTTCTGATGCACAGCCTTGCCATTTCACTTTCTCTTCACCTCCACCATAACTTGTCATGAGTTGTCATCACCATATCATTGCTCTCCCAAACTAACTTAACTCAGTTAGTTAGGGATGACTCACTTAACTCAACATGACTCAGTTAACTCACTCAGCTTGACCATGGTTATCTCACACTATAAATAGAAATCACTCTCTCAAATTTCATTTCGAACACTAATTTTCCACTCTCACTTCAGAAACTCTTTCTTCTTCTCTCTCAATTTCGCCATTGCCATTGATTTTCGAAGCTCACTCTGTTCATTTCTCTCCACAACTCTCTTTGATTCTCTCTCAAGTTCACCACATTGCAACTGGTTTGAAGTTTGGTTTCAATTTCTCTCCACTGAATCATCATCAACCACTTCAGCTAAGCCTTTATTTGGCCAAGTGAAGCTCAAGGAAGAAGCATTTTCTTTTGGTATTCTTGTGTATTCAAAGCCTCGTCAACTTCAGGTTTGAGTTCTTGAACTTTGATTGCACATTTTCAGTTCATCTTCACTTGTTTCTTGCTGATATGAGCTCATTAGGAGCATTTCTTACTCCGGCTAGTTGATAGGCCTTATAGAGGCTTAGATCCAAAACTTAGGGCTTGGTTTAATCCTCTCTGTTCTCTTTGTATGTTTTGGTTCTATGGAAAATATTAGTGTTCATGATCTCCATTGCCTGGGCTTCATTTTGGTATGCGATTTTTGTGTTTTGGTGAACATGTGAGTTTGCAGGTGGTGGCTGTTGGCCGGAGAAGATGACCGGAAGTCATCTCCGGCCGGCGATCTTAAGTGCTAGCGTTTTGGTGTGTTTTAATCTAAGTCGTTGATGTGTTCCAATCGTGTGGTGAGGAGCGTACCAACACATTAAAATGCACATGCACCTCACGTGTCTTATTTCTGAACTCACTTAATCAAGGTGTGGTGCAGTTCATGGTAGTGTGCGTGGTCCTTCACGTGTGTGTTTTGGATTTGTGTACTTTGACTTGCCTGTTGACTTGACCTTATCTAATGGTGTGGATTGCTTGGCTTTTTTGTTGACTGAGTGTGCATGACAATTGGTATGGATTACGCTTTGAATATGGACTGGATCATTGCTACTCGCACCCTATGTTTAGAAGCCCAAACCATTTGAACTGAATAATTACTATGCATGCACCCCTCCCTTATTTCCATTTTATTTTATTTTCTTCATTTTATGCTCGTTTGCTTTTTAATTTTTAAAATTACAAAATAGCATCATAAAATTCTAGAAAAATTCAAGAACATTTTCAAGACATTTAGAAAATTTTTTATATTTTTATTTCATGATTTTATGACATTTTTTCCCCTGTTGTACAATTTTCTTTGAATTTCCATTTGTGTCCATTCCACATGTGGTACATGAATTTGTATAATTTTGTTCTTGCTCATTATAATTTGTTTGGACTTGTCTCTTTTTTCATTGATTCATTAACACTTTGAATCATGTTAGTTGATTTTTGTTTGATTTTTTAGGTCAATTTATGACATGTTTTGATGCTCATTTTTGCACTACTTTGCATGATGTGTGAACTTGGTCTAATTGCATTGTTTGAAGTCTTTTTGCTTTGAATTTTGACATGCTACTTGGATGTATGATTCACTTATGATTTTGGAATTCCAATACCATGCTTACATAATTTTTCATAAGTCCATTTGATTTTTGTTTGATGCATTACATTTGAAGCATAATGACATGTCATATCATTCTATATTTTAGTGCATGTTTGCATGAATTCTTTGTGCATATTTGTATGATCATTTACATATTGTATGAGCTATTCATGTGACATTATAAGTCATTGGTACACATTATAGGTCATCTTTACATGTTCATTTCCATTTGAAATTTGTGCATCCTTAACATGTTTGGTTTGCATCTTCTTTTTGAACTTTTATTCCACTTCTTCTTCTATTACTTCTTGAATGTCTTGATGATTGATTCATGAATACTTGTGAGATGTTTATAATTCATTTCCCATTTAGTGTCATTTCTGACTTTAGGATTACATGTTCCATTTATGCATGTTTCTTCCCTTTCTCTCCATTTTTCATCTATCTTTTCTTCTTGTAACATGTTTAAATGCTAATGGATGATGATTGTTGCTTACTTACTTAAACTTGCATGATGACAATCACTTGTTATCCATATGATTCACATTCTGGTTGTGATATTAGGATTTGATTTCTCATCTTGTTTTTTTTTTAATTTTAATGTGTATTAAGTGTTCTTTTTACTTCTTATACATGTTGATTTGTTTACTAACCATGTAGGGGCTTTGGTAAGTTGAAATTGAGTGTGGATAAGGAATCCACATTCAAATCTCTTTCCTTTCTCTTTCCCTTCATTTCTTTTACAAATCAATCTTGTGTTTTGTAAGCATTTATGTGCTTTCTTTGATTAACTCATTACCTTCCCTTTTGAGTTACAATTCATCTTCTACTTTAGAAGTGAATTGTTTAATTCATTTCTTCTTTAGATTTTAGGTTTTGAAACCTCACAAACCATTAGGATCACTCCCTTAATTAATCAATTAGGATCGAGTCTTAGTTCACATAGATTTTGCCTTTCTTTTCTCTTGAGTCTTTCATCTTCTCATCTCAAAGAAAATTCAAAATATCTAATAAATGTAGGCACTTATAGCATTTAGGCCTTTCATATAAAGAAAATATTATAAGGGGTCTTCTCTTATAATCTTAGAATGTGTAGCACATAGCCCATCTTGGGTCAATGTGTTAAACATTTGATCTTGTATGAGGGACTTAAATGCAATACTTGTTGAAGGCACAAATAAAAAACACTTCTTCATTTCTTAATCAACAAAAACACTTAATAAACACAAGTATGCTAGTGTGTTTGAACCTTGACAATTGGAACTAAGTGTGGGGGTCTTCTTCACACTTAATGTACTTTCTTACTCATTCCATCTTGGAATGTGAGAATGTACACATTCCAATGAATAAGATTTGGATACACTACCATATGCAAACAAATGAAAAAACTTCTAAAAGACAAAAACAAACACTAACGTCTTTCCTTCAGGAATTCCTTTCTCATCCCACTCATTATCATCGTACGAACGTGCTTCTTCTCGTTCTCGTGCAAGATGGTAACGCACTCGGACCAGCGAGCCTGCAACACCTGAGCTAGAACGTCAGTCGTTCTTTAAAAAAACACAAACAATCCATCCCTAGTGAGGGGAACTACGTCGCTCTGATTCTCATGCTCCTGATGAGATACGTAGGCAGTGGGGTAGGGCCCATGCGAGCACTTCTTTTATTTTCCCTACATTTGTTTCTCATTCTCTTTCCATTCCTTTTCCAATTCTTTTTTCAGCATCTTTCCTTACACCCTTTGATCGACACAAGCAAGCGTGGATCCCATCGGGTACGATGGACACGTGGGGGTGCTAATACCTTCCTTGTGCGTAACCGACTCCCTTACCCTTTCTCTTGGTCGCAAGACCATGCTCTTTCCTTTCCCTTCAGGTTTATGCGGTGTTCCCTTTCTCTCTCATGGGATAAATACACATTGCTGGCGACTCTGTTTCGGTGCCACTTTCGCGTTTGTACTTGGATGAAAATCCCAGGAGCGACAGCTGGCGACTCTGTTGGGGACAGGTTGACCTATTGCTGGTCCATCCTAAGCGAGTCAATCCTAGCGCTTGTTTGCTTTTCTTTCATTGGGTGTTTACTGTCATCTTGTATTTGCTGTTTACTGTATTTTATTACTTGTACCATATTTACAGCATGTTAGCATTTACATTTCATATATTATACTGTGTTGCATTGTTCTGTCTGTTTGGCGGGATGGGATTTCTGAGAGATGAGCTCAGTACACAGGCTCGAGTATACACTTAGATTTAGAGTGGAGAGTAGTGGGACCTACGTGCCATCTGTGTACGTTGGGTAATCACGAAATTCACAGGTAGACGAGGCTATCTTGGGACCCATCATGGCGTACGCATCTTGCATATTCCAGGATGTCGATCTAGAGAGCTGTCGACTCTAGTGACCGATCATGAGGACCTTAGTGGAAACATCTCTCTTTAGTGGTGACATTGGCAGACCACATTCTGTGGCAAACCCACTAGCGCCCGAGGGCCCACTTTGGAACTTGCATAGGATGACCTTTATTTTCTAAGGTGAGTCAGTGGACGACCTCTTTGATTGGCATAGCATTGTATCCTACGGGTTGAATGTGCTATCGCTTCTCAAACCTCCGAAGCTGACAAGCCTTGTTTTCCAGGAACCACATGTGAGTATGGGTGGGATGTTTACAGGTCTGCAGGTAACCCAGCCTCCTACATACCTTATTTGTGATTCTATGATTGTTACAGACAGTGTATCCTATGACAGTGGTTTGAGTATTCATCTCAGATATATTTCCAGATTCAGTACAGAGACACAGTGCACACAGTTCAACACAGACACAGACACCTGGATACCTGATCACATGCCTTTTGCATTAGCATACTCATATCATAACAGGGTATGTTTGTTAATTTCAGGTACCTACCATATTGTCTGATTCCAATCATGAGTTCCCAAGAAGTTGAGGTTAAAAGGAAGAATAATGTGTCATATAAATTCCCTGATCCCAAATTGGATTCATTGAACAAGATTATAGGCATGGCCGGTTCTGGTGTTCTCAGCACTTTTCAGAAGGAATATGGAGAGCTGATCAAAATGGTATGTGCATTCACAAAGTATGAGAAGGATGGGTTGCACACTTTCTTACAGTTCTATGAACCGTCAATGAGATGTTTCCTGTTCCCGGACTACATTTTGACGCCTACTTTGGAGGAATTCTCATTTATTTTGGGAATTCCAGTCACGTCTTCTATACCGTATTTTTCTGGAGGTGCTCTTACCCCCGAAGTAATTGCTGCTGTTCTACATCTGGACTTGTTTGTTGTGAAAAGTGGCCTGAGTAAACTAAAAGAAGATGAAGGATTTCATTTGGAGTTTCTTTTCCAACAAGCTCAGGAAGCTGTCAAGGATAAAAACTGGACTACTTACAATGATGTGTTAGCTCTATGTATATATGGTTTAGTGCTTTTCCCCGGTCAACCTGACTTTGTTGATATGCAGGCGATAAAAGTGTTCGTTTCGAAGAATCCGATTCCTACCTTGCTAGGGGATTTTTATTACTCAGTACACTACGAAAATGAGAAGGGAAGAGGAAGTCTGGTTAGTTGCTGTACCCAATTATTATGTCATTGGCTCTTCAAACATTTACCTCGAACTGGTGCTTTCGTAGAAACTATTGAGACAATGAAATGGTCCAAGAGATTGATAGGTTTGACTGCCAATAACATCATTTGGTTTGATCCCAAATTACTGACAATAGAGCTTACTGTTAAATGTGGAAATTTTCCGACCGTGCCTCTACTTGGAAGAAGAGGTGGGATTAACTACAACCCGGTGTTGGCTGTTAGACAATTTGGTTATGCTTCAAGAAATCCTCCTGCTGATGAAGAGATTAGTGCTTCTCTGTTTTTCATGGGAACCAAGAATGAAAGGGTGCCGGAAGTAATAAATGCTTGGAAATTTAGGCAAAGAGAAGGAAAGTTAACTTTTGGCAAAGGAGGCTGTAGATCATACCCTGACTACGATGCTTGGATTGAGATGAAGGTCAAAGAGCTGGTGCTACCCTTTTCAAGAGAGATTCTCTTATGTCCAAATCAACACTCCATGGTACCGGCTGAAGAGTGCGAGAAATGGAAGAAAATGGTTAGAGAGTTGCAGATAGAGAACTCTGGAATGACCAGATGTCTTTAGAAAGCTTTGGCTGACAACAAAGATTGGGAGAAGAGAGCATTGAAAGCGGAGAAAATCTTGGCGGACAAAGAAGAAGATTTTGATGATAGAGCTCGGTACTTCCGGAAACTTACTTTGGGAGCAGATGATACTAGTCAGGCTCATAAGGCTACAAAGCAGGCGTTAGCCCGAAGCAAGGATTCATTAGTTAAACATCGTCAAGCTTGGGATGAAGTCAGAATTAAAAACTCTGAATTGCTGACCTAGTTAAAAGACAAAGATGAAGAGCTGAAGAAAGCACATGTAGAAAGAAGAAAGTATCGAGAGGATCTTGGCAAGAGTCAAGAACTGGTAAGGAATGCTGAAGATAAGCTGAAAATTGCCAACAAGGAGCTTGAAGATGTCACGGCAGATCTGAAGCTGGTCAAAATTCAAGCTGGAATCAAAAGGCGCAAAGGAGCCAATGAAGATGAAGCCTTGCTGCTGCACATGGGCTCATTATCTGATGCGCTGGAAAAAAGGGACGTCGTAATCAAAGAGCTGATTGGGAAGCCACATCATCAACATACCCGCATCCTGTTTGAAGAGATTAAGTATTCCAGCCAGAAGCTGAAGGACGTAGAGCTATCAGATTAGTGATTTTTTTTCATTTCTTTGTAATTTGCAATGGTTACCATCAGAATTGTTGATGGATCCATTTGACTACTTATTTCCTTTTCTGTTGCTGAAACTATGACAAATGTGCTTGAAAACTTTTGGGAATTTGTATGAAATGAGCTATTTCTGTTCACAATTTCTGGTCTTCAGATATATGTGACGTGATAAGATATCTGTACACTGGCACACTACAAAATCACTATTTCTGGTCATCAGATATTTGTGATTGGTGTATATGAATATCTCTTCAAGGTAAAACTCAGTAATCATGATTTCTGGTCGTCAAGAATTCGTGGTTCCAATCGGAATCAGGATATGAAAAGTATCTTGAAATGACAAACATAAATGTGCATTTGCATCTGCATAGCATATCATTTTGCATTGCAGGTTTTCTTTTTTGCAGGCGCCTGCAAACCTTTATTTGGTTTTCAGGCACGATAGCGGATACCCCAGTTCACCGATATTCTACCCGACGCAATCAAGCAAGAGTCATGGAACAAGTTTAGACTGAATTAGCTGATTTGAGGGGAAGGATGGAGCAGTTCATGAACCTTATGCAGGGGATTGCTCAAGGTCAGCAGGAGCTGAGGGCCGGTCAAGAAACTATGAGGGTTGGTCAAGATGCCATGAGAGCCACTATTCAGAGGCTGGAAACTGAAATCCTAAATCACAATGTGTGCACTCCTCCTGTTGGCACCATCCCTGCTGGTGGGGTACATCTGGGATTTGATAATAATGAAGATGGTCAAGATGACCAGTTCACTGCATTCAACAATGACATGGGTTTCTACAATGACGACTGGAAGTACGAAGGGTTAGATGAAAGACTCAAGGCTATTGAGAGCCAAAATCCTCTGGGAATTGATGTAGAGGACATGGGTCTCGTACAAGGTGTAAGAATCCCTCCCAAGTTCAAGCTTCCTGTATTGGATAAGTACAATGGCAGTACCTGTCCCAAAACACATTTGCAAGCTTACAATCGCAAGATTGCCGCTTATACTGAAGATCAAAAGCTCTGGATGTATTTTTTCCAGGATAGCCTATCAGGCGCCTCCCTGGAATGGTACGTTAAGCTGGACAGGGTTCACATAAGGAGCTGGAAAGATTTGTGCGCTGCGTTTCTGAAGCAGTATCAATATAATTTGGATATGGCACCCAATCGTACTCAGATGCAGAGTATGACTCAGGATAATAAGGAGGGCTTTAAGCAGTACACAGAGAGATGGAGAGAACTGGCTGCTCGAGTTCAACCACCTTTGGGTGATCGTGAGATGGCTGATATGTTCATGAGCACACTTCAAGGGCCGTATTTGGATAGATTGGCTACATGTCCTTCCACAGGGTTTGCCGACATTATTGTTGCTGGGGAACGAATAGAGAGTCTACTGAAGTTGGGTAAGATTCAAGACGTCAGTGGGACTGGTGCTTTGAGTTCGAGGAAGCCCTTTGCTAATGGATCAAGGAAAAGAGAAGGGGAGTCCAGTGCTGTGCATAGAGAAGGGGGCAGAGGTAGGACTCAACCCTATCATCAGGTGGATGCTGTAACTATTCCGATTCCGGTAGGACAACAAGCTCTAGATCAGCAAGCTAGACCCCGATTCCAGACTAATAGAACAAGGGACTGTAAGTTTGATACATTGCCTATGGCATATGCTGCTTTGTTACCACAATTGCTCAGAGAGAAGTTAGTTGAACTTCGGACTATGAGGCCGATAGATGCCAGAAAATTGCCTCAAGGTTACAACGCTAACGCTCGATGTGAATTTCATTCTGGTGCGCAAGGTTACTCGATAGAGAAGTGCTGGGCTTTTCACCATAAGGTTCAGGACCTGATTGACGCAAAAGCTATTAATTTCTCTAAGCCGCCGAATGTTCAGGATCTGATGGTGAGAAATTGAATTTGATTACCGATGTTAGTTTGGTAAAGACTCCGCTGTTGATTGTAAAAGAGCGTTTATTAAAAGGAAGGGTGTTTCCTGGATGTGGCTCTGATTGTGAGGATTGTCCGAGATAGATTAATGGCTGCAGTAAGTTGAAAGTTGGACTGCAGGATCTTATGGACGAAGGAAGCCTTCAGTTTGATAAGATAGAGAAGGAAAAAGATGTTTCTGCCGTTACCATTTATTATAATCCAGTTGAGATACAAGTGCCTGTTGAAGAGCCTGTTGCTATCATCGTGCCCGAGAGGCCGAGACCAGTTACGATTATAGTTTCTGAATCTGCTTCTTATGTGTCTAATAGAGCAGTTCCATGGCAATATGGAACTGATACTCATCAAGGAGGAAGTCGACAGAAAGCAGAGGCTATTGGTACAAGTGTTGAGAATGTCAGTGGACCCAGTGGTTTCACCAGGAGCGGTCGACTGTTTGCTCCCCATACACTAAGGAGTGATAAAGAAGCTAAAGTCGATGCAAGGGCAAAAGGAAAACAGGTTGTTGATGACAAAGCGCCTGCTCAGGAAGAGGACCCTAAAGTCAATTTTGATAATGATGTTGAGGAATTTATGAGGATCATCAAAAAGAGCGATTACAAGATCATTGATCAGCTTAATCAGACACCCTCTAAAATCTCAATATTATCCCTGTTGATGAGTTCAGATGCACACCGGGCTGCTTTGTTGAAGGTTTTGAATATGGCATACGTTCCCCAAGAGATTACGGTGAATCAGTTGGAGGGAGTAATTTCTAATGTCAATGTGAGCCATGGGCTGGGGTTTACGAATAGGGATTTGACTCCAGATGGACGTAATCACAACAAGGCGTTGCACATCACACTTGAATGCAAAGGAGCTGTTTTTTCGCATGTGCTGGTCGACACAGGTTCTTCCTTGAATATGTTACCCAAAAAGGCCCTGATACAACTTGAAGTAGATGGATTGATTCTTAGACCCAGCGATCTGATTGTGAGAGCTTTCGATGGATCCCAAAGATCGGTGTTTGGCGAGGTAGAATTATCAATACAGGTTGGTCCACAGATATTCAAGACCATCTTTCATGTTATGGACATTCAGCCTGCTTATAGCTATTTGTTGGGTCGACCGTGGATTCACGCAGCAGGCGCAGTTACCTCCACACTTCATCAGAAGCTCAAATACATGTTCGAGGGTCAAGTGGTCACTGTTGCGGTGAGGAAGATATATTTGTGAGTCATTTATCCACTTTCAAATATGTGGAAATGGATGGAGAAATTCATGAAACCCTGTGCCAGTCGTTTGAAGCCCTGAATGTCAACAACTTACCAGAATCTGCTTCAGCATCAGTGGTGTCAAATGTGCCAATTAGGCCGAGTGCATCAATTGCGTCCTACAAGCAGGCCAGAGAAGTGGTTGAAAGCGAAAATACCCAAGGTTGGGTAAAGTTATCGATGTGTTGGTGAAAGAAGATAAGTTTGGCATTGGATACCAGCCGGGCCGGACGCCAGTTCCCCGATTCCGTGGGCCAATCAATTTCAACAGCGGAGGAATTATCAACCCTAATCAGTCCTGCTCAGCCATAGAAGATGACGCTGAAAGCTCAGATTATCTGGACAGATGGGTGTATGCACTGGCTCTGGGCGAAGCATTGCAAAACTGGTCTAGTGAAGAAATCATTCATGTTGTACACCATTCAGAGTAATAATTCTTGTCTTTCATAATGCATGAAATCCCACACTCTGCCCAAGGTGTGAGGATCCATTTCTAGGGCCACCATATTTTCTCATATAATGTTCAAACATCAATAAAAAGGACATTTTTGTTTACAAATTTTTGTTCCTTTATTCCTTCTTTATTTTTATTTTTGCACAAAGAAAATTAAAAATGATAATGCACTTTCTTTTCTTTTGTTTTCAAGCAAAAAATAATCTAAAATGATTCTGTTATGCCCACGTATGATTTCGACAATCCGATCTATCAAGCCGAGGAGGAAAGTGATGAAGACTATGAACTCCCGGAAGAGTTGGCTAGGTTGTTGAAACAGGAAGAGAAGACCATTCAGCCTCATCAGGAAGAGCTTGAGGTTATTAATATTGGTTCAGAGGAAAGCAAGAAAGAGATTAAGATCGGTGCAAGTCTACGGGCTGATGTAAAGCAAGAGCTGATAGTCATGCTACGGGAATACGTTGACATCTTCGCTTGGTCATATCAAGATATGCCAGGTCTAGATACAGACATAGTTGTGCATAGACTACCATTGAAAGAGGATTGTCCACCGGTCAAACAAAAGTTACGCAGAACGAAACCAGAAATGGCGCTGAAGATCAAGGAAGAGGTACAGAAACAGTTGGATGCAGGTTTTCTGGCAGTAACCAACTATCCTCCCTGGGTGGCCAATATAGTACCGGTGCCAAAGAAAGATGGCAAAGTCAGAATGTGCGTGGATTACAGAGATCTCAACAGGGCGAGCCCTAAAGATGACTTTCCACTCCCTCATATTGATGTGCTAGTTGACAATACCGTTCAGTTTTCAGTGTTCTCATTTATGGATGGATTCTCTGGGTATAATCAGATAAAGATGGCACCTGAAGACATGGAGAAGACTACATTCATTACCCCTTGGGGTACCTTCTGTTACAAAGTAATGCCTTTTGGGTCACAATGGTGACGTTATTTCACGATCAAATTCATAAAGAGATCGAGTGTTATGTGGATGACATGATTGCTAAATCAAAGACAGAAGAGGAGCATCTGATCAACTTGAAAAAGATGTTTGAGAGGTTGAGGAAATTCAGGTTGAGACTGAATCCTAACAAGTGTACTTTTGGCGTGCGGTCCGGAAAATTGCTGGGTTTTGTTGTCAGTGAAAGAGGAATAGAGGTTGATCCTGCTAAGGTGAAAGCTATACAAGATATGCCTGTACCGAGAACTGAGAAAGAAGTTTGCGGCTTTCTAGGGAGATTGAACTACATTGCAAGGTTCATATCTCACCTGTCTGCCACCTGCGAACCAATTTTCAAAATGCTAAGAAAAGATCAAACGGTCAGGTGGAATGATGATTGTCAAAATGCATTCGATAAAATAAAAAGATATTTGCAGGTACCTCCAATTCTGATACCTCCAGTTCAAGGGAGACCACTGATTATGTACTTTACAGTGCTCGAAGGATCCATGGGTTGTGCTCTCGGTCAACACGACGAGACAAGTAGGAAAGAACATGATATCTACTACCTGAGCAAGAAGTTTACAGATTGTGAATCATGTTATTCAATGTTTGAGAAGACATGTTGTGCACTCGCATGGGCCGCCAAGCGATTGAGACAATATATGCTCACACATACAACCCTGTTGATCTCAAAATTGGATCCGGTCAAGTATATTTTTGAGAAGCCAGCACTTACATGCAGAGTTGCAAGGTGGCAGATGGTACTGACAGAGTACGACATTCAATTTACTTCGCAAAAAGCAATCAAAGGAAGTATACTGTCAGATTATCTTGCGCAACAGCCTCTTGATGATTACCAGCCCATGAGGTTTGATTTCCCTGATGAGGACATCATGTTTCTCAAAGCGAAAGACTGCGAGGAACCACTTCTGGAGGAGGGGCCTGACCCTGAATCCAAATGGAGTTTGATGTTTGATGGGGCAGTTAATATGAATGGGTGTGGAGTTGGTGCAGTCCTCATTATGCCAGAAGGTGTTCACATGCCCTTCACTGCCCGAGTAACTTTCGGGTGCACCAACAATGAAGCAGAATACGAAGCTTACATACTAGGGATTGAGGAGGCTATTGATTTAAGAATCAAGACCCTCGATATCTTTGGTGATTCAGCACTGGTAATCAATCAAGTAAAGGGAACATGGCACACACATCAGTAGAATTTGATTCCGTATAGAGATTATACGAGGAGATTACTGACATTCTTTACAACTGTCAAGTTGTACCATGTTCCCAGAGATGAAAATAAGTTTGCAGACGCCTTGGCCGCTATATCTTCGATGATCAAAGTGCATGGTTGGAACTTTGTGCCCAGGATTGATGTATCTCGCCTTGATAGACCTGCTTTTGTGTTTGATGTTGACACAGTGTCTGACGACAAGCCTTGGTGCCATGACATTAAATGCTTCTTGAAAAATCAAGAATACCCGCCTGGGGCATCTTCCAATGACAAGAAGACATTAAGAAGGCTAGCCGGTAGTTTCTTCTTGAACAAAGATGGCGTGTTGTATAAGAGGAATTTTGACACGGTTCTGCTCAGATGCGTGGATAGACACGAGGCAGACCTGTTGATGATTGAAGTGCACGAAGGCTCTTTCGGTACCCATGCCGGAGGACATGCGATGGCTAAGAAATTGTTGAGATTAGGGTATTACTGGTTGACAATGGAGTCAGATTGCTGTAAGTATGCTCGCAAGTGTCATAAATGCCAAATCTATGCCGACAAAGTGCACGTTCCTCCCAATCCGTTGAGTATCATGTCCTTTCCGTGGCCATTTGTAATGTGGGGCATTGATATGATCGGAAAAATTGAGCCTACTGCTTCAAACGGCCATCGTTTCATCTTGGTCGCCATTGATTACTTCACTAAATGGGTTGAAGCAGCATCTTATGCCAATGTCACTAAGCAAGTGGTGGCTCGTTTCTTGAAATGAGATATCATTTGTCGATATGGAGTTCCCGAGAGAATCATTACTGATAATGGTTCTAATTTGAATAATAAGATGATGGCTGAGCTATGCCGGGACTTCAAAATTAAGCATCACAATTCTTCTCCGTACCGCCCAAAAATGAATGGCGCGGTCGAAGCGGCCAACAAAAATATCAAGAAGATTGTGTAGAAAATGGTCGTCACGTACAAAGATTGGCATGAGATGTTACCATTGGCTTTGCATGGGTATCGAACATCAGTCTGCACGTCCACTGGGGCAACGCTATACTCACTTGTATACAGAATGGAGGCAGTTCTATCGGTCGAAGTTGAGATCCCTTCTCTCTGAGTATTGATGGATGTTAACTTAGATGAAGCTAAATGGGTACGAGCCAGATTTGATCAATTGAGCCTTATTGAGGAGAAACGACTAGCAACAGTATGCCATGGCCAGCTATACCAGCGCATAATGAAGAGGGCGTTCGATCAAAAGGTTTGACCCCAAGTCTACAAGGTTGGAGATGTGGTAATCAAGAGAATACTTCCTCCGAGTACAGATCACAGGGGCAAATGGACTCCCAATTATGAAGGTCTATTCGTGGTTAAAAAGGTTTTCTCAGGTGGAGCCTTGTTGCTGACAACCATGGATGGTGAAGACTTTTCATCCCCTGTTAATTCGGATGTAGTTAAAAAATACTTCGTATAAAGAGACCTGCTGGATAGAAAAAAAAGGAAAATCTAGGCAAAAAAGGGCATCCCGGCGAACCAAAAACAGAATAAAGGTTCGGGAAAAAATTAGGGATATAATAAAAAATTGTACACCCGGTAAGTTGAAAACCCGAAAGGGCGACTTAGGCAAAAAAAAGGGTATCCCGGTGGATTGAAAACCTGAAAAGGCGATCCACGTAAAAGAGGGATTTAAACGAATGACTGCAGTCTAAATTAAGTTGTACGTTCTCTACTCTTCAGCAAACTAGCAAAGTTTCCGAAGGAAGAATTGGTCCGATCACGAGCTTCCGAAGGCGAAGATAATCAAGAGAGTTGGAATACATACTGGCTATAACAGAATCAGAAATCAGTTGGAATCCAATTTCCGCATTATCATTAGGATAAATTTCTCAATTTTATGGCAATCAACTCTTTCAGGGGTTTGCTTCCAATTGTAAATTTGCCAATTTTGGCGTTTCATCAATAAAATTGAATATTCAGTCACAAGCTTTTATTTTCATTTTACTGTTTTGTTTGCTAAAACGTCCGATTTTTTATAATAAAACATTGATTTGAAAATATCTTGGCCTTGCAAAAACATGCACAAAAGACAATTAAAATTACTTTGCTTGTTGGGCAACCTTGAATGGTGGACTCAAAAGACCACGCAATATCCTGGGGCATGTGCATATATTTTTTCTGTTGCAGGTAATGAGTACGATCGATCCAAGCAGCATGATCGTAACCACGGACAGATATTTGCTATGACTTGATACTGTTGTATCTTATTAAGTCGTTTCTTCCATTCAAGATTTCCTGTCGGGTGTTGTGACAACGACGACCGAAGATTGAATTCTTCTGTGTTGATAACGGTTATTAATGCAGTGAGCATTCCATGTCTGTAACGAGTGTAAATCCTCCGGTACCTCGCAGACGATGTGAAGGGTAGTTCAGTACAGAGTGTTCGTCTAAGAGTTTGAAAACGCTTGGTTTTCTATAAAATTCTCTTAAGAGTCGAAACTTCTCGCGGTAGCTTTCCTTGTGGCGTTTACCAGCAAGTGGTAGTGTCATATTTCCTACAGGTTTCAGCATGTGAAATTTGTCGAAGAATAATCCCCAGCGGAGTTATTGGCTATCCCATGCATGGGGCATGTTATTTCCCCAGCAAAGGATATTCCTGATCTGTTGTCCCCAGTAGAGTTTGAGGACATTTGGTCTTTTGTAAAATCCTCTCAAAAGGCATTCCCCAGCAAGGTCTAAATAGATCAAGGGAACCTTTTTTCTTCTGCAAAGTGGCAGCATGTGATATTACCCAGCCGATGGTGTAATTCTCAGCAGTGCTCATTTACAGCTCAAAGTCCAATTTATTTTTGGCATACAGTTTGTTCATATTATTCCAGCAGGTGGGATAGTATGGCAGATGGTTGTTCCAGCAGGTGGGATGATCACTATATTACAGTTTGTTCATGTTATTCCAGCAGGTGGGATAATCTTGCAGATGGTTGTTCCAGCAGGTGGGATGATCATTATATTACAGTTTGTGCATATTATTCCAGCAGGTGGGATAGTATGGCAGATGGTTGTTCCAGCAGGTGAGATGATCATTATATTACAGTTTGTGCATATTATTCTAGCAGGTGGGATAGTAGGGCAGATGGTTGTTCCAACAGGTGGGATGATCATTATATTACAGTTTGTTCATTTTATTCCAGCAGGTGGGATAATCTTGCAGTTGGTTATTCCAGCTGGTGGAGTGATCATTTGGCAAAGCTTCCAAAGCCGGTTTGGTAAGCACTAAAGTCCAACGACAGATTGGCAAAAATCCAACACGAATTGGTGAAAGTCCAACGACAGTTTGGCAAAGCTGCAAAAGTCCATCTGAAGATGGCAAGTTTGAGATTCCAAAGCTGGTTTGGTAATCGTAAAAGTCCAACGACGGATTGGCAAAAATCCAACACGAATTGGTAAAAGTCCAACGACAGATTGGCAAAAACTCCAACGAAGGATTGGCAAAAATCCAACACGAATTGGTAAAAGAGCAGCTAAAGTCCATCGACGGTATGGTAAGCCAGTAGTTGTCTGGCGTCGTTCAAAATACATTGTTGAAAGTCCATCGATGGTATGGCAAGCCAGTAGTCGTCTGGCGTCGTTCAAGAGACAGAGCTCTCCTACAACGTTCCATTGAAGATTCAATCCAGTAGTCTCGTTGGGTTTATATCCCTTTTGTTCTTCATCATCCAGAACAAATTTTTGGTTATATTTGGTATTCAATCGCTATATACCTTGAAAGTCTGAAAGCAATCGCTTTCAGGCATTCAGGTCTACAGCGTTTGAATAGGGGCAGTTGTAATACCCCAAAATTTGCTCTCCCTGTTAGCATCTTAGCATGGCATTATCATATCATATCATATCCATTTCATTAGCATTTGCATTGCATATTTCACATAGAAAAATGAAGCATAGCATCCCTCTTATCATCAAGGCATGTGATCAGGGGAAAGTTGGATAATAAAGGAATCATTCAAGGCACAAAAGGTCAAACAAGTTCACTCAAGGCAAGCCAAGAGGTCTATCATGTCTCATACTATCTCAATTGGTCATCCAAAACCTCAAGAGAGTGAGATTCAATAGGAGATTGAAGCACTACATCTTTCACTATGCAAGAGATCAAAAAAATGAAGGAAAACCCTCAAAAGAGATGTTCATTGGTTTAAAATCATCCTCAAGTGGCATATCTCATCATCCTTTAAGAGGATACACAACATACTCTGAGGAATTTGAAATTAAAGACTGCACATTTTTCTCCTAGGAGGTGGGTACCAAAACTAGAGTTTCCAATTAAATCAGGGTATCTTTGAGTTTTTGGACAAAACTTGATGTCATGGTATTCTACATGTCCTTAAGTGTATGAGTGTGGAAAATTGCCTCTCAATTGGTTTTAGAAGTGGTTCAATTGGAAGAAAGATCAAAAATCAAGGAAATTGGGGCTAAGTCAAATAATCAAAGAAAAAAGTCAACTATTGACTTTTTGAGCCCAAAATCATGAAATTCATGTTATATGTGACCAATGTACAAAATTTGATCAAGAAAATCCATAGGGATCATAGAGAAATCAAGATTTAAAAAGTTGCCATTTTTGGAAGAATTAGGGTTTCCAAAAATAGTAATTTTAGGCCATTTTGCATCAGAATTGGAACCAAGGCCATTCAAAATTGGGGCATCAAATGAAAATTCCACTCGGCCACAACAAAAGATCTTATTTTAAGCTTCAAATCCATGTGTAGAACATTTCCATTGGATAAGATTTGAGAGAGTTTTGGATGATCAAAGTTGAGGAAAACTTGGGCAAAATGCAAGTCAGCTTGGTCAACTTTCAGGTCACGCGCGTGTCATTTTCATAAACACATGGTGGGCCAAATGTTTTGATCAATTACTCATGGTTAGAGGCCTCAAATGAAAAATCTTTCAACATGAGAATTGTTCCTCTATGTGAGATCTTCAAAATTGGTGTTCATGATTTTTTCATTTAATCAAAGGTCAAGAAGTTATGTTGAGTCCAATGTGCTATGATCATGCTGAATTTCCATGCCACGCATGCCTTGCCAGCCAACCTCATTGCCACGCCTTATACCAGTTCCCAAACCTTTGTGTTTCAAGTCATTTTTTAACCTTTTCCAAGCATTATGTCAACTCATTTTTCATGCCAAACATGCTCTATTACATTTCCCCTTTCAAATGAACCCAAAAACTCACAAATTCATTCATTGAGTAGAGAGAAAAACTTCAATAAACCACCCTATGTTTCACTGTTGCATTGTTGGCTTTGATGCAGGATTTGGTTCAGTCATCCATCAAACATTCTTTCCCTTATTTGAACACAACATGAACATCACACACACTGCTACAGCACGTGCCTTGCATGGAAATAGAAAGAGCAAACTTGCTGAGCAAGTTTCTGATGCATAGCCTTGCCATTTCACTTTCTCTTCACCTCCACCATAACTTGTCATGAGTTGTCATCACTATATCATTGTTCTCCCTAACTAACTTGACTCAGTTAGTTAGGGATAACTCACTTAACTCAACATGACTCAGTTAACTCACTCAGCTTGACCATGGTTAGCTCACACTATAAATAGAAATCACTCTCTCAAATTTCATTTCGAACACTGATTTTCCACTCTCACTTCAGAACCTCTTTCTTCTTCTCTCTCAATTTCGCCATTGCCATTGATTTTTGAAGCTCACTCTGTTTATTTCTCTCCACAACTCTCTTTGATTCTCTCTTAAGTTCACCACATTGCAACTGGTTTGAAGTTTGGTTTCAATTTCTCTCCACTGAATCATCATTAACCACTTCAGCTAAGCCTTTATTTGGCCAAGTGAAGCTCAAGGAAGAAGCATTTTCTTCTGGTATTCTTGTGTATTCAAAGCCTCATCAACTTCAGGTTTGAGTTCTTGAACTTTGATTGCACGTTTTCAGTTCATCTTCACTTGTTTCTTGCTGATATGAGCTCATTAGGAGCATTTCTTACTCTGGATAGTTGATAGGCCTTGTAGAGGCTTAGATCCAAAACTTAGGGTTTGGTTTGATCCTCTCTGTTCTCTTTTTATGTTTTGGTTCCATGGAAAATATTAGTATATTCATGATCTCCATTTCCTGAGCTTTATTTTGATATGCGATTTTTGTGTTTTGGTGAACATGTGAGTTTGCAGGTGGTGGCTATTGGCCGGAGAAGATGACCGGAAGTCATCTCCGGCCGGCGATCTTAAGTGCTAGGGTTTAGGTGTGTTTTAATCATAGCCGTTGATGTGTTCCAATCGTGTGGTGAGGAGCGTGCCAACACATTAAAATGCACATGCACCTCACATGTCTTATTTCTGAACTCACTTAATCAAGGTGTGGTGCAGTGCATGGTAGTGTGCGTGGTCCTTCACGTGTGTTTTGGATTTGTGTACTTTGACTTGCCTGTTGACTTGACCTGATCTAATGGTGTGGATTGCTTGACTTTTTTGTTGACTGAGTGTGCATGATAATTGGTATGGATTGCGCTTTGAATATGGACTGGATCATTGCTACTCGCACCCTATGTTTAGAAGCCCAAACCATTTGAACTGAATAATTGTTATGCATGCACCCCTCCCTTATTTCCATTTTATTTTATTTTCTTCATTTTATGCACGTTTGCTTTTTAATTTTTAAAATTACAAAATAGAATCATAAAATTTTAGAAAAATTCAAGAACATTTTCAAGACATTTAGGAAATTTTTGATATTTTTATTTCATGATTCTATGACATTTTTGCCCCTATTGTACAATTTTCTTTGAATTTCCATTTGTGTGCATTCCACATGTGGTACATGAATTTGTATAATTTTGTTCTTGCTCATTATAAATTGTTTGGACTTGTCTCTTTTTCCATTGATTCATTAACACTTTGAAGCATGTTAGTTGATTATTTTTTTATTTTTTAGGTCAATTTATGACATGTTTTGATGCTCATTTTTGCACTACTTTGCATGATGTGTGAACTTGGTCTAATTGCATTGCTTGAAGTCTTTTTGCTTTGAATTTTGACATGCTACTTGGATGTATGATTCACTTCTGATTTAGGAATTCCAATACCATGCTTGCATAATTTTTCATAAGTCCATTTGATTTTTGTTTGATGCATTACATTTGAAGCATAATGACATGTCATATCATTCTATATTTTAGTGCATGTTTGCATGAATTCTTTGTGCATATTTGTATGATCATTTGCATATTGTATGAGCTATTCATGTGACATTATAGGTCATTGGTACACATTATAGGTCATATTTACATGTTCATTTCCATTTGAAATTTGTGCATCCTTAACATGTTTGGTTTGCATCTTCTTTTTGAACTTTTATTCCACTTCTTCTTCTAATACTTCTTGAATGTCTTGATGATTGATTCATGAATACTTGTGAGATGTTTATAATTCATTTCCCATTTAGTGTCATTTCTGACTTTAGGATTACATGTTCCATTTATGCATGTTTCTTCCCTTTCTCTCCATTTTTCATCTATCTTTTCTTCTTGTAACATGTTTAAATGCTAATGGATGATGATTGTTGCTTACTTACTTAAACTTGCATGATGATAATCACTTGTTATCCATATGATTCACATTCTGGTTGTGATATTAGGATTTGATTTCTCATCTTGTTTTTTTTTTAAATTTTAATGTGTATTAAGTGTTCTTTTTACTTCTTATACATGTTTCTTTGTTTACTAGCCGTGTAGGGGCTTTGGTAAGTTGAAATTGAGTGTGGATAAGGAATCCACATTCAAATCTCTTTCCTTTCTCTTTCCCTTCATTTCTTTTACAATTCAATCTTGTGTTTTGTGAACATTTATGTGCTTTCTTTGATTAACTCATTACCTTCACTTTTGAGTTACAATTCATCTTCTACTTTAGAAGTGAATTGTTTAATTCATTTCTTCTTTAGATTTTAGGTTTTGAAACCTCACAAACCATTAGGATCACTCCCTTAATTAATCAATTAGGATCGAGTCTTAGTTCACATAGATTTTGCCTTTCTTTTCTCTTGAGTCTTTCATCTTCTCATCTCAAAGAAAATTCAAAATATCTAATAAAGGTAGGCACTTATTGCATTTAGGCCTTTCATATAAAAAAAAGATTATAAGGGGTCTTCTCTTATAATCTTAGAATGTGTAGCACATAGCCCATCTTGGGTCAATGTGTTAAACATTTGATCTTGTATGAGGGACTTAAATGCAATACTTGTTGAAGGCACAAATAAAAAACACTTCCTCATTTCTTAATCAACAAAAACACTTAATAAACACGTGTATGCTAGTGTGTTTGAACCTTGACAATTGGAACTAAGTGTGGGGGTCTTCTTCACACTTAATGTACTTTCTTACTCATTCCATCTTGGAATGTGAGAATGTACACATTCCAATGACTAAGATTTGGATACACTACCATATGCAAACAAATGAAAAAACTTCTAAAAGACAAAAACAAACACTAACGTCTTTCCTTCGGGAATTCCTTTCTCATCCCACTCATTATCATCGTACGAACGTGCTTCTTCTCGTTCTCGTTCAAGATGGTAACGCACTCGGACCAGCGAGCCTGCAACACCTGAGCTAGAACGTCGATCGTTCTTTAAAAAAACACAAATAATCCATCCCTAGTGAGGGGAACTACGTCGCTCTGATTCTCATGCTCCTGATGAGATACGTAGGCAGTGGGGTAGGGCCCATGCGAGCACTTCTTTTATTTTCCCTACATTTGTTTCTCATTCTCTTTCCATTCCTTTTCCAGTTCTTTTTTCAGCATCTTTCCTTACACCGTTTGATTGAAACAAGCAAGTGTGGATCCCAACGGGTACGATGGATGCGTGGGGGTGCTAATACCTTCCTCACGCGTAACCGACTCCCTTACCCTTTCTCTTGGTCGCAAGACCATGCTCTTTCCTTTCCCTTCAGGTTTATGCGGTGTTCCCTTTCCCTCTCATGGGATAAATACACATTGCTGGCGACTCTGTTTCGGTGCCACTTTCGCATTTGTACTTGGATGAAAATCCCGGGAGCGACACTTATCACTTAAAGCAAGGCATGGTGGAAACGGAATGCGGTTTCAACGTAACAGGAAAAAAAAGCTCAGTCAAAACAAACAACAAGGAAACTCCATGGTCAAAACAACATCATTTGCTCATAGTAATTTCATCACGAAACCCATTTATAAGAAAAAAAAGGTTGAACACGAAATGAAGATCCAACCTTCTCTCTCTCAACGTCTGGCTTTTTCGATCTCGCGATTATCGTCTCACGGATTCGTTTTCGGTTTCAGGTTTGTGATTTTATTTCGTCCACTATATTTTGGATCAATTTCTTCTTCTACTTCTTTGGTTTCTGAAATCGATTTGTTTGATTTGCAGATTTTGGGTTTTGGGGTTTGGTTTTGGGTTGTTTTGAAATCTGCTTAGGTTTGGTTGAATGAGAAGAAGAAGTTTGTGTCGTGGCTTCAATGGTGGTAAGGTCTGTGATTCATGACGAAAACAGGGCGCGGAGTATGAAGGGTGGTTTGGTGACGGAAATAGTGGTGAACGATTAGCGTTGTTAGTCACAGCGGAGAGAGTGTTGTGTTGTTTAGGTTTGTTTTACAAGCTGCTATTGGAGAATCAAATTGAAATTAAATGAGGCAGGTGGTTTGTGTTATGAAAGTTGCAGATTGAAGGTTCTAAAAATGTGAGTGTGGAGGTTGGTTGGAGAAATTATGCAGTGGTGAAAGGAAGAATGAAAGAAGTTTAGTTATCAAAATGGAAGGAGATTTTTGTTCGCTGATCTTTTTTTCACAAGGTGAGTTCTCCTCCTATTTTTCCTCCCTTTTTTTTCGAACCCCCTCCCCTTTACTGTTACTCCTCTTCCTCTTTTTAAAATCGAATTCAAACTTTACTTTTGATTCTTTATTTGTCTTGTATGGTTGTATCGAGTGGTTGCTTTCATTGTTAAAGGTACAGTTGTGCAGAATGCAGCAGCAGAGTTTTGGCGTGTTGAACCGTGTTGCAGGTTTTGTTTTGGTCATTGAGATGTCATTGTTATGGCATGGTATTGTAGTAGGTTTGTACGGTTTAAAGCAGGTTGGGAAGTTGATGCAGAGTCCTTTTGGAGAATTGCAGCAGGTCGTAGGTCATACGGATTTGGCAAATGGGATTGGCTTGTGAAAGGCTGGTCTTGCGTATTGGCTTGGAGAGTGACAAAAGTGTGTAATTTTGGCACAGGTTTTCACAGGTTTTGTTTTAGCAGAGCATATGGCTGTAAGTAGCTTATTCTTGTGAAGATGGGTCGTATGGAGTTTCTCATGGCCTCACCTCTTGTACTCTTTTTGGTTGTAAATAGACTTGGTAGAGGATGAATAGTGATGGGCTTATTTTTTGGCTCTTTATTGTAGAAACTTTTCATTTACAAACTTTTGTAATGGATTTGAATTTTTTTCTATGAATTGAATGATAATATGGTAATGGATATGAAGTGGATAAAAATGGATTAAAAAACTGGTTAAAATGAAGGGAGAAATGGATTGCAAAATTGGTTTAAAAATGGGTATAAAAGGAAATGGTTATTGACTTTAATTGGATATTGAATTTTGAAATGGATAACTTTGGAAATGGATAAGTGAAAAATGGATACGGACCTTGGAAATGGATTATGAATGGATTACCCTTGAGAAACCACAAATCGATTTTGGACTTTTGAACTTAAAACCACGAACCCATTCTTAAAAAAAACGAGTCACACATGAATCAATCCCCAAATCAATCTTGAATTTTGCCACCTGAACATTGAGGAACTAAAATCCTTACTGTGGACCATCTTGAATCATGTCTTTGAAAATTAGGATTTGAAATATGGACCGCACAACACAAAACTCTAACTGGAGATGAACTAGCCCTCGATGATCTTCAACTGTGAAAGAACAAATAACCTGACATAGCCTGACAACTTGATCTCCATACACATAAACCACTTAAATCAATGCACCCTAACCTCGATGTTTGAAACAAAATCTTGCCTGACCAAAATTAGGTCAAAACCATCGAAACTCCATCAGTACTGCCTACACGTATCTGACCTGATAAGCCTCAAATGAACCTGAAGTGAACGACATATGCCTATCTTGAACACAAAGGAACAAGAAACCCTAAACTCAATGCTTTGGCTGCATATTGATAAAGAGAACAGCCTGAGATGTTGACAACCAACAAAACCCTAGTTCCTCAGTCTCCATTAGAACCATGATGAAACCTTAATCACATGATGTCTCTTGAGAAACCCTGAAGCAGATAAACTTGATACTTGATGAATCTCGGCAAAGGAAAACCTTGTAGCCGAGTGAACTTTGATAACAAGATACTCATGATGCTTTGAGCTCAAGCCCTTGCTTCAATCTCGAACGAAAGAACCTCAAAACAAATAAGAAACCTTGATTCAAAGGACCTCCTGATCCTATGTCTTAGAAGACCAATGCAACGTATGATATGAGTTAATGGGATGAACAGATATGCAAGGTCAGAGTTAGGGTGAAAATGAGGGTGTGACAGGCGGTACACCTTCAAAGTTCGTTACATAGGCAAAATAGAAAATACAACATAAAAGGAAACTAGGAATCTAATCCACTTGCAGATAGTCCTTCCCCTCCATTGAGCTCCCTCATGAGTTCGTTGATTTGCTCTCGCATCCTCACCTTATCAAGGGTCAGTTCTTCCAGCGCTTTCTTCAACTTCAACTCTTCATTTGAAGGAGGCTTATGACGTGTATAAGGCATCTTCATCACAAGAGCTCTTTCACGAGACCATTCCATGTAGGCCTCGGTGACAGTGCAGTCAGGATTACCCAAAGCAATCCATCGTTGTCTATTTATACAACGCTAAACACGTGCAACTTTGATTTTAAACTCAAGATTTTCCTCTTCTTCAAGAAAAAACCTCCTCAGATTGTTAAGATCAGGTATCTCCTCCATTGGGTGGCCTAGCTGTCGGCGACCGAGAACGGGGTTATAGTTGATGCATCCCCTTCTACCCATAAGAGGTACATTGGGGAAATCCCCGCAGCTGTGAATCATGAGAATCCCTCCATAGATTGGGTCATACCACTCAATGTCAGCATGGGTAAGCTCCATAAGTCTCTTGGACCAAATGGTACTGTCTTCCACATCCCATAAGGTTGCGGTCCTTGGTAGTTGCAAAATAAACCACCTATAAAGGAGAGCAGTACAATAGATGATCTGTCTTCCATCTCGCATGTTTTTTGAGTGAATGGCATGATAAGTATCAGCCAATAGAGTAGGAACTGGGTTCCTGAGCATAAAGATCTGAATAGCATTGACATCGACAAAGTCTTTAGCATTGGGAAATAAAAATAGGCCATAAGCTAGCAAAGCGAAGGTGTACTCAAAGAGTACAGTATTCTTCCTATCAGTAAAGTAACGAGCTTTCTCGAACAAGAACTGAGCGGGTAGTCCAGAAAGTCCCCCCTTGATAGTCATGTGGCCTTGAATATGAGACAACTTTTGCCTTGTTCCTTTTTCAATGTCTTTTGCACTGAGAATCATTGACAGGGAGACCCATCAAAGCAGAGTATTCCTCCAAGGTCGACGTCAGCTGGTAATCGGGAAACACAAAGCACTGATAAAGAGGATGGTAAAGTTGAACCAAAGTCTCTAGCAGTCCTTCAGCCCTTTGAAGATTTAGCAGCGGGAGAATCCTTCCATACTTTTTTGAGAAAGCTACCGGGTCTTCAATCAATCCTCCTAGTTCCTTTAGTTGCTCAACGTCGAGAATCATGAAGGTGTATGGCCAAGTTCCTTTCTTCCCAAAATCCATCTCTACAAAGGTTGCAAAGCAAATTTAGTTCCTTGATAGTTTAGCAAAAATGCAAGATGCAATGCGAATGACATGCACAAATCAAGGAACTCAAAACTATATTGGCAAACAATATCGGACAGGGAACACAATTCGAAGTTTAAAGGGGAATCTCATTTCATTAATGATGAACTTATAAGATTACAAAAAGAAAAGATTACACCTTCAAAAGTTATATAAAAGGAAAAGCACAAATAAAAGGAAACTAGGTCCTAGGTCATTTGACGAGACGATCCCTCTTCTCCAAGCAACTTCCTCGTAAGCCTCTTGATCTCTTCTTGCATTTTCGACTTCTCAAGAACATGCTTATCCACGTATAGTATCCATTGACCTGAATGAGGAGGAGTACTAGGATTGACAGCAGGCACTGATGGTATGCCAGTGGAAAATAAATCCCCTTGCGCCTTCCTCTTTTTGGAGGACTCTTTTTCCCTTTGCTTATGGATCTTCTGAAGCTCTCCCATCTCATAGTAGAAGATTTGATACTTGTTCTTCCAAGCATCTCTCTCTTGCTCTTCTTTAGCCAAATTAATTTTCAATTCTTCTTCGTTGCTCATGAAGAATAAAACAGGATCCCGGGGAGCTAATAGGATAGGTTCATGACTAGGATAGGGCATCTTCAAGTCGATAGTAATTTCTTGCACCCAACGGGTATAAGATTTTGAAGCAACGCACTCAGGTTTTCCCAAAGCAGTCGTTCCTTTATTACGTTCGTAACGTCAGGCATGTACGATCTTCTCTTTGAGCACAGGGTCCTTATTTCCCTTAATGAACAGTCCCTCTAAATAGATATTGCTTGGCTTATCCTTCATAGGATAACCATGCTGACGACGTGCTAAGGTCGGGTTGTAGCTTTCATACCCTTTCGTGCCAAGAAGAGGAACGTTAGAGAAACCACCACAGTTGTCAATCATATCTTCCCTTCAAGTAATGGATTATACCACTTAATATCGATATGTGTGAGTGACATAATTTTCTGTGACCAAAGAAATCCATCTTTAAGATCCCAAAATGTTGCTGAGTGAGGTAAGTGAGAAATAAACCACTTGTACAGCAAGGTAGCATAGCAAGTTACCATTCCACCCCCATGAGAATTCCTTAGATGTACGGAGTGGTAAGCATCGACGAGCAGAGTCAGAACCGGATTCCCGTGGATGAAAATCTTGATCGCGTCTATGTCAACGAAGTCGTCGATGTTTGGGAAGAGAAAGAGCCCATAAAGGAGTAGAGCCATAACAGCCTCATAAGCACCCATGTTCTTCATACCAGCATAATAACGAGCTTTCTTCATCAGAAACTTAGCAGGTAACCCATAAATTCCTCATTTAGTAACCATATTAGCCTTGACGTCTGATAACTTGAGGTGAGTAGCTTCTGCAATATCCTTTTCACTAGGAGTGCCTTCCAAACCAGAGTAGGGGGCTTTTAAGAGATATGAATACCAACCAATATAGAATATTCCTTAAGGGTAGGCATTAACTAGTAATCGGGGAAGGTGAAGCAATGGTATAATGGGTCATAAAACTGCACGAGAGTGGAGAGCATCCTATCTACCATCTTGAATTTCATCAAGGAGAAATTCTTCCCATACTTGTCTCTGAATGTTGATGAATCTTTGATCAATTCCCTTAGCTTCTTCAAATTTTCCAACTTAGGACTTTTGAAGGTGTACTTCTGCGTTCTTTTTCTTCCAAAATCCATCCTATAAGGTTTGCAAAACAGAGTTGAGTTCCTTGAAGATGGCATGATGAAAGATGTATGAATAAATGTATGCAATGCATAAAACACACACATACAGATAGACACATATACACATATATACATGCAACGAGAAGGGCCTAGGTTCAGAGATCACGAGCATGGAGCCATGGTCTACCCATCCCAAGAGGTATGTACTATAGGTTTACGATCTGCAGAACAGGGTTCTAAAAAGTTCCGAGAGTCAACAACCCATCTTTTAGATATTATCGATTTCCCAATTACTTGGTAGTCAATAATATTCTCAAGAGAGTCTCGTCTGAGTGTAGTATCGCGTATTAACCATTTCAGGATTACTCCCTCATAGTCATCGAACTACATCCTAAAAAGGCCAAGTAGGGGTAAAAGGGTAACTAAAGGTTATCAGCATCGCGGGTTCCTTGGTCGAAAGTGGCTATGCATTCACGATAGCTCGTTCAACATATACCACCCTCAAGGGGGCCTCAACTGAGTTTGGAATCTCAAGTCAACTCCTTTGGGATTACTCCCTAAAAGCCTCCTTGACTATATCCACTATCCTATCATATGTGTACTCTCAAGTCCGGGTTAGGACATATCCTCACCACTCATGGTAACAACCCTGCCAAACAGAAAAACCCAAGCAGACAAATATACAGATATACAACAAGCAAAATAACACAAATACAAACAAGGTGGGCTTAACCCTCAAACTTTCCCCAGTGAAGTCGCCATTTCTGTTGCGGTGAGAATTGGATATCAAGCTATTAATTAACTTGAATCACACATTTTTGAAATTCACCACCAAGCTTTGATTTAACCAAAGGAAAGGGTAAAGATCGAAGAAAACCCTAATTGCGCTATGTGAAGACACAACTAAGAGATCTAAGGTTCAGGGGTTGGTTATATCTAGGAAAGGTGTTAGCATCCTAGATATCTGTAGTACTCTACAAGAACCTCTTGCTAGTATTTGTGTTATGTTATGTTTGCTTGTTAAGGGAAGTGCTAAGGGTTGGGTAAAGACTAAGGGTATATACGCTAAGTATGCTCGCCAAGACGTCGAATCTTGTGCCTACGTATCCTAATAAGGATGGAATCAGAGCATTCATAGTTCACCTCACTACGGGTTGAGGAACCATTGACTATGGTCAAAGTTCCAAAGGGAATGAGTATGATACTCATATAGAGTTAAAGAACTCTCTTAAGTCTAAGTTGTAGGGGTAAGTGAGTACACATGATGATGAGAATCACATAGAGTTTAGGAACTCTATCCTAATTCTAAGTTTAAGGGGGTGAATGGCTCTAATGAGGCCAAGGGGGAAGGAACATCTTGATGATGATGCTCATATAGAGTTGAAGAACTCTCAGAGAATCCTAAGTGGTAAGATAAATGGCTCTAATGAGGCCAAGGGGGAAAATGTGCAACTATAATGATAATGCTAACTAGGTCTAAGGGAGAAATGGCTCTAATGAGGCCAAGGTTGATCCTAATGAGGATAAGGGATGGCTCTAATGAGGCCAAGGGTGGAATATGGCTCTACTGAGGCCAAGAGGGTAATGAGCTATCTATGACTTTAAGGTCAATAGAGAGACTTTCCTTTGGAAGAAGGAGAAAATAACTACTTGTGAAAACAAGTGTTGAAAGGGGGTTAAAGTAAAGGGATGAGAAATAAGAGTCAAAGGACTCAAGTAGGATAAACATCCAAGAAGGTAAGTAGCATTATTCAAACATAAATCATATATATATAACATCAAAATTTCAAGATAAACATCCATATGGATCACCCTTAGGCATGAGCAAGATTATATGCACAAGAAAACATCATGAAATGATTCAAATCAAATAAATCATGCATAAATGATCAAAGGGGAAAACCAAGGCACTCTTGAACCATGAAGTCAGAACTTTGACAAGCTTTTGAAATCATGAATCAACACATATTCATTTACAAGACACTTTAAGAAGTGTTACAAAGAAACTACGTCGAAACATGGATGAAAGGAGGGTTACATTAGCATAATGTTCAAAATTAGGAAAAATGGGCAGAAAAAACCAAAACCAGAGCCTAAAATAAATTTTAAACATTAAAAAATGTGTGTGTGAAGTGTCATGTAAAGATAAACAAAATAGCCATCTCAAAACCAAACTTCAATGTGAAACACCAAAGGTATCGAGCAATGAATCGAGGGTTAAACAAGAGCCACTAAACCAAACCAAAAGACCTCATTCAAGGTCAAAAATCAACCTTAAAACATCCTCCTAATGTGCCCTAAGACACTCTAAAAAATCAACCCAAGAAGCTAAAGGGAAATGGTCCTTTTAAAAGAAGTTCACAAACTAGGTTAAAAACTACCCTTAAGTTTATAAAATCAAAAATAAATATTAAAATAAAGTAAAAATGAAAATAAAAATTTTATAAAATTAAATTAAACTTCAAAATATTAACATGAATTTTCTGTGAATCTTTTGTCAAGAGGAGATATTTTAAGTAAGACAAAATTGAAATGAAAATAAAAATAAAATATTTTAAGAAGACCAAAACAGGGAGGGTGTATCAGCAAACACAAATGAACTAGGAGTAAGTCTCCGCGCGTATTGGGCTTTCCATACGGGGGTGCTAAAAGCAAAATGCAAAGGACCAATATCCAAATGAAAAATATCTTTCAGGCAAGTAATTGTTACACGGTCAATGTACAAATAATCATATAAACCAATATCAACCGGTCATTAACCACTTAAGTGACTAGACGACAAAAGATAAAAACACCCGCTCACACCTTGCCACGCCATCATCTTCAACATGCAAACTAAATAACTCATGAAACCCTACGTGAAAACCAGTGACGGGCATGGCTTCTTCTCATCTTTCTCAACTATTTTCAACCTTCTCTCTCAACCAAAATCAACAAAGTAAAGCATCATGATGAAGCATTCAGATAATAGAACAACATCACACTTCAAATGATTCAAAACAAAAACTTGAACACAGAGAAAATGGACACGAAAGTTGAGCATTTCAAACTAAAACAAACAAACTGAACAATGGTATACGATCATAAGCTCCAACAACAAACCAAACTACCATCTCAAATCAATACAGGTGTAATGTATGAACATTATGAGGGCGTTCAGATTCATTTAAACTTAAATCTGAGGGCATGAGGACATGGAAGAAAACCTTACCAAGTGGAGATAGTCCACTGCTTCTTCACTTCAAAGGTTTAGGAATCTGAACAAACTCAGTTTCCTCACTTCAATGATGATGACATTGAAGCCTCTGAGGAAGTGTACAACCTTGGTTGCTCTTAGATTCTCACATGTCCTCCCTCTTCTCTTATGATATGTTTGTTGTGTGGAAGTGATAATGTTCTGTTATTGCCTCAAGACAATGGTTGAACTCTCCTTTTATAGCCAAAACAAGCTGGTTATTTTCTTGAAGACACAATGGTCATTTACTTTGTCTAAGTGAGAAAGAGATAGGTTTCAAACCCTACAGACATGGATTTTCCCTTCTGTCAACTTTGAGCCAAGTGAAATTCAGCTTTTGCTTGTGTTAGGGTTCAAGACAGAAGAAGAAAAAGTCAAGAACCAAAAGGGATGTGGTGCAAGGAAGGATTACACGATGGTCCATAGCTTCACAGCATGGCAAACTTTTAGTGTGTCAACCTTAAGTACATAGCAGTTGGAACTTTTGATCCACTTTCATAGGTTTTGAGGGCAAGGTACACTTTGAAAACTGATGATAAAGTCACTAGGATGTACTTGGTAAGTGGCTAGGATGGTCTTCAGACTTTGGTTCAATATAAAGGCATAGTTTAGTGTAATAAATAAGGGCATGGCCTCTACTTTGGTACACGATAGTTTCATGCTCAATGGACCAAATGAAGTGTGTTAGTTCTTGTATTGGCTGGAATTTTGGTAAAACAATGGTATTGTTAATGATGTCATATGTCTGATGTCTTAACATGAGTTCTTAACATTGAGTTGATGTTAAGTTCAGAAGGGTTGCAGTTTTGTATGTTGATGTTAAACCTGATGTCTTGACATCAGTTGACAGAACATCAGAACATCAGTCTGATGTGTTTTGTTAGGGCTGCATTTGTTTAAGTGTGTTTCGAGAAGATCTGGTGGAGAGATTGCAGGCGAATATCATGGGACAAATATATTATGTTGCAATCTTATATTGAGCAGATTTTGTTACTATTTTCATGCAAAAAGATATGGAGAATAATTAGATTTAATTGAAGATTTAATTGAAGATTTGATTGAAGATCTATTTAGTAGCAGAATCTTTTGCAGATTTGTAGCAGCTAATTTGTTGTGATTTGAAGGCCCAAATCCAGTTGGGAAATAGGTTATAAATAGAAGCATTGTAACCTAGTTTTAGGAAGCCAGCCATCATGTAGTTTATAAGGGATGTGTGTGTTGATGAACCACCCGGTTTGTGGGATGGTCATCGTGTGTATCTCAAAACCTGTAGGTAAGAGATGTATTGTTCTTAGAGGAAGCTGTTAAGCAACTCTAAGCATTGTTCTTAGTCATAAGGGTCATGTCTAGGTATTGTTATAGGAGTGTGTCTTCTATTTTTATGTGTTTGGGGAGTTGTTGGAAATCAAGTTGTTGATGCAGTAACTGAGATGTTGACTGCTAGACATCATTGCGATGATTGGAAGTGAGATGGAGTCTCTTACCTAGGGAGAACTTAGGTAGAAGGGTCATTGGGTAGGGATTAAGTGAGTAGATTGTCAACTAGTATTGTTGAGTCTGTTACTTAATACTGCTAATAGTGGACTTCCTTCCTGGTTTGGTATGCCCCCAGATGTAGGTTGTTAGACAGAACTGGGTGAACAAATTCTGTGTGCACTTTTCTTTTCAGCAGATTATTTAATTGTCTATAATTGCCTTGCTGTTTATGTCCGACCAGATGTCTCGACATCATGTAGGACATCTGGGATCTGTTATACTAGAATTTCAATTGGTATCAGAGCAGGCATCCTGTCTGTTTCTGGATGAGATCTAGGGAAGATACTTTCTGGTTCATGAGCAAGGAAGATAGTTTTGCTGAGTTATGGGCTTGGTCAGTTCATATAGTTGTTTGTTTGATCCCTTGTAGTGAAGGATGGACTATTCATGACAGGGTATGTATTGGGCCTGTCTGTTGTTATCAGGTGTGTAGCTTTGGTGGAGCACTGCTGTTGTGAGGTTGATTTATTTTCAAACTTTTTGTTGGTACTTGGATTATGGTGATGGTGTGCAAGGATTATTGAGTAGTGCCTGGAGGGTGTTTAGGAGTTGTTGTGTGTTCCGCTGCATGGTATCTGATGTAACCCTGGTTGTTTCTTGTGTCTCTGGTGGTGAGACTTTAGGAAGGTATTTTCTTGGAAAGACTTTAGAGTGTGGTCTCCTCAGCAGAAGAAGAATATATTTCAAATCAGGTATTGAAGACCAATCTGTCCAGAACATTGATGATGAAAGAAGAGGGTAGAGCCAAAGCAAAAGAGTATCACTGTCAAATCTTTCATGCGGGAGTGAATATCTTGATAAGTTATCTCTTAAGCATATTTATGGTGACCTAATTAGGATATCTTCATGGTTATGGTGTCCAATGTAGTTCTAGTATATCTGAAGATGAATTCTCTTGTGAAGATACATGTTCCTGATTTTCAAAATCATGAACTGGAGGAAGTTTCATCAAGAAAGAAGTTGAGCTTGATATGTCAATCCTAATGTCTCGACATCCCGCTACACATCATCAGTTTATGGTAAATGCTGAGTCAAAGTCCTATTAGATTGTAGCTGTTTTGAAGGATCACTGAAGCTGTGAAGTTGAACAATTTTTTAGATGCTGTTCATAATGTCATAGCATCTCAGCTGGAGCTGGTTGAAGAAAAGGTAGTAATCTTGATAGCAGAAGAGAAGGAGATGATCCTTGTTTAAGCTAAAATGTCTGAGGACAATTTTATAGGGAAAATGCATCCAAGAGTTTGTGTGCAGTAGCAGTGTAAATCAGCCTGTGGTCAATTGGTGTATGCATGAGCTCTTTCAATTTTGTGGCTTGAAGGATTGGAAGTAGCAGATTGCTATGGCATGTTATCACTCTTAAGTTGGACAAGAGGTCTAAACCTTGTGCTTATAAGAAGAAGCTTCTGGAAGAGTGTATTAAGCAAGTTACTGCAGTTTTGTTGGTCTGATCTTGGAAGTTGATCAGATGTTGATATGTTCTCGTGTGTTCGCTGCAAGAGATATGTGTGGATTACTATGGTTGTAGTCTCCAAATCCTAGTAGATGTTTAATGTGATTTAGACTGATGTCGGAACTGATGTTGAAACATCACTTCAGTTCTTTGCTCATGGTGGAGTGAAAGATCAAGACACTGACCTAACCTGGAAGGCTTTTGTGGTATGAATGGTTGTCATAATGGTTGTCATTAAGAAGATTCAGAAGATGCTAGAATCTGAAGAAGGGTTAAACCACAGGTATTTAAGATCAATTCCTATTTGGGATATTCACAAGTATTTAATTGATTATCCTTGAAAGACAAGATTAAGGATGTTCTGTCAATTATTTTAACATCGTTTCATCAGAGGTTTGGAGAATCATGGGAGGGGTTCTACATTCGCTCACAAGTCGCCTAGGTATTGACCTGGGATTATTGCTTAGCATATTTTCCTAAAAAGTATTGTGAATGACTTGTCCATATGGTGGTGCTGTTGAAGATGAAGACAGAAGACGATGTAGACATCATAATCTTGTTGGTTACAGCTTGGATCAGCTTATTTCTGATCAAAGTGGTTTGGAGCATGGTGTTTTCTCTGGTTGTGAAGGTCGAGGATAAGTGGCAGGTATCTCTGGCTTTCTACTGACGGCTCTACTAAGGGAAGTGACTTTCTTTAGTATTGTTATGGGGTAGTCTTGGACTACTTATTTTTTTGAAGATTCAGATGTGGTAGGTTTGAAGTCTTTGGAGTTTCTAAGCAGGATGAAGGTTGACTACTCAAAATTGATTGTTGAATCAAGTCTATGAGAGCATGGAAATCTGTTTCTGCAAAGGGAGGAGGTTCTTCTGAGTGGCAGAAGGTAGAGTTGAATTCAACAGTTGGGTGACATAATGTTCTGACATCTAGCTTAACATCAGAAGTCTCAACTGGTGATGTGGCACATCATCTATTGATAGGGTGATCTACAGGAATGAATAATAGGATGCTTCAAAAAGATCGTTCTCATGGCATTTTGCAGGAGCTGCATGAAGGAGAAGATGTTACATGACCATAGCTTAGGGAGTCTAAGTGTGTTTACTATTGAGCAATTGGAACTTGTGACTTGAAGATCTGGTTTCCTTGGTGGATCAGAATATTTTTGTGAGAGTTCTGACAAACGTGAAAAAGGTCAAAATATGGCATTTGGTTGTTTTCATATGAGGATTCATGCTTGAGGTGATCAAACTGTGGCATTTGGTTGATCTCAGAAGTGAATTCGAAGAATCAAGATAATCAGAGTGTGGCAGTTGGTTATTATTGAGGATTGTCTTGGCACAAGTTACTCTTGGGTAGAAGGGTGATGAGTTGAAGACTCAAGGAGATTATTTTTCTTGAAGGTGAATGAGAGTTTATTTCTCTAGTTCTTTGGATTACTATGCTAGAGTAAGTCCAGTTGGTGGAGCATATCAAGAATCATGGTGTTGATGTTTTGGTGTGGGGAAGATGTTCTAACTTGTGATAGGACATTATCTGGGATGATTACCTACATTGTATCTAAATAGAATCTACCTAATCATACGGGAGAATGATGAAGTAGAAGGTCTGCTTTGGAAGAAGAATGTAGAGAAGACTAAAGTAGATCAGGTATTGATTGCTTGAAAGTCTGAATGTGGATATTCATCAATTGATCCAAATGTCAAAAATAGATGATTGGATGTGTATCGCTAAAGGAAGAAGAAAAGCTTGTGAAGGGGACATAGCCCTATTGTCAAGTCATGCTAGAGAGTAGTTGATCAGCCTGGCAAGATGTGGAGTTTTGGAGCATGTGAAGATAACAAACCAAGAGGGAATCATGTGAGTATACTAATTTGCAGTCTAAACTCTTTGCTTCAGAGAGGGTGCGCGAGCTCATGGTATTCAGGTGTGTATGTTAACCTGAATAAGCTACTCTGACTGTGTTTTATTGGGAGCTTCTTGAAGGACTTCTATAGGAAATGAGTCCTCTGAATGGTAATGAGAAGATGATGTCCCCAAAAGATGTTGTTGAATGGTGATGTTGTAACATCATGATTGTTGATGGTTATATTTGGAAGATGATTGAGAGTGTGCGTGTGGAGTTGGATGCTCAAGCATTTTTGTCAGAAGAGATGTTTTTGACTATGTGAATTAGAATGAAGAGATTCTGGTCTTGTTTTTAGTAGTTTATTCTGGCAAAGCATGACTACTAATTTTGAAGACTTCACTAGTATCAACAACTACTGGTGGATGTAATGGTAGAGGGATTGTGATGTGATCTGATCAGATCAGAACATTTTTTTAGAGAGTTGTTCCTTCTTCTGCTACAAGTATATCTTGAAGAGATTAGATCTCAGTAAAGCAGAGAATTTGTGGAGTCTGTGAGCAGTGTCAAACAAGTCAGGATACTTGGTTGTGTTCTCCAAAAGTGAAAGTACAGTATATGAATGTGCTCAGCAAGTGTGATCAAATGTTCATCTCTATCTAGAGCATTAGTTAACCATGACAGGGGGGTACTTGTCTATGGATTCTGCAACAAAGGTGCATATATTGTGAAGCTTGCATGCTGATCAAGCTTGTGGAGATTGGTTGCCTCTTATGAGGAGATAATGTCAGATAACATGTTATGACATTAGGATGTTGGATGGCATGTTGGTGTGGACATGAATGGTTCTAGCCATGTGAAGCTGATTGTTTGTATCTTGTGCGCACATGCTTTTGAGGAGAAGTCTGAAGACAATTTTATGCAGTTTTGGAAAAACTTTGTGAGGGTCTTTGTTAATGGGAGATGTCACACTTGTCTTGATGTGTGTTATTAATTCTAAGTAAGAGGAGTTTACTTAGAGTTCAGTGGAAGGCATTGTGAGTGTGCTTCAGAACTTGTGGATGATTGTGTGAAGCATTCCTGACTGGATGGATGAAGACTGCGTCTGGATTTTCCAAATGCTATGATGTACTGGTCAAGGAGCATCAGTTGTGAAATATAAGGGGATAACTTCTGTCTGTACTAGTGTGGTACTTGGATTGTTTGACGATTAAGCATTTTATGAATGCGTTCAGCAGGTGTGTTGAACAGAGGGTGTGAAGATGATTCTTATGTTTTCCATTCATTTAAGGTGTTCTTCTTGCAAAGGAGCACTAGTTATCTTCAATAGGGAGAGTTGATATTTTGTTGAAGAAGTTGTTTATCCAGATTGTAATGTCAGACAAGATGTCGTGACATTGTGTTACTGGTGAAGTTCATGGTGTACTTGATAGTTTAGATCTGGTTCTATAGATTTGTGTGTCAATGGATTGAATCAGAAGTATACATTTACACCAATGTTTGTCAATTTTTGGCCAAAAAGGGGGAGAGAATGTACAGAAGTAGCTGTTGAGTCTGGATATTGTTCTAAGTATGTTGGTTGGCAGATTTATAGTTTGTCCAATTATGGCTAAAAAGGGGGAGAGTTAGCCTAGCTGTTGCCTAGTTGTCGGTTGTGGTTCTAGGCTTGAGGGGGAGTGTGTAGTTTGTGCAGCTGTTTTGCTGGTTTCAGTTTTGAGGGGGAGTTGCTGCTGCTAGTTGTGTGTTGATGTTAGTTTGTATGGTGTGTTTCCGCGGCTGGTATCTCTGGTGTAGCTATTGCCTAGTTGTCTGTTGTAGTTCTAGGCTTGAGGGGGAGTGTGTAGTTTGTTCAGCTGTTTTGCTGGTTGCAGTTTTGAGGGGGAGTTGATGCTGCTAGTTATGTGCTGATGTTAGTTTGTATGGTGTGTTTCCGCGGCTGGTATCTCTGGTGTAGGCTGAGATTGTTTTAGCCAAAATTAGCCAAAGGGGGAGATTGTTTGTTCTTGTATTGGCTAGAATTTTGGTAAAACAATGGTGTTGTTAATGATGTCATATGTCTGATGTCTTAACATTAGTTCTTAACATTGAGTTGATGTTAAGTTCAGAAGGGTTGCAGTTTTGTATGCTGATGTTAAACTTGATGTCTTGACATCAGTTGACAGAACATCAGAACATCAGTCTGATGTGTTTTGTTAGGGCTGCATTTGTTTAAGTGTGTTTTGAGAAGATCTGGTGGAGAGATTGCAGGCGAATATCATGGGACAAATATATTCTATTGCAATCTTATATTGAGCAGATTTTGTTACTATTTTCATGCAAAAAGATATGGAGAATAATTAGATTTAATTGAAGATTTAATTGAAAATTTGATTGAAGATCTATTTAGTAGCATAATCTTTTGCAGATTTGTAGCAGCTTGTGATTTGAAGGCCCAAATCCAGTTGGGAAATAGGTTATAAATAGAAGCATTGTAACCTAGTTTTAGGAAGCCAACCATCATGTAGATTATAAGGGTTGTGTTGGTTGATGAACCACCTGGTTTGTGGGATGGTCATCGTGTGTATCTCGAAACCTGTAGCTAAGAGATGTATTGTTCTTAGAGGAAGCTGTTAAACGACTCTAAGCATTGTTCTTAGTCATGAGGCTCATGTCTAGGTATTATTATAGGAGTGTGTCTTCTATTTTTATGTGTTTGGAGAGTTGTTGGAAATCAAGTTGTTGATGTAGTAACTGAGATGTTGACTGCTAGACATCATTGTAGTGATTGGAAGTGAGATGGAGTCTCTTACCTAGGGAGAACTTAGGTAGAAGGGTCATTAAGTAGGGATTAAGTGAGTAGATTATCAACTGGTATTGTTGAGTCTTTTATTTAATACTGCTAATAGTGGACTTCCTTCCTGGCTTGGTATGCCCCCAGATGTAGGTTGTTAGACCGAACTAGGTGAACAAATTATGTGTGCACTTTTCTTTTCAGCAGCTTATTTAATTGTCTATAATTGCCTTGCTGTTTATGCCAGACCAGATGTCTCGACATCATGTAGGACATCTGGGATCTGTTATACCAGAATTTCAAAGTGCTTCTTATTCCTCTTGCAAGATGGCATGAAATAGAACAACTTTGGTGTTGGTGAGAGATTAGGATAAAGTCTAGGGACACGTGAAAAGTGGTGGTAAGGTTAGTGATTGAAAAGGGACAAAACCAAAAAAATTCTAGGTAACAACTCAACATTGCAACATACCACTTTAGGGCACTACATATTGGAGAATACATCACCAATCCATGAGATTTTTGGTTCAATGTAAAGTAGGGAGATCATATAGCAACTTTTATGTGAAATACCTTTTGAGATGAGGATTGGGTGGTTGAGAGAAACGGCCATGAAATCGTGTCCCACATGCTGTCAAAAAGACTTAGAAAAATTTCTAAGTTATAGATTTTTTCCAACATTGAAACACCAAATTTGGAGCAACATAACTTGAGATTGATTAATCCAAATGGGGAGTTCTACATATGCTTGGAAAGCTTAAAGAACAAGGAACAACTTTCATGTTCAAGAATTTTGGTATTGACACTTGGAACTATGAGAAAAATGGCCATGAAGGTTTGTAAAAACTAGAGCAAAATGAGTAAATTTTCACTAAGTCATAACTTGATTTGGGCTTCCAAGTCTCATAACATAGAAACCAAGCCTTTTTTGAAGAAGGACCCTCTAATACACTTTGAAGTTCATGGTGAGAGCTTCAATTTAAGCTTTGAGTCAAACAAATTGGATGTGTAGTTTGAAAGTTATGACTCTTCAAAGTTTGCACAAGGAGTGAATTCTTCCACACTTGGAAAATTTCAAGAACCAAACCTTGCCCTTTTTGCAAGAAACCAGTCAAAAGGTGATTTCTCATGCTCTAACTCCCCAATCAAACATGTCTTGATGGAATGTGGCTTGACTATTTCATCTTGGATCAAAAATACCAAAATTCAGAGGTTTGACTTTTCAGTCAAAACCCTAGCATCCTCAGAAATTCAACTGTGTGATCCTTGATGATTTTGCCTTCTCAATCTCTTCAAATACCAATGGATGGCCTCTAAAGATTCATATGAACACATGGAATCATGTCTCAGGGCTTGGGATCATGCCTTGATCAAAAGTCAAAGGCAATGGTTGACTTCTCCTGACAAAACCCTAATCTGGGGCCAGATGAAACTTGAGGCTTATTGCACTTGTGATGGAAGCCAAACACACTTGATTTCTTGGTGAATAAGACCTCTTGAATGTATGTGTGCTAAATTGGTTGATGAACCAATAAAGGCATTGACTGATCATAACAAGATTCCTTTGTGATTATTCAGGTTAAAACCCTAATTCCACAACTCTTGATCTGATGGTCTCTTTTGATTTCTCTCGACCCAATCTCATGAGATCATGGCATATGATTTGAGAGCTTCATGATTGGTCTTCAAGACCAATTAGTTGAACTTTGGACCCTCAGTTGAATTTCTTGACCAGATGACTTCAAACACCAATCTCAATCACCTAGTGAACACTTAGGGTGGTTGTATGGAGCCAGAAACTGTCTTAAGAGAAACATATGAGAACTTGACCTATTGATCTTGTCCTATTTCTTGCGCCAACCCTAATTTTTACACAAAAGAAACAAACTAGCAAGATATTGTGATTAGTTAACAAATGCATATATGATTGAACCCTAATGCAAGTGCAAGATGTTATGACATCTAAGGGGTAAATTTTGGGGTATAACACCTGTGATCTGACTTATGAACACAGTCGTGCCCTATGTTCTAAGTTACCCAGGTTGGTGTTTGGTTGCTCCATTAGCAAATATTTTCCCCTCAGGTGAGAAAGTATCGATTAAAGGAAAAAGGGGAATGCATCACCAACATGATTGCATAACCCACACTAAGGGTGAAGAGACGTTAGGAACACCCTGCATTTATTGTCTAAATTAAAGTTTTAGCCAAAATTTGTCAAAAGGGAAAGATTGAAAGCTCCTGAGGTTTGAATAAATTTTGGATAAACCTTAATAAAGAATACTGTAGGAAAAGGATGCCGAAGACAATGTCCTAACATTCTGACTTGACAAATATAGCAGGTTCTAAATCTGGTGCAAGAATCAAGGAATGATTTCAGCAGTGGATCATGGGGTCAATAAACAGAAGATTGAAGCCCAAGGCAACAGAAGAGTATAAAAGAAGACTAAGGCCTAGGAGGGAAGAACAGAACCCGTTGTAACACTTTTTTAAAGTAAAAAATAGGGTTTAGGGTTTTAAGAGTCGTAGGCTTTCTTGTAAGTCTCCCTCTGTATTGATTTGATACAGTGTGGTAGACATAGGTACTTGTACAGATTCAGAAGCCTGTAGGCAATGAATCGTGTAGTGTTCTTGAATGAAGCTTTGAAGCAAATCCAAGTTAACTTGTTAGTCAAGGATGCTTGACTGAACTTTGTATTGGAAGGGGTGTCATTCAATAGGGATGATACAATTATGAGTTATTAATTGTTAGATAATCACAGGTTGTGATTTAGGGAGTGAGATGGATTTCTCTTATCAATTAGATATGACTTCTAATGATAAAGTCTTCATTGGGTAGTGATAGGTTAGCATGGGTGCTCTCTGTAAACCTGAGGTTGTTTACATAAAACTATACTACTGATAGTGAATTCTTCTTCCTGGATTGGTATCCCCCAGATGTAGGTGAGTTGCACCGAACTGGGTTAACAATTGTTGTGTTCTTTATCATTCTGCAGATTTACTTTTCTGTTAAGGTTCATGATACACATGTTGGAACAGATGTCGTAACATCTGTGTTGCTTCAGTTCTGATATTCAAACTATCAGTCTGTTGTTTCTATTCCTTGTTTAAATGTTTATGCATAACAATGTCTTGACATGTGTTAGGACATCTGCTGTCTGCTATGCCAGAATTTAAATAAAGACCTTAATATGAACCAGTGGCAGGTTAGATTCCAATTAATTCAAGATACATTCTAATCACAAGAGAACCATTTCATCTAATCACGTCAATAAGAGTTTTAAAGCATATATTCTCCCTCATACGCGTCATTCAATGTTGGGGAAGCAGTGAGAAGATAAAACTCACAATACTTACGTAACAGTCACAACCTCTCTGAATTGGAACCAAAATCTCACAAGAATTGTTCCATAAAGAAAAGAAAAAGAGCATGCTAAGTCAAAAAAACCTAAAAATTTTGACTTAGGAAAATGTCAAGGCACTCCGATGGAGTGCAAACTCAAAAGAATCGGTCCATGTAAAAATATGGATTAAAAGAAAAAAAAAAATGGAAACAAACTTGTAAACTGAAGTAGGTGATTGCTACCTCAAGAATCTCATCAGTGCTTCAACCACTACATCTACCTTCATCATCAGGACTACCAAAATTCTCTTGCCGACTAAATGTATGCTTTGGGTTAATTGGATTTGGGAATGGAGAACATCAAAGGAGTAGGGGTGGGATAAATCAAATTTTGAGCCTTATATCCCTTTTTCATAAACTATGAACCAAGCCACATTACAACCTTTAAAAGACCTAATTGAAGTTAGGTTCAATATGAAACCATACTCAGCAAAATTGTTTTTAAATCAATTCCAAATGTTTGATAAATCATACAAGCAATATTTTCTTGTCATACTTTCACAATTTCATTCGTGCAAACCTCATGGTCAAATATCATCCATTGTACACACCATATTTGTAACAATATTTGATTTCAAAACTTGCATGAGCATAGCGTTAGAATTACTTTTCAAAAGGAACAATTTTAGTCATAAATCAATATTTAGCATCGAGGAAATTTTAAACAATGGTTTATCAGAGGCATACCACTTTAGGATGCTTTTTGACTAGGGGCAAACCACCTAGGGATCCTGCCAATCAAGAGCAAATCCTCATAATCATAGGAAGATTATCTGATGACCCTATTGATTATGGGAAAATCATCCCAATAATTGTTCAACCTGGGCCACACCTCTAAATACCAGTTAATCAGGGGCATACCTTTAAAAGATTTAAAATATTAGGACAGTCTGTATCAAGGTCATATCGCAACATGGTGGGATCCAACTTCCTTTTCAGGAAACTCCTTCAAAGACCATACCAATAGAGGCAGATAGCCTAAAGACACCATTGATAAAGGGAAAATCCCTCCAAAGTTCAGTCAAATATTGGGGAAATTGTTGCAAGGTTCGAATAAAACAAGCCATTCCAAGAGTCACCCTGCCAAGGGAAATCTCTTCAAGCCCATACTTGGGCAAGCCACCTTAAAAGAAAGGCAAAGCCAACCCTTCAAATATCGGTTAATTTGAGGTAAACCATTCCAAGAACCAGGTAATCAAAGGCGTAATGCTTCAAGAATAAAAATATTGGGGCAATCCATATCAAAGAAACCTTATGGCATGACTGTTTTAAAAATCGTATTGAGACAGAGCTCTTCAAAGATCAAGTAAACTAGGGAAAGATAGGCTACAGGTGGGCAAATACTCTCAATACTATTAAGTTGCGAACTCTGCCATACATCAGCAACCATCGAGCTCAAGATGAGTGTCGGGAAGTCATGCTAGCACAACGCCTTACCACCTTTTGAAATATAGCCTTGTTACACGAATAACTTCTCTAAGTCGTAACCACCCACGACCCACACCAGGGGAACTCATTGAAACATTCCAGTCAGTATATAATTTATCATCATGCATCAATCATGACACTTCTCTCTAGCATATAATCCTGGATATGATCTCATTCATCTCGCATATTCCCATAGAAAAGTCAAAAAGTCCAACCTTACTTGGAACCTCACGAAAGCCCAATCTTACTAGGCACCTCACAAACGCTCAATCTTACTTGGCACTCACAAAAGCCCAATCTTACTAGTCACCTCACAAAAGCCCAATCTTACTTGGCACCTCACAAAAAGCCTTACCTCACATGGAAAAAGCCCAAATTTACTTGGCACCTCACAAAAAGTCTAAACTCACTCAACATTCACCCAATACCCTACAAAAAGCCCAAGCCACTGGCATTTACCTAAAACGCCTGATCTTTTTTGGCACCTAACATTTACAATAAAAAAGCCCGACATCACATTGCGCCTCAAAAGCTAAGATCCCGATCTCACTCGACACATAAAAAAGCCCAAAACCTAACCTTGTTTGACACTCCTCAAAAGCCCAACCTTGCTTAAACCCTTACAAAAGACCTATCCCACGTGACACTTACCCTGAAACCCAATCTTGATTGAGAACACATCAGGCATCATACCTCATGCATTGATTAATCATCTCTCTCCATGCTTTTCCAACACATACTTGCATTGATCAGTTATTAAACTTCATGCATCATTTCATGATACTCCCTAGTGAATCTTTTCCATAATTGTAAATATAAATTATTTAGTTTTAGGTCTAAAATTCTAGCCTAAATTTAATTCTCAAAACCCTAATTCTAGCCTATATCCTTTCATTTGTGAATAATTCATGGATATGTACATAATCAAATTAATTTCATAAATCAAATTAGCTCAACATTTGTTTTCAAATAAAAATAGATGAGGGGATGCACATATACTTTATCTCCGAGCAATTGATTGGTTGGCGCTCGCCATATCAATCAATTATCCAAAATTCTAAACTCCTAAAATCAACATAACCCATCAAAATGTCTTTTGTGCCCCTGTGCACTAATTCAAAATCTTTTCATTAAAGGATATGTTAGGTCATTTCGACGCAAAACAAAAACAAGCGCTTAAGCCTCTATCGTGCGAGCACACGAGCCAATATTTAAACTCAAGAATAACCTATACCTCATCTGTAAAAAACTAACCAACAAACACTATTTTGTACGAACTACGATGCTTTGATTTTCGCAGTGCACTATGAGAATACGTAGGCACGGGGTTTTGAAACCTTGGCGAGCACAATAATTAAAAAACTTTTCTTTTCTTTTATTTCTTTTGTAAATATCATTTTTGTTAATAATAATAAATAAAATAAAATAATAGCAAACACAACTTTAACGAACATTCAACCCTAGAACTACAGGAGGTTCCCGTTGAGTACAACAGATGTGAGGGGTGTTAATACTTGCCCTTAACATAACCAACTCCCGAGCCCGTATTTGGTTGCGGTGACCATCTTATCCATTTTCTTTCCCTTAGAATTTTATAATTATTTTTCCTTTCATCAGGAATAAATAAAGTATGGTGGCGACTATATTAGTCATTCGCGAGCGTGCAATACGTTTCACGAGGTTGTATTTTTTTGAGATGCGACAATTGCCTTTAAAGGATGCATATGGAAAATTGCCATTCCACCACTTGCTCTTAATACTTAGACTCACACCAATTATTATACTCATTGTTAAGTTTTCCTTGGACAACCTCACAAGCATAATTAATATTTGTATGAGATAAGGATTGGAAAATTTTTGAAAAAATAGTTGAGGAGTAGTTTATCACCATGGTTGTCGCCTCCCTTCCAAATGCCATTATCATGTTTGAGTTTCTTTATGGAGTTGGTTTCCCTTCACTAGTCCACTTTACCATGAAAATTGTTTGTGTTTCAGCCATCCTCCTTAAGCCACACCACCCTGCTCCTTTGTCTCCAAATCACCTCCTCTGATTTCATGAGGTTGTTTCATTGACATTCTAAAGATGTATAGGCTTTATTACACTATTCTCTTGATAACCATATTATATCATATCTTCTTCAATTCTTTTGATCTCTTTTTTCACAGCCCCTGACTTGTATTCATTGAAGGGTTTTCCCAACACGAATTGAGTTGAATTTTTTAGAGCATGGGGAAGTGGATCCATTCTAAGCTTGTCACACCAAATTCCCTTTTGTTATGCTCCTATGGGAAACCAAAAATCACTCAGAAAACCCATGGTTGACCATCTTCCTCATCAAAAATAGACCTCCCTATGTGGTTGAGCGAGAAAGATAAGACAATAACCTTCAAGTTTGTATTCCATAGTAATGATATGCCTCTTGCTTTCTCTTTACCGTTTCCTTTACATTCCATTTTTTGACAGTGACCGAACCCACATCTTGCTTTAGCATTCTGAATCTCTAGATCTTTTGGTTGAGTTTCCATTAAAAAAGACCAAATCAGGATTTTCCAAATGAGTAAGCCTTTGTAAGGCTCGAACTGCACGAAGACTCCCCAAACCCTTAAAGTTCCAGCTTAAGAGTTTCATTGGGTTAAGCGGTATTGGTCATCCGACACCACCTCTATTTTTTGAATTGAAAACCATCGAGTTAGTTATATGTTTCCTCTTCTTCTCTCCACACCCAAGATCCTCTTGTGAGCCCTCTATGATTACCACATCAACCAATTTCCTCTCGCTCCCATTCAAACTCCGACAACTTGATTTGGTCAATTGCATTACTCTCAACTTTCTGTATGCTCCATGTCTTCCTCCTTACACTTCCTCCTTTAGGATTTGAAGTCCCCTCTTTGTAAATGTTATTAATGGCCACCGCTCTAAAGGATTCATGTATAGTTTCTATCTCCAAATCGTTCTTCTTTGATTATGCATCCTTTCTAACCTACTTTGCTTTTGATGTTACTCAGTTTCCTTTTTCCTGCTCCAACTCTACCTCGCCTTCTTTTTTTTCTCTTTTAGTTTGCATCTTCTTTACCTAGAGGATGCATTAACCAATCTTTTACTACATGTACCAAAACTAGAATCTTTGTTATTTTGTTCTTCAAGAACCTTGGGTAGGGGCAAAAGCTTTGAGCCATAGTCCATATGCCAATTCCTACTTATCTAGCTATTCATAACCCTCTTCACTCAAGTCTCCTAATGCATCATAATCCTTCAACTGATGACCCATCCTTCCACAAACAAAACAAAAAGTTGTCATGCGTTCATATTTGAAATGAACTCGAATACTTTTTTCTATGAATCTGGCCATAGGTCCCCTCTTTAATGGTTGATTTAGATCCTCTACCTTGATTCTTAGAAATTGACCATTCTGGTGAGCTTATTATTTTGAATCCATCTCCTCAAAAGACCTCAAATTATTGCCAATTTTTCTCTCCATCGTTTCAGACCTTAGCCTTAGAGGAAGGTCATAGACTCTTACCCATAAGACTCCCTAGTGCATAAGCAAGTCCGACAATTGTTCTTCACCTGAGACTCGATCCAAAACAAGTATGTTCTAATCGAAACTTTAACGCCCATTTTGTAATACAGTTTCTAGATCCCGTTTGAAGGAAAACTTGAAGAGGAAGAAATTTTCTTTGAACTCCAGGGTTTCCACGAGGTTTTTCAGCCTCCAACCTCCAACAATATTGCTCGTGAAAGCACACGCATTGAACCAATTCTCTATCTACAGCTTCTCATCGAGGGTTTATTGAAAATTTTCTTCTCCACAAACCTCTTCTACTGTCGCCATAACTTTTTCTTCTTGTGATGTTTTTCTACTTCATACTTAAAATAATCAGCTAGTAAACTAACAATGAATGAAACACAATAGAGATGAGACATAGAATAACCTAAAGGATATGGTGGGATCCAAACGAACAATATTTGGGGAGCAATCCAAAATAATCTAGAAGGGCCGCCACCATAAACCCTAGGGTAATGGGGAAAAACATGAGAAGTTTAGAGAGAGAGGTCAGACCTCTTTCTAGAAACGTCTGTGGTTATTGTCATTGAATGAATATTAGTTTTGGATAAACTCATATTAAATGTTTGACTTAAATGCACTTTTCATCCCTATAAGTTAAGGAGTTTTTGAGTTTGGTCTCTGTAATTTTTTTTGTCTAAGTCACTACATTTCATTTTTTTCGTGCGTTTTAGTCACTAAAATCAAAATTCGCAGGAAAATCTGCAAGAAACCTACGGATTTTGACTTTAGGGATTAAACCGCATGCAAAAAGTGAGATATAGGGACTCAGACAAAAAAATTACAAGGACCAAACTACAAAACTCGATAATTTACATGGACCATTTAAGCATTGTTGTTTTTACCCATACTTTAGCGACTTTTAACTATCTACTTAACACTGCTGTCGGATGAACTAAATTATTGGATGAGATGTTAGTTAAAGTACTTTTAGTAATCTTAGAATTTAAAAAACTAAATGGATGAAATACTGCTAATTAAGATATGAAATTGACCAATTATTCCACATAAAGCTAATAGCTATCTTTGTCAAAAGTTAAATATAAACAAATTGAAAAAAGTTGATTGAGCCGTGTCTGTTCTTTCTTGTGTCAATCCACGAGTGAGAGCTGAGAGTTACTTGAACAACATTGTCATTAATAAATTAATAACAGATTAATTTATATTTATATAATATTATTTATTTTTATTTATGCGTTGTTGTTATGTGTTATTCTGTCCCAATTGCTGCTACGCTACCATTACTTTCAAGATGTCTTCATTTTTCTGTTCATCGTTTTGTGTCTTGCACTGTTGTAGCATCACAACATTGGTTAATAGTATTCACTATTCTTTCATATTCGTGTTATTTAACAAAACTTCTAAATAATGCTACTCTAATCTCATTTGTTTCATGATCCTCTTGAAACACTTGCAGGTGGGATTCAATTATGAATAGTTTTCACCCAAGTACCATTTTAACGTTGATTAAAAAATATCTATAAATATTTATATGAAAACTTAGCATACCAAATTTCTGGCTTTGTTTTGTTGAGGGATTGAGAGACATATGGTGGCAAACGGACATGACCACCCCATTTAAATTTGTCTCTCATAAACCAACAAAAAAATTTGGAGAGAAATAATTATTGTGTATGGCGCGAACTTAAAACTATACACTGCAAAAAAACAAAAAGTGGGATCGGAGACACTACACTTTTTAAACCTAAATAATACCAAATTCTTTAATAAGTTTTGTCATGAGAAATAAACTTTTAATCATAACATTTTTTTTATCAATGGGAAAATAGGAAACAATGAAAAATTAAACTCTTGAGATTTAAATTCTCATAGAGTATGCTAAACAAATATTAACTAAAGGAGAGAGACAAAAAGAAAACACTCTCAGTTTCTGAACAAGCGAGACTCCCAATATAGCAAGGCAATCAACACTAGCATTTCCTTCGCGTAGGGTGTGAACATGGATAAAGTGTCCGTCTTTATGAATAAGAGATTGGATATAATCCACCAGAGACACATATGGATGAGTAGAAGACAAACTCTCTTGAACAAACAATAGTCATTTGAGAGTCAAACTTGCAAATCACATTTCTGAAATCATGATTAATATCAATATCAAGACCATTAGAAATGAAATGAAGCTCGATATTAATATTAGAGGTGAAACCACAACTTCCTGCAAAACTTATGATCAAACCTCTAAAAGAGTTTCTCAAAAGACCACCAAAGTCGGATGACCCTGGATGACCAATGAAACTACAATCTACATTGCCTTTTATCACATTCTCTGGGGGAGGATGTTAAGACACACGTCTAGGGGTTGATATCTTATTAGAACCACCAAAATATTGTTTGGTAGAGTGTAAAAGACTAATTATTTGACTAAGAATATTCTAGGGAGAGCGGTTGTTTTCTTAATTTGAAGAATTCTTCATTACGCAATATCCAAATCATCTAACAACAAATGAGAAATAAAGGGTCATGATTGGAGACCGCGTTAATTTTCATCTCTATATATATATATATATATATATATATATATATATATCATCCTCATAAAAATGAACGTGAGATGGAAAACTAAAATAGATACAAATTTGCATGGCCTTAGGGCAATCTCTAAGAGTGTGTAAGATGGTTTCATTTGCTGCACCACGTCTATAACAAGACGCGTCTATTGACACGTGTTGATTGACCTGTGTATAGTTTGTAGGTAACTTCCCATGCATTATGATACAAACAAAGTGATGAATATTTTTAGGTAACTTGAGGTTCCAAATCCAAGACCAAGTCATTGTCTTGATATGAGCTGGATTGAGCTCCAAAGTTAACTAAGAATAAGTTGGTTTCATAGAATAATTACCTGATATTGAAGGTTCCCAAATAAGAATATCACATGAGTCATCATTAGTAAATACACTAGCCATCTCCATTTTTATGTCTTGGGGATAATGGGTGGAGATGACGTCGTAATTCCAAGTACCATAATTACAGACATACATGATATGTAGGTGTGTATCTTGCTCATCCATAAAAGAAATTCTATCACAAATTCTACCATTGGGAACCAATTATCATACCAAATAGAAATGCTCCCTCTCCCTAATCTGGTGATAAATCCCAACTTGAGAGCCTCAACTACTTTAGTAATAGGACACCATTTGTACGATACTTTAGGCAATTATTCTCCTCTAAGACACGAGCTAGATAATTACATTTAGCGGATAATAACTGAACCCATAACTTGTCAGGATTGTGAAGAAGCTCCCAAAAATGTTTACCCAACATGGAAAAATTAACATGTCTAGCTCTCCTAATGCTAAGACCACCTCTAGTAGAAGGTTGAGTTATAGTATCCCATTTAACCCAATGACTTGATTTGCCTCCCGAAACCAATTGTCTTATACAATAATCAATATTACTACAAATGCATTCTAAAAGCCACAAATTATGGATGGTATAAACATGTATATAACTAAGCACAAACTTATCAAGTTTCACATTCTCAAGCCTACTAAGAAAAGCCTACCTTTCTATCTAGGTCAACAAGAATTAATTTTATCAATGATAAATGAGAAACTCACATTTGTGACACTACCAGAAAGCAAAGAAAATCTAAGATATTTACCAACCATAAAGGTACACTGAAAGTTAATAATGCCTTCAAATTTCATTACCTTTGCAAAGATAAATTCTTAGAGAGAAGGAATTTATATTATGTACATTAATCTTCATACTAGAGGCTTTGCAAAAATCTTGAAGCACCTCATTAACTAGCCTAACCTGGGAAGTCTTGGCTCTTGTAAAGAGTATACAATTATCTTCAAAGCAGAGATGAAAACTAGTCAGTCCGTTGTTAGAGATGTGTATGTGTAGTCAGTTATTCGATTTTGTTTTTTCTTGAATAAGAAGGGCCAATTTATCCATACAAAGAAATAATAGTAAGCAGACATGGGCTCACCTTGTCGTAGATCACGAGTAAGAGAAAAATTGTCAAGCTTCTCATTATTCCACATAAGAGACGGGGATGCGGAGGTGTTGCAACTCACACTTAGATCAATTGTTAGTGCTAAAAAATCCAAATTCTTCTAGAGTGGTTTTTTAAAATATTCCAATCCACGCTATCATATGCCTTTTCAAATCAATCTTATATATAAGAAAACCTGATTTTTCCTTTCTTGGTATGGTAGTGAATAATGTCTTGAGCTATAAAAGCAGTATTTATAGTGCCTCGATTAGGGATAAAACTACTTTGAAGAGGGCCAATAAGGTTTTCCAAATGCGGTCTATTATGTCAAACCAAGACCTTAGAGACAAGTTTAAATAGAATATTACATAGACTAATGGGTCTAAAATCACTGATATTTTAAGGTTCATCCAGTTTAGGGATAACAATGATAAGGGTCTCAGCAAGATCACCAAGGATGCAACCAAAATAAAAAGCATTGAAAACTAATTTCCAAACATCGGCTCCTATAATATGCCAGTTTGTAGTAAAGAAAATAGGATGTAATCAATTAGAGTCTGGTGCTTTGTACGAAGACAGAGTAAATAACATCCTTAACTTCCCTTCTAGATACCAGTTGTAGAAAAGTATCGTGAAGAACTTGTAGAATTTGAGGAATGTTATGAAGTAAAAGGATATGTGGATCACATTGAGCGTTATATTGAAATAACTTCTTGAAAAAAATTAGAGGCTTCCCTCTTTAAAGTCTCATCATTAGAACACCAAATTCCGTCAATTTTGAGACTAGTAATCTTGTTCCTTCTCCTCCGAATCACCATTTGAGCATGATAATATCATACCTCAAATTTGTCCTACTTTTTTACTAACAAATAATTGTGTTGCTTGATGGTCTTTCTCTAGATGGTCATATGGCCTTTGACCATGATCCTCTAAAATCTAGGTCATGGAGGTCTTATATGTGCTCATTGTGTTCATAGGCCCTTGCAGTGTGTGGGGAGTCCATGTGGAGATAAAGGAAATTTATGCTTCCATTCATATAGCCAATTGGTCCAGACATGGTCAATTTTCCCCAAGCCATAAGCCAGGATGTGTGATTGATCAATTCCAAGACGTTGACCTGATTTGCTGCAAGTTGGTTTTTGGCCATATTGTTCAAGATCTAGTCAATTGATTTCAAAATGATTTTAGGCTTGGTTCATGTCTCAGGACGTGGTATAAGGTGATTCAAGCTGGTGTCCAAGCTATTATTCAAGTTGTTGTTGTCTTAAGACATGTGGGAATTGTTTGGGGATTACTGGTGCAAACCATGATTTTATCAAGGTGATTCTAGATTGTGAACTACAAATGCAAGGAACCAAGCTTTAGGTTAATATGATGCAAGCCACTCTAAACAATTCCAAGCCATATTTAGACTTTATTTTCACACTGTGGATGGAGGTTTATTGCTGTTGCAAGCCATATTTGGGTTGTTTAAGTAAGTTTTTAAGTTCAAAGCAAATTGTCAAGCCATGGATGAGCATAATCAATGGAATTTTTTTGTAACCAAGACATAAAAAGTTGTTAACAAATGGTGCTTATTAAGGGTAGGCCGTGTGACTACATTGAGATGATATTTTTATAAATAGTTGCAACTATACCATCACAAGTCATGATGTATGTTCAAAGCGCATTCCATTCCAAATCAATACAAATGTATACTTCAAAGACTATATTGCACCTCAAGTTATCACGTAAGGTGTGATCAATAGATTTTGAAAAGGAAATATTCATAAATCAATTTGAATTGCTACAAAGATCAAATATTTGAGGTTGAAACTACAAAGTTCAAGTGGTGTTACAAAGTGGTCACAAAGCCCATTTGGCTCCAAATCAATTTCAAGACCAACATACAATTTGGATTCAAGGTTACAAACTTACAAATGGTTTGAGTTAAAGAATACATGACAAGTTGAGATATTAAAAAAAAAGGAAACCAAGATCAAAAGGAATTTTGCAAGATATGGGGATTGGAAAGACATTGCATTCAAAACTTAAAATCAAAGTCATAAATTATGTCTCCAGGCCTTGAATCTGCCTAAGTGTTCATGTTTCATTCCTTAAATCTAAGAGCAACTTCGAAGTTCTTCTTGACTCATGCTAAGTTGCTCTATACTAAGTCGTCTTACCATTTTCTTTGTGCCTTTCATACCCAAAGCCGCCACTACCCATCATCCAAGCCTTCCTCAATTCTTCATTAATTGGTGCCAAACTCTCTTCCAAGTTTCCACGCCTAAGCTGCCTCATCAAGCCAATTTCCATGCAAAGGCACATGAAAAGAAATTAAAACAAGTGAATTAGTTATAAGAGGGCACCACAATAATGAGAATTCAAATTCTACAAGATATACAAGCTTCATGATATAAGCCATAAAATCACTTTGAAGTTATATGTTCTATAAAGTTTCAATTTGGTTCCAAAAGGTTTCATTCCCATGACAATAAATCCTAAGGTTCTTAGTAAGATTTAAACCAAGGCATTACACTAATTTGAATGCAAGATTACAAGACCTAAAGTGACAAAATCCTGTGATAATGTGTCCAAAGTTCTTCGTTTCATACCTTCTATGCCTAAGACTTCACATTCAAGTCTATGACAAGCCCATCATGTTGCTCCAAAATGGCCTCATCTTTATATCAAGCCAATGCCAATCTCCTTTCCAAATAGCTTGCCACTTTCTCTCTATTTTGAGGCTGCATAGGCATTTTCCATTATGGTCAACTTTGCTCCCAAACCGATTACCTCATGCCAGCCAGTACAATAAGGAAAAAATGGAACAAGAAAAGTCAGTCCAAATTGTGCAGAAATCTTGGAATACAAAGAAATGTCATTAACAATATAAGTGCAAATTACACCAAGTGATGCCATTCAGAGTTATAAGAGTACACAAATAGTAGCATATCACAAGCAACAAACATTTCACATCAAGGCTGTAGGGACCACCCAACCTCAATTTCACAAGAAGACAAAAAAATTATGCAGCAGAGCAAAATATCATAACACACATCCAAATCCCACGAAACCAGCGTTCATTCCTACTACTCTAACAGTTTTCTGCTTATGCCACAATTTTCACACAAGCCAAAGATTCACCAAGATTTTTTCACACGTATGTTGCAACAAATTCTGATTCTATAAATAATCTGCATTATTCCATTCATTGAGGAGAACACCTGAGAAAACCTAAGCAATTTCTACACAAGAACCCTAAATTTCACTAAAAAACTCAGATTCACAGAAAGCAATTTGAGTCTCACACTGAGACTCAAAACTGCTTGAGCTCAAAGAAAAACACTCAGAAAAGCTACTCGTACCTTAAGAAGCGCTGAAAGGAGAGTTGAGTAGAAGGAAGAGAAATCAAAGTACCTGAGCACGGTCAAAAACTCATTCTGAAGAGCTCTTCAAGAGGTACCATTCGTGAAGCTCCATTTCTCTTCAATCTGAACTCCATTTCTTTATATTGTGTTGTCTGTTGATTTGTGAGTAGAGTAGCTTGCTTTACCTTGCTTGGATTTGTTCTTTGTGGCTTGATTTAGAACTAGGGTTTCAGACAAAAATTAACACTGGATTTGAAAAGATGGGAGGATTTTAGGTAGGGTTTATGTAGATCGCTTTGGGATTTGAGATGGTCTCGCCGGAGAAGACGACGGCGGCGGCCGCGCGCCACCAAAATAGGTATCCGGCGGAGGTTATGTGTTGAGAGAGAGGAAGCAGTTTGAGATGCGAGAGTCAGGATAAATGTTATATGAGGCATCAGGTTTTTTTTCCTCTTTTATATATTTCCCATAGCCACATGGGCTTAATGATGGTGACGGTGGCAGGTGATACCGGTGACATGTGTCACCGGTCCCCACCTCATTTTGGTCCCATGTGCAACACTCCTCGCTTCCCCATCGTGCACGCTCAGTTATAGCCTTTAGATCAGAGTCAGCAGATTGACTCTATGAAGATCTGATGCTCTAGATTGATCAACAGTCAATCAAGGTTGACTAGGGTCCTTCCTAGACCCCTGGCAGCGTGGGCTTGGGTCGATTGGGAATGGGGTTCTTACTAAATGCACCCCCATTCTGACCAACCATCTTGGCCCATTTACTTCCTTTTTTGTTTTTTTATTTATTTTAGGTTTTTGTATTTTGTTTTTATGATTTTTATAATATATTTAAAAAATCCAAAAAATACTTTTAATTATTTTCTTTAATTTTTAGGAAAAATCCAAATATTATTAATTAATTAATTTTTATTAGATTTATTAAAATATTTTATTTAATATTAATTAATCTATTTAATGATTAGTTTTATTAAATACTTGATTTTAATTCAACTAATTGTCCTAAATTAGTTTCTTTAATTCTAAAAAACACAAAAAATAGTTTACTTTAATTTCTAATAATTTTATTTTAATTTTAATTAATTTTTAATATTAATCATTCTATTTAATAATTAGTTCAAGTTTAATTACCCGCCTTTCTTTAATTCTAAGAAAAAGTAAAAATCCTTTTTAATCCTTAAGCTTTTTATCAATCAATTCCTAATTAATTCTATTAAACCTTTTTATTTAATATTAATTAACTTTAATAGTTAATTTTATTAAATATTTAAGTTTAATTTAATTAATTTCTTAAGTTTATGTTAATTAATTATTTCACTATTTTTTTCTAAAAAAAAATCTAAATCCAATTAATTTGTGAATCGCCTTTTAGTATCATTAGTTAGATCTTAGATAATTAGGTTACTAATTGGTTAAATTGTCTTGAGTAACTTCTTTTTCCCTTTTGCTTAATTTATGGTTGTTTTATGTTTGATTTTATTTGTGCTTATACACTTTGCTCATGTGTGTTATTATCATGCCTTGATATTCTTTATGTCATTCATCATATGTTTGTTCAAACTTCATTTTCAAACTAATATCTTGATTTAAAATCAAGCCATTTTCAAATACCTTGTAAGTCGATTGTTTTCACGATCGCCATCGACCTCACATTGCCTCCTCTTGGGCTTTATACAACGATACTTGTTGCACATTCCACACTCTTGTTTGCATGCATATGTGGATTGATTTTACTTTAATTATGGCTTGATATTATCCCCATTTGATCAAATGTATCCCTCTCCCCATGAGATGTAATGTTTGTTCTCGCTTAGATAGTTTTAACATTAGATTAAAATCAACCTCTTTCAAAAGAACAAATAACCTTGATCCAACGTCAAGCATTTTCAAAACAAACTCAATTAATCACCAACATATTCTCAAGCACACTTGAGCCATATATCAAGTCCCCTTACCCAATTTGTAAGTCGAGCGCTTTTGCCTCGCCATCGGCCTTACCTTATACCACTAGGACCTCCTTTCCATTAGTTCAAACCTTTAACCGTTTCAAACGTAAAATTTAAACCTCGATCAACATCGAGTATTTTATCAAAATCAACTTAATGAACTTAATCATACGTAGACCATATTTCAATAAAAGATAAAAAAAAAGGAGTTGAAATGGAGTCTTCGATTTCTCTCCTCAATTGTTTGGGCCTGAGGAGACTTTCTTAAGCTCGAACATTTGTCTTCTTTAAAAGATTTATAATCCGATTCTACACTAAACTATTTCACAATAAACTAAACCAAATCTATTTTCTCAACACTTAGATGAAAAAGAGAGAGAGAGTTAAGCCTTTGACTCATTCTTCTGATTACATGGGCCCGAGGATCCTTTCACTACTACAAAACGCTAAAACAACAACGCCAGGCTTACAACACATCCTTTTACGCCATTGTAATAGGCTAAAAATTTTGCGCCCAGGCAAAAGCTGGGTCATTTAATGACGGTTGACTTAAACCACCGTAGTAATAAATAAAATGTAGCAAGCTTCAATTCCCTGCAACTACATTTTATCCATTTTTTAGAGTACATTTAGCGTGTGTCACTTAAGTCCATTATTTAAAAAATAAATTGTAAATGATTTTACAACGGTTAAGATGAACAACCGTAGTAATAAATGAAATGTAACAAGCTTCGATTCCCTGCAACACATTTTTTCCATTTTTTAGGATACATTTAGCGTGTCTCACTTAAGATTCCACTACGGTTTGTTTCTCCAACCGAGATTAAAAGCTTTACTGATAAATTAAAACAAAACTTATTATGTATCTCTTTCATAATACGCCCTAATCGAACAAGTGAGCTAGAGACGCCCTAACCTTTACCCTCTTCGTATCCATTCATTTAGAGCTCAAATATTGACCGTCTTCATTCATTTGCTTCTTCAGCTTCGAAGTAAGGTACTCTTCAACATCTTCATTCCTTTTTTCTCGGTTTATGCTCAAATATTGACCGTCTTCATTCATTTGCTTCTTCAGCTTCGAAGTAAGGTACTATTCAACATCTTCATTCCTTTTTTCTTGGTTTATGCTCAAATATTGAGCGTCTTTGTTCATTTGATTCTTCAGCTTCGACGTACGGTATTCTTCAACATCTTCATTCCTTACGTTCATTTGATTACAACTTCGAAGTACGGTATTCTTCAATATCTTTATTCCTTTTTTCTTTGTTCATATTGTATATGCTCAAGTCAGAATGAGATGTTTCATATGTTTTACGTTTAGTATGAGAGTACATCTTCATTGATTTTTTCTTTGTTCATATTGTATATGCATATGCTTGAGTTTTTGGATTAGATTTTGGTGTGTCATTCACATTATTATACATGTATAAATTTCAGAAGTTGTAATGGATCGTAGTTGGATGAAAGCCAATAGATTAGGTCCGGTTTATGGGAACGGAGTTCGTGAATTCCTTGAATACGCTGATAAACATCTTCCCGACAATAATGGTATCTTTTATTATCCTTGTGTTATTTGCACGAATATCAAAAAGGGTACAAAGAAAGAAATGCACAATCACCTTTATTGTGATGGTATATGTCAAAATTATATAATATAGTGGCATGGTGAGGTGGATAATAAGGAAAGTCGGGCGTCACAAAGTCAAAGAGTGGAGGAAGATGAATATATGGAAGATCAACTAGAGGATATGTTCTGTGATATTGGAGAATCTTCTTTTATGAATGCTCATATTTATGATAATTTATGTAGTGATAAAGACACCCATTTATATAAGGGATGCACAGAGTTCACACAATTGTTGGCGGTGTTAAAGTTGTTTAATCTGAAGGCAAAAAATGGATGGCCAGATAAAAGTTTCACGGAATTACTTGAATTGCTACAGCAAATGTTACCAGAAGATAACAAATTGCCATATTGTTGCTATGAGGCCAAGAAGATATTGTGTCCACTGGGTCTGGATTATATGAAGATACATGCTTGCCCTAATGATTGCATATTATACCGAAAAGAGTATGAAGACTTGTTTCAATGTCCAAAATATGGTGTGTCGCGTTACAAGCTGAAGGCTAACAATGGTGATGACAATGATCACTATGACAATGTTAGTAGGAAGCATCCTCCTGCTAAAGTGTTATGGTATTTGCCAATAGTTTCACGATTAAAGAGACTTTTTGCTAATTTGAATGACGCAAAGAATCTTAGATGGCATACAGATGAAAGGATTTGTGATGGAAACATTCGCCATGTAGCTGATTCGTTGCAATGGAAGAAAATTGATTCATTGTTTTCGGATTTTTTAGTCGAGTCAAGAAACCTTAGGCTTGGGCTTGCCACTGATAGAATGAACCCCTTTGGTAATCTGAGCACTAATCATACTTCGTGGCCTGTTCTTCTCACTATTTACAACTTATCTCCTTGGTTGTGCATGAAGCGCAAGTATATACTATTAAGTATGATGATTTCTGAACCACGACGACATAGATGTTTATCTAAGTCCATTAATTGATTATTTACGACTCTTGTGGGATAAAGGCGTTGAAGTTGATGATGCATATTCTGGGGAAAAGTTTAATATGCGTGCAATGTTGTTTTGCATAATTAACGACTTTCCGGCTTACGGTAATTTGGCTGGATACAGTGTCAAAGGACATAAAGCGTGTCCTATATGTGAAGATGATACTTGTTATCACCAACTTGAGTTTGGAAAAAAGATAGTTTACCTTGGGCATCAAAAATTTCTAAAACCGGGTCATCCTTATCGTAGATTGCGAAAGGCTTTTAATGGAGACCAAGAGTTTGGTGAGGCTCATAAACCTTTAACTGGGGATGAAGTTTATCAACGACAGGAACACATTAATGTTGTCTTTGGGAAGAGAGAAAAAGAAAAAGGTGGGAAGAGAGAAAAAGAAAAAGGTGGGAAGAGAGAAAAAGAAAAAAGGGCAGCTGCGAAAAATATATGGAAAAAGAGGTCAATCTTCTTTGATCTTCTATATTGGTCAAGTCTTGATGTTAGACATTGTCTTGATGTGATGCACGTGGAGAAAAATGTGTGTGATAGTTTGATTGGCACACTTCTAAACATTCCAAGCAAGACTAAAGATAGTAAGACTTCTCGTCTTGATATGGAGAAGATGGGTATACGAAAACATTTGGCTCCAATAGATAAAGGAAAAAGAACTTATCTGCCTCCAGCATGTCACACTCTATCTAAAAAGGAAAATAAGATGTTATGCGAGTGTTTGCAAGGTATTAAAGTTCCGCAAGGTTACTCATCAAACATCAAGAAACTTGTATCAATGAAAGATCTCAAGTTAATTGGTTTAAAATCTCATGATTGTCATGTATTGATGCAACAACTTCTACTAGTGGCTATCCGTGGGATCCTTCCAAAAAATGTGAGAGTAACTATAACGAGACTGTGTTTATTCTTCAATGCCATATGTAATAAAGTTCTTGATTTCAAAAAATTGGATGAATTAGAAGATGAGGCTGCCATAATCTTGTGTCAATTGGAGATGTATTTTCCGCCATCATTTTTTGACATTATGGTTCACTTACTTGTTCATCTCGTAAGAGAAACCAGAATTTGTGGTCCAGTTTATTTAAGGTGGATGTATCCAATAGAGCGATATATGAAGATCTTTAAAGGATATACGAAGAATCATCACCGACCGGAAGCTTCGATTGTTGAAAAGTAAATCACAAAAGAAGCTGTTGAGTTTTGTACAAACTATTTGTCGGATGCAGATTCTATAGGAATTCCAAAGTCTCGTCATGCTGACACAGACAGAAGAGGTATTCAAGGTCTAAATGTTAGGTCAATGGCTCGGGATGTAGTTATCAATCACATTTCTATATATTGAATAATATAGATGAGGTTCAACCTTACATAGATACTCACAAAAAACTTTTGAAGAAAAAATATCCCCGAATGAGTGACAAGTTGTTATTGATAGAGTATAACAATAGATTCGTGGATTGGTTTAATAAAAGTTTATCTAATGATCGTAGTGCATCCGAGATACTTAAATGGTTGTCGTACGAGCCAAAATTTTGTGTCATTACCTGGAGTGCATACGACATTGGTCATTATACCTTTTATACAAAATCAAAAGATGATCGTAGTACAATGCAAAATAGTGGGGTTATGGTTGAAGCTGAATCGATGTATTTCTCTAGTTCGAAAGATAAGAATCCGGTATTGGCAACTACCGCGTTTTATGGTGTCATTGATGAGATTTGGGAGATTGATTATGTTATTTTCAAAGTGGCTTTATTTAAATGCAAGTGGGTTCCCAATAATAGTAATGGTGTAGACATTGATGACTTAGAATTCACCCGGGTCGACCTTGGCAAGACATCTTTTAATACAGAACCATTCATCATGGCTTCTCAAGCAAAACAAGTTTTCTATGTTACCGATCCATCAGACATATCGGGGAAATTGTCAATCGTTCTCCAAGGAAAATACATTCCTCTTACACTACTACAAAACGCTAAAACAACAACGCTAGGTTTACAACAGATTCGTATCCCACCGTTGTAATAGGATAAAAATTTTGCAGCTGATTTATAATGCCATATTTAACGACGGTTGTATTAAAAAACCGTTGTAATACATGGTTTGTAACAAGCTTCGATTCCCATCAACTACATTTTTTGCCATATTTTTACATTTTAAACACGCTTGTATTAAAACACAGTTGTAATACACATGATGTGTAACAAGCTTCGATTCCCAGCAACTACATTTTTTCCATATTTTTTTATTTTAAACATATATTTTATTTCTTTTGTTAGTGTTACGGGGATTTAACCTCAAAACTCAAAATTCATCTTTGTTTTTATATTTTAATTTTAAGTGCAAGAGAATATATAAAAATAAAAGAAAGCTTCTTTAAAAATAAAAGTGAAATAGATGAGTATATATAAAAGAAAATTTTATTAAGATTCCATAGAGTACATTGATAATCATATATTACATATATTTATCATTGTCAGAGCCCATAACTGCAAATGCATCTTCATAATCCATGACTCTCTCCTCACTTCCCTCATCGGAATCATAATAAACAGTCCTTTTTCTTGTCTTTTTCCTTTTCTTCTTTAGCTTCTTGATTTTCTTATTCTTCTTCTTCTCCTCTCTTACCCTTAACGCATTCCTGACGTTGGCCGCTGGTTGAACCTCCTCATTTGGCGGCTGACGTTGTTCATTTGTGCCCTCATTGGTGATGTTTCTAGCATTCTCATTTGTAGAACTCATTGTTACGAAGAATATATTATGAAAAAATGTAAAATTGTCTATTTATAGATGAGGTTGAAGATGAAAAGTCTGATAGTTTAATGCTTGCAATGATGATAACTTGTAAATGGTTAATATTCTGGAACGATATTTTTTGAAAAATGGAGAAAATTTTAAATCATTATTATACTTGGCCAGAGTGTTCTCTACTCCGGGAAGAGCAAGGGTTATAATATTACAACTGTTAGTAATAATAACCGTAGCGATTCCCCTTATACTTGGTACAAGGTTCGACTCCAGGCAACAACATTTTTCTATTTTACATAATTATAGAAAAATGTTGTTGCTTGTAGTCGAACCTTGTACCAAGTATAAGGGGTATCACTACGGTTAATATAACTAACTGTTGTGATATTATTAAAATAATATATACTTATCATTACAGTTATTTTAGAAAACCGTTGTGAAATATTTACCTATATAAGGGAATTAACTTTCCCTTATTGACAGTAGCGTCGTTTCCTTCACAGCGAAACCCTAGCACCCATTTTTGGCAGCAAACTTCATCTTTCTTTAGAATCCACGAAAAGAAATACAAGAAGTATGAAGCTTTTGATTTAAGCTTTTTCCTCCTTGTATTTCTTCTTGCAGAATCTAAAACTAGATGAACATGGTGATGATGCTGGCGGTAGCCAGCGTAATGTACATATTATTTATGGAAAATAAGGTATTCTTCTACTTCAATCTTTTTGTTAGATAGTTCCCATTATCTCGTTTGCTTCATATTGTTTTTGTTGATTGTTCTCATTTTGTGCAAATTCGACTTCAATGCTTCACAAGCAAGGTGAACTTCATTGTAATGGTATAGTCCCACTTCTTAGGGTTTTGTTTCAACTTTTGCTTGTTTTGTTTTGAATACTAACTAATTTTCTTCATTGCTTCCTACTTCTTAGGGTTTGTTTCACATGGTGATGATGATGGTGGTACATGTTTATGAATTCATTCTGATAAGGTACATATATATGAATTCATTCTGATATTGTATATGAAATTTAGTTTATTATATACTATGTATATTGTTTGTTTCACTATCCTTTTATTGAAAATGCAATCAGTTAAATTGATATAGAACATTAGTTTATTATATACTATGTATATTGTATATAGTTAAATTGAATACTAACTAATTTTCTTCATTGCTTCCCACTTCTTAGGGTTTGTTTCACATGGTGATGATGATGGTGTGGTACATATATATGAATTCATTCTGATAAGGTACATATATATGAATTCATTATGATATTTTATATGAAATTTAGTTTATTATATACTATGTATATTGTTTGTTTCACTATCATTTTATTGAAAACGCAATCAATTAAATTGATATATAAACTTATAATCTGAAAATTAAGATGTATTTGAAAACCAACCTTTATCATGTCAATGTTTTTCGAATTGCATCCATTTCATTCAGCACATTGTATGTTCCTTAACATAAAATTAATGGTTCAATGGTCCGTTTGCTTCAATGTTAGAACACTCTGTAGCAACTGCTCAACATGGATCTGTGAGTGATGTGGATGAGCAATATGACGCCTTCTTCTTACCACCACCACCTCCTCAACCCGCTCTGGGAATTATATCTGATCCATCTGCTGAAAGATTGCGCATATTGGAAGAAAAATTCAAGTCATTGGAGGTTCAAACTACTCCAGGCTTGGATGTTGTTGATATGTGCTTGGTTCTCGGGCTTGTGATCCCTAAAAAGTTCAAAGTACCGGATTTTGACAAGTACAAGGGAGTCAGCTGTCCCAAAACCCACCTATGAGCATACTGTCGCAAGATGCTCGCTCATATTGACAATGACCTACTCCTCATTCATTACTTCCAGGATAGCCTCGGTGGCACTACGCCAAAAATAGGAATAGACAGCACCAAAAAGACAGCGCTTTTATAAAAAAGCGCTGTTAAAAACAATAAAAAAATTTCGCTAAAAAAAAGCGCCGTAAAAGACAGACTTTAGAAAGCGCTTTTAAAAAAGCGCTGTTAAATGCCATAAATGGATGCCACCTTAGAAAGCGCTTTTTGGAAAGCGCTGCTATAGGTATTCCTTTAGACAGCGCTTTTAAAAAGCGCTGTCTAAATGTAACCTTAGAAAGCGCTTTCAGAAAAGCGCTCTTATAGGTCTTAAATTCTTTTCACTTTAGAAAGCGCTTTCTAAGCAAAGCGCTCTTATAGGTAGCACATAAGAAAGCGCTTTCTGAAAAGCGCCCTCTAAGGTCAAACACAAATATTTTTTTTTAAAACTAATTTTTTACATAAATTTGAAATAATATTTAATTTTATATACTAAATTGATTATTTAAAAATTTATTATAAGTTTAAAATAAATATGAGGCGTATTTGTTTCAATGTTTGAAATTAATTCAGAATAATATTCCTAAAATTATTCAAATAATATATTTAAATATATATGTTTTAAATACAAACATTTTAACTTATTGAAATTATATTTAATATATATAAATTATATTAATATATAATTTAAAATATACTTTAAATTATATTAATATATCAAATTATATTTAATATATTTAAATTATATTTAATATATATAAATTATATTAATATATAATTTAAAATATACTTTAAATTATATTAATATATCAAACTATATTTAATATATTTAAATTATATTAAATTATAATTTAACGTATTTAAATTATATCAAACTATATTTAATACAAACATTTTAACGTATTTAAAATATATATTTATAGAGTGAGAATAAACAATGGATGATGGCGTAGTACCGCTGGTCAAGGAGGTTTGTGTATATGTTTGCCATGCTTTGAGTCTGGGGTTCGAATCCCCCTCGCCCCAGACTCAATTTTAGATTTTTTGACATTTTCAGGTATAGAAAGCGCTTTCCAAAAAGCGCTGCTATAGGTGTCACTTTAGATAGCGCTTATAAAAAGCGCTCTCTAAAGGCCACCTTAGAAAGCGCTTTTTAAGGAAAAGCGCTCTCTAAAGTGCTTTACTAATTAAAATATAAAACACTTCTAAACATTTTCAGAGCACTTTTATTCATTTTCTCTCTCGATCGTTTCTCTAAACCCTCGCCGTTCATTGTCGTGACCACTGCTGCCGTCGTTTTGCTGCCGTCGTGACGAAGAAGAGGTACATTGTTCTTACTTCTAACATTGTTCGTTGTTGCATGTTACTGTTGTTCGTTGTTGCTGTTCGTTGTTCGTTGTTACTTCTACTGCAACTTCTTCGTTTTTTTAAACTATTTTTGTTGTTGCTGTTCGTTTTTGTTGTTACTGTTGTTCGTTGTTGTTGTTGTTGTTCGTTGTTCGTTGTTGCTGTTGATGTTTAAACTAGACTGTTATTTTTGTTGCATGTTACTGTTGTTACTGTTGTTGTTGCATGTAGATATGAATTTAAATTATTGTTGTAGTATTGAACTGGTATTGTGTGGATTTTGGTGTTAGTTATGCTTGGATGCATTAGGTTAGTGGAAATGATATTAGAATGATAATGTGGTGACTTAATTGAGCTATGGCATGCTTGTAATTTGAAACAGAACTGTTAGTGATTGAAATGGATTTGTTAGCATAATGGAAATGTGATTGATGTTATTGAATTGCAACTAAGCTAATGTTAGGAGTGGTTAATTATACTAAAAAGAATTAGGAACTGTTAATTATTTGAAAGATGGTGGCCTTGTGCTAGTTTGTCAACTTGAATTGCATATTAATCAAGATGTTGACATGTTGTGATGCATAATAATTTTGAATGCTATGTAAGATTGTTTTGGTGTGAAGTTTGGACTGTTTGGAAAATGAATTGTTGCAATGTGAAGAATTAAAAAAACTAGACTGTTGATGATAAAGTTAGTGAAGTAGGTTAAATTGATACTAGAGAGTTAGTGAACTTATTCTTTTGTTGCTTTTAAATGTTGGTATTTGACTGTTATTTCTTTCTTACAGGTAAAATGTCTAATAACCAGGAAGACACCCACGAGACACATGATTCAGAGGAAGCTCAGAATGAAGCTTCAAATGTAGAACATGAAATAAAAAGAGGAAAAACCATTATGAAGAGCATCATCCATGCTAGAGATAAGGGGATGAGATTTTATGTACATTGGAGTCAACAAAACCAACTAGTTGAGCCTAACGGTTCAATGTTGGCTTCATACATTGGTTCACTCGTCCGTCAGCATATTCCAATCACTTGTGATAATTGGAGGAGTAAAGCGTTGGATGCCGGTAAAGAAAAGATATGGACCGAGATAGAGGTACTTACCAAATATGATTGATGTTATTAGATTTTTGTTGACGATTAAGTCTTTAATTTACTTATACTAACACACTTTATGTTTATATGTGTATGTTTTTTTGTAGAGGTCCTTTAATATTGAAGAAACCCGGAAAAAGTATTGTCTTCAATTGGCCGGAAAGAGACACAGAGGGTTTAGAGCCTTGTTATCAAACAAGTATCTTAGGGATGAAGACAAAAATTTTGTTGAAGGAGAACTTCCACCGTTGTATGCGGATTTGATTACACCGGAAGAATGGAGCCTTTTTGTAGACAAACGGAAAACCGAAGAATTCAATGTAATGTTATCTTGTCATGTCTATTGATTGTGTTATATATTTGTTTCATTAGTTTGTTTTGATATGACTTAAACTTGTTTATCCAGAAATTGAGTGCCATTAACCGCGAAAGAGCATCAAAGCCCGCGTATCCATACAAAAAAGGGCGTTTGGGATATGCACTGTTACAACAAAAATTGGTAAGTATATATATTAATGCTATGATTTTATTAATTGTATTATTGTGTTATAATTGATGAAATTAGTACATATCTAAATGTGTAGTTAGAAGAGTCTAAAAGTGAAGAATCATCACTTCCGGACCATGTTTTGTGGAAGGAAGCTCGCGTGGGTAAGGGTGGAGCTGTTACAAAAGATGTTCAACATGTTTATGAAGAATGTGTAAGTATAACATTATGTCTCAAAGTTAATTGAAATTTTATTAAATTATAATTAATTTTTAATCCCCACTAATTATTTTCGATATGTCAATGAATTTCAGGAGAATATATCTAAATCCATACCCGCAGATGAGGCTGATTACAGGGGACGAATTTGTCAAAAAAATTCCGTTTCTTCTCTTGCAGCCTTGTGAATGCACCGAGAATTGGTACGAATGCAATTGACGTAAGAGACCACTTACTTGAGCGATTTACGGCCAGCACCACAAAATTTCTGTTTCTTTTACCGTATAATACTGGAAACGGGTAAGATTTTCATTATAATTTCATTCTAATCTTTAATTTGTATCTTTTGCGTACAAATTATCCATCTAAACTTTTGTTATACTTTATAGTGGACACTGGTTGTTGGTTGCAATTAATCCTATTACATAAGTGGTATATTATCTTAATTCATTGGATACTGATTGGTCCACATATCAGAATATGAAGGATGTGGTTGACACGTAAGTGAGACTGTTCGTAATATTCGTGTGTATTTATATATCTAATTATTTCTGTGACATTGTTCTAAGTTTAAGTTTTTCTTTTATAGAGCTATACTACTATACCGTGCACAAAGAGAGACTCGAGTAGCACGGGCTAGGTCAACCAATATTACATGGGTCAAAGTGGAGGTATATTAATTTTCACAATATTGCTTATTAGTGATGCTACTTAATAACACAAAACATCTATATATTATTTCTTATTTATTTGTCTATGTGTAGTGCCCTCGTCAGCGTAATGGCATAGACTGCGGGTACTTCGTTTTGAGGTTCATGAGAGAAATCATTCAAATGGACCAATTGGAGATTCCTAAAAGGGTATGCATGGTTTTATAACTTAGGATTTATTTTAATATTTATCGGATATGTCATATAATTTATTATTTTTAACTAAATAATGCGTATTTTGTTTTGTTATGTAGTATTTCGAAGATATGGCGTGTTCTTCTTACACAAGGAAACAATTGAATTATATTACGGATGAATTGTGCGAATTCTTTCTTCTAAACAAAATTTATTGAATGTATAGTTTTGGGAATGTAAATTTTAGTTTTGTGAATATAAGAAAATTCTGTTGTAAATTCAATTCTGTTGTAAATTCTAGTTTTGTGAATAGAAGGAAATTATGTGTTTATTGAAATGTATATGAATTCTGTTGTTCAAGAATTCTATTTATTGAAATGTAAATAATTCTGTTGTTGCAAGAAATTCTATAAGAAATGCAGGTTTGAAACTATGCAGGTTTCTGCATAAAAAAAATGGTTAAAATGGGATTTTAAAAAAAAATCTTTAAAATTATACGTAGACAAAAGAGAGCGTTTTTGAGGAAAAAGCGCTTTCTAAAGTTATAGGAAAAAAATCAATAAAATTATAGGTATACTTTAGAGAGCGCTTTTAAGAAAAAAGCGCACACTAAAATCCTATTTAGAGAGCGCTTTTAGGGAAAAAGCGCTCTCTAAAGTTATATTAAAAAAATCATTTCCATATACATTAGACAGCGCTTTTAAAAAGCGTTGTCTAAAGTATCATTTTAGAGAGCGCTTTTTCATAAATAAAAAAGCGTTGTCTTTACCTACGACAGCGCTGGCTTAGACAGCGCTTTTAAGCGCTGTCATAGGCCAAAAAAAGCGCCATCTTTTCCCTTGTTTGGCGTAGTGTGGGGCACGTTGGAATGGCATATGCAACTGGAAAAGGGGCAGGTCAACACTTGGAGAGATCTTGTTGAGGCGTTCCTAAAGCATTATTAGTATAATACTGATTTGGCGCTGAACCACACTCAACTGCAAGACATGACTCAGCACAACAATGAGTCGTTTAAGGAATATGCTCAATGGTGACTGGAGCTGGCTGCCCGTGTTCAACCACCTTTGTTGGAAAAGAAGTTGATGAACATGTTTATGGGGACTCTGTAGTCTCAATATTTGGATTGTATGCTGGGATCTAGCTTCCCCAATTTTGCTGAGATTGTGTCTGTGGGAGAAAGAATTGAAAGTTAGCTGAAGAAGACTAAAGTTGTTGTTGCTACTACAAGCGGAGGGAAGAAGCCTTTTGTGAAGAGAAAAGATGAAGAGACTAATGTCGTTATGAGAGGACGAAGGGGTAGAGCCCTAGTGGATATACCATATCACCAGGCTCTTACAGTTACACAAGCTCCACCTCAACAACCTACTTAACAACAGGCATATTAGCAGCCGAATTATCAAAATGTTCCTCCCCCGCAACATCAAAATTCCCCAACACAGCGGAAAAAAAGAAAAAGAGCTCCAAGGAGGCATATTGATCCGGTGCCAATTCCATATAACCAAATTTTCTCTCAACTGTATCAGAGTGGCCATTTGACACTCAGAGATTTAAGGCCAACAACTTTCCCATATCCTCTAGGATACGATGCCAACGCTCGTTGTGAGTTTCACAAGGGTGCTCTTGGACATTCAATAGACAATTGTTACGCATTCCAGAATCGATTTCAAGACTTGGTTGAGTTCAAGGATCTTACTTTCACCCCTCAAGGCGCAAATGTTAAGACCTACCCTATGCCTACGCATGGAGGTCCGTCTATTAATGTTGTGGAAGAAAGCAATGACTAAAGACTGATTATAAGGGTCGAAGATATTCGTACTCCTATGCCAGTTATAGGAGATCAATTGAAGAAATGTGGAATGATTCCTCAAGATGAGATTGCTGATTTGACTAATGAAGTGGTTAAGAAGCATATGCAGAAGTTCATAGATCAAGGTGTGATTCAGGTAGAACGCTGTGATTGAAAAGATAAAAGTGTGGCTGTTATTAACCTTCAGTAAGATGAGGCCGAAGCTCGTCAACAGAGACGAGTTCGTCCTGCCCCAATAGTCATCCAATATAATGAATCTAAAGTTTTCCAACAAAGACCAGTTCGCCCTGCGCCTGTGGTAATTCAGTATGATGAGCCCAGAGTTTGTCCACAACAACAAGCTGATGTTAGCAAAAAAAAGACAAGTGTGTCATGCTCTAATAAATATGAAGTATCTTGTTAATGTTCTTGAGCCTGAAGTTTGTAAACAAGGGCCAGGGAAGGTAGTTCTTAAATCTTTGCAGCAAAACCAGTGGATGTACCAACCAGTGATAAAGGGAATACAGTCTCTACACCAGTTGAAATTCTGAGTACCGAACAACAAGAAGGATTGTCATCTCCAAAAGCAACATTTATGCAGAAAGAGGCCGAAGAGTTTCTGAAGATTATAAAGAAGAGCGACTACAAGGTAGTCGACCAGCTGAATCAAACTCCCGCCAAAATATCTATGCTCACCTTATTGCTCCGTTTTGAGGCGCATAGATCTTCTCTGCTGAAAGTGTTGAGTGTTGCGCACATTACCAAAGATATCATTGTAGCACAGTTTGATGATGTGATAGCCAATGTCACTACGAGTAATTTTCTTGAGTTTAATGATGATGATCTGACTGCTGAAAAGAAAAATCATAACAAGGCTCTTCACATTTCCATTAGGTGTGAAGAGACTTTGTTGTCCAGAGTCTTGGTGGATACTAGATCCTCCCAAAATATGCTCCCAAAGACGACTCTAGAGAAGATACCTATAAGTGGGGTGAGCATGAAACCAAGTACTCTAATAGTGAAGGCGTTTGATGGATCGAGACGAGCGGTTATCGGTGAGGTGGACTTACCAATTAAGATTGGGCCTACTTTTTTACCATTACTTTCCAAGTGATGGACATTTATCATGAATATAGTTGCTTGCTAGGAAGGCCCTGGATCCATTCGGCAGAGGAAGTCACGCCCACTCTCCATCAAAAGCTGAAGTTTATTACCAACAACAAAATGGCCGTGATAGGTGGTGAAGAGGACATTCTGGTAAGTCATTTAACTTCGTTCCACTACATTGACTTTGAAGGGGAAATGGTTGAAACACCCTTTCAATCCTTTGAAGTGGTGAATACGCTAGTTGTGCAACGAGTACCTAAATGCCAAGAGTCAAGATCATCAATGGCCTCATACGATGAAGCTAGAACCATGATTGAAGGAGGAAAGGCCAAGGGATGGGGCAAGTTGGTTGAAGTTACTTAAAAGTTTAACAAATTTGGGCTAGGGTATCTGCCATCTTCCAATACAACATTGATCTCATACAACAGAACTCAGATTCCTCATGTCTTGAAGAATTTTACAAGTGCATGAGATATCTTTGGCTCTCCAGTAGCAATGATCATTGAAGACCATGGTGGAGATGAGCAAGCTTCTACAAGCTGGATTCGACAAGCAAAGCTTGATGAAGAGCTCCAGAATTGGAAGACAATTGAAGTCCCTCAGTTCTTCACACACCAAAAGTAATTTTACTGTTTATCAAAAACCCTACGCTCTGCCCAAGGCGTAGTGGAGCATTGTATGGGCCACCTGATGTTTTCAAACGTTGATTATCATTAATAAATACTAGTTTGCATTCAATTTTCGTACATTTTCTTTCATTTTTTAGTTTACAATAAATGACAATATTTTCATGCACACACTTCCTAAATAAACTCCATAAATCATAACATGCAGAAACACTACCGAGGTCCTTGACATAGATGCTTCTATGGGCTTGTATGACTTTGATTGCCCAATCTACGAAGCTGAAGTGGAAGGCAAGGAAGATTGTGAACTCCCCGACGAGTTGGCAAGGTTGCTCAAGCAAGAAGAGAAAGCCATCCTGCCGTACCAAGAAGACATCGAAGTCATCAACCTGGGTACCGAGGAAGATAGAAGAGAGGTGAAGATAGCAGCATCTATTCTAGTTGCAGTCAAGACCAAGTTGATAGAGCTCCTCTGTGAGTATGCTGACGTATTCGCCTGGTCATATCAGGACATGCTTGGGTTGGATACTGATCTGGTTGTACACAAGTTACCACTCAAGGAGGAATGCCATGCTGTCAAGCAGAAGTTAAGGAGGACCTATCCTGACATGGCTCTCAAAATTCGTGAAGAAGTCTGAAAGCAGTTTGATGCTGGATTCTTGGCAGTATCAAAGTACCCACAATGGTTTGCCAACATTTTGCCGGTACCGAAAAAAGATGGAAAGGTCTGCATGTGTGTGGATTACCGAGATTTGAACAGAGATAGTCCTAAGGACGATTTCCCATTACCTCACATTGATGTCTTGGTTAATAACACAACTCAATTCTATGTATTCTCCTTCATGGATGGATTTTCTGGATACAATCAAATTAAAATGGATCCAGATGACATGGAGAAGACCACCTTCATCACACCATGGGGCACCTTCTGCTACAAGGTGATGCCTTTCGGACGAAAGAACTCTGGGGCAACATATCAACGTGCGATGGTAATGCTCTTTCATGACATGTTCCATAAAGAGATTGAAGTGTACGTCAATGACATGATTGCCAAGTCTCAAACTGAGGAAGAATACTTGATCAATCTGCAAAAGTTGTTTGCCCGATTGAGAAAGTTCAGAATGAGACTCAACCCTAACAAATGCACGTTTGGGGTACGATCTGGAAAATTGTTGGGCTTCATAGTGAGTCAGAAAGAGATCGAAGTGGACCCTAATAAGGAAAGGGCAATTCAGAATATGCCCGCACCTAGGTGATAAGTGCAGATTGTACCTATTTTTGTATATAAGTTTTGTTGCACTTATCATTACTTTTTGTCTATATCGGTTCAAATAAACCCCACTTTGTTTAAAAATACGTTTACTTTACGTTTTAGCGTATATATTGCGTATTGTTTAAATATTACTTAGTTTAATTGGTTTTTATCTCAATTTTGTAGGTAGTTAATAAAGGCTATCTTGCCATATTCTTGAAGAGCATTGAATAAGCTTTCCAACGCTTTCGACCGTGCGTAAATCGGAGTTTCGGTGAAGAAGTTGTGGCAAAAATAAGGATTGGTTTTCTGTCATGTTCGCACTGCGAACTGGCAGCGAGCATTAGCTTTGCGAAGACCAGCGAAGGCCACAGCGAAGGAGGCCAGAAAGAGGCAGAGGAGAAATAAACCAAAGGTCGCACTGCGAACCTGTCAGCGAGCATTCGCATTGCGAATGATTCGTTCGCACTGCGAACCAACGAAGGAAAGCAAAGGTGGTTTAGCAATCAGAGGCACTTAAAGTGCCATTTTTTGAGTCATTCGCACTGCGAATGATCGTTCGCACTGCGAACTGTGCAGAATTTGCAATGTATATAGTTTATTTTAGTCATTATTTTTAGGGATGGTTTTGGGGATTCTTGCTCCAACTCCATCAAATTTCATTTTTTCAGTAGATTAGCTTAGAAAACAACTGTGGAGCATGTATACGGATGAACCGGGGTGGATTGATCGTCGACCGACTCTGACAATCCGCGAGATGTTTGGTTCATTTCTTGTTTTCTTTGTGTTTTTCTTTATGGTTGGGTTGTGTATATGTATTTGTTGTAAACTCATGTATATTTGTCGCCCATGGCGTTATATAAAACTTCTTTTACAAATCTCTATTGGTGATTGTCTCTGATTTTTGCTTTATGCGCGGGGTTTGGGTTGCATTAGAGATAACCGTCGCAAACTTCGATTAGGGATGATTGTCTGTTAGTTTTTAGATTCTAGAGATAGATTTAGGGCTAGCAATCTTCAATAGGCGTCGAAACTTAATGCCTTCGTGCCTTGAGCTAGCGTACGAAAGTATCGGCAATGGTAACACGGTTGTTCTCTTAACTTTGAGTTAGACATAACCTGTGTTGTGAGCGATGCTGGGTGATATTGAGGAGTATTGTAGGTTGAGTATAACTGGTCGGTAAGTTTAAGTTTGTGAGAAGTCGATTATGTGCACGCCGGATAAGTTTGTCTTGCTGAAGAATGAATTTCTTTTTATGTTTTAATATTTACTTTTCTGTATTCATGTTTTAAACCATTTTAATCTAAACTCATTAACGCGAGAGATTGTCGAACGAAATTCTTTCCCTCGAACCGATCTCTGTGGACACGACATAAATCCCGGAGGGAATTCTTCCGAAAATAAATATTTTTGCTGCTTGCCCTATTCTGCATTCAACAAAATGGCGCCGTTGCCGGGGATCGGTTTTGATATTGAATCGCATTGCGATAATTTCTTTGTTTTTGAGTTTTGTATATATCGTATATATTGTCAGTTTCCATTATGTTTGTTCAAGCGTTGTATACATTTTGTTCCCGTAACGTTTGTTTAAGTGTTTGGTTAGGACGCTTGCTTTTGGTTGCGCGGTGAGACATCACCATGGCATGATTGAAGGAAGTTTCTAATTAAGCACCGTAAAGGCATCGAGCTTACGACGTAAAACAAGCATGTTTTATAGTTTTTCTTTTCGAATGTTTTTGGTTGTTGTTTGCTCACAGATTTTGATTGACTTACTTGAGGATGCTTTTGTGATTTTCCAAGTTGGTTCATTTCAACTTGCGGATGTATGGTAATGATATTTTTAAGTTTTGTACACGTCTGAGGTATGTATTTATCGCTTTCAATACTTTAGCATATTCATGATACTTAGGCATTTTACAAACTTCCATGCTATCCATTCTTTTGTATACTTGTTCTATTGTGAATCACTTTAGTTCCCAACCTTTTTGTAAGGTGGCTTTCGATTGTTCATATATGCGCGGAGAACCAACATTCTTGTTCTAACTGGATTTTATTATGTTGAATATTTTGTTTGTGTTGATTATATAAATGCATGAAAAGGATCAAGGCAATTGTTTCATTTTGAGCACAACCACCTTAGCCAAATAATCAATTCACCTTGTGAGCGTGTGATCATTTGTAACCCCTTTGAGCTTTTGATCCATGTTTTTATTTGAACTTAATGCTTGTCTACGAGTATTTAGTTCACTTATTTTTGAATGGATTTTGTTTTTTCTTGGACCTCAACTATGTGTTTTTGTATGGATTTTTTCCTTACCTTAGAAAGTAGGGAGTATTCACATGATAATGCGGTTGAATTCAAGTTGGGGAGAGGATGATTGTATACTCATTGGTTGGATTCTATGAGGATTGAAAAACAAAAGAAAGAAGAGAAAATATTGTGAAAGAGAAAAAGAAAGAAAAAAGAAAAATCCTTGAAAAAGGAAACAAAAAGAGTTTCAATAATTGTGCTAAATAAGTAATGTGTGTTGTGTAGCACTTGGGATTTTGGAAGAAGTTGGTTGAAATTTTGTGTGTGAATCTTTGTGAGTTTTCACTCCCTTAGGTTTAGGCAAGTTTTTGTTTCAATTACCTTTAGAAATTGCACCTTGTTTGTTTACCCGACCACGCTACAACCTTGAAAGTCCTTGTGATTCTTACTTTTTTGTTTTAAATGTGAATTGTTGGATGAATGCATAATTTAGTCTTTTGTTTGCAAGATTGTTGTGTGAGTGTAAAGTACCTCATTTTGTGTTTTTCATCTACCGATGATTGTTTTTGCTAGGTGTGATTCACTTTGGGACTTGTGTTGTTTTAGAATTTTTGGCATGATTTTTGTATTTTGCATTTGTTTCATGACTATGTTGTCGTCGTAGTTTAGTGGTAAGTATTTACTTTTTGTGTGTACCGTTTTCATTTAAACCATTCATTCGTTTTCGTTTTTCAAAACCTGTTGATTCGTCATTCTTTGGATATTGCTTGTGCATTTTCAAGTTTGTTTGATTCTTGTTTGTGGACAAACAATTAGGTAAGTTGGGGAGAGTTTGATAAGTGCAGATTGTACCTATTTTTGTATATAAATTTTGTTGCACTTATCATTACTTTTTGTCTATATCGGTTCAAATAAACCCCACTTTGTTTATAAATACGTTTACTTTACGTTTTAGTATATATATTGCGTATTGTTTAAATATTACTTAGTTTAATTGATTTTTATCTCAATTTTATAGGTAGTTAATAAAGGCTATCTTGCCATATTCTTGAAGAGCATTTAATAAGCTTTCCAATGCTTCAGACCGTGCGTAAATCAGAGTTTTGGTGAAGAAGTTGTGGCAAAAATAAGGACTGGTTTTCTGTCATGTTCGTACTGCGAACTGGCAGCGAGCATTCGCTTTGCGAAGACCAGCGAAGGCCACAGTGAAGGAGGCCAGAAAGAGGCAGAGGAGAAACAAGCCAAAGTTCGTACTCCGAACCTGTCAGCGAGCATTCGCATTACGAATGATTCGTTCGCACTGCGAACCAACGACGGAAAGCAAAGGCGGTTTAGCAATCAGAGGCACTTAAAGTACCATTTTTTGAGTCATTCGCACCGCGAATGATCGTTCGCACTGTGAACTGTGCAGAATTTGCAATGTATATGGTTTATTTCAGTCATTATTTTTAGGGATGGTTTTGGGGATTCTTGCTCCAACTCCATCAAACTTCATTTTTTCAGTAGATTAGCTTAGAAAACAACTGTGGAGCATGCATACGGATGAACCGAGGTAGATTGATCGTCGACCGGCTCTGATAATCCGCGAGATATTTGGTTCATTTCTCTTTTTCTTTGTGTTTTTCTTTATGGTTGGGTTGTGTATATGTATTTGCTGTAAACTCATGTATATTTGCCGCCCATGGCGTTATATAAAACTTGCTTTACAAATCTCTATTGGTGATTGTCTCTGATTTTTGCTTTATGCGCGGGGTTTGGGTTGTGTTAGAGATAACCGTCGTAAACTTCGATTAGGGATGATTGTCTGTTAGTTTCTAGATTCTAGAGATAGATTTAGGGCTAGCAATCTTCAATAGGCGTCAAAACTTAATGCCTCTGTGCCTTGAGCTAGCGTACAAAAGTATCGGCAATGGTAACACGGTTGTTTTCTCAACTTTGAGTTAGACATAACCTGTGTTGTGAGCGATGCTGGGTGATATTGAGGAGTATTGTAGGTTGAGTATAACTGGTCGGTAAGTTTAAGTTTGTGAGGAGTCGATTATGTGCACGCCGGATAAGTTTGTCTTGCTGAAGAATGAATTTCTTTTTATGTTTTAATATTTACTTTTCTGTTTTCATGTTTTAAACCATTTTAATCCAAACTCATTAACGCGAGAGACTGTCGAACGACATTCTTTCCCTCGAACCGATCTCTGTGGACACGACATAAATCCCAGAGGGAATTCTTCCGAAAATAAATATTTTTGCTGCTTGCCCTATTCCGCATTCAACACTAGGACAGAGAAAGAGGTTCGTGGCTTCGTGGGGAGATTAAACTATATTGCCGAATTTATTTTACATCTCATCGTCACTTGTAAACCAATTTTCAAGCTGCTGAGAAAGGATCAATCGATTGTGTGGATGATGATTGCCAAGGGGCATTCGACAAAATCAAATAATATCTACAAGAACCACCGATCCTGATACCGCCTGTCCCTGAAAGGCAACTTATTATGTACCTGACTATGCTTGACGAATCTATGGGCTATGTGTTGGGACAACAAGATGAGATGGGCAAGAAAGAACATGTCATCTATTACCTCAGCAAAAAGTTCAATGACTGCGAGACAAGGTATTCCTAACTCGAAAAGACTTGTTGTGCACTCACATGGGCTGCCAAACGTCTCAGGCAGTATATGTTACCCCACACTACTTATCTGATTTCCAAGATGGATCCCGTTAAATACATCTTTGAGAAATGTGCTATCACCGGAAGAATAGCCCGGTGGCAAATGCTTCTATCCGAGTACGACATTCAATATGTTACTCAAAAAGCCATCAAAGGTAGCATACTGGCGGACCATCTTGCCTATCAGCCGATGGATGATTATCAGCCATTGAAGTTCAATTTTCCGGACGAAGATATCATGGTATTGAAAGACTATGAAGAGCCTGAACCAGATGAAGGACCCAAACCAGGGGAGCTATGGACTCTCATGTTTATGGAATTGGGGCAATGATTACATCTCCCAAGAACTTCCACTTGCCGTTCATGGCTAAGCTTTGCTTTTCATGTACTAATAATATGGCTGAGTACGAAGCTTATATACTAGGGTTAGAAGAAGCCATCAACTTGAGAATCAAGACCCTCAATGTGTTTGGAGATTCTGCCCTAGTAATACACCATATTAGGGGTGATTAGGAGGCCAAACATGCCAACTTAATTTCATATTGGGATTATGTGGCAAAGTTATTCCCCAGAATTGATGATATCACTTTTACCCATGTGCCTAGAGAGGAAAACCAAATGGTGGATGCTCTGGCAACCCTGGCTTCCATGTATAAACTAATAAGGCCCAACCATCGGCCTTCTATTGATCTCCAGTGCTTTGAAGAGCTCGGTCACTGTTTGTCTGTCGATAAAGGGTTAGATGAAAAGCAGTGGTTCTATGACATCAAACGCTATCTGAAAAAACAAGAATATCCAGAGGGTGCTTTAGGTGTCGATAAGAGAACTTTGTGCAGATTGGCATCAAATTTCTTCCTCAATGGGAATGTGCTATACACGCGTAATCACGACATTATCCTACTCAGATGTGTGGAAAAGCATAAAGCTGAGCAGATTCTGAAAGATATTCATGAGGGTTTTTTTGGCACCCACGCAAATGGACACACAATGGCAAAAAAGACACTGGGAACAGAATATTATTGGCTTACCTTAGAGGCTGATTGTTATCATCATGCCCAAACTTGCCATAAGTGCTACATATACTCTGATAAGATTCATGTACCTCCCACTCCTTTGAACATCTTGACTTTACCATGGCCCTTCTCCATGTGGGGGATAGATATGATATAGGTGATCAAGCCAAAATCCTCAAATGGACACCGCTTCATATTGGTTGCCATAGACTATACCAAATGGGTCGAGGCTGCATCGTATACCAACGTTACCAAGCAAGTGGTTGCCTGCTTCTTGAAACACAACATTATATGATGGAGTGCCTAACTGCATCTTCACTGACAATGGGTCTAATCTCAACAACAAAATGATGGATGAGTTGTGTGCCAATTTTAAGATTAAGCACCATAATTTAACACCATACATACCCAAGATGAATGGAGCCGTCCAGGCAGCCAATAAGAACATCAAAAAGATCATTCAGAAAATGGTGGTCACTTACAAGGATTGGAATGAAATGCGACCTTTTGCGCTGCACGGCTACCGTACCTTAGTGCGAACTTCAACAGGGGTAACACCCTACTCATTGGTCTATGGTATGGAAGCGGTTCTTCCGATAGAGGTCAAAATTCCCTCATTGAGAGTTTTAATGGAAGCCTAACTTAATGAAGCATAATGGGTGAAGACACTATTTGATGAGCTTAATCTTATCGAGGAGAAGTGCTTGGCAGCCATATGTCACGATCAGCTCTATCAGAGACATATGAAGAAAGCTTTTGACAAAAAGGTGCATCCACGGACGTTCCAGGAAGGTGACTTAGTGCTCAAGAGAATCATGACCATGTACAATAAATCCAGGGGAAAGTGGACACTGAACTATGAAGGCCTATATGTTATAGTAGAGGCATTCTTTGGTGGTGCCTTGAAACTCGCAACTATGGATGGTGATGAATTACCATATCCGGTGAACGCAGACTCTGTCAAGCGATACTACGTCTAAAAAAGTGAAATAATAAAGCCGCTAAGTCGAAAACCTGAAAAGGTGACTTAGGCAAAAATGGCTATCCCGGTGGATTGAAAACCCGAAATGGCGGTCCAGACAAAAGTTAGGGATAAAATAAAAAATAGGCCCGCTGAGTTGAAAACCCGAAAGGGCGACTCAGGAAAAAAAGGGCGTCTCGGTGGATTGAAAACCCGAAAGGGCGATCAAAGCAAAAGTTATGGATACATTCCAAGGCAAAGTATCCAGTCTGCACGTCCACTTGATCCTGATGAGCCACTGAAGAGAGGAATCAATCCAGCCGTCCTCCAACGAGGCAAGGTATTGAAGTCTTCGAAGTTATAAGGACCATAGCAGTGTTGAAACTCAATGGAACCTCATTAATTTGTATTGCCATTATGTTTTTTTGCACCGCAATTACCTCATTAAGGAATTGCATCCTTGTATACACTTACCCATTTAAGGGTCAAATCAATAAAAGGAGAGATTTCTCACCAAATTGTGCTCACTTTTTACTTTATCTGCTTGTTTGAAATTAATTTTATTTTTGATAAACCGTGTTTTGGAACTTCGGTTAATAAAAACAATATTTGAAAAATAATAAAATTTATTTTGGTGTTGGGAGAACTTGAAAGGAAATAGATAGTCTCCAAAGAATCTTCACCACATTGAAAACATCAAATCAGTTGTCAGCCGTCTTGGCTCTTCACCATAAGCAGCATAACTTTTCAGGGATCTGCTCAATGTAATACCCGACAGTTAATCTTAATCCTAGTAGGGGCAATCATGTTCCCCAGTCACCCACGGCTTTTCCAAGTGTAGGAGGTCGAGTAGTAAAATCTTCTCATCGACCAAAGTCAAATCCTTTATTGGCAACTACCCAAAAGTCCACCCTTGTTGGCATCCCCATAAAACCTGAAAGTCCAATCCTTTATTGGCAACTACCCAAAAATCCACTCTCGTTGGCACCTTCAAGTTTACCATTTAAAGTCTAATTTTCATTGGCAACCACTAAAAGTCCACCCTTGTTGGCGTCCTCATAATACTTGAAAGCTCAATTTATTGGCAAACACAAAAGAACCAAAGTCTAATTACCAAATCCAATCCCCGGTAATACCCTCAAGAGGGAAACTTATCCCCAGCTCACCTGATCATTAGCATCGTCACATGCATGACATGTAGGTGTAATATCGTACTCAATCATATCAAGCATTAGCATATCTTGCGCATTCATACGTGCATTAGAGTCCCCAACAATTGCATCTTAGTATGCATAGTTGTGCATCATGCAATGCATGGCATTTCCACCCATTGGAACATCATATTCAGCATATCATATCAGGATCCAGGATCAGTTTGCAAGCATCTTAGCCAGTCATCCATCAAAGTCAGCAGTATTCTTCTGAAAAGAGTTAATACCCCGCACGTGCTCATGGAACTCTATTCCCCAGCAAGTCATTCTTCAACCATGCAGTTGATAATGATAATCCCCATCATTTTTGCTTTTATTGCTCCTCAAGCAGAGGTTATCCCAAAAAGTTTTCTGTGAGCTTTTCTCCTGCAGAACGTGGCTAATGCATTTCCTCAGAAAGGAATCTTGCTCAGACTATTTCCCCCAGCAGATTTATTGCTTGAGATACTGATTTGGTATCATCAGAGAACCTTAGTGGATAAGGTACTGCTTCGACCACCCGAAGAATCTCATGTGTTCAGAGATACTGCTTTGGTATCATCGGAGAACCTTAGTGGATAAGGTACTGCTTCGACCACTTGAAGAACCTCATGTGAAACTTGTATTACAAAACCACTATCACCTTCTTCTATGTCCATTGATTTTCAACCATTTTTTAAAAACTAAACCACTACCTATTTATTCTATACACGTCCAATTAATTTGATATTCACAATCAAGGGGACTGGGAGAGATAACTTCACTATCTTCACTATCACAGATCTCAACAACAACGTCAAAGTTTATAATTTGCAGAGTAAGCAGCTTTACAATTTGCCTAGAGACCACAAACCAAAACTTACAATTGAGAAGGAAAGAATCTATAAAGCTGGAGGTTTTATTCACGTTGAACTTCCTTTATTCAGTTTTAACATTAGTAAGTGACATTCCGCTTTGCGCGTTTAGTTAGGCAAATATCCATTCAGTTACAAACATAATAGACAATATTTTTTAATAGAAGCAATAATGCAATGCTTAGTCAAGAGCAGTAGTTATGACTGATAGTTTTGGTTTTGACATTTTATAATTGGTTGACGTTCATGACAGAGATGAATTTATAGTGATAGCTTATGATGGCATATGGCATAGTGGTATTATAATACAAGTCCCACGTTGTTTGGATTGTATTTAATAGGAATATATATATATATATATATATATATATATATATATATATATATATATATATATATATATATATATATATATATATATATATATATATATATAGGAAGAGTCTGCGGAGGGAAGTGCTGCGATGGGATTCTTTTCCATCAGGAAGGGGGTTTAGTGGTGAGGCCGAAAAGGGATTATCTTCAATCTATTTTTCTGAGTTTCCAGACAGATCAAAGGCGAAAGATATTTTCGACCTCTTTGGGTGCGTGGGGGAGATAGTTGAGGTGGTCATTCCCCCTAAGAGGAACAAATTTGGTAAGCGCTTTGAGTTCGCAAGGTTTAGGGAGAGTGGTGACGCAATGTTGTTGGCGGTCAAATTAGACAACATCATCATTGATGGTAAGAAGATACACGCTAATATACCTCGTTTCGGGAGGAGTTCTGGGAATACTATTTCACAACACAAAGGTGGGGGGCCCTATAGGGGTAATTCAGTTAGGGAGGTAAATGTATATAGAGAAGGAATTGGTGGAGGTTTTAAATCGTATGCAGAGGTTGTGGCCTTTAAGGAAGGAAAGAAACCGGGCTGTGAAGAGGTTAGGCAGGTCCGTTTCGAGTCGAAGCCGGAAATCTTAGAGAGGTTGAAGAAGGCGTATGTAGGAAAAGTTCTTATACCAGGTGCGACTTATAACTTGCAAACTTATTTAGAAATAGAGGGTATATTCTCTATAAAAGTTACTCCGATGGGAGGATCACTTTGTTTGTTGGAGGAACAGGAGGAAGGGTTTATTCAGGAGCTGTTAAGGGAGGGCGAACAATGGTGGAAAGAGTGGTTTTCTACTATCAAGCCTTGGGAGGAGAAGGACGTTGATGTCGACAGAGTTATGTGGGTGAGGGTATACGGAGTGCCCGTTCATGTTTGGAACTCCGATTTTTTTGAAACAATAGGTAACTCTATTAGAACATTTGTTAGCATAGACGAGAGTACTATGAAGGGATCGAACTTTGATGTCAGTAGGATTCTCATCAAGTTGTCTACTACCTGTGAGCTCATTCAGAAATTGAACGTACATGTCGATGGTCACAATTTTATTTTGGTTTTGAGGGAGGATACTTTTGGGCCGGTTCGGGTTCTAAAGGACAATGTTGGATTCAATTCTACCTTTACCAAGTCGGTACAGTCAGAAGAAAGTAAGAGTGTTTGGTCGGATAGTGTTAAAAGTACTAGAAGATTTGGAAGTGAAGATCTTTTTGAAGATTTCAATGAAAGGGTTTCAGTTGAATCTGGAAGTGGGGATGTTCCCTTGGGTAATTCTGCTGCAGTTATTGTGGATAAAGTGCAGTCTGGTCCTAATACTGAGTTGGAATCTCAAGTAGCAGATGTCGGTTTACAGGTAGGTACTTCCAACAGATTGGTTCAGAGGTTGGATAATGTACCTAACAGTGTTCATATTGTTAGCCCGCCTGAGTCTTTTGTTGCATGTTCTGGGGAGGCTTTGTTTGGTGCAACTGCTAGTGAGGTTCCGGCAAGGCGTAGAGGTAAATCTCATCCTAAGAGAATTAAATACCGTCTCTGTTCTGATTCAGGTATGTCGTGTTTTAAGAGATTGAAGAGGAGGCAGAAGGCAAATAGAAAGAAGGTTTTTTCCTCTGGTGTTGGGGTCTTGCAGGGTGTCTGCAGAGCTACGGAGTTACCTCAGGTAGAGGGAAACTGTGTCACTAATTCAAATGGCAAAGGAGTGGATTTGGTTTTATACGGGGATCAATCGGAAGAATCAGTTATTGTGAGGAATAACATCAGAATATGGGAAAATCTCGATGGTAATGATGGGGTCAAAATATGGAATACTATGTCTAAGTTGGGTGTTACTAATGTTGAAACGAATTCAAGTCACAGGGATACTTTCATTGGAAAGGAGAAAGCAGACCAGGTGAGATTGTTGTCTAGGAAGGAGCTTTCTAGTGGTTATCAATGATCATAGGATCTTGGAACATTAGAGGGGGTTGTAGTAAGTTGAAAAGGAGGAGGATTAGTCAAGTGATTAAGAGAGGGCAAGCTGATCTGTTTCTAATTCAGGAAACGATAATGTCAGTGTTGAAGTTTAGTACTATTAAGGAGTTCTGGCGTAATGAAGATGTCAGGTTCTCTTTTTCGGATTCTTGCGGCTCTTCTGGAGGTCTAATTATTATGTGGAAAGAAGGAAAATTTGATGTGGTCACCAGTTTCAAAGGTGTCAGTTTCTTGGGGGTGAAGGTTGAGTGGAGGAATCACATTTACTATATCTGTAATGTTTACTCGTCTTGCAAGTTGGCGAAGAAGAGATCTATGTAGGAAAGTCTCCTTTCCCTAAAAGACATAAGTAGTGATGGTGAGTGGATTATTTGTGGGGACTTTAACGCGGTAAAAAATTCTAGAGAAAGAAAGGGGAGGGCAGTGGGGTACAGGAGGAACGAGATGGAGGAATTTTGTACTTTTATTGATAGGAGTAATCTGTTGGATGCTCCTTGTAAAGGGAAGATTTTCAGTTGGTTCAGTAGTGATGGCAAGTCCATGAGTCGTATTGACCGCTTTTTATTTCTGTTTCTATAGTAGAGAGATGGGGGGGGGGGGGTGGGTCAGTTTATTGGGCAGAGGGATATTTCGGATCATTGCCCAATTTGGTTGGTGGTGGATGGGGCGGATTGGGGCCCGAAGCCATTTAGAGTTAACAATGAGTGGTTCTCGGATAAGAATTTCATTCCGTTCGTAGAGGAGGAGTGGAGAAGAATGACGGTGGTAGGAAGAAGTGATTTTGTTTTAAAGGAAAAGTTGAGGAAGCTTAAAGACCGTCTTAGATGGTGGAACAAGGAGGTGTTCGGAAGGTTTGAGTTGGAGGTGGAATCTAGCTTGAGGGATTTGAATGGAGCGGAAGATTTCTTATCTAATGTTGAGGGTAGCGTTTTTGAAGACATTCTCCTTAAAAGGAAGGAAGCATCGAATCAGTTTTGGCTTAATCTTAAAATAAAGGAAAACATGTTAATTCAAAAGGCGAGGTTGAAGTGGAATAATGACGGTGATAATAATAGTAGATTCTTCCATAGAGTTATTAAAGGGAGAAGGAGGCGGAATCACATTGGTTCGGTAAATACGGAGAGTGGTAGGGCGGATTCGGTGAGGAAAGTTAAGAAGAAAGTCTTGGATCATTTTTCTCTCAAATTTATTGAAGAAGACGGGAACAGACCTCTCATTGACGGTATTAATTTCAAAAGCCTTAACATCAATGATAGGTTGTCTCTTGAAGTTCCTATCTCGGAGGAGGAGATAAGGGAGGCGGTGTGGGGGTGTGATGGTTCTAAGAGCCCGGGGCCCGATGGATACACTCTTTTGTTTTTCCGGAAGTGTTGGAATATTTTAAAGAGGATTTTGTTAATTTCTTCAATGGTTTTTATTCGGGAACAGTGTTATCAAAAGCTATCACTTCTTCTTTCTTGACCCTAGTGCCGAAGGTTTCTAATCCAGTGGAGTTAGATGAGTATAGACCCATTTGCCTCGTGGGTAGCCTTTATAAAGTGCTGTCTAAACTATTAGCGGGTAGGTTGAAGACGGTCTTGCATTCTATTATATCTCCTTGTCAAAGTGCTTTCGTGCCCGGGCGACAACTTTTGGATGGTGTACTTGTTGCGAACGAGTTGGTGGACTTTTGTAAGAAGGAAGGGAAGAGGTGTACTCTTTTCAAGGTGGATTTCGAAAAAGCCTACGACAAAGTGAGTTGGAATTTTCTTAGTTATATGTTGAGGAGGATGGGGTTTGGGGATTTATGGATGAGATGGATGAAGTTTTTGGTTTTCAATAGCAATATGTCGATATTAGTTAATGGTAGTCCGACTAAGGAGTTTAAGGTGGAGAGAGGGCTAAGGCAAGGAGACCCACTATCTCCGTTTCTTTTTGTGATTGTTGCGGAGGCTCTTTCGGGTTTGGTTAAAAAAGCGGTGGAAATTGGGGATTACGAAGGAGTTTGTGTTAATAGGGTTTGCTCGGTCGACATCCTTCAATTTGCAAATGACACTCTAATAATCAGAGGGAGTTCTTGGAAACAAATGTGGGCCATAAAGGCGGTTCTTAGGAGTTTTGAGTTGGTCTCGGGTTTGGGCATAAACTATCACAAGAGCAAGTTAATCGGGATTAATTCGAATTCTCACTTTTTGGAGGCGGCAGCTTCTTTTCTCTCTTGTAGGAGAGAAGACAATAGCTTCACTTTTCTTGGCATACCTATAGGGTATAATCTGAGGAAACTTTCTTTGTGGAGAGGTTTGGTTGATAGGATTAAGAAACGTCTTTCTAATTAGAAGGGCCGTTTGCTTAGTTTAGGGGGCATAATCACTCTCCTAAAACCGGTTTTATGTTCTTTATCAATTTTCATGTTATCTTTTTATAGGATACCAGTCAAGATTGCCAAAGAAATAACCTCTTTGCAAAGTAGTTTTTTTATGGGGGAGTACGGAAGATCGGAGACGGATTCATTGGATAGGATGGAAAGATGTTTGTTTGCCGATGGAGAAAGGTGGTTTAGGTGTGCGTTGTATCGAGGACTTTAATGCAGCGCTACTTATTAAATGGAGATGGAGAATTTTGCAAGGTTCGGAATCTTTATGGTATAAAATCTTAAGAGCCCGTTATGATGACATTTGTTTGAGTATGTTTTCAGCAGAACCTGTTCTTCGGCATAGCTCCACTAAATCAGTGCGGTGGAAAGATATCAGGAACATCGATAAAAAATTCGGTAAAGACTTTTTTGCGGAGAATTGTAAGGTGGATTTGGGGAATGGGTACATCACTTCTTTTTGGCATTCAAAATGGATGGGTAATCTTAGTTTGAAGGAACAATTCCCGGATTTATTTTCTGCTTCTAAACTTCAATATGCATCGGTAGCCGGTATGGGAGGTTGGACGGAAGGGGGCTGGAGTTAGGGCGATTTTGGTATCGATAATAATGTAGACTCTGTTTTAGAAGGTAGCAGACTGGTTTTAAAGATTTTTATTTCTTCTGCAGAGCCTATTTCTAATAGTCGGGATAAGTTTTCTTGGCTTCCCGATCCCGTTACAGGATTTACTGTCAAATCTTGTGCGGCGATGTTGGCTGGTAGTAGGCTCCCAGCAGTGGATTCCCACTCGATCAGCTCGAACGGAATGGCTGGCCTTCACGGTTCAGTGCCTGTTTCTGTTGCGGTTGATATTACCTAAGATGCTGATGAGTTTAGAAATGCTGCTGGTGTGTTTAACAGCACAGTGACAGCTAGTGCTCCTGAGGAAAGCAACCCCGAAGATGCGGTTTCTCTCATTTTTTCAGCTGCTGTGGTTGGTAACATTATGCCTGTTTTTTCTGCTTGCCATTCTACAGATACATAAACTTTTGCGGGTTGTAATTTGGTGAGGTCCTGGGGTGGTACTAGGGCGGCTGGTGGTGGCCGGGCCAGCAGTACAGGGGGTGGGGGTCGTGGTTCAGGAGACGACTGAAGGAGGTTTTGGAAGACGGAAGCCCCATCGCGGATAAAAGCATTTGGGTGGCGCCTTTTTTGGGAAAGACTTCCTACAAAGGATAATCTCTTGTATAGAGGTATTTATTTTAATGAAGCTGATTCTCTCTGTGTATTTTGTTTGAATGATGTAGAAAAGGTGGAGCATGTGTTCTTTAGTTGTTGTGTGGTGAGGTTAATTTGGAGGGATATAAGGGAGTGGATTGGTTTTGTAGATAATACTGATGACAATTCGGAGTGCTGTAAAGATAATTTCGCGAGTTGGTATCTTTTTTGCAAGTCTCAGGGAGTGTTGAATGGGAAAGCAGGAGTGGTTTGGTTGGCACTTTGTTGGAATATTTGGATAGCTAGGAATGAAATCATTTTTGAGAACAATTCTTGGAATGTTTTCGACATCGTTTGGAATGTTAAGATTACGGCTTAGAAGTGGTCTTTATTAGGTGAAATTGCTAATCCCAATTGTAACTTTTATGATTTCTGTAAAAATCCATTGTTTTTCCTTTCATAGAAGCAATTGGTTAACAATCTCTTTTTGTTCGAGCTGGTTTAGCTCGATTCTTTTGTAATCAGGTTCGAGAACCCTCAGTTCTCGCTTTATTGGATAACTTGCTTACAAAAAAAAAAAACAAACAATCAAATTGGATATTTCTAGGCTGTAGAGATGGGCTGAAAAGCCCAATTAGTGTGTGATTAAAATTTATTAATTAATTATTTTCAATATGAATTTTGAATTTATAAAAAAACTTTAAAAAATATTAATTAATAATAATTTATTTCTAAATGACCTGGATAATAAAATAGGAGAATTATAAAAATATAATAAGGGACCAAAACTGAAATTTAACCTATTTTTATTGATTATTTTTTGTTTTTCATTTTATATAATTTTTTTATAATTTTTTATATTATTATTTTTTTCGTTATTTATTTATTATTTTAATTTAATTTTTTTATTATTTTTCTAATATTAACTTGTCTCCAAATTAGTTTTTACATTTTTGTTTTTGGTCTCTACATTTTAGATAGCCTAGTCTCCACCACCTTCACACCTCTCCAATACTCTCAAAATATATTAGCACTATCACATACAATGATATCAAAATTTGTATTTTGTATAATACCTAATTTCTTATTGGGTATATAATCCCTATATGAAACATCAAATAGTGCAAAAGGTGGAGGTGGCATATGAAAAGGAGGCGAGCATATTCATCATATATATCACTACCATTTTTTTCTTCATTGTTTCTTCATCATCACCACCAATCTTTATAATCGTCAACATCATCTCTTTAAAATTCATTCCACCATTGATCAAACAAAAAAAATTCATTCCACCAAAACCATTTTTCACAAAAAAACATCATTCCAACATAACACCATTTTTATTATTTCATTGTCTTCTTCCATTCATCTTCAATAACAACACAATACACAATTCCAACATAACAACATTTTCATCATTTCATAATCTTCTTCCCTTCTTCTTCAGCAAACACCATACCACCATATCTATCTTCAACACAACACCACAACAACATGTTAGATCTTGGGGTCTGTTGCAAAATTTGAGTAAGAAGAAGATGAAGATGTTAAGATAAAAGTTGCACAAAATAAATTCCAAAGCGTATGTTTACACTAAGTTTTAAGTTCGATTCACCCCCACCAATTTAGCCAAATGGATACAAATGGGTTATCCGGCGAATCCACTTCAAGATACTTTGGAAACCTTAACATGAATTGCACATTCACATTAAACATATCGATCAACGATATTTTAAAGAATAAAATTCTCTCATTTATTCTCGTACACTAGAAAAATAAAGAAATGACTTAGATATAATTTTTGCCACTTAAAACAAGTAATTTTTGTATCTAATTTATGAACTAATTGGTGTGGAGAAACAATGTTTCATTTGATTCCAACATGACCATTCACGAACCATTGTATATCAATAACTACAAACCTTTTCATGAAAGGTTGTGTTGATCTGGTGGTTGCACCTATTGACCACGTGCCTTATCACAATAAGGTCTTTGGTTCAATTCTAGAGAGTTGCAACTTTTGGTCATTTATTTTGGTTAATCAACCATTATTAATTATCAATTTAATATTTTGGAAATTTCTCCAACAATCCTCCACCATTTTCAAAATATATCTAAATCCATTATTCAGAAATTTCATGGTTTCAGATAAAGGTATCTTATGATTTGAACAAATAATTAGTAAGTTAAGTTTTCACTCTTCCCCGAATAGATTGGTAGACAAGTTTTGAACCAATTATTCATTAAAATAAGCGTGCATAACTCACGCATGAAATCTCGGTACCATTGATCGAATTATTAATATGACACATTTAATAAGGCCTTGTGTCTCATATTCTTTTTATGAGAATTTAAGAGTCAAGCCCTTGAACTCTATGAAGCGGTACCACTTCATTCTCATATAGGTAGACTATATCAGAAATGCACCCATAATTATGCATTCCAGCAAACATATGCTATATGTCTATTAAGAAGAAAACTTCATCCTACCACACTTATTCTTATGGTCCAAGTAATTTTATCCCTTGGGATGTATCTATCATTAAGTACTTCAATCACTCTAATAGTGTACTTTCATCATTGAACTCATGACTTAATGTTAATCAAGTGTGAGTTGAGTTTCTACTATTGATGATAATTAATTAGATATGGGCTTGTTCCACATCCCTAGCGATGTATTCACTATTTTCAATTATATCCAAAGACATCATATCTTTGTCAATTCTTTCGTCAAAGAATTGCAAGATTTTCCAAACTTTAATAATTTTCGAATATTCAATTTTTCAACTAATCATGTATATGATTACTTTATGCACTCTTGATAGTATTTACCATCTATCATCAAACCACGACACTTTTTTCATATTAGTACATTTGTCATACACAATATATATTTTATATTCTTGATAGTTTCGATAAACTATCATCATGACATTTTTGTCATTCATTTTGTCATATACACAAATTTCATTACATTCTTTATTTGCTAACTTTTTTAATTTGAAGTTTTACTTCTACTTAAATATATCCAAAATATATTTAATGCATTAAACATTTATAGCAATCGACATCCACGATCAAGCAAATTTGTCATGACTAACTTTTATTTCATGAAGTGAATTCAAACATGTAATTCACAAACTTCATATAAATACAACACCATAGAATTCATTTCTATTCTTTTAAAAATAAATAATTTTCTTGCATAACTAGCACATGCATAACAAATTCTATGTAATAAATTCATGTTTCATATTTAACAATATTCTATGGTATATCCAAATAAAAATCACAATACAAATTAAACAATAAATTCACATTATTAATATTTTCTATAACCTTTCTCTATAAATATTTGTCAAATTACAATAATCTAAAATATACCAAAATTACTTTTAATATCAAGATGAACAAGAAATAATACTTTCATATTATGATACACAAATAATATGAGATAAATCATTTTAAATTTAATAAATTTTTGAACGAACTAAAATGCAATTTAAGCATGTCCTTGATATTTCTAACATTTTATTTACATCATTTCATGTTACCAATACATGCACCATACATTCAAATTCATATATATTTTTCACCAAATCATTTTACCCAAAATTAATGCATTATTAATTAAAACAATTTACTTGCACCAAAAATAATATTTAACATGTATTTTATATTCAAGTATAAACCATAAACCAAACATATTCATAATTATTTCATTTCACATATTTAAATAGTTTATAAATCATGCATGTATAAATATAATATCACATATTAAACTTAACATAAATACACATTATTTTCATCATATAATATTATACATGAATTTAAAATATTATATGCATATATATATATATATATATATATATATATATATATATATATATATATATAATCGAATTATGTACCTTTCACCATGGTTATAACTAAGAGAGCATGGATCCATTTCTCCATCAAAGTTGCAAGCATAAATTAATCACAAAAAATCAAAATCGAACCTAAAGATTGTTAGATATTTTGTTGGGGTCTGTTGCAAAATTTGAGTAAGAAGAAGATGAAGATGTTAAGATGAAAGTTGCACAAAATAAATTTCAAAGCGTGTATTTACACTAAGCTTTAGGATTGATTCGCCCCCACCAATTTAGCGAAATTGGATGCAAATGGGTTATCCGACAAATCTCCTTCAAGATACTTTGGAAATCTTAATATGAATTGCACATTCACATTAAGCATATCGATCAACGTATTTTAAAGAATAAAGTTCACTCATTTATTCTCGTGCACTAGAAAAATAAAGAAATGACTTAGATATAATTTTTTCCACTTGAAACAAGTAATTTTTGTATCGATTTTATGTCTGACAAGTATCTCTATTTATAAGAAAACTTGTACCGATTGGTGTGGAGAAACAATGTTTCATTTGATTCCAACATGACCATTCACGAACCATTGTATATGAATAACAACAAACATTTTCATGAAAGGTTGTGTAGATCTGGTGGTTGCACCTTTTGACTACGTGCTTTATCACAATAAGGTCTTTGGTTCAATTCTAGAGAGTTGCAACTTTTGGTCATTTATTTTGATAATTTAACCATTATTAATTATCAATTTAATATTTTGGAAATTTCTCCAACACAACATTCCACGATAACCATAAACACAACACAACAACACTACACCACAACATCATATTCAAGAACACCATCTTCAACCATAAAAAATCCTTACTCCCTTCACTCATTCATCATCCATCATAAGCTTCATCCATAACAACAATAAACACATAATACAAATAGAACAAAGGAAGAAGAAGGTACCTCCACTAGGTTTATTCTTTTCTTATTTATTATTTTATTCTTTTGTGTTTTATTTATTCTATTTATTATTTTATTTTTTCCATTCTTTTGTGATATAGTTAGTATGGATTCAAAAGCCCCGTAGCTTCTTGATTATTTATTATCAATATTATTAATTATTTAATTATGATGATTAATTAATTAGATAGGACGTTTTATCATTTTTTTAAAGAATACTCAATATTAGTTGATTTGTTCTAAAACTCATTTTAAAATAAATTAATAATTAAATTATATATATATATATATATATATATATATATATATATATATATATATATATATATATATATATATATATATATTAACTAATGAATTTTAAATACGCGAGTTGTACAACTTGACTATTTTTGAGCCTCATCTTTTTTATAAAGCAAAAAAATTAATCGATATACGGACACAAGTCATAAGATTTGTCAGTTCAAAATGCTCAATTTTCCTCCCAAATGTGATTTAGCCACCCTAAGTCTCGCCTTAGTAACCACATCATATGAAAACCGTTTAAGTAAATGTATATCTATTTTGGTCTTCGAGAGCTCAAAACACAAATTTTATAAATGGTCGTTTTGAATGTCATAAGAAAAACTCTGAATAAAAAAATAGAGTAACCGGATGTTCATCTTTTTCCTCTTGAGGGTTCGGATGCAAGACACATGTATTGTCCTTTCTAACTCTTGTTTCTCCCCAAATAAATTAAGTAGTTCTAAGCTTCGTTTGCTCTTTTTAATAAATTAACTAGTAATAAACTTGTGCCTATGCATGGGGTACGTTTTTTGGGGATATGGTTTTGGACGCGCATTTGTTTGTAAACTATCATAAAAATTGAAAGTTGAAAACATAAAAAAATTTAAGAATAATTGTAAATTTAAGTTGAAATAGTAATAAATGTAGAAGATAAAAGGTAAACAATAATATAAAGAATAATATGATTAAAAATAAAAACTATTGAATTTTTGTTTTTTTTTGTTTTGAATAATAAGAAATTTATATTACCAAAACAGTTCGTTACAAAACGCCGATCAATTGATCCAGGCCAAAAGGACAAAACAAAACTATAGCGGGAATCCTACCACCCAAAATGTATCCGTTTACAAAAATCCGTCATCTTCTTATTCTTTTCCACCCTGCGTAATACCATTTCTCTGATCTCACTGCCCCTCAGTTCATGCCGAACCTCGGGTTGGAAAGCTTTTTTATTGCGAATAGACCAAATAATATAGATAGTCTCTGCCAATAAAGTTTTAAGCATTCTAGCTTTCATACCTTTACCTCTTGCTATTGCACTTATCCAATTCAGCTCATCATCCCATCCCGCAGGCTCTCTAACAATTGCTATGGATCTCAGTTGGGTTTTCCACACTGGTTTAGTTTTCGGACATTCAAATAATAAGTGTTGGATGGTTTCAGGTTCCATGCAGAAGACACATTTGCCGTCAGTTGCGATGCCCCAACGTTGCAGTCTGTCTTTGGTCATTAGTCGTTTGTGACACGCCATCCAAAGAGTAAAGATAGCTCTAGGCCTTGCTAAGTTACCAAACAGTAGAGACCTCCATTCAACCTTAGGTTTTTCCTCCTTCAGCTCATGATACATGGTGACAACTTTGTATTTTTCATTCGAAACAAAATTGTGCCAGCACCGTGTAGTCGTAAGAGCCTCTCTATGCTTGAAAACAGCTCGTACCACCCACGAAACATTGGCGCCAGGGTTGAAATTATGCACATCATTATGTTTCAGATAATAGTGGTGGATCCATTTAATCCAAAGTACCTCCCTCTTGGTCCAGATTTTCCACAGGAGTTTTCCCAACGTGGCTTTATTCCAATCTTCGAGCGAGATCATATTCATCCCTCCTACTGCTACCTGATCACATACTCGTTCCCACGAAATGGGGGACTTCTTACTCTTTACATGCTTACCTGTCCACAAAAACGTTCTACACAATGTTTCAATGTTTTTGAGTACCTTTTTGGGCAGTGGAAAGATCTGCAGCCAATAGTTGCTAATAGAAAGAACCACACTTCTAATGAGTTGCAGTCGCCCTGCGTAAGAAAACTATTGAAATTTGTATTAGATAAATTATCATTTTAGTATTTTTTATTACGAATAAAAACTATTGAAATTTGTATTAGATAAATTATCATTTTAGTTTTTTATCATTTTAGATAAATTATCTACTAAATCTTTTCTAATAAGTTCCTTTAATCGTTTTCACATATTTGAAAAAAATGGTTGATAAGTTTCTATTATTCAATATTTGGATCAGTAGTAAAGTTGTTATTGTTTACAAAAATAGTAACTTTTTTCTGTGTATGCAAAATATTTGTATCAACAACGTATTTGTTCCCGTATATAAATATATATATTTTTGATACTATTTGAATCAACAATATATAAAACAACAATATATTTAAATCAACAATATATGTTTTCCCTTTTAATACAAATTGCTTATAAAAAAAAACAATATATTTTTTCTTATATATAAATATTATTTTTGTTTTGACAATATTTATAAAATTATTTAAATCAATAGTAAAGTTGTTACCGTTCCTAACAATAACACTGTTTATAAAAATATTTGGATCAAACAATAAATATTTTTATACTGACATATAATTTCTACGATATGAGAAAGCAAAAATTATTAAAATTTTATTGACTCACTTCATAATTTGACCTGTAATTTCATTTTTCCCGTTTCATATAATTTTCACTACAAAAAAATTAAAAAAAAAAAATTCTTGTTTGATTCATACATGTTTTGCTTGGATGAAATGCGAGGAGGGCAAAAAAATGGTCATAACTATCCAAGAAAAATGAATATTTCTTCAAGAGAAGGAGATTCAGTGTTGATTCAAATTTTGTTAGGGTTAAAAAAATGAATATTTCTTCAAGAGAAGGAGATTCAGTGTCGATATAATTTTAATTTTCAAAGCTTCTTAGCTACCTTAAAATAATGTTAAGTAGCAATGTTTTTAGCTCTGAAACTCATCACCAAATTAAATACACACACATCAACCAAGTGTTATCCCCACAACTACATATATAGTATAATTATCTAGTTGAAACATAATATTTGCAGCATGAATGAAAAGTTTTATGGTAGGTTTGAAAACATATATTTTCTGCACATAAACGTATTTGAGCGGAAGGACTTGCACACGTAGTACAGGCTCGTATGCAAATTCCTGGTGTGAACTTTATAGAAAGTGAGCAACTTACATTGCATGCAGAAAATGGAATGAAAAATTAAACCAACAAATTTTTATTATAAACATGGAACTTAAGCTACAACATCAAAGTGCTTTATTAACTTGAAACCGAAGCTACTACATTATTTAATGAATAAATTGGAATGCTTACAGAAAATAGTGCTTTATTTTATGAAACTTAAGCACTCTTTGAAACTGAAGCTACTGCATTATTTAATGAATAAATTGCAATGCTAACATAAAATAGTGCTTTATCTTATAGAACTTAAGCACTCTTTGAAACTGAAGCTTGAAACATGGAACATGGAAATTAAACCAACAATCTCGCATTTATTTACAAAAGAGAGTGCTTATTTAATGTATTAAGCACTTAAACTACTACATCAAAGGGTGATTTATTAACTTGAAACTGAAGCTACTACATTAAAGAGTGCTTATTTTATATATTAAGCACTAGAGCTACTACAATTAAGAGTGCTTTATTAACTTGAAATTGATGCTACTACATCAAAGAGTTCTTATTTTATTTATTAAGCACTTAAGCTACTATATCAAATAGTGTTTTATTAACTTGTAACTGAAGCTACAACAAAAAATAGTGTTTATTTTATTTATCAAGCATTTAAGCTAACTTTAACTTATATCCTTTCTGATGTAGGATTTCCACAACAAATAAAAATACCAACTATAAATAAAAGATAAGTAACAACATTCATTATTTTGTGTCTGAAATGTAACAAATCAAAACTCAAATGCATTAATTATAAAAGACAATCAATCTAGCTATGGTCTATCGTTTGCGTAAATTATTGGACAAGTTATTCTACATCAATGAGTGAGGGTATATGATCAAAGAGAAGCCATAAAAAGAACATTGTCTCAGCTCTGAAGAAACTGTCGTATCCGTTAAAATCCACTTCAAATTCTAAATTTAATTTAATTATAAACCTCAACAAATATGGGCACAGAACCTTCATAGTGTACCAAAACATGATTCATAGGTTATTTTTATTTAGCAAATAAAACATGAAAAAAACTTAGTTAGGACAACATCAATCATTAAAAACATTATAATATACATTGCATGAATAAATTGGAATGCAAAATTAAACCAATAATTGGTTAGAAACATGCAAATACCAGTCTCCCATTTACTAATTGAGTATTGTCTAATTTTAAGTGTTCTCCGCAATAAAAAGACTACTACATTTAATCAAGCTTAATGTTACCAATTTAAATAAACACCAAATGCTCAATCTACAACACACAAACACACAATATAAACAAAATTTTAATGAGCGTAATTATTATTATTGTATAGTATATATCTTCTAATGATTTCGTACCCGCTTGTTTAGAGCTCCTTATCTGAACAACAAATGTTTCAACATGTAACTAAAAAACAAATCATATAAAAAAGTTAAATACTATTCAAGAGAATATCTTTTTCAGAACCTAATCTACATCAAATGCTAATATACATGCGACAAAATTTGGTTTCTGTTTGTGATGTAGGTTGCATCTGATCTCATTTAAGCGCTTGTTGGTGTTGGATGACCTGTTGCTGCTGCTCTGGTGGCAGGGAACTCAATTGCTCTGGTGTTAGATTCAATACTTGTTGCAGCAAAACAGACTCCATATGAGACGGAAGATGGAAAAAACCAAATATAATAAGAATGTCGTAAAAATGATCAGAATACAAACATTAGACAAATAGCTATAGAAAATTCATGTTTGATAAATTTATACATGTGAAGATTGTTGGTCAGGGTGTCGCACTTCTGTTTTAGGAACTGCATGTGCAGGTAATAAGCTACTTCCAAGAACATGGGATGATTTGTTGGAGACAGGTACCCTTCTGCGACATGACTCTGAGTTATCTCTGTTCGGTGCCATGTCCAGATTATATTTATATTGCTGAACGAAGGCAGCGCCAAGATCTCAGAAAGTGACGATCATAGTGCGGTTTAAACCCATGTACCATTTGAGGGCGACACCGATTAAACTATCTTAGAAAAAGTGGATCAGTAGTTGTTGGTTCTCTGTCTGAGTTAACATTCTCCGAGCGTACATCACCAAATGGCTTTGAGGGCAAGAGTTACCCTTGTACTTTTCAAATTTGGGCACCTTGAATTTGTGCGGAACTTTAACATTGGGGACCAGACAAAGGTCTGTGGCGTCCTTTCCGAATAGATCCTGACCGCGAATAGCTTGCAATTCCTTCTGCATCTCCAGGAACTATTCCTGGAATTCCCTCATTCTCTCGTCCATACTTTCGTTTCCACCAGACGGTATCTGGGAAATCGGTCCTTCTGGGACAGTGTGTACCACGGGTGGTGGTATAGTCATTACGGTAGTGACTCTTGGTGCTTCCCGAAGTTTGTAACCTTCAGGAGTTGTTGCCATGCCCCTAGCATCTTCGCTTTCCCGAAGTTTGTAACCTTCAGGCCCAGCGGTGCCTGCTGCAGTTTCCGGATCTTCCGTGATCGGCGGAATATATCCTTCCGGGATATAGTTAATAGGTATGCCCTTGGGACGATCTTTAGGCATGGTATATCGAGGATCATACTTCTCCACTATGGGCGTCAATGTTATCTTTAAGATCACAGTCCTTTGTATCTGGGCTACTGCCAGAGCTTGTATATCATTATGAAGTTTCCTCAGATCTTCTTTCAGAGCGTCGAGTTCTTCTCTCAACTCCCTGTTCTCTTCCTCGACATTATCCATCTTTTTCTGTTGACTGGCCCGAGTATTGTACGAATGAGACAGGTTGACTCTAGAATCGAGACACAAACGTGAGGTTCGTAGGTAAGAAGAATGCGTTATGTGAGAATGATGAATGCAATGATTATATTAATAATTTTTTTGTTTAATCAAAAGAAACTCTGACAATTGGATTGCAAATATGATACAGTGGGGAGACCCCATTTTATTGAATTCAAAGATTGCGGAAATGGAAATACAGTAATTTACAAAGTGCTGTAAAAGGAAATGTCTAAACTTATTGATCTTGAGTCCTCTCTGAGGAGGGCTCAGGTGCTGGTTCTGGTACTTTCCTCTTCTTTGGCCAGGGCTCTTGAGCCGTTGTCGGGTTGTCATTCCTTTGCCAAGTGAAAGGAGAGAGCAAATTCCTTTGGTCTTCATGATTTTCAACAGCATGTTGCTCTAAAATCACGATCATAGCATCTTTCTCTTTTAACAATTGTTGTATTTTGTTACACTCCACATTGAGAATACGATACTTGTTCTTCCAAGACTTCATCTCCTGTTGAACTTTGTTGAGAGTAACCTGAAGTTTTTCCGTATCAGACATAAAATAAGTGACAGATTCCTTTAACGGAAGAACTTCTTGAAGAGGGTAAGGCATCCTCAGTTTGAGTGCTCTAGTTTGCACCCAGTGGAGTTAAGGTTCCATAGAGACACAATCCGGTTTTCTTAGAGACTCTCTTCCTTTCCTGTGAACATGTTTCCAGGCATGCACTATTTCTGTCTTTAGTGCTCTGTCATTTTCTCCTTCCTTGAAGAAAAGACCTTCCAGATGAACATTACACGAGACATGTCTCATCGGGTATCCGAATTGACGATGAACTAAAATTGGATGATACTTGATTCCTCCTTTAATTCCTATGAGGGGTACATTAGGGAAGTTTCCACAACAGTCAACGATTCTTATCTCGTCATAGATTCGATTGTACCAATCGATGTCAGAGTTGGTAAGAGACTGATTCTCTGCGACCAACGTAAAGTACTCTTATAATCCCAAAATGCAGCAGACTTGGGCAAATGGTAAGTAAACCATTTGTATAGCAGGGGTACACAGCATATGATCATTCCTCCGCTGTACAAGTTCCTTAAGTGTACAAAATGATAAGCATCTGCTAGCAAGGTCGGTACAGGGTTTCCAATCAGAAAAACCTTAATGGAATTGATATTAACGAAGTTATCAATGTTGGGAAACAGAAATAACCCGTAGGTATGTAAGACAAAGATGCTCTCAAAAGCAGTCGCGTTCCCTATACTAGCAAAGTACAGAGCCTTCTTTATCAAAAACTTGGCTGGCAAACCATGGATTCCACCCTTAGTGGTCATGTGAGTCCTGACTCCTGACTCATCCAAATAGTTTGCTCTTGCAATGGTTTGATCCTTTGGAATTTCTTCCAGTCCAGAAAAGGAAGCTTGGTCAGTGATGGGTAAATCAGTCAGGTGAGAGTACTTCTCTAGTGTTGGTGCTAGTTGATAATCTGGGAATGTGAAACAGTGATAGACCGGATCTTAAAACTGAATGAGCGTAGACAATATTCCTTTAATTACATGGATCCTTAACAGAGACAGCAGTCCTCCGTACTTAGCTCTGAAAGCATCAGGGTTGGTGATCATTCTTGCCAACCCTCTTAAATCCTCTAGTTTTAGAACCTTGAAGGTGTACTTGTGAGTCTTCCTTCTACTGAAATCCATAACGCAATCTCTTTTCTCTGACATTTGCAATCATTGTCTTAGTTTAATTTGAAAAAGAGAGACTAGAAGAGAATATTTTTTTTCTGATTAATGTGTTTTAATGAAATGAATGCATGAATGCAGCACACAAAAACATAGAAAAAACATGGGGTCAAAGGTTCGGTGTCATAAAGTCTTGGCTCTACCAATCCCCAAAGGTTATACTGGTTTTTTTTTGTACCTGTCCTCAAAATCATTGATCCCTCTTGGGATAACAATAGCAGGCTGGTTCACTCGAGTGAGCTGTAGTATCTTAGAGTAATCTCAAATGAGGGTAGTATCGTGTGACAACTATTTTCGATAGCTTCTGCACTACAAAATAGTAACAAGGTCTCAGCCTACTAAATCCCCAGTTTCATGGACAACCGTAATCGAGCAATCTGCTTTCAACAACCGAAGTCGTATATGCATTGAATCCGCAAAGGGTGTCTCCACTGATTCGATGGTCGACCGGGGTCTCTTATTTGGGAGTCACTCCCTGTAAGATTACCCGTCTAGTGCCATCACTTATCTTAGGTGTATACTCAATATATCCAGATGCGGCATCACCCGCAGTCCCATTAGCAGAAAAATAAACACGGATATCAATTAGGAAAAGTGATATATATATATATATATATATATATATATATATATATATATATATATATTTATCCTAAAACTAACATCCTAGACCTCTTAAGAGCTATAATCCTAGTCCTAAATAAATCAATAACGTCCCCAGCAGAGTCGCCATTTTCCTGTAGCAAGCGATTTTTGTCGGTGACACGACCACCTAATCGCTGGGTTTTCCTCACCGCAATGAGGAGGGGGTGCTACTTTCTAATTTCTTATTTATCCCGTGAAGCAGGAAGGGAAAGGGAAGCTATCTAAAACTAACCTTGCATGCGAATGTTTAACTGAACAAACGATTTAAAGAGATTGGGGGGTCCAGGGTCAGGTTATACAATGGGGAGTTGTCAATTACCCATCCTATATGTGGTTATCCACGGGATATTAGCTTTAGGTTTCGCTTTGTAATTGATAGTGTTTCTCTGTTAATGGGTTGGGAAAGTTTTTTGGGAAGTATGAGTGAGTGAGTGAGTTTTTGTTTTCTGTAGAAAATGGGGATGAATGATGACTAAGGTATGAAATCTAAAGTCTTTGGATGAAGGTACTGGACCTAAAGTTTTTGATTAGTATGCTCACAAAGATTTCGCAATCTTATGCCTACGTATTCCCGTTTAAGCGCAACAGGAAAATCAGAGCAATCATAGTTCCTCCTATTCTAAGGGAGGAAAAGATGTTTTGGTGTCTTGTTCAAAGCCCAAGATTGAAGCTAAAAGGTTTTGACTGAGAGAGAATTTGTCATCTCTAAAGAAGGATTGTTGATTTTTGTGTGCCTTGATCAAAGCACAAGGTTGATGCTAAAAGGTTAATTGACTCGGCTAGGGGATTTCTTTATACAAAGCCTAAGAGGAGGCTGAAAGTTTGACTTTTCTAGGGAAAATGTTTTATCTGTCTTGTACAAAGCCTAAGATTAAGGCTAAAGAGGTTTTGACTCCGTTGGGGAAGTCTGTATGTGTCTCGTACAAAGCCCAAGATTGAGGCTGAAATGATTTTGACTCTGTTTAGAAAATTATTCCTCGAAGCCTACAAGAAGGATGGGAGGAAATGACTTGGCTGGGGAAGATATATGTCCCCAGTTTAAGAGAGGGAGATTTATGTCTTGTACAAAGCCCAAGATTGAGGCTAAAAGGGTTTGACTCAACAAGAGAGTGCTTTTATTTGTCATGTACAAAGCCCAGGATTGGAGAAATTATTCTACACAACTTGAGAGGAGGTTTGCTCCTGCTAGGGGAAATCTTTATACCAAGTTTGGACAAAGATTGACTCAACAAGAGAGCGTTTTTATATGTTTCGTACAACGCCCAAGATTAAGGCTAAAAAAAAGCTCGACTCAACAAAAGAGTGATTGACTCAACAAGAGAGCCTAAAAAATGTGATTGACTCAACAAGAGAGTCTGAAAGAGTGAGTGACTCAACAAGAGAGTCTGAAAAGTGATTGACTCAACAAGAGAGTCTGAAAAGGTTAGCTCCACTGGGGAGAATCATTGTTGATAGTTCCTGGATTGGCTGGAATTTTGGTAAAACAAAGGTTATTCAATGTTGATGTCAAGGTGCTGATGTTGTAACATTGAAGTCTTAACACTGGGCTGTGTTAAGTTGTTAAATGCTGAAGTTGGATGTCTGATGTCACACAGGTGATGTTGTAACATCAGACCTGCAGAATTAATAACAGCAGGATATGTTATTAGGGCACGCGTATTAGCTGGAATTGTGGAGAGTGGTTGACTCATTGGATAAGAATATCTTGGGATAGATATTTTCTGTTACATGGGAGATTTGATTGCAGATCTGTTGGAAAATTAAAAGGTTGAAGATTTAAAAATATTTTGGGGATAAAATCTGTTTTGAAGATTCAGTTTTAATTAACAAATCTGATCAAATATTGTGACAAGTCCAAGCCCAATTCAGGAGCTATATAAAGCGCACAAGACCAAAGGGAAAAAGGGGACAGAAAACATTCAGAAGATCAAGAGCAGAAGGCTTAGTGTCTAGAGTTTGTTTAAAGTGCTTGTATTTACACTATTCTAGGGTTTGAATAGGTGTTGAGTTTCTGTCCTCTCTAGAAGCTGTGAAGCAATAGAGAGTGTGTAATTTGATCGAAGCTGGGAAGTAAGATCAAGGGTACTCAAAGTGGTTTCTTTGAGTGTTTGTAAGGGACTGAGTGGTGTTCTCATACCTAAGTGGTTTCTTAGGTAGGAAGTCATTAGTAGAGTATAAGTTTAGGAGATTGTCAACGGGTCGTTGAGTCTGTAAATTATATCTACAAGTAGTGAATTCCATCCCTGGCTTGGTAGCCCCCAGAGTAGGTTGGTTTTAACCGAACTGGGTCAACAATTCTTGGTGTTATTTTATTGTTATTGCTGTCCATTGTGTAGAGTGTGTTATTGTGACATCACACCTTAACATCACTCGTCTGATACCAGGATTTCAATTGGTATCAGAGCAGGCATCCTGTCTGTCTCTGGGTGAGATCTAGGGAAGTTACTTTCTGGTGAAAAGATGGACAAAGAAGTTGGAGGATTCGTCAACAGACCCCCTATTTTGGATGGATCCAATTATGACTATTGGAAGCCAAGGATGACCACCTTCTTAAAATCCTTGGACAGTAGGGCTTGGAAGGCTGTTATTAAAGAGTGGAAAGCACCTGTCATGTGTGAGAAGGATGATGCTGGCAAAGATAAAGAAGGCACCTCTAAGCCAAAGCCTGAAGAAGAGTGGACCAAGGAAGAAGATGAGCTTGCCCTTGGAAATTCCAAAGCCTTGAATGCTATCTTTAATGGAGTGGATAAGAACATCTTCAGGTTAATCAATACCTGTGAAGTTGCTAAAGAAGCATGGGATATCTTGCAGGCTACTCATGAAGGAACATCTAGAGTCAAGATGTCAAGACTTCAGATTTTAACATCAAAATTTGAAAGCCTGAAGATGAAGGAAGATGAGACTATTCATGATTTCCACATGAGTATTCTTGAGCTGGCCAATGCATCTAGTGCTCTTGGAGAGAAAATGTCAGATGAAAAGCTTGTGAGGAAGATCCTTAGGTCCCTACCTAAGAAGTATAAGATGAAGGTTACTGCCATTGAAGAATTACAAGATATCAGCAAGATGAGAGTTGATGAGCTCATTGGATCTCTTTAAACCTTTGAGCTTGGGTTGAATGAGGAAGAACCAGAAAAGAAGCCAAAGAGTATAGCCCTGGTGACAAATGGTGAAGAAGAGAAAGGGAAGAAATCTGAATCCCAGGAGGATCTGTCTCAGGCCATAGTGATGTTGGGAAGACAGTTCACCAAAGTTTTCAAGAGAATGAATAATAACTCAAGGCCTAATGTCAAGAACATGACTTCTGACACCAGCAAGAAGGATGAAGAGAAAACTGCCCAAGATAAAGGAGTGCAGTGCTTTGAGTGTGAAGGGTATGAACATGTCAAGAAAGAATGTCCCACCTTCTTGAAAAAGCAGAAGAAGGGCATGACTGTTTCCTGGTCTGACTTTGATAGTGAAAGTGAAAGCGAGTCAGCAAAGCATGTGAGAGCTTTAACAGGAGCTGTGGTATCTGATGATGATTCTAGTGATGGAGAAGTAACTTATGAAGAGTTGGCTTCCACCTATCAAGAGCTGTGTTTAAAAAGTGCTGAAATTTGTCAAGAAAACAAGTGCCACAAGCAACAGATTGCTCAGCTAGAAAATGAAAAGACTGATCTTGAAAATGAAGTGGTGCTAGTTAGAGCTCATCTTGATCAAATGACCAAGTGTGTCAGGATGCTGAGCTGTGGCACAGACTCACTTGACAAGATTCTTCAGTCAGAAAAAGCTGCTGGAGACAAAGCTGGGATAGGTTATGTGGCTGAGGACAAGGGAACTTCAGAAGAAAGCACTTCAGGTTCAAAGAAGGAAGTGTCACAACTTTCATCTCAACATCAGCCAAAGAAGCAGGATCCTACCCCTAAGAAAGCTGATGTTTCCCAACCTAAGAAGATTGAGAAGAAGACTGGTCCCTATCAGAAGAGAAAGCGGCCACAGGGAGCTAGTCAGTATATGCCCCCACAATACCATGAGAGCATGCAAGCTGCTAAGATCAAACAACACATGTCTCATTAGATGTCTCAACATCAAGACAACTGGTATGGTTATGGGTATGGATACACCAATGCTGGAAGAAGAAAGCCACACCATCATGGGAGACAATCCAGGAAACAGCATTCTCAGCCGTCTTATGGGAGAAGACATCAACATAATAGATGGAAGGGTAGTTATGGTAGGAGGAGACCACATTATGGATGGCAGCATAAGCAATCTCATCATGGCAGAAGATTCAGAGATGAAAGGGTGAGATGCTATTATTGTGGAAGATTTGGACATATGCAGTACTCTTGCTACAAGCTGCAAGGATACCCTCAAAACAGATGGAGAGAGCACAGGCCCAAAGTTGTTAAACAATGGGTACCTAAGGAGAAGGTGAAGTGCTTATTGGCTCACTTGGATGACAAAGAGGCTAAAGAAGGAACATGGTATTTTGACAGTGGGTGTTCCAAGCACATGTCTGGATGTAGATCCATGTTTGATGATCTTAGACCTAGCCCCTCTCATGAGGTCATATTTGGCAATGGAGGAAAAGGTGTTGTTGCAGGAGTTGGGAAAGTGCAAGGTGATGGTAGACCTGAACTTGTCAATGTTATGTTTGTCAATGGCTTAAGTGCAAATTTGATCAGCATAAGCCAAGTGTGTGATGAAGGTTGCAAGGTAAACTACACTAAGCATGAGTGTGTGGTTTCTGATGAGCATAATCAGATTGTTATGAAGGGTGCCAGAACCAAAGACAACTGTTATCAGTGAACCTCTCCTGAAGGAGATTCAACTAATGATGTTCAAGTTGATGTTATAACATCAGACTATGACATCAGGATGCTGAAAGATCACTCAGAGTTAATGAGTCCTGATGAAAAAGGAAAGTCTTTATGGAGGGAGAAAATTAGTAATTGGTCTTTAAAAAATACTGAAAAGCTGGCGCCATACCTCAGACCATCATTCTCTAGTGTAGCAAGATCACGGTTCATCAAAGAGCATATCTTCCGTCCGTTCGTCTTCTTCTACAAGAAGAATCATCTGAACTCATACTGCCTCAAGGGAACCATGTCAAACCAGACTTCGTCTCCATCAAAGAAATCTGTCGCTCAAAGCGCTTCGCGAGATAAGGCTAGGGTTTCTTCAGAAGAGGGATTTGCAGAAGAAGCTTTGAATATAGAACCTATCTCAGTGATGCTCCCAGAATCAGGTACTTCGAGACCCACTAAACTAACTCCTAAGAGACCTGCTACTATTTTCAAGAATCCTGAAACAAAGAAGGTTGTCACTAGTGTGTTATTTGGGGACAGAACTGTGCCGAAATCATATACGTCTCAGACTATTGAAGAGAAGTTTGATGTAGACAAAAGGATGGGTAATCTTGCCTCAAAGATTCTGGACAAAGGCATCCCTGTCAAAGGAATTTCCATCCCACTGAATCGGATGCCAGCTGAGAAAGACAACATGCAGGAAGGTAAGTCAAGTCTTCAACAACTTGCAATGACAGCTATTGAAGATGCTGATCAGAGTGAAGACATGCATGAAGAAAAAATGTTGAGGAGAATGTTAGGACATCTGCTGAACCCACTTCTGTTGAAGCAGATGTTGAAGAGGAGGTTAGAACATCGCGTAGTAGGGATGCTGAGACTACGGATGTAATTGATGTTGATGACTTGTCTGATAATGAAGTCATTGGAAGAGCAGTGCCTAGTCCGTCCAAGAGACTAAGAACAAGAAAAGGAAAGATGGCTGAATCGTCGTTAAAGAAAGCTTCTGATGAGACGAGGAAAAAGACTGTTGGGCCAACAAAAGCATGGAGTAAGGTTGATGTGAATCCCAGAAAAAGGAAGCTAATAGAAGAATCTGAATCAGAGTATGATGTTGAGGATGATGTTCAAAACATCACTCCTGTCAGAAAGACAATCTTGAAGAGAATTGCTGACAAGATACCTGAGGTTCCTGTTGATAACATTTCATTCCATTATGCAAGCAGTGCGTCGATGTGGAAGTTCATCTGTCAGAGAAGACTTGCTCTTGAGAGAGAGATTGGAAAAGAAATTATGGAGATTAAAGAAATCATAGAGGTGATTAAGGCTGCTGGTCTGATGAAGACAGTTCATGGGTTCTCCGAGTGCTATGACAGTCTGGTTAAGGAATTTGTGGTAAATATTCCTGTGAAGATTTCAGACAAAAGCAGTGTGGACTACATGAAAGTGTTTGTGAGAGGAAAATGTGTTGATTTCTCTCCTAAAGTTATAAACAAGTATCTAGGAAGAAAAGATGAAGAATTTACTGAGCTAGAAGCCACTGAGAATGATGTCTGCAAGGAAATAACTGCTGGTCAAGTTAAGGTGTGACCCTTGAAAGGGAAACTGCCAACTAGCAAACTCAGTGTTAAGTATGCTGTCTTACACAGAATTGGAGCCGCAAACTGGGTGCCTACCAATCACAAAACCACAACAGCTGTGGGACTAGGGAGGTTAATTTATGCTGTGGGTACTAAGAAGAAATTTGACTATGGAGCATATGTGTTTGAGCAGACTGTGAGACATGCCACCACTAATGCTATCAAACTGCCTATAACATTTCCTTCGCTCATCTGTGGAGTTATGATGAAACAACATCTAGGCATCTTAACAAGTTCAGACACAGCATGTAAGAGGAAATCAGCTTTATCTTTGCATCCCAAACTATTTGCTGGGAGCCATGTTCCAGACATTGTTGAAACATCAAGCTCTGGGATTAAGAAGGTCAGTACAAAATCTGAACTGATTAAAGAATTAAGGGTGACCTGCAAGGATCTTTACATGGTTATCAAGACCAGCACTGACAGGAAAATGAAGATTGAGCAGATGGTTAAAGACTTGGAACAAGGGAAAGACAATGGTGACACTGAGGACTCCAGGTCAGATGAGGGTGAAGAAGATGCTGATGGTACCAGCTCGAATGAAGACTAATCTCTATCTGCTGTCCTTAGATATTAGTTTTGTTATTAGTTTAGTTTTTGTTTGTTGGTTTTGTAACTTGAATTTTGTGCTGTTTTATGCACTGTTTATGTTTTTAGTTTCCTTCTATGATTTGTTTTGCCTGTTTACTAACTGAGAGGCTAACAATGAGAGCTAGGGTATACTGACTATAGTTAATAGGGCTTCTTATAGAAGCTTGCCTAATTATGGCTAAAAAGGGGGAGAAAGGTAAAGGTAAACATAGCCAAGAGGATTATTGCCATATGCTGCTAATGTGATGCAGAGATTAAGGGGGAGATAGATTGATGCTGCTAAAAGGTGTTTAGTTGAAAAGTGGTAATGCAGTTATTGAGGGGGAGTTTTGAAGATATCATGACATTTGAAGAGTGCAGCCAAGCAGACATCTAGGGGGAGTAAATTGCTGCACATTATGAGCTACTGAACAGCTGTGATGCTGGTTCATGTTTTCAAGGGGGAGCACCAATTGGCTGTTGTCAATAATGAAGATGGTACTGCAGCAGATCAAGTGATGAAGACTATGCAAAGTGTCAAACTGCTGCTAATGAGTTTCAAATTGATTGAAGATTATTCCGCTGTTGAAATCTCTGAAGGTGCAGAGTGCAGAAGTTGATTGCAGAGTGCAGAAATTGTTTTAGCCAAAATTAGCCAAAGGGGGAGATTGATAGTTCCTGGATTGGCTGGAATTTTGGTAAAACAAAGGTTATTAAATGTTGATGTCAAGGTGCTGATGTTGTAACATTGAAGTCTTAACACTGGGCTGTGTTAAGTTGTTAAATGCTGAAGTTGGATGTCTGATGTCACACAGGTGATGTTGTAACATCAGACCTGCAGAATTAATAACAGCAGGATATGTTATTAGGGCACGCGTATTAGCTGGAATTGTGGAGAGTGGTTGACTCATTGGATGAGAATATCTTGGGATAGATATTTTCTGTTACATGGGAGATTTGATTGCAGATCTGTTGGAAAATTAAAAGGTTGAAGATTTAAAAAGATTTTGGGGATAAAATCTGTTTTAAAGATTCAGTTTTAATTAACAAATCTGATCAAATATTGTGACAAGTCCAAGCCCAATTCAGGAGCTATATAAAGCGCACAAGACCAAAGGGAAAAAGGGGACAGAAAACATTCAGAAGATCAAGAGCAGAAGGCTTAGTGTCTAGAGTTTGTTTAAAGTGCTTGTATTTACACTATTCTAGGGTTTGAATAGGTGTTGAGTTTCTGTCCTCTCTAGAAGCTGTGAAGCAATAGAGAGTGTGTAATTTGATCAAAGCTGGGAAGTAAGATCAAGGGTACTCAAAGTGGTTTCTTTGAGTGTTTGTAAGGGACTGAGTGGTGTTCTCATACCTAAGTGGTTTCTTAGGTAGGAAGTCATTAGTAGAGTATAAGTTTAGGAGATTGTCAACGGGTCGTTGAGTCTGTAAATTATATCTACAAGTAGTGAATTCCATCCCTGGCTTGGTAGCCCCCAGAGTAAGTTGGTTTTAACCGAACTGGGTCAATAATTCTTGGTGTTATTTTATTGTTATTGCTGTCCATTGTGTAGAGTGTGTTGTTGTGACATCACACCTTAACATCACACGTCTGATACCAGAATTTCAATTGTACAAAGCCCAAGATGAAGCTAGCTTTATGCGGAGGAAAAGTCCTTATACAAAGCCTAAGAGGAGGCTATCTTTTGCCGGGGATGATTGAGATCCCTAGGCAGGTCCAAGTGGGGAATCAACTCTTGCTGAGGATTACAGAAGAGTTGAGATGTCTGATACCTTGAGGTTCTGATTTGAGATAGTGTTAACCCTGGTTGGGGAACTCTCATGAGAGAGACTGGGTTTCTGCTGGAGATTGATCCAAAGTGTCTGGGGTTTCTTCCTATAGTTGTAAGGATCTTGAGAATGTCTTTGAGACTCAAGGGGATTATACTGTCCAAGACTACTGGTGTGGAAGAGTTTTATCTTTTGTATGATGCCCAAGAGGAGGCAAGAACATTAAGGGATGAGAATCAACCCTAAAGTGGCCTGAGGTCTAACACTGGAAAGACTGCTCTAGCAAAGGATGACTAAGTTATGTCTTATACCTTTACGAGGTCGTCAGGGTCCTTGTATTAAGCCCAAGAGAAGGCATGAGAACTTTTAAGAAGCCCGAGGGTCCTTGTATAAAGCCCAAGAGGAGGCGGGGATGCTTTTAGGAAGCCGGTGGGTCCCAAACCAAGAAAAGTTCAAGAAATGCTATTCACCGAGAATAGATCATTTAGTGAAAGTTTTGTGATTTGAAGAAATTCAAGAGATGCTATTCACCGAGAACAGATCAAATCTGGGGAGTAGAATTTCTTTGACAGTTTCTAAAGTGACAGCCCGAGAAAAGGTTCACGAAGAATACTGCCTTTCTCTTTGTTCCATATTGTTTAAGCCCAAGAGAAGGCAAAACTGTATCTGGAGATCCTATGGGGATCTAGTTTTGTTTGTATTTTAAGAGTGACCAACAGGGCTTTACCTAGTTCTATACCTAGTTTCCTGGGAAGACTCTAAATAACTATATTAGTATATATACAGTTGATATATGACAAGTATTTAAAAAAGGTATGAAAGAAGACTAACCATGCGCAGCTTCCCACAATGCAATTATTTATATGCGAAAGCGAGTAAAAGAAAGCCGATAAAACTTACAGGTGAGCAAGCTTCCATGTTGTATTGTTAGTTATTCAAAGAAATTAAATAAAGTTTTGATAACAATACATATATTTGAATCTAAATCAAAAGGGAATTGTTTTTAAAAGATTGGTGGGGCTTATACACAAGGAGAGGCCCAAGGTTTAATAGTGATCGCACCGTTGTTTTGAATATTGTACCGGGACTTATACAACGACTGAGGCCTAAAAAGGTTTATGTACAAAAAGGGTTTATGTTCAAAGAGGAATTGAGTATTACACTCTATTAGAGGCCCATGAGTGATTGAAAAAGATTGATGAGGGTGAAATTAATCAAAACACTAATTTTGTCTAAAACGGAATTAATTTTGTTTAAAAATTAATAAAAATTATTGAAAACATGTGAAAAATGAGTGGTGATCTTGGATCATTGTTTCAAAAATCATGTTTTTATCCACAAAATGATTGAAAACCATTTAGGTTTGGAAAATCAAGAAGGAAAAAATATTTTAAATGTTAAAAAACAAATAAAAATTAATTCTTTCCAAAAATATCAACTATATGAAATAAATAATATTTTTGGGAATTTTTTGTAAAATAAAATATTTTAACATTTTTGTGAATTATTAAAAAAAAAATCAACTTAAAATCATTAAAATTCAGAGAGAAATTACTTTTTGAATCAATTAAATAAAATCACAAAATTCAAATATTTGAATTTTTGAAAAAGGGCGCCAAGAACACCCAAGAACACGCGTGTGTTATGAGTTTTGCCCAGATTTGCATTTTCTCATCAATCTCACTGAATACTTAATGAAATCACACAATCCACGTATCAATCTACTCGTTTTCACCTCACGATCATGTCTATGGTCTTTAATTTCATTTATTTTAAGCATGGAGTAACAAATCAAAGAGAAACCTCAAGAACCCTAAATTCTGCATGAAGACTCAGAAATTCCACTCACGATTCATACAAAGCAATTAATGGAAGGGAAACATTCCATACATGATTATGAACATATGGAAAAAATATTGTGCGAGGAAATATGCATGAATCATGAGATGACCAAGTTGAGGCTTACCTCTTGTAGCTGGTGATCGAGTTCTAGGTTGGAGGTGTTACAACTTGGTTTCAATGATGTGGACAGCTTCCCTAGGTGCTATGGAGTGTGTCTAAATGCTTGGAGTGGATTGAATTGAGCTGGAACTTGATTTGGCACCTCAACTGCATATCTGTCAAAGGCTTGTGCAGATGGCTGGTGATTTTGAGAATCTGGTGTTCCAGATGTTGTTTAAGTGTTTGGATCACTTATATATAATGTTCATGAGGTGTGTGTGTGTGATTGGTTTGGTTGGAATTGTTCTCAAACTCAAAACTCGATAGTGACTTGCGTTAGAAGGCAAAATTGGAAATGAGAGTGGGATTTTGAGAAAGGCGAGTGTTATAGGCCTTTGGTGTACTCAAATGATTAGAAATGAGGTCTATTTATAGTGTGTTAAGTTTGTTTTGCAAGGAATAGGGAATGGCAACTGCAGCAGGCCTTTGGCTAATGTGGATCAAATGGAATCTCAAGTCTCCTCTAGCCATTGACTTGAGATTAGAGCACAGGCCTATGGTTCTTTGATTCAAGGATAAGGCTTGACTGAAGTGTTCATCTTTGCTCTGATACATGCCACCTCTAAGCATCCATTAAATGTTCCAAAACAAAATTGGAGTCTTGGCCTCCTTTAGGCTTTTTAGGTTTGGCATCGCTATTGTAGATTTTGGGACTTTGGAGGCTGATAGATTAGTGATTGTCCCTTGTTTGTCCCCCCTTGAGGTGTGCAGATGGATAACCATGCTTGGAGTTGCACAATTTGATCAAATTGAGCCATAATGCACAAATCTGGCTTAAAAGACAGTTTGCATTAAGGCATATTGCAGCCATCATATCTTCTAGCTCAGATGGAATTTGATGGAGTTCTTGGACATTTTGGAAAGCTGATATATCCTATTTCAACATGATGTCCAACTTTAGTTTTGATCCAACTTGAATTACAATGAAAAATGCCTCTACATTTGGGAAAAAATAAGGCAGATTCTGACTTAGTGAAAATTTCACTAAGTGTTGGAAAAATGTCACTTTTGTATTTTCAGCCATTTTGATCACTCCATAACTTAAAATCCATGAGGAATTGGAATGAGGTGTAGTTGACACTTTTAAATTATGCCATGAGAGCTAAAAATCCATCTTTGGACCATCCAAAATGGTTGCTTGGATATCAAGTTATGATCCTTGGAAGTTGGTACCCTAGCCACTTTGTTCCATAACTTAGAAAAATTCTAAGTTTTTTATGGTTACCCCTTTTACAAGTTAACTCACTTTCTTTGATTTTTCTTGATGAATGATGATACCAATCACACATTAACATTGTTTTAGGGTTAAAGAACCATAATTGTGAAAAATTCCAAAAAGTCAAACTTGACTTTTGTGCACAATTGACTTTTTACCAGATGAATTCCAAACTTGCGATCCTTGGTGAAATTAAGTCCTTGACCTAAATCAAACCTAATGGATATGTTCCATAACTGTTATAGGGTGCATTGAATCATGTCCCAAGATTTGGGAGCATGTCTGAGTCAAGAGTCAAAGGTACAATTGACTTTTCCCTCGAAACCCTAATTGTGGTCCTGATGAAATTAAAACTTGGGGATCAAGATTCTTGGATCAATCCATTATTGTAAATGGATCAATGTAGGGTATTGGAGACCCTCAAATCATGTCTTGAGGTCTTGGCTCATGTTTTGTCCCAAAAGTCAACTTAGGGGTGAATTAGGTCAAGAAACCATAATCCCTAATTTTTTGGTAAATGCATCCCCTGAGGTTAAATTGACTTGATGATTGGGTCCATGAGGTCCCTTGGAGTATCTTGAGTTATATTTTGAAGCATTGGCTCATGCCCAGATGAATATTTTCATCTGGAGTCCCTGGTCGACCAAAACCCTAATTTGGTGACACTGGCGATCTTGAGGCTTAATCCTCTTGGAATGCTGCAACCTTGTGCTTGATTCTTGATGTGGGAGTCCTCTTGATTCTTTATGTGTGCTGGAGAGTTTAGACAAGTTGACGATCATGTAATTTCTTGATTGATCCTTTGTCTAAGTGCTCTAAGAGGGCTTAAAACCCTAATGCTTGATTGCAGGGAATGCTTAACAATTCTTAAGGAGATTGATGCGGCATAAAGGTACATCCATATTGTGATGATGATTTGTACAATGATGGGAAATCTTAGTGGTCAAAATTTGGGGTATGCTAATATCCACGCCTGAAATGGAAAACATAACATCGGTGTCAAACATTATAATGAATATAGAAAGAAAAGAAATGAAAAAATGACTTAGAATATTAGATTGTTACCACGTATAGTGTACAACTGCCTGCTACAGTCTTGGCTACCCAGCGGCAACCATCTGAGAGCCTGGAATAGGTGAATGCCAGCGCAACCACCCCCTAGTTATACCCATGGATCTCTGTGAGATCCAAAAGGTACCTGAGGTAAACGACATCAACATAACTGGCGCTGGTGTCCACAAACACCTGCGTGCCGGGAGATGAAATAGGAGCAGCTGATGGAACTGGAGTCTCCCGACGCCACCTGCGTGGGGGCTGGGAACCTGATGAACCCACAGTAGAAGTATGACGCCTCCGAGATGTAGAATCGGCGGCTGACGGGGGAGTGGCCTTAACTTGTGATGTGGAAGTGGCCTGAACCTGAGATATGGATGGCGGTGGTGTAGGATGTCCCTCAGCTGTAGGGGCTACCCCAACTCCCTCTGTGCCGAAAGCCTTGGCTGTAGACTGCGTCCGCTCATGTCGGACATATACGTGCTGAGCTGTCCGTCCATGTATGATACGATCGTCTCGGTTAGCCATGTAATTTGCAAAGCATAATAAATAAATTAGAATTTTTTAAAAATAATTAAAAAGAAAACAACAACAAAAAATAGAGACCTTCCGGATTTACACATCCGGAAGTACTCAAAATATTTAACTTTGGGTTTTTCTGGATGTGCACATCCGGAAGCACTCAGAATATTTAACGTTAAAATCCTTATGGATCCGCACATCCGGTACGTATTTTCAAGTTCAAATATTGCAGCCATGGCTGCTGTACCATGGAAAAGGGCATTTTAATGCCCTGATCATCCGTTTGACGCAGCAAACAATACCTACATTGTCTCTAACCTAAGTTATTCATACTACCTAACAATTTCTACACCTAAATATCTACTCTAAATCGATTACTCGAAAATAACTCCGAAACTCTAAAATTTGAAAACTTGCCGATTAAATTGAGATATGGAGGATTTGGAGTGTCTTGATCATTGTAGAAGTTGCTCTGCGTCGTACTCGAGTGAAAAAAGTCAAAATTTGTGTGATTGAGAATTTGAGAGTTTGGGAGAGTTTGGTGTTTGGAAAATGAAAATGTGAAGAATAAGGGGGATGAAGAAGGTCTGGCGCGAATTAATAAGAAATTGTTTCGGATCTGCAGATCCGGAATTATTTCGGATACGCATATTCGGAACACATCAACGTTTTTTAAAAAATTGGTGCGTCCGGATGTGCACATTCGGAATTAGGTGGAAAAAAATGAAATTTCACGTGGTGCCTAAGAAACTTGGGTGGTGTATTAAGAAATGCCCTTATTTTTTGGCCAGGAAATAAGTCATATCAAAGGCCAGTGCTCTAGACACAAAGAATAGTGTGTTTAGAAACTCCCATTTACTCTCTTTTGGCAGGTTCACCAGTTCTCACCCGTACATCTCACTTCCATTATTTCTCTATTTGTACATGAAACAACACCATAGTTAAAATCCTAACAGAAAAGATTGAAAGTACACAAATTGAAGGATTCCAATGATAGATAAATAAGCAAATGATAGAAGACGTAGATTACATCAAGAATCAACCTTTCAAAAATGTTTATAAAAATGTTGATATATACAACAATGAGTATACTCAAACATGTAAAAATCAATTTTATGCTTTTAAATCAATTTTTTTCTTCTCTGAAACAACTTAAATTACCTCACCAACAATAGTCAAAGAAGTCCCAACTAAAAGTACCAGTTCAATTTTCTTAACTCCAAGCAACTAAAAATATAGTTTCAAATAAGCAAGTTTACAAAATAAGCATTTGAATGCTTCAATATTTTTTTTTTGCAGGGAGAGAGGCAGCGAATAAATGGTGTGTTGCCAAGTACTTACACTCCCACCTTTAGACCTTGGTGTAGCGCAGTTTTTGTGGTTTCGAATCACTATCTCTTTGGTACTACAGTTCGATTCATTTTTTATCCTGTTGAACTGATTAAGGAAGGGAAATAGATGTTTCCAATTAACCCTGCTTGCAAACTGAGGTTAAACAGTCAAAATTGTTGGTTTACAGATGCTATCAAAATAGGGGGGTCTCTCCTAGGGTTATGCGTTTAAGAACGGATTGTGTCTTGACTGTATAGGAGGCTTTTTAGTTTAGGATTCTAGACTTGATTTTCCTTGATTGATGTATGACGGTGGTGTTTGATTAGTATGCTCGCTAAGATTTTGCAATCTTATGCCTACGTATTCCTGAAATAGGGAAATCAGAGCGATTGTAGTTCCTCCTATTCTATGGGAGGAAAGAGATGTTTTGGTGTCTTATTCAAAGCCCAAGATTAAAGCTAAAGGTGATTTGTATCTTGTTCGAAGCCCAAGATATGAAGCTAAAGGGGTCCTGAATGAGATGGAATTTGTCATCTCTAAAGAGGAGTTGTTGATGTTAGTATGTTGTGAGCAGAGCATGATTTGATGCTAAAAGGTTGATTGAATCAACCAGGGATTTCTTTATACAAAGCCTAAGAGGAGCCTAGAAGTTTGACTTTTCCGGGGAAAATGTTCTTTCTGTCTTGTACAAAACCCAAGATTGAGGCTAAAAGGGTTAACTCAACAAGAGAGGATTTTCATGTGTCTTGTACAAGGCCCAAGACGGAGGCTGAAAAGGTTTGACTCAACAAGAGAGTTTTATCTGTCTTGTATAAAAGCCCAAGACGGAGGCTAAAAAGGCTGATTGACTCAACAAGAGAGTCTTTTATACTCAACAAGAGAGTGTTTACACATGTCTTGTACAAAGCCCAAGACGGAGGCTAAAAGGGTTATTGACTTAACAAGAGAGTCTTTTATACTCAACAACAGAGTGATTTATATATGTCTTGTACAAAGCCCAAGATGGAGGCTACAAGGGTTGACTCAACAGGAGAGTCTAAAAAGGTTAGCTCTACCAGGGAGAATCATTGTATAAAGCCCAAGAGGAGGTTGTCTTATTGTTGAGGATTATTGAGATCCCGAAGCATGTCCGAGTGTGGGGAACTATCATGAGAGAGACCGGGCTTCTGCTTATGTTTTGGAGGAACTTGAGAATGTCTTTGAGACTCAAGAGGCTTAGACTGTCCAAGTCTAAGGTTTTATCTTTTGTACTATGCCCAAGAGGAGGCACGGGCATTAAGGGATGAAAGTCAACCCTAAGATGGCTGGAGTTTCGACACTGGAAAGATTGCTCTAGCAAAGGATGACTAAGTTCTGTCTTATACCTTTAAGAGGTCGTCAGGGTCATTGTATTAAGCCCAAGAGAAGGCATGGGAACTTCTAAGAAGCCGAAGGGTCCTTGTACAACTCCCAAGAGGAGGCGGGGATGCTTTTAGGAAGCCTGTGGGTCCCCAAACCAAGAGAAATTCAAGAAATTCAATTAACAGAGAAGAGATCATTCCAGGAAAGTTCGAGAATTTGGAAGAAACTCAAGAGATGCCATTCACGGAGAAAAGATCATCTCTGGGGAGTTAGAGTTTCTTTGACAATTTCTAAGGGTGGCAGTCTGAGGAAAGGTTTACCGAAAATACTGCCTTTCTCTTTGTTCCATATTGTTTAACCCCAAGAGAACAGAAGACTGTATCTGGAATCCTACTGGGGATCTTGTTTTGTATGTATTCAAGAGTAACCAACGGGCTTTACCTAGTTCTAGACGTAGTTGTCGGGAAATAGTCTAAATAACTATACTAGTATTACATAGTGGATATGTGACAAGTATATAAAAGGTTGTGAAAGAAGACTTACAGTGAAACAGCCCCACAATACAGTTATATGTATATGAAAGCGGTAAAGGAAAGCGGATAAACACTTACCCGTTGTAGAGCATCCATGTTGTTTTGTTAGTTGTTCAACAAAGAAATTAAAGAAAGTTTTGATAACAACATGAATTCAAAATCAAAGGAGAAAGTGTTTTGAAAAGATTGTTGGGGCTTTACAGCTTTAGGAGAGGCCCAAGGTTTTAACAGTGATTGTACTATTGTTTTGACTTTGTACGGGGACTTATACAAGTGACTGAGGCCCAAAGAGTTTTTCTATACAAAGGGATGGGTCTTACACTCTCTCAAGAGGCCCAAAAAGGTTTTTAAGAAAAAGAATGAGGCTTAAAACTTGAGGAGAGGCCCAGTTGGTTTGTTTGAAAATGACGATCGCGCCGAGATTTTTCTTTTAACACAGAAGGACTTATACAATATCTGAGGCCCAAAAAGGTTTTGGTTAAAAGGGATTGGGTCTTACACTCTATTAGAGGCCCACAAGTTTATTTTTGTACAAGGGATGGGGCTTACAACTCAGGGAGAGGCCCAAGGTAAAAAACAACGATCACACCGTTATTTTGAAAATTGTGTCGGGACTTATACAAAGTCTGCGGCCCAAAAATTAGTTATGTACAAAATGGGGTTGGGTCTTACACTCTATTAGAGGCCCAAAAAGGTTTTAAGAAAAAGAATGGGGCTTACAACTCGAGGAGAGGCCCAGTTGGTTTTATTTTAAACTGGAAATCGCGCCGAGATTTTTGAAAACACCGTGGGTCTTATACAATGACTGAGGCCCAAACTATTTCGGTTTTAAAAGAGGGATTGGGTCTTACACTCTATTAGAGGCCTATGAGTGTTATTTTTGATTTGTTAAGGGTGATTAAGATCAAAACCCTAATTTGATATCAAAATGTATTTTCATTAAATAAAAATTCAATTAAAATGATCAAAATTATCAAACATGTGTGAGAAACAAGTTATGATTTTGGATTAATGTCTGAAAAATCATGTTTATATCCACAAAATGATTGGAAACCAATTATTTTGGAAAATCAAGATAGAAAAAATATTTTAAATGTTGAAAAACAAATAAAAGATTAATTCTTTGCAAAAATATTAAATATGTGAAATAAATAATATTTTTGGGAAATTTTAGTAAAATAAAATATTTTAACATTTTTGTGAATTATTAAAAAAAGAATCAACTCAAAACCATTAAAAACCAGAGAGAAATTAATTTTTGAATCAATTAAATAAAATCACAAAATTCAAAAATTCAAATATTCAAAAAATGGCGCCAAGAACACACCAAGAACACGTGCCACCCCTCTGTTTCTGCAGATTTGCATTTTCTATCCAATCTCACTGAATACTTGATGAAATCATACAATCTACATATCAATCTGCTCGTTTTCACCTCACGATCATGTCCATGGTCTTTAATTTCATTTATTTTAAGCATGGAATAATAAATCAAAACAAAACCTCAAGAACCCTAAAATTTGTATGAAGGCTGAGAATTTTGATACACGATTCAAACAAAGCAATTAGTTGAGGGGAAACATTCTATGCATGATTATGAACATTTGACAAAAAATATTGTGCGAGGAAATATGCATAAATTAAGAGATGACCAAGTTTAGGCTTACTTGAAGGACGTGATAGCAAGAGCAATGTGATTTTTGAGTTGGAGGTGTTACATATGAGTTATGATGATCTGAACAGCTTCCCTACACCATATGGAGTGTTTGAATGCTTGGAGTGATCTGAAATGGACTGGAACAAAGTATGGCACCTCAGCTGCAACTTGGTTAAAACCTTGAGCAATTGGCTGGTGATTTTGTTTAATTAGTGTTCCAGATGTTGTTTATGTGTTTGGATCACTTCTATATGATGTTTATGAGGGGTGTGTGTGTGTGATTGGTTTGGTTGGAATTGTTCCCAAACCCAAAACCCGATAGTGACTTGCTTTGGAAGGCAAATTTGGAAGTGAGAAGGTGATTTTTAGGAAAGCATCGGTTTGATGGCTTTGGTGTACTTAGACTGAGCACAAATGAGCTCTATTTATAGTAGAGCAAGTTTGTTTTGCAAGCAATAGTGAATGGCAACTGCAGCAGAGGTTTGGCAAATGTTGATCAATAGGAATCCAAGTCTCCTCTAGCCATTGACTAGAGGTTAGAGCACAAGCCTGTGGTTCCCTAGTTCAGAGATCATCCTTGACTCATTTAGTTGGAAAAGACTCAGTCCATGCCACCTTGGTGCATCCATTGAATGCTCTAAAACAAAATTGGAGTCTTGTCCCCTTTTTAGGCATTTTAGGTTTGGCATGCTATTTTTAGCTCCAAGGACTTGGGAGGCTGATGGATCAGTGTTTATCCCTCATTGGTCTCCCCCTGAGGTGTTCAGATGGATAAACTTGTTTTTCATTTGCACAAATTGCCCAAATCGAGCAAAATGCACAAATCTGCCTTGTTATGACAGTTGCAGCAAGGCATGTTGCCATTGTCATAACTCTTAGCTCAGGTTGAGTTTGATGGGGTTCTTGGCCATTTTGGAAAGCTCTCATATGATACAACATGTGTGTGATCATAGTTTGTTTTGACACTTTTTGGATCCAAGTGAAAAATGCACTTACTTTTAAAAAAAAGTGAAACAGATTCTGACTTAGTGAAAATTTCACTAAGTGTTGGAAAAAGTGACATTTCATGTTTTCAGCCATTTTGATCCATCCATAACTCAAAATCCATGATGAATTGGTATGAGGTGTAGTTGACACTTTTAAAGTATGCCATGAGAGATACAAATCCATCTTTGGATTAGCCCAAATGGTTGCTTGGATATCAAGTTATGATCCTTGGAAGTTGGTACCCTAGCCACTTTGTTCCATTACTTAGAAAAATTCTAAGTTTTTATGGTTACCCCTTTTACAAGTTATCCCACTTTTCTTGATTTTTCTTGATGAATGATGATCTCAATCACACATTAACATCATTTTAGGGTCAAAGAACCATAATTGTGAAAAATCTCAAAAAGTCAAAGTTGACTTTTATGTACAGTTGACTTTTTATTAGATGAATTCCAAACAGTGCGATCCTCTATGAAATCAAGTCCTTGACCTAAATCAAACTTGATAGACATGTTCCATAGGTGTTATAGGGTGTATTGAATCATGTCCCAAGGTTTGGGAGCATGCCTGGGTCAAAAGTCAAGGGCACAGTTGACTTTTCCCGCGAAACCCTAACCGTGGTTCTGATGGACTTTAAACTTGTGAATCAAGCTTCCTGGATCAACCCATTGTTGAAAATGGATCAATGTAGTGTATTAGAGATCCTCAAGTCATGTCTTGAGGCCTTGGCTCATGTTTTGTCCCAAAAGTCAACTTAGGGGTGAATTAGGTCAAGAAACCCTAATTCCTGATTTTCTGTGAATGCATCCGCTGAAGCCAAATTGACTTGATGATTGGGTCCATCAAGTCCCTTGGAGTATCTTGGGTTATATTTTGAAGCATTGACTCATGCCCAGAGGAAAATTTCCACCTGGAGGTCTTGGTCGACCAAAACCCTAATTTGGTGACACTGGCGATCTTGAGGCTTAATCCATTTGGAATGCTGCAACCTTGTGCCTGATTCCTTGATGTGGGAGTCCTCTTGATCCTTTATGGATGTTTGAGAAGTTTGGACAAGTTGAAGATCATGCCATTTCTTGATTGATCCTTTGTCTAAGGCTCTGAGAGGGCTTAAAACCCTGATTTTGATTGTAGTGAATGCTCACCCATCTTTGGAGAGACTAATGAAGTATGATGGTTCATCCATATTGTGACGATGATTTTCACAATGATGGGAAATCTTAGTGGTCAAAATTTGGGGTATGACAGATGCCCCTATTTAATCTTCTTGGACCCGAAGGTGTGAATGGCGAAGGTATTCGGGCATTCGGGGTGCAAGAGGATTAAATATCGGAATACCCGAAATTTTGATGGTGGTTATGAATGGCAAGGAACTGGTCTCAATTTCCGAAATAAACTTCCCCGCGATCCTGGTTTCCTACCAGGGAATCGGTTTTAGTTTCTGATTTAAACTTCCCCTCGATCCTGGTTTCCTACCAAGGAAGTGGTCTCAGTTTCTGATTTAAAGTTCCCCTCGATCCTGGTTTCCTACCAGGGAACTGGTCTCAGTTTATGATTTAAACTTCCCCTCGATCCTGGTTTCCTACCAGGGAACTGATCCCAGTTTATGATTTAAACTTCCCCTCAATCCTAGTTTCCTACCATGGAACTGGTCCCAGTTTCTTTTGTCAATAAACCTTCTTGACACGGGATGCTATTCATAGCGGTTTTACTAAAACTTCTCGCCGAATTTTCCTGGAGAGATACCATTTGATGTAATCCAATTTTGAGGTGCTGATGCCCTTTTCATGAAGGGCAAAGGGTAGCATCTCGTGCCAGTCTTTGTAGGTTACAACTATCTTTTGAATGATTTTCTTAATATTCTTGTTAGCCGCCTCTACCGCTCCGTTCATCTTAGGTCGGTAGGGAGATAAGTTATGGTGTTCGATTTTGAACTCAGCATACAACCCTTATATCATCTTGTTGTTTAAATTAGATCCATTATCAGTAATGATCTGGCTGGGAACACCATAACGGTAGATAATATTGTTTTTGATAAATCAGACCACCACTTGTCGGGTTACATTGGCGTATGACGCTGCTTTGACCTACTTGGTGAAGTAATTAATGGCTACCAGGATGAACCGATGTCCGTTTAAAGCCTTGGGTTCGATCATGCCAATCATGTCGATTCCCCATATGGAAAAAGGCCATGGGGAGAGAGAACTTTGAGATGCGTTGGCGGTACATGGATTTTGTTTGAGTATATCTGACACTTGTGACACCCCCTCATGTACTTGTAGCAATCGGATTCCATGGTCAACCAATAGTATCCTGCTCTCAGAATTTTTCTCGCCATTGTGTGTCCATTGGTATGAGTACCAAAGGACCCCTCATGAATTTCTTTTATCAGCATGTTTGCTTCTGGTCTATCTACACATCGGAGCAGGACCATGTCAAAGTTTCTCTTGTAGAGTGTATCACCGCTCAGGAAGAAACTACCAGCTAGCCTTCTGGGGGTTTTTCTATCTTTTCTAGATGCCCCAGGTGGTTACTCTTGTTTCTGAAGGAAGCATTTGATATTGTGATACCAAGGTTTGTCGTCTATGACTGCTTCAATCGTGAAGATGTAAGCGGGCCGTTTCAGGCGTATTATGTCGATCTTAGGTATGTCATTCCATTGACCTACACTAATCATGGAAGAGAGGGTGGCTAATGCATCAGCCATGTGATTCTCTTCACGAGGGATATGATGAAACTCGATTCTGTTGAAGAAGGGTAACAACCTTCTCGCGTAATCTTTGTTAGGAATCAGTCCTGATTGGTATGTGTTCTAATCTCCTTTGATCTGATTGATAACCAGGGCTGATTCGCCATATACATCCAAGTTCTTGATCCTTAAGTCGATCGCTTCTTCGAGACCCATGATACAAGCTTCGTATTCAACCTCGTTGTTTGTACACTTGAATGTCAGTCGGGCAGTGAAAGGAATATGGGTACCCTAAGGGGTTATGATGATTTCCCCAATTCTGTTTCCATAATGATTGACGGCTCTATCAAAGATTAGTCCCCATTGGGAACATGGTTTTGGCCCTTCACTAGGTAGCGGTTCATCGCAATCTTTCATTTTTAAATACATGACATCTTCGTCTAGGAAGTCAAACCCGACTGATTCTTGATCGTCAATCGGTTGATGAGCCAAATGATCGGCTAAAACACTTCCTTTAATAGCTTTCTGAGCATTGTACTCGATGTCATATTCTGATAACAACATCTGCCAACGGGTAATCCTTCCCGTGAGAGCAGCTTTTTCAAAGACGTACTTGATTGGATCCATTTCGGAGATTAACCATGTTGTGTGATGAATTATATACTGGCGAAGACGTTTGGCTGCCCAAGCCAGAGCATAGCAAGTTTTCTCGAGCATAGTGTACCGAGTCTCACAGTCTGTGAATTTCTTGCTCAAATAGTATATGGCAGTCTCTTTTCTTTTTGTTTCATCTTGTTGGCCAAGTACACAACCCATTGAGTCTTCCAAGACTGTTAGGTAGATGATCAGTGGTCTTCCTTCCACTGAAGGTGATAGAATCGGTGGGTTCAACAGGTATTCCTTGATACCTTTGAAGGCGGTTTGGTACTCTTCTGTCCAAACGCGGTCCTGATTCTTTTTGAGTAGTTTGAAAATCGGCGTGCACGTCGCGGTCATGAGGAATATAAATTTGGAAATGTAGTTCAAACGTCCCAGGAATCCCCTGATTTGTTTTTCAGTCTTTGGAGAAGGCATTTCTTGAATGGCCTTTACCTTGTCAGGATCAACCTCAATTCCTTTCTGGCCGACGATGAACCCTAACAGTTTTCCTGAACGGACACCGAATGTGCACTTATTGTGATTCAAGCGGAGTTTGTACTTTCTCAACCGCTCGAATAGTTTTAACAGGTGAGTCACATGTTCCTCTTCCATTTTAGATTTTGCAATCATATCATTGACATACACTTCGATTTCTTTGTGTATCATGTCATGAAACAGAGTAGTCATGGCCCATTGATAGGTAGCCCTGGCGTTCTTCCAACCGAACGACATTGCCTTGTAACAAAAGGTACCCCATGGGGTAATGAACGATGTTTTCTCCACGTCTTTCGGCGCCATTTTTATTTGATTATAGCCCGAGAATCCATCCACGAAGGAGAAAACTTTGAATTTTGCTGTGCTATCTACCAGCATGTCAATGTATGGCAGGGGAAAGTCTTCCTTTGGACTAGCTTTATTCAGATCCCTGTAGTCTACACACATTTGTACCTTTCTGTCCTTTTTCGGAACTAGTACTATGTTGGCCAGCCATTGAGGATATTCTGATGTGGCGAGGAAACCCGCGTCAATCTATTTCTGTACTTCCTCTTTGATTTTGATGGCCATGTCTGGATGAGTCTGTCTCAATCTTTGTTTTACCGGTGGGCATTCTGATATCAACAGTAGATGACGTTCCACGATGCTGGTATCCAACCCTGGCATATCCTGATAGGACCAAGCGAATACATCGGGAAACTCTTTGAGAAGCTTTGTTAAACTTTCTTTGGCAGTTGGACTGAGCAGTGCCCCAATCTTGACCTCTTTTCTCTCTTCTTTTGAACCCAAGTTGACCGTTTCCAACGGCTCTTTGTGAGGTTCAATGAACCCTTCCTCTTGTCGGAGTAATCGGGAGATCTCTTCTGGAATTTCTTCGTCATTTTCTTCTTCAGCCTCAAATACCGGGAATTTGTTGGCATGCGGTATAGGGGCAAGCAAGCAAAAAGATTTGGAAGTATTTTTCCGGGAATTTATCGTGTCCATAGAGATCGGTGCTACTGAACTGCCATTCGACAATATCAATGTTAATGAGTTTGGTTTTAAAATGGTTTAAAGCGTAAAAACAGAAAAGTAAATAAAATCATAAAAACAAATTCATTCTTCAAACAGGCGAACTTATCAGGCGTGTATATATTCGACTCATCATAGACTTAAACTTATCGACCAGTTACACTCAACTTACAATACTCCTCAATATCACCCGGTATCGCTCACAGCAATGTCCATCTCTGGCACACTGAGTTGAGAAATCACCTGTATCACTCTCTTCGTCACTCTCGAGCACGAAGCCTCGATACACGGACGTCATTAAGTTTCGACACCCTTACGGATTGTTAGCCCTAAATTTATCTCTAGCATCCAGAAACTAACAGATAATTATCCTTAATCGAAGTTTGTGACGTTTATCTCTAACACGACCCAAACCCCGCGCATTTAAGCAAAAATCAAGAACAATCACCAATAGAGATTCATAAAGCAAATTAAATATAACACCATGATCAACAAATATACATAAGATCAAAGTAAAAACATATACAAACCCAACAAAGAAAAAGACATGAAGAAAATCAGAAAATGAACTAAACACTTCACGGATTGTCAGAGCCGATCGATGAGAAATCCACCCCGGATCATCCAAATGCAAGCTCCAATGATGTTTTCTAAGCTAATCTACAAGAAAAATGAAGTTTGATGGAGTTGGGAGCAAAAAATACCCAAAACCATCCCAAAAAATGTGTTTTTTCACTATATTTATTGCTGTCAAAGTCGCAGACCGCGCTCAGCGCGCAACTCTCTGGAATCTGCTTCTTCCTGGGGCTTGGAGCGCGCTCAGCGCGCTCCAAGCATGCTTGAAAATCCAAAGCTTATTTTCTTCATAACTCTTGAACCGTAATTCCGTTTTTCGCCCGGTTCGAAGCGTTAGAAAGCTTATTCAATGCTCTATACAACAATGGCAAAATCCCACTGCTTGAATACCTACAAAAATGAGATAAAATCAATTAAACTCAATGATATTTACATGAAACGCATATATACACTAAAATATAAACTATACGCATTTATAAACAAAACAGGGTTTATTCGTATGATATTTAACAAAAAGCAACGATAAGTGCAACAAAACATATATACACAAATAGCTACAATTTGCACTTATCAACTCTCCCCAACTTACATAATTGTTTGTCCTCAAACAAAGCCAACAACTAAAGCAACAAAAGTGAAATCCAAGAAATCACGCAACAACAAGTTTTTACAAACAAAAACAAATGCAATGGTTCAATCGAAAATGGTACACACAAAGTAAATACTTACCACTAAACTACGACGATAACATAGTCACGAAACAAATGCAAAATACAAAAATCATGCCAAACATCCTAAAACAACACAAGTTCAAATGTGAATCACACCTAGCAAAAACAATCATCGGTAGATGAAAAATATAAAATGAGGTACTTTCACTCACACAACAATCTTGCAAACAAAAGACTAAATTATGCATCCATCCAAAAATCATATTGAACATACAAATGCAAGAATCACAAGGACTTTTCAAGGTTGTAACGTGGTCGGGTAAACAAACAAGGGGTTATTCCAAAAGCTAATCGAAACAAAAACTTGCCTAAACCTAAGGGAGTGATCAACTCACAAAGATACAAACACAAAATTTCAATCAAACTTCTTCCAAAATCCCAAGTGTTACACAAAACACACTACTTATTTAGCACAATTATTGAAACTCTTTTTTTCTTCCTTTTTCAAAGATTTTCTTTTTCTCCTTTTTTTTTTCTTTTCTTTTCTTTTGTCATTTTTTTTCTCTTTTTTTTTCTTTTTCTTTCCTCATAGAATCCAACCAATGAGTACACAATCATTCTCTCCCCAACTTGAATTCAACCGCACCATCATGTGAATACTCCCTACTTTCTAAGGCAAGAAAAAAATCCATACAACAACACAAAGTTGAGGTCCAAGAAAAACAAAATCCATCAAAAATAAGTGAACTAAATACTCATAGACAAACATTAAGTTCAAATAAAAACATGGATCAAAAAGCTCAAAGGGATTACAAATTCTCACACACTCACAAGGTGAATTGACTATTTGGCTAAGGTGGTTGTGCTCAAAATGAAAAAATGCCTTGATCCTTTTCATGCATTCATATAAGCAATACAAACAAAAGATTCAACATAATAAAATCCAGTAAAACAAAATTGTCGGTACTCCGAGCATATAACAATGGAAGGCATCCTCACAAAAAGGGTAGGAACTAAAGTGATTCACATACGAACAAGTATATAAAAGAATAAATGGCATGAAAGTTGTAAAAAGCCTAAGTATCATGAATATGCTAAACTCAAGAAAGCGATAAACACATACCTTGAACGTGTACAAAACTTTAAACACTATCATTACCACGCATTCGCAAGTTGAAACACTCAAAATCAGAAAATCACCGAATGCGACTTCAAGCAATCGAGCCAAAATTTGAGTCCAAACAACAACAAAAGAATTAGAAAAATTACTAATAATTACTAATATATAAGGCCTTGGTGGAAGTGGGAAAAAGGGGGAGCCAAGTGAACAATTAAAAGAAATCACTGGCTCAGCACAGCAGAGCGCGCTTAGCGCGTAGGCCCGCGCTGAGCGCGCTACACCAGAACCAGAAAAATCAGTACAACAACTGGGTTCTGGTGTAGGCCTCCACTTAACACCTACACAATCTCATATACAATGAAAAAGTAATAACAGAACAAAAAATGATAAAACACGCTTGTTTTACGTCGTAAGCTCGACGCCTTTTATTTATACACACTTCTCCAAGTTGCCTCTTTACACGGTTAGTGCTCACCGACGATGAAACCTTACCAAACACTTAGCAAACGTGAAGAGAAACAAACATATACACTATATTTACAATTATGCAAAACACGTGAAATTCACAAATATGGTAAACATATACAAGTATCAATATAAACAAGTGAAAATAGGCAATATATACGATATCTACAAAACTCAAAAACAAAGAAACTATCGCAATGCGATTCGATAAAAACACCAATCCCCGGCAACGGCGCCATTTTGTTGGCATGCGGTATAGGGGCAAGCAAGCAAAAAGATTTGGAAGTATTTTTCTGGGAATTTATCGTGTCCACAGAGATCGGTGCTACTGAACTGCCATTCGACAATATCAATGTTAATGAGTTTGGTTTTAAAATGGTTTAAAGCGTAAAAACAGAAAAGTAAATAAAATCATAAAAACAAATTCATTCTTCAAACAGGCGAACTTATCAGGCGTGTATATATTCGACTCATCATAGACTTAAAATTATCGACCAGTTACACTCAACTTACAATACTCCTCAATATCACCCGGTATCGCTCACAGCAATGTCCATCTCTGGCACACTGAGTTGAGAAATCACCCGTATCACTCTCTTCGTCACTCTCGCACACGAAGCCTCGAGACACGGACGTCATTAAGTTTCGACACCCTTACGGATTGTTAGCCCTAAATCTATCTCTAGCATCCAGAAACTAACAGATAATTATCCTTAATCGAAGTTTGTGACGTTTATCTCTAACACGACCCAAACCCCGCGCATTTAAGCAAAAATCAAGAACAATCACCAATAGAGATTCATAAAGCAAATTAAATATAACACCATGATCAACAAATATACATAAGATCAAAGTAAAAACATATACAAACCCAACAAAGAAGAAAGACATGAAGAAAATCAGAAAATGAACCAAACACTTCACGGATTGTCAGAGCCGATCGATGAGAAATCCACCCCGGATCATCCAAATGCAAGCTCCAATGATGTTTTCTAAGCTAATCTACAAGAAAAATGAAGTTTGATGGAGTTGGGAGCAAAAAATACCCAAAACCATCCCAAAAAAATGTGTTTTTTCACTATATTTATTGCTGTCAAAGTCGCAGACCGCGCTCAGCGCGCTCTTTTTAAAGTTAAACCGACTTAAAAGTGCGCTCAGCGGGCTTGGAGCGCGCTCAGTGCGCAACTCTCTAGAATCTGCTTCTTCCGGGGGCTTGGAGCGCGCTCAGCGCGCTCCAAGCATGCTTGAAAATCCAAAGCTTATTTTCTTCATAACTCTTGAATCGTAATTCTGTTTTTCGCCCGGTTCGAAGCGTTGGAAAGCTTATTCAATGCTCTATACAACAATGGCAAAATCCCACTGCTTGAATACCTACAAAAATGAGATAAAATCAATTAAACTCAATGATATTTACACGAAACGCATATATACACTAAAATATAAACTATACGCATTTATAAACAAAACAGGGTTTATTCATATGATATTTAACAAAAAGCAACGATAAGTGCAACAAAACATATATACACAAATAGCTACAATTTGCACTTATCAGAATTCAAAGTTGGGAGAAGGCATCGGATCGCGTGTTTCAACGGGGTTTGAAACAAGCAGTCTGCAAGACGTGATGATTTTTTTAGAAGAGATAGAGAGAATGAAAGAATGTGTGCAGTGTTTTTGAAAAATGCTTGTTTTTATTTTGTTTTGTTTTTTAGGATTACCATTTTCTGAAGAAGCAAAAAGAGAAAACAACAATCAATGCAGAAATTACAAAACGACGTTATTTTATTTATGATTTTGTCGATTCTTGAAACTACAGCCCTATAAAACAAAACTCTGTCGCTTTGGGCAAAGCGAAGAGGTACATTTACAGAAAGTAAGCCCTATTAAACATCCGTTTCACTTGGGCAGGGTGAAAGGTTAAGATAAATAGGGCCATTAATTAGACTTATGAACAACTTTCGGAACGTTGACTACAATCCATTGGCGGCGAACTCCTCGGTGAATCACAAAGTCTGGTACCTTCTTTCTTGGCTTGTCTTTAGAAATAACGCTGATTTCTGGCAGAGCAGGATTGTTGGAATTGGTTTCTCAGGCAGAGTTGTCGTAGGAGGATTCCTCAGTTGTATTGTGTACAGTAGTTTCACTTTCAGGAAGATCTCCCCATCCAGTTGGCTGGATGTCTTCGAGCCTGATACGAGAGCTTTCAGGAGCGGTGTATTTGACCATGAAGTCGTATTTACCACTCGGTTGTCCCAGGGTGTCCGATACTTCTTTGGAACTGGAGGAGTCATCCCTCTTGATGACGTTGACCTCGGGAAAAGCATAGTTGATGAATTCTAGTCCTGCAAGCTTTGCAAATTCATCGTCATGCTGGATGTTTTCAGAACGCCCTGAGTGTTGATCCCATGACATGGTGGGGACGCATGTATTATTTTCTACGATGCTTAACTAATTTTCATTATTCGACTGATTCTCTTGCCCCGAGTCTCCTGGGTACGGCTGCCACATTGGCAGGCCATCCATCGAGCCATAATAGTCGTGGTCAAAGTTGTCTTTCATCAGAGTGTCCTCCTCTAATGAGTTGGGTAGAGCACGATATCCCTCAGGGTCACAATCTCCATATATCAATTTAACATCTGACCTTGGTTTAAATCTCGGACTTTGTGCGGGATAGCAAAATGGCGCAGGCACATCTCCCTGAGACATGTAACCATCCTCGTTGAGATAGGACTTCCACTCTTCATCTATATCGGAGGAGTCACCCTCGTTGATGGTATGTACTTCTTGAGACACTGGGTGAAGGAAATCTTCACTGTGGAAGAAGTCCTGAATGGGATGAAGACTTTCATCGTTAGCAGCAGTCCGGGTATAGGTTGAAGAGAAACCAAGACCCTTCTTTGTTTTGTTGTTAGTGGGAATGACAAGCTTTCCTCACCCTGTGGTATGGTTGCTCTTGATTGCTTTGAGAGCATCTTTGTACTAGGAAATCGAGGTTCCTCTTTTTGATTGATTGTCATTAAGTGCCTGGAAATGGGTTCCAATATCCTCCTTTGGTTCTACATAAGTGGATGATGATAAGTTGCTCCCGATCAAGGCTTATTCTCCACAAACTGTGACAAGTTGGTCATTCTTGACAAACTTTAGCTTCTGGTGAAGTGTCGAAGTGACTGCCCCAGCCTCGTGTATCCAAGGTCTTCCTAATAAGCAATTGTATGTTTCCCGGATGTCCATGACTTGGAAAGTGACTTGGAAGGTGTGAGGACTGATAGTTATAAGAAGGTCGACTTCACCGATAACTGTCTTTCAGGATCTGTCTTTTGGGATCCGTCAAATGCTTTGACGGTGACCTCACTGGCTCTCATCAGGGATCCTCGGTATGATAATCGCATCAATGTAGACTTTGGCATAATGTTGAGAGTCGTTCCAGTGTCTACCAGTACGCTGGCTAATGCATCGTCCTTGAAGTTAACTGTGATATTGAGTGCCATGTTATGACGGTGGCCCTCTTCCGGCAGTTCTTCATCACTGAATCCCAAGCTATTGCAGGAAGTGATGTTATAGACGATGCTGTCGAATTGCATTATCGACACATCTTGTTCCACAAAGGCTTGCTCTAAGACTTTCTGTAGAGCTTCTTTGTGAGCTTCGAAACTAAGTAAAAGTGATAGTACTGAGATTTTTGAAGGAGTTTGCAATAGTTGATCAATAATGTTGTATTCACTCTTCTGGATGAGCTTCAGCATCTCATCGTTGTTCTTTGAAAGGTCGGGATCACCGGATTGACCGACTGGTGGATTAGGAACTTCTGTTTGAGGTTCCTTTTCTTTGGGTTCTCCAACTCCTTGGTTGAAGATCCGACTGCTCCGTGTTACTCGACTGATGTCTGCAATATTCACGACGGAGGGTAATGAAATTTCCTTTCCATTTTCAATTGTTTTTGTACCGTATTTGTAAGGGATAGCCTTAGTTGATTCATACGGTAGTGGTCCCGGCAGATAGATAACTACAGGAGCCTTCTGGTTTTTCTGACCATTGTAAGTAATTTCAATCAGTTCCTAGTTCAGAACTTTAGATTTGTCAAGTAGAGGGATGATGGTACAAATATCCTTGGTCCTTTTATGATCAGAGATCATGAAAACGTCCTTGATTTGATCAGCGAAATAGTCTGGCATCCAGTTGATTGACCCAGAACTTGGACACGGCCGAATCTCTTTATGATCCAACTGACTTTGAAGGGCTGCTCGCACGAGGTAACATCCATGGTTATCTTTAGAGCAAACTCTACAGCGTTCATAGTTGTGTGGTGGCACCTGGCCACGTCCGCTTTGAATGCAGTGTAACCTTACTAGATCTGTCTCTATAGATCGAACATCCTGACTTTGATGCCTAGTAGGGTTCCCGTTAGTTACGCTAACTTGTTGTGTGTCTTCGTCCATATAGATCAGAAGCCACCAGTGGTTTAACAAGTGTTGCAAAGTTCTTTGAACGAGAGCACATCCTTGGTTGCTCTCACGACATACTTTACAGTTCTGATAATTATGCGAGCCCAGAAAACCGAGATGTACTTGTGTAGCATGTAACTCCACTAAGCTGGTATTCATCAAGCGAATATCAAAGATTTGGATCATATTCACTTGGTACTGGTTTTTATCGCGGTAATCCTGGATCCATCCAAGATCCATCTGACGCTGGAGGGCCTCTTGTTCAAAAGAGCATCCTTGTTTGTTTACCGAGCAGATTGGACAGGAACCATAATCGTGCCGTGGCAGATTATGATGTTGGCTTTGTCTTGAATGCATGGCCACCAAGTTAACATTCCTCGCACGGATGTCGTGGTTTTGAATGATGTTGGAATTTGTATAAATCATGTTGACCCCACGAATCCGGTGCTGTTGGATCCATCTGAGATCCAATTATTCTTGTAGAGCTGACTGCACCACAGAACATCCCTTATTATGTTTAGAGCAGATATCACACTGGTGATAGTTATGAGATGGTACATAACCATATCCGCTCTGTCTGCAATTCATCTTGACCAGGTTGGTCCTTAATAAGAGTACATCGTGAATTTGATAGCTGAGGTTAGACTCTCCTTCTATCAAATTTACTGCAACTTTCTCGTGTTGAGGCAACGAGTTCGTGAGAACATTAGAATTTGTATCCTTGAAGGATAAGACCCCGCTCCTAACAAGCTTTTGCACATCAGATTTGAAACTGAGACAGTTCTCTATGTTATGCCCTGGTCCTCCTTGATGGTAAGGACAAGTCTGATCCATTTTGAACCAAAAGGGTGGATTTTTCGGTATTGCAAAAGGAGCTTTGGTTTGGACATGCCCCTTGACCAGTAGTAATGGGAATAATTCTGCATACAATATTGGTATAGGATTAAATCCTGGTGGCCGCATTGTACGATTGTTGTTGTACTGAGGACGAGCCTGCTGAAGAGTCTGTTGTGCCCTTTGCTGAAATTGTTGATTTGGTTGGCTCTGAGCAACCTGAGGTTGATATGTAGGAACAGGTGCAGGGTTAATAGCAGGAGTTACAGCTGCTACTGGTTGGTATCATCACCTTTGCTTTCCGAGAGAGATATTCCCAATATCTTGCTCTTTTTTCTTGGGGGAGAGTACTACCGTATCGTTTTGTACTACTTGATGATCCAACATCTTTAACTAGACGTCCCTCTCGAACTACTTCCTCAAGACGAACTCCCATGTCCACCATATCAGTGAACTCGCTGGGCGCACTGGAAACCATTCTGTCGTAGTAAAATGAGCTCAAGGTTTTTAAGAAGATTTTTGTCATCTCTTTTTCCTCAAGAGGTGGACAAATTTGAGCGGCAATTTCGCGCCATCTTTGAGCGTACTCCTTAAAGGTTTCCTTGTCCTTCTGCGACATGGCTCTAAGTTGATCTCTGTCCGGTGCCATGTCCAGATTATACTTATATTGTTACACGAATGCAGCGCCAAGATCTCTGAAATTGTTGATCTTGGTGCGGTTCAAACCCATGTACCATATGAGTGCGGCACCGGTTAAACTATCATGGAAATAGTGGATCATTAGCTCTTGGTTCTTTGTCTGAGTTGACATCCTCCGAGCGTACATCACCAGACGACTTTGAGGGCAAGAGTTACCCTTGTACTTCTCAAATTCGGGAACTTTGAACTTGTGCGAAACTTTCACATTGGGGACCAAACAAATGTCTACGGCGTCCTTTCCAAATAGATCCTGACCGCGAATGGCTTGTAGTTCCTTCTGCATTTCCAGGAACTGTTCCTGGAACTCCTTCATTCAGTCGAACATACTTTCATTTCCACCAGAAGGTATCTGGGGAATCTGTCCTTCTGAGATAGTGTGCACCATGGGAGGTGGTATAGTCATTACGGCAGTGACTCTTGGTGCCTCCCAAAGTTTGTAACCTTCAGGAGTTGTCGTCATGCCCCTAGCATCTTCGTTTTCCCAAAGTTTGTAACCTTCAGGCCCAACAGTTCCTGCTGCAGTTTCTGGATCTTCCGAGATCGGCAGAATATATCCTTCTGGGATATAGTTGATAGGCATGCCCCAGGGACGATCTTTCGGTATTTTATACCTAGGATCATATTTTTCCACTATGGACGTTGATGTAATCTCTGAGATCACAGTCCTTTGTTGTTGCATATGAGCTTCAGCCAGAGCTTGCATGTCGTTGTGAAGTTTCCTTAGATCCTCTTTCAGAGTATCGATCTCTTCCCTTAACTCTTTGTTCTCTTCCTCGAGATCATCCATTTTATTTTGTCGATTGGCCCGAGTATTGTACGAATGAGACAGTTTGACTCTAGAATCGAGACACAAACGTGAGATTCGTAGGTAAGAAGAGTGCGTTACGTGGGAATGATGAATGATATGCAAGGATTATATTAGTTAAATTTTTGTTCAATCAAAATAAACTTCGACCATTAGATTGAAAATATCAAACAGTGGAGAAACCTCATTTTATTGAATTCAAATATTGCGGAAATGGAACTACAGTAGATTATAAAGTGCTGAAAAAGGAAATGTATAAGCTAATGGATCATGAGTCCTCTCTGAGGAGGGCTCAGTTGCTAGTTCTGGTAATTTCCTTTTCTTTGATCGGGGCTCTTGAGCCATTGTCGGGTTGTCATTCCTTTGCCAAGTGAAAGGAGCGAGCAAATTCCTTTGGTCTTCTTGATTCTCTACAACATGTTACTCTAAAATCTCGACTAGAGCATCTTTATCCTTCAGTAGTTGCTGTATTGTTACACTCTACACTGAGAATACGGTACTTGTTCTTCCAAGACCTCCTCTCCTATTGAACTTTGTTGAGAGTAACCTGAAGTTTTTCTGTATCAGACATGAAATAAAGGACAGGGTCCCTTAACGGAAGAACTTCCTGACGAGGGTAAGTCATCCTCAGCTTGAGAGCTCTAGTTTGTACCCAGTGGAGATAAGGTTCCACCGAGACACAATCCGATTTTCCTAGAGACTCTCTTCCTTTCCTATGAACATGTTTCCAGGCGTGCACTATTTCTGTCTTTAGTGCCCTGTCATTTTCTCATTCCTTGAAGAAAAGACCTTTTATATAAACATTACGTGGGACATGTCTCATCGGGTATCCGAATTGACGACGAACCAAAACTGGATGATAATTAATTCCTCCTTTAGTTCCTATGAGTGGTACATTAGGGAAATTTCCACAACGGTCAATGACTCTGATCCCGTCATAAATGCGATTGTACTAGTCGATGTCAGAGTTGGTAAGAGCCATGATTCTCTACGACCAACGTAAAGAACTCTTAGGATCCCAAAATGTAGCAGACTTAGGTAAATGGGAAGTGAACCATTTGTACAACATGGGTACACGGCATATGATTATTTATCCGCTGTACAAATTCCTTAAATGCACAGAATGATACGCGTCTGCGAGCAAGGTTGGTACAGGGTTTCCAATCAGAAAAATCTTAATGGCATGGATATCAACGAAGTTATCAATGTTGGGAAACTGAAATAACTCGTAGGTGAGCAGGGCAAAGATGCTCTCGAAAGCAGTCCCGTTCCCTATACTAGCGAAGTACAGAGCTTTCTTTATCAGAAACCTGGCTGGTAGACCCGGGATTTCACCCTTAACGGTCATGTGAGTCCTAACTTCTGACTCATCCAAATAAATTGCTCTTGCAATGGTTTGATCCTTTGGAATTTCTTCCAGTCCAGAAAAGGGAGCTTGGTCAAGATTCCTTCAATTACGTGGACCCTTAACAGAGATAGCAGACCTCCGTACTTAGCTCTGAAAGCCTCAGGGTTGGTGATCATCCTTGCCTACCCTCTCAAATCCTCTAGTTTTGGAACCTTGAAGGTGTATTTGTGAGTTTTCCTTCTACCGAAATCCATTAGCGCAATCTTTTTCTCTGATATTTGCAATCATTGTCTTAATTTAGTTTGAAAAAGAGAGACTAGAAGAGAAGATTTTTCTTTGTTTTTTTTAATTTTTTTAATGAAATGAATGCATGAATGTAGCACACAAAAACATAGAAAAAACATGCGGTCAAAGGTTCGTTGTCATGAAGTCATGGTTCTACCCATCCCCAAAGGTTTATACTGGTGATTTTTTGTACCTGTCCTCAAGATCACTAACCCCTCTTGGGATGACAACAGCAAGCGGATCGCCAACGAGTTGCGGTATCTTAGAGTAGTCTCAAATGAGGGTAGTATCGCATGACAACTATTTCTGGTAGCTACTGCACTACAAAATGGTTTTAGTCTACTAAAATCCTTAGCTTCTCAGATAACCCAATCGAACAATCTGCTTTCAACAACCGAAGTCTTATAGGCATTGAATCCACAAAGGGCATCTCCACTGATTTGATGGTCGACCAGGAACTCTTATCTGGGATTCACTCCCCATAAGATTGCCCATTTAGTGTGTAATACCTCAAAATTTGCCCTCATGATTTCTCGATAAATTGGTTTATGCTTTACTCATTTGCATTCCATAGTAGGTCATAAATTGCATATCATTGGTTGCATAAGGGCATGTGATAAGTGGTTCTCAAAGGTGGTAATCATCCAAAGCAAGAGAATAAGAGCCAAGGGTTTTCAAACAAGCCTCAAGGGACTCTTATATCCTATGTCCTCTCACTTTGATCCCACAAGGCATTGGAAGTTGGGAATTCATCAAGAAGATTGGATAGTGCATCATCTCCTATACAAAACAGTCTAAAATGGGGATCTGACCCACAAATGGGCAAGCTCTTTGGGTTTTTATCACCTCCAAATGTCATATATCATCTTTGTTATATAGGATATACATCATATTCAGAGGAATTTGGATTTGGAAGATGTGCTATTTCCTCCTAACAAGAGGGTACCAAAATTAGGGTTTGACATAAAATCAGTTTAATTTTTATTTTTTGGACAAAACTTGATCTCATGGTATTCCTTATGTTCCTAGGTGTATATGGATGGAAAATTGCTCATCAATTGGTTTCAGAAGGGTTTCAATTGATCAGTTGCTTGATAATCAAGAAATTGGGGAAAAAGTCAACTGTGCAGTGGAAAAAGTCAACTCCTGACTTTTTAAGGTCAAATTCATGAAATTCAAGTTATATATGTTCATTGGACAAGATTTGATCAAGAAATGGTGGAAGAATCATGAAAAATCAAGAAATCACAAAAACTGCCAAAAATAGAAACTTTAGGGTTTCCAAAAATGGCAAGTTTGGACCATTTTGCACCACACTTTGAGGCTGCCTTTCTCCATGATAAAAGCTTCAAACCTCAGGCAAGTTGATCCAATTAAATATGACATTCCAAGCTTCAAATCCATATAAAGAACTCTTCTATTGGATCAAAATTTAAGGAGTTATGATCAATCAAAGTTTAACAAAACTAGGTCAAAAACCAAGTCATGACTAAGCAAGACCAGGCCCATGCGCCATAATTTTGTCAAACACCTGGTGGGCCAAATGTCAAGCTGAATTTCTCCAATATGGAAGATCCAAATGGAAAAATGTTGAACATCAAATTTGTTCATCTCCATGTCCTCTTCAACTTTGATGTTGGACAATTTTCCATTTGAGCAAGTTATGATGGAGTTATAATGGTCCCAAGATGAGGTGTTCATGCTGAAAATCCATAGGTCACATTGCCGTGCCATGACTTGTCTTGCCACGCCCTTCAACCAGTTTTAAACCTTTATGTTCCAAGCCATTTTTCATCAACTTCCAAGCCTCTATTCAATTCAATCCCAACACCAATCTTGTTCTACTATGTTCCCTCTTTCCATTGACACCAAAACCATGCAATTTCATGCCATGAACATAGAGAAATTCATCATCAAACTTCCATATTTTCATGCTGCCAAGAGTGTTGTGCTATGGTTATTGTTTATGATTCACACCAGCCACGCATACATTCCCACACCAGTCATTTCTCTTTGCTTCATTTAACCAAACGTATTTCCCTACACACCAGTCCACCTTTTACTTCATTAAACTGAACATTCCCTTACATCACCACCATCCACTTTAAACCTCACCATACAACACCATGAACACTCCTCACCATATCACAGCCTCTCCCAACTCGCCCCTAACTAACTTAACTCAGTTAGTTAGGGTGAACTCAGTTAACCATTCCCAAACTCACTTAACTCACCCAATTAACCACCATGGTTACCATTTAATTCAACATATATAATGAAAAACTCACACACAATTTCACTCTCTCTCTCTCTCTCTCATTTTTTCACATTCTCAGAAAACGTTCTCAAACTTTCTCTCCACTCTCTCTCTTTGATCTCACACGATTCTTCACCTTTTCATCATAATCACTCTCAAAAATCTCAAGATTCTCTCTCACTCTCAAGAGTTCAGATCAGGATTTTTCTCTCATTTCTTCACCATTTTCGAAGATTCTTTGAGCAGCGTCACCTCCATAATCTCCTCTTTCTACTATATGCATTAAATTTGCTTGAATCCACCATTGAAGAAATCTCAAGTTTCACTCATTACTCCAAAGTTCTGCTCCAATCAAGCATAGGATCTGGTTTTAGCCTTTATTTGGCTTAAAGTGTTAATTTGAAGGTCTTGCAAGAAGTTCTTGGGTTTCTAAAATACTGATTGCATCTCACAAGGTTAGGGATCTTGAAACTCTTACTTCATGTCATCATGATTTTAGGGATTTATAATTTGAAATTAGTAATCATGCATTGCATCTGGAAGTCCCGAAATGATGGCACACCATTGATTGTTCATTTTGGAGTTTATGTGATTTTTTGATTTTGTGAAATGTATGTTAAACACGTCACTTTCGTGCCATTTTTCTTGATTTTAGGGTGATAATTTTGAGATTTAATTAGTATATTCATGATCTATGAAGTTTGGGCTTCAGTTTGGTATTTTATTTTGTTAATTTTCGTTAAGAATTGATAGAGATATTTGAGGTAGAAGTTGGATAAAATTCTGCATTTATTTTCTAGTTTCTATGTAAATCTCTACACTTTGCATGAGCTAATTATGAAGATGATGAGGTGTCCGAAAATCATTGGCCATGTTCTTGCATTTTTCAATGATTAAGTAATGATTAAGCAATGATGGTTTAATGATGGTGAGAGAGGAAGTCGCGTATGGCCACGCGATTGGTGCAGCCATTCACTTTTGCGGCTGGCCAATAGAAATGCAGAACCGCATTAATGAGCACCACCAACTTTCTCACGTGATATATTTTGTCTCCTCAGTTGTTCAAGTGTGTGCGCGGGCGTAATGAGTTGTGTGTGCGTGCGTTGTGATCCGTTGATTAAGTGTACTCTTGTTACTTGATCATCATGACATGATCGTGTGGATTTGACTGAATTTATATGGGACTGATTGTGCACCGTCACCACACGATTACATGAGCACTTGTTGGACTGGATTGAATGTGTTTTTCACACCCCCATGTTAAGCCCAATGCTACTTTTGAACTGGAAACTTACTAACGTTGCACCCCTTTTCCCTTTCTTTTATTGTTTTATTTTCTTTCACATATAGTTTTAATTTCATTTTATTAAAAATACTAAAACTCAACAGAAAATTCCAAATTAATTCACACGTGTTCTTAACACATTTAGGTAATTTTCTATTTTTTATATTCTATTTTTATGAGTTTTTCCCTATTATTCCATATTTTCTTTTCAATTTCCTTTTGATTGATCATCTTCATGAACCCTGAACTTGTATGATTTCTTTCTCTCATTTCACACATCATCTTTAACTCATTCTTTTTGCATTGGTTAAAAAATATCTTAAAGTGTCCAAAAATATTTTTTCTTGATTTTTAAAGTCACCTTATATGATGTTTGTATGATCATCTTTACACTTCTTTTTGTGGCATTTCAATATAACTTTGTGCATTTCTTTGTTACACTTTTATTTTGAGTTTTGGTATGATTTTTTAATATGTGTTTAGCCTCTGACTTAGGTTAATTATAATCATATTTGCATAATTTTCATATGTGCTTTGATGTTGTTTTGATGCCTTGTAATTGAAGTTACTTTTGGGCACTTTCTTCCACTTCATTCTTGCATGTTTTGGTGAAGCATTTGTGCAACTTTTTTTATGATTGATTGTACATACTTTATAGGTCATTTTCATGATATTATATGTCATCTTAACATGTGCTTACATTTGACATAAGTTTGTGCATATTAACTTGAAGTTTTAGCATGTTTCTTTTATATGCTTCTTCTCCTTCTCATCTCTTCTTCTTACCTCATATTTGCATCATTGCATCCATGATTGGTATGATAATTCATGTGCATCTTAACACATTGATAAATGATATATGGTTCTGACTTTGACCTTTTGTGAAGCATTATTGCATGATCACTTTGCATTCCCACTCATTCTTCATCCATTTCTTCCATGATTTACTTCTTGGATGTTTAAGACTTTTGCTTAGGCATAGTTTGTGTGTGATTGATATCTTAAAACAACAAGCGGATCGCCAGCGAGTTGTAAAGCAATCTTAGAGTAAGTGCCATTCACCGAGAATAGATCACCAGCCTCAAATGAGGGTAGTATCGCATAACAACTATTTCCGATAGTTTCCGCACTACGAAAGGGATTGGCTCCTCAGCTTCTCAGACTTAACAACCAGCCCATTGTCTAGGTGAGAGAATGGGTTGCGTTGGTCAGCCTCCACTGAGGTTGACGGTCGACCCCGTCGCCACCACTTATCTTAAGTGTATACTCAATCTTTCCACATACGGCATCACCCGCATTCCCATTAGCAGAAAAGTAAACATGTATAGCAATTAGGAAAAGCAGTATATATATTTGTCCTAAACATCCTAGACCTTTAAAGCTATGAATCTTAAGTTCCTGACAGAAAATGGGTTCCCCGGCAGAAGCCCCAATCTGTGGTATTCACACAAGAGGTAAAAAGGAAGAGAGAAAAAAAACAGAGGCAGGCCCCACGGTGGGCGCCATTTTTCTGTAGCGAGTGATTTTGGACGCGGTTCTTAAGCGCTGGTCGCTCTCTGCGGTTGAGCTTAAACTACAGGTCGATTCATTTTTTATCCTATTGTGAGCTGAATAAGGAAGGGAAATAGATGTCTCCAATTAACCCTGCTTTGCATACTGAGTTTAAACAGCGGTCTGTTAGGTTACGAATGCTATCAATGTGGGGAGGCCTTTGTACTGGTTATTTGTATTTTCGCAAATACTGATTTCTTTCTTTTTATCTTGGCAGAAGGTTTCTGGTGGGGAACAAGGATTAGGATGTTAGGACTGACTTTTTTGAATTACTGCTTTTGATTGATGGGGATATGGGATTTGGGTTTTTTGTTTAGTGCGCTCGCTAAGATCTTTTCTTTCAATCTTATAATATTTTGCTACTTAGATTCCTTATTCCTTGGTTCTTAATTGGTTTGGTCACTACTTGTTATTCTTTTTTCATTTTACTACTTGTAAATATTTTGTGAACTAACATTTTTCATGTAGGTGCAAGGGTAAGTAAGTGTGTGGATATGCTTCCACATGCAATTCTTTCTCTCATCTTCTCTTATTTCTTTTAATAATTTAAATTGTGATTATAATAAGCATTTGTATGCTTTCCTTGAATAACTTCTTCTTCATCCCTCTTTAAGATCAACTTAACTTCCACCTTGGAAGTAAGTTGCTTCTTTTGTTCTTCTTCTCTTATCTTTTAGGATTAGGATTCTTAAACCACATTAACCATAGGAACATCCCTATATGATAACATTAGGGTGAGTCTTAGTCCCCTTTAGTTTTCACCTTTTGCTCCATTTGAGTCTCCATCTTTCTCATCTCAAAACAAAAGTAAAAAACACTTAATGATGGTATAACATGTATTGCACTTAAACCTAAAGTATGGGAAATGGAAGGAGGAGGGTTTCTCTCCACCTTTATAGAGTGTTTAGCATACGGCCTGTTAGGACGACCATGTGATGCATTCGATCTTATACGATATACTTGAATGCAATACATGTTATTAACACAAAAATAATCAAAATACTTCTTCTTAAAAGACTTCAAACAAACAATAATGTCTTTCCTCCGGGATTTCTCTCCTCATCTCATCCACTCATTCCTTATGGATGCGTCATTTCTGTTTTACCGCAAACAGGTAATGCCTAAGTCTCCATACAACGAGCTACAACACCTAACTGCTAGGACGCGAACGTTGACGTATTCCACTAAAAAACACAAACAACTTTCCCTTAGCTGAGGGGAACTACGTCGCTCTGATACTCATGTTCCCGATGAGATGCGTAGGCAGTGGGGTAGGGCCCATTCGAGCACTTCTTTTATTTTCCCTACCTTTGGTTCTCTTTCTCTCTCCTTTCCTTTTCCAGTCTTTCAGCTAGCAGTTCCTTTTCCAGTATCCTTTTCTTACACCCTTTGATTGAAGCAGCAAACGTGGATCCCATCAGGTACGATGGACACGTGGGGGTGCTAATACCTTCCCTGCGCATAACCGACTCCCGAACCCAATTCTCTTGGTCGCAAGACCATGCTCTTTCCTTTCCCTCAGATTTACGCAGTGTTTCCTTTCCCTCTCTTGGGATAAATACACGTTGCTAGCGACTCTGTTTCGGTGCCACTTTCGCGTTTGTACTTGGATGAAAATCCCGGGAGCGACAGCTGGCGACTCAGCTGGGGATCGAACCCAGAATCTCTGGTTTCCTTAGCGAGTCAATCCTAGCGCTTGTCTGTTTTTCTTTCATTGGGTGTTTACCGTGGTGCTGTGTTTTGCTGTATTTACTGTTGTACTATATTGCTATTTACTGTATTGCTGCTTTACTGTACTTTACTGTATTTATCATATTTACTGCATTACATATCATTATTATGCTGGACTGTGCTATTGTTTTCTGTTTGGCGGGCAGGGTGTTCTGATAGATAAGCCCACTACCCAGGCTTGAGTACACACATAGGTTTTAGAGTGGATAGTCATGACGCTTGCGTGGTGGTGACCACCTATTGTTGTTCATGAGACCCACAACTAGACGAGGTTCTATCAGGAGCTTTCTGCTACTGCATGTTATACAGGCCAGCAGTTATTCTCTTGAGGAACTGTCGACTCTGGTGACCATTCCCGAGGACTCAGTTGCGGCACTCCTCCCGAGATGTGACAGTGGCAGACCACGTTCTATGGCAAACCCATTCTCGATCCGAGGACCCAATGCTGATAACTTACTGTAGGATGTCCTTTTTGAAAGAGAATCAGTGGAGGCACTCCTCGATTGGCGATAGTACTGTACCCCGAGGGATGAATGTACAATTGCTTCTCGACCTCAGTGCCTAAAGCTGAGGACTTTCGCTTTTGTGAATCAGTTGAGGCCTCCTCGATTGGTGATGATGCCAAACCAGAAATGGTGAACGTATCATCAGTTCTCAACCTGAGAGCCCGAGATACTGAGGATCTTAGTACCCACACGTGAGAAGGGCGGGTTGTTTACAGGTTTGCAGGTAACCATAACCTCCTACATACCCGGTTTTCTGTTATCATTGCACAAAAGGAGAATTCATCCTATTATATTCAGAGGGTCCTATCTATGGTTCTATATTATTCTTAGAGCTACATTGACACTGTTCATAGTCCAGCACAGACACTTGGTACCTTGATATCATGCCTTTTGCATTGCATTTACATATCCTAACATACATGTTTCTTCATTTCCAGGTGCATATTTTACCCCTGATTCCAGTCAGCAGGTTCTCACAAGGATGAATACTAAAGAGAGGAAGAATATCATCAGTTACAAGTTCCTCACGCCTACTCTAGGCCATATTATTGCCCGGAAGGGAATGGCGAGCCTTGAAGTGCGTGCAACTTTTGAAGAGAAATATGGGTGGATTTTATCTGTTGTCTGCAATGTCAGTGATTACGATACAAGGGTCTCCATACGTTGATGCAGTTCTACGATCCGCCTCTGAGGTGTTTTGCATTTCCAGATTATGTGTTGGTACCTACCTTAGAGGAGTATTCCTGTATGTTAGGGATTGCTATCAAGGAGGAGCATCCTTTCTTTGGGTCTGTGGGTGATCTTGACTTTGGAAAAGTGGTTGATGCTCTTTGTTTGAGCAAGTCAGAGTTAGAAGCCAATATCTCCAACAAAGGAAAACTTCGAGGTTACAAGCTGGGGTATTTGATAAAGAAGGCCCTGGAGGCTGCGAAAGACGGGAATTGGGTTGTTTTTAATGCTTTTCTAGCCCTTTGTGTATATGGTATTGTATTATTTCCCAACGAGCCTGATTTTGTTGATACGGATGCCATTCGGATATTCATGATGAAAAACCTGGTACCAACACTGTTGGGAGATCTTCACTACTCCTTGTACAACAGAAATGAAAAGAAAAGAGGAGGGATAGTTCGTTGCTGCGCACCTTTGTTCTACAGGTGGTTTGCAAGTCGCTTACTGCAATCAGGAGCTTTTGTGGATTCTAAATATTCTCTATAATGGAGTCAGCGTTTAGTGGGACTGGTTGCCAAGGACATCATATGGGTAGACCATGGGCTAATTGGAAAGAACATTATCCACAGCTGTGGTGAGTTTCCTAATGTTCCACTAATAGGAAGAAAAGGGGGAATCAACTACAATTCTTCTTTGGCAGTCCGGCAATTTGGGTATGCTCTGACGGGTCCGCCCATTAAGAGAGATGTAGAGGAGTCCATGTATTTCCACACATCAGATGGTTGGGAAACAGCACAAAATGCTTCTGAAAGTTGGGTTAGCGTAATGAAGAAAGGGAAAGTTGCTCTAGGAAAACCTAACAATCGGGCTTATCCAACATATGAAGAGTGGGTGAAGAAAAGAGTTGAAGATTTTCACTTGCCTTTTGGTAATGCGCCCCGTCTATATCCTGATGATGAGAAAGAGAGAAGTACTGCCACTGTGGAAGAATTCGACGAGTTGCAAGCTTCGGTGGAAAAGCTTCAAGAGGAGAATTCTGAGTTGAACAACCGTCTGCAAGAAGCGCTATATACCAACAAAAGATTGGAATAGAAAGCCCAAGATGCCGAAAAAATCTTAGCAGCAAAAGAAAAGGATTTTGCCGAAAGAGCTCAACATTTCCAGAAAATCAGTAAGGGTGTCGATGCTGCCACTCAAGCTCATAAGAAGACCAAGCAGGCTTTAGCCCAGACCAAAGACACGCTAGCCAAGCTTCAGCAAGCCTGGGATGAGGTCAGAATAGAAAATACAGAGTTGCGAGAGCAATCAGAGGCCAAAGACGATGAGTTTCTTAGAGCGCATGAACAACGGAGAAAGCATCGGGAAGACTTTGGAAAACCCAAGAGTTGCTGAAGAATGTTAATGATGAACTGAAAATGTCCAAGAAAAAGCTTGAGGACGCCAGGATGGAGATGGGAAGACTCAAGATACAAGTCGGGGTGAAAAGGTTTAAGGAAGTGAGTACTGATGAAGCTCTCTTGATGCACGCAGATTCATTGGCCGAAGCTCTGAAGAGGAGAGACATTTTGATCAAAGAGTTGGTTGAGAGGCCGGGTCATCAGTGCACTAGAATCCTTTTTGAAGAAATCAAGCATTCTAGTGAGAAATTGAAAGATTTGGAGTTAGATGTTTAATCTTACGTGCTCATTTTCTTAATATAGCTTTGTTGATGTACTGTGGTTACCATCAGGCTTGTTGATGGATCCATTATCTTGATGTATTTCCTATTTTAAATTCATTATGGAATGCTTCAACGTGTATTGTTTTTCTTTTAAATTCAAGTGATTGGTTTATTCAGAAGTAGCTCTTTGCCAGTGCTCCACTCACAAATATTTTATCACAACATAATGTCACAACACGGTTTCTCTTGATAATATCTGTATCTTGAGCCTCTTCTCGTGATTAAGACTAGAATCAGGGTTGAAATGCACTGGATGTGATAAACATGGCATTTGCATTGCATAACATTTCATTTTTGCATAGCAGGTACTTGTTGCAGGAGCTCTCTAACCTTTATTTGGTTTCAGGCATAATAGCTGATTCCCACATTCACCGATACGCACCCAGATGAAATCAAGCTAAAGTCATGGACTAGGTATAGACAGAGTTGGCTGAGTTAAGGGCACGCATGAAACAGTTTATGAATTTGATGCAAGGCGTTGCCCAGGGGCAGCAGGACCTGAGAGCAGGGCAAGAAGAAATGCGAGCTACCATCCAGAGGTTGGAGACAGAAATTTCTACTGGGGACCACGTTAATCCCCCTAGGGTTAACCCTCCTGTTGTCAATCCTCCTGTTGTTACTCCTTCTCCGGTTGGAGTGAACTTGGGTTTTGTTCCTGGCAACAATGGGCTGGTGGAAGATCGTCAGGATGATCAGTTTTCCGTACTTAATGCTGATATGGGATTCTACCATGATGACAGGAAATACGAGGGACTAGCTGAAAGAGTGAAAGCAATAGAAAGTCAGAATCCTTTAGGAAATGATGTTGAGGATATGGGACTAGTACAGGGTGTCAAGATTCCCCCGAAGTTTAAACCACCTACTTTTGACAAGTACAATGGTAGCACTTGCCCTAAAACTCATCTTCAGGCGTATAATCGGAAGATAACGGCTTATTCTGATGATCATAAGTTATGGATGTATTTTTTCCAGGATAGCTTGTCTGGAGCCTCACTGGAGTGGTATATAAAGTTGGACAGGGCTCGCTTTAGAAGCTGGAAAGAGTTGTGATTGGCTTTCTTGAAGCAATACCAGTATAACATCGACATGGCACCGAATCGCACTCAGTTACAAAGCATGACACATGACCCTAAGGAAGGTTTTAAGGAGTACGCCCAGAGGTGGCGTGAACTTGCTGCTCAGGTGCAACCTCCATTGGCAGATAGAGAAATGGCTGACATGTTCATGAATACTTTACAAGGTCCGTATCTCGATCGGTTGGCTGCTTGTCCATCCACTGGTTTTGCTGACATAGTAATTTCTGGGAAGAGAATCGAGAGTTTGCTAAAGATGGGGAAGATTCAGGACGGAAGTGGTACAAGTTCAGCTCCCGCAAAGAAGTTTTTTGGTAACAATAATAGAAAGCGTGAAGGTGACGCTAATGCTGCATATGCACAAGGGGGAGAGGTAGAGGACGACAGGGTCCATATCACCAATCTGCATCTATAACTATTCCAACTCCGGGTACTGAGGCTCAACCTGCAGAGCAAAGGCAATATCACCCAAGAAAGAGAATGAATGACCGACATTTTGATGCTTTCCCTATGACATGCTCACAAATGCTACATAATTTACTTTGTTTGAAGTTAGTACAATTGAGGACTTTGGCTCCCCCAGCGGGCAAATTACCTTTTGGGTATGATGCAAATGAAAACTGTGAATTTCACTCAAATGCGCCGGATCACAATGTGGAAAATTGCAAGGCTTTCAAACATGTGGTTCAAGATCTTGTTGATTCAAAGGCTATTAATTTTGCTCTGAGGCCTAATGTAATTCAAAATCCCATGCCTCCACACGGCGGACCAGGGGTGAATTCCATTGAAGAAGATGGAAGTTTGAATCTGGTGAGGGACATTAATGATGTCAAGACTCTGTTGAAAGTTGTGAATGACTGCATGCTGAAAGGGGATGTATTTCCTGGTTGTTCAGAAAGTTGTGAAGATTGCTTGATTGTTGATAATGGTTGTGTAAAGTTGAGAAATAGCCTTCAGAGCATGATGGATGAAGGACGTTTACAATTTGATCAGTTGAAAAAGAAGGATGATGAAGTTTCTACTATTACAATCTACTTTGATCCTGTGGAAATTCTAGTGCCTGCTCCTGTACAGACGTCTGCGCCTGAACGAGTAGCTCCTATAGCTATAACTGTTCCCAGTCACGTCCTAAATGATAACAAGGTTGCGATTCTATGGTACTATGGAACTAATAGTCAAGGACAGAGGTAAAAGGTGCAGACTCCTAAAGAAAGTGGTTCAAGTATAGGAAATGTTGGGGGAACGGGTGGTTTCACTCGCAGCGGAAGACTTTTTGCTCCTCAGACACTCAGGAAAGATGATACTGAAGCATTAGTGAAAGTAAAAGGCAAGCAGGTGATAAGTGATGAACCAGTGCCAGGGGCAGAATCTGATAAGTCATTGGAGAAAGATGCTGAGGAATTCGTGAGAATAACCAGAAAGAGCGATTATAAGATCGTTGACCACCTATATCAAACTCCTTCTAAGATCTCCATATTGTCATTGTTACTATGTTCCTAAGCACACAGGAACGCTTTGTTAAAGATTCTAAATATGGCATACATGCCGCAAGAAATATCAGTGAACCAGCTTGAAAGTGTGATTTCCAATGTTAATGCTGGTAACGGTCTAGGGTTCACAGATTATTACTTAACGCCAGAAGGGAGGAACCACAATTAGGCTCTCCACATATCAATGGAATGTAAAGGTGCTACGCTATCTCATGTATTGGTGGACACTGGATCGTCCCTCAATGTGTTGCCTAAGAAAGCATTAGCAAAGTTTGATGTGGAAGGGGTTATACTGAGGCCTTGTGATCTAGTGGTGAAAGCATTTGATAGTTCAAAGAGATCAGTGTTTGGAGAAGTAGAGCTTCCTGTCCAGATCGGACCCCAGGTCTTTAATACAGTGTTTTATGTGATGGACATCCAACTGGCCTATAGTTGTCTATTGGGTCGTCCATGGTTCCACGGTGCTGGGGCTGTATCTTCAACCTTGCATCAGAAGATAAAATTTGTAGTTGACGGTCAGGTTGTTACGGTATGCAGAGAAGAAGATATTTTCGTTAGTCATCTGTCATCCTTAAGTACGTGGGGATGGATGGAGAAATCCACGAAACTCTCTGTCAGGCATTTGAAACTATGAATATGGTGAAAGATTCTCCGTATGGTGAGGCAAGGGTGGGGACCTCTATGACTTCGTATAAGCAGGCTTTGGAAGTGGTGCAATCTGGTCATGCGGAAGGATGGGGTCAAGTAATTGAGCTACCTTTCAAGGATGATAAGAGCGGAATTGGTTATAAACCTTCTCAATTTCCACTGCTAAAGAATCAAGAGTGCCAAGGGCCAGTTATTTTCTCAAGTGGAGGAGTCATACATCCAAGCCAAATTTGTGCAGCGGTTGAAGATGGCGAAGATAGTGACTGTGACCTGGACAATTGGGTGCGCCCATGTGCCCCAGGAATGAAGCTGAACAATTGGTTTTTAGAGGATCTCATCCAAGTTACTCTGCCAAATAAGTAATTTTCTATGTTTTCTTTCATTAAGCATACAAAGGTCCTATGCTCTGCCCAAGGCATAGTGACTTCATTGTAGGGCCCCCCATTTGTTCTCATACAAATTTTTATCATTAATAAAAGGATGTTTTGTATTCAAGATTGTGTTCCCTATCTTTCATTTTTATTTTTATTTTTAAAAAAATGGCAATGTTTTCTTCGCAGTTTTCTTGCATTTTTCTTACTTTTCCTTTCAAAAAAAGGCAACTTCTAAAAGCATGAATTATCATTCATGCAAAAATAATTCTCTGGATCTTGTTTATGACGACCCTGCTATAATTTATTATGACTTCGACAATCCAATATACCAAGCTGAAGAGGGGGATGAGGAAGACTGTGAACTTCCTCAAGAGTTGGCTAGATTATTGAAACAGGAAGAAAGAGCCATTCAGCCTCATCAGGAATCTATAGAAGTTGTCAATCTCGGTACTGAAGAGGTAAAGAAAGAGGTCAAAGTAGGGGAAAGCCTGGCAGAGGATATAAAGAAAGAGCTGATTGAGATGTTGCGAGAGTATGTTGACATCTTCGCCTGGTCTTATCAAGATATGCTGGGGTTGGATACGGACATCATTGTGCACAGACTGCCGCTAAAAGAGGGTTGTTTTCCTGTCAAGCAGAAGCTTCGGAGAACCAAACCTGAAATGGCCATCAAAATCAAAGAGGAGGTGCAAAAGTAGTTGGATGCGGGGTTTCTAGCTGTTACTAGTTATCCACCATGGGTCGCTAATATTGTGCCTGTACCGAAGAAGGATGGCAAAGTCAGAATGTGCGTGGATTATCGAGATTTGAACAGGGCGAGTCCAAAAAATTATTTTCCTTTACCACACATTGATGTGTTGGTAGATAATATGACTCATTTCTCTGTGTTTTCTTTCATGGATGGGTTTTCCGGATATAACCAGATCAAGATGGCGCCAGAGGATATGGAGAAAACTACATTTATTACCCCTTGGGGCACATTCTGCTATAAGGTGATGTCGTTTAGTTTAAAGAATGTTGGGGCAACATATCAGCGTGCTATGGTGACGCTTTTCCAAGATATGATTCACAAAGAAATTGAAGTTTATGTGGATGATATGATTGCCAAATCACAAATGGAAGAAGATCATTTGATAAATTTGAAAAAGTTGTTTGAACGGTTGAGAAAGTTCAAACTGAGGCTGAACCTGAATAAGTGTACTTTCGGGGTAAGATTTGGAAAGCTTATGGGCTTCATTGTCAGTGAAAAAGGAATCGAGGTAGATCCAGCCAAGGTAAAAGCCATTCAAGAAATGCCGGAACCAAGAACAAAAAAGCAGGTTCATGGATTTTTGGGAAGACTGAATTATATTGCAAGATTTATATCTCATCTTACCACGACTTGCGAGCCAATATTCAAGTTATTGAGAAAAGATCAATCAATCTGGTGGAACAATGACTGTCAAAAGGCCTTTGATAAAATAAAAGAATATTTGCAAAGTCCTCCGATTCTCATGCCTCCAGTTCCTGGGAGGCCACTGATTATGTATCTCTCTGTACGTGATGGATCAATGGGTTGTGTTCTCGGTCAACAGGACGAGATAGGTGGGAAAGAACATGCTATATACTACCTGAGCAAAAAGTTCACCGATTGCGAATCCAGGTACTCGATGCTTGAGAAGACATGCTGTGCACTAGCATGGGCTGCTAAGTGATTGAGATAGTATATGCTCACTTATACAACCCTACTGATTTCAAAGATGGATCCAATCAAGTACATTTTTGAGAAGCCAGCTCTTAATGGAAGGGTCGCTCGGTGGCAGATGGTTCTGACTGAGTATGATATACAATACACTTCCCAGAAAGCTATAAAAGGGAGTGTGTTGTCTGATTATCTCGCCGAGTCGCCTAATGATGATTATCAGCCGATGAGGTTTGACTTTCCTAATGAAGACATTATGTTTCTCAAGGCTAAAGATTGTGAAGAGCCTCCGGTTGACGAAGGGCCAGATCCTGATGACAAATGGAAACTGATGTTTGATGGGGCCGTTAACGTGAATGGAAGTGGTGTGGGGGAAGTCCTTATTACTTCAAAAGGATCACATATACCATTCACTGCCAGGTTAACTTTTGATGTCACCAACAATGAAGCGGAATATGAGGCTTGTATCATGGGTATTGAAGAAGCCATTGATTTAAGGATCAAGACTCTTGAGATATTTGGGGATTCTGCTCTAGTGATCAACCAGATCAATGGTGATTGGCATACCAACTATAGCGAGCGATTTTGGATGCGGTTCTTAAGCGCTGGTCGCTCTCTGCGGTTTGATCTTACTACAGGTCGATTCATTTTTTATCCTATTGTGAGCAGATGAAGGAAGGGAAATAGATGTCTCCAATTAACCCTCCTTTGAATACTGAGTTTAAACAACGGTCTGTTAGGTTACGAATGCTATCAATGTGGGGGGGGGGGGGGCCTTTGTACTGGTTATTTGTATTTTCGCCAATACTGGTTTCTCTCTTTCTTGGATTTTCTTGTGTTATTTTGACAGACAGGTTTCTGGCGGGGAACAAGGATTAGGATGTTAGGACTGATGTTTTTGAATTACTGCTTTTGATTGATGGAGATATGGGATTTGGGTTTTTGTTTAGTGTGCTCGCTAGGATTTTTCTATCAATCTTATGCCTACGTATTCCCGTTTACCGAAACATGGAAATCAGAGCGTTCGTAGTTCCTCCTATTCTATGGGAGGAAATGGGTGTTTTGGTGTCTTGTTCAAAGCCCAAGACGTGAAGCGAAAGGTGATTTGTATCTTGTTCAAAGCCCAAGATGTGAAGCTGAAAGTCTGTTTGTATCTTGTTCAAAGCTCAAGATATGAAGCCAAAAGGTCTCAACTTTAGAGGGAATTTGTCATCCCTAAAGAGGGGGTTGTATGTCACAACTGTTTTATAAAGGAGAATTACTTTAACCGGGATTTGTGCATCCGGCAATGCCATAATTTCCTTTATAGGGGACTTCAACCCTGAAGGAGAAGACTTTAACTCAGTGTAGAGCAATGCTATCTTTCCTTAGGAATTTCTCATGCTAAAAGGGGGACATTGGCATGGATGTAGATGATCCAGAGGCTTGCCGCTTATAGCGATTAGGTGAAAGGGGAAGGAGTTGTTGATGTTTGTGTACTGTGAACGAGGAACAATTTTGATGCTAAAAGGTTAATTGGATTAACCAGTGGTTCTCTTATACAAAGCCTAAGAGGAGGCTAATATGTGTCTCGTACAAAGCCCGAGAGAGAGGCTAAAAGGTTTTGATTCAACGAGGGAATCTTTTGGTATCTCGTATAAAGCCCTAGATGGAGGCTATTTGACTCAACAAGAGAGTTTTTGTATCTCGTACAAAGCCTGAGATGGAGGCTAAAATTTATTTGGCTCAATAAGAACCTTTTTGTATCTCGTATAAAGCCCGAGATGGAGGCAAAAGGGGATTGACTCAAAGAGGGAGTCTCCTTTGTGTCTCGTACAAAGCCCGAGAGAGAGGCTAAACGTTGTTTGACTCCGCTGGGGAGGATCATTGTACAAAGCCCAAGAGGAGGCTATCGTAATTGTTTCAGTTGAGTGACAGGTCCAATATACTAATTTTTAAAGAGAAAATCAGTTCATATATGAGTAACACTGTACTCAGGGATTTTTGATGCGAGGATCAGGGTTATCTCCTGTTCTTTAAGGAAGCGGGAAATCCAAAGGGTATTGAGACTCTCCGAGTCTACGGGTTTTCTTCCTATTTAACGAAGGGGTCACTTGAGAATGTCTTTGAGACTCAAGGATATTAGACTGTCCGTATCTAGAGTTTCATCTTTTGTACTATGCTTTGAGAAACAGTAGTAGACTCTTTGAAAGGACTGTTCTATGCAGATGACTAAGTTCAGTTCCTATACCTCTAGGAGGTCGTCGGGACAATTTGTACAAAGCCTAAGAGGAGGCTGGAAACTTTTAAGAAGCCGATCGGTCCTTGTACTAAGCCCAAGAGAAGGCTATCATTCCCGGAGGAAGAGATCATTATACGGAGCCTAAGAGGAGGCTGTGAATACTTCTAAGAAGCCGTAGGGTCCTTGTACTAAGCCCAAGAGGAGGCGGGGTTGGTTTTAGGAAGCCTGTGGGTCCTTGTACGATGCCCAAGAGGAGGCAGATGCTTTTAATAAGCCCGTGGGTCCCCAAACCCCGAGAAATTCAAGGCAAGCTATTCACGAGGAATAGATCAAGTCAGGAAAGTTCGAGAATTTGGAAGAAACTCAGAGATTCCATTCACGGAGAATACATTCATCTCTGGGAATAGAGTTTCTTGATAATTCCTAATGAGGACAGCCGAAGAGAAGACTGTATCTGGTGATCCTATTGGGGGATTTAGTTGTCTATTTTTATGAATAAACGAAACGGCGTCACTTAGTTCTAGACGTAGTTACCGGGGAAACTCAAAATATCTATACTATTATTACACAGTTGATATGAGTTTATGAAAGAAAACTTACAGTGAAACAGCCCCACAATACAGTTATATGTATATGAAAGTAGTAAATGAAAGCAATAACCACTTACTCGGTTGTAGAGCTTCCATGCTGTTTGGTTAGTTGTTCAATAAAGAAAGATTGAAAACAATAGTATGTTAGACTATGGCTATGGATCTAGAAGAGGGGGTTGAATAGATCCTTCGAGTTTTACACGCAAACGGACTACAAAATTCAGTTTTAAAAAATTGTTTAAATGGAAGCTTCCACTGGATTAAAAGTCTACAACGAACCTACTACCAAAAGGATCGGATATGCGCGAATATATATTGCGAAAGAGTATGGAAGAGAAAAATTCAGTTCTATTAATGTGATCAAACGCAATCAACAAATTATAGCGTGTTTATGTATAATCCAAACCAATGAGGGCAACAATGAAACACTAGCGGTGTTTGGATTTGCTTTGCGACAAATTATCAAACACTTGGCGTGTACACACACACTAAGTGCAAAATTTCCATGGTTAGTAATTTCAAGCTGCTCTTAGAAACAATTCAACGAATTGTATCACTTTAACCAAAATGATTTTTCAGCTTTAGATTACGACACCTCAGAAATTTAGACAACTTGAAAACTTGGCAAATTCAAACAATGCAGAAAAAATGTAAAGAGTTAAAGGAGAAAGAGAACGAACGCGATTTGATTAGGCAGTTCCCAAATCATCCTCGCTATGGGTGCATCTGCCCCCAATTCCGAACATGGAATTGAGATATATATATTATCGTTGTAATTGAGAGTTTATACAAGAGAAAACTTCTGAGCAAACAAATCTTCGAACGTCTTCGAATTGTTGATGTAGAGCCTTCTCTTCCCTTGATTCAAGATGAATCAAGTGCTTCGAATATGGTTGATTCAATTATCGTCCCGCGCTACTAAACCGAAAGAAAACACCGTTCTTCGATTACCTTCACTCGATAAATTGCAATCTACCAAAGATTCGAACCCAAACCACTCTTCTACGATCCTCTGATTACAGCTACTAAACCGATCTCTTCGGTTACCTTCACCCAGGTGAATCCTTGTAGAACGAATCGGCTTGTGCAAAAACCCCCAAAATCCCTTAGATTCTTGAGGAGAAAACCCTAAGGTTTTATTCAAGAAACACCTACCACAAATCTCAACTCAGAGATGAAGATAACACTTCCTGAAATCTGAACCTTATCACTTCAAATCAATGAACACAGCAAACAAAAATTGGTTATGTGTAGTTGTTTGAATGCTCAAGGAAGAAGATGAAATTTGATGAGAGAAATGGCATAACAATCTTTCACGTTTCTTTGTTCTCTGTTAAAAAATGAACTAACTAGATATATATGTCATGCTTTGTAATAATATGGAAATAACAGAAATTTGAGATGAAAATACAAGTGAGAAAATTGGTAGGAATCAGCGAGCGGTCGACCTATACAGAAGGTATAGGCGACCTATTCAAGCCCGCGCACACAACTACGCAAAAATGCATACTGTGCGTCGACCGGAACAGGGAGTGCGTCGACGCATACCTCCCAGTTTTCAATTCTATCAAACGCAGACTGCATAGGTCGACCTATGCAGGGTGATGAGTCGTCGCATTTCCTAGAAACATGCAAAAATAAGGATTTTGAGATTCCTAAGGTGTTGGGACATCTCTAATGTACCTAGATCATTTCTAATCATAATCAAACATATGTGCAATACTTAACTACTTGAGTTTTTCATATAAACCACTATGTTCTAATCATGAAGGTTTTGACATCATTAAAAATAAAGTACATAGAGAGAATCTTCCCTCACATACTCCCCCTTTTTGATGATGGCAAAACATTCGATGTGAGATGGTATCCTCCCCCTGACTTTATGCGTCCACTAGTTTGATTATCTCAATACCTGTTATTGTTCTCCCCCTTTGATAACATCAAAAAGAGAGAGAGAATAGCATGACTAGAAAATATCAACTGAAAGGACATGTTTTTAACAAATTACAACGATAAGCATTAACACGCATTCACATATAAAAGTAAAAACAAGTTAACGGATATCCAAAACATGCAACATAACAGCCCATAGTTATAACTGAAACACTGTCACAAAAACAAAAAAAAAACATAACAGGCTAAAGTCAATTTGAATCATAAACAAAACATGAGGTAGCAAGTGAAACACAAAATGACATGATGCAAGATGCAGTGTTGTTTCTTATGGCCTCCTCCCTCGAAATGAATGGCCTCTGCCGCGAAATGGTTGAGGATGATGAGGTGGTGGAGGTTGCACATCCAATTGCTCGGTCATCTCTAACACTGTACGATTCAGAATGTTGAAGCTATTTGTAAGAGCCCGGTGTTGATTTGCAGAAGTTTCGGCCATTGTGTTCAATCTTTCCATTGCGTTAGTGGCAAAAGATTCAAAGTTGTTGGCATGAGTATGAACTTCTTCTTGCAAAGACTTGAACCGTTCTTCTTGAGCTGTGGCAAACCGCTGTTGATCAAGTTGCATCGTCCTCATAAGTTCAAGGATGTCTTCATTGTTTTGTTGAGGACGTGGAGGTGAAGGAGGAGTGTAATATGACTCTTGGTAATTCAGCTCTTGTGTTGATGGCCTATAATTGGAACCAAGATGGGTCCAACAATTATATTGCCATTGACCCCATCCTTGGTCAACCTCAGTTTCCATTGGAGATTGCCATCCTTGATTTTCTTCAGATCCTTGATACATCCATGCCGTATTGGCATCAGCCCCCGTATTCATTTGGTGCCATTGAGCATTGTCATTTTGATTCATGTCATCATCATTCTGTTCATTCTCTCCTTCATTTTCCCTTTCTTCTTCTTCGTCTTCGTCATCTTCTTCACTAGAATCTTCCAGAACCGCCTTGTTAGCTTTCAGAATGTACTTATATTTTCTCTCTACAGCATCCCACATATGGCCCATCATAGTCATAGTTTTATGACAGAACTCTTGATTTGAAGTGATGGACTTATAGACAATACCAGGAACAACTATTGTAGCATTATTGAAAAACTTCTGAATCACGGATGCATACCCAAGTGCAGTCCCTCTACCGGAATCGCGAAGAGCATACATCCTGCTTGAAAAGTAATAAGGCCAACTGATTTTTATCTTATTCATCAGAATGTAGATTAACTGAAACTCAGGTTGATCTACCCTAGAATAACCGCCCTGCTTGGGTCTAAGAATGTGAGCAACAATCCACTGTAGAATTCTAGGGATAGGAGCCAATTTTCCTGTTGTTACTGCCTTAGGGAAGAGATTACTTTCCACAATTTCATCAGTGTATGGTCTCCTGAGCATAGAATTTAAAGCCTTCTTATACTCATAACCATTTACATGCACAGTATCAGTTATGTGCTGTACAGGGCTCTCATTAGCTACAGACAAATTGAATAAATTTTGCCATGTGGTGTTTTGGACAGTAAGAACCTTATTTCCTAGGTTGCAGTTGAACATGAAATCATCAAATTTTCCAACGAGACCCGTATAGAAAAGCCTTACCAAATCCTCATTATATTTGACATCACATTCCAAAAAACCATTTAAATTCTGAAAATCTAATAACTCTATGATTTCGTCCAAGTGCATGCGTTGAACCGTAAGCCAATAATACACATATTGTTTAATCACAGTTCTTGTCTTCATACTCTTAAACAAGTCAAGATTTTCAAAAGAAAGTAGAGAGGGAAGAGTTACCAACGAATTTTGTGGATGTTGAGAAGTACCGGCTTGAATAGGGGTTTCTCTTGAGACCCTTTTGCGGGTGACTCTTCGTGTAGCCATTTGATGCTTAATGTTGAAAGAGGATGAGTAATGAAGAATTTCCCAAGATAGTTATGAAGCCCGAGCGTTGTGGGTGCAATATATGAATTTAGGGTTTTTGGTGGAGATAGGATTAGGGAAGAGAAGGAGATGAGACAATGAAGTAATGATGCAAAGAAAACCTAGAATGTTTTATCAGCAAAAAGAAAAAAAACAAGCATTTATAGCAGAAGTCGAGCGAACGGTTGACCTAAGACCCTTATGCGTCGACGCATACTGAAGAAAAATGTGTAATTTTAAAAGTTACAGCTATGCGTCGACCTACTTAGTCGACCTGTTCAGACCTGCGCTTACTAGTGAAATACTGCATCAACCATAGGTCGACCTACAGACTGTATGAGTCGACGCAAAACATGAATTTGCTGAAAAAATTAAAGTTTGTAACATTTAAACTGTAGTGTTGTCTAAATAGAAAGTTAACATGCACACCAAACATACAAATGAAGAAAGTGAGCATACTATAGGCAATAAACAACAACAATATCACTCAATTATGGTACACTTAATATCTAATGAAAGAGAACGATATTACCTTGATCGTTTTTGATGATGCAAGACCTTACACATGTGGTAATAGCTTTTGAAATTGTTAGTGACAATAGTATAGATGTACATATAGATAAGGTAAGGTCATGATACTTTATAATAAGATCAAACACGATCCGAAATGTCGAGAATGCCAAGTTCCCTACGGATATGAAAGAAAGGCTCAGTGGCTAAAGGTTTTGTGAAAATGTCAGCAAGTTGATTTTTTGAATCAACATGCTCAAAAATCACATCACCTTTCTCAACACGATCCCTAAGGAAGTGATGACGTATTTCGATATGTTTGGTGCGTGAATGTAATACAGGGTTCTTAGTTAGATTTATTGCACTAGTGTTATCGCACAAAATTGGAATACGCTCAAGATTTAAATTAAAATCAAGCAATTGTTGTTTAAGCCATAGAACTTGAGCACAACAACTACCTGCGGCAACGTATTCAGCCTCGGCAGTTGACAAAGCAACAGAAACCTGTTTCTTACTATGCCAACTCACCAAGGAATTTGTGAAAAGATGACATGTGCCACTAGTACTTTTCCTATCCAACTTGCACCCGGCAAAGTCGGAATCGGAATAGCCAACTAAGGAACAAGCACTGCCTTTTGAATACCACAGACCATACTTTGGGGTACCAGAGAGATACCTAAGTATGCGTTTAACAACTTTTAGGTGGGATTCCTTTGGATGTGCTTGATACCTCGCACACATGCATACACTAAACATTATATCGGGACGTGATGCGGTAAGATAAAGAAGAGACCCTATCATACCTCAATACCTCTTTACTTCAACATCCTTACCTTTTTCATCACGATCAAGATTAACACTTGTAGGCATAGGAGTATCTATAGCTTTGTAGTTCAGCATATCAAAACATTTTAGTAGCTCAAGACAATATTTTGTTTGACTCACGAATGTGCCCTCTTTAAGTTGTTTGATTTGCAATCCGAGGAAATAGTTAAGTTCCCCCATCATGCTCATCTCAAACTCCCCCTGCATCAAACTAGAAAACTCCTTGACCAAGGTCATGTTAGTAGACCCAAATATAATATCGTCAACATAAATTTGTACCAAAATTAAGTGTTTTCCTTGACGTTTAATAAAGAGGGTCGTGTCAACCTTTCCTCTTGAATACCCTTGATCAAGTAGAAATTTGCTTAGACGTTCATACCAAGCCCTAGGGGCTTGTTTAAGTCCGTACAAAGCTCACTTAAGTTTATAGACATGATCAGGATATTCGTGTGATTCAAAACCTGGAGGTTGGGCTACATAAACCTCTTCATTTATATATCCGTTGAGGAATGTACTTTTGACATCCATTTGGAATAGCTTAAAGTTCTTTGTACAAGCGTAGGCAAGTAGAAGACGTATGGCCTCGAGTCGAGCAACCGGCGCATAAGTTTCCTCATAGTCGATTCCTTCCTCTTGGTTATAGCCTTGCGCTACAAGCCTAGCTTTGTTACGCGTTATTACTCCATTTTCATCAAGTTTATTCCTAAACACCCATCGTGTTCCTATTACTCGATGATCTCGTGGGGGGGGGGGGGACAAGGTTCCAAACCTCATTTCTCCCGAATTGATTTAGTTCATCTTGCATTGATAGATACCAATGCTCATCGAGTAACGCTTCCTTAGAGTTTTTAGGTTCAACTTGGGAAATAAAAACAGAGTAATAACAAAAGTTACTAAGTTTAGAGCGAGTAGTTACTCCCTTAGAAATATCACCGAGAATGTTGTCAATTGGGTGGTCTTTAGAAGACTTCCAAGCTGGAGGAAGTTCATCTTCCTTAGCATGATGATCATCCTCACTTTTCACTGGTTGGTGATCCTTTTCCTCCTCAATACGCACTGCTTCAGGCTAATCAATTCCCTTATCAGTGTCCTTGAGTATGTCTTCAGTGGGTACACCTGCACCATGAAAAGAACTACCTTCTCCGACATTTCTCGGATAAGACTCGTCAAAAGTAACATGAACTGACTCTTCAACTACACGCAACCTTTTATTATAGATTCTATAAGCTTTACTTGACTGAGAGTATCCAAGAAAAATAACCTCATCAGCCTTGGCATCAAATTTGCCGAGAGTCTCTTTTCCGTTATTCAACACAAAGTATTTGCAACCAAATACATGAAGGTGAGAGATATTTGGCTTACGCCCTTTTAAAAGCTCATACTGTGTCTTGTTTAGAATAGGCCGGATGAGCACCCTATTCAAAACATAACAAGCCGTACTTATGGCGTCTGCCCAAAAGTATTTTGGTAGTCCACTATCATTGATCATAGTCCTTCCAAGTTCTTCCAAAACTCTATTTTTACGTTCCACTACCCCATTTTGTTGAGGAGTACGTGGTGCGGAAAAATTATGATCAATTCCGTTGGAATCAAAAAATGCTTCAAATAAATGATTTTCAAACTCGCCCCCATGATCACTTCTGATTGAACCAATGTTTGTGTTTAACTTGTTTTGAGATAACTTAGCAAATCGTTCAAAGGCTGAAAAAGTATCACTCTTATTTGCGAAGAAAATTGTCCAGCAAAACCTAGAAAAATCATCGACTATAACAAACCCATAGTAGTTACCACCTAGGCTTTTAACCCTAGATGGTCCAAAGAGATCCATATGGAGGAGCTCAAGAGGTCTCATAATTGAAACAATGTTTTTAGATTTAAAGGAGATCCTTGTTTGCTTCCCCATTTGGCATGCATCGCAAATATGATCCTTTGTAAATTTAATTTTGGGCAAACCGATGACTAGGTCTTTAGAGACAATTTTATTAAGCAAATCAAAATTGATATGAGCCAAGCGTCTATGCCACAACCATGAATCTTCATTCATAGCGACTAAACACTTGTCTCCATCCAATGATACCTCGTTTAAGTCTAGCATATAGACGTTATTCACCCTCAAGCCCTTAAACACATTCTTCTTGTCGCAATCTTCAACTACGCAACAATCCTTTGAAAATGCGACTTTATAATTTTTGTCGCATAGTTGACTAATGCTCAAAAGGTTGTGTCTAAGGCCCTCCACAAGAAGTACATCAGAGATAGTAGTAGATGAGGGATTACCTATACTACCTTTACTGAGAATCTGTCCCTTGTTGTTATCTCCGTAAGTGACAAACCCCTTTTTCTTCGCCACAAAGTCGATGAAAAGAGATATGTCTCCGATCATATGTCTTGAGCAGCCACTATCTAGAACCCATCTTCTTTCGGTGGTCTCAAGACTTTGTACCTACAAAAATAATCAAGGGAGAGTAGGTACCCAATTCTCATTGGGTCCTTTATGGTAAGTGAAACCAATATTGCCCTTGGGCAGCCATTGATAAATGCCCTTTGGAACAAGATATCTCCGAAAACGGCACTTAGCAATAGTATGACCGGGCTTACAACAATATAAGCAATCACGATTTGTTTGGAGTTTACCTTTGCTATCACTATCTCGAATCACATACGTGTATTTTTGATACGGATTATTCATTGTTTCACGATAATGTGATCGATCAATAGCAAACGTAATCTTAGGCTTGAGAGCCTTGTCTAACTTGGCTTTGAGGGTTCTCACCTCTCTTTGCCAAATGTGACAAGTACCACAGCCCACAAGGTCAAACCATGTATATTCATCCTTATCGATATTAGTTTTTGATACATTCACCATAGAGTTTTTGAGATCTTCCAATTCCTTTTGGGAATCGGAGACCTTTTTCTCCAAATAGGAAAAAATCTTTTTATTCGAAGCTAAGCGTTGAAATGCTTCCTTAGCTTCGTGGTGTAATGTGTCAAAAGCTTTTTTCAATTCAGCATGAGACATATTTTGACAGTTTTCATATTTAGAGTGTTTTACCTCTTTTCCTTTGTTGTGACGTGCCATGAGACAAAGGTTGACGGATTCACTTTCGTCACTTGATGAGTCATCTTTCTTCGACTCGCTATCGCTTTCCCAAGCGATGTATGCTCGTCGAGACTTGTTGGACTTTTTGTTTGAGCGACTCTTGTCTTTGTCCTTATCTTTGTCTTTCTTTAGGGATGGACAATCCGGCTTGTAGTGCCCGGATTTTCCACAATTGTAGCACGTCCCCTTTACTTTGCCATTTTTATGTCCTTCACTTCTAGATTGCTTCCGGAACTTAACAAGATTTCTGTCCGAGTGCTGAATATCATTCTTGCGAATGTATCTATTGTATCTCTTCACAAATAAGCTCATATCATCACCGGATTCTTCATCCTTGTCATCTTTGGCTTCATCATCACTTTGCTCTTGATGTGTGGACTTTGAACAAGAAGCCTTAAGAGCTATCGACTTCTTTTCCGTATCTTTTGCCTTTTCTTTCTTTATACTCTTTTCATGCTTATCCAAGCTAATGAGCACTTGCTCATGCTCATCGAGTTTACCAAAGAGTGTTGTGAGGTCTAATGTAGCAAGATCATTGGTCTCCTTGATAGAGGTAACCTTTGGTTGCCATTCCCTGCTAAGACACCTCAGAATTTTATTAGTAGAAACCTCATTTGGAATTGGTTTACCAAGGACATGCAATTTGTTGATAATGTGAGTGAATCGTTTTTGCATATCCGCAATGGTTTCCCCTTGCTTCATGTAAAACAAATCAAACTCTTGCGTTAGAGTATTAATACGAGCCAATTTAACGTCATTAGTGCCTTCGTGGGCTACTTGTAAGGCATCCCACATAGCTTTGGCTGTTTCACAATGGGAGACTCGATAATACTCATCAACTCCCAAAGAGGAAATGATCATATTACGAGCCTTCCAATCATAACTGTACTTTTTCTCGTCCTCCTTAGTCCATTGGTCTTCGGGTTTAGGAACGACAACGCCTTCCGCGTTAGTCATAGTAATTGCCATGGGACCGTTTAAAATAACGTTCCAAACCTTCCGATCTAAGGAGTTAATATGAACGCACATACAATCCTTCCAGTAGCTGTAGTTTTCACCTGTAAAAACTGGAGCTCTATTATAAGGCCCCTTAGGTTCGTTTGCCATGATCCAAGAAGTTTTACCGAAGCACCAGAATAAACCGGAGCTCGTGATACCACTTGTTAGACTATGGCTATGGATCTAGAAGGGGGGTTGAATAGATCCTTCGAGTTTTACACGCAAACGGACTACAAAAATCAGTTTTAAAAAATTGTTTAAATGGAAGCTGCCACTGGATTAAAAGTCTACAATGAACCTACTACCAAAAGGATCGGATATGCGCGAATATATATTGCGAAAGAGTATGGAAGAGAAAAATTCAGTTCTATTAATGTGATCAAACGCAATCAACAAATTATAGCGTGTTTATGTATAATCCAAACCAATGAGGCAAACAATGAAACACTAGCGGTGTTTAGATTTGCTTTGCGACAAATTATCAAACACTTGGTGTGTACACACACACTAAGTGCAGAATTTCTATGGTTAGTAATTTCAAGCTGCTCTTAGAAACAATTCAACGAATTGTATCATTTTAACCAAAATGATTTTTCAGCTTTAGATTACGACACCTCAGAAATTTAGACAACTTGAAAACTTGGCAAATTCAAACAATGCAGAAAAAATGTAAAGAGTTAAAGGAGAAAGAGAACGAACGCGATTTGATTAGGCAGTTCCCCAATCGTCCTCGCTATGGGTACATCTGCCCCCAATTTCGAACATGGAATTGAGATATATATATTATCGTTGTAATTGAGAGTTTATACAAGAGAAAACATCTGAGCAAACAAATCTTCGAACGTCTTCGAATTGTTGATGTAGAGCCTTCTCTTCCCTTGATTCAAGATGAATCAAGTGCTTCAAATATGGTTGATTCAATTATCGTCCCGCGCTACTAAACCGAAAGAAAACACCGTTCTTCGATTACCTTCACCCGATAAATTGCAATCTACCAAAGATTCGAACCCAAACCACTCTTCTACGATCCTCTGATTACAGCTACTAAACCGATCTCTTCGGTTACCTTCGCCCAGCTGAATCCTTGTAGAACGAATCGGCTTGTGCAAAAACCCCCAAAATCCCTTAGATTCTTGGAGGAGAAAACCCTAAGGTTTTATTCAAGAAACACCTACCAGAAATCTCAACTCAGAGATGAAGATAACACTTCCTGAAATCTGAACCTTATCACTTCAAATCAATGAACACAGCAAACAAAAATTGGTTATGTGTAGTTGTTTGAATGCTCAAGGAAGAAGATGAAATTTGATGAGAGAAATGGCATAACAATCTTTCACGTTTCTTTGTTCTCTGTTAAAAAATGAACTAACTAGATATATATGTCATGCTTTGTAATAATATGGAAATAACAGAATTTTGAGATGAAAATACAAGTGAGAAAATTGGTAGGAATCAGCGAGCGGTCGACCTATACAGAAGGTATAGGCGACCTGTTCAAGCCCGCGCACACAACTACGCAATAATGCATACTGTGCGTCGACCGAAACAGAGAGTGCGTCGACGCATACCTCCCAGTTTTCAATTCTATCAAACGCAGACTGCATAGGTCGACCTATGCAGGGTGATGAGTCGTCGCATTTCCTAGAAACATGCAAAAATCAGGATTTTGAGATTCCTAAGGTGTTGGGACATCTCTAATGTACCTAGATCATTTCTAATCATAATCAAACATATGTGCAATACTTAACTACTTGAGTTTTTCATATAAACCACTATGTTCTAATCATGAAGGTTTTGATATCATTAAAAATAAAGTACATAGAGAGAATCTTCCCTCACATAGTATATTCAAAATCAAAGGAGAAAGTGCTTTGAAAAGAAAGATTTGGGGCTTACAGCTCAAGGAGAGGCCCAGGGTTTTATCAGTGAGCGCACTATTTGAATTTGTACAGAGGGACTTATACAAGTGACTGAGGCCCAAAAAGGTTTTTTGTACAAAGGGATGGGTCTTACACTCTCTCAAGAGGCCCAAAAGGTTTAAAGAAAAAGAGTGGGGCTTATAACACGAGGGTAGGCCCAATAGATTTTTTTGTTAAAAAATGGCGATCGCGCCGAGGTTTTCTTTTAACGCCGAGGGACTTATACAATATCTGAGGCCCAAATGGTTTTGGTTAAAACGGGATTGGGTCTTACACTCTAATAGAGGCCCAAAAGTTTTAAATGGGTCTTATAGCTCATGGAGAGGCCCAGTTGTTATTTTTCCAAAGGCGACGATCGCGCCGTTTGTTTTTGACGGTATCGGGACTTATACAATACACTGAGGCCCAAAAATGTTTGGTCAAAAAAGGGTTGGGTCTTACACTCTATTGGAGGCCCAAAAGTGTTTGACAATGATTTGTTTTGAGTGAAAATCAAAGAAACCCTAATTTTATTCTTTAAAAAATAAATATTTAAAGAAAATCAATGAAAAATACCAAATAGGTTTGAATAAACCACTTGTGATTTTTGTTTAAGGTTTGAAAAATGAGGTATAAATCACAAGAGATATTAAAACTCATTTGGTCTTGATTTTTCAAGATGAATATTCATTTTAAAATGCTTAAAAATAAATAAAAATGAATTTATTCACAAAAATGGTAATTATATTAAATAAATAATACAAACTAATTTTTTTTTGTGGAATACAATATTTCAACATTTTTTTGATTTTTCGCAAAAAGAACCAATCAAAAATAATTAAAATTGAAAGAGTTATTAATTTTTCAAATAATTAACAAAACATGAAAATAGTTGGAAAAATAGAAAAATGTGAAAAAATCACAAAATGGCATGGGTGGGGTTTGAACCCATGACCTCAAGCATACAAGGCGCGCACCTTACCACTGGGCTGGCGATACATCCATTGTTTGAAACAAACCAACAAATACACAAGTCATGCCTTGGTTTTGCCTTGCCCAAGACAAGTTTTGGCTCAAAAACGTGAAGGTCATAACTTTCTCAATTCTTAATGGTTTGAGACAAAATTTATATGCATCTGGGCCAGAATTTCATAAGGAATCCAATGGTGGTGGTAGTTTTTTCATATCACACTCCCTCCTCAAAACCCGATAGTGGTTTTGAAAATGACCTATAAATGCATTTTCTATGCTACAACTTGGTACAAGCATGGATTACATGGTGAATTAGCTCAAACACAACATATATGACATGTATGAGATGTTTATGATCAATGGACTTCAAATGCACACATGTTTTGGTGAGTGCAAGTTGAGAGGCTTACCCTTCTTTGAGATTTTGGAGGTTTCTCTGCAATCTGCCAACCCTCTTGCTCCAGATATGATTTTATGCTTTGAACCACCTCAAATGATCCCTTGGATGCTTTTAGGATGATTGGAATCAGCTGGTACCTGCAAAAACACAAACTGTCCTTTTCTTACAAAAGGGGTTAAAAGTGACCAAAATAGCAACTCCCTCAAATGGTGTTCCAGATGGTGGGAACCATTTGGGACAGTTCAAGGATGATATTTGGAGTGTGTTTGAGGTTTTATCTGGTTTGGAAAGTGACTGAATCAAGACATGGCTTGAAAAATGCAAAAAAGTGCTATTTTGAGGTTTTGAGAGGTTAGAGGTCACTTTTGATGGTTTGCACAGCTTACATATGATATATATGAGGTGTGTGTGTGATTAGTTTGGGTGGAATTGCTCTCTAGCTCAAAAACTCATAATTACTTGCTTTGGAAGGCAAGTTTGAGGTGAAAGAAGAGATTTTGAGGAAAGCATCTGTTTGATGGCTTTGGTGTACTCAAACTGAACACAATTGAGCTCTATTTATAGTAGAGCAAGTTTTTTTTGGGATCCACAGTGAGTGGCAACTGCAGCAGGGGTTTGTTCAATGTTGGCCAATGGAAATGCAAGTCTCCTCTAGCCATTAACTAGAGGTTAGGGCACAGGGTTGTGGTTCCCTTGGTCTTGGATAAATCTTGACTGATTTCAGATGAGAATGGCTCAGTCCATACCACCTTGATGCTTCCATTGAATGCTTCAATCCAAATTTGGAGTCTTGTCCCTATTTTGGCCATTCTAGGTTCAACATGCTATTTCTTGTTCCATGGACTTTGGAGGCTTGGCTCAGTGATTGTCCCCTTTAGATTCAATCCTCAGATGTGTCCAAGTGGATAGGAGCATTTGAATTTGGATGATTTTGGCAAATCGAGTAAAATTGCAAATTCTGCCTTGCCTTAACAGATTTCAGCAAGGCAACTTGCCAATGTCATATCTCATGGTGTAAGTTGAATTTGGTACTGCTCTTGACCATTTTGGAAAGCCTTTACATGATACAACAACTGTTTGAACATGTTGGTTTTGATCTCTTTTGAATCCAAGTGAAAAATCCCCCTACATTTGGAAAAAAATGAAGACAGATTTGCACTTAGTGAAAATTCCACTAAGTGTTGGAAAAAGTGACATTTTCACTTTTCAGCCACTTTGATCACTCCATAACTCAAAATCCTTAATGAATTGGACTTAGGTCTAGTTGAAGTTTTTGTAGAGGGTAATGAGGGCTACAAATCCATCTTTGGATGAGGAAAATGGCTTCGTGGTTTAGGAGTTATGATCATCCAAAGTTGGTACCCTTGTCACTTTATTTTTAACTTAGAAAATTTTCTAAGTTTTTATGGTTACCCCTTTTACAAGTTATCCAACTTTTCTTTATTTTTCTTGATGAATGATGATTCAAATAATACATTAACATCATTTTAGGGTTAAAAATCTATTTTGGTGAAAAATCTCAAAAAGTCAAAGTTGACATTTGTGCACAGTTGACTTTTTATCAAATGAATTCCAAACTGTGCCATTCTTCATGAAATCATGTCCTTGACCTAAATCAAACTTGATGGACATGTTCCATGGGTGTCATAGGGCATATTAAATCATGTCTTAGGGCTTGGGAGCATGTCTTGGTCAAAAGTCAAAGTTACAGTTGACTTTTCCCTTAAAACCCTAATTGTGGTGCAGATGAAATTGAGACTTGTTGCTCAAGCTTCTTGGATTAATCCATTGTTCCAAATGGATCACTATAGTTCATTAGAGACCCTAAAACCCTCTCTTGACGTCTTGGCTCATGGTTTGTCCCAAATGTCAACTTAGGGGTGAATTAGGTCAAGAAACCCTAATTCCTGATTTTTGATAAATGCATCCCCTAAGGCAAAATTGACTTGATGAATGGGTCCATGAGGTTCCATGGAGTATATTAGGTTATGTTTTGGATAATTGGCTTGTGCCCAGATGAAATTTTCCATCTGGAGGCCCTGGTCGACCAAAACCCTAATTTGGTGACACTGGCGATCTTGAGGCTTGATCCACCTAGAAGGGAGCAACCTTGTGCTTAATCCTTGAAGTGGGAGTCCTTTTTGATCCTTTGTGTATGTTTGAGAGGTTAGACAAGTTGAAGATCAAGTCCTTCCTTGACTGATCCTTTGTCTAAGGCTCTGAGAGGGCTTAAAACCCTAATTTTGATTGTAGTGAATGCTCAACAACCTTTGAGGCATTTGATGAGGCATGATGGTTCATCCATATTGTGATGATGATTGACACAATGATGGGACATCTTAGTGGTCAAAATTTGGGGGTATGACAGATGCCCCTATTTAATCTTCTTGGACCCGAAGGCGTGAATGACGAAAGTATTCGGGCATTCGAGGTGCAAGAGGATTAAATATTGGAATACCCAAAATTTTGATGGTGGTTATGAATGGTAGCACACGCATTCATCTTCTTTTGCTAAGCAATGATGCTTAGAAAAGGTAAACTTCCCCTCGATCCTGGTCTTCAGCCAAGGAACTGGTCTCAGTTTTCTTTTGTCAACCTCCCCCTCGTTCCTGGTTTCCTACCAAGGAACTGGTCTTAGCTGCTGATTTAAACGTCCCCTCGATCCTGGTGTCCTACCAGGGAACTGGTCTCAGTTTCTCTTGTCAATAAACTTTTTTGACAAGGAACGCTATTTGTAGCGGATTTCCCTCAAACTTCTCACCGAATTTTCCTGGGGAGATGCCATTTGAGTGGAAAAAGTATCGATGTCAGACTTGCTGGGGAACCCAGTCTTCTGAGTTGTAGATGTGTACAAACTTCTCTGTTGGAGACGCTATTTATTTCTATTGGGGAAAGCGAGTCTCTTGAGAGACTGTTTTCGTTTGGGGTCTTACATCATACTTTTCTCGTGATCTTCCCAGAGACATGCCATATGATGGGCTCCAATTTTGAGGTGCCGATGACCTTTTCATCAGCGGTCTTTTGGAGAAAGGCAGCTGTACTGCCAAATCTCAGCTTAGGAGGCTTTCTTTGGGGATTTTTCTTTAATCCGGGAAATCAAGGATATCATCTTCAATGGCGAAGAGTGACATTTGTAGAAAGCTTCTCTGGATTTTCAGAGGCTCAAGTTATCAAAGTTGTCGAGTGCCGACTCTAATCCAGAGATACACTGGAGGCGAGGTTGTTCAAACGCAGCATTTCCTGACGAGGCAAGAACTGCCAACTCGATTGAGAGGACTTTTATCACTACGGGACAAGACCAACTGGAGTGATAGTGATGCAATATGAAATGTGAATGCAAATCAACAATGCATGATGTATGTATGTTTATGCTGACAAAACTGACGCGACATACAGACTGACGAGTGAACATGACTAGATACTCGGCCATCGCGGGGCGAAGAAGTACCGTTGGTCAAAAAGTAGCAATTCTACCTTGCTTAGGAGAGATAGTCCATACGGGGAATACCGTTGATCGGGCTTAGGAGATAAGAACTCGGCCGAGGGTATCAGATGGGAAAGCCGCATCTTATACAGTTGATCCTTCGTTCAGGCGTACTGGCCTAGAAGGACTACTTTGATTCTGCACTTTGAAATTCAAACGCCTTTGGAGACGTAATCGACTGTCTTTCGATGTTCAACAGTCAAAAGCACTTGCCATCTTTAATTTAAACGCAGAAAAAGTTTTAACAAGTAAATTCATTTTTGTTTCATTTCAAGAATCGCTAATCATGTTAAAACGCCATTCTGTAAAGCTAAAACAAATAAGAATTACAAACAAAAGCACAAGGGCTCAAATTTTATTGATAAGATAGAGATCAGCCAAACGCGTGATTCCAAAGAGTATACACAAAGTTTGAAAATGGTAATATACAGGGAAAAGGGCTACGTTGAAACATAACGACCACTATCCTTCTACCAACTTTGAATTCTGGGCATCCTGAGCTTCTGTCGAAGATGACCTTGACTGGAGTTTTTCTCTGATGGATGATGTAACTGTTGCTGAGGGACTTGCCTCTATTGAACATGGTTACTTGCCATTATCCCTAATTTCTGCCTAGATTGTACTATGAGATTTCCAATCCATCGGGATGATTTTTTTCATGTCTCTAACTTTTGCCTGGACTGCCCTTTCAGGTTTTCAATCCACCGAGACGTTTTTTTTTTAGTTTAGGCGAAGTATTTCTTGACTACATCAACATTCGTGGGGTAGGCAAATTCCTCTCCGTCCATGGTTGCAAGTCTCAAGGCGCCGCCTGAGAAAGCTCTCGTGACCACATAGGGACCCTCATAATTTGGGGTCCATTTGCCCCGAGAGTCAGTGAGAAATGATTGTATCTTCTTGCGCACGAGGTCTCCCTTTCTGAAGACACGAGGTCGGACCTTTTTGCCGAACGCCTTCTTCATTCTCTGCTGATACAACTAACCGTGGCATAGTGCCGTGATTCGCTTCTCTTCTATCAGGTTCAATTCGTCGTGTCGACGTTGACACCATTCAGCTTCTGAAAGCTTAGCTTCCATCAATACCCAGATTGATGGGATCTCTACTTCTATGGGGAGCACTGCCTTCATGCCATATACTAGAGAGAAAGGGGTTGCCCCTGTTGAAGTGCGGACAGATGTACGATAACCATGAAGAGCAAAGGGTAGCATGTCGTGCCAGTTTTTGTAGGTTACAACCATCTTTTGAATAATCCTCTTGATGTTCTTGTTAGCCGCTTCTACCGCCCCGTTCATCTTGGGTCGGTAGGGAGATGAGTTATGGTGTTCGATTTTGAACTCTGCACACAACTCCTTCATCATCTTGTTGTTCAAGTTAGATCCATTATCAGTAATGATCTGGCTCGGAACACCATAACGGCAGATGATATTGTTTTTGATAAATCGGACCACTACTTGTCGGGTCACATTGGTGAATGACGCTGCTTTGACCCACTTGGTGAAATAGTCAATGGCTACCAGGATGAACCGATGTCCGTTTGAAGCCTTAGCTTCGATTAAGCCAATCATGCCGATTCCCCATATGGAAAAAGGCCACGGGAAAGAAAGAACTTTGAGATGTGATGGCGGTACATGAATTTTGTCGGAGTATATCTGACATTTGTGACACCTCCTCACGTACTTGTAGCAGTCGAATTCCATGGTCAACCAGTAGTACCCTGCTCTTAGGATTTTCCTCGCCATTGTGTGTCCGTTGGCATGAGTGCCAAAGGACCCTTCGTGAATTTCTTTCATAAGCATGTCTGCTTCTGGTCTGTCTACGCATCAGAGCAAGACCAAGTCAAAATTCCTCTTATAAAGAATGTCACTGCTCAGGAAGAAGCATCCAACCAATCTTCTGAGGGTTTTCTATCTTTCCTGGATGCCCCAGGTGGGTACTCTTGTTTCTGAAGGAAGCATTTGATATCATGATACCAAGGTTTGTCGTCTATGACTGCTTCAATCGTGAAGATGTAGGAGGGCCGTTCAAGGCGCATTATGTCGATCTTAGGTATGTCATTCCATTGACCTACACTAATCATAGGATAGATAGTGGCTAATGCATCAGCCATGTGATTCTCATCACGAGGGATGTGATGAAACTCAACTCTGTTGAAGAAGGGCAACAACCTTCTTGCATAATCTTTGTAAGGAATCAATCCTGATTGGTATGTGTTCCAATCTCCTTTTATCTGACTGATAACCAGAGCTGAGTCGCCATATACATCCAAGTTCTTGATCCTTAAGTCGATCGCTTCTTCGAGACCCATAATACAAGCTTCGTAATTGGCCTCGTTGTTCGTACACTTGAACGTAAGTCGAGCGGTGAAAGGAATGTGGGTACCCTGATGGGTAACAATGATTGCCCCAATTCTGTTTCTATAATGATTAACTACTCCGTCAAAGATAAGTCCCCATTGGGAACCTGGTTCTGGCCCTTCACTGGGTAGCGGTTCATCGCAGTCTTTCATCTTTAGATACATGACATCTTCGTCTGAGAAGTCAAACCCGATTGATTCTTGATCGTCAATCGGTTGATGAGCCAAATGATCGGCTAAAATACTTCCCTTAACGGCTTTCTGAGCGTGGTACTCTATGTCATATACTGATAACAGCATCTGCCAACAGGCAATCCTTCCCGTAAGAGCAGGTTTTTCGAAGACGTACTTGATTGGATCCATTTCGGAGACCAACCAAGTAGTATGACGAATCATGTATTGGCAAAGACGTTTGGCTGCCCAAGCCAAAGCACAGCAAGTTTTCTCAAGCATTGTGTACCGAGTTTCACAGTCGGTGAATTTCTTGCTTAGATAGTAGATGGCAGACTCTTTCCTTTTGGTTTCGTCTTGTTGGCCAAGTACACATCCCATTGAGTCCTCTAGGACTGTGAGGTAAATGATCAGTGGTCTTCCTTCCACTGGAGGTGATAGAATCGGAGGATTCAACAGATATTCCTTAATACTGTCGAAGGCGGTTTGGCAATCTTCTGACCAAACGCAATCCTGGTTTTTTTTGAGTAACTTGAAAATCGGCGCACATGTGGCGGTCATAAGGAATATGAATTTGGAGATGTAGTTCAAACGTCCTAGGAATCCTCTGACTTGTTTTTCAGTTTTCGGAGAAGGAATTTCTTGAATGGCCTTGACCTTGTCAGGATCAACTTCAATTCCTTTCTGGCTGACGATGAACCCTAGTAGTTTCCCTGAACGGACACCGAAGGTGCACTTGTTGGGATTTAATCAGAGTTTGAATTTTCTTAGACGTTCGAACAATTTTGACAGATGTTCAACGTGCTCACTCTCTGTTTTTGATTTTGCAATCATATCATCGACATACACTTTGATTTCTTTGTGTATCATGTCATGAAACAGAGTAGTCATGGCCCTCTGATAGGTTGCCCCAACATTCTTCAAACCGAACGACATTACCTTGTAACAAAAGGTGCCCCATGGGGTAATGAACGAAGTTTTCTCCATGTCTTTCGGTGCCATTTTGATCTGGTTATAGCCCGAGAATCCATCCATGAAGGAGAAAACTTTGAACTTTGATGTACTGTCTACCAGCATGTCAATGTGTGGTAAAGGAAAGTTGTTCTTTGGACTAGCCTTGTTTAGATCCCTGTAGTCAACACGCATTCTGACCTTTCCGTCCTTTTTGGGAACGGGTACGATATTGGCTAACCATTGAGGATATTCTGATGTGGCGAGGAAACCCGCGTCAATCTGTTTTTGTACCTCCTCTTTGATTTTAGTGGCCATGTCCGGGTGAGTGCGTCTCAACCTTTGCTTTACGGGCGAATATTCCAATCTTAACGGTAAGTGATGTTCCACGATGCTGGTATCCAACCCTGGCATATCCTGATAGGACCAAGCGAATACATCGGGGAATTCTTTGAGAAGCTTTATCAAATTTTCTATGGCAGTTGGACTGAGCAGTGCCCCAATCCTGACTTCTTTTCTCTCTTTTTCTGAACCCAAGTTTACCGTTTCCAACGGTTCTTTGTGAGGTACAATGGACCTTTTCTCTTGTCTGAGTAGTCGGGAGATCTCTTCTGGAATTTCGTTGTCAACTTCTTCTTCAGCCTCGAATACCGGGAACTCAAAGTTGGGAGAAGGCATCGGATCGTATGTTTCAACGGGGTGTAAAACAAGCAATCTGCATGGCGTTATGATTCGTGTTTAGAAGAGATAGAGAAAATGCAAGTGTGTGCAGTGTATTTATTTTACTGCTTGTTTTTATTTGAATTTTTTTTTTTAGGATTACCATTTTCTAAAAAAAGAAAAAAGAGAAAACAGTAATTAATGCGGAAATTACAGAACGATGTTATTTTATTAATGAACAAGTCGATCCTTGAAACTACAGCCCTATAAAACAAAACTCTGTCACTTTGGGCTAAGAGAAGAGGGAAAATTTACAGAAAGCGAGCCCTATCAAAACATCTGTTTCACCTGGGCAGGTTGAAAGGTTAAAGATGGCAATTACTTTGACTGATGAACGATCTTCAGAATCTCGACGGCAACCCATTGGCGGCGAACTCCTCGGTGAATCACAAATTCTGGCACATTCCTTGATTTGTCTTTAGAAATAACGCTGATTTCTGGTGGAGCAGGATCATTGGAATCTGTCTCTCAAGCAGAATTGTCGTAGGGGAATTCCTCTGTTGCATTTTGCATAGCATTTGTGCTCTCAGCTGTATCTCCCTATCCAGTTGGCTGGATATCTTCGAGCCTGATACGAGAGCTTTCGAGAGCGGTGTATTTGACCATGAAGTCGAATTTTCCACTAGGTTGTCCTAAGGTGTCCCACACTTCTCTCGAACTGGAGAAGTCATCTCTCTCGATGACGTTGACCTCGAGAAAAGCATAGTTGATGAATTCAAGTCCGGCAAACGTTGCAAATTCATCTTCATGTTGAGTAGTTTCTGAATGACCTGAGTGTTGATCCCATGACATGGTGGGGACACAGGTATTCTGTTCAATGATGGTCAGCTAATTTTCATTGTTCGGCTGACTCTCTTGCCCCAAGTTTCCTGGGTAAGGCTGCCACATTGGCAGACCATCCATTGGGCCATAGTAATTATGGTCAAAGTTGTCTTTCATTAGAGTGTCCTCCTCTAATGAATTTGGCGGAGCACGGCATCCTTCCGGATCATAATCTCCGTAGATCATTTCGACATCTGACCGTGGTATAAATCTCGGAGTCTCTGTAGGAAAACAAAAAGGAGTTTGCGTTTCGTCCATATAGATTGGAAGCCACCAATGGTTCAATAAGTACTGAAGTGTTTCCTGGACAAGGGCACAACCTTGATCGTTTTCGCAACCTGCTTTACAGCTTTGATAGTCGTGTGATATTAAGAATCCAAGTCGGACCTGTTCAGCATGTAACTCTACCAAGTTGGTATTCATCACGCAAATATCGAAGATCTGAACCATGTTGATCTGATAGGGGTTCCTATCATGGTACTCTTGGATCCATCCAAGATCCATCTGACGCTGGAGGGCCTCTTGTATGAAAGAGCATCCCTGTTTGTTTACCGAGCAAGTCAGACAGGTACTGTAATCGTGCCGCGGCAGATTATGATACTGGCTTTGCCTTGAGTGCATCGCCACCAAGTTGACATTCATCACACAGATGTCATGATTCTGAATGATGTTGGAATTTGTGTAGACCATGTTAACTCCACGAACTCGATGCTCTTGGATCCATTGGAGATCCATCTGTTCCTGTAGAGCTGCTTGCACTACAGAACATCCTTGGTTGTCTTTAGAGCAGATATCACACTGGTGATAGTTATGAGGTGGCACATGGCCATATCCACTATGTCTACAATGCATCTTGACCAGATTGGTCCTTAATAAGAGTACATCGTGAATTTGATAGACATTGTTAGACTCTCTTTCAATCAGGTTGACTGCAGCTTTCTCGTGTTGAGGCAGCGGGTTCGTGAGAACATTGGGATTCGTATCTTTGAAAGATAAGAGCCCGCTCCTAACAAGCTTTTGCATGTCAGATTTAAAATTGAGACAATTCTCAATGTTATGCCCTGATCCTCCTTGATGATAGGGGCAAGTTTGATCCACCTTAAACCAAAAAGGTGGATTTTCCGGTACTGTAAGAGGAGATTTAGTCTGGATGTGCCCCTTAGCCAGTAGTAATGGAAACAGTTCTGCATACGTCACGGGTATAGGATCAAATCCTGGTGGCCGTGTTGTACGGTTGTTGTTATATGGAGGACGAGCCTGCTGAAGAGGCTGTTGTGTCCTTTGCTGGTCAGGTTGGCTCTGCGCAACCTGAGGTTGATACGTAGGAATAGGCGCAGGGTTGATAGAAGGAGTCACAGCTGCTACCGGTTGATAACGTCTCCTTTGCTTTCTGAGAGAGATATTCCCAATATCTTGTTCTTTTTTCTTAGGGAGAGCACTACCATATTTTTTAATACCGCTCGTCGATCCAGTGTCTTTTACCAAACGTCTTTCTCGGACAGCTTCCTCAAGACGTACGCCCATGCCGACCATTTCGGTGAAATCACTGGGCGCACTGGCAACCATTTGGTCATAGTAAAATGAGCTTAAGGTCTTTAAGAAGATCTTTGTCATCTCTTTTTCCTCAAGAGGTGGACAAATTTGAACGGCGATTTCACGCCACCTTTGAGCATACTCCTTAAAGGTTTCCTTGTCCTTTTGCGACATCGATCTGAGTTGATCTCTGTCGGGTGCCATGTCCAAATTTTATTTGTATTGTTGGACAAAGGCAGTACCAAGATCTCTGAATGTACTGATCGTAGTACGGTTTAAACCCATGTACCATTTGAGTGCGACACCGGTTAAACTATCCTGGAAGTAGTGAATCAGTAGGTCCTGTTCTCCGTCTGAGCAGACATCCGCCGAGCGTACATCACCAGATGGCTTTGAGGGCAAGAGTTACCCTTGTACTTTTCAAAGTTGGGCACTTGAAATTTGTGCGGGACTTTCACATTTGGGACCAAGCAGAGATCTGCAGCGTCCTTTCCAAATAGATCCTGACCGCGAATTGCTTGCAGTTCCTTCTACATTTCCAAGAACTGCTCCTGGAATTCCTCCATTCTGTCAAACATAGTTTCCTTCTTACCAGAATGTGTCTGTGGAATCTGTTCTTCTGGGAGAGTGTGCACCACAGGGGGTGGTACCGTGACTACGGCAGTGAGTCCTCGCGTTTCCCGAAGTTTGTAACCTTCAGGAGTCTTCAGTATGCCCCTGGCATCTTCGCTTTCCCGAAGTTTGTAACCTTCAGGCCCAGCGGCTTCTGTTGATATTCCCTGATCTTCAGGGATCGGCAGAACATATCCTTCTGGGATATAGTTAACAGGCATGCCCCAAGGACGATCTTTCGGCATCGGATACCTAGGATCATACTTCTCTACTATGGGCGTTGAGGTGATCTCTGAGATCACAGTTCTTTGTAGCTGAGCTTCTTCCATGGCTTGCATGTCATTACGAAGCTTTCTCATATCCTCTCTCAGAGCGTCGATCTCTTCTTTCAACTCTCTGTTTTCTTCCTCAAGATCATCCATCTTTTTCTGACGATTGGCCCGAGTATTATACGAATGAGACAATTTGACTCTAGAACCTAGACACAAACGTGAGATTCGTAGGTAAGAAGAATACGCGATGTGAGAATGATGAATTCAATGATTATATTAATTGTTTAAGGTTTAATCAAAATAAACTTCGAAAATTAGATTGCAAATATCAAACAGTGGGGAAACCCCTTTTTATTGAAATTCAAAGGATTACAGAAATGGAAATACAGTAGATTACAAAGTACAGAAACAGAAACCTAAGATAATGGGCCCCGAGTCCTCTCTAAAGAGAAATCAGGTGCTGATTCTGGTATCTTCCTTTTCTTTGACCGGGGCTCTTGGGCCGTTGTCGGGTTGTCATTCCTTTGCCAGGTGAAAGGAGCGAGCAAATTCCTTTGGTCATCCTGATTCTCTACAGCATGTTGCTCCAAAATTTCAATCAGAGCATCTTTCTCTCTCAGTAATTGCTGTATTTTGATGCACTCTATGTCGAGGGTGCGGTACTTGTTCTTCCAAAACCTTCTTTCCTTTTGAACTTTGTTGAGAGTAACCTGAAGCTTTTCAGTTTTCGTCATGAAGTACATGACAGATTCCCTCGGCGGTGTCATACCCCAAATTTTGACCACTAAGATGTCCCATCATTGTGTCAATCATCATCACAATATGGATGAACCATCATGCCTCATCAAATGCCTCAAGGGTTGTTGAGCATTCACTACAATCAAAATTAGGGTTTTAAGCCCTCTCAGAGCCTTAGACAAAGGATCAGTCAAGGAATGACTTGATCTTCAACTTGTCTAACCTCTCAAACATCCACAATGAATCAAAAGGACTACCACTTCAAGGATTAAGCACAAGGTTGCTCCCTTCTAAGTGGATCAAGTCTCAAGATCGCCAGTGTCACCAAATTAGGGTTTTGGTCGACCAGGGCCTCCAGATGGAAAATTTCATCTGGGCATAAACCAATAATCCAAAACACAACCTAAATTACTCCATGGAACCTCATGGACCCATTCATCAAGTCAATTTTGCCTTAGGGGATGCATTTATCAAAAATCAGGAATTAGGGTTTCTTGACCTAATTCACCGCTAAGTTGACTTTTGGGACAAACCATGAGCCAAGACCTCAAGAGAGGGTTTGAGGGTCACTAATGAACTATAGTGATCCATTTGGAACAATGTATTAATCCAAGAAGCTTGAGCAACAAGTCTCAATTTCATCTGCACCACAATTAGGGTTTTAAGGGAAAAGTCAACTGTAACTTTGACTTTTGACCAAGACATGCTCCCAAGCCCTAAGACATGATTCAATATGCCCTATGACACCCATGGAACATGTCCATCAAGTTTGATTTAGGTCAAGGACATGATTTCATGAAGAATGGCACAGTTTGGAATTCATCTGATAAAAAGTCAACTGTGTACAAAAGTCTACTTTGACTTTTTGAGATTTTTCACCAAAATAGATTTTTAACCCTAAAATGATGTTAATGTATGATTTGAATCATCATTCATCAAGAAAAATCAAGAAAAGTTGGATAACTTGTAAAAGGGGTAACCATAAAAACTTAGAAAATTTTCTAAGTTAAAAATAAAGTGACAAGGGTACCAACTTTGGAGGCACAAAGCCATTTTTCCTCATCCAAAGATGGATTTGTAGCCCTCATTACCCTCTACAAAAACTTAAACTAGACCTAAGTCCAATTCATTAAGGATTTTGAGTTATGGAGTGATCAAAGTGGTTGAAAAGTGAAAGTGTCACTTTTTCCAACACTTAGTGAAATTTTCACTAAGTCCAAATCTGTCTTCATTTTTTTTCCAAATGTAGGGGGATTTTTCACTTGGATTCAAAAGAGATCAAAACCAAACATGTTCAAACAGTTGTTGTATCATATAAGGGCTTTCCAAAATGGTCAAGAGCATTACCAAATTCAACTTACACCATGAGATATGACATTGGCAACTTGCCTTGCTGAAATCTGTCAAGGCAAGGCAGAGTTTACAATTTTGCTCGATTTGCCAAAATCAGCCAAATTCAAATGCTCCTATCCACTTGGACACATCTGAAGATTGAATCTAAAGGGGACAATCACTGAGCCAAGCCTCCAAAGTCCATGGAACAATAAATAGCATGTTGAACCTAGAATGGCCAAAATAGGGACAAGACTCCAAATTTGGATTGAAGCATTCAATGGAAGCATCAAGGTGGCATGGACTGAGCCATTCTCATCTGAAATCAGTCAAGACTTATCCAAGACCAAGGGAACCACAACCCTGTGCCCTAACCTCTAGTCAATGGCTAGAGGAGACTTGCATTTCCATTGGCCAACATTGAACAAACACCTGCTGCAGTTGCCATTCACTGTGGATCCCAAAACAAACTTGCTCTACTATAAATAGAGCTCAATTGTGTTCAGTTTGAGTACACCAAAGCCATCAAACAGATGCTTTCCTCAAAATCTCTTCTTTCACCTCAAACTTGCCTTCCAAAGCAAGTAATTCTGAGTTTTTGAGTTAGAGAGCAATTCCACCCAAACTAATCACACACACACCTCATATATATCATATGTAAGCTGTGCAAACCATCTAAAGTGACCTGTAATCACAACATCACAAAGTCACATCTCAAATCCTCAAAATAACACTTTTTTGCATTTTTCAAGCCATGTCTTGATTCAGTCACTTTCCAAACTAGATAAAACCTCAAACACACTCCAAATATCATCCTTGAACTGTCCCAAGTGGTTCCCACCATCTGGAACACCATTTGAGGGAGTTGCTATTTTGGTCACTTTTAACCCCTTTTGCAAGAAAGGGACAGTTTGTGTTTTTGCAGGTACTAGCTGATTCCAATCATCCTAAAAGCATCCAAGGGATCATTTGAGGTGGTTCAAAGCATAAAATCATATCTAGAGCAAGAGGGTTGGCAGATTGCAGAGAAACCTCCAAAATCTCAAAGAAGGGTAAGCCTCTCAACTTGCACTCACCAAAACATGTGTGCATTTGAAGTCCATTGATCATAAACATCTCAATCATGTCATATATGTTATGTTTGAGCTAATTCACCATGTAATCCATGCTTGTACCAAGTTGTAGCATAGAAAATGCATTTATAGGTCATTTTCAAAACCACTATCAGGTTTTGAGGAGGGAGTCTGATCTGAAAAAACTACCGCCACCATTGGATTCCTTATGAAATTCTGGCCCAGATGCATACAAATTTTGTCTCAAACCATTAAGAATTGAGAAAGTTATGACCTTCACGTTTTTGAGCCAAAACTTGCCTTGGGCAAGCCAAAACCAAGGCATGACTTGTGTATTTGTTGGTTTGTTTCAAACAATGGATGTATCACCACCCAAGTGGTAAGGCGCGCGCCTTGTATGCTTGAGGTCATGGGTTCAAACCACACCCATGCCATTTTGTGATTTTTTCACATTTTGCTATTTTTCTAACTATTTTCATGTTTTGTTAATTATTTGGAAAATTAATAACTCTTTCAATTTTAATTATTTTTGATTGGTTCTTTTTGCAAAAAATCACAAAAATGTTGAAATATTTTATTCCACAAAAAAATTGGGTTTGTATTATTTATTTAATATAATTAACATTTTTGTGAATAAATTCATTTTTATTTGTTTTTAAGCATTTTAAAATGAATATTCATCTTGAAAAATCAAGACCAAATGAGTTTTAATATCTCTTGTGATTTATACCTCATTTTGCAAACCTTAAACAAAAATCATAAGTGGTTTATTCAAACCTATTTGGTATTTTTCATTGATTTTCTTTAAATATTTATTTTTTAAAGAACAAAATTAGGGTTTCTTTGATTTTCACTCATAACAAATCATTGTCAAACACTTTTAGGCCTCCAACAGAGTGTAAGACCCAACCATTTTTTGACCAAACATTTTTGGGCCTCAGTGTATTGTATAAGTCCCGATACCGTAAAAAACAAACGGCGCGATCGTCGCCTTTTGAAAAATAACAACTGGGCCTCTCCTTGAGCTATAAGACGCATTTAAAACTTTTGGGCCTCTATTAGAGTGTAAGACCCAATCCCCTTTTAACCAAAACCATTTGGGCCTCATATATTATATAAGTCCCTCGGCGTTAAAAGAAAACCTCGGCGCGATCGCCATTTTTTAACAAAAAAAATCAAATGGGCCTACCCTCTTGTTATAATCCCCACTCTTTTTCTTTAAACCTTTTGGGCCTCTTGAGAGAGTGTAAGACCCAACCCTTTGTGCAGAAAACCTTTTTTGGGCCTCAGTCACTTGTATAAGTCCCTCTGTACAAATTCAAACAGTGCGCTCACTGATAAAACCCTGGGCCTCTCCTTGAGCTGTAAGCCCCAAATCTTTCTTTTTCAAAGCACTTTCTCCTTTGATTTTGAATATACTATTGTTTTCAATCTTTCTTTGTTGAACAACTAACCAAACAACATGGAAGCTCTACAACCGAGTAAGTGTTTATACGCTTTCATTTACCGCTTTCATATACATATAACTGTATTGTGGGGTTGTTTCGCTGTAAGTCTTCCATCATAAACTCATATCAACTGTGTAATAATAGTATAAATATTTCGAGTTTCCCCGGCAACTACGTCTAGAACTAAGTGACGCCGTTTCGTTTATTCATAAAAATAGACAACTAAATCCCCCAATAGGATCACCAGATACAGTCTTCTCTTCGGCTGTCCTCATTAGGAATTATCAAGAAACTCTATTCCCAGAGATGAATGTATTCTCCGTGAATGGCATCTCTGAGTTTCTTCCAAATTCTCGAACTTTCCTGACTTGATCTATTCCTCGTGAATAGCTTTCCTTGAATTTCTCGGGGTTTGGGGACCCACGGGCTTCTTAAAAGCATCGGCCTCCTCTTGGGCATCGTACAAGGACCCACAGGCTTCTTAAAAGCAATCCTGCCTCCTCTTGGGCTTAGTACAAGGACCCTACGGCTTCTTAGAAGTATTCACAGCCTCCTCTTAGGCTTCGTATAATGATCTCTTCCTCCGGGAATGATAGCCTTCTCTTGGGCTTAGTACAAGGACCGATCGGCTTCTTAAAAGTTTCCAGCCTCCTCTTGGGCTTTGTACAAATTGTCCCGACGACCTCCTAGAGGTATAGGAACAGAACTTAGTCATCTGCATAGAACAATCCTTTCAAAGAGTCTACTACTGTTTCTCAAAGCATAGTACAAAAGATGAAACTCTAGACACGGACAGTCTAATATCCTTGAGTCTCAAAGACATTCTCAAGTGACCCCTTCGTTAAATAGGAAGAAAATTAGTATATTGGACCTGTCACTCAACTGAAACAGTTACGATAGCCTCCTCTTGGGCTTTGTACAATTATCCTCCCCAACAGAGCCAAACAACGTTTAGCCTCTCTCTCGGGCTTTGTACGAGACACAAAGGAGACTCCCTCTTTGAGTCAATCCCCTTTTGCCTCCATCTCGGGCTTTATACGAGATACAAAAAGGTTCTTATTGAGCCAAATAAATTTTAGCCTCCATCTCTGGCTTTGTACGAGATACAAAAACTCTCTTGTTGAGTCAAATAGCCTCCATCTTGGGCTTTATACGAGATACCAAAAGATTCCCTCGTTGAATCAAAACCTTTTAGCCTCTCTCTCGGGCTTTGTACGAGACACATATTAGCCTCCTCTTAGGCTTTGTATAAGAGAACCACTGGTTAATCCAATTAACCTTTTAGCATCAAAGTTGTGCCTCATTCACCGTACACAAACATCAACAACTCCTTTCATCTAATCGATGTAAGCGGCAAGCCTCTGGATCATCTACATCCATGCCACACTCCCTCTTTTAGCATGAGAAATTCCTAGGGAAAGATAACATTGCTCTACACTGAGTTAAAGTCTTCTCCTTCAGGGTAAAATCCCCTATAAAGGAAATTATGGCATTGCCGGATTCACACATCCCGGTTAAAGTAATTCTCCTTTATAAAACAGTTGTGACATACAACCCCCTCTTTAGGGATGACAAATTCTCTCTAAAGTTGAGACCTTTTGGCTTTATATCTTGGGCTTTGAACAAGATACAAACAGACTTTCAGCTTCACATCTTGGGCTTTGAACAAGATACAAATCACCTTTCGCTTCACGTCTTGGGCTTTGAACAAGACACCAAAACACCAATTTCCTCCCATAGAATAGGAGGAACTACGAACGCTCTGATTTCCCTATTTCGGTAAACGAGAATACGTAGGCATAAGATTGAAAGAAAAATCTTAGCGAGCACAATCAACAAAAAACCAAAATCCCTTACTCTCATATATGTATCAAAAAGCATCAGTCCTAACATCCTAATCCTTGTTCCCCGCCAAAAACATTCTGTCAAGACAAAAAGAGAGAAATAGTATTGGCGAAAATACAAATAACCAGTACAAAGGCCCCCCCACATTGATAGCATCCATAACCTAACAGACCACTGTTTAAACTCAGTATGCAAAGCAGGGTTAATTAGAGACATCTATTTCCCTTCCTTATTCAGCTCACAATAGGATAAAAAATGAATCGACCTATAGTTTAAGCTCAACTGCAGAGAGCGACCAACGCTTAAGAACCGCGTCCAAAATCGCTCGCTACAGAATAATGGCGCCCACCGTGGGGCCTTTCTTTCAAACCTTTTCACCCTTTGTGTGAAAACCACAGATTGGGGCTTCCGCCAGGGAACCCATTTTCTATCAGGAACTTAAGATTCATAGCTTTAAAGGTCTAGGATGATTAGGACAAATATATATACCGCTTTTCCTAATTGCTATACGTGTTTATTTTCCTGATAATGGGAATGCGGGTGATGCCGTATGTGGAAAGATTGAGTATACACTTAAGATAAGTGATGGCGACGGGGTCAACCATCAACCTCAGTGGAGGCTGACCAACGCAACCCATTCTCTCACCTAGACAATGGGCCGGTTGTTAAGTCTGAGAAGCTGAGGAGCCAAACCCTTTCGTAGTGTGAAAACTATCGGGAATAGTTGTTACGCGATACTACCCTCATTTGAGGCTGGTGATCTATTCTCGGTGAATGACACTTACTCTAAGATTGCACTACAACTCGCTGGCGATCCGCTTGTTGTTTTGCTTTCCTGGGAGGAGCTGATGATAATGAGTACAGGTGCTAAAATCACCCTAGTATAAACCTTTGGGGATGGGTAGAGCCTTGACTTCATGACAACGACCCTTTGACCCCATGTTTTTTCTATGTTTTTGTGTGCTGCATTCATGCATTTATCTAAAAAATATTAAAACATTCAAAATATTTCTCTTCTAGTCTCTCTGTTTTTTCAAAATAAACTAAGACTGTGATTGCAAATATCAGAGAAAAGGATTGCACTAATGGATTTCGGTAGAAGGAGAACTTATAGTTATACCTTCAAGGTTCCAAAGTTAGAGGATTTGAGAAGGTTAGCAAGGATGATCACTAACCAAGAGGCTTTCAGAGCCAAACACGGAGGTTTACTACCACTGTTAAGAGTCCATGTGATTGAAGGAATCATGGATGCGCTCATTCAGTTTTACGATCCAGTTTATCACTGTTTCACATTCCCGGATTACCAGCTAGCACCAACGCTGAAGGAGCATTCTCATCTGATTGATCTACATATCACTGATCGAGCTCCATTTTCTGGACTGGAAGAAATTCTAAAGAATCAGCCATTCCAAGAGCCATTCATTTGGATGAGTCAGAGGTCAGGACTCACCTAACTACTAAGGGTGGCATCCAAGGTTTTCCAGCCCAGTTCTTGACAAAGAAAGCCATGTATTTCTCCAGTATAGGAAACGTGACTTCTTTTGAAAGCATCTTTGTTTTTCTCACCTACGGGTTATTTTTGTTTCCCAACATCAATAACTTCGTCGATCTTAACTCCATTAAGGTTTTTCTCATTGGAAACCCTGTGCCAACTTTGCTCGCAGATGCGTATCATTCTGTACACTTGGGGAATTTGTACAGCGGAGGGGAGATCACATGCTGTGTACCTTTGCTTTACAAATGGTTTATCTCTCACTTGCCCAAGTCTGCTGCTTTTTGGGATTGTAAGAGTGCCTTACGTTGGTCGCAGAAGATCATGTCTCTTACCAACTCTGACATTGATTGGTGTAATAGGATTTATGAGGGAATTAGGATCATTGACTGTTATGGAAACTTCCCCAACATACCCCTCATAGGAACTAAAGGAGGAATCAACTACCATCCGGTATTGGTTCACCGTCAATTTGGATACCCGATGAGACACATCCCACTGGGTGTTCATCTGGAAGGTCTTTTCTTCAAGGAAGGGGAAAACGACAGAGCACTAAATATGGAAATAGTGCACACTTGGAAGCAGGTACATAAGAAAGGACGAGAGTCTCTAGGAAAATCGGACTGTGTCTCGGTGGAGCCTTATCTCCATTGGGTACAAACTAGAGCTCTCAAGCTAAAGATGCCTTATCCTCGTTACAAAATTCTTCCGCCGAGGGAATTTGTCATGTACTTCATGATGGAAACTGAAAAGCTTCAGGTTACTCTCAACAAAGTTCAAAAGGAAAGAAGGTCTTGGAAGAACAAGTATCGCACCCTTGACATAGAGTGCATCAAAATACAGCAATTACTGAGAGAGAAAGATGCTCTGATTGAAATTTTGGAGCAACATGCTATAGAGAATCAGGATGACCAAAGGAATTTACTCGCTCCTTTCACCTGGCAAAGGAATGACAACCCGACAACGGCCCAAGAGCCCCAGTCAAAGAAAAGGAAAGTACCAGAATCAGCACCCGATTTCTCTTCAGAGAGGACTCGGGACCCATTAGCTTAGGTTTCTGTTTCTGCACCTTGTAGTCTACTGTATTTCCATTTCTGTAATCCTTTGAATTCAATAAAAAGGGGTTTCCCCACTGTTTGATATTTGCAATCTAATTGTCGAAGTTTATTTTGATTAAACCTTAAACAATTAATATAATCATTGCATTTATCATTCTCACATCGCGTATTCTTCTTACCTACGAATCTCACGTTTGTGTCTTGGTTCTAGAGTCAAACTGTCTCATTCGTATAATACTCGGGCCAATCGTCAGAAAAAGATGGATGATCTTGAGGAAGAAAACAGAGAGTTGAAAGAAGAGATCGACGCTCTGAGAGAGGATATGAGAAAGCTTCGTAACGACATGCAAGCCATGGCAGAAGCTCAACTACAAAGAACTATGATCTCAGAGATCACCTCAACGACCATAGTGGAGAAGTATGATCCTAGGTATCAAATGCTAAAAGGTCGCCCCTGGGGCATGCTTGTTAACTATATCCTGGAAGGATATGTTCCGCCGATCGCTGAAGATCAGGGAATCATAATAGATGCCGCTGGTCCTGAAGGTTACAAACTTCGGGAAAGCGAAGATGCTAGAGGCATATTGAAGACTCCTGAAGGTTACAAACTTCGGAAAACTCTAAGACTCACTGCCGTAGTCACGGTACCACCCCCTGTGGTGCACACTGTCCCGGAAGGACAGATTCCACAGACACCTTCTGGTAAAAAGGAAACTATGTTTGACCGAATGGATGAATTCCAGGAACAATTCTTAGAAATGCAGAGGGAGCTGCAAGCCATTCGCGGTCAGGATTTATTTGGAAAGGACGCCGCAGACCTCTGCTTGGTCCCCAATGTGAAAGTCCCGCACAAATTCCAGGTGCCCGACTTTGAAAAGTATAAGGGTAACTCTTGCCCTCAAAGCCATTTGGTGATGTACGCTCGGCGGATGTCAGCTCAGATGGAGAATCAGGACCTACTGATTCACTACTTCCAGGATAGTTTAACCGGTGCCGCACTCAAATGGTACATGGGTTTAAACCGTACTACGATCAGTAGATTCAGAGATCTTGGTACTGCCTTCATCCAAAAATACAAATACAATTTGGACATGGGACCCGACAGAGATCAACTCAGATCGATGTCGCAAAAGGACAAGGAAACCTTTAAGGAGTATGCTCAAAGGTGGCGTGAAATCGCCGCTCAAATTTGTCCACCTCTTGAGGAAAAAGAGATGACAAAGATCTTCTTAAAGACCTTAAGCTCATTTTACTCTGACCGAATGGTTGCCAGTGCGCCCAGTGATTTCACCGAGATGGTCGGCATGGGCGTACGTCTTGAGGAAGTCGTCCGAGAATGACGTTTGGTAAAAGACCCTGGATCGACGAGCGGTACTAAAAAATACGGTAGTGCTCTCCCTAAGAAAAAAGAGCAAGATATTGGGAATATCTCTCTCGGAAAGCAAAGGCGACGTTATCAACAGGTAGCAGCTGTGACTCCTGTTATCAACCCTGCGTCTATTCCTATGTATCAACCTCAGGGTACGTAGAGCCAACCTGACCAGCAAAGGACACAACAACCTCTTCAGCAGGCTCGTCCTCCATATAACAACAACCGTACAACACGGCCACCAGGATTTGATCTTATACCCGTGACGTATGCAGAACTGTTTCCATTACTACTGGCTAAGGGGCACATTCAGACTAAATCTCCTCTTACAGTACCGAAAAATCCACCTTTTTTGTTTAAGGTGGATCAAACTTGCCCTTATCATCAAGGAGGTCCAGGGCATAACATAGAGACTTGTCTCAATTTCAAGTCTGACGTGCAAAAGCTTGTTAGGAACAGGCACTTATCTTTCAAGGATACAAATCCTAATCTTCTCACGAATCCGCTGCCTCAACACAAGAAGGCTGCAGTTAATTTGATAGAAGGAGAGACTAACGATGTCTATCAAATTCACGATGTAATCTTGTTGAAAACCAATTTGGTCAAGATGCATTGTAGACAGAGTGGATATGGCCATGTGCCATCTCATAACTATCACCAGTGTGATATCTGCTCTAAAGACAACCAAGGATGTTCTGTAGTACAAGCAGCTCTGCAGGAACAGATGGATCTCAGATGGATCCAAGAGCACCGAGTTCGTGGAGTTAACATGGTCTACACGAATTCTAACGTCATTCAGAACCACGACATCCGTGCAATGAATGTCAACTTGGTGGCGATGCACTCAAGGCAAAGGCAGTATCATAATCTGCCACAACACGATTACAGTTCCTGTCTGACTTGCTCGGTAAACAAACATGCATGCTTTTTTGTACAAGAGGCCCTCCAGCGTCAGATGGATCTTGGATGGATCCAAGACTACCATGATAGGAACCCTTATCAGATCAACATGGTTCAGATCTTCGATATTCGCGTGATGAATACCAACCTGGTAGAGTTACATGCTGAGCAGGTCCGACTCAAATTCTTAGTATCACATGACTATCACAGCTATAAAGCGGGTTGCGAAAATGATCGAGGTTGTAAACTTGTCCAGGAGGCACTTCAGCACTTGTTAAATCACTGGTGGATGCCAATCTATATGGATGAAGATACTCAGCAGATTAGTATCAGTAATAGAAACCCCACTCGGCGTCAAAGTCAGGATGTCCGATCAGTGGAACCTAACCTAGTAAGTTTACATTGTATTCAAAGTGGGCGTGGCCAGGTGCCACCACACAACTATGATAGTTATGGCGTATGTTCGAAAAGTAACCAAGGGTGTTACCTTGTGAGAGCAGCTCTTCAGGGTCAGGTCGATCGTGGAGAAATTCGTCCATATCCGGGTTCTGGACCCATCGACTGGACGCCGAACTACCTTGCCGAGCAAGTTGAGGATGTTGTCACGATCTCTGGTCATCACAGGACCAGGGATGTTTTTGCCATTATTCCTCTACTTGATGAATCTAAAGTTTCCAACCGGGAACGGATCGAGATTACTTATGATGGTCAGAAAAATTAGAAGGTTCCCATAGTCATTTATCTGCCGGGACCACTACCGTATGAATCAACTAAGGCTATCCCTTACAAATACGGTGCAACGATAATTGAAAATGGAAAGGAAATTCCATTACCCTCCATTGTGAATATTGCAGACGTCAGTCGTGTAACACGGAGCGGTCGAATCTTCAACCGAGGAGTTGGAGAACTTAACAAAGAAAACGAACTTCAGACAGAAGCTCCTGATCCACCAGTCAGTCAATCCAGTGATCCCGACCTTTCAAAAAACAATGATGAGATGCTGAAGCTCATCCAAAGGAGTGAATATAACATTGTCGATCAACTGTTACAGACTCCTTCAAAGATCTCGGTATTATCACTGTTACTCAGTTTAGAAGCCCACAGGGAGGCTCTACAGAAAGTCTTGGAGCAAGCCTTTGTGGAACAGGATGTAACAATCAGACAGTTCGATAGTATTGTCTCTAACATCACTTCCTGCAATAATTTGGGATTTAGTGAGGAGGAATTACCCGAAGAGGGTTGCCGTCATAACATGGCACTCAATATCACAGTCAACTGCCAGGACGATGCTTTAGCCAGCGTACTGGTAGACACAGGTTCAACCCTGAATGTTATGCCAAAGTCCACTTTGATGCAATTATCATTCAAAGGCCCTTCGATGAGAACCAGCGAGGTCGTCGTCAAAGCATTCGACGGATCTAGAAAAACGGTTATCGGCAAAGTTAATCCTCCCATAACTATCGGTCCTCACACTTTCCAAGTCACTTTCCAGGTCATGGACATCCGGGCAACATACAGTTGTTTATTAGGAAGACCTTGGATACATCAGGCTGGAGCGGTTACTTCCACCCTCCATCAAAAGCTAAAGTTCGTCAAGAACGATCAACTTGTCACGGTCTGTGGAGAACAAGCCTTGCTTGTAAGTAACTTATCATCATCTACTGGTATAGAACCCGAGGTGGTTATTGGAACTCAGTTCCAAGCACTGTCGGTGAGCAAGGACAATCATTTCAAAGGAGGAACCTCGATTTCCTCATACAACGATGCTATCAAAGCGGTCGAGAGTTCCGATACGACATGATGGGGATAACTTGTCATTCCCACTGACAATAAAACAAAGAAGGGTCTTGGTTTTTTTGCAACCTGTACCCAGACAGCTGCCAACGATGAAAGTCTTCATCCCCTTCAAAACTTCTTCCACAGTGGAGGTTTCCTTCACCCAGTGTCTCAGACAGTTCATGCTATCAATGAGGAAGATCCCTCTGACACAGATGAAGAATGGAAGTCCTATCTTAATGAGGACGGTTATATGTCTCAGGGAGAGGTGCCTATGCCTTTTTGCTTTCCTACAGAAAGTCCGAGATTTATACCAAGATCAGATGTCGAAATGATCTACGGAGATTATGATCCGGAAGGATGTCGTGCTTCGCCAAATTCATTAGAGGAAGACACTCTGATGAAAGACAGCTTTGACTACACCTACTATGGCCCAATGGATGGTCTGCCAATGTGGCAGCCTTATCCAGGAAACTTGGGGCAAGAAAGTCAGCCGAGTAATGAAACTCAGATGAGCATCATTGAACAGAATACCTGTGTCCCCACCATGTCATGGGATCAACACTCAGGTCATTCAGAAACTACTTAACATGAAGATGAATTTGCAACGTTTGTTGGACTTGAATTCATCAACTATGCTTTTCCCGAGGTCAACGTCATCGAGAGGGATGACTCCTCTAGTTCGAAAGAAGTGTGGGACACCTTGGGACAACCGAGTGGAAAATTTGACTATATGGTAAAGTACACCGCTCCCGAAAGCTCTCGTATCAGGCTCGAAGATATCCAGCCAACTGGATGGGGAGATACAGCTGAGAGTACAAATACTCTGCAAAATGCAACTGAGGAATTCTTCTACGACAACTCTGCCTGGGAGACAGATTCCAATGATCCTGCTTCACCAGAAATCAGCGTCATTTCTGAAGACAAATCAAGGAAGGTGCTAGACTTTGTGATTCACCGAGGAGTTCGCCGCCAATGGGTTGCTGTCGATGTTCCGAAGGTCGTTCGCCAGTCAAAGTAATTGCCATCTTTAACCTTTCACCCTGCCCAGGTGAAACGGATGTTTTGATAGGGCTCGCTTTCTGTAAATTTCCCTCTTCGCTTTGCCCGAAGCGACAGAGTTTTGTTTTATAGGGCTGTAGTTTCAAGGATCGACTTGTTCATTAATAACATAACGTTGTTCTGTAATTTCCGCATTAATTGCTGTTTTCTCTTTTCGTTTTTTCAGAAAATGGTAATCCTAAAAAACAATTAAAAATAAAAACAAGCAAAATAAAACACTGCACACACTTTCATTTTCTCTATCTGTTCTAAACATGAATCATCACGTCACGCAGATTGCTTGTTTTAAACCCCGTTGAAACATACGATCCAATGCCTTCTCCCGACTTTGAGTTCTCGGTATTTGGGGCTGAAGAAGAATTTGACAACGAAATTCCAGAAGAGATCTCCCGAATACTCAGACAAGAGGAAAGGTCCATTGAACCTCACAAAGAACCGTTGGAAACGGTAAACTTGGGTTCAGAAAAAGAGAGAAAAGAAGTCAGGATTGGGGCACTGCTCAGTCCAACTGCCAGAGAGAGTTTGATAAAGCTTCTCAAAGAATTCCCCGATGTATTCGCTTGGTCCTATCAGGATATGCCAGGGTTGGATACCAGCATCGTGGAACATCACTTACCGTTAAGATTGGAATGTCCGCCCGTCAAGCAAAGGTTGAGACGCACTCACCCGGACATGGCCATTAAAATCAAAGAGGAGGTACAGAAACAGATTGACGCGGGTTTCCTCGCCACATCAGAATATCCTCAATGGTTAGCCAATATCGTACCCATTCCCAAAAAGGACGGAAAGGTAAAAATGTGTGTTGACTACAGGGATCTAAACAAGGCTAGTCCAAATGACGACTTTCCTTTACCACACATTGACATGCTGGTAGACAGTACATCAAAGTTCAAAGTTTTCTCCTTCATGGATGGATTCTCGGGCTATAACCGGATCAAAATGGCAGCGAAAGACATGGAGAAAACTTCGTTCATTACCCCATGGGGCACCTTTTGTTACAAGGTAATGCCGTTCGGTTTGAAGAACGCTGGCGCAACCTATCAAAGGGCCATGACTACTCTGTTTCATGACATGATACACAAAGAAATCGAAGTGTATGTCGATGATATGATTGCAAAATCAAAAACAGAGAGTGAGCACGTTGAACATCTATCAAAATTGTTCGAACGTCTAAGAAAATTCAAACTCCGCTTAAATCCCAACAAGTGCACCTTCGATATCCGTTCAGGGAAACTACTAGGGTTCATCGTCAGCCAGAAAGGAATTGAAGTTGATCCTGACAAGGTCAAGGCCATTCAAGAAATGCCTTCTCCGAAAACTGAAAAACAAGTCAGAGGATTCCTGGGACGTTTGAACTACATCTCCAGATTCATATTCCTTATGACCGCCACGTGTGCGCCGATTTTCAAGTTACTAAAAAAAAACCAGGATTACATTTGGTCAGAAGATTGCCAAACCGCCTTCGACAGTATTAAGGAATATCTGTTGAATCCTCCGATTCTATCACCTCCAGTGGAAGGAAGACCACTGATCATTTACCTCACAGTCCTAGAGGACTCAATGGGATGTGTACTTGGCCAACAAGACGAAACTAAAAGGAAAGAGTCTGCCATTTAATATTTAAGCAAGAAATTCACCGACTGCGAAACTCGGTACACGATGCTTGAGAAAACTTGTTGTGCTTTGGCTTGGGCAGCCAAACGTCTTCGCCAATACATGATTCGTCACACTACTTGGTTAATCTCTGAAATGGATCCAATCAAGTATGTTTTCGAAAAACCTGCTCTTACGGGAAGGATTTCCCGTTGGCAGATGCTGTTATCAGAATATGACATAGAGTACCACGTTCAAAAAGCCGTTAAGGGAAGTAGTTTAGCCGATCATTTGGCTCATCAACCGATTGACGACCAGGAATCAATCGGGTTTGACTTTCCAGATGAAGATGTCATGTATCTAAAAATGAAAGATTGCGAGGAACCGCTACCCAGTGAAGGGCCAGAACCAGGTTCCCAATGGGGACTTATCTTTGACGGAGCAGTTAATCATTATCGAAACAGAATTGGGGCAATCATTGTTACCCCTCAGGGTACTCACATTCCTTTCACTGCTAGACTTACACTCAAGTGTACGAACAACGAGGCCGAATACAAAGTATGTATCATGGGTCTCGAAGAAGCAATTGATTTAAGGATAAAAAACTTGGACGTATACGGCGACTTAGCCCTGGTTATCAATCAGATAAAAGGAGATTGGAACACATACCAATCAGGATTGATCCCTTACAAAGACTACGCAAGAAGGTTGCTACCCTTCTTCAACAGAGTTGAGATTCATCATATCCCTCGTGATGAGAATCACATGGCTGATGCATTAGCCACTATCTCTTCCATGATTAGTGTAGGTCAATAGAATGACATACCTAAGATCGACATCATGCGCCTTGAAAGGCCTGCTTACATCTTTACGATTGAAGCAGTCATAGACGACAAACCTTGGTTTCACAATATCAAATGCTTCCTTCAGAGACAAGAGTACCCATCTGGGGCACTCAGAAAAGACAGGAAAACCCTCAGAAGATTGGCTGGAAACTTCTTCTTGAGCGGTGACACTCTCTATAAGAGAAATTTTGACATGGTCTTACTCCAATGCGTAGACAGACCAGAGGCAGACATGCTTATGAAAGAAATTAATGAAGTATCCTTTGGCACTCATGCCAACGGACATACAATGGCGAGAAAAATTCTAAGAGCAGGGTACTATTGGTTGACCATGGAATTCCATTGCTACAAGTACATGAGGAGGTGTCACAAGTGTCAGATATACTCCGAAAAAATTCATGTACCGCCATCACATCTCAAAATTCTCTCTTCCCCATGGCCATTTTCCATATGGGGAATCGACATGATTGGCTTGATCGAACCTAAGGCTTCAAATGGACATCGGTTCATCCTGGTAGCCATTGACTATTTCACCAAGTGGGTCGAAGCAACGTCATTCACCAATGTGACCTGACAAGTGGTGGTCCGATTTATCAAAAACAATATCATCTGTCGTTATGGTGTTCCGAGCCAGATCATTACTGATAATGGATCTAACTTGAACAACAAGATGATGAAGGAGTTGTGTGCAGAGTTCAAAATCGAACACCATAACTCATCTCCCTACCGACCCAAGATGAACGGGGCGGTAGAAGCGGCTAACAAGAACATCAAGAGGATTGTTTAAAAGATGGTTGTAACCTACAAAGACTGGCACGACATGCTACCCTTTGCTCTTCATGGTTATCGCACATCTGTCCGCACTTAAACAGGGGCAACCCCTTTCTCTCTAGTATATGGCATGGAGGCAGTGCTCCCCATAGAAGTAGAGATCCCATAAATCCGGGTATTGATGGAAGCTAAGATTTCAGAAGCTAAATGGTGTCAACGTCGACAGGACGAATTGAACCTGATTGAAGAGAAGTGAATCACGACACTATGCCACGGTCAGTTGTATCAGCGGAGAATGAAGAAGGCGTTCGACAAAAAGGTCCGACCTCGTGTCTTCAGAAAGGGAGACCTCGTGCTCAAGAAGATACAATCATTTCTCACTGACTCTCGGGGCAAATGGACCCCAAATTATGATGGCCCCTATATGGTCACGAGAGCTTTCTCAGGCGGCGCCTTGAGACTTGCAACCATGGACGGAGAGGAATTTGCCTACCCCACGAATGTTGATGTAGTCAAGAAATACTTCGCCTAAACTAAAAAAAAAAGTCTCGGTGGATTGAAAACCCGAAAGGGCAGTCCAGGCAAAAGTTAGAGACATGAAAAAAATCATCCCGATGGATTGGAAATCTCATAGTACAATCCAGGAAAAAATTAGGGATAATGGCAAGTAACTATGTTCAACAGAGGCAAATCCCTCAGCAGCAGCAGTTACACCATCCATCGGAGGAAGACTTCAGTCAAGGTCATCTTCGACAGAAGCTCAGGATGCCCAGAATTCAAAGTTGGTAGAAGGATAGTGGTCGTTATGTTTCAACGTAACCCTTTTCCCTGTAAATTACCATTTTCAAACTTTGTATATACTCTTTGGAATCACGCGTTTGGCTGATCTCTATCTTATCAATAAAATTTGAGCCCTTGTGCTTTTGTTTGTCATTCTTATTTGTTTTAGCTTTACAGAATGGCGTTTTAACATGATTAGCGATTCTTGAAATGAAACAAAAATGAATTTACTTGTTAAAACTTTTTCTGCATTTAATTAAAGATGGCAAGTGCTTTTGACTATTGAACATCGAAAGAACGTTGATTACGTCTCCAAAGGCGTTTGAATTTCAAAGTGCAGAATCAAAGTACTCCTTCTAGGCCAGTACGCCTGAACGAAGGATCAACTGTATGAGATGCGGCTTTCCCATCTGATACCCTCGGCCGAGTTCTTATCTCCTAAGCCCGATCAACGGTATTCCCCGCATGGACTATCTCTGCTAAGCAAGGTAGAATTGCTACTTTTTTTACCAACGGTACTTCTTCGCCCCGCGATGGCCGAGTATCCAGTCGTGTTCACTCGTCAGTCTGTATGTCGCGTCAGTTTTGTCAGCATAAACATACATACATCATGCATTGTTGATTTGCAGTCACATTTCATATTGCATCAGTATCACTCTAGTCAGTCTTGTCCCGTAGTGATAAAAGTCCTCTCAATCGAGTTGTCAGTTCTTGTCTTGTTAAGAAATGTTGCGTTTGAACAATCTCGCCTCCAGTGTATCTCTGGATTAGAGTCGGCACTCGACCACTTTGATAACTTAAACCTCTGAAAAGCCAGAGAAGCTTTCTACAAATGTCACTCTTCACCATTGAAGATGATATCCTTGCTTTCCCGGATTAAAGAAAAATCCCTAGAGAAAGCCTCATAAGCAGAGATTTGGCAGTACAGCTGCCTTTCTCCGAAAGACCGCTGATGAAAAGGTCATCAGCACCTCAAAATTGGAGCCCATCATATGGCATGTCTCCGATAAGATCCCGAGAAAAGTATGATGTAAGACCCCAAACGAAAACAGTCTCTCAAGAGACTCACTTTCCCCAGTAGAAACAAATGGCGTCTCCAATAGAGAAGTTTGTACACATCTACAACTCAGACGACTGGGTTCTCCAGTAAGTCTGACATCAAAGCTTTTTCCATCAAATGGCATCTCCCCAGGAAAATTCGGCGAGAAGTTTGAAGGAAATCCGCTACAAATAGCGTTCTTTGTCAATAAAGTTTATTGACAAAAGAAACTAAGACCAGTTCCTTGGTAGGAAACCAGGATCGAGGGGAAGTTTAAATCAGAAACTAAGACCAGTTCCTTGGTAGGAAACCAGGATCGAGGGGAAGTTTAAATCAGAAACTAAGACCAGTTCCTGGGTAGAAAACCAGGATCGATGGGAAGTTTGTTTCCGCAACTGAGACCAGTTCCTTGGCTGAAAACCAGGATCAAGGGGAGGTTAACCTTTTCTAAGCATCATTGCTTAGCAAAAGAATATGAATGCGATCCGCCATTCATAACCACCATCAAAATTTTGGGTATTCTGATATTCAATCCTCTTGCACCTCGAATGCCCGAATACTTTCGTCATTCACACCTCCGGGTCCAAGAAGATTAAATAGGGGCATCTGTCATACCCCAAATTTTGACCCCTAAGATGTCCCATCATTGTGTCAATCATCATCACAATATGGATGAACCATCATGCCTCATCATATGCCTCAAGGGTTGTTGAGCATTCACTACAATCAAAATTAGGGTTTTAAGCCCTCTCAGAGCCTTAGACAAAGGATCAGTCAAGGAATGACTTGATCTTCAACTTGTCTAACCTCTCAAACATCCACAATGGATCAAAAGGACTCCCACTTCAAGGATTAAGCACAAGGTTGCTCCCTTCTAAGTGGATCAAGTCTCAAGATCGCCAGTGTCACCAAATTAGGGTTTTGGTCGACCAGGGCCTCCAGATGGAAAATTTCATCGGAGCACAAGCCAATGATCCAAAACTTAACCTAATATACTCCATGGAACCTCATGGACCCATTCATCAAGTCAGTTTTGCCTTAGGGGATGCATTTATCAAAAATCAGGAATTAGGGTTTCTTGACCTAATTCACCGCTAAGTTGACTTTTGGGACAAACCATGAGCCAAGACCTCAAGAGAGGGTTTGAGGGTCACTAATGAACTATAGTGATCCATTTGGAACAATGTATTAATCCAAGAAGCTTGAGCAACAAGTCTCAATTTCATCTGCACCACAATTAGGGTTTTAAGGGAAAAGTCAACTGTAACTTTGACTTTTGACCAAGACATGCTCCTAAGCCCTAAGACATGATTCAATATGCCCTATGACACCCATGGAACATGTCCATCAAGTTTGATTTAGGTCAAGGACATGATTTCATGAAGAATGGCACAGTTTGGAATTCATCTGATAAAAAGTCAACTGTGCACAAAAGTCTACTTTGACTTTTTGAGATTTTTCACCAAAATAGATTTTTAACCCTAAAATGATGTTAATGTATGATTTGAATCATCATTCATCAATAAAAATCAAGAAAAGTTGGATAACTTGTAAAAGGGGTAACCATAAAAACTTAGAAAATTTTCTAAGTTAAAAATAAAGTGACAAGGGTACCAACTTTGGAGGATCATAACTCCTAAACCACAAAGCCATTTTTCCTCATCCAAAGATGGATTTGTAGCCCTTATTACCCTCTACAAAAACTTCAACTAGACCTAAGTCCAATTCATTAAGGATTTTGAGTTATGGAGTGATCAAAGTGGCTGAAAAGTGAAAATGTCACTTTTTCCAACACTTAGTGAAATTTTCACTAAGTCCAAATCTGTCTTCATTTTTTTCCAAATGTAGGGGGATTTTTCACTTGGATTCAAAAGATATCAAAACCAAACATGTTCAAACAGTTGTTGTATCATGTAAGGGCTTTCCAAAATGGTTAAGAGCATTACCAAATTCAACTTACACCATGAGATATGACATTGGCAAGTTGCCTTGCTGAAATCTGTCAAGGCAAGGCAGAATTTGCAATTTTGCTCAATTTGCCAATATTAGCCAAATTTAAATGCTCCTATCCACTTGGACACATCTGAGGATTGAATCTAAAGGGGACAACCACTGAGCCAAGCCTCCAAAGTCCATGGAACAAGAAATAGAATGTTGAACCTAGAATGGCCAAAATAGGGACAAGACTCCAAATTCGGATTTAAGCATTCAATGGAAGCGTCAAGGTGGCATGGAATGAGCCATTCTCATCTGAAATCAGTCAAGACTTATCCAAGACCAAGGGAACCACAACCCTGTGCCCTAACCTCTAGTCAATGGCTAGAGGAGACTTGCATTTCCATTGGCCAACATTGAACAAACACCTGCTGTAGTTTCCATTCACTGTGGATCCCAAAACAAACTTGATCTACTATAAATAGAGCTCAATTGTGTTCAGTTTGAGTATGCCAAAGCCATCAAACAGATGCTTTCCTCAAAATCTCTTCTTTCACCTCAAATTTGCCTTCCAAAGCAAGTAATTCTGAGTTTTTGAGTTAGAGAGCAATTCCACTCAAACTAATCACACACATACCTCATATATATCATATGTAAGATGTGCAAACTATCACAAGTGACCTGTAATCACAAAATCACAAAGTCATTTCTCAAAACCTCAAAATGGCACTTTTTTGCATTTTTCAAGCCATGTCTTGATTCAGTCACTTTCCAAACCAGATAAAACCTCAAACACACTCCAATATCATCCTTGAACTGTCCCAAATGGTTCCCAACATCTGGAACACCATTTGAGAGAGTTGCTACTTTGGTCACTTTTAACCCCTTTTTGCAAGAAAGGGACAATTTATGTTTTTGCAGGTACCAACTTATTCCAATCATGCTAAAAGCATCCAAGGGATCATTTGAGGTGGTTCAAAGCATAAAATCATATCTGGAGCAAGAGGGTTGGCAGATTGCAGAGAAACCTCCAAAATCTCTAAGAAGGGTAAGCCTCTCAACTTGCACTCACCAAAACATGTGTGTATTTGAAGTCCATTGATCATAAACATCTCATACATGTCATATATGTTGTGTTTGAGCTAATTCATCATGTAATCCATGCTTGTACCAAGTTGTAGTATAGAAAATGCATTTATAGGTCATTTTCAAAACCACTATCGGGTTTTGAGGAGGGAGTGTGATATTAAAAAACTACCACCACCATTGGATTCCTTATGAAATTCTGGCCCAGATGCATATAAATTTTGTCTCAAACCATTAATAATTGAGAAAGTTATGACCTTCACGTTTTTGAGCCAAAACTTTCCTTGGGCAAGCCAAAACCAAGGCATGACTTGTGTATTTGTTGGTTTGTTTCAAACAATGGATGTATCACCACCCCAGTGGTAAGGCGCGCGCCTTGTATGCTTGAGATCATGGGTTCAAACCCCACCCATGCCATTTTGTGATTTTTTCACATTTTGCTATTTTTCCAACTATTTTCTTGTTTTGTTAATGATTTGGAAAATTAATAACTCTTTCAATTTTAATTATTTTGTATTGGTTCTTTTTGCAAAAAATCACAAAAATGTTGAAATATTTTATTCCACAAAAAAATTGAGTTTGTATTATTTATTTAATATAATTAGCATTTTTGTGAATAAATTCATTTTTATTTGTTTTTAAGCATTTTAAAATGAATATTCATCTCGAAAAATCAAGACCAAATGAGTTTTAATATCTCTTGTGATTTATACCTCATTTTTCAAACCTTAAACAAAAATCACAAGTGGTTTATTCAAACCTACACTAGCGCAAAAACGGTTTTAAACAGCGTTTTTTTAGCCTTTAGACAGCGCTTTAAAGCGCTGTATAAGCCAGCGACGCTATAGGTTTAGACAGCGCTTCTGGTATTACCAAAAGCGCTGTCTAAAGGGGCGTGTATTTAATGAAAAGCGCTGTCTATGGTACCTTTAGACAGCGCTTTTTCACATTATATGGATTACTTTAGACAGCGCTTTCTCCAAAAGCGCTGTCTAAGACCTTCCTTTTTTTGACTTTTTTGGTACACCTTAGACAGCGCTTTCTCCATAAGCGCTGTCTAAGACCTTCCATTTTTGACTTTTTTAGTACACCTTAGACAGCGCTTTCACCATAAGCGCTGTCTAAAGTGGACCTTAGACAGCGCTTTCACCAAAAGCGCTGTCTAAGGTGTACGAAAAATTTTATATAATTTTTTTTTAACCACAATTTTACCAGGTTTTTTCAACCAGAATTTGACCTGTAATTTTCAACCAGCAATTTTTTTCAGAATTGGCAATTCAAACCATTGGCCTTTCTACACCAAAATTATATATCCAAAATTGGCATTTCATACCAATATATATATTTAAAATTACAAACCAAAATTGTATATACACCTATTTATAATTACAAATCATTACATTTTTCTACAAATGCACATTTTACTTATTCACCAAAATTGCATCCAACCAAAGCATTGCTTCCAACCAAAGTTATTGCTTCCAACCAAAGCATTTTTTCTACAATGCACATATTACTTATACACCAAAATTGTATATACACCAAAATTGCATCCAACCAAAACATTGCTTCAATCTACATTATAGGTCCTGAAAACACAAAGATTGTAATTCAAAGTATTAAAATTCAAAGTATATACACCAAAAATTGTAATTCAAAGTATATACACCAAAATTGTAATTCAAAGTTTGTAATTCAAAGTATATACACCAAAATTGCAATTCAAAGTATATACACCAAAATTGTAATTCAAAGTATATACACCAAAATTGCATCCAAAATTGTAATTCAAAGTTTGTAATTCAAAGTATATACACCAAAATTGCAATTCAAAGTATATACACCAAAATTGCATCCAACCAAAGCATTACTCCAACCAAAGTTACACATATTAAAATTCTCATCAATTAAAGTAAGAGTATAATATTATACCTTAAGTTTGTAAAATTCCGAGCTCCATAATGTATTGACACCACTCCTCTTTGATTTCATCCAATAGAGCCTTTGTGTAAGTAGCACTCCTGAATTCTTCAAAATACTACATAATAATATAACATATAGTTTGATTTAGTTTTAACTATTTCATTAGACAATATGAGAGATATGTGTTAAAATAACTCATAAGTTAGAAATACATACATCGGGTGGAATCTCCATTCGATCCAACGAAATAGTGTCTCTCATAAATCTCAACATGAAATAGCCGCAATCTATTTGATTGCGTTGCCGAGGACACTACAAATGAAAATAAAATATGGATAAATTCTAAGTTTTATCAAGTAAGCATCACTAATATAATAAAACATGTGATAATTAATATACCTTCACATAATTCCATGTAATGGTGTGGTCGATTCCCCGATGTTCTAGGAATGCTTGTATAGTGCTAATAAAATATAAATGAATATTTAGAACAATTCACATAAATAAATAAATATACACATTTCTATTTAGAACAATTTCACTTACGTGTCAATACAGTCCTTCATATCCGGGTATGTGGTCCAATCATTTCCTAAGGAATCCAGATAATACACTACTCCGCGGATATGATTGATTGCAACCAACAACCAATGTCCACTGTAAGATTAAACAAGTGTTAGATAGAAAATTTCTACACGAAGTCAAAATACAAAAAAAAAATATAATAGATGAATTTAGAATGAAAATCTAACCCAGTATTAAACGGTAAAAAGTACAACTTTTCCGTTTCTTGGTTGTCCATAAAGACGTTGCGTATATACGCATGGACCTCATTTGGTTTCGTCAATATTTCGGTTAAGTTGACAGCGCTGGGGCATAAGAATGCAAATCTTTGCTCCAATCCCCGGGGGCGCATAAAACTGTCATACAGAAACCTGAAATAAAAACATCATTAACATTAGAATATTCATTTGAAAAATAAAGTAAATAAGTTGTTCAATTACCAAAGTAGATCGGATATACCTCAAGTATATATTGACAACAGTGACGCCCAATTCTGTATGTTGGAAAACTTGCTCGAAGTCTTCATTACCAACATTCTGGTCAAATTCAAAGCCATACAAATTCAAGTATATAACAAATTTTACCTCTTTCACTAACATCTCTTTCTTTTCTTGGTTGGAATATGAATTACTTGTTTCTTATCAATGCGGACGGATGAGTGGATCCAAATTCCCTCGTTATGGTCATTTCTGATATATGACCCATCCGCTATAAGATCCTCATCTTGATCATTTCTATTCAACCCATTCTCAACATCAATATCACATTGATCTACACCGCTATCACATTGATCTACACCGCTATCATCAACCACTTTGTTAGATAGAAGCACTATAGACCATTTCATACTCGTCGGGTCAGTGACATAAAACACTTGTCTAGCTTGCGATGCTAGAATAAAAGGCTCATCTTTGTACCCCACCCTATTAAGATCCACTTGCAAAAATCCAGACTTATCCATTCGTATGCCACTACTATTTACCCACTTGCAACCAAAGATTGGAATCTGAAACTTCTCGTAATCAAACACCCAAATGTGCTCAATAACTCCAAAATATGACAGATTTGCATATTTGGGGTTTAAGTCCTTCATACTTGATATGTGCATTGCTTCAGCTAGGACGGTGACACCACTATTTTGCATAGTACTTTTATCGTCTTGTTCTTTGGTATAAAATGTGTATCCATTAATTGCGTATGCGCTATGAGAATACACATGCAAAGTTGGACCATATGCCAAACATCTCAACCTTTCTGTTACTGAAGCAGGATCTGAAGAGCGCTTCAAATAAATATGATCCTTTAACCATTGTATGAAACTTTGATTGTGCTCTCGTACTATCCAATTTTCATTTCTGTTCTGATTTAACCTTCGGAGTACATTCTTGTGCATCTCAACATATGGCTCAACCTCATTATCATTGTGCAGAACATACAAATGCACTTGATCCCGTTCATCCCTTGATACTGTCACAATTTTATTTCCAATTAATTTTTTACCATCCTTTTTTTCGAAAATATGAGCTTTGGGGAGTCCAATCGATTGAACATTGGACAAATATTCAGTACAAAACTCAACCGCTTCTTCAACAATGTATCGTTCAACAATACACCCCTCTGGTCGACTTCGGCTTTTCACGTACCCTTTTAATATTTTCATATAATGTTCAGCAGGGTACATCCATCTCATATAAGCTAGTCCACACATCTGTGTCTCTTTCACAAGATGAACAACAAGATGTACCATTATGTCAAAAAAAGAGGGAGGAAAATACATTTCAAGCTCACACAAGGTAATAACTATCTGTTTTTGTAGTGTTGGTAAGATATCGGGATCGATTACCTTACTACAAATTGACCTAAAGAAAAAACACAAATTAGTTATGGCGCTTCTTACTTTCACTGGCAAAATAGAACGTATACCTATTGTCGCTCCCGGGATTTTCATCCTAGTACAAACGCGAAAGTGGCACCGAACAGAGTCGCCAGCAATGTGTATTTATCCCAAGAGAGGGAAAGGAAACACCGCATAAACCTGAAGGAAAGGATAGAGCATGGTCTTACGACCAAAAGAAATGGGTTCGGGAGTCGGTTACGCGAGAGGAAGGTATTAGCACCCCCTCACGTCCATCGTACCCGATGGGATCCACGCTTGCTTGCTCGATCAAAGGGTGTAAGAAAAGAATACTGAGAAAGAAACTGAAAAAGGAATGGAAAAGGAAAGGAGCGAGAAAGAGAAACAAATGTAGGGAAAATAAAAGAAGTGCTCGCATGGGCCCTACCCCACTGCCTACGTATCTCATCGGGAACATGAGAATCAGAGCGACGTAGTTCCCCTCACTAGGGATGAATTGTTTGTGTTTTTTAGAGAACGGCTTACGTTCTAGCTCAGGTGTTGCAGGCTCGCTGGTCCGAGTGCGTTACCGTCTTGCAAGAGAACAAGTAGAAGCGCGTTCGTGCGTTGAGAATGAATGAGATGAGAAAAGAATTCCCGAAAGAAAGACGTTATTGTTTGTTTTTGTCTTTTAGAAGGAAGTGTTTTGGATTTGTTTGCATACGACAGTGTATCTGGATCTTAGTCATTGGAATTTGTAAGAAAGCACACTAAGGGTGAAGAAGACCCTCACACTTAGTTCCAATTATCAAGGTTCAAACACACTAGCATACTTGTGTTTATTAAGTGTTTTGTTGATTATGAAGTGAAGAAGTGTTTTTTATTATTTGCACCTTCAACAAGTATTGCATTTAGGTCCCTCATACAAGATCAAATGTTTAACACATTGACCCAAGATGGGCTATATGCTACACATTCTAAGATTATAAGAGAAGACCCCTTATAATCTTTTCTTTATATGAAAGGCCTAAATGCAATAAATGCCTACCTTTATTAGATATTTTGAATTTTCTTTGAGATGAGAAAAGAGACTCAAGGGAGGATAAAGGTAAAAATCTATATGGACTAAGACTCAATCCTAATTGATTAGTTAAGGGAGTGATCCTAAGGTTTGTGAGGTTTCAACCTAAAGTCTAAAGAAAGAAAGAATTAAACAATTCACTTCCAAAGTAGAAGATGAATTGTAATTCAAAAAGGGAAAGTAATGAGTTATTTAAAGAAAGCACATAAGTGCTTAGCAAAACACAAAATGGAATTGTAAAAGAGAAAGGATAGAAGTTGAATGTGGATTCCTTATCCACACTCAATTGAAACTTACCGAAGCCCCTACATGGTTAGTAAACATGTATAAGAAGTATAAGAAGTAAAAGAACATGTAATGCATCATAAAACTCAAAAGGATTAAATGAGAAAACAAATCCTAGAACCACAACCAGAATGGGCATCATATGGACAACAAGTGAATATCATCATGCAAGTGCAAGTGAATAAGCAACAATCATCATCCATTAGCATTTAAACATGTTACAAGAAGAAGGGGTAGATGAAAGATGGAAAGAAATGAAGAGGACATGCATAAATGGAACATATAAATCAACAACCAGAATTGAAAATAAATGAAAAATGGTTTATAAACATCTCAAAAGTATTTATGAATCAACCATCAAGACATTCAAGAAGTAATAGAAGAAGAAGTGAGATGAAAACTCAAAAAGAAGGTGCAAACAATACATGTTAGGATGCACAAAGTTCAAGTTGAAATGAACATGTGAAGATGACCTATGATATGTATCAATGACCTACAATGCCAAGTGAATGGTTCACCAAATATGCAAATGATCATGCAAGTATACACAAAAGAAAACATGCACCAAAGATTACAATGATATGACATGTTATAATGCTTTAAATGAAATGTATCAAACAAAAATCAAATGGCCTCATGAAAATTATGAAAACATGGTATTGGAGTTCACTAATCAGAGATGAATCACATATCAAAATAGCATATCAAAATTCAAAGCAAAATGACTTCACACAAGGCAATTAGGTCAAGTTGAAATATCATGCAAAGTGGTACAAATATAGGCATCAAGACATGTAATAAAGTGATCTAAAAAATCAAACAAAAATCACCTAACATGCTTCAATGTATTAGTGAATCAATGCAAAAAGAATCATGTCAAAACAGTTGGTAATGAGCAAGAACAAAATTAAACAAATTCATGTATCATGCTTAGAATGCATCTAAGTGGAAATTCAAAGAAAATTATGGAACAGGGGCAAAAAGGTCATAAAATCAGAAAATAAAATCATGAAAAATTTCCTAAATGTTTTAAGAATACACATGAATTTTTGTAGAATTTTCCAATATGTTTTGGTATTTTTAAAAATTAAAAAGCAAACGTGTAGAAAAGTGAAACAAAATAAAATGGAATGTAAATGTGAATGGGGGTGCATGCCTAGTAAAAATGAGTTCAAAAATGGTTTGGGCTTAAGGCATGGGGGTGGGGATATCAATCTGGCTTAGGTCCAATAAGCGCGCAAAACACCATAACTAGCATGTTCTTCAGTCAACAAAATTGACTCATTAATAGCCACTAGATTGAGTCAAGGTCAAGCCAAAGTCAAAGTAAACATGATCAATGCACACACACGAGGGAACACATTTACTAACATGCACTGCGCCACATTTTGTTTATGTGAAATCAGAAATGGAGCACGTGAGGTGCACACCCTTTTTTAATGTGTTGGCCAATCCTACACCACACGATGCAAGTAAATCCACGGTCACGATTAAAACTGTAAACCAAACCCTAACACATGATCACCGGCCGGAGAGGGACCTCCGGTCACCTTCTCCGGCCACGCACCACCGTCTGCAACTCTCACATGTCCCAAAAATGCACAAATATTATACCAAAATGAAGCTGAGCTCACGTAGATTAAGAATTCACAATTGTTTTTCACATACCAAGCACACACATAGAGAACAGAGGAGATTAAATCATGCCCTAAGTTTTGGATCTAGGCTTCTAAGAAGCTCTATCAACTAGCCGGAGTAAGCAGAGCTTCTATCAAGCTTAAATTAACAAAAACAAGCTAAAATTAATGAAAATCAACTGAAGCAAAGTTGAATGATGAAACCTGAAAATGTGGAGCAATTGGAGATGTTGAGAAAAACCAGAGGAAAGCTTGATATGCTGAGCTTCTAGATCTTCAAACTTAGCAAAATAAATGCTATGAATTCGTAAATAGATGAAGGATGTTGAAGCTTGCAATGATGCTGAACTTGCAGAAATGGAGTTGTTCTTGTTGCTCTTGATTCAACCACACCAAGCAATGATTAATGGAAGCACAATGGAGTTGAAATCGTGGAGAGGAAGATGAGAAAAATCAGAAAGAGTGAGAGGAGAATTCTGAAGTGTTTTTGAGAGAATGTGGTTGAAAATGAAGTTGTGAGGTGAGATTTGGCTTTATAGTGTGAGTTAACCATGGTTTAGTGAGTCAGTTAAGTGAGTCAATGCTTGGTTAACTGAGTGCACCCTAACTAACTGAGTTAAGTTAGTTAGGGGCGAGTGAGGTTGGCTATGATGTGGTGATGGTGATTCATGGTGTGCTATGGTGGAAGTGAGGGTAAAACAACAAAGCTGTTGTGGCAGAAACTTGCTTCATAAGTTTGCCCTTTCCATTTTCATGCATGGCACGTGCTGGTGTATGATATTTGTATCAAGTATGCTTGGTTTAATGTGGAAAGCAGATGTTATGAAGTGTTTGTGGTGTGTGTGAACCAAAATCGTGCACCAAGCTGTCAAAGCATCAGTGCCAACATAGGGCTGTTTGCAGGTGAAATACTTTCTAACCATTGAACAATTTGATGAGATTTTGGAGTCTTTGGAAAGAGGACACATTGGAGCACAATGTTGATGTGAAAATTGAAGTGAAATGAGGTTTGGAACAGGTTGAAAAATGACTTAGAACATCCACATTGGGAAATGGTATAAGGGTGTGGCATGTGGTCGGTCGACCTGGCACCTTGGCACCTGGGTTTTCAGCACAATCACCATGACTTGAGGCCACTATTTCTCCATCATAACTTGATCAGACGAAATTTTGCCCAACATGAACATTGGAGAGGGCACTACAAGGAACATTTTTTATGTTGAAAAGTTTTTCATTTGGAGCTTTCTTCTTGGAGAAATTGAGCTTGACATTTGGCACACCAGGCGTTTGTAGAAATGACATGCGCGTGACCTGAAACTTGCCCAAGCTGACTTGCATTTTGCCCAAGTTTCCCTCAACTTTGATCATCCATAACTCTCTCAATTTTTATCCAATGGAGATGTTCTACACATGGATTTGAAGCTTAAAGGAAGGTCTTTTGTTGTGGCTGAGTGGAATTTCCATTTGGCACTCCAAATTTGAATGGCCTTGGTTCAAACTCTGATGCAAAATGGCCAAAACTTACTATTTTTAGTAACCCTACTTCACCCAAAAATGGCAACTTTCCACATCTTGATTTTTTCATGATTCCTTTGGAGTTTCTTGACCAAATTTTGCACATTGGACACATATAACATGAATTTTATGAATTTTGCCTCAAAAAGTCAAGAGTTGACTTTTTCCTCTGATTATTTGACTTGGCCCCAATTTTCCTGATTTCTGATCTTTCTTCCAATTGAACCACTTCCAAAACCAATTGAGAAGCAATTTTCCACCTCCATACACTTAGGGACATATGAAATACCATGACATCAAATTTGGTCCAACAAATCAAAAATTCCCTGATTTTATTAGAAACCCTAGTTTTGGTGCCCACCTCCTAGGAGAAAAATGTGCAGTCTTCAATTTCCAATTCCTCAGAGTATGTTATGTATCCTCTTAAAGGATGATGATATATGCCATTTGAGGATGATTTTGGATCAATGAGCTATCTCTTTTGAGGGTTTTTCTTCAGTTTCTTGGACCTCTTGCATAGTGTAGGATGTAGTGCTTCAATCTCCTATTGAATCTCACTTTCTTGATGTTTTGGATGATCAATTAAGATAGTATGAGACATGAAAGACCTCTTGGCTTACCTTGAGACAACTTGTTTGACCTTCTGTGCCTTGAATGATTCTTTGATTGTCCACCTTTCACCTGATCACATGCCTTGATGGTAAGAGGGATGCTATGCTTCATTTTTCTATGCAAAGATGCAATGCAATGCTAATGAGATGGATATGATATGATATATGATAATGCTATGCTATGATGACAAAAAAGAGAGCAAATTTTGGGGTATTACAGCTGCCCCTATTCAAACGCTGTAGACCTGAATGCCTGAAAGCGATTGCTTTCAGACTTTCAAGGTATATAGTGATTGAATACCAAATATAACCAAAAATTTGCTCTGGATGATGAAGAATAAAAGGGATATAAACCCAACGAGACTGCTGGATTGAATCTTCGATGAAACGTCGGAGAGATCTGTCTTTTAAACAACGCCAGACGACTACTGGCTTGCCACGCTACTGGTGGACTTTAATAATGTCGTTTATGCAATTCCAGACGACTACTGGCCTGCCACACTACTGGTGGACTTTAATAACGTCTTTTGAACGACGCCAGACGACTACTGGCTTGCCACGCTACTGGTGGACTTTAATAATGTCTTTTATGCAATTCCAGACGACTACTGGCCTGCCACACTACTGGTGGACTTTAATAATGTCTTTTATGCAATTCCAGACGACTACTGGCCTGCCACACTACTGGTGGACTTTAATAACGTCTTTTGAACGACGCCAGACGACTACTGGCTTGCCACGCTACTGGTGGACTTTAATAATGTCTTTTATGCAATTCCAGACGACTACTGGCCTGCCACACTACTGGTGGACTTTAATAATGTCTTTTATGCAATTCCAGACGACTACTGGCCTGCCACACTACTGGTGGACTTTGCAGCTTCGTGCCACCCGAAGATGGACTTTTGCCAATCCACTGTTGGACTTCTGCCACCCGAAGACGGACCTTTCGCCAATCCACTGTTGGACTTTTAGAATATGCCACCCTTAGATGGACTTTTGCCAATCCACTGTTGGACTTTTAGCTGCTTTGCCACCCGAAGATGGACTTTTGCCAATCCACTGTTGGACTTTTGCCACCCGAAGGCGGACTTTTGCCAATCCACTGTTGGATTTTTGCCACCCGAAGACGGACTTTTGCCAATCCACTGTTGGACTTTTAGAATTTCAAAATTGAATTACTCTTTGCCTCTGCGCCAGACATCTCTGCTACCTCTGCTGAGGAACAATGATCAATGACTTGACTTTAGAGGTTCCTGAGAGGATAATATCTCTGCTGGCGAATGGGTGAACAATCCGTCTGCTTCGAATTGTCAAGCTTGCCAAAAATAAATTGGACTTTAAGATATGAGGGAATGACGACTCTGCCAGGAATTATTCCATCTGTTTGGGGGAATGAATTCTGGTCACAGCGATTCCGCTGGGGATGAGAATTTTTAAATGACGTCCTGCTGGGGAAATGAGCCATTAAAACTCTGCTTGGGGATTTATTCAACCCAAGATCCTTTATAGGGATTATCAACCTTCTGAACCGGCTGGGGAAAGGCTGTACCATCCTTGTTGAGGAATAGATTCTGTCGATCTGATAAACCTCTGCGGAGAGAACAACAACTCAGCTGGAAGTTGCTGACAAGATTCGATGCTGACCTCTGTGGGGATACCATGACCAGAGATACGATCTTGCTGGGTATCAGGGCTACTCTGCCAGGGATATGCAAATCCTGGTTAGAACATTCCACTGCAACTTGCTAGAAAGAGTCCTTAGAGATCTGTTGGGGAAACCCAAAGCAAATCCACAGTAGTCTGCTGAAGAATATGACTGTCGAGCTTAGGATAAGTACTACAATGCCCCATGTTAGGCGAGCTTCCCTTTAGACAATCCCGTTAGGGATGACGGGTTTATAACAAACTCTGCTGGAGAAAACTGCTTTAAAGCGTCTCGTGTTGGGGAATGCCTTTTGAGAGGATTTTACAGAAGACCAACTGTCCTCAAACTCTACTGGGGATGATTAACACTTCATGCTGGGGAACCAAACAATTTGTCCCCGAAGAGGATGTCATAAGAGGATCTTACAGAAGATTTAGCTTCTTCAAACTCCTGCGACTTCGCTGGGGATAATGACCATCAAACTCTACTGGGGGGTGATCAACACTTCATGCTGGGGAAGCAACATGCCCCATGCTTAAGAAAACCAACAATTTGTCCCCGAAGCGGATGTCATAAGAGGATTTTACAGAAGATCTAGCCTCTTCCAACTCTTGTGACTTCGCTGGGGATAATGACCATCAGTTTCGGTGTCGACGAGACCACCCTTTTGGGGAACCTGTGACCGTTATCGACACAGAAAAGCTTGTAGTTGTTGGAAGTACTGAATGAGAGAATCGACTTAATAAGATACAACGGTACCCAGTGGAACTTAATTCACTGAGATCGACCCGATGAACGCCGATCTCTTTACCCATAATTGCCCCAGTCTTTTGCGTGGGGTGATTTATTGCTAGTCTTGTGCTTAAAATCATCTGCACCTGCTACCTGCAACAAAAGAATATGCCCACATGCCCCGAATATTGCGTGGCTAGAATCCACCATCCGGGAGTATTCAACATTCGAAGTAATTTCAAATATTTTTTCTGCGCATGTTATTGCAAGGCTGCCATGTTTTCAAATGCATTGTTTTATCAACAATTAGGACGTTTTTGCAAACAAAGCAATAAAACAAAAATAGAAAGCTTTTTATTGAAATTCAATTTATTGACTGAGAGCCCAGAATAGGCAATTACATCTGGAAGCAATCCCTGGAAAGAGGTGATCGCTGAAAATTGAGAAAAGGAACTATCCTAATGGCAATGTGAAAACGGAATTCCACTGAGTTTCCATTCTGTTATGACCAGTATGTCTTCAAAACTCCCCGACCTTGCCTTCTGAGGAATGATCAGACCGATTCCTATTCTTCAGAACGTCAGTTGTTCAAACGGTAATGAGTACAGATAACTCAGACTGTAGTCATTCGCTTAAATCCCTCTTTTGTGTGGACCGCCCTTTCAGGTTTTCGATCCACCAGGATACCCTTTTTTGCCTAAGTTGCCCTTTCGGGTTTTCAACTTACCGGGTGTACAATTTTTTCAATTATATCCCTAATTTTTGCCCGAACCTTATTCTGTTTTTGGTTCGCCGGGATGCCCTTTTTTGCCTGGATTTTTTTTATTTTTATTATCCAGCGGGTCTATTCATGCGAAGTATTTTTTGACCACGTCCGAGTTGACAGGGGATGAAAAGTCTTCGCCATCCATGGTTGTAAGCAATAAAGCTCCGCCCGAAAAGACCTTTTTAACCACGAATGGAGCTTCATAATTAGGAGTCCATTTGCCCCTGTGGTCTGTATTGGGAGGAAGGATCCTTTTGAGTACCACATCTCCGACTTTGTAAACCCGAGGACGCACCTTTTGGTCAAATGCCTGCTTCATTCTGCGCTGGTATAGTTGCCCATGACATACAGCCGCCAATCGCTTTTCCTCAATAAGGCTCAACTGATCAAATCTGGCTCGTACCCATTCAGCTTCATCTAGCTTAACATCCATCATGACTCTGAGGGACGGAATCTCTACTTCAACCGGTAGCACTGCCTCCATACCATATACAAGTGAGAATGGGGTTGCCCCAGTGGACGTGCGTACCGACGTTCGATACCCATGCAAAGCAAATGGTAACATCTCATGCCAATCTTTGTACGTGACAACCATCTTCTGTACAATCTTCTTGATATTTTTGTTGGCCGCTTCGACCGCGCCATTCATCTTTGGGCGGTACGGAGAAGAATTGTGGTGTTCGATTTTGAAGTCCCGGCATAACTCAGCCATCATCTTATTGTTCAAATTAGAACCATTATCAGTAATGATTCTTTTGGGAACTCCATATCGGCAAATGATATCCCGTTTTAAGAAACGAGCGACCACTTGTTTTGTAACATTGGCATAGGATGAGGCTTCAACCCATTTGGTGAAGTAATCAATTGCCACCAAGATGAAACGATGACCATTGGAAGCTGTAGGCTCAATCTTTCCGATCATATCAATGCCCCACATGGCAAACGGCCAAGGCGACGACATGATACTCAACGGATTTGGAGGCACATGCACCTTGTCTGCATAGATCTGGCATTTATGGCATTTGCGGGCATATTTGCAACAATCTGACTCCATAGTCAACCAATAATATCCCGACCTTAACAACTTTTTAGCCATTGCCTGCCCTCCGGCATGAGTACCGAAAGAGCCTTCGTGCACTTCAATCATCAACAAGTCTGCTTCATGTCTATCCACACATCTAAGCAGGACCGTGTCAAAATTTCTTTTATACAGCACGCCATCTTTGTTCAGGAAGAAACTACCAGCTAACCTTCTCAACGTCTTCCTGTCTTTGGACGATGCCCCGGACGGGTACTCTTGACTTTTCAAGAAACACTTAATGTCATGAAACCATGGCTTGTCATCAGACGTTGCATCGACCGCAAACACAAATGCTGGTCTGTCAAGGCGGGATACCTCAATCTTAGGTACATGGTTCCATCCTTGCACTTTGATCATGGAAGACAAAGTGGCCAAGGCATCAGCGAACCTATTCTCATCTCGAGGAATGTGGTACAGTTTCACTGTTGTGAAAAATGTCAGCAATCTCCTCGTATAATCTCTATACGGCACTAGATTTGCTTGGTGCGTGTACCAACTCCCTTTCACTTGATTGATTACCAAAGCTGAATCACCGAATATATCAAGGGTTTTAATCCGTAGATTAATCGCCTCCTCGATCCCCATTATACAAGCTTCGTACTCTGCTTCATTGTTGGTGCACCCGAAAGTTATTCGTGCAGTGAAAGGCATATGAACACCTTCCGGCGTGATAAGAACTGCTCCAACTCCGCACCCATTCATATTGACAGCCCCATCAAACATCAGACTCCATTTGGATTCAGGGTCTGGCCCCTCCTCCGGAAGTGGTTCCTCACAGTCTTTAGCTTTGAGAAACATGATGTCTTCATCAGGGAAGTCAAATTTCATGGGTTGGTAATCATCAATCGGCTGTTGCGCAAGATAGTCGGACAAGATACTTCCTTTGATGGCCTTTTGTGAAGTGTACTGAATGTCATACTCTGTCAAGACCATTTGCCACCGTGCAACTCTGCCTGTCAATGCTGGTTTCTCGAAAATATACTTGATAGGATCCATTTTTGAAATCAACAAGGTCGTGTGCCTAACCATATATTGCCTCAATCGCTTAGCGGCCCATGCAAGCGCACAGCATGTCTTTTCAAGCATTGAGTATCGGGACTCACAATCATTGAACTTTTTGCTCAGGTAGTAAATAGCATGCTCCTTCCTACCTGTCTCGTCATGTTGACCGAGAACACAACCCATGGAACCTTCAAGCACTGTCAGATACATTATCAGCGGTCTCCCTTCAACTGGAGGCATTAGAATCGGAGGTTCCTGCAAGTATTCTTTTATCTTATCGAATGCCAATTGGCAATCGTCATTCCACCTGACCGTTTGATCTTTCCTTAACAATTTAAATATTGGCTCACACGTGGCTGTTAGGTGAGATATGAACCTTGCAATGTAGTTCAATCTACCCAAGAAACCACGAACCTCTTTTTCTGTTCTCGGTTCAGGCATTTCTTGTATTGCTTTCACCTTGGCAGGATCAACCTCGATTCCTCTTTCGCTCACAATGAAACCCAGTAACTTTCCAGAACGCACCCCAAACGTGCACTTGTTTGGATTTAATCTCAGACAGAACTTTCTCAACCTTTCAAACAGCTTTTTCAGGTTAACCAGATGTTCCTCTTCTGTTCTCGACTTGGCAATCATATCATCTACATAACATTCGATCTCCTTATGAATCAAGTCATGAAACAATGTCACCATCGCCCGCTGGTACGTTGCCCCTGCGTTTTTCAACCCAAAAGGCATTACTTTATAACAATATGTACCCCACGGAGTAATGAACGTGGTCTTCTCCATATCTTCAGGTGCTATCTTGATCTGGTTGTACCCGGAGAACCCGTCCATAAAGGAGAACACTGAAAATTGAGCTGTATTGTCGACCAGCACATCAATATGAGGTAGTGGAAAACCATCTTTCGGGCTAGCTTTATTAAGATCTCGATAATCCACACACATTCTCACTTTTCCATCTTTCTTCGGTACTGGCACGATGTTGGCTACCCATGGAGGATACTTTGTCACAGCAAGAAAACCAGCGTCCCACTGCTTCTGGACTTCCTCCTTAATCTTTAAAGCCATGCCGGGGTGAGTCCGACGAAGTTTCTGCTTGACTGGCGGACATTCTTCTCTCAATGGTAGCCTGTGCACGACAATATCCGTATCCAACCCCGGCATGTCTTGATACGACCAGGCGAAGACGTCAACATACTCGCGCAACATTTCTGTCAAAGTTTGCTTCACATCTGCTTGCAAGCTGGCACCAATCCTGATCTCTTTTTTGGCGTCCTTGGTACCAATATTGATGATGTCTACAGTCTCCTGATGAGGCTGGATGACCCTTTCCTCCTGTTTCAACAATCTGGCCAGTTCTTCAGGGAGTTCACAATCTTTCTCATCCCCTTCTTCGGCTTGATAAATCGGATTGTCAAAGTCATACACAGCCATATCAAAATCGTTATCAGTGGTATCCGGAGGATCAAGTCTGCATGAACGGGTTCATGCCTTATTTTAGAATTTATTTTTAAGCAAAACAAAAGAAAATGAAACATTGCCATTTTATTTTTTGTGCAAAAATAAAAACTGAAAGACAGAGAACAAAATTTGATTGCAAAACGTCCTTTATTAATGATTAAACATTGCAAATGCAACCATGGTGGCCCTACAAACGAATCTATACGCCTTGGGCAGAGCGCAAGATTTTGTCATGCATTATGGTTAGAAAAAACAAAGAAAAATTACTCTGTCTGAAGAGTAACCCGGATGACTTCTTCAACGAACCAGTTCTGCACTTGTTGTCCCGGAACATGAGGGCGTACCCAGTTGTCCAGGTCACAATTACTGTCAACACTATCCTCTGTGGCTGCACAAGACTGGTCCGTGTAGATAATTCCCCCACTATTGAAAGTAATGGGTCCCCTGCTCCCCGCATCTGAAGTTGTAGAGGGATGATAACCAATACCAAATTTGTCTTCCTTCATTGGGGTCTCTATCAACCTGCCCCAACCTTGGGCGTTGCCTGCCCTGACGACTTCGACAGCTTGTTTGTAAGATGAAATGGAGGTACCAGCCCCAACTGGTACAGAAGAAGACTCAGGTGCATCGTCAATATTGACTGCTTCAAATGATTGGCACAGCATCTCATGAATTTCCCCATCCATTTCAATGTACTTGAACGTAGACAAGTGACTCACAAAGATGTCTTCTTCCCCACACACTGTCACAACCTGCCCTTCAAACTCATACTTCAGCTTTTGATGTAGAGTAGAGGTAACAGCCCCGGCTCCGTGAATCCAAGGGCGTCCCAATAGGCAGCTATATGCAGGTTGTATGTCCATTACATGGAACGTGGATTTGAATACCTGTGGTCCAATTTGTACGGGCAATTCCACCTCACCAAACACAGATCGTCTAGTTCCATCGAATGCTCTGACCACCAATTCACTAGGCCTTAAGATCAAACCGTCAACTTCCAGCTTCATTAATGCCTTCTTGGGCAAGACATTGAGTGATGAACCAGTGTCTACCAGTACATGAGATAACACTGCGCCCTTACACTCCATCGTGATATGCAAAGCCTTATTATGGTTTCTTCCTTCAACCGTCAGATCTCTACTTGTAAAGCCCAAGCCATGGCTAACATTAACATTGGAGATTACGCCCTCGAGCTGATTAACAGTAATTTCTTGTGGCACGTACGCACTCTTCAACACTTTCAACAACGCCTGCCGGTGCGCATCAGAGCACATCAATAGTGACAAGATTGAAATCTTCGAAGGGGTCTGATTCAGTTGGTCCACAATCTTATAATCGCTTTTCTTGATTATCTTCATAAATTCTTCCATTTCCTTATCAAAAGTAATCTTTGTCTCTGCTTCAGGTGTAGGCGCACTTTCAACCACCTGTTTACCCTTAGCCTTTGCTGCAGCTTCTACCTCCTTATCACTTCTCAAGGTTTGGGGAGCGAACAACCTTCCACTCCTTGTAAAGCCCCCTACACCCCCTACATTATCAATATTTGGGCTGACTGACGGTTCAACTTCCTGCTTTTTACCTTCGTAATATACATCTGCCCCATAGTGCCATGGGATAGCTTTCGTAGATGTGAACGGAATTGGCCCTGGCACCGTGATAGTGACAGGACTGGGCCCTTCTGGCGCAACACTCGCCACGGGAACTGCATTGACCGGCATTTGAATCTCAGCGGGAGTGTAATAGATGGTCACGGTTGATATCTCATCAGTGTCTTTCACGACTCTGTCAAACTGTAGACATCCTTCATCGATCAGATTCTGTAAACCCATCTTCAACTTATCACAGCCGTTCTCCTGATTCATACACTCAGAGCAATCCTGACTACAGCCCGGGAACACCTGTCCCTTCAATAAACGATCTTTTACAACCAACAAAGAAGTTTTCACTTGATGAACGTCTAACACCAAATTCAATCTCCTCCCATCTTCAATAGCGTACACATTTGCTGCACTATGATCAGGCATGGGATGCTGAGTAATATTAGGAGCGGGAGAGAAATTAATGGCTTTAGCATCAATCAAATCTTGTACTTTATGATGGAAAGCCCAGCATTTTTCAATGGAGTGCCCCTGAGCACCTGAGTGGAACTCACAACGAGCATTAGCATCGAAGTTAGGTGGCAGGTTTCCAGCAACCGGAGCTTTCATAGTACGGAGTTCTACCAACTTTAACTCGAGTAGCCGGGGCAACAGCGCGGCATAAGTCATAGGGAGAGGATCCATCTTACGATCCCTCTGTCTAGACCTTTGCTGGAAAAAAGGTTGTTGCTGTTGAACTTGTTGTTGGGGTTGTTGTTTCTGAACAGACGGTGTGGGGATTGTCACAGCATCTACCTGATAATAAGCTCGAGAACGCCCTCTGCCTCGTCCTCTAAACACAGCATTCGTATCACCTTCTCTTCTTTTCTGGTTACTAGCGAACGGTTTCTTCGTCCCCGAAGAGCCAGCCCCACTCACATCCTGGATCTTTCCAAGCTTTAACAGACTTTCTATTCTTTCTCCCGCGATCACAATATCAGCAAATCCAGTTGACGGACAAGCAGCTAATCTATCAAGATAAGCCCCTTGCAAGGTGCCCATAAACATATCCGCCATTTCTCTGTCTGACAAGGGAGGTTGAACCTGGGCAGCCATTTCCCTCCACCTCTGTGCATATTCTTTGAAACTCTCCTTGGCATTTTGTGACAACCCCTGCAATTGAGTGCGGTTGGGCGCCATGTCAATATTATACTGGTATTGCTTCAGGAACGCTTCTGCCAGATCTTTCCAATTCTTCACAGCAGCTCTATTCAACTTCATGTACCAGGTCAAGGATGCCCCAGCCAGACTGTCCTGAAAATAGTGCATCCATAGCTTCTCGTCATCAGTATGGGCTGAAATCTTCCCAAAGTAAGCTTGAAGATGCGTTTGGGGACACGCATTGCCGTGATACTTATCAAAAGTAGGAGGTTTGAATTTGGGGGGAATTCTGACTCCTGAGACCAGCCCCAAGCTGGTAACATCAATACCCATAGAGTTCTTGCATTCTATGGCCCTGATCTTTTTTGCTAACTCCTCATACCTTCGATCACCTTGATTACCCATATCAGCGTCTAGTAGAGTAAATTGGTCTTCCAGAGTATCTTCAAGAGTAACACCAGCATGCCTACCATTTCCATTACCCCGATTGTTACCACCAGGAGGAGGGTTGCCACCGGGAGGAGGGATGTCGTGTCCCTGTGAATTGTCATGTTGGTCACCTTCGGGCCTATTGTCTGGACGCTCGACCAGAAGCCTCAACCTCTCCTGATTTTGCGCCATGCCAGTCATGAGGGTCATGAACTGGTCCATGCGCGCCCTCATTTCCGCCAAATCACTTTGCACTTGATCCATGATTCTTACTTGATTCCTTTGCGTCGGATATCGGTGAATATGACTCTCCGCTATACTGCCTGAAACCAAATAAAGGTTAGAGACCCCGCAACGAGTACCTGAAAAGCAAGTAACAAAAAAATGCAAAATGATATGCAATGCCATGCAATGCCATGTTTGTCATTTCCGAGGTGCTTTATACCCTGATTCCAATCCAACCACAGAAATCTGAAGACCAGAAATTGTGATATAAAGAGACGTGTCGTGGTCATGTGCTTGTGTGCAGCTATCTGATAAGGAATGATTCTGAATAAAACTGCTCATACTCATTCAACAAAGTATTCAAGTACATTTAAGAAAGGTTCAACCGCAAATGCAATACAAGGAAAAATGGATCCATCAACAAGCCTGATGGTAACCATTAACAACAAAATATAAGGAAAAGAACATCAGTCTGACAATTCCACACCCTTCAGCTTATCACTTGAGTATTTGATCTCCTCAAAAAGTATACGGGTACGCTGGTGATTCGGCTTTTCAATCATTTCTTTGATCAAGACATCCCTTTTCTCAAGAGCTTCAGTTAAAGAACCCATATGCAGCATCAGAGCCTCGTCATCACACACTCCTTTGTGTCTCTTTATGCCAGCTTGCGTCTTGAGTATCTCTCTTTCTACCATGGCTTCTTCAAGCTCTTTCTTGGTATTCTTCAACTGGCTTCTAACTTCTTCTAACTGCTCTTGACTTTTATCGAGACTTTCCCGATACTTTCTCCTCTGCTCATGTGCCTTTTTAAGCTCCTCGTCTTTAGTCTTCGACTGATCCTTTAACTCGGCATTTTCAATTCTGACTTCATCCCAAGCTTGACGAAGTTGAGCTAATGAATCCTTGCTTCGGGCTAAAGCCTGTTTTGTAATCTTGTGAGCCTGACTAGTGTCATCTGCTCCCAAAGTAAGTTTCCGAAAGTACCGAGCTCGGTCATCAAAATCTTCCTCTTTGTCAGCCAAGGTTTTTTCCGCTTTCAAGGCTCTCTTTTCCAACTCTTTGTTGTCAGCTAGAGCTTTCTGAAGGCATCTGCTCATTCCAGAATTCTCTATCTGCAACTCTCTGACCATTTTCTTCCACTTCTCACATTCTTCAATAGCCACCATAGTGGGTTGTTCTGGCTGTACTGAACATAAAAGAGGTCCCCTTGAAAAGGGTAAAAGCAATTCCTTTACTTTCGTCTCAATCCACCTGTCATATTCAGGATAAGATCTACAATCTCCTTTTCCAAAAACTGCTTTTCCAATTTTGTGCTTATCTTTCCAAGCATTCACTACTTCTACCACCTTCGCATCTTTAGTTCCTGTAAAGAATAAAGATTCTTCCACATCTTGCTCTGTAGGAGGATCCCTGGAAGCATACCCAAACTGTCGGATGGCCAAAACTGGATTATAATTGATCCCTCCTTTTCTGCCAATCAAAGGCACATTTGGAAAATTCCCGCATCTTGTGACAAGCTCTATTCTCAATAACCGGTGGTCAAACCATACAATGTTATCAGCAGTTAAACTCATCAATCGTTTAGACCATTTCGCCACATCCTTGGTTTCCACAAAGGCACCTGTCTGAGGCAGATGTTTGAAAAACCAATGACTCAGCAGTGGAGTACAACAACTAACAGATCCTCCCCTCCTTTTCTCATTCTTATAGTGCACGGAATGATAAAAATCTCCTAGCAAAGTAGGGACTGGATTTTTAAGAACGAAAACTCTTGTCGCTTGCATATCCACAAAGTCTTGCTGATTGGGAAAGAAAACTAGGCCATATATGCAGAGAGCCAGAATGGAATTGTAAACCGTCCAGTTTTTAGCACTTGCAGCCTCCTGGGCCTGTCCAGACAGAAATTCTAAATGAAATCCGCTAACTCCATTTTTACTGCTCACACCACTCTTTATCACTGCCTGATCCATTTGTAAAGCAGCAGCAATTTCTTTTACGCTGGGAGAACTACCAGAGAAGAATGGTATTGCCGACGTAATCGGAATTCCCAAAATAAATGAGAATTCTTCCAGTGTTGGCATCAAAATGTAATCTGAAAAAAGAAAGCACCTCAACGAAGGCTCGTAGAACTGCAGCAGAGTGTGCAAAGCATCATGCTCATACTTGGTGATTGTACGAACCATCCCAACCAAATTCCCGTAGCTCTTCTGAAACCTATCAAGAATACCCGGACCAGCCATATCTATAACTTTGAGCAATGAATCCAAGACAGGATCTGGAAACTTGTAAGACACATTGTTCTTTCTCTCGGCGACGATCTCTGTTGAACCCATGGATTGGAATCAGAAATGTATTATGCACCTGAAAATGACAAACATAACTGTTATGATATGATAATGCAATGCAAAAGGGCATGTGATCAGGTAATCAAGTGTCGGTGTCTGTATTGAACTGTGTGCACTGTGTCTCTGTACTGAGTCTGGCAATATCTGAGATGAACACTTAAATCACTGTCATAGGATACAATGTCTGAAACCATCATAGAATCACGAGTAAGGTAGGTAGGAGGCTGGGTTTCCTGCAAACCTGTAAACATCCCGCCCATGCTCACATGTGGTTCTTAGAAAATAAGGCTTGTCAGCTTCGGAGGTTTGAGAAGCAATAGCACATTCAGCCCGTAGGATACAATGCTATGCCAATCAAAGAGGTCGTCCACTGACTCCCCTTAGAAAATAAAGGTCATCCTATGCAAGTTCCAAAGTGGGTCCTCGGGTGCGAATGGGTTTGCCACAGAATGTGGTCTGCCATTGTCACCACTGAAGAGGGATATTTCCACTAAGGTCCTCATGATCGGTCACTAGAGTCGACAGCTCTCTAGATCTACATCCTGGAATACGCAAGATGCGTATGCCACGACGTGTCCCAAGATAGCCTCGTCTAGCTGTGAATTTCGTGAACACCCAACGCACTCCAAACGGTACGTAGGTCCCACTACTCTCTACTCTAATTCTAAGTGTATACTCAAGCCTGTGTAATGGGCTTATCTCTCAGAAATCCCGCCCGCCAAACAGAAAACAACACAGTCCAGTATAGCATAATATATCATATGAAATGAAAATACTAAAATACGGTAAATACAGTAATGTACAGTAAAGCAGTAAATAACCATACAATAAAACAGTAAATACAACACAACAGTAAACACCCAATGAAAGAAAAGCAGACAAGCGCTAGGATTGACTCGCTTAGGGATGGACCAGCAATAGGTCAAAATCTAGTCCCCAGCAGAGTCGCCAGCTGTCGCTCCCGGGATTTTCATCCTAGTACAAACGCGAAAGTGGCACCGAACAGAGTCGCCAGCAATGTGTATTTATCCCAAGAGAGGGAAAGGAAACACCGCATAAACCTGAAGGAAAGGATAGAGCATGGTCTTACGACCAAAAGAAATGGGTTCGGGAGTCGGTTACGCGAGAGGAAGGTATTAGCACCCCCTCACGTCCATCGTACCCGATGGGATCCACGCTTGCTTGCTCGATCAAAGGGTGTAAGAAAAGAATACTGAGAAAGAAACTGAAAAAGGAATGGAAAAGGAAAGGAGCGAGAAAGAGAAACAAATGTAGGGAAAATAAAAGAAGTGCTCGCATGGGCCCTACCCCACTGCCTACGTATCTCATCGGGAACATGAGAATCAGAGCGACGTAGTTCCCCTCACTAGGGATGAATTGTTTGTGTTTTTTAGAGAACGGCTTACGTTCTAGCTCAGGTGTTGCAGGCTCGCTGGTCCGAGTGCGTTACCGTCTTGCAAGAGAACAAGTAGAAGCGCGTTCGTGCGTTGAGAATGAATGAGATGAGAAAAGAATTCCCGAAAGAAAGACGTTATTGTTTGTTTTTGTCTTTTAGAAGGAAGTGTTTTGGATTTGTTTGCATACGACAGTGTATCTGGATCTTAGTCATTGGAATGTGTAAGAAAGCACACTAAGGGTGAAGAAGACCCTCACACTTAGTTCCAATTATCAAGGTTCAAACACACTAGCATACTTGTGTTTATTAAGTGTTTTGTTGATTATGAAGTGAAGAAGTGTTTTTTATTATTTGCACCTTCAACAAGTATTGCATTTAGGTCCCTCATACAAGATCAAATGTTTAACACATTGACCCAAGATGGGCTATATGCTACACATTCTAAGATTATAAGAGAAGACCCCTTATAATCTTTTCTTTATATGAAAGGCCTAAATGCAATAAATGCCTACCTTTATTAGATATTTTGAATTTTCTTTGAGATGAGAAAAGAGACTCAAGGGAGGATAAAGGTAAAAATCTATATGGACTAAGACTCAATCCTAATTGATTAGTTAAGGGAGTGATCCTAAGGTTTGTGAGGTTTCAACCTAAAGTCTAAAGAAAGAAAGAATTAAACAATTCACTTCCAAAGTAGAAGATGAATTGTAATTCAAAAAGGGAAAGTAATGAGTTATTTAAAGAAAGCACATAAGTGCTTAGCAAAACACAAAATGGAATTGTAAAAGAGAAAGGATAGAAGTTGAATGTGGATTCCTTATCCACACTCAATTGAAACTTACCGAAGCCCCTACATGGTTAGTAAACATGTATAAGAAGTATAAGAAGTAAAAGAACATGTAATGCATCATAAAACTCAAAAGGATTAAATGAGAAAACAAATCCTAGAACCACAACCAGAATGGGCATCATATGGACAACAAGTGAATATCATCATGCAAGTGCAAGTGAATAAGCAACAATCATCATCCATTAGCATTTAAACATGTTACAAGAAGAAGGGGTAGATGAAAGATGGAAAGAAATGAAGAGGACATGCATAAATGGAACATATAAATCAACAACCAGAATTGAAAATAAATGAAAAATGGTTTATAAACATCTCAAAAGTATTTATGAATCAACCATCAAGACATTCAAGAAGTAATAGAAGAAGAAGTGAGATGAAAACTCAAAAAGAAGGTGCAAACAATACATGTTAGGATGCACAAAGTTCAAGTTGAAATGAACATGTGAAGATGACCTATGATATGTATCAATGACCTACAATGCCAAGTGAATGGTTCACCAAATATGCAAATGATCATGCAAGTATACACAAAAGAAAACATGCACCAAAGATTACAATGATATGACATGTTATAATGCTTTAAATGAAATGTATCAAACAAAAATCAAATGGCCTCATGAAAATTATGAAAACATGGTATTGGAGTTCACTAATCAGAGATGAATCACATATCAAAATAGCATATCAAAATTCAAAGCAAAATGACTTCACACAAGGCAATTAGGTCAAGTTGAAATATCATGCAAAGTGGTACAAATATAGGCATCAAGACATGTAATAAAGTGACCTAAAAAATCAAACAAAAATCACCTAACATGCTTCAATGTATTAGTGAATCAATGCAAAAAGAATCATGTCAAAACAGTTGGTAATGAGCAAGAACAAAATTAAACAAATTCATGTATCATGCTTAGAATGCATCTAAGTGGAAATTCAAAGAAAATTATGGAACAGGGGCAAAAAGGTCATAAAATCATAAAATAAAATCATGAAAAATTTCCTAAATGTTTTAAGAATACACATGAATTTTTGTAGAATTTTCCAATATGTTTTGGTATTTTTAAAAATTAAAAAGCAAACGTGTAGAAAAGTGAAAAAAAATAAAATGGAATGTAAATGTGAATGGGGGTGCATGCCTAGTAAAAATGAGTTCAAAAATGGTTTGGGCTTAAGGCATGGGGGTGGGGATATCAATCTGGCTTAGGTCCAATAAGCGCGCAAAACACCATAACTAGCATGTTCTTCAGTCAACAAAATTGACTCATTAATAGCCACTAGATTGAGTCAAGGTCAAGCCAAAGTCAAAGTAAACATGATCAATGCACACACACGAGGGAACACATTTACTAACATGCACTGCGCCACATTTTGTTTATGTGAAATCAGAAATGGAGCACGTGAGGTGCACACCCTTTTTTAATGTGTTGGCCAATCCTACACCACACGATGCAAGTAAATCCACGGTCACGATTAAAACTGTAAACCAAACCCTAACACATGATCACCGGCCGGAGAGGGACCTCCGGTCACCTTCTCCGGCCACGCACCACCGTCTGCAACTCTCACATGTCCCAGAAATGCACAAATATTATACCAAAATGAAGCTGAGCTCACGTAGATTAAGAATTCACAATTGTTTTTCACATACCAAGCACACACATAGAGAACAGAGGAGATTAAATCATGCCCTAAGTTTTGGATCTAGGCTTCTAAGAAGCTCTATCAACTAGCCGGAGTAAGCAGAGCTTCTATCAAGCTTAAATTAACAAAAACAAGCTAAAATTAATGAAAATCAACTGAAGCAAAGTTGAATGATGAAACCTGAAAATGTGGAGCAATTGGAGATGTTGAGAAAAACCAGAGGAAAGCTTGATATGCTGAGCTTCTAGATCTTCAAACTTAGCAAAATAAATGCTATGAATTCGTAAATAGATGAAGGATGTTGAAGCTTGCAATGATGCTGAACTTGCAGAAATGGAGTTGTTCTTGTTGCTCTTGATTCAACCACACCAAGCAATGATTAATGGAAGCACAATGGAGTTGAAATCGTGGAGAGGAAGATGAGAAAAATCAGAAAGAGTGAGAGGAGAATTCTGAAGTGTTTTTGAGAGAATGTGGTTGAAAATGAAGTTGTGAGGTGAGATTTGGCTTTATAGTGTGAGTTAACCATGGTTTAGTGAGTCAGTTAAGTGAGTCAATGCTTGGTTAACTGAGTGCACCCTAACTAACTGAGTTAAGTTAGTTAGGGGCGAGTGAGGTTGGCTATGATGTGGTGATGGTGATTCATGGTGTGCTATGGTGGAAGTGAGGGTAAAACAACAAAGCTGTTGTGGCAGAAACTTGCTTCATAAGTTTGCCCTTTCCATTTTCATGCATGGCACGTGCTGGTGTATGATATTTGTATCAAGTATGCTTGGTTTAATGTGGAAAGCAGATGTTATGAAGTGTTTGTGGTGTGTGTGAACCAAAATCGTGCACCAAGCTGTCAAAGCATCAGTGCCAACATAGGGCTGTTTGCAGGTGAAATACTTTCTAACCATTGAACAATTTGATGAGATTTTGGAGTCTTTGGAAAGAGGACACATTGGAGCACAATGTTGATGTGAAAATTGAAGTGAAATGAGGTTTGGAACAGGTTGAAAAATGACTTAGAACATCCACATTGGGAAATGGTATAAGGGTGTGGCATGTGGTCGGTCGACCTGGCACCTTGGCACCTGGGTTTTCAGCACAATCACCATGACTTGAGGCCACTATTTCTCCATCATAACTTGATCAGACGAAATTTTGCCCAACATTAACATTGGAGAGGGCACTACAAGGAACATTTTTTATGTTGAAAAGTTTTTCATTTTGAGCTTTCTTCTTGGAGAAATTGAGCTTGACATTTGGCACACCAGGCGTTTGTAGAAATGACATGCGCGTGACCTGAAACTTGCCCAAGCTGACTTGCATTTTGCCCAAGTTTCCCTCAACTTTGATCATCCATAACTCTCTCAATTTTTATCCAATGGAGATGTTCTACACATGGATTTGAAGCTTAAAGGAAGGTCTTTTGTTGTGGCCGAGTGGAATTTCCATTTGGCACTCCAAATTTGAATGGCCTTGGTTCAAACTCTGATGCAAAATGGCCAAAACTTACTATTTTTAGTAACCCTACTTCACCCAAAAATGGCAACTTTCCACATCTTGATTTTTTCATGATTCCTTTGGAGTTTCTTGACCAAATTTTGCACATTGGACACATATAACATGAATTTTATGAATTTGGCCTCAAAAAGTCAAGAGTTGACTTTTTCCTCTGATTATTTGACTTGGCCCCAATTTTCCTGATTTCTGATCTTTCTTCCAATTGAACCACTTCCAAAACCAATTGAGAAGCAATTTTCCACCTCCATACACTTAGGGACATATGAAATACCATGACATCAAATTTGGTCCAACAAATCAAAAATTCCCTGATTTTATTAGAAACCCTAGTTTTGGTGCCCACCTCCTAGGAGAAAAATGTGCAGTCTTCAATTTCCAATTCCTCAGAGTATGTTATGTATCCTCTTAAAGGATGATGATATATGCCATTTGAGGATGATTTTGGATCAATGAGCTATCTCTTTTGAGGGTTTTTCTTCAGTTTCTTGGACCTCTTGCATAGTGTAGGATGTAGTGCTTCAATCTCCTATTGAATCTCACTTTCTTGATGTTTTGGATGATCAATTAAGATAGTATGAGACATGAAAGACCTCTTGGCTTACCTTGAGACAACTTGTTTGACCTTCTGTGCCTTGAATGATTCTTTGATTGTCCACCTTTCACCTGATCACATGCCTTGATGGTAAGAGGGATGCTATGCTTCATTTTTCTATGCAAAGATGCAATGCAATGCTAATGAGATGGATATGATATGATATATTATAATGCTATGCTATGATGACAAAAAAGAGAGCAAATTTTGGGGTATTACACCTATTGGTAGAAAGTGTTCCATTATAACATGGCAGTCGTGTGTCTTTAAACTCTTCAACGTGAGATCTTTCATAGACACAAGTCTTCTGACATCTGAAGAGTATCCTTCTGGAGCTTTAACTTCACTCAGAAACTTACACAATATTTTCTTCTCCTTTCTAGACAGAGTAAAAGCAGCAGGTGGTAGATATGTCTGTCTTCCTTTCTTCACGGGTGCTAATTCAGTTCTAATCCCCATCGCTTCCAAGTCTTTTCTTGCTTTAAGGCCATCCTTAGTCTTTCCTTTTATATTGAGTAACGTACCAATAACACTTTCAAATACATTTTTCTCAATATGCATAACATCGAGAAAATGTCTCACGTACAAAGACTTCCAATATGGCAATTCAAAAAATATCGACCTCTTTTTCCACCCACCTTTGACAACCTTATGTGCAAAAGGTTTGCCAAACTCAGTACGCATATCTTTCACCTTTTTAAAAACTTGGTCACCTGACAACATAGGTGGAGCTCTACCTTCTTCGGTGTCTCCATTGAATTCTTGACTCCACCCACGGTAGTGATGTTTGGCATTTAAGAATCTACGATGACCGAGAAAGACATTCTTATGACCAAAGTCCAATCGCTTCGAAACTGTTTTATCTTCACAAATAGGACACGCTTTTTCACCTTTTATGCTGTACCCTGATAGATTCCCGTAAGCTGGAAAATCATTAATTGTGCCAAACAACATCGCCCTCAAATTGAAACTTTCTTTCCTATATCCATCATAAACCTCCACACCGTTCTCCCACAATATCTTTAAATCTTCGATCAAAGGTGTCAAGTATACGTCTATGTCATTCCCTGGTTGTTTAGGCCCAGATATTAACATAGATAACATCATGTACTTACGCTTCATGCATAGCGACGGAGGTAGGTTATAAATCATAAGAATCACAGGCCATGTGGTATGTGAGATACTTTGAAGACCATGCGGGTTCATTCCATCAGTAGATAATGCCAGACGGAGGTTTCTTGCTTCTTCCCCAAAGTCAGGATAATCATTATCAATTTTCGACCACTGTGGTGAATCAGCCGGATGTCGCAACTTTCCATCAATAATTCTTTCATCTGCATGCCAAGTCAGGTGTCTTGCATCGGTTTCACTACGAAACATGCGCCTAAATCTCGGTATTATAGGAAAATACCATAAGACCTTGGCTGGAGACAATTTTTTCTTATATCGAGACAAACCGCATTTAGGGCACTCAGTTAACGATGCATATTCCTTTCGAAACAAAACGCAATCGTTTGGACAAGCATGTATTTTATCATAGCTCATGCCAATAGAGCACAACATTTTTTTGGCCTCATAGGTTCGATTGGGAAGAACATTATCTTCCGGTAGCATTTCTCTCAAAAGGGCCAACAACTCTGTGAAACTTTTATCCGACCATCCATTGCCCGCCTTTAAGTTGTACAACTTCAATACCGCAGATAGTCTTGTGAATTTAGTGCAACCTTGATAGAGCGGTTTCTCTGCATCGCTTACCAACCTCTCAAACATTTCGGGACAATCATGAAGATCTTCTACAACTGCTTCTGCAATCTCTTCGACTCGATCACAATCGTATGTTTCCGTGTCTTTGTCATCTGAAGCATAGGTTGTATTACTTTTCCTCGTCGGTTCAACATTCTCGTTAATTTTCTCACCATGATGTATCCAACACTTATAACTTCGATCAATTCCATTCATCAGTAAATGCGATTTCAACCCATCTGCGTCAACCCTACCAACATAACAACAACCCAAGCAAGGACATTTTATTCGATTGAGCTCTTCAGCGTCAGCGTGTTGAACAACAAACTTAACGAAATCCAATACCCCATTCTCGTACTCTTTGGACAATCGATCGGCATCCATCCATTTTTTATCCATGGTTTTCCTACTTATTAATCCTAACAGTTAGAAAGAATTTAACATTAGCATAACAAGTCCAAACTAAGAAATTCAAAGCAATTAACTTCATTAACAAAATTGCTTTGAATTTCGGTTCTTTAGAACAACAACCTCAAGAATTTACATTATTAACATTAACACTAACACTAACACTAACACTAACACTAACCTAACACTAACACTAACACTAACCTAAACTAAACTAAACAAACACATTATATAGCAATAGTTAACAATGTAGAAAAATGTTAACAAGAACAAACTAAACTAACACATTATATTGATTCTATTCCTATATCACCAAAAATGAAGTTAGCACATATTTTATTCTTATATCCAACAACAGTCCAACATTAGCAACAACATTAACAACATTAGCAACATTATCAACATTAGCAACAGTCCAACATTAGCAACAACATAAACAACATTATTATCAACATCAACAACAACATTATTATCAACATCAACAACAACATTATCAACATTATCAGCAACATTATCAACTGAAACTCTGAAACTCTGAAACTTCCAAACTGAAACTCTGAAACGTGTAAAATGTGTAATACTCTGAAACGTGTAAAATGTGTAATACATCAACAACAACATTATTATCAACATCAACAACAACATTATCAACAGCAACATTATCAGCATACCTTATAAAATGTGTAATAATCTGAAACTCTTAAACTTCCAAACTGAGTGACGAAAACGCGAAATGAGAGAGGAACAGACGGTCACGGTGGAGTAAAGGTCGTCGGAGTCGCGAAATGAGGGCGGAACGGTGGACGACGGCGCGGTGGACGACGGCAAGGGTTTAGCTCAGGTTCGCAAGTATCCGTTCGCAACAGGGGAGGGAGAAGAAAGAGCGCAAAACTGAAAATGAAAACTGAGTATATTCATATATTTTAATTTTATTAGACCTTAGACAGCGCTTTTAAACAAAGCGCTTTCTAAGGTGGCCCTTAGACAGCGCTTTAAAAGCGCTTTCTAAGATTGGCCTTAGACAGCGCTTTTGTTTTTATTTTTTTAAATATTTAAGACCTTAGACAGCGCTTTCCTTAAAAGCGCTGTCTAAGGTCTTATATTTTTTTTAAATTTAAAAGGCCTTAGACAGCGCTTTTAAGGAAAGCGCTGTCTAATATTTTCCATTAAATTTTTTTAAAAATTTAGAAGGCCTTAGACAGCGCTTTTCACTAAAGCGCTGTCTAAGGTCTTATATTTTTTTGCGCTTTTCCTTTATTAAATTAATAGATTCCGTGTTTTTGACCTATAGCAGCGCTTTTGTAATAAAGCGCTGTCTAAGGTGAGATGTTATAAGTCCTTTTTGTTGTAGTGCTATTTGGTATTTTTCATTGATTTTCTTTAAATATTTATTTTTTAAAGAATAAAATTAGGGTTTCTTTGATTTTCACTTAAAACAAATCATTGTCAAACACTTTTGGGCCTCCAACAGAGTGTAAGACCCAACCCTTTTTTGACCAAACATTTTTGGACCTCAGTGTATTGTATAAGTCCCGATACCGTAAAAAACAAACGGCGCGATCGTCGCCTTTTGAAAAATAACAACTAGGCCTCTCCTTGAGCTATAAGACCCATTTAAAACTTTTGGGCCTCTATTAGAGTGTAAGACCCAATCCCCTTTTAACCAAAACCATTTGGGCCTCAGATATTGTATAAGTCCCTCGGCGTTAAAAGAAAACCTCGGCGCGATCGCCATTTTTTAACAAAAAAAAATCAATTGGGCCTACCCTCGTGTTATAAGCCCCACTCTTTTTCTTTAAACCTTTTGGACCTCTTGAGAGAGTGTAAGACCCACCCCTTTGTACAGAAAACCTTTTTTGGGCCTTAGTCACTTGTATAAGTCCCTCTGTACAAATTCAAACAGTGCGCTCACTGATAAAACCCTGGGCCTCTCCTTGAGCTGTAAGCCCCAAATCTTTCTTTTTCAAAGCACTTTCTGCTTTGATTTTGAATATACTATTGTTTTCAATCTTTCTTTGATGAACAACTAACCAAACAGCATGGAAGCTCTACAACCGAGTAAGTGTTTATACGCTTTCATTTACCGCTTTCATATACATATAACTGTATTGTGGGGCTGTTTCGCTGTAAGTCTTCCTTCATAAACTCATATCAACTGTGTAATAATAGTATAGATATTTCGAGTTTCCCCGGCAACTACGTCTAGAACTAAGTGACGCCGTTTCGTTTATTCATAAAAATAGACAACATAATCCCCCAATAGGATCACCAGATACAGTCTTCTCTTCGGCTGTCCTCATTAGGAATTATCAAGAAACTCTATTCTCAGAGATGAATGTATTCTCCGTGAATGGCATCTCTGAGTTTCTTCGAAATTCTCGAACTTTCCTGACTTGATCTATTCCTCGTGAATAGCTTGCCTTGAATTTCATGGGGTTTGGGGACCCACGGGCTTCTTAAAAGCACCGGCCTCCTCTTGGGCATCGTACAAGGACCCACAGGCTTCCTAAAAGCAACCCTGCCTCCTCTTGGGCTTAGTACAAGGACCCTACGGCTTCTTAGAAGTATTCACAGCCTCCTCTTAGGCTTCGTATAATGATCTCTTGCTCCGGGAATGATAGCCTTCTCTTGGGCTTAGTACAAGGACCCGTCGGCTTCTTAAAAGTTTCCAGCCTCCTCTTGGGCTTTGTACAAATTGTCCTGACGACCTCCTAGAGGTATAGGAACATAACTTAGTCATCTGCATAGAACAGTCCTTTCAAAGAGTCTACTACTGTTTCTCAAAGCATAGTACAAAAGATGAAACTCTAGACACGGACAGTCTAATATCCTTAAGTCTCAAAGACATTCTCAAGTGACCCCTTCGTTAAATAGGAAGAAAACCCGTAGACTCGGAGAGTCTCAATACCCTTTGGATTTCCCACTTCCTTAAAGAACAGGAGATAACCCTGATCCTCGCATCAAAAATCCCTGAGTATAGTGTTACTCATATAAGAACTGATTTTCTCTTTAAAAATCAGTATATTGGACCTGTCACTTAACTGAAACAATTACGATAGCCTCCTCTTGGGCTTTGTACAATGATCCTCCACAGCGGAGCCAAACAACGTTTAGCCTCTCTCTCGGGCTTTGTACGAGACACAAAGGAGACTCCCTCTTTGAGTCAATCCCCTTTTTCCTCCATCTCGGGCTTTATACGAGATACAAAATGGTTCTTATTGAGACAAATAAATTTTAGCCTCCAACTCGGGCTTTGTACGAGATATAAAAACTCTCTTGTTGAGTCAAATAGCCTCCATCTCGGGCTTTATACGAGATACCAAAAGATTCCCTCGTTGAATGAAAACCTTTTAGCCTCTCTCTTGGGCTTTGTACGAGACACATATTAGCCTCCTCTTAGGCTTTGTATAAGAGAACCACTGGTTAATCCAATTAACCTTTTAGCATCAAAGTTGTGCCTCATTCACAGTACACAAACATCAACAACTCCTTTCATCTAATCGCTGTAAGCGGCAAGCCTCTGGATCATCTACATCCATGCCATTGTCCCTCTTTTAGCATGAGAAATTCCTAAGGAAAGATAGCATTGCTCTACACTGAGTTAAAGTATTCTCCTTCATGGTAAAATCCCCTATAAAGGAAATTATGGCATTGCCGGATTCACACATCCCGGTTAAAGTAATTCTCCTTTATAAAATAGTTATGACATACAACCCCCTCTTTAGGGATGACAAATTCTCTCTAAAGTTGAGACCTTTTGGCTTCATATCTTGGGCTTTGAACAAGATACAAACAGACTTTCAGCTTCACATCTTGGGCTTTGAACAAGATACAAATCACCTTTCGCTTCACGTCTTGGGCTTTGAACAAGACACCAAAACACCCATTTCCTCCCATAGAATAGGAGGAACTACGAACGCTCTGATTTCCCTATTTCGGTAAATGGGAATACGTAGGCATAAGATTGAAAGAAAAATCTTAGCGAGCACAATCAACAAAAAACCAAAATCCCATACTCTCATATATGTATCAAAAAGCATCAGTCATAACATCCTAATCCTTGTTCCCCGCCAGAACATTCTGTCAAGACAAAAAGATAGAAACAGTATTGGCGAAAATACAAATAACCAGTACAAAGGCGGAAGAATTCCGTAACGAGGATAAGGCATCTTTAGCTTGAGAGCTCTAGTTTGTACCCAATGGAGATAAGGCTCCACCGAGACACAGTCCGATTTTCCTAGAGACTCTCATCCTTTCTTATGAACCTGCTTCCAAGCGTGCACTATTTCCTTCTTTAGTGCTATGTCGTTTTCCCCTTCCTTGAAGAAAAGACCTTCCAGATGAACACCCAGTGGGATGTGTCTCATCGGGTATCCAAATTGACGGCTAACCAATACCAGATGGTAGTTGATTCCTCCTTTAGTTCCTATGAGGGGTACGTTGGGGAAGTTTCCACAACGGTCAATGATCCTAATTCCCTCATAAATCCTATTACACCAATCAATGTCAGAGTTGGTAAGAGACATGATCTTCTGCGACCAACGTATGGCACTCTTACAATCCCAAAAAGCAGCTGACTTGGGAAAGTGAGAGATAAACCATTTGTAAAGCAAAGGTACACAGCATGTGATCTCCCCTCCGCTGTACAAATTCCCCAAGTGTACAGAATGATACGCATCTGCGAGCAAAGTCGGCACAGGGTTTCCAATGAGAAAAACCTTAATGGAGTTAAGATCGACGAAGTTATTGATGTTGGGAAACAAAAATAACCCGTAGGTGAGCAAAACAAAGATTCTTTCAAAAGCAGTCACGTTTCCTATACTGGCGAAATACAGGGCTTTCTTTGTCAAGAACTGGGCTGGCAAACCTTGGATGCCACCCTTAGTAGTTAGGTGAGTCCTGACCTCAGACTCGTTCAAATGAATGGCTCTTGCAATGGTCTAATTCTTTGGAATTTCTTCCAGTCCAGAAAATGGAGCTCGATTAGTGATATGTAGATCAATCAGATGAGAATACTCCTTCAGCGTTGGTGCTAGCTGGTAATCTGGGAATGTGAAATAGTGATAAACCGGATCGTAAAACTGAATGAGCGCATCCATGATTCCTTCAATCACATGGACACTTAGCAGTAGTAGTAAACCTCCGTGTTTGGCTCTGAAAGCCTCTTGGTTAGTGATCATCCTTGCTAACCTTCTCAAATCCTCTAACTTTGGAACCTTAAAGGTATAACTATGAGTTCTCCTTCTACCGAAATCCATTAGTGCAATCCTTTTCTCTGATATTTGCAATCACAGTCTTAGTTTATTTTGAAAAAACAGAGAGACTAGAAGAGAAATATTTTGAATGTTTTAATGTTTTTTAGATGAATGCATGAATGTAGCACTCAAAAACATAGAAAAAACATGGGGTCAAAGGGTCATTGTCATGAAGTCAAGGCTCTACCCATCCCCAAAGGTTTATACTAGGGTGATTTTTGTACCTGTACTCATTATCATCAGCTCATCGCAGGAAAGCAAAACAACAAGCGGATCGCCAGCGAGTTGTAGTGCAATCTTAGAGTAAGTGCCATTCACCGAGAATAGATCACCAGCCTCAAATAAGGGTAGTATCGCGTAACAACTATTTCTGATAGTTTCCGCACTACAGAAGGGTTTGGCTCCTCAGCTTCTCAGACTTAACAACCGACCCATTGTCTAGGTGAGAGAATGGGTTGCGTTGGTCAGCCTCCACTGAGGTTGATGGTCGACCCCGTCGCCATCACTTATCTTAAGTGTATACTCAATTTTTCCACATACGGCATCACCCGCATTCCCATTAGCAGAAAAATAAACACGTATAGCAATTAGGAAAAGCGGTATATATATTTGTCCTAATCATCCTAGACCTTTAAAGCTATGAATCTTAAGTTCCTGACAGAAAATGGGTTCCCCGGCGGAAGCCCCAATCTGTGGTTTTCACACAAGAGGTGAAAAGGTTTGAAAGAAAGGCCCCACGGTGGGCGCCATTTTTCTTTATCGAGCGATTTTGGATGCGGTTCTTAAGCGCTGGTCGCTCTTTGCGGTTTGAGCTTACTACAGGTCGATTCATTTTTTATCCTATTGTGAGCTGATGAAGGAAGGGAAATAGATGTCTCCAATTAACCCTGCTTTGCATACTGAGTTTAAACAGCGGTCTGTTAGGTTACCAATGCTATCAATGTGGGGGGGCCTTTGTACTGGTTATTTGTATTTTCGCCAATACTGGTTTGTCTATTTCTTGGATTTTCTTGTGTTATTTTGACAGACAGGTTTCTGGCAGGGAACAAGGATTAGGATGTTAGGACTAATGTTTTTGAATTACTGCTTTTGATTGATGGAGATATGGGATTTGGGTTTTTGTTTAGTGTGCTCGCTAAGATTTTTCTTTCAATCTTATGCCTACGTATTTCCGTTTACCGAAACATGGAAATCAGAGCCTTCGTAGTTCCTCCTATTCTATGGGAGGAAATGGGTGTTTTGGTGTCTTGTTCAAAGCCCAAGACGTGAAGCGAAAGGTGATTTGTATCTTGTTCAAAGCCCAAGATGTGAAGGTGAAAGTCTGTTTGTATCTTGTTCAAAGCTCAAGATATGAAGCCAAAAGGTCTCAACTTTAGAGGGAATTTGTCATCCCTAAAGAGGGGGTTGTATGTCACAACTGTTTTATAAAGGAGAATTACTTTAACCAGGATTTGTGCATCCGGCAATGCCATAATTTCCTTTATAGGGGACATCAACCCTGAAGGAGAAGACTTTAACTCAGTGTAGAGCAATGCTATCTTTCCTTAGGAATTTCTCATGCGAAAAGGGGGACATTGGCATGGATGTAGATGATCCAGAGGCTTGCCGCTTACAGCGATTAGATGAATGGGGAAGGAGTTGTTGATGTTTGTGTACTGTGAACGAGGCTTAGTTTTGATGCTAAAAGGTAAATTGGATTAATCAGTGGTTCTCTTATACAAAGCCTAAGAGGAGGCTAATATGTGTCTCGTACAAAGCCCGAGAGAGAGGCTAAAAGGTTTTGATTCAACGAGGGAATCTTTTGGTATCTCGTATAAAGCCCGAGATGGAGGCTATTTGACTCAACAAGAGAGTTTTTGTATCTCGTACAAAGCCTGAGATGGAGGCTAAAATTTATTTGGCTCAATAAGAACCTTTTTGTATCTCGTATAAAGCTCGAGATGGAGGCAAAATGGGATTGACTCAAAGAGGGAGTCTCCTTTGTGTCTCATACAAAGCCCAAGAGAGAGGCTAAACGTTGTTTGACTCCGCTGGGGAGGATCATTGTACAAAGCCCAAGAGGAGGCTATTGTAACTGTTTCAGTTGAGTGACAGGTCCAATATACTGATTTTTAAAGAGAAAATCAGTTCTTATATGAGTAACACTGTACTCAGGGATTTTTGATAAGAGGATCAGGGTTATCTCTTGTTCTTTAAGGAAGCGGGAAATCCAAAGGGTATTGAGACTCTCCGAGTCTACGGGTTTTCTTCCTATTTAACAAAGGGGTCACTTGAGAATGTCTTTGAGACTCAAGGATATTAGACTGTCCGTGTCTAGAGTTTCATCTTTTGTACTATGCTTTGAGAAACAGTAGTAGACTCTTTGAATGGACTGTTCTATGCAGATGACTAAGTTCTGTTCCTATACCTCTAGGAGGTCGTCGGGACAATTTGTACAAAGCCCAAGAGGAGGCTGGAAACTTTTAAGAAGCCGATCGGTCCTTGTACTAAGCCCAAGAGAAGGCTATCATTCCCGGAGGAAGAGATCATTATACGAAGCCTAAGAGGAGGCTGTGAATACTTCTAAGAAGCCGTAGGGTCCTTGTACTAAGCCCAAGAGGAGGCGGGGTTGCTTTTAGGAAGTCTGTGGGTCCTTGTACGATGCCCAAGAGGAGGCTGATGCTTTTAAGAAGCCCGTGGGTCCCCAAACCCTGAGAAATTCAAGGCAAGCTATTCACGAGGAATAGATCAAGTCAGGAAAGTTCGAGAATTTGGAAGAAACTCAGAAATGCCATTCACGGAGAATACATTCATCTCTGGGAATATAGTTTCTTGATAATTCCTAATGAGGACAGCCGAAGAGAAGACTGTATCTGGTGATCCTATTGGGGGATTTAGTTGTCTATTTTTATGAATAAATAAAACGGCGTCACTTAGTTCTAGACGTAGTTGCCGGGGAAACTCGAAATATCTATACTATTATTACACAGTTGATATGAGTTTATGAAAGAAAACTTACAGTGAAACAGCCCCACAATACAGTTATATGTATATGAAAGCAGTAAATGAAAGCAATAACCACTTACTCGGTTGTAGAGCTTCCATGATGTTTGGTTAGTTGTTCAACAAAGAAAGATTGAAAACAATAGTATATTCAAAATCAAAGGAGAAAGTGCTTTGAAAAAGAAAGATTTGGGGCTTACAGCTCAAGGAGAGGCCCAGGGTTTTATCAGTGAACGCACTGTTTGAATTTGTACAAAGGGACTTATACAAGTGACTGAGGCCCAAAAAGGTTTTCTGTACAAAGGGATGGGTCTTACACTCTCTCAAGAGGCCCAAAAGGTTTAAAGAAAAAGAGTGGGGCTTATAACACGAGGGTAGGCCCAATTGATTTTTTTGTTAAAAAATGGCGATCGCGCCGAGGTTTTCTTTTAACGCCGAGGGACTTATACAATATCTGAGGCCCAAATGGTTTTGGTTAAAAGGGGATTGGGTCTTACACTCTAATAGAGGCCCAAAAGTTTTAAATGGGTCTTATAGCTCAAGGAGAGGCCCAGTTGTTATTTTTCAAAAGGCGACGATCGCGCCGTTTGTTTTTGACGGTATCGGGACTTATACAATACACTGAGGCCCAAAAATGTTTGGTCAAAAAAGAGTTGGGTCTTACACTCTATTGGAGGCCCAAAAGTGTTTGACAATGATTTGTTTTGAGTGAAAATCAAAGAAACCCTAATTTTATTCTTTAAAAAATAAATATTTAAAAAAAATCAATGAAAAATACGAAATAGGTTTTAATAAACCACTTGTGATTTTTGTTTAAGGTTTGAAAAATGAGGTATAAATCACAAGAGATATTAAAACTCATTTGGTCTTGATTTTTCAAGATGAATATTCATTTTAAAATGCTTAAAAACAAATAAAAATGAATTTATTCACAAAAATGCTAATTATATTAAATAAATAATACAAACTCAATTTTTTTGTGGAATAAAATATTTCAACATTTTTGTGATTTTTTTGTAAAAAGAACCAATAAAAAATAATTAAAATTGAAAGAGTTATTAATTTTCCAAATAATTAACAAAACATGAAAATAGTTGGAAAAATAGCAAAATGTGAAAAAATCACAAAATGGCATGGGTGGGGTTTGAACCCATGACCTCAAGCATACAAGGCGCGCGCCTTACCACTGGGGTGGTGATACATCCATTGTTTGAAACAAACCAACAAATACACAAGTCATGCCTTGGTTTTGCCTTGCCCAAGGCAAGTTTTGGCTCAAAAACGTGAAGGTCATAACTTTCTCAATTCTTAATGGTTTGAGACAAAATTTATATGCATCTGGGCCAGAATTTCATAAGGAATCCAATGGTGGTGGTAGTTTTTTCATATCACACTCCCTCCTCAAAACCCGATAGTGGTTTTGAAAATGACCTATAAATGCATTTTCTATGCTACAACTTGGTACAAGCATGGATTACATGGTGAATTAGCTCAAACACAACATATATGACATGTATGAGATGTTTATGATCAATGGACTTCAAATGCACACATGTTTTGGTGAGTGCAAGTTGAGAGGCTTACCCTTCTTTGAGATTTTGAAGGTTTCTCTGCAATCTGCCAACCCTCTTGCTCCAGATATGATTTTATGCTTTGAACCACCTCAAATGATCCCTTGGATGCTTTTAGGATGATTGGAATCAGCTGGTACCTGCAAAAACACAAACTGTCCCTTTCTTGCAAAAGGGGTTAAAAGTGACCAAAATAGCAACTCCCTCAAATGGTGTTCCAGATGGTGGGAACCATTTAGGACAGTTCAAGGATGATATTTGGAGTGTGTTTGAGGTTTTATCTGGTTTGGAAAGTGACTGAATCAATACATGGCTTGAAAAATGCAAAAAAGTACTATTTTGAGGTTTTGAGAGGTGACTTTGTGATGTTGTGATTACAGGTCACTTTTGATGGTTTGCACAGCTTACATATGATATATATGAGGTGTGTGTGTGATTAGTTTGGGTGGAATTGCTCTCTAGCTCAAAAACTCATAATTACTTGCTTTGGAAGGCAAGTTTGAGGTGAAAGAAGAGATTTTGAGGAAAGCATCTGTTTGATGGCTTTGGTGTACTCAAACTGAACACAATTGAGCTCTATTTATAGTAGAACAAGTTTGTTTTGGGATCCACAGTGAATGGCAACTGCAGCAGGTGTTTGTTCAATGTTGACCAATGGAAATGCAAGTCTCCTCTAGCCATTGACTAGAGGTTAGGGCACAGGGCTGTGGTTCCCTTGGTCTAGGATAAGTCTTGACTGATTTTAGATGAGAATGGCTCAGTCCATGCCACCTTGATGCTTCCATTGAATGCTTCAATCCAAATTTGGAGTCTTGTCCCTATTTTGGCCATTCTAGGTTCAACATGCTATTTCTTGTTCCATGGACTTTGGAGGCTTGGCTTAGTCATTGTCCCCTTTAGATTCAATCCTCAGATGTGTCCAAATGGATAGGAGCATTTGAATTTGGCTGATTTTAGCAAATCGAGCAAAATTGCAAATTCTGCCTTGCCTTGACAGATTTCAGCAAGGCAACTTGCCAATGTCATATCTCAAGGTGTAAGTTGAATTTGGTAATGCTCTTGACCATTTTGGAAAGCCCTTACATGATACAACAACTTTTTAAACATGTTTGGTTTTGATCTCTTTTGAATCCAAGTGAAAAATCCCCCTACATTTGGAAAAAAATGAAGACAGATTTGGACTTAGTGAAAATTTCACTAAGTGTTGGAAAAAGTGACATTTTCACTTTTCAGCCACTTTGATCACTCCATAACTCAAAATCCTTAATGAATTGGACTTAGGTCTAGTTGAAGTTTTTGTAGAGGGTAATGAGGGCTACAAATCCATCTTTGGATGCGGAAAAATGGCTTTGTGGTTTAGGAGTTATGATCCTCCAAAGTTGGTACCCTTGTCACTTTATTTTTAACTTAGAAAATTTTCTAAGTTTTTATGGTTACCCCTTTTACAAGTTATCCAACTTTTCTTGATTTTTCTTGATGAATGATGATTCAAATCATACATTAACATCATTTTAGGGTTAAAAACCTATTTTGGTGAAAAATCTCAAAAAGTCAAAGTTGACTTTTGTGCACAGTTGACTTTTTATCAGAAGAATTCCAAACTGTGCCATTCTTCATGAAATCATGCCCTTGACCTAAATCAAACTTGATGGACATGTTCCATGGGTGTCATAGGGCATATTGAATCATGTATTAGGGCTTGGGAGCATGTCTTGGTCAAAAGTGAAAGTTACAGTTGACTTTTCCCTTAAAACCCTAATTGTGGTGCAGATGAAATTGAGACTTGTTGCTCAAGCTTCTTGGATTAATGCATTGTTCCAAATGGATCACTATAGTTCATTAGAGACCCTCAAACCCTCTCTTGAGGTCTTGGCTCATGGTTTGTCCCAAAAGTCAACTTAGGGGTGAATTAGGTCAAGAAACCCTAATTCCTGATTTTTGATAAATGCATCCCCTAAGGCAAAATTGACTTGATGAATGGGTCCATGAGGTTCCATGGAGTATATTAGGTTGTGTTTTGGATCATTGGCTTGTGCCCAGATGAAATTTTCCATCTGGAGGCCCTGGTCGACCAAAACCCTAATTTGGTGACATTGGGTATCTTGAGGCTTGATACACCTAGAAGGGAGCAGCCTTGTGCTTAATCCTTGAAGTGGGAGTCCTTTTTGATCATTTGTGTATGTTTGAGAGGTTAGACAAGTTGAAGATCAAGTCCTTCCTTGACTGATCCTTTGTCTAAGGCTCCGAGAGGGCTTAAAACCCTAATTTTGATTGTAGTGAATGCTCAACAACCTTTGAGGCATTTGATGAGGCATGATGGTTCATCCATATTATGATGATGATTGACACAATGATGGGACAACTTAGTGGTCAAAATTTGGGGTATGACACCAACCAGCAGAACTTGATTCCTTACAGAGACTATGCGAGAATACTGTTGACATTCTTTACAATAGTAAAATTGTGCTATATGCCTCGTGATGAAAATCAAATGGCTGATGCTTTAGCAACATTGTCTTCCATGATTCAGGTAAATTGGTGGAACCATATACCAAAGATTGATGTGATGAGGCTAGACAGACCCGCTCATGTGTTTGCCGCTGATACGACGACTGATGATAAACCCTGGTATTTTGATATCAAGCGTTTCTTGAAGAGTCAAGAGTATCCAGTAGGGGCATCAAACAATGATAAGAAGACTCTGAGGAGGTTGGCAGGAAGTTTCTTCTTGAACGAGGAAGTGCTTTACAAGCGAAACTTTGACATGGTCTTGCTCAGATGCGTGGATAGACACAAAGCGGACATGTTAATGCAGGAAATACATGAAGGATCTTTCGGTACCCATGCTGGTGGGCATGCTATGGCGAAGAAGTTATTGCGAGCCAGGTATTACTGGCTAACTATGGAGGCTGATTGCTTTAAGTACGCCAAAAAATGCCACAAATGTCAGATCTATGCTGACAAGGTGCATATGCCACCAAATCCCCTGAATGTGATGAGTTCTCCATGGCCTTTTGCCATGTGGGGCATTGATATGATTGGGAAGATTGAGCCTACAGCTTCCAACGGACATCGATTAATTTTGGTGCCTATTGATTACTTCACCAAGTGGGTGGAAGCTGCATCTTTTGCAAATGCCATCAGGCAGGTGGTAGCTCGATTCATTAAGAAGGAGATCATTTGCCGATATGGGGTGCCCGAAAGGATCATTACCGACAATGGTTCTAATCTCAACAATAAGATGATGCAAGAGTTATGCCAGAGTTTCAAAATTGAACATCACAATTCTTCTCCTTATCGCCCGAAGATGAATGGCGCCGTCGAGGCAGCCAACAAAAATATTAAGAAGATTGTGTAAAAGATGGTAGTGACGTATAAGGACTGGCATGAAACGCTGCCTTTCGCTTTGCATGGGTACCGTACCTCTGTTCGTACATCTACTAGGGCAACCCCATTTTTGCTTGTATACGGTATGGAAGCAGTGCTACCAGTTGAGTTTGAGATCCCTTCTTTAAGGGTAATGATGGATGTTAAACTTGACGAGGCTGAATGGGTTCGAGCGAGGTTCAATGAGTTGAGTCTCATCGAAGAAAGACGATTGGATGCAGTATGTCATGGATAACTGTATCAGAGGAGAATGAAACGGGCATTTGACCAGAAAGTGCGTCCTCAGACTTACCAGATGGGCGACTTGGTATTGAAAAGGATTCTTCCTCCGAATACAGATCACAGGGGAAAATAGACTCCTAATTATGAAGGTCCATATGTTGTTAAGAAGGTTTTCTCGGGCGGAGCCTTGATGCTTACAACAATGGACGGTGAGGATTTTTTGTCACCTATGAACTCAGACGCAGTTAAAAAATACTTCGCATAAAGAGACCCGCTGGACAGTAAAAAGAGAGTCCTGGCAAAAAAGGGCATCCCGGCGAACCATAATAAAAAAAAATAAAAGAAAAGGTTCGGTCAAAAATTAAGGATAAGAATAAAAAAGAAAGTACACCCGGTAAGTTGAAAACCTGCAAGGGCAACTTAGACAAAAAAGGGTATCTCGGTGGATTGAAAACCCGTAAAGGGCGATCCAGGCAAAAGAGAGATTTAGCGAAAACTGGGAGCTGAGTAATCTGTATCGTCTCGTCTCAATCAATAAGCACTCCGAAGGATAGGTGTTGCGGTGAAAATCGGATAACAAATTATTAATTAATTTGCATCATATTTCTTTTACAACCGACTTTGATTTATCCAAAGGAAAGGTTCAAGATCATTAGAAAAACCTAAAGGGAAAGATCTAAGGTTCGGGGGTTGGTTACGCTTAGGGAAGGTATTAGCACCCTAAACGTCTGTAGTACTCTACGGGAACCTCTTGTTAAATGTTATCTTATGTTTGCTAAAGGTTCTATGCTAAAGGCTGAAAACCCTAGGGGTTAGTATCTAAGTATACTCGATAAAGCATCGCACTTTACGCCTACGTATCCTCGGGAATAGAATCAGAGTATGCGTAGTTCTACTTCTACTGAATTATTGACTATGGCCAATATTCAGAAGGGAAATGAGTACAAGCTCATTGTAGAGTTTAAGAACTCTCTAAGTCTAGTTGTAATGGACCTATGTTGAAGTTTAGTTAGGAGGGGAAAGTGATAAATTCATTATGATGAATACCACTAAGAGTTGAGGAACTCTCTCCTAAAGCTAGTTATAATTTCTATGGCCCTGATGAGGCCTAGAAATAAGGTTTCTTCCTAAGAGGTTACTTAGGTTAAGATGGGGGCTATGACTTTAAGAGTCAACACTATTTAACCTTCCTTTGGAATAGGGGAAAAATTGGTAAAATAATAAAGATAAAGATGAAAGTTAAGACATGATAAAGATAGGATATTGATATGATAGATAAAACAACATAAGCATGAGGATGGCAATATGTTTATGACAAAGATATGAATAGGATGAATATGATTAAAAGAGTACATCAATATGCTTCAATCTTTAGGAAGACAAACATATAGAATGATATAAGAGAAAACAATCAATATGCTTCAATCTTTAGGAAGACAAACATAGAGAATGATATTAAGGATTATAATTAAAGAAGGATAATATTCATATAAAAGTCAAGCATATGGCCAATCAACATCGATATATTATCTTAAGAATTAAACAAGTCAATTTAATAGCATAACATACTCATGAGTGCTAGGGGTAGGCCTCATGCTGGAGAAAAATGAATTCTCTTGTGCCTGAGGTTCATCTATCACACGCCTTTCCAGCCACTCAATCAGATCATCCTTCTCTTTCATCTTCTCTTTCATCTTTTCTTGCTCAATGCAGACGGTATGATATTTCCACTCCCATGTGTCTCTCTCAAGCTTCATCCTGGTTAAATTCTCTTGGTATTCTTCCATGCGCTCAATATGAATGGCGGATGGGGATGTAATAGTTGGCTGCTGAAGTATCCTGGGAATATAAGGCATCTTAAGGTCACGGGCTCTAGATCGAACCCACTGAAGGTACGGTTCCAAGGACACACAGTTTCTCTTTCCCAACTCGTCCTTAGTACTTTCCTGGAATTTATCCCAAGCACACCAAGCTCCACTTTTGGTCTCATCAGTGGCTTCTTCATTAAGATAGAAGAAACCAGACACATGGATACTCTTAGGCTTTTCCTTCATGGCAAATCCGAATTGGCGTCTAGCAAGAACAGGACTGTAGCTAATCCCACCATGAATACCAAGAAGCGGTATATTAGGAAATGGTCCACAACTGTCAAAGTATACATTCCTGTCATAAACCGGGTCATACCAAAAGATGTCATTATGGGTAAGAGAACTGATTCTTTGAGACCAACGGAGCTTGTCAGGGTTGTCTCGGAATTCTGACGTCCGAGGTAGATGGGTGATGTACCACTGGTAAAGCAAAGGTGCACAACACAAAATAATTCCTTTTCCTCGAAGAGTCCTATGGTGAATAGAATGGAGAGCGTCACCCAATAGTGTAGGCACAGGGTTTCTACTGATAAAGATCCTGATTGCATTAACGTCGATAAAATCCTCTACATTAGCAAATAAGAACAGACCATAGACCAATAAAGCAAAGGTGGCTTCAAAGGCTGCAATACTGTTTACGTTGAAAAACTGACAAGCTTTTTCATACAAGAACTTGGATGGTAATCCCTTGATGCCATCCTTGGTGGTGATGTGGGGTTTGACCTCTGATGCGTCCAAATGAATACACTCGCCAATCTCTTTTGGAGTCGGGATCTTTTCTTGACCGCTGAAAGGTCTCTGTTTCTTCACATGTATGCCAATCCAATGAGAGTACTCTTCTAAAGTGGGAACCAGTTGGTAATCTGGGAAAGTAAAGCAATGATAGAGAGGATCATAAAATTGGACCAAGGTGTCAAGGATTCCTTCCTCCATTTTAGTGCCAAGAAGGCTAACCAATCTTCCATATTTCTTACGGAAACTCTCATGTCCTCGTATCAAGGTTGCTAATTTCTTCAGGTTTGCCAATTTGGGCCTCTTGAAATTGAACTTCTTAGTGTTTCTCTTCTCAATATCCATGATACCTAAGTTTTCAAAGAAAAGTAAGACTGAGTTCCTTAAAACCAAAGAAGGATGCAATGAGATGTATGCAATGCGCAAACACAGGCAAACACACATATAAACACACAGCAAACAAACCCTAGGTTTGAGATCTCTTGAATGAAGTCAAGGTCTACCCATCCCAACAAGGTGTGGACTACAGGTTTGTCATTCGCAGAACAGAGTTCTAAAAGGTTCCCAGAGTCTACGTAAATCCTTCGGATATTATCGGCCCATGTAACTACTTACACGAGTTAATAATATTCTCAAGATAAACTCGTCTGAGTGTAGTATCGCGTGACAACTACTCGGGACTGGCTCCCTCATAGTCACCGCACTACATCCTAAAAGGCCAAGTGGGGTAAAGGTAACTACGGTCCTCAGAATCTACGGCTCCCATTGAAAAAGTAATATCAATGTGACTTCTCACATCAGACATCGACAATCCCAAAGGGCCTCATCTGAGTGTGGTCATCATATGCCATAAATTGTTGGTACTACTGCCAATAACCGACTATTGATTACACCACGATCCTATAATAATGTACTCTCAAGTCCGAGTTAGGACTTATCTCACTCATAAATGTCATGTCAACCCAAGGATCAAACAAGAACAAATGTACAGATAGACAAATATGACATACATAAGCACATACAAGCAAATAAGCAAACATAAATAACATAAAAGCAAGATAGGCTCAACCCTCTTAGGAATGGACCAGCGATAGGTCTAACTGTCCCCAGTGAAGTCGCCATTTCTGTTGCGGTGAAAATCGGATAACAAATTATTAATTAATTTGCATCATATTTCTTTTACAACCGACTTTGATTTATCCAAAGGAAAGGTTCAAGATCGTTAGAAAAACCTAAAGGGAAAGATCTAAGGTTCGGGGGTTGGTTACGCTTAGGGAAGGTATTAGCACCCTAAATGTCCGTAGTACTCTACGGGAACCTCTTGTTAAATGTTATCTTATGTTTGCTAAAGGTTCTATGCTAAAGGCTGAAAACCCTAGGGGTTAGTATCTAAGTATACTCGATAAAGCATCGCACTTTACGCCTACGTATCCTCGGGAATAGAATCAGAGTGTGCGTAGTTCTACTTCTACTGAATTATTGACTATGGCCAATATTCAGAGGGGAAATGAGTACAAGCTCATTGTAGAGTTTAAGAACTCTCTAAGTCTAGTTGTAATGGACCTATGTTGAAGTTTAGTTAGGAGGGAAAAGTGATAAATTCATTATGATGAATACCACTAAGAGTTGAGGAACTCTCTCCTAAAGCTAGTTATAATTTCTATGGCTTTGATGATGCCTAGAAATAACGTTTCTTCCTAAGAGGTTACTTAGGTTAAGATGGGGGCTATGACTTTAAGAGTCAACACTATTTAACCTTCCTTTGGAATAGGGGAAAAATTGATAAAATAATAAAGATAAAGATGAAAGTTAAGACATGATAAAGATAGGATATTGATATAATAGATAAAACAACATAAGCATGAGGATGGCAATATGTTTATGACAAATATATGAATAGGATGAATATGATTAAAAGAGTACATCAATATGCTTCAATCTTTAGGAAGACAAACATATAGAATGATATAAGAGAAAACAATCAATATGCTTCAATCTTTAGGAAGACAAACATAGAGAATGATATTAAGGATTATAATTAAAGAAGGATAATATTCATATAAAAATCAAGCATATGGCCAATAAACATGGATATATTATCTTAAGAATTAAACAAGTCAATTTAATAGCATAACATGAAAGCGCATATATATTTAGGAAATACGAAAGCGCATATATATTTAAGAAGCGAATACCAGAAAGGAAAAAAAAACAAAAGGACTGGGCTGGGATCGAACCCCAGTCCTGTGAGCGAAATGGTGAAGGCAAGGCATATGTGCTACCGTTGGGACGGCTGTTTCATCCGTTTATAAAACAACTTATTAAATATATAAGTCAAACAATGCGCATAAACCAGAAAAAGCAAACACACAAAACCGCATAACAGTCAGCTCACGAATGGAGATATCAATGCCATCAATCATGCAACAGACATTGATAAGAACGAACAGAAGCAGAAAATCATTGAACGAGTCTTTTAGGCAAATGAAATACCAAGCAATACACGAACTGAACATCCACACAGTAATGAATTAGTTTCGAATACATGGTGCAACAGATTCAGATGCAAGTATTGCACAAAGATTTGGCAAACACAATTAGCACACATACTCTTGAACCTATATCTAGTCAGCAGGTGTAGATAACAAGTGAAACACGAGGCATACCGGCTGCCTAACTCCAGTAAGTTAGCAATTTTCAAACATACCCCATCTCAGACACACAAGTCAACTTGGTTCAAAACAAAGCTTATGACATATCAAGCTTAAAATAACTAGTTTGTGGTATGAAATCTAACAGCACAAGATGATAAGTAATATACTTAATCATGGCGTCGCATAGCATGAAGTAAAGTAAACATATCATAAAAAGAGAACCTATATCAGTTGAGAATAAGCAGGTATAAGCAAAATCCAAAGGACATATTGACAAGGATGGGCAACGCATGACTTGAACATATGTTAGACTAAACTCAATGAGAAGAAGCATCATACAAAATTTGCAACAAAAATAACCTAACAAAACAGACTGTCATAACTAGACAAATAACATGTTAAGAGCTATCACACACATATCCTGGACATGAAAAACTTGCACACACATATAGGATGTATCAGACATGGCATGACAACAACAGGCAAAGGGTTTTAGACAACTATGAATTCACAAGAGTTATGAACCTATGAGTCAGGTAGATAGCAAAGTAACATGGATATATTGGCCAACACAGTCAGTTAAGAACATGATTTTAAAACAGCAAAAGCAATTCAAATATGTTAACCTAATTGTGAGGAACAAGAAGCAATGGCAGGCAAACAAACAATGATATTAGAGCAGTTATACATTCCACAAGGCAAGGAGTATATAGGTTTAATGCAACTACTGCTAGCATACAATTCACAGGTCATGATACATGGTGAATTTTAAACAAGGCAGCAGGAAACTCCAGGGTAAATGGCATACAAAATACAAGAACAATTCATACATCTAAAATGCATATCAAAGTAAAATTATAAGTACAGAGCAAGTTTGCATTCAGTCATAATGGCAAGAAGCATAGTGGTAATTCATATATCAAGTTAGATTAAAGTACTCAAACCTCATATAATGTCAAGGCAAGTTTGAAATACAACATTACAACAACAAAGGTACAAACAGATTTATTCATACATAGTGGCATCTAATTCAAATAGCAGTTAGGCATGAATATCAGACACATACACAACTACACTCATTACACTGACATAAGGAAAATCAGTCATGTTTTCAATGATAAAAACATCATGATGGATAAGGGTTCTTAAGAATCATACACATATACTCAGGACAGAACAGGACATATCATAGCAACCAAGTTCAAATTCAACAGATGATACCATTTATCACAGACAGTAGTATAGGACATGGTAAAAATTAGCTTGAGCAACAATCATATAAACGCATGCGTAGGACGTACATGGACGAGATGCTAGCACATATACATAGTTTAACATGGAAAATAAGAGCATGATGTCACAGAGCATAACTTTCTAAGGCTAACAGTTTCAACATAAAAGTGTTACAAGATGAAATAGCACGGTATGACAAGCTATGAAACAATGAGGCACATGATAGGAGCAGATTAAACACAGTGACAGCAATACCAACATGAGTACACACATGAATAATCAGAACGCCTGACAAACATCAACTATAATGAAGTTAAATACTACAAAATGATCACATGTGATAATGATAGAAAAATCAGGGCAACTTTAAAGAGAGAAATTTAACAGCAGGAGTTCAATCATTTGTGAGCAGAACAGATTCATATAGCAGAGCTAAAATTCATGTGTCTCTTATCTCAAGATAACATCTAAGCATACATGTCATGCAAATAGGTTAACAAGATCAAACATTCAAACTTGACAGTTTAATATCACAATGATATTGCAGCCATTTAATGAAAAAAAAAATAGAGGCATTGTATCTTACACATAAACAAACATACATGTATGTCATATCAATGTACAGAACCATCTATTTTAAACCATAAGCATATAAACATCATATTCAAACATATATCAGCAAGCTACATGTGTAAAGAGCGACAGAATGCATATGGCATAATGACATTACATGAGCATGATTGTCATATCAAAGTGGATTCATAAACAACATTAGCAGGCCGTAAATAAGGCAAGAATATATGTTTAAGGAATATAAACAAAAAAACCAAATCGTGATATAGTGTACACACATACTCAGGTAGGGAGACCTTATCAAGCACATGGTTAGGACATCAAAATCAAACTAGAAGATAACAGCCAGTCAGGACATCAAGCATAGTCAGTTACACATTTTAGCAGTTCAGATACCAACTTAAACACATACGTCAACTTAGTCAAGAATAAGATCATGGCATATCAAAGTTGTATGCATATTAGGGTGTGGATAGATACATGTATTATATGTAAAAGACCTACTGAAACAGACTGGGTTAAAAACAGATTTCCATGCTTAAGGAACATCATTCAACAAATATCAACACATAAGTAAACCACTTGGATGCAAAACAAATCGTCAAGGTAAGTCAAGAACACGGTAGAACATACAAAATCATGGACTATAGGTTACAAACCCAACATAAATCAATAGAGGCAACCACAACACAAATTGCATATCATGTAATAAAGGTTGATAGAACAAAGACAAACACGCTTTGGATAACATTTACTAGCAAGCAAATATACATACACATTATGGGAAACACACACAAACAGCATCATGAAGGCATAGTGGTTTCAAACACATAAAAAAATCAGTACTCTCAACAGAGTGACAAATATCATAGTAACCAAAGAATGATTATGACCATATTATCATTACACAAACGACTTAACACACATGTTCATGATTCATAAATATTTATGAGCAATAATGGTGTTAACTAAGCATAATAAGTGAGAGGGAAAGAAAGACAATACCAACTGAAACCTTTGTGTCTCCCTTGAATGTGCAGACTAACTCCTTCTCCCTTGGCAACTCAGAAAATCCTTTCACTCCTCTTGCTCGAAACTCTAAATATTTGAGTACTTTGTGAAAATTCTTGATGTCCTGAGAACTTAAATGAGACTCTTTATATAGGATACTTGATGGGCTGGGTCAATCTTCAAATACCTGGTGGGCAAGGTAATGGGTAGGGTTTAATGTTGAATTCAAATGTTGTTCAACCTTGGGGAGGCAGACGCTCCCTTGCTGCACAATCCTCAGAAATTGCAAGGTCAAAATGATCAAAATGGGCATTGCTTCTTGGACAAAACTCTTGTGGTCAAACAGATGGTATTGAAATAGGAGCGAAAGGGACATTGCTCTGATCATTTGCAGAAATCGCAGGTCATGAGCTGGATATGAAAGAGCTTCAAAGTTGCTTTTGATGAACCAAATCCTTGGAAGTTTAATGAGGAAACACATCTTGGGATCAACCATCTGAAGGTTTCGCGCCAAGGTTGATGAATTTGAAAAGAATTGGTTTGAATTTTTCTTGTTCCTTTCTGAAATCGTGAGCAAGAGGGAGAAGAGCAATTTGGTTTGTTTTGTTTCCTTGCATGCCACACGTCAGCTTTCCATTGGTTGGAATTTTGAGTTGAAAAGTCAACAACAAAATTAAAATTGATGATTAATAAAAATAAAACAAATTTAAGTGTAAATAAATTAAAATGAACCATGTTGAAATTAACTTAAGATAAAAAACCAATAAAACTAAAATAAAAAGATGAATTAAAAAAATGAATAAAACATCAGTTAGGAGAAAAAAATGAGGGTAAAATTTGGGGTACAACAATAGGAATTAGTTCAATCATCCCCCTTTGAAAGCGAAGCAATTGGAGAGTATTGAAGATATATGAACCATAGCAGGGTTGAAACTCAATGGAGTTCCAGTTTCACATTGCCATTAGGACATTTTCTTTTCTGTTTTGGCAATTACCTCTGCCCAGGAATTGCTTCTTGATGTAAATGCCTATTTTTAGGCTCTTCAATCAATAAAATGGTCGTTATTCAGAATAATTCTATCTGTTTGTTTTGTTTATAATTTGTTTTGTTTACACAAACGTCCAAAAATTTTGATAAACATTTGCATATGAAAACATTGGGGTTCTACAATAATATGCATAAAAAAGAAAAAAAAAATTTAAAATTGCTTTAAATGACAGGTGTGTTTGGGTGAATACTACGAAACCCATGTTACCCTGGGGCATATGTGCGCATCCTTTTGTTTGCAGGTCTTGGGAGTTCGCTGATTAGCCGTTCAAAGATGTATGACGTCTTCAAGCCAAAATCCTTTACGAAGCGCAAATGATCGTTCTTCCCCAAGCGAAGATGGTTCCTCAGCAGAAAAGTACTTCTGGGAGGTTGTCTTCCCCAGCGTATTTACAGAGTTTCATGATCCCCATCAACATTGTCAAATGGTAGTACTGAAGCCATCGTGTTCAGAAAAAGATTCTCATTTCACTCTTTTGTCACAACGTTTTGATATTAACAAGGCAGTTTCAAATGGGTAGTGTTGTATCTTATTAAGTCGATTCTCCCATTCAGTACTTCCATCAGCTACAAGCTTTTCTGTGTCGATAACGGTTGTGAATCCCCAGTGAAGTCGCCATCCCAAGCACGGAGCATTTTGAAATTGCCCCAGCAGGAGGTGTTCCAGATCTATTATCCCCAGTAGAGTTTGAAGAGGCATGGTCTTCTGTAAAATCCTCTCAAGGGACAACTCCAGCACAAGACACTCTGAAGTGGTTCTCCCTAGCAGAGTTTGTTGTAAGCTCATTTCCCCAGCGGAGTTCTATGGTTATAGTTATTCCCCAAGTAGACTAGTTCAGATGATGCCTCCCCAGCAAAATTGGCATTTCCTACAGTAACCTCGACAGGTTTATTAGGTCAGTGCCCAGATCAGGAGATCAGGTCAATTTGTCTTCCCCAGTACGATTTGCAACCACGAAGTCAATCCAGCTTGTTATCCCCAGCGAAGTTGCCTTCCTTTCCTCAGTATTTATTTTGCTGAGGATATCTTTGCATTTTGCATATAGTATCCATAGCATCCTCAAAACGCGTAGCATTTCCATTGAGATGGAGCATTACGCCATGGGAAAATTCAAACATATGCATGTGAAGCATAGGCCAGTTTTGATAACTCGTGCGAGAGCCCAAAACTTTGCTCCTTATATCATTGACAAAGCCAGAAAGAATGTCGTGTTCATTCCCCAACAGACATTGGAAAGCAGCGCAAAGGGTTTCACCTTTTTTCTCCCCACAGAGTCATATCTCTCAGCTTACAAGTTTCTTGGAACCATTCTCGATAGGATTCCTGTAGCCGTCCCCGACAGTACCTTTAAGTTTTAACCATACCAGTTCCCGATAGGTCCATTTACTCATTCCCGATAGGTAAGCCTTGGTTATAAACTATTGCTGTCCCCGACAGCCCCTTTGAGTTTTAACCATACCAGTTCCTGACAGGTCTATTTACCCATCCCCGATAGGTAAGCTTTGGTTATAAACTGTAGCCGTCCCCGACATCCCCTTTGAGTTTTAACCATGCCAGTTCCCGACAGGTCCATTTACCCATTCTCGATAGGTAAGCCTTGGTTATAAACTGTAGTCGTCCCTGGCAGCTCCCTTTAGTTTGAACCTTGCCAGTTCCCGACAGGTCTACTTACCCATTCCCGATAGGTAACCAGGTCCAAGCTTACTAGTTCCCGACAGGTATTTCACCAGTTCCCGACAGGTAGTTCACCAGTTCCCGACAGGTAGTTCACCAGTTCCCGACGGGTAGTTCACCGGTTCCCGACAGGTTTCCTATAGGGTCCAATGGTTCCAAATTCTTTCTCACAAACTTTTCTTCCTTGCCATTGCTTCATTTACCACATTTTTCTTTGTCCACACAGTGCAAATTTTCTCGGTTATTTTTGTATTCAATCCCTATGTATCTTGAATTCCTGATAGTCGTTGCTTTCATCCATTCAAATTCACAGTTGATTGAATAGGGGCAGCTCTAATACCTCAAAATTTGCCCTCATGATTTCTCAATAAATTGGTCTATGCTTTACTCATTTGCATTCCATAGTAGGTCATAAATTGCATATCATTGGTTGCATAAGGGCATGTGATCAGTGGTAATCATCCAAAGCAAGAGAATAAGAGCCAAGGGTTTTCAAACAAGCCTCAAGGGACTCTTATATCCTATGTCCTCTCACTTTGATCCCACAAGGCATTGGAAGTTGGGAATTCATCAAAAAGATTGGATAGTGCATCATCTCCTATACAAAACAGTCTAAAATGGGGATCTGACCCACAAATGGGCAAGCTCTTTGGGTTTTTATCACCTCCAAATGTCATATCTCATCTTTGTTAGATAGGATATACATCATATTCAGAGGAATTTGGATTTGGAAGATGTGATATTTCCTCCTAACCAGAGGGTACCAAAATTAGGGTTTGACATAAAATCAGTTTATTTCTGATTTTTTGGAAAAAACTTGATCTCATGGTATTCCTTATGTTCCTAGGTTTATATGGATGGAAAATTGCTCATCAATTGGTTTCAGAAGGGTTTCAATTGATCAGTTGCTTGATAATCAAGTAATTGGGGAAAAAGTCAACGGTGCAGTGGAAAAAGTCAACTCCTGACTTTTTAAGGTCAAATTCATGAAATTCAAGATATATATGTTCATTGGAGAAGATTTGATCAAGAAATGGTGGAAGAATCATGAAAAATCAAGAAATCACAAAACTGCCAAAAATAGAAACTTTAGGGTTTCCAAAAATGGCAAGTTTGGACCATTTTGCACCACACTTTGAGGCTGCCTTTCTCCATGATAAAAGATTCAAACCTCAGGTCCAAGTTAACCCAATTAAAGATGACATTCCAAGCTTCAAATCCATATAAAGAACTCTTCCATTGGATCAAAATTGAGGGAGTTATGATCAATCAAAGTTTGACAAAACTAGGTCAAAAACCAAGTCATGACCAAGCAAGACCAGGCCCATGCACCATAATTTTGTCAAACACTTGGTAGGCCAAATGTCAAGCTGAATTTCTCCAAGATGGAAGCTCCAAATGAAAAAATGTTGAACATCAAAGTTGTTCATCTCCATGCCCTCTTCAACTTTGATGTTGGACAATTTTCCATTTGAGCAAGTTATGATGGAGTTATGATGGTCCCAAGATGAGGTGTTCATGCTGAAAATCCATAGGTCACATTGCCATGCCATGACTTGTCTTGCCACTCCCTTCAACTAGTATCAAACCTTGATGTTCCAAGCCATTTTTCATCAACTTCCAAGCCTCCATTCAATTCAATCCCAACACCAATCTTGTTCTACTATGTTCCCTCTTTCCATTGACACAAAAACCATGCAATTTCATGCCATGAACATAGAGAAATTCATCATCAAACTTCCACATTTTCATGCTTCCAAGAGTGTTATGCTATGGTTGTTGTTTATGATTCACACCAGCCACACATACATTCCCACACCAGTCATTTCTCTTTGCTTCATTTAGCCAAACGTATTTCCCTACACACCAGTCCACCTTTTACTTCATTAAACCAAACATTCCCTCACATCACCACCATCCACTTTAAACCTCACTATACAACACCATGAACACTCCTCACCATATCACAGCCTCTCCCAACTCGCCCCTAACTAACTTAACTCAGTTAGTTAGGGTGAACTCAGTTAACCATTCCCAAATTCACTTACTCGCCCAATTAACCACCATGGTTACCAGTTAACTCAACAAATATAATGAAAAACTCACACATAATTTCACTCTCTCTCTCTCTCTCTTTTTTTCACATTCTCAGAAAACGTTCTCAAACTTTCTCTCCACTCTCTTTCTTTGATCTCACACGATTCTTCACCTTTTCATCATAATGACTCTTAAAAATCTCAAGATTCTCTCTCACTCTCAAGAGTTCAGATCAGGATTTTGCTCTCATTTCTTCACCATTTTCGAAGATTCTTTGAGCAGCATCACCTCCATAATCTCCTCTTTCTACTGTATGCATTAGATTTGCTTGAATCCACCATTGAAGAAATATAAAGTTTCACTCATTACTCCAAAGTTCTGCTCCAATCAAGCATAGGATCTGGTTTTAGCCTTTATTTAGCTTAAAGTGTTGATTTGAAGGTCTTGCAAGAAGTTCTTGGGTTTCTAAAACACCGATTGCATCTCACAAGGTTAGGGATCTTGAAACTCTTACTTTATGTCATCATGATTTTAGGGATTTATAATTTGAAATTAGTAATCATGCATTGCATCTGGATGTCCTGAAATGATGGCACACCATTAATTGTTCATTTTGGAGTTTATGTGATTTTTTGATTTTATGAAATGTATGTTGAACACGTCACTTTCATGCCATTTTTCTTGATGTTAGGATGATCCTTTTGAGATTTAATTAGTATATTCATGATCTATGAAGTTTGGGCTTCAATTTGGTATTTTATTTTGTTAATTTTCGTTAAGAATTGATGGAGATATTTGAGGTAGAAGTTGGATAAAATTCTGCATTTATTTTCTGGTTTCTATGTAAATCTCTACACTTTGCATGAGCTAATTATGAAGATGATGAGGTGTCCGAAAATCATTGGCCATGTTCTTGCGTTTTTCAATGATTAAACAATGATTAAGCAATGATGGATTAATGATGGTGAGAGAGGAAGCCGCGTGTGGCCACGCGATTAGTGCAGCCATTCACTTTTCCGGCTGGCCAATAGAAATGCAGCACCGCATTAATGAGCACCACCAACTTTCTCACGTGATATATTTTGTCTCCTCAGTTGTTCAAGTGTGTGCGCGTGCGTAATGAGTTGTGTGTGCGTGCGTTGTGATCCGTTGATTAAGTGTACTCTTGTTACTTGATCATCATGACATGATCGTGTGGATTTGATTGAATTTATATGGGACTGATTGTGCACCGTCACCACACGATTACACGAGCCCTTGCTAGAATGGAATGAATGTGTTTTTCACACCCCCATGTTAAGCCCAATGCTACTTTTGAACTGGAAACTTACTAACGTTGTACCCCTTTTCCCTTTCTTTTATTGTTTTATTTTCTTTCACATATAGTTTCAATTTCATTTTAATAAAAATACTAAAACTCAACAAAAAATTCCAAATTAATTCACACGTGTTCTTAACACATTTAGGTAATTTTTAATTTTTTTAATTCTGTTTTTATGAGTTTTTGCCTATTATTCCATATTTTCTTTTCAATTTCCTTTTGATTGATCATCTTCATGAACCCTGAACTTGTATGATTTCTTTCTATCATTTCACACATCATCTTTAACTCATTCTTTTTGAATTGGTTAAATAATATCTTAAAGTGTCCAAAAATATTTTTTCTTTATTTTTAAAGTCACCTTATATGATGTTTGTATGATCATCTTTACACTTCTTTTTGTGGCATTTCAATATGACTTTGTGCATTTCTTTGTGACACTTTTATTTTGAATTTTGGTATGAGTTTTTAATATGTGTTTACCCTCTGACTTAGATTGATTAGAATCACATTTTCATAATTTTCATATGTGCTTTGATGTTGTTTTGATGCCTTGTAATTGAAGTTACTTTTGGGCACTTTCTTCCACTTCATTCTAGCATGTTTTGGTGAAGCATTTGTGCAACTTTTTTTGTGATTGATTGTACATACTTTATAGGTCATTTTCATGATATTATAAGTCATCTTAACATGTGCTTACATTTGACATAAGTTTGTGCATATTAACTTGAAGTTTTAGTATGTTTCTTTTCTATGTTTCTTCTCCTTCTCATCTCTTCTTCTTACCTCATATTTGCATCATTGCATCCATGATTGGTATGATAATTCATGTGCATCTTAACACATTGATAAATGATATATGGTTCTGAATTTGACCTTTTGTGAAGCATTATTGCATGATCACTTTGCATTCCCACTCATTCTTCATCCATTTCTTCCATGATTTACTTCTTGGATGTTTAAGACTTTTGCTTAGGCATAGTTTGTGTGTGATTGATATCTTAACATTAGAGAACACCTTTAGATGTAGGTTCTGACCTTGATTGAGTTTCATCTCTTAGATTCCTTATTCCTTGGTTCTTAATTGGTTTGATCACTACTTGTTATTCTTTTTTCATTTTACTACTTGTAAATATTTTGTGAACTAACATTTTTCATGTAGGTGCAAGGGTAGGTAAGTGTGTGGATATGCTTCCACATGCAATTCTTTCTCTCATCTTCTCTTATTTCTTTTAATAATTCAAATTGTGATTATAATAAGCATTTGTATACTTTCCTTGAATAACTTCTTCTTCATCCCTCTTTAAGATCAACTTAACTTCCACCTTGGTAGTAAGTTGCTTCTTTGGTTCTTCTTCTCTTATCTTTTAGGATTAGAATTCTTAAACCACATTAACCATAGGAACATCCCTATATGATAACATTAGGGTGAGTCTTAGTCCCCTTTAGTTTTCACCTTTTGCTCCATTTGAGTGTCTATCTTTCTCATCTCAAAACAAAAGTAAAAAACACTTAATGATGGTATAACATGTATTGCACTAAAACCTAAAGTATGGGAAATGGAATGAGGAGGGTTTCTCTCTACCTTCCTAGAGTGTTTAGCATACGGCCTGTTAGGATGACTATGCGATGCATTCGATCTTATACGATAGACTTGAATGCAATACGTATTATTAACACAAAAATAATCAAAATACTTTTTCTTAAAAGACTTCAAACAAACAATAATGTCTTTCCTCCAGGATTTCTCTCCTCATCTCATCCACTCATTCCTTAAGGATGCGTCATTTCCATTTTACCGCAAACAGGTAACGCCTAAGCCTCCATACAGCGAGCTGCAACACCTAACTGCTAGAACGCGAACGTTGACTTATTCCACTAAAAAACACAAACAACTTTCCCTTAGCTGAGGGGAACTACGTCGCTCTGATTCTCATGCTCCCGATGAGATACGTAGGCAGTGGGGTAGGGCCCATTCGAGCACTTCTTTTATTTTCCCTACATTTGGTTCTCTTTCTCTCTCATTTCCTTTTCCAGTCTTCCAGCTAGCAGTTCCTTTTCCAGTATCCTTTTCTTACACCCTTTGATTGAAGCAGCAAGCGTGGATCCCATCGGGTACAATGGACGCGTGGGGGTGCCAATACCTTCCCTGCATGTAACCGACTCCCGAACCCAGTTCTCTTGGTCGCAAGACCATGCTCTTTCCTTTCCCTCAGGTTTACACAGTGTTTCCTTTCCCTCTCTTGGGATAAATACACGTTGCTGGCGACTCTGTTTCGGTGCCACTTTCACGTTTGTACTTGGATGAAAATCCCGGGAGCGACATAGTGCCATCACTTATCTTAGGTGTATACTCAATCTTTCCACATGCGGCATCACACACATTCCTATTAGCAAAAAAATAAACACGGATATCAATTAGGAAAGGAAGTATATATATTTGTCCTAACATCCTAGACCTCTAGAATCCTATGATCCTATACAGAGAATGACTCCCCAGCAGAGTCGCCATTTCTGTGACACTTTGTGAGCTTAAGGTCTCATCCTAGGGGATGCAAGAAATAATGCCTCCCACTATGGTCGCCATTCTTCTGTAGCACAGTTTTTGTGGTTTCGAATCACTATCGCTTTGGTACTACAGGTTGATTCATTTTTTATCCTGTTGAGCTGATTAAGGAAGGGAAATAGATGTGTCCAATTAACCCTGCTTGCAAAATAAGGTTAAACAGTCAAAACTGTTGGTTTACAGATGCTATCAAAATAGGGGGGTCTCTCCTAGGGTTATGCGCTTAAGAATGGATTGTGTCTTGACTTTATAGGAGGCTTTTTAGTTTAGGATACTATACTTGATTTTCCTTGATTGATGTATGGCGGTACTGGACTTAGGGTGTTTGATTAGTATGTTCGCTAAGATTTTGCAATCTTATGCCTACGTATTCCCGAAACAGGGAAATCAGAGTGATCGTAGTTCCTCTTATTTTATGGGAGGAAAGAGATGTTTTGGTGTCTTGTTCAAGGCCCAAGATTGAAGCTAAAGGTGATTTGTATCTTGTTCGAAGCCCAAGATATGAAGCTAAAGGGGTCCTGAATGAGATGGAATTTTTCATCTCTAAAGAGGAATTGTTGATGTTTGTATGCTGTGAGCAGAGCATGATTTGATTCTAAAAGGTTGATTGACTCAACCAGGGATTTCTTTATACAAAGCCTAAGAGGAGGCTAGGAGTTTGACTTTTCCGGGGAAAATGTTCTTTCTGTCTTGTACAAAGCCCAAGATTGAGGCTAAAAGGGTTCACTCAACAAGAGAGGATTTTCATGTGTCTTGTACAAGGCCCAAGATGGAGGCTGAAAAGGTTTGACTCAATAAGAGAGTTTTATCTGTCTTGTACGAAGCCCAAGACGGAGTCTAAAAAGGCTGATTGACTCAACAAGAGAGTCTTTTATAATCAACAAGAGAGTGTTTACTTATGTCTTGTACAAAGCCCAAGACAGAGGCTAAAAGGGTTATTGAGTCAACAAGAGAGTCTTTTATACTCAACAAGAGAGTGATTTATATATGTCTTGTACAAAGCCCAAGACGGAGGATACAAGGGTTGACTCAACAAGAGAGTCTGAAAAGGTTAGCTCCACCGGGGAGAATCATTGTATAAATCCCAAGAGGAGGTTGTCTTATTGCTGAGGATTATTGAGATCCTGAAGCATGTCCGAGTGTGGGAAACTCTCATGAGAGAGACCGGGCTTCTACTTATGTTTGGGAGGAACTTGAGAATGTCTTTGAGACTCAAGAGGCTTAGACTGTCCAAGTCTAGCATTTTATCTTTTGTATTATGCCCAAGAGGAGGCACGGGCATTAAGGGATGAGAGTCAACCCTAAGATGGTCAGAGTTTCGACACTGGAAAGACTGCTCTAGCAAAGGATGACTAAGTTTTGTCTTATACCTTGAAGAGGTCATCAGGGTCCTTGTATTAAGCCCAAGAGAAGGCATGAGAACTTCTAAGAAGCCGAAGGGTCCTTGTACAATGCCCAAGAGGAGGCTGGGATGCTTTTAAGAAGCATGTGGGTCCCCAAACCAAGAGAAGTTCAAGAAATGCAATTCACAGAGAAGAGATTATTCCAGGAAAGTTCGAGAATTTGGAAGAAACTCAAGAGATGCCATTCACGGAGAAAAGATCATCTCTGGGGAGTTAGAGTTTCTTTGACAATTTCTAAGGGTGACAGTCTGAAAAAAGGTTCACCGAGAATACTGCCTTTCTCTTTGTTCCATATTGTTTAACCCCAAGAGAATGGAAGACTGTATCTGGAATCCTACTGGGGATCTAGTTTTGTCTGTATTCAAGAGAAACCAACGGGTTTTACCTAGTTCTAGACGTAGTTGCCGGGAAAAACTCTAAATAACTATACTAGTATTACACAGTGGATATGTGACAAGTATATAAAAGGATGTGAAAGAATACTTACAGTGAAACAGCCCCACAATAAAGTTATATGTATATGAAAGCGGTAAAGGAAAGCAGATAAACACTTACCTGTTGTAGAGCTTCCATGCTGTTTTGTTAGTTGTTCAACAAAGAAATTAAAGAAAGTTTTGATAACAACATGAATTCAAAATCAAAGGAGAAACTGTTTTGAAAAGATTGTTGGGGCTTATAGCTCTAGGAGAGGTCCAAGGTTTTAATAGTGATTGCACTGTTGTTTTGACTTTGTATAGGGACTTATACAAGTGACTGAGGCCTAAAGAGGTTTTCTATACAAAGGGATGGGTCTTACACTCTCTCAAGAGGCCCAAAAAGGTTTTCAAGAAAAAGAATGGGGCTTAAAACTCAAAGAGAGGCCCAATTGGTTTGTTTGAAAACGGCGATCACGCCGAGATTTTTCTTTTAATACAGAGGGACTTATACAATATCTGAGGCCCAAAATTGTTTTGGTTAAAAGGGATTGGGTCTTACACTCTATTAGTGGCCCACAAGTTTAATTTTGTACAAGGGATGGGGCTTACAACTCAGGGAGTGACCCAAGGTAAAAAAACAACGATCGCACCGTTATTTTGAAAATCGTGTCGGGACTTATATAATGTCTGCAGCCCAAAAATTATTTATGTGCAAAAGGGGGTTGGCTCTTACACTCTATTAGAGGCCCAAAAAGGTTTTAAGAAAAAGAATGGGGCCAGTTGGTTTTATTTTAAACTAGCGATCGCGCCGAGATTTTTGGAAACACCGTGGGTCTTATACAATGACTAAGGCCCAAACTATTTTGGTTTTAAAAGAGAGATTGGGTCTTACACTCTATTAGAGGCCCATGAGTGTTGTTTTTTATTTGTTTAGGGTGATTAAGATCAAAACCCTAATTTGATTTCAAAATGTATTTTAATTAAATAAAAATTCAATCAAAATGATCAAAATTATCAAACATGTGTGAGAAACAAGTTATGATCTTGGATTAATGTTTTAAAAATCATGTTTATATCCACAAAATGATTGGAAACCAATTAATTTTGGAAAATCAAGATAGAAAAAATATTAAATATGTGAAATAAATAATATTTTTGGGAAATTTTGGTAAAATAAAATATTTTAACATTTTTTTGAATTATTAAACAAAGAATCAACTCAAAATTATTAAAAACCAGAGAGAAATTAATTTTTGAATCAATTCAATAAAATCACAAAATTCAAATATTCAAATATTCAAAAAATGGCGCTAAGAACACACAAAGAACACGCGCCACCCCTCTGTTTCTGTAGATTTGCATTTTCTATCCAATCTCACTGAATACTTGATGAAATCATACAGTCTACAAATCAATCTACTCGTTTTCACCTCACGATCTTGTTTATGGTCTTTAATTTCATTTATTTTAAGCATGGAATAAGAAATCAAGACAAAACCTCAAGAACCCTAAAATTTGCATGAAGGCTGAGAATTTTGATACACGATTCAAACAAAGCAATTAGTTGAGGGGAAACATTCTATGCATGATTATGAACATTTGGCAAAAATATTGTGCGAGGAAATATGCATATATTAAGAGATGACCAAGTTTAGGCTTACTTGAAGGTCGTGACAGCAATAGCAATGCGATTTTTGAGTTGGAGGTGTTACAGATGAGTTATGATGATCTGAACAACTTCCCTACACCATATGGAGTGTGTTTGAATGCTTGGAGTAATCTGAAATGGACTGGAACAAAGTATGGCACCTCAGCTGCAACTTGGTTAAAACCTTGAGCAACTAGCTAGTGATTTTGTGAAATTAGTGTTCCAGATGTTGTTTAAGTGTTTGGATCACTTCTATATGATGTTTATGAGGTGTGTGTGTTTGATTGGTTTGGTTGGAATTGTTCCCAAACTCAAAACCCGATAGTGACTTGCTTTGGAAGGCAAATTTGGAAGTGAGAAGGTGATTTTGAGGAAAGCATCAGTTTGATGGCTTTGGTGCACTTAAACTGAGCACAAATGAGCTCTATTTATAGTAGAGCAAGTTTGTTTTGCAAGCAATAGTGAATGACAACTACAGCAGAGGTTTGGCAAATGTTGATCAATAGGAATCCAAGTCTCCTCTAGCCATTGACTAGAGGTTAGAGCATAGGCCTGTGTTTCCCTAGTTCAGAGATCATCCTTGACTCATTCAGTTGGAAAAGACTCAGTCCAAGCCACCTTGGTGCATCCATTGAATGCTCCAAAACAAAATTGGAGTTTTGTCCCCTTTTTAGGCATTTTAGGTTTGGCATGCTATTTTTAGCTCCAAGGACTTGGGAGGTTGAGGACCCCATATTTTGTTTTGACACTTTTTGGATCCAAGTGAAAAATGCCCTTTCTTTTTGAAAAAAGTGAAACAAATTCTGACTTAGTGAAAATTTTACTAAGTGTTGGAAAAACTGACATTTCATGTTTTCAGCCATTTTGATCCATCCATAACTCAATATTCATGATGAATTGGTATGAGGTGTAGTTGACACTTTTAAAGTATACCATGAGAGCTACAAATCCATTTTTGGATCAGCCCAAATGGTTGCTTGGATCTCAAGTTATGATCCTTGGAAGTTGGTACCCTAGCCACTTTGTTTCTTAACTTAGAAAAATTCTAAGTTTTTATGGTTACCCCTTTTACAAGTTATCCCACTTTACTTGATTTTTCTTGATGAATAATGATCCCAATCACACATTAACATCATTTTAGGGTCAAAGAACCATAATTGTGAAAAATCTCAAAAAGTCAAAGTTGACTTTTGTGCACAGTTGGCTTTTTGTCAGATGAATTCTAAACTGTGCAATCCTTTATGAAATCAAATCCTTGACCTAAATCAAACTTGATAGACATGTTCCATATGTGTTATAGGGTGTATTGAATCATGTCCCAAGGTTTGGGAGCATGCTTGGGTCAAAAGTCAAAGGCACAGTTGACTTTTCCCGCGAAACCCTAACTGTGGTTCTGATGAACTTGAAACTTTGGAATCAAGCTTATTGGATAAACTCATTGTTGCACATGGATAAATGTAGTGTATTAGATATCCTCAAGTCATGTCTTGAGGCCTTGGCTCATGTTTTGCCGCAAAAGTTAACTTAGGGGTGAATTAGGTCAAGAAACCCTAAGTCCTGATTTTTTGTGAATGCATCCCCTGAGGCCAAATTGATTTGATGACTGGGTCCATGAGGTCCCTTGGAGTATCTTGGGTTATATTTTGAAGCATTGGCTCATGCCCAGAGGAAAATTTCCACCTGGAGGCCTTGGTCGACCAAAACCCTAATTTGGTGACACTGGCAATCTTGAGGCTTAATCCACTTGGAATGCTGCAACCTTGTGCCTGATTCCTTGATGTGGGAGTCCTCTTGATCCTTTATAGATGTTTAAGAAGTTTAGACAAGTTAAAGATCATGTCATTTCTTGATTGATCCTTTATTTAAGGCTCTGAGAGGGCTTAAAACCCTAATTCTGATTGTAGTGAATGCTCACCCATCTTGGGGAGACTAATGAAGTATGATGGTTCATCCATATTGTGATGATGATTTTCACAATGATGAGAAATCTTAGTGGTCAAAATTTGGGGTATGACACTTGGGGATAATCCAATGTTCCATATTTAAGTGATCGACCCGACTCTTCAAATGCCTCACTTCCAACAGGAAATACAAAACCAGTGGCACCCCGAGCTCTAACTACACGCACACGATCAGTTCCATCACCCTAACACATAAAATTGAAAAATTGTTATATTAAATCATTATTTCGAGTGAATTTGATTTCCACTCATAAAACACACTCACACGAGCGAGCACATGCATACTATAATAATTTTGATTTTCTATAGTCACTTTCAAAAAGGGAAGAGATTGATTTTCATCCCATCATCCAGATAACCAACTACCCTAAAGAGAAGAACCACACACCAGATACCAATGAACCTCTTTACTCATGGATAACATTAACGTGGAATCTTGTATTCATGAACCGTTTTCATTGTGCTTCAGATAATGTTGTTCAACCTAAAAATTAAATTGTAAGCAAGCAAGTATTATTTGAAAAGGGAAATAATGAGATAATCAATGTTCTTATAAAAGAAGAGATTATTGATGCATTTAACTTAAGAAACGTAAATCTACAAACTGTTTCTTCAACTATTACACATCTTAGACCATTGGACATGCAACTAACTGGGGTTTCAGAACGAATTCTTCCACAAATTGCAACAACCAATGGAAGTATTATCTAATCCAATTTTGATGAAAATTACAGCACATATTGCATTACTCATTACCATGTAAATTCAATAAGCATTAGGAAAAACCAAAACCAAAATAAATAACAGTAAAAGTTTCATTTCATGAAAAAGCACGAACCTAGCTCCCTCAACCGATTAAACCATGCTAACAGATTTAAGAATCTCAGCATCCCTATGCAAGAACAAAAAAATTTCAATAATATTATTATTAATATCATATAAAAAGAAGAAAACATTGAACGTTATGAAATTTTAGAAAGTGGATAGTGAAAACAAATTGAACTAAAATAGATTTGTTTAGTTCACTACACATTCAATCCATTGGAATACTCAAAATGTTGGAAGAGAACCAAAATCATGTTTATGTAGCATACCTGTATTCTAGAAATAATAAAATATGGTATCTCAAATATCACACGTATAAGAGCTTTTATTTCAGGAGTTGCTTCATCATCTGTCATACTAGGAAGGCAAAATTCTGCTCTTAACATATACTTCTGAAAGTAGGAAAGAGAGAAGATTCGATTCCAAAAATCACATCAAATCAAATTTATGATCAAAATGGATATGAAGAAATATAGACAACAAAACCCTAATTACATTAGCATGCTCACCTTTTGCATCATGATGAAGAGTCCGAAAAAAGTTCACATCTTTAACCTATTCAATGATTCTTCATCCAAACCCATAAAATCAAAAAGCATAAACTGAACCCTAAACATCAAAAAGAAAAACTCAAAATGAAATATTCAACAAAACATTAAAGTAGTAAAAAAGTTGGCTTTTACCTTGCAACCATGAGTTAAATCCAAATGTATAATCAAGATCTCCGTAAATCCAATAACTTTCATAAACCAATATCTATCTTGAAATACTTCAATTCATAGATCTGTATAAATGCTCTCAGAACATTATAGTCTTTGTTGAAGAAAAGAAAAAGAGAAGAAAGTAGAAGAGGAAGAGAAAGGCAGCGAATGAGATAAGGAAGAAGAAGAAGAGAGAGGCAGCGAACAACAGAACAAAGAAGAAGAGGAAGAGAGAGACAACTGAGAGAATATAGATGAAAGAAGAAGAGGAAGAGAGAGAGGCGTGAGCTTGAATTTTGGAGGAGAAAGCAGAAGAAACTTTTGAATTAGAGCAGACATTGGGAAAAAAGAGAAAAGACAAAAAAAAAGAATTGCAATTGAACCAAGTTACATCATCAATTGATCCAAACCTAACTAACAAAGGCATAATACATTAAACATGTAGTTGGATTTGAACAGTGTGACATCATTAGTTGCAAAAAATATTTTTTAACCAAAATTACCCTCATTTTTGTTAGGTGGCAGATTAAGAGAAAAGATCAAATTTGAGTTTTTCACAACATCAAATTTTCTTATATTATAGATAACTAAAATGAAAATAATAACATCAGTTAAATAGATGTACATCGATTTTAACCATTTAGTTTGCGAGACACAATTTGTACAACTTGGTTGTTTCAATTATCATTTTTCATAAAGCAAATTCTAATTAAAAAATAACGGGATGCACATCCTTTTATCCTTGAGTAAACGAATGCAAGTCGTGCCACTTATTTTAGTTCGAATGCTCGTCTTCCTCATAAAAACAAACGACCGGCAAAAAACACCTTCTTTCCGCCATAGTGCGAGTAAATCTTTTTACGATATTTTCTCCACCACTGCGGGATCAAATTTTTTGATTTAAAATTAATCAATGCACAAGATTTTTCTACCAAGAACTACATAGCTTTGAATTCCATATCGCACCGATAGATACGTATGATAATGAGTCAAATCTTGTCAAGCACCCTAATAATTTTTTTCCCTTTTTGTAAATGTGTCATAATAATTAAAAGAAATTAGGGTTGACAATATTCTTTTCGTAAAACTAATTAGAGTTAACTGTTATTTAAACGAATGTTATATAAGTGCTAACACCTTCCCTACGCATAATCGATTCCGGAACCTAAATTTGGTTGCAATTACCATATTTTTGTTCTTTAAGGGTTTTATCAAGATTTTCTCTTTTAAAAAATTAAACTCTGGTGGTGACTATCTAATTACCTTGTTAATAATGTGCAGAGTTTGAAATAAATCTATTCAAGGTAGTAAATATACCGTTTAATCGTTGAACATCCTTTTTCGAAGTCGCTGAGTACATTTGAATCTCTACTTCACACTTATCTTGGTTTGCTTTAATCCCCTACTTGTTCATGTAGAAACCCAGGAATTACCCTTACTCCGAAAGTATATTTCTCTAAGTCAAGGCACATATTGTATTGATAAACCCTCTTGAACACCCGCTAAAGGTGTTGAGCATGAAGCCCCCATTTGGCTGGATGTTATAATCATATCGTCCATGTATACTTCTAACGTTTCTCCTATATTTTCATGAAAGATTTTTTTCATCATTCTTTGATATGTTGTGTTAGCACTGTTTAATTTGAAGGGCACGACATTAAGTGATGATTGGTCTGCTTGGTCATAAAGGTTGTTTTTATCTGGCCAGGTTCATACATATGTATCTGATTATATACTAAATGGGGGTCTTTTAATGAAACTAATTGATGCCCCGCCGAATTTTCTACTAGTCTATCAATGTTTGGGAACATATAAGAATCTTTTGGGCACGCTCTGTTAAGATTTATATAATCAACGCGCATTATCTATTTCCCCAAGGTTTTCTTATCCAATACTACATTAGATATCCATTCTGTATACTTGGCTTTGGAATAAAGTGGGCATCCAATAAGCCCTTCATCATGGTAGCAGTGGCCTCAACTTTTTCTAGAGATTGTCTCCTCCGATGTTGGAAGATGTAACGGGCGCTGGAGATGACATTTATTTGGTGACACACTACAATAGGATCAATGTCGTGCATCTCATGCGGGGTTACATTGAAGAGCTCTACATTATCCTGGAGAAATTTAATCAGCTCTAATTTTACTTCTAAAGAAAGCATGGAGCCTACTTTAACTGACCTAGTTAGATCTTCCCTAAGCTGGATGGACTAGAACTCACCATCTAGCATCGGTCGGACGTCGTCTTCATGTGCATGTCGGACGAATGCACTAAAATCCCCTGCTTCTCCTTTTGCTTCTTCTTCAAAGACTATGGTCGATGCCAAGAGATCCTTTTCGATAATTACTTTAATATTTTTTGCTTCCAATGTGTCATCGGTTACCGAGATCGACCTTCGTTCTGCGACGTGGTAAGCCACCCTCAAATGGATTGGAGACGTCGTCGAATCTAGTCTCGCTAGAATACCAGTGAAGGCTCTTCGTCATGGTATTATCCAAAAATTGAGGATTAATTTCCTTTCGTGATCTCCTTCCCCGACAGGCACGATCAAACCCATATGGTCTCAGATTTGTTGAATGCTAACAAATCTCCTCTGCCATATGGTCTCAGATTTGCTTACTGGATTCCTATCAGATCCATCGTATCTAAGTAGAGGATGTTACCTGAACTCCTATCATCCAAGAGGAATTCGGTTAGGTTGCGATCAACTAGGGTGATTGCAAATATTAGAGGTAGATCACTTTTTAGAATTCCATTGATCTCATCATGATTTAGAAATCCTAATTCCTAACGTTATTTCCTTTTCCAAATGCCCACTTCAATTACAAGTATAGAGCGATGCGATGAAGGATATGTGCTAGATGATGCCATATCGTGGAATTCATCAATCGACAACGCCTGGTAAATTGTTGATTCAGGAGATGTATTGAAGATTCTAATCATAGCTACCAAAATTACAATCATTGTTTCTCCTATTGTGGTTGTAGATCCGATTTCAAGTCAAAATTGACTTGAAGATGAATATTAGCGGGAATTAGATGTCGATCCCCACAGACACACTATTACAAACAATTATTTTATGACAAAACTTTCACCTCAACCCACCAATAACCGTCGTATATGTCCCTGCAGCGCCATCATTTTTTTCAAAATATGTACAACTTATACCCTTAGTTAATACCTAAACAAAGGAATTATAACTATGACGAGGCTCGCTTCGAATCCCATTTACTGCATTTTATGTTTTATTTTTAATTTGTTTAGGATCACATGATGCCTTTCCCTTTCCCTTTTTATATTTATTTATTTTAAATTGTTATTTTTATTACCCTCAGTTATATTGACCAAGGGAGGGGTAATATCTTTTGCATCAACATATTCAAATACCATTTTTATTTATTTTTATATTATTTTTAATTATTAATTAATCTATTACCTTGATTGCATCTTAAAACGAAAGTGATATTTAGTTTAAATTAATTATCAAAATATGGTGCTATATGAGGCTTTTATATATATATATATATATATATATATATATATATATATATATAATTTTTAATTGATATATTCTCTTAGTTTTTCCTATAAAAAATGACGTATTTGATCTTTTGCATGAATACTTCAGAGAACTACACTCTAACTTTAAATTTACCTATCAACAAACACTCTAACTTCATCAGCATTCTCTTCAAAAAAACCTAGGTGATTTTCATCAAAACTCGATCATCATCTCTTTTCAACGTCAACTCTTTCAACATCAACTCTAGCATCATCTCTTTTCAAATCTCGTTGAAGCATCGTCATCATGTTTGAGGTACGTAACTCGCCACTGAAATGTTGTTTGAATTGTTGTTAGAAATGTAGTTACGACTGAAATGTTGTTTGAAATGTAATGCCACTGAAATGTTCAAAGAACTCAAACGGTTACCATATATTTTTCATCATAACTTGTATTCTTATTGTGGTTTATTTGTTGTATTTCTTCTCTATGAGTCTGTGTATACCTTAATGTAAGATGCTTTATTCCATATATGTTTCATCATAACTTGTTGTGTATTTCGATTATGGTTTAGTTGATGATTTAAAAGATATCATATGGACCAATATTACGGTATTTATTATTAATTTTTTTAATTTTTTTACAAGTATATATGACCATCTATTTTTTTGTTTAATACAAATATCAACTTTATAAATTATGTAAATATAGGAAGTGTTTATTGTTCTAGAGGAAAGAAATAAATTGCATATGCTGGTGAGCGTTGGAGATTCTTTAAGACACAACTCAAACGGTTACGATATATGTTTCATCATAACCTGTGTTCTTATTGTGGCTTAGTGGTTGTATTTCTTCTCAATGAGTTCGTGTGTACCTTAATGTTAGATGCTTTATTCCATATATGTTTCATCATGACTTGTTGTGTATTTTGATTGTGGTTTAGTTGGTGATTTAAAAGATATCATATGGACCAATATTACGGTATTTATTATTAATTTTTTTCCTTGTTTTACAAGTATATATGACCAATTATTTATTTTAATACAAATTACAACTTTATTAATTATATAAATGTAGGAAGTGTTTATTGTTATAGAGGAAAGAAATAAATTGCATATGATGGTGAGCGTTGGAGATGCTTTAAGACACAACTCATTGATGAATATATTAAAAAACCAAAAGGTAACATATAGCCTCCATACGTGTAATATTCATTTATTGATAAAAAAAATTTGGAATGGTTTTGTAAAGTCTCACACCACCCTTGAATTTTTGGCTAAGAGCCAAAAAGGAAAGAAGAATAGAGCTAGAAATATCTATCTACAAAGATTGTCTCGTGGAGGATATGATAAACTTGAACATAGGATAATTAATGAAAAAATAAAACAAAGGGAACTAGAGTTGGCAGATCCTTCTAGAAGCCTTGATCGTAGTCCATCTCCACCATCATAACATGAGAAATGGAAGAGGGCACATCAACAACTAGATGTCTCGTTCACATCATAAGTTACACACAATGTGACTGAAAATATTGTTAGGAGAAACTTTTTATAACATTGCTTGTTTTAGTTAATTCAATGTCTTTGCAGTCTTGGTAGAAGCGTCGACTTAAAGCTATATTTTAGACCATCACAACCAATTAACGAAGTAAATTGTAGGATAAAAATTGAAGAGATATTTGCTAAAAAGATATTGGAGGTATTATGATATGAGCAGGAGGAGCGAGAGAGGTTGTTACAGGAGGAGTGGGAGAGGATGTTGGAGGAGGACCGCGAGAGGTTGGTTGTGGTTGAACGAAAGAAGTGTACCCACAATGTGATTGAGGTATAAGTATAACTTAAAATATTTATGTTGTATGTTACTGTTATTTTTTGTGTATTTTAATTTTTTATTGTATTCAGTTGCTTTTATGATACAGAAATTAAAAATCAACGGGTGTACTCAATCATCCAAATCTAAATCAGTTGGAGATGCATGATAAAGTAGTTGAGAAATTTATTATGGGTGGTGCAAGCTCGAAGGATAGTTGTTCTGCCTTGGTTCGCAATATTGAGACAAAACTACCTCAACTAGATGGCATTCATAGACTATCTAGTATGAAAGACAAAATTCTAGACGTATGCATGTTTAAATTAAATCATGAACCAGCACAAGAATGTATGTTTCATAAGAGTTGTGTTTTAGAATGTTTGAAGGTAGATAATTGGATTGACATATCCATATTACAATTGTAGAGCTCATAAGTATAATTCGTATGTGGATTTCAATTTATCTTCATTGTTCTCATACTTTAACATAAAGTTTTGGCATTTGCATTAACTTTTAATTAGGGTCCTGCATGAGATGTGTGTCGAAAGGAAATTGAAAAAATATTATTTCATAGACCCATGGAACAGTCACTTTCAAGGTAATTCAACAAACACTATCATGATGCACTTACAAACAAAACAAGTTGGTTAAGAAGAATAAAGATTGTTACATGACACCGTTTATCCATAAGTAAGTATATTCTTTAATTTGTGTTTTCATTCATAAATCAATTTCATACACATTATTAATTATTCTGAGTGTTTATGTAGGAAAAATTGGCAACAAATTATTTTATGTTCGAAGCACAATACCGTAGTTATGTTAAGCTTGTTACACTATCATATTGATGAAGATTTGCAAAAGATTTTGATCAAGGTGGTATTATTTGTAGTACTCTAATTTTACCTTTAGTTTTGAATAGTTTTTATTCATTTGAATAGTTTTTATTCATGTTTAATTTTTACCGACATGTAGAGCTATGGAGGGATACACTTTTGTTAAGCGTAATATACAAGGTAAAAAGCCAAAATTTATAGAACCACATGTTAGCTTATCATAATTTAAATATGGTTCAAGTTATAGGGGTTTAGCGACGAAACACTATTCTCACGAGAAGTTATAGATGACATCCGATCACGTTGGGTTTGTGTCTTCCTATCTTATCATGAATCTCGTAAACACTAGTTCTTTTATTTACATCTATACACTAGCATCGTACATAGGTCCAAATATGCATAGATTCTTTCCGTAGAGGTTTTATGTATCACAAATGTCATTATAAGTATTGTATGCATTGTACATTTGGTTTTGTAAACAATATAAATTTGGTATTATGTGTTACATTCAATATAAAATACAAATGATCGGATTCTGTCACATGATTATGTATGTTATGTGTAAAAAAATGATCCAGGTTCAGTGAAAATAGGATTTAAAACAGACAAAAAATTGGTTATACCCCTCGGTTATATACAAAATTCGACGTAACTAGATGTATATTTTCCTTGGTTATTAAAAAAATTGAGAGGTATGTGGCGCATGCTACATTGTTTTGAAAATAAAAAAATGTTATTATTGGGGATCGAACCAGTGACCTTTTCACCTATCCCATTGATTATCGAGAACCGAGGGGTAAGATGGAGGGTTTCGTGACACCTTTCACTACCTCGTCTTTGTAACTGAGGTAAACTCATTTTCACGTCTGAGGTAAAATGGGTATATTTGTAATAGTGATAGCGCCATTGTTCTGTTTGGGAACCATAAATGGATACTCTAGCTCCACGGAAGAACTAGAAAAGAGGATAGTTGGATAACTATTGATCTTGAACGGTGACTCCGATCTGGTTTATGGTGATGTAAGATTGAACGGTGACTCTCAAGTTAGTTAAAATTTCAAAATAAGTATAATGGAAGTGGAGATCATAAATTGTATCTTACCCTTATACCTTGGGTCGAATAGAGTGAATTTGAGATGGATTAGACTTTCATCAATTGGAGCTTTGGGCTGGTCCTGAAAAATACATATGCGCATGCCCTCCACTGTACACTATTAATAAGGGTGTTCAAAATCGAACTGACCCAATAGAAAATCGCAAACCAAACCAAACGGAAACCTCAAAAAATTTCATTTGGTTCGGATGTGTTTGGGTCATTTTTTAACATAATCACACGGTTCGGTTCGGTTTGCGGTTTGTATTTCACAAACCGAATCAAAGAAAACCAAATGTCATTATGTTATAACCTAAACTTCACTCATCCCAATCTAACCTAAAACTCAAACCTATTATGCCTTAAGCTTACGATTACAAATGATTTTCTCTTACTCACAATTAGTTTTTCAATTTCAGCCTTCTTTAATCTCTCCTAGTTGTATGACGTCTTCTTCTCATCTTCTTTGTCATGTACATTTCACCTCATCTACTGTAACATCTCCTCTCTTATGTTCTTTCTTTTTCATCTTCTCATTTTTATACTATTGTTCTCTCTTCCAATTACTTTTTTATCACACATTTCTTCTCTTACCTTGCATCTCTTGTGTTCTTTTTTTTACATCTACTCTAATATTTTGTATCCTCTATTTGTTCTATTTCATTATAATATTTTCAATATTGTTTTATGCTACTATTTTATAATTTTTATTACTCTAATACCCTGTATTTTATTTTGCTCTGGATAATATTAGTTTTAATCAACTAGGTTCCAGTGTACGCTCAGAAATTATCTGCAAAGATAATTTGAGCAATCGATGAGCTCAGATTAGATCAAATTAATATTATCTGACTCTGAGGTGTTAGCATTTGGTGCTATAGAGACATTTGCACATTTAGTAGTGTTACTAGCTAATTGTTATTCTCTATATCCTTCCATTCCCTCACTTGTGCCAAAAATAGAAACAAAGTTGGAAAAAGATAGAGAGAAGGAAGAGAAAAATGAGAAACCTAGAAGAAGAACAAAGAGCTTGGATCATCATTTATTCTTCATCAGATCATCCCAACATCTTCTTCATCTTCTCCATCTTGATCATAGGTGAGTTTTAGTTAGAACCCTAAGTGTAGAAACTTAGGTAGAACTTTGAACAAAAATGGTGGATTTGGAATAATTATGTTAAATGTTGTTTCTATGGTTGATATATGAAATAGAATGCATAACATGATTGGGTTGTGTGATAAATTGCTGAATAATACTTGTTATGGTGATGGATCATGTTTTGAATGGTTTTGGTTTGAATTAAAAAAAAACAGGTTTTTCAGCTTCGGGTTCAGTGGTAACCGGTTTCTCATTCTGTGGTAACCGGTTACATGCAAGAAAAATTGAGGTCCTGCGTGAAAAATGAACGAAGTAACCGGTTACTCATTTTGAGGTAACCGGTTACCAAAATATGCCTCTAACTCTCATTTTGATTTTGTTTTGAACAGTGCAGCTTGAGTAACCGGTTACTATTTTTGAGGTAACCGGTTACCACTGTTGTGAATTGTGAAAAATGTTTAAAAATTGATATCTTTTGGATCGTGATTCCGATTAAGGAATAATGATAGTCGTTGGAAAGCTATGAAAATATCCTACGAGATAAAAGTGAAAAATATTGATTTCAATACCCGATTAAATAAATCGGAGGGAACCCAAGAGTTATGTTAACTTTATGATTGAATTATATATTACATGTAATTCTATTACAAAATTGTATTATGCTTTGTCTAATCAATTGTTGTTAACTATAATTGAGTGAGTAATCATGTTTAAAATATGGAATAGGAGGAGTGAGGAAACCTCACCATAAATCTATATTAGAACCTAGTAACGTGGCTAGGAAATTGGTAGATAACCTAAATGACGACGCTCGCGCATGCAAGGCCGAGGCGTGTGTCCAAATGCCGAAGGGTATAGAAAAGAATAAGACACTAGTATGGAACATGTGTAAACCATGATAGTTATTGAGAAAAGGAAAAAGAGGCCTAAAGGAAAAAGTTGCGTAAAGGAAAATGTGACCTAGAATTGTTGAATACAATTACGGTTGTATGTGAAATCACGAAATCGCAACCATTATCCTATTATGTGTCGTTTCATGAGTAACGAGCTCCTCTGAAATGAATGCACGATTACTTGGTATGTTTGATTCCCGATTATAGTACGAATGAAACCTATATGGTAAAGAGACTTGTGACGGTGTACGGACCGTGTGAAGTGACGAATTAAATTGATAATGTGTCCCTTAGTTCCGAATCCATCTCGTATGCCAAGTAATCTACGAGGGTCCATGACTCGTTCCAACTTCTAGACGTAGAAGAGGGCGGGAGAAAGGGGATGTCTTGACGAGGTTATCGATTAGTGATAATTTTGAGTTATCGGACTCAATAACATGTTTCCATATAGTGTGAGATTGTGAACTCAAGGTCCCTTCCCTTCCCTTTGACTTGAGTTAGGATGATAGAACCTTGTAAAGCCGAGAGAATCTATAAGATAGGGAACTCACTGAGATTTAATATCTCACCCCATGTTGTTGATTATATTACAGGTACTTCTGGTTTCGCGAAGGGTAATGATAAAGTCGTTTGAATATCCTTACGTATCTTGGCTTTTGGGATGACATAGCTTCCGTTGTGGAGATTTATTTTGAGATCATCACCTTGTTGATCTAGATCTTAGTACATTGGAACATCTTGTATATATTATGCCATAGTTTTTTTGTATTTTTGTATTTTGGGCATGTAATGTATACAATGTGTTAACTAGGTACTTATGGCATTTCAATCCCAAAACTTGGATTCATGTATAATATATATGCTTTGATGTATGTTGTTATATGTGGGTGTTACAATTACACTTTTGTCTAATCTGATTTTTGTATATTGAATGGGAAGTTGTTGTTCAAATATGATGAGTTTTGTATGAATATCTAAACACAAAGTTATGTTGTTCTCTATATGTATATGTATGGCTCAATAAAAATATTGTAAAAAATCGAACCAACTGAACCAACTCAAACCGTATTAGTTTGATTCAGTTTTATTTCTAAAAGTCAATCAAATCAAACCAAACCACACACTTTTTTCTCTTACAGTTATGATATCCAAACCGCGCCACGAACACCTCTGACTAGTATTTTATCTTTCAAATAATAATGACACTACAATTATTACAATTAGAATCTTGCACTTCAATTGAAATCATATATTATAGAATTGCTTTTTCTCATCTTTAACGAGACAGTAGAGACAATTTTTCCATTTAAAATCTTCACACATGTACGCAAAAATTTTGTCAAATTATAACAAATAATAAAACAAGTGAACAAAGTGATAAAAGCTACCCCATGATGAGTAACACTCAACTATAACCAAAAGATAGTAATAATTTAAAGCGTGACACTGACTTTTTCATTTTGTTTTTTTTTCATGAAGATGTCTATTGATTTATTTATGTGACTTCCCACTTGGTTTCGTGAACCAATAGAGCCAGATAGCTACCATTAAATTAATATATAAACACATATACCTGCAATGTTCTCTTTCATTCTTGTGGCTCAATCAACAGTTTAAGAAAATCTTAATCTGAAAAAACAAGATGGAATGTTGTAACCGAAAAAAGTTTGACAGAATGAAACCATTCATTGCTGTAGTGTTCTTGCAATTTGGATTTGCTGGTATGGATGTTTTGTCCAAAGCTGCACTGAACAAAGGAATGAGTAATTATGTACTCGTCGTTTATCGTCACGTCGTTGCCTTCGTTGTGATCGCTCCTTTTGCACTGATCGTGGAAAAGTAAATTTTATCTCATTCTATTGTCATATCAATATTTTTCTTAACATGAATGTTAATGATATTACAATTTTTTTACAGGAAAGTTAGGCCAAAGATGACATTTTCAATCTTTTTGAAGCTAGTGGCTCTCAGTACACTAGAGTAATTTTCTGCATGGCTAAACATTTTTTTTTCATTAAAGAAAACTTATTTTGATTATGATGTTTTGAATTTCAAACAACAGGCCAGTAATCGATCAAAATTTATATTTCTTGGGTATGAAGTATACAACGGCTACTTTCGCAGTCACTATGAACAATGTTCTCCCTGCCCTAACCTTTGTCATGGCTTGTATTTTGAAGTAATGTTTTCATTCTTTGTCCGTAAAAAAAATTTAATTACTAACAGAAATTAGAGACGAATATAATTTTTATCCGTTTTTAAATTTCTGTCAGTAATTTACAATTTTAATAGTGAAGAATATCTATTATTTCTTTTTTAGTTAATTGGTATATTCTGTCTAGACTTGAGAAGATAAAAATGAAAAGTGTACGTAGTCAAGCAAAGGTGATTGGGACATTAGCAACAGTTGGAGGTGCTATGGTTATGACATTGTTAAGAGGTCCAATACTTGATATTTTTGGAACACATGGAAACAGTGTTGAAATCCAACATAATAGTGGAGCAAATCTTCAACATGCAATAAAGGGATCAATTATGATCACAATTGGTTGTTTTAGTTGTGCTGGATTCATGATTCTTCAAGTGAGTTTTCATCTAAAAAATCAAATGATATTTATATGTTTTTTTTATACTATCAGTATCTGGCCCATTGGACCGTAATATCAAGTAGTTTCAACCTACTCGCGACCGTAATTACGGGAGGTAATCCTCCCTAAAAGTCCAGTGCCTCTGAAGTGTTTTCTTCTTTATCTCTATTTTTTACTAATATTGTTTAATTAACTTTTGTAGACAATAACACTTGAAACATATCCTGCTGAGTTGTCACTTACAGCATGGATATGTTTATTGGGAACAGTTGAAGGTGGCATAGTAGCTTTGATTATGGAAAGGAATGATTATTCTGTTTGGTCTTTGAATTGGGATACAAAATTGTTGGCTGCAGTTTATAGTGTAAGTTTTTTTTTTAAGTTTATTATTAATGAACACAATTAACACTAACTTTTCATTAAGTTTAAAAGTTAAATCCTACACTAACATCCAAAGGCTAGTATAAGCAAGTTGTAAAGGCTACACAATAGAAAAATACACACATTCATCATGCACTAAATAAAATTGTTTATGTTCAAAAGATGAATATAATGCTTGATCAACAATATTGTCATTAATAAATTAATCACATATTAGTTTATATAATAATAATATTTATTATTATTTATTCACATGCAGGGTATAGTTTGTTCAGGAATGGCTTATTACATACAAGGAGCTGTTATGAAATATAGAGGTCCAGTTTTTGTAACAGCTTTCAATCCTCTCTGTATGGTCATTGTAGCTATCATGAGCACTATCTTTTTGGCCGAGAAAATATTCCTTGGAAGGTAATTATATCTGACAGTATAAAAAATCTTTATACCGACAATTTATGTGTACAAGTTAAATTATTAAACTAATTAGTAATATTTTTGATAATTTTTCAGGGTGATCGGCGCAATTGTGATTATTTTCGGATTGTATTTAGTGGTGTGGGGTAAAAGCAAAGACTATGAGACACCAAGTTCAATTATTAAAGATGAAGCATTACCAGTTAAGGATAGTGTAGAGAGCAATGAGAAAGAGGAGAATCCTAATCATGAAGTCATCACTAGCAGTAATATTGTTGCAATAGATCGAGATGAACAAGTGTGAAGAAATTTAAAAACTTCCCATTTTAGCAGTATAAATGGTAATTTTGAGGTATTTGATGTAACTGTATGATTTGTATTATTTGTCAACTAGACAATAAAAACATCATTATGCAACTATGATGCAGGGTGTTAATTTTAAATTATACCATCAAATTCACAAATGTGGCAAATAATATATTTAACTAAAACTTGTCTATGAAGCATGGGTACTTTTAAAATTGTGAAGTACTGGTACCGGATACGCACCCATACCGGATATTCGTACTGTATTCGTGATACTTTATTTTTTCTCATTATTTGATTTTGAATGAAATTTGTAGCTTTCTCAAATATCAATATATTCTATATATGTATTTTAATTTTTTTAATATTGTGTCTTATCATTATTTTTGGTTTTTTCAATTTTTTAGAGTTTATTTTGTTATGAACCTAATAATTTAGTTTTCTATTCATATATTTTATAGACAATTTTTATTTTTTATTAACGTACCCATTTTTTTTTTTTTGAAAATACCGTATTCCGTAACGGTATCCGTACCCGTACCTATGCATCCTAGAGACTTGTGCAAATAGAGACAAAATCGTCAAAACAGAATATTAAAATGCAACAGAATAGAAACTAAAGTAGTGATTCAGCATACATACGATGTATCACAGCAACTAAAAAATATGTGTTGTTTGTGGTGTGGCATTCTATCTCAATTGCTACTACCATTATTTTCAAGATGTCTTCATTTTCCTGTTCATTGCTTTATGTCTTGCACGAGTGTGGCATCACAAGTTCACAACACTAATATATATATATATATATATATATATATATATATATATATATATATATATATATATATATATATATATATATATATATATATATATATATATATATATATAAAATCAATTACTTAACTGAACTATATACCTCCACGTATGTATAGTATAAATGAGTTAGGAATTATGTTAAATAATGTGCTGATTTTATATTAGTTGAATATGTTAAAATAGTGGAAATTATCTAGTGAAGAGTTATATGAGTAAATTGTCATTGTTGTTAGTGGAAGCACTTAGTGCTTAGTGGAGTGTTTAATTATGAATGAAGCATCTAGTATTGGTGACTCTTTGATAGTTGTAACCATCACTACTCATGGTATATATATTCTGTGTATGAGATGCATTTTTATAAGAGAAATACAAGAATATTCAGCCCAAAAAATATTTTCTTACTCTAAATTCTGCAACAATATAATGTATCACATATCAACTCTAGAATTTCACCAACAATGTAGAATCAGAGTTGCAGATCCTTGCAACTGCAACAAAACAATAAAAATATGGCTTCCATAAGCAACTCTTTTGCAATTTATAGCAATGTTAACGTTCATTTGTTTAAAGGAGAGAATTATGATTTTTGCGCTGTTAAATTGAAGACTCTATTCACCTCTTAGGATGTCTTGGAGTTCATCCAAAACGGGTATGAAGAACCAGCACTAATAGAAGCTGAGGAATCAATTCAAAAGGCTGAAGAATCAAGCCAACGACTTAAAGAATTGAAGAAGAAGAAGATCACATATGTTGGAGTTCTCAGGATGATTCAAAGAGGTGTCTCTCTCCATTTTCCCAAGGATTGTGATAGAAAAAACATCAAAGGAAGCATGAAATATTCTACAACAAGAGTTTGAAGGAGACTTAAAGGTGAAAACTGTGAAACTTCAATCTCTTAAGAGAGACTATGAAAATGAAAGAATGAAATAGAATGAGAGTTTGAATGAATACTTAAATAGACTATCTGAATTGGTGAATCAAATGAAGTCACATGGAGATAAAATAGATGATTGTAGAATTATTGATAAAATTCTGATTAGCTTGACAAAAAAATTTGATCCTATAGTGGTTGTTATAGAAGAAACTAAGAACCTATCAACTATGTTTGTTCAAGGGTTGATGGGGTCTTTGAGATCCCACGAGCAAAGGTTGTTACGACGCTCTAAAAAATTAGTTGAGAGTTCCTTTCAATCTAAACTCAACATTCAGCCCAACAATGGTGAAAATAAACCCCGAATACAAAATAGAGGTGAATTTTCTAGAGGTGACATATTTGGAAGAGGCAGAGGCAGAGGAAGAAACTCACGAGGAAGAGGAAGAGGAAGAGGCGCGAATGGCAGAAGATGACATGAAGGATCATCAAATAAATGGTGCAAAATTTATAAGAGTAACACCCATGACAAGAAGGATTTCTTGAACAATGGCAAACTATAATGTCACAATTGCAAGAGATTCAGGCACATTAAAAAAGATTGTCGTTTTGGTAATCAACAACATGTTTCATTTGCAGAAGGAGAAAATAATGAAGGTAATTTGTTCATTGCTTGTCAAAAAACATTTCAAGAAGATAAAAATGTGTGGTATTTGGATAACGGTTCTAGCAATCATATGACTGGAAAAAATTAATCGTTTATCAACATTGATTCTTCATTTGGCTCAAAAGTTAAATTGGGCAATGGAGAACATGTTGAAGTAAAAGACAAAGGAAACATTGGAGTTACAACAAAGCAAGGAAGCAAAGTCATTCATGACACTCTTTATGTGCCAGAGTTAGATGAGAACTTGCTAACCATTGGACAACTTTTGAAGCACGATTATTCTCTAAATTTTGAGAATCGAGAGTGCAGAATTTGTTATTCAAAGAGAAGAAATGTTGTTGTCATAAAAATGAACAACAATAAAAGCTTTCCACTTTCTCTTAATTATGAGAAAAATTTCAAGATGATGGCTAGAGAAGATACTGACTTTCACTACTACGAAAAATCCATTTAACAATGGTTGGGAATGACAAATAATGACGCGGACGAGGGCGTTGTTATGTAGATTGTCGTTGTATATATGATACTTACAACCACGGACTAGTAGGCGTTGTAATAAACTGGAAAGCGCGCTAACTATCACAACGGATTTTATAATACACCGTTGTAATAAATATAATTTTCCTCGGTTTGATTCCCAACAGCGCTGTTTTGATATTTAGTTTTTCCTGGACAGCGCGCCAGATATTATAACGGTTATGAAATATAACCGTCGTTAAAGTTTCTGCAAAATTAACAAATATGATCCTGCTTTTATAATTAATCCCATTTGTTTACCTGTATTATTGTTCTCCATATCACAGCACAGTAGAAAAATACAATTCACATTTTGTGATAAAGTTTTCATAATAAGATTAATCGTATCATATTCATAATATCACATATACCACATTACAGTTTATCAGAACAAACAACCTACATAAATAAAATATCACATATACCATATTACAGTTTACACATATTACATAACTTCACATAATTGTAACTTGGTGTATCGGTATCTTGTCTCTTGGCCTGGTGTCTTGTCTCTTGGCCTGGTGTTTGGACTCAAAATACGTATGATTTCAAATAATTATACTTGTTAGTAAAAATACTTCTAAACTATAACATACAATTAATATATTATGAATAAATAATAAATTACGTACTTGTTAATTTTCCCATATGCCTTCTTCATGATCGAGTCGTATAGCATGCACGGCATCTCCATCAACTTCATCATATGAGGTAGGCACTTGTGTTGTGTAAGAAGGTGTGGACGAAATATCAAGACTTTCATCACTAAGAGGAATGTATTTTCCTTGGAGAATGATTGACCATTTCCCCGATATGTCTGATGGATCGGTAACATAGAAAACTTGTTTTTCTTGAGAAGCCATAATGAATGGTTCTGTATTAAAAGATGCCTTGCCAAGGTCGACCCGGGTGAATCCTAAGTCATCAATGTCTACACCATTACTATTATTAGGAACCCACTTGCATTTAAATAAAGCCACTTTGAAAATAACATAATCAATCTACCAAATATCATCAATGACACCATAAAACCTGGTAGTTGCCAATACCGGATTCTTGTCTTTCGAACTAGAGAAATACATTGATTCGGCTTCAACCATAACCCCATTATTTTGCATTGTACTACTATCATCTTTTGATTTTGTATAAAAGGTATAATGACCATTGTCGTATGCACTCCAAGTAATGACGCAAAATTTTGGCTCGTACGACAACCATTTAAGTATCTCGGATGCACTACGATCATTAGATACACTTTTATTAAACCAATCCGTGAATCTATTGTTATGCTCTATCAACAACAACTTGTCACTCATTCGGGAATATTTTTTCTTCAAAAGTCTTTTGTGAGTATCTTGAAAGGTTGAACCTCATCTATATTATTCAATATATAGAAATGTGATTGAATAACTACATCCCGAGCCATTGACCTAACATTTAGACCTTGAATACCTCTTTCGTCTGTGTCAGCATGACGAGACTTTGGAATTCCTATAGAATCTGCATCTGACAAATAGTTTGTACAAAACTCAACAGCTTCTTCTGTGATGTACCTTTCAACAGTCGAAGCTTCCGGTTGGTGATGATTCTTCGTATATCCTTTAAAGATCTTCATATATCACTCTATTGGATACATCCACCTTAAATAAACTAGACCACAAATTCTGATTTCTCTTACGAGATGAACAAGTAAGTGAACCATAATGTCAAAAAATGATGGCGGAAAATACATCTCCAATTAACACACGATTATGGCAGCCTCATCTTCTAATTCATCCAATTTTTTGAAATCAAGAACTTTATTACATATGGCATTGAAGAATAAACACAGTCTCGTTATAGTTACTCTCACATTTTTTGGAAGGATCCCACGGATAGCCATTGGTAGAAGTTGTTGCATAAATACATGACAATCATGATATTTTAAACCAATTAACTTGAGATCTTTCATTGATACAAGTTTCTTGATGTTTGATGAGTAACCTTGCGGAACTTTAATACCTTGCAAACACTCGCAGAACATATTGTTTTCCTTTTTAGATAGAGTGTGACATGTTGGAGGCAGATAAGTTCTTTTTCCTTTCTCTATTGGAGCCAACTGTTTTCGTATACCCATCTTCTCCATATCAAGATGGGAAGTTTTACTATATTTAGTCTTGCCCGGAATGTTTAGAAGTGTGCCAATCAAACTATCACACACATTTTTCTCCACGTGCATCACATCAAGACAATGTCTAACATCAAGACTTGACCAATATGGAAGATCAAAGAAGATGGACCTCTTTTTCCATATATTTTTCGCAACTGCCCCTTTTTCTTTTCCTCTCTTCCCACCTCTTTCTTTTTCTCTCTTCCCAAAGACAACATTAATGTGTTTCTGCCGTTGATAAACTTCAACCCCGGTTAAAGGTTTAGGAGCCTCACCAAACTCTTGCTCTCCATTAAAAGCCTTTCGCAATCTACGATAAAGATGACCCGATTTTAGAAATTTTCGATGCCCAAGGTAAATGGTCTTGTTTCCAAACTCAAGTTGGTGATAACAAGTATCATCTTCACATATAGGACACGCTTTATGTCCTTTGACACTGTATCCAACCAAGTTACAATAAGCCGGAAAGTCATTAATTGTGCAAAATAACATTGCACGTATATTAAACTTTTCCCCAGAATATGCATCATCAACTTCAACGCCTTCATCCCACAAGAGTCGTAAGTCATCAATTAATGGACTTAGATAAACATCTATGTCGTTACCAGGTTGTCGTGGTCCAGAAATCATTCATACTTAACAGTATATACTTGTGCTTCATGCACAACCAAGGAGATAGGTTGTAAATAGTGAGAAGAACAGGCCACGAAGTATGATTAGTGCTCAGATTACCAAAGGGGTTCATTTCATCGGTGGCAAGCCCAAGCCTAAGGTTTCTTGGCTCGACTCCAAAATTCGGAAACAACAAATCAATTTACTTCCATTGCAACGAATCAGCTACATGGCGAATGTTTCCATGAAGAATCCTTTCATCTACATGCCATCTAAGATTCTTTGCGTCATTCGAATTAGAAAAAAGTCTCTTTAATCTTGAAACTATTGGCAAGTACCATAACACTTTAGCAGGAGGATGCTTCCTACTAACATTGTCATAGTGATCATTGTCATCACCATTGTTAGACTTCAGCTTGTAACGCGACACACCACATTTCGGACATTGAAACAAATCTTCATACTCTTTCTGGTATAATATGCAATCATTAGGGCAAACATGTATCTTGATATACTCCAGACCCAGTGGACACAAAATCTTCTTGGCCTCATAGCAACGATCCGGCAATTTGTTATCTTCTGGTAACATTTGCTGTAGCAATTCAAGTAATTCCGTGAAACTTTTATCCGACCATCCATTTTTTGCCTTCAGATTAAACAACTTTAACACCGCCGACAATCGTGTGAACTCTGTGCATCCCTTATATAAGGGGTGTCTTTATCACTACATAAATTATCATAAATATGAGCATTCATAAAAGAAGATTCCCCAATATCACGGAACATATCCTCTAGTTGATCTTCCATATATTCATCTTCCTCCACTCTTTGACTTTGTGACGCCCGACTTTCCTTATTATCCACCTCACCATGCCACGTCCATATTATATAATTTTGACATATACCATCACAACAAAGGTGATTGTGTATTTCTTTCTTTGTACCCTTTTTGATATTCGCGCAAATAATACAAGAACAATAAAAGATACCATTATTGCCGGGAAGATGTTTATCAGCGTATTCAAGGAATTCACGAACTCCGTTCTCATAAACCGGACCTAATCTATTGGCTTTCATCCAACTACGATCCATTATAACTTCTGAAATTTATACATGTATAATAAAGTGAATGACACACCAAAATCTAATCCAAAAAATCATACTAAACATAAATCATACTAATCTATATGCATATACAATATGAACAAAGAAAAAATCAATGAAGATGTGCTCTCATACTAAACGTAAAGCATATGAAACATCTCATTCTGACTTGAGCATATACAATATGAACAAAGAAAAAAGAAATGAAGATATTGAATAATACCGTACTTCAAAGCTGTAATCAAATGAACGTAAGGAATGAAGATGTTGAAGAGTACCGTACGTCAAATCTGAAGAATCAAATGAACGAAGACGGTCAATATTTGAGCATAAACCAGGAAAAAAGGAATGAAGATGTTGAAGAATACCTTACTTCGAAGCTGAAGAAGCAAATGAATGAAGACGGTCAATATTTGAGCATAAACCAAGAAAAAAGGAATGAAGATGTTGAAGAGTACCTTACTTCGAAGCTGAAGAAGCAAATGAATGAAGACGAAGACGGTAAAGGTTAGGGCGTCTCTGGCTCACTTGTTCGATTAGGGCGTCTTATGAAAGAAATACAAAATAAGTTTTGTTTTAATTTATCAGTAATGCTTTTTATAATTCTGGTACCAGGCGTGTGTTGTTAAGTGCGATGTCACAACAACACACTCTGCAATAGACACTGCAATAACAACAATAAATCAACATAATGAATTGTTCACCCAGTTCGGTCTAACTACCTACGTCTGGGGGCTACCAAGCCAGGGATGAATTTCACTATCAGTAGTATTAATTTACAGACTCAACAACCCAGTTGACATCTCCTAAACTTAATCACTACTTAATGAACCTTCTACTTAAGAGACCACTTAAGTATGAGAACACAACTCAATCCCTAAATCACTTCAGTGATATAATTCAAAGATCACACACTTTGAATAACACTACTTGATTCTGCTTCACAGCTTTGATCAAGAAAAACTCAAAACAACAATACAAATTCACACTCGAATGGTTTACAAAACACGAAGACTCAATCGACTCACAATCTTTAGCTCTATTTCTTTGTTACTTTTCCTACAAGAATGATGCACATTATATAGCTCTTTGAATTGGGCTTAGACCTGCTACAATATCTGATCTGATTTGTTGTTTAAAACTGAATCTTCAAAACAGATTTTCTCTCTCAAAATCTTCTTAAATATCAGCTTTTAAACCTCCCTACAAATCTGCATTAAATCTGTTTGTAACAGAGAATATCTATCCCAAGATATCCGCATCCAATGAGACTAACAGCTCTCCCAAAATCCAGCTAAAACGCAAACCCTAACAACATCACTAAACCTGATGTTATTAATTCTGCAGACCTGATGTCACAACATCGCATGTGACATCAGACATCCAACTTAAACACTTAACACAGCCCAGTGTTAAGACTCAATGTTGCAACATCACCACCTTGACATCAACATTGAACAACCTTTGTTTTACCAAAATTCCAGCCAATCCAAGAAACTAACAATCTCCCCCTTTGGCTAATTTTGGCTAAAACAATCTCTGCACCTCCAGAGACTTCAGGAGCGGAATAAACTTGAATATTCTTTGAAATTTCAAGCAGCAGCATCTTCAATACATAAAGACTTCACTTCACACAAAACTCTGCTGCAGCACCATCTTCAACAGCTACAATTTTCAACAATCAACAATGGTGCTCCCCCTCAAAACAAGTACCAGCATAACAGCTGTTCAGCAGATTAGCAATTACTCCCCCTTAATTTATGCACTTCTGCATCACATCACTTTAGTAGCATTTGACAGCATTTGACATTTGTACTCTTTGATACTCTTGGCTCACTTGGCTATTTCTCCCCCTTTTTAGACACAATTAGACAAACCCCATCAAGCAACTCTAACTATAGTTAGTACTACCCTAGCTCTCATTGTCAGTCTCACAGACAGTAAAAAGACATAACAAATTATAGAACAAAACAGGTGCGTATACTTGCACAATATTCAAATTACAAACCAAGCACAACAGTGCAGAATCAAAAACAGCAGAAATAACACTAAAACTACTATCTAAGAAAAACAGTAAAAGCTTTAATCATCTGAGCTGAGATCATCATCACCTTCTTCATCTTCTTTTGAGCTGTCATTATCAGACTCATCTTTCTTATCAGGAACTTCTTTCTCACTTTCGTTTTCTGTCATCTTCAGAGTCATAAGTAATCTTTTAAACTTCTCCTTTCTTTCAGTGCTTACTCTGATGACTTCATCTAATTCTTTACAGGCTTCCTCCAGTTCAGAAATCACATCAGTCTTGACATGAGTATGATGAGTAGATGTTGAGGCAGATGTCTTAACATGATCAGCACCATGTTTTCCTTCAAACAACTTCTGATGAAAAGACAAGTCAGGCTTCCTTCTACAAACACTATCATAATGGTGAAGAATCCCAGGATGCTGAGACAGAATTATCCCACAAATGAGGGATGGAAATGCAATAGGCAATTTCACAGCTCTTGTTGCAGCATGCTTGATAGTCTGATTATAAATGTAAGAGCCATAATCAATTGGTCTCTTTGTTCCAATGTCATAAACTAATTTGCCCAAACCAGCAGAAACCGAGGTCTTGTGGTTTGTAGGAACCCAGTTAACAACACCTATTCTATGAAGAATAACATATTTCACACTTAATAAACTTGCTGATAACTTCCCTTTTGAAGGCCAAATTTTTACTTGACCAGCTGTGATTTCTTTGTAAATAGCATTATCAGACACTTCTAATTCTCTATAGTCTTCCTCACTTCTTCCTAAATATGCATTAATCACCTTAGGAGAAAACCACACACACTTACCCCTTACATATATCCTTCTGAAATTCAGGCTTCTGCTGTCATTAATGGACTCAGGTATATTTACTATGAATTCTCTGATCAATCCATCACAGCATCTTGACAATCCAGAGACAGTCCTCATAAGACCAGCAAATTTAATTAGATCCATAATTTCCTTATTTTCTAGAGCCTCTGTACCAAGCTCTCTTTCCACAGCTATTCTTCTCTGACACACAAACTTCCACATGGATGCATTACTGGCACAGTGAAATAATATGTTGTCAATTAAAACATCAGGAACTTGATCAATTACTTTCTTTAATATGGTTGTCCTGACAGGGGTGATGTCTTGAACATCTTCTTCAACATCAAACTCAGAGTCTGATTCTTCTATGATTCTCCTCTTCTTGCTAGTCTTTTGTAAGATCACATTGTCTTTAGAAGATATCCCAACATAAGTTCCCTGTACTCTTTTTGCTGTTTCAGGCAACACACTTTCACCATCAACATCTATTATCTCAATATGATCCTTTCTTTTAGAGCTCTGAACTTCAACTCTAGGTTTTGATGTTCTGACATCATCAGTTTCATCAAGGTCATCACTTTGAGACCTCACCTGTTCAGCAGACATTTGTCTTAAAGGAACAGAGATTCCTTTCACCCGTAAACCCTTATCAAGGATCTTGTCTGCAATCTTCCCCAAGCGCCTGTCAACATCAAACTTCTCTTCAACAGCTTGAAAAGTGGAAGACTTGGTTTCAGATTTATCACCAAAAAGAATGCTAGTGACAAGTCTCTTGGTTTCACTACTATTAAACTTGGTTGTAGCTTTCTTAGGTTCCAGATTAGAAGGTCCAGAATCTGGGAACACCATAGAAATTGGTTCTACATTCATAGCTACACGTTCCTCACCTAACGAAACCCTAGATTTTTCTCGCTCGAGACTTGGAGAACCAGATTTCTTGGATGGGGAAGACATCGTTCCTTTGTAACAGACTAGGTTTAGAGAAGATTTTTCTATTCTGTTGAGATTTAGGGAGATGAACAGTTGAGAAGAGAAAGCTTTGATGAATCTTGATATAGAATCAATATGGTAAGGCGCCTGATTTTGAGTACCTCTTAATGACCAATCACTGATTTTCTCCCTCTAAATTAAATTACCTTTTTAAAATTCAAACTGATTCACATCAGAGCTCATTAAAACTGATTGACCTTTCAGCATCCTTTCACACCTGATGTCATAGTCTGATGTTATAACATCAACTTGAACATCATCAGTTGAATTAACTTCAAGAGGTATCCACTGATAGCAGTTATCTTTGGATCTGGCACCCTTCATAACAACCTGATTACGCTCATCAGCTACCACACACTCATATTTGGTGTAGTTAACTTTGTAATCTTCATCACACAGTTGGCTTATGCTTATCAAATTAGCATTCAAACCATTGACAAAAAGAGCATTGTCAAGTTCAGGTCTAACATCACCTTTCACTTTTCCAACTCCTGCAACTACACCTTTTTCACCATTGCCAAAAATGACCTCATGAGAGGGACAATGACTGACTTCAACTAACAGAGTTCTAAATCCAGTCATATGCTTTGAACATCCACTGTCAAAGTACCATGTATCCTCATCAACCTGTCTATCTGAGGTGTGGGCTAAAAGACATTTCACCTTCTCCTTAGGAACCCATTGTTTATCAACTTTGGGTCTGACCTCCTTTAGTTTGCTTTGAGGAGCAGATTGTGGATATCCATGCAGTTTAAAACAAGAGTACTGCATATGTCCAAACCTTCCACAATAGAAGCATCTGACTCTATTATCTCTGAAGTGGTTATTTCTTCTGCCACTTTGATGATGATACTATTGGTGCTGCCACCCATAATGATGTCTCCTTCTACCATAGTTGGCCTGTCTTCTATGGTACGTTTGTCTTCTCCTGTACTGAGGATGTTGTCTCCTATGGTGATGAGGCTTCCTTCTTCCATAGTAATGAGGCACAACATTGTTGTATCCATATCCATATCCATACCAGTTTCTCTGATGTTGAGACATCTGATGAGACATGTTCTGTTTGAACCTGGTTGCTTGCATGCTCTTGTGATATTGGGGAGGCATATACTGACTAGCTCCCTGGGGCTGCATCTTCCTCTGATGAGGATCATTCTTCTTCTCAACATTCTGAGGTTGTGAATGAGCACCCTTCTTAGGTGTAGGATCCTGTCTCTTCGTTTGATGTTGAGACATTGGTTGGGACACCTCCTTCTTTGTTCCTGAAGTGGTTGCTTCTGTAGAACCCTTTTCCTCAACCACATATCCTATACCTGATTTATCTCCAGCAGCTTTCTCTGACTGAAGAATCTAATCAAGTGTGTCTGTACCACAGTTCAGCATCCTAACAGATTTGGTCATATGATCAAGATGAGCTTTGACTAATAAGACTTCATTTTCCAAATCAGCTTTACTAGTCTCAAGCTGAACAATCTGTTTCTTCTGTTTTTCACTTTCTTGACAGATTTCTGCACTCTTTAGACAAAGCTCTTGATAAGTGGATGCTAACTCCTCAAACGTCAGTTCCTCATCACTAGAGTCACCATCAGAAACCATTGTTCCAGTTAAAGCTTTGACATGTTTGGCTGACTCTCCTTCACTTTCACTGTCAAACTCTGACCAAGAAACTGTCATTCCTTTCTTGTGCTTCTTCAGGAATGTGGGGCATTCTTTCTTAACATGTCCATGACCTTCACACTTAAAGCACTGAACACCCTTGTCTTGAGCAGTCTTCTCCTCATCCTTCTCCTTAGACTTACTGATGTCAGAAGCTATGTTCTTGACATTAGGGTTGAAGTTCTTGTTCATTCTTTTAAACACCTTATTGAACTGCCTTCCCAACATAACAATGGCCTAAGATAGATCCTCCTGGGATTCAGCACTATTCCCTTTCTCTTCTTGATCATTTGAAACCAAGGCTATACTCTTTGGCTTCTTTTCTGGTTCTTCCTCATTCAACCCAAGTTCAAAAGTTTGAAGAGATCCAATGAGCTCATCAACCCTCATCTTGCTGATGTCTTGAGCTTCTTCAATTGCAGTCACCTTCATCTTGTACCTCTTAGGAAGGGACCTAAGGATTTTCCTTACAAGCTTTTCTTCTGACATCTTTTCTCCAAGAGCACTGGATGCATTGGACAGCTCAAGAATACTCATGTGGAAGTCATGGATAGTCTCATCTTCCTTCATATTTAGACTTTCAAACTTCGATGTTAGAAGCTGAAGTCTTGACATCTTAACTCTAGATGTTCCTTCATGTGCAGCCTTCAAAATATCCCACGCTTCCTTAGCAACTTCACAGGTATTGATCAGCCTGAATATGTTTTTATCCACTCCATTGAAGATTGCATTCAGAGCTTTGGATTTACCATGGGCAAGCTCATCTTCTTCCTTGGTCCATTCTTCTTCAGGCTTCGGCTTTGAGGTGCCCTCTTTATCTTTTCCAGCATCATCTTTTTCAAACACAACAGGTGCTTTTCATTCTTTAATGATAGCCTTCCAAGCCCTGCTGTCCAAGGATTTCAAAAAGGTGATCATCCTTGCCTTCCAATAATCATAATTCGAGCCATCCAAAATAGGGGGTCTGTTGACAAATCCTCCAACTTCTTTGTCCATCTTTACACCAGAAAGTAACTTCCCTAGATCTCACCCAGAGACAGACGGGATGCCTGCTCTGATACCAATTGTAATTCTGGTACCAGACGTGTGATGTTAAGTGCGATGTCACAACAACACACTCTGCAATGGACAATGCAATAACAGCAATAAATCAACACAATGAATTGTTCACCCAGTTCGATCTAACTACCTACGTCTGGGGGCTACCAAGCCAGGGATGAATTTCACTATCAGTAGTATTAATTTACAGACTCAACAACCCAGTTGACATCTCCTAAACATAATCACTACTTAATGAACCTTCTACTTAAGAGACCACTTAAGTATGAGAACACTACTCAATCCCTAAATCACTTCAGTGATATAATTCAAAGATCACACACTTTGAATAACACTACTTGATTCTGCTTCACAGCTTTGATCAAGAACAACTCAAAACAACAATACCAATTCACACTCGAATGGTTTACAAAACACGAAGACTCAATCGACTCACAGTCTTTAGCTCTATTTCTTCGTTACTTTTGCTTCAGGAATGATGCGCATTATATAGCTCTTTGAATTGGGCTTGGACCTGCTACAATATCTGATCTGATTTGTTGTTTAAAACTGAATCTTCAAAACAGATTTTCTCTCTCAAAATCTTCTTAAATCTCAGCTTTTAAACCTCCCTACAAATCTGCATCAAATCTGTTTGTAACAGAGAATATCTATCCCAAGATATCCACATCCAATGAGACTATCAGCTCTCCCAAAATCCAGCTAAAACGCAAACCCTAACAATATCACTAAACCTGATGTTATTAATTCTGCAGACCTGATGTCACAACATCGCATGTGATATCAGACATCCAACTTAAACACTTAACACAACCCAGTGTTAAGACTCAATGGTGCAACATCACCACTTTGACATCAACATTGAACAACCTTTGTTTTACCAAAATTCCAGCCAATCCAAGAAACTAACACTTTTAATCTCGGTTGGAGAAACAAACCATAGTAGAATCTTAAGTGACACACGCTAAATGTATCCTAAAAAATGGAAAAAATGTGTTGTAGGGAATTGAAGCTTGTTACATTTCATTTATTACTATGGTTTTTCATCTTAACCGTTGTAAAATAATTTACAATTTATTTTTTAAATAAGGGACTTAAGTGACACACGCTAAATGTACTCTAAAAAATGTAGTTGCAGGGAATCGAAGCTTGCTACATTTTATTTATTGCTACATTGGTTTAAGTCAACCGTCATTAAATGACTGTTTATACCCCAGATTTTGCCTGGGCGCGAAATTTTTAACCTATTACAATGGCGTAAAAGGATGCGTTGTAAGCCTGGCGTTTATGTTTTAGCGTTTTGTAGTAGTGTTTTGTTTATGGCACAAGAGACTTAGGCACTTGAACTACAATAGTCTCAAGTTGCTTTATCAAAAGAAGACGGTGTATGGGCTACCAATAATTGAAGAAAAATCTTGTGTGTGTGTGTGTGTGTGTGTGTGTGTGTGTGTGTTTGTTTGTGATGGATGTATGTTTGGCAAACACCACCGCCAACCATTTCCAAAGGGAGGAGCATGGAGAGCCAAACAAGTGTTGGAATTTGTACACACATATGTGTGTGGCCCTATGAATACTTTGTCTCATGGCAAAAACAAGTACTTTATCTTGTTTATTAATGATTTTACCCGCATGACATGGGTATATTTTATGAGACAAAAATCTGAAGTTTTTGTAATTTTTAAGAATTTTAAAGCTTTTGTTGAGAAACAAAGTTGTAGGTTTATAAAAATGTTGAGAGTAACAGGGGGAATGAGTACACCTCAAATGAATTTCACAAATTTTGTGAAGATGAAGGTGTTGAAAGACAACTCACCGTTGGCTATACACCTGAAGTCTATGCTATTTGAGAAAGGTTTGCCTAAAACCTTTTAGCCCGAGGCTGTTAATACTGTTGTGTATTTGCTGAATAGATGTCCAATAAAAGTTGTATGGAATAAGACACCATTTGAAGGTTGGTGTGTGAAGATGGCTGGTTTACATTCTGAGTGAATCGCACACTCAAATATAACAACAGAGTCGCCATCGAACTTTATTTAGTCCCAAAGGACAGGGAAAATATCGATAAAACCCAAGGGGAAGAGAAAAGAGAACGGGGGGTTGGTTATGCGAAAGGAAGGTATTAGCACCTAACGCATCCGTCGTACTCGACGGGAACCATTTCGCTCGCTTCTAGGCTTGGATAGGTTATCTATCTAAATGCTTCTAGCTAAAAGAAAGAGGAGAGAGAAAAAGGGGAAAAACGAAAGAAAAGAAAGAAAGTGCTCGCGGAGGATTGTGGCCCTATTGCCTACGTACCCTCATAGGGCAATGAGGAAATCAGAGAGTCGTAGTTCATGGAACTAGGGGGCAGAAAAAAAAAGGAAGAAAAGGAGATGGAAAGAAGGGTGGAAGTGTGCTCGCCAAGATCATTGCAATCTCGTGCCTACGTATCTGACATCCGAAAGAATGCAGAATCAGAGCTTCCGTAGTTCGGGGAACCGAACGGAAAACAAAATAAGAAAGACACAGGAAAACAAAGAAGTGGTGTCAAAACCAAGAGAAAAAATGAAATAAAAACTCTACTGGGAAAGATCGTACAGTAAGAGCGGTTGCAAAAGAGACTAGAAAAAGAATGGTGTCAAAACCAAGAATGAAAGAAACTCCGCTGGGGAAGGAGACTAAAGAACTGCTAGGGATAGAGGGTAAGCGACCCGGCTGGGGATCCAAATAAAGGGATGGTGTCAAAACCAAGAGAAAAGGGAGACTCGGTATATTAACTGGCTGGCAGTGGTTAACCGAAGAAAGAGAGTAAGACTCTGGCGGGGAAAAGAGGCTGGTGTCAACAGACGGACTGCGATAAACCAAGAGAGAGAGTACGGAACCAAGAGAAGCTGTTTGACTCGAAGGGGACTGTTGCGGTGAGAATCGGATAACAAGCTATTGATTAACTTGCATCACATTTCTTTGAATTCACCACCGACTTTGATTTATCCAAAAGAAAGGTTCAAGATCGAGAAAACCTAAAGGGAGATCTAAGGTTCGGGGGTTGGTTATACTAAGGGAAGGTATTAGTACCCTTAATATCTGTAGTACTCTACAGGAACCTCTTGTTTATGTTTGTGTTATATTATGTTGGCTTGCTAAGGGTAAGGTAAAGATGTTACCAGTCACTATGAGGTCAAGGGCTACCTATGACTATGAGGTCAAGGGTAAGATAGCTATGAGGCCAAGGTGATAATGAGCTATCTATGACTATGAGGTCAGTAGAGAGATTTTTCTATGACCATGAGGTCGATAGAGGATGGCTATGAGGCCAAGGGAGAGGGGCTATGACTATGAGGTCAAAGTTGTGTCTATGACTATGAGGTCAAAGGTTAGATGGCCCTATGACTATGAGGTCAAGAGGGAATCCTATGACTATGAGGTCAAAGGATGGTTATGAGCTTTCTATGACTATGAGGTCAATAGAGAGACTTTGACTATGGGGTCAAAGGGGGAAGAGCACAGACTATGAGGTTACGGTTTTACCTATGACTATGAGGTCAAGGTTGAATAGTTTACTCTATGACTATGAGGTCAAGAGGGGATCCTATGCCTAAGAGGTCATGGAGGGAAGGATGCCTAAGACTATGAGGTCCAAGGTAGCAATGAGCTTTCTATGACTTTGAGGTCAATAGAAAAACTTTTCCTTTGGAAGGAAGGGGAAGAATAACATTTTGTAAACAAGAGTTATAATGGGGTTGAAATATAATGAAGCATATGAGCTCAAGAGTTCCAAACAGTAAGCATTTAATCAACACATGAAGTGAACTTTAAATGTGAACATAGTAAACAGCAAGAGTAGGTGATCAAATAAATGTGACAAGTATGGCAGAGAAGGCATTCACAATTTGAATCAAATGTATTTGGAGTCATGCAACTTATCAACAGAGAGCAAAATAAACAACATTGCATGGTAAGATTTTGTTAAAGTCATGAAACAAAACTTCACAAAGCAAACACACTTCACAGAAAACGCCAATCAAAATCAGTAGTCACATGAATATGTCAAACATGGCTGGGAATACACAAGAAACGATTGGATTTAGGTCATGCAATCTCAACAGAGAACAAGAAAACAAACAGCATTCTCATGGTAAGGTTTATTAAAGTCAGGACACAAGGCCTCATGAATCACATCAATACTTCCAAAATAAATTATTTTAAAGTCAGTGGTCACATACCAAATATGGAAAAAAAAGCATTTTCACGGTTTGAAAACAAATGTATTTGAAATCATGCAACTTAACAATCAGAAGCCAGAAAAACCAAAACAACATTCTCATGATACAGTCAGGAAGTAGTTTGTAAACAAAATTTCATAAGTTACAAAATATCCCAAAGAAAATCTTTTAACGTCTTTAAGAAACAATAATAGATTTTTCTTACAAAAGTCTAAAGGTGAAAAAAAAAGAAGTTAGACATATTTTTTATTTTTAATGTTTTTAGCTAAGATAAAAAACAAGTGGTAAAAATAAATAAATAAAAAACAAAAAAAAATAAAAAAATAAAAAAAAGAAAGAGTGGCGGGTGCCACATAAAGAGTGGCTTGCGCCACCTAGTGTGTAACAATGTGGCTTCCGCCACCTGTGTGTGTGTGTGACAAGGTGGCTTGCGCCACCTGTGTGTGTGTGTGTTACAAGGTGGCTTGCGCCACCTGTGTGTATTATAAGGTGGCTTGCGCCACCTGTGTGTGTATTATTCTATTTTATTTTTGTATGGTAGTGATGTGGCGGGCGCCACCAAAGCCCATGACGAGTGCCATTTTGATTCTTTTATTTTTTGTTCAGTTTTCTTTCAAACTAATACGAACCCAGTTAACGATTAACAAATGAAACTAACATGTTAATGATTTCATCACAGCAACCAGCAATAATCAGACAACAATAAATATAACAAACATGATAACAATATGGAGCAGAATGATCATGGAATCAGACAATAATGAGATAACAAATATGATAACAGTATGGTGCAAATATGAAACAAATGATCATCGTGTATAAAAAACAGAGTGAGATAGAGTGATACCTAGTGGAGAAAGTCCACTGCTTCTTCACCGGTGCGAGTTTCTGGAAGTGGTGGATAAGTTTTCCTTCCTCCAAGATCAACTACTACAGAGCCAACCTTTCTTTCTTTTGGCTTCTCGGAGAGGATCACAAGTTACTGGTGGTTAAGATAGTGGGTATTGGATGGTTGAAGTGTTTACAGAGGGAATAAAAATGATAAGTTTCTTGCAAGCTTTGAATGTTACTTGCAGAACTTAAGAAATGGAGAAGTGGAGAGATTTTGAGAGAGTTTCTTTGTATTTTTCTAGGTGTTTTTTTTGTTGTGTTTCTGTGTGTTTACAGAGGGAATGGAAGGTGGTGAATTCCTTGCAAGTTTTGAGGATTACTTGCAGGATTATGGAAGGGAGAAGTAGAGACAAATTTTCTTGGTAATTTCTGGTGTGTTGAACAAAGGAGAAGTGGTCTACTTTTATAGGTGAAACAAATTGATCCGTGCCTTGGAGATACAGTGGGTAATTGATTTGTCCACAGGAGAAAAAATTAGGGTTTGTGTATCACTCCTTTCAGCCGTTGATCTTAGTCAACCTTGGAGATCGTTGTGCTTCACTTGCTGAACAAATACAGTGGAGGTCATGGTGCAGGTCTGCTCCTTTCATCCTTTAATACTTATTCCAAAACCTCTTTTATTTGTGCCACGAGAGAGAAAGTAAAAAGAGGTAATAGTAGGATTTGAGAATTACGGATTCGCTGATCATGAACACATGTCTCTTGTGCTGAGCCATTTTATTTCATCAATCCACTATGGGGTCCCAGAAGCTTTTGGCCTCGTCAGGAGAGGGTGAGCTCAAAGAGGTAGTATTTAGTGACTTTACGAAAATTGTTTTACAAGCAAGCATCTTCAGATTTTTCAAATAATAATAAGAAGAGGCATATGAGATGGATTAAGTGCCTAATGCCTTGCTGATACAACTTTACGTGAATACCACTTTAGACTTTCAACTTTATGACCTTAATTCAAATGACAACATTTTTGGACCCCATGGAAATTGAAATAAGCCACATGTCTGTGAACAAAGAAGAAAATGTCACAAGAACATTCTTAGAAAATTCTAAGTTACCAAATTTTAAACCTTCCATGACACCAATTTGAGATGTTGCACTTTGGTGAATATTTATCCAAATAAAAATTCTTGCACTCAAAAGAAAGTTTTTTCAAGACTCATAGGTGGGCTCCAAGGATGTCTACCAACACATGGAATGATGTCTCAAGGCTTGGGATCACACTTTGCTTGACATGTAAGGCAATGGTTGACTCTGTCTTGAAATAACACTTGATTTCTTGTTGAGAAAGACTTCTTGGATGCATGTAGATTCAAATGGTTGCACTTGGAGGCCAAAAGATGTCTTAGGAAGATCTTGTCCTTTTTATGTAAACCCTATTTTTCACAATAAAAAGAAGCACTTGCAAAAAATAAAATGGTTAGTTAACAATGCATACATGATTGAGGTCTAAATGTAGGTCCAAGATGATATGACATCTAAGGGGTAAAATTTGGGGTACAACAGTTGCCCCTATTTAAATAGCTTTATCGGATGGCACGAGGAATAGAAATTCTCGGGACACCAAGGTGAAAGGTATTTAAATATAGCAAACCGAAAATTTTGCCCTTAGATGGAATGCAGATGCTCAAGACAGGTAACAAACGTGCATATGCCGACATGCTATGAACTCTAGAATGATGTTATGATGTTATGACAGTGCAAAAAAAAATGCAGACAAACAAGACACCAAAGAATAAAGAGCTATCAAACACAGGTGAGCTTTACTGGGGAAAGATGAAGGAAGTATCCACAAGGAAGACTCACTGGGGATACAGACTAAACAACAAAAGAGACTCACTGGGGAGACTCCAAGGAAACACTGGGGATAGAGAAATAAGGGGAAACCCTATAGATCCTCACTGGAGATAGGAGCTAGAGAGGTGTTCTCCACTGGGGAAAGACCCAGGGAGATGGACGACAGGTTCAAAGATGACCGAACGACACTAGGGAAAGAAAAACACATTCTTACTGGGCATGAAACCAGAAAGAAGACAACGATCTCCACTGGGGATCCATTTGAAATAAAAGGATAGACCTCAACAAAATATTTTCTGGGATTTCTTATACTGAAGAGTTCAAACGGGATCTTCAAAAAAAGCCAGAAAAGACAGAGATAAACTCGCATGCCAGATAATAAAATATGAATGAACTTTTTTGCTGGGAATAAGGTTAATGAGCCATTGATAATGGGACTCGGGGACCAATATGAGTTTGACTCCAATATGAGTTGGAAAAGACACCGGTTTGGGGTAATAGTTTAGATACCAGTATGAGCTGTATTTTGAATGTCAGTATGAGTTGAACTTTGGGTACCAGTATGAGCTGTATTTTTGGGTACCAGTATGAGCTGGATTTTCGGATACCAATATGAGCTGGATTTTTGGTTACCAGTATGAGCTGGATTTTGGGTACCAGTATGAGCTGGATTTTTGGGTACCAGTATGAGCTGGATTTTTGGTTACCAGTATGAGCTGGATTTTGGGTACCAGTATGAGCTGGATTTTTGGATACCAGTATGAGCTGGATTTTTGGTTACCAGTATGAGCTGGATTTTGGGTACCAGTATGAGCTGGATTTTTGGGTACCAGTATAAGCTGGATTTTTGGATACCAGTATGAGCTGGATTTTAAGTATCCATATGAGGAGGTTAAATATCTGGTAGGTTAATGTCGGGGTTTGTAGGTTAGACTTCCTGGGGAATAGTGATCAAATAGTAAAAAACCTGGCGCATGCAGGTAAAGACCGGACGCAAACAAGACAACAGACAAAAAGTCTGCAAACCAACAAAAAAGAGGTCTCGGGAGATAAGAACCCAACAAGAAAAACACACACAAGTGCAAAGATGTCCAATGCTATGGTATGATGCGAATGTCGAATGATATGCAAGAGACCACTCTAACGAGACGACGGACTAGGAAGGAAAGACACATCCACTATAAGGAGTCGCACTGAAATTTGGAAGTAATCAGTCTTGGAGCCAATCCAGTAATGTCCTTACTTCACTGGGGAAATGAAATTTCACCTTTTCAACAGACATCTATGAAGATACGGGGAGAATCCCTTTATATCATGGCATCTGGTCATTACTGAGATGTTTTAATTCAGGGAAGTATTCGTCGATCTTTCTTCAATGACAAGCTTGGATGATTTATCAGTGTTTTCGTCATAACCAGAGTTTTGAGGGCAGCCATTGATTTCGTTAAATCGTCCCTAATGCCAAAGCAAAAATTTATTTTCATTGTGTTTTCTCAAAAGATTTTTTCAAAACATTTTTCGCTTTCAAAACCATTATTAATGAATAAGTGAAGTTTTGCATAACAAGGAAAATAACAGGGCAATGATAAACATCAAACAAAGAATGGCTCAAAAATCTGATTTCATTAGAATGGTAACTTGCCAATAGCGACTTTCCATGGAATATTACAATTGGAAAAATGGCAATTTGGGAAAAGGTTACATCATATTCAGTGACCACTATCATCCCTAATGGCTAAGAGTCCTAAAATCCTTGCTGCTGATGAGGATCAACAAAAATTGAGCTTCTTCAAGAATTCTTGGAGGTAGGTGACAACCCGTTCTGACACAGTGAAACGCCTTTGTCCCTAACTTTTGCCTGGACCGCCCTTTCGGGTTTTCAGTCCACCGGGACGCTCTTTTCTGCCTAGGCCGCCCTTTCGGGTTTTCGACCTAGCGAGCTCTTTCTTTTTATTTGATCCCAAACTTTTTCCTGAGTCTCCTTCATAAGTTATGACCCACCAGGATACCATTTTTTCTTGCCTAAGTCGCCATTTCTGGTTTTCGACTTAGCGGGCTTTTTAGGCGTAATATTTTCGTACTGAGTCAGCGTTCACAGGGTGTGCGAGTTGTTCACCATCCATCGTTGTGAGGAATAAGGAGCCTCCTGAGAACACAGTTTTTACCACAAACGGACCCTCATAGTTAGGTGCCCAGTTTCCGCGAGCATCCCTTTGAGATGGCAAAATCTTCTTGAGTACAAGCTCTCCTTCTCTAAATTCTCGAACACGGACCTTCTTGTCGAATGCCCTCTTCATTCTTTTCTGATATAAATACCCATGACACATGGCGGTCAGTCGCATTTCGTCAATGAGGTTCAGTTGGTCGTATCTCTCTCTGACCCATTCTGCTTCATCAAGCTTGGTTTCCATTAGGATTCTCAGAGATGGTATCTCTACCTCAATGGGGAGGACAACATCCATTCCATATACCAGAGAAAAGGGAGTTGCCCCTGTCGAAGTTCGGTATCCGTGCAAGGCAAATGGTAACATTTCGTGCCAATCCTTATAAGTCTTGACCATTTGCAGGATCTTTTTGATATTCTTGTTAGCAGTTTGACAGCTCCATCCATCTTGGGACGATATGGTGAAGAATTGTGACGCTCAATCTTGAAATTGTCACATAACTCTTTCATTGTCTTGTTATTCAGATTTGTCCCATTGTCGGTTATGATCTTGTTAGGGATTCCATAACGACAGATGATATTGTTTTTGATGAAACGGGCAACCACTTGCTTGGTCACATTGGTATAAGAAGCAACTTTCACCCACTTGGTGAAATAATCGATGGGCACTAGAATGAAACGATGACCATTAGAAGCTTTCGACTCAATAGCCCCGATCATGTCAATGCCCCACATGGAAAAATGCCAAGGAGACGATAATACATTTAGCAAGGTTGGAGGAACATGCATCTTATCAGCATAGATCTGGCACTTATGACACTTTCTAGCGTATTGGATACAGTCAGCTTCCATAGTTAACCAATAATACCCAGCCCTTAAGATCTTCTTAACCATAGCATGCCCATTGGCGTGGGTACCAAAAGCTCCTTCATGAATATTGTGCATCAACAGGTCAGCTTCTCGCTTATCAACACATCTTAGCAGGACCATGTCGTGATTTCTCTTGTAAAACACGTCATTGCTGAGGAAGAACTTGGATGACAACCTCTGCAAAGTTTTCTTATCAAGACTGAAAGCATTGGCAGGATACTCTTGAGTCTTTAGATAGTTCATGATGTCATGAAACCGCGGTTTTCCATCCATCTCTTCTTCAACTGACTGGCAATAAGCGGGTTCGGTCTTGCGCTCGATACTGATGAGAGGTGCTTCATTGAAAACTTGACTTGCCACATTGAAGCTAACATTGCTAGGGAGTCAGCTATGTGATTCTCGGAGCGAGTAACATGACAAAATGTAATCTCATCAAAGTACTTGATCATTTCCACAATATAAGCACGATATGGGATCAGTTTCTTATCTTTAGTTTCCCATTCACCTTTGACTTGTTAAATAACCAAAGCCGAATCACCCATAACTTCTAGAATCTTGATTCTGAGATCAATTGCAGCTTCTAAACCCAAAATACAAGCTTCATACTCGGCGACATTGTTTGTACATTCAAAGTCTAACCTTGTTGTAAAAGGAGTATAACCGCGGGCAAGGTTCATCAGTACAACACCCACACCATGTCCTTTGAAATTGGAAGAGCCATCAAACATCATCTTCCATCTAGAGCCGGGTTCAGGACCTTCGTCAGGGCCTGGATCTTCACAATGTTTTACCAACATAATGTCTTCATCAGGGAAATCAAATTTGAGAGGTTCATATTCTTCGACAGGTTGATCTGCAAGATATTCCGATAACACACTTCCCTTGATAGATTTCTGAGCAACGTACTGGATATCGTATTCTGACAATAGCATGTGCCAACGGGAAAGTCTTTCGGTTTGAGCAGGCTTCTCAAAGATGTACTTTATTAGATCTATCTTCGAGATCAACAAAGTAGTGTGACATATCAGATACTACCTCAAACATCTGGCGGCCAATGCTAAAGCGGAACAGGTTTTTTCAAGCAGTGAGTATCGACTCTCACTATCAGCGAACTTTTTGCTTAGATAATAGATGGCATGCTCTTTGCGACCAGTTTCGTCGTGTTGTCCCAAAACACAGCCCATGGATCCTTCTAAAACCGCCATGTACATGAAGAGAGGTCTTCCAGGAACAGTAGGAACCAAAATAGGCGGTTCTTGTAGATAGTTCTTGAGTTTTTCAAAGGCTTGTTGGCAATCAGCATTCCACTCTACTGTCTGATTCTTGCGGAGCAACTAGAAAATTGGTTCACAAGTAGGAGTCATGTTGGAGATGAATCTGGAGATATAGTTTAAACGGCCCAAAAACCCTCTTACTTGCGACTCAGTCTGCGGAGCTGGCATCTCTTGAATGGCTCGTACCTTATCAAGATCTACTTCAATTCCTCTTTGGCTGACGATAAAACCGAGCAATTTCCCTGATCTGAAACCGAAGTTACATTTGACAGGATTCAACTTCAGCTGGTATTTCCGAAGCCTTTTGAATAACTTCAGAAGATGGTCCAAATGTTCATCCTCACTCCGAGACTTAGCAATCATATCATCCACGTACACTTCAATTTCTTTATGGATCATGTCGTGGAATAAAGTTACCATGACTCTTTGATAAGTTGCCCCCGCGTTTTTTAAACCGAAGGGCATGACTTTGTAGCAACAGGTTCCCCATGGAGTAATGAATGTAGTTTTATCCATGTCGGCCGGATCCATTCTGGTCTGATTATTGCCTGAGAAACCATCCATAAATGAGAAGACTGCAAATCGAGCTGTATTATCCACAAGAGTGTCTATATGCGAAAGAGGGAAATCATCCTTAGGACTGGCTTTGTTGAGATCCCTGTAGTCTACGCACATTCGCACTTTACCGTTCTTCTTCATCACTGGCACAATGTTGGCTACCCATTCGGGATACTTTGAAACCGCCAAGAAACCTGCATCCAGTTGCCTTTTAACCTCATCTCTGATCTTGAGAGCCATGTCGGGTCTACTTCTGCGAAGTTTCTTCTTTACCGGAGGACAATCGGGTTTGAGCGGTAGCTTATGAACTACTATGTCTGTATCCAAGCCAGGCATATCCTGATAAGACCAAGCGAACATATCTACATATTCTTCCAAAAGCAGTACCAGTCGTCGTCTGACGTCTGCCCCAAGTGTTTCCCCAACCTTGACCTCTTTCTTCTTCTCTTCGGTACCAAGATTGATGATGTCGACTTGTTCCTCATGTGGTTGAACATCCGTGTATTGATATTCACACATTTCTGCCAAATCATCAGGGACCTCATAATCCTCCTTATCCTCAGCTTGATAAATAGGTGAGTCAAAGTCAATAGTGAGGTTAGGGTCACTGAATACAACAGGTTTGGGATTTATTCTGCATGATGGAGAGATTTATTTTATTAAAATGCACAAAACTCAAATGCAAAAAGAAAATGCTTTTGTAGTTTTGAAAAGATTGCCATTTTCCTTAAAAAGTAAAAGAACAGTAAAATAAAGACAGAGAATTTAACAAAACAATCACTTTCATTGATTAATAAGAGTTAAAAGCGGTGGCCCATACAAAATAATCCGATAGCCTCGGGAAAAGCTACGGAATTTGAAAACATCAACAAAAGCAAGCAAATTACTCTGGCATAGGGTACAAAGTAGGGATCTCAATAGCTTCCCAATTACTCAAAGCGGCGTCACACTGAAAAACCAAGTGATCGATGTCTTCGCCTTCAGCGTCTTCGATGATGGCATGGACTTGATGTCCTCCACTAACGAACATCTCTCGAATTGTTTTCAGTCTTCCCTTGGTCGGAGCAGCTTTTTCCTCAAGAGTTGGTTTGTAACCCAACCCTTGGTACTTTTCTCTCTCTTGGACTTCGACAACTTTGCCCCAGCCTTCCGGTATACCATTTTGTAGGGCGGATTAAATGCTCTTGAAGGAAACAAAAGATGGATCATTGGAGGCCACTGGCTTGTTATCATCAATCATAACAGCATTTGTTATCTCAAGAGCGTGGATATAAGTTTCCAAAGCGTCTTCATCAGCCTCAATGTAACGGAAAGAGGACAAATTTTTGACCATCAAGTCTTCCTCGCCGTGTATGATAACCAATTTTTCTTCTGCGACAAACTTCATTTTTTGATGCAAAGTTGATGTTACGGCGCCGGCCTCATGGTCCAAGGTCTACCCAACAAACAACTGTAAGCAGGATTGATGTCAAAGACCTGGAAAAGGATGTTGAACACTTGAGGACCAATCAAAACAGGCAACTCGATCTCTCCCATCATCGATCTTCTCGATCCATCGAAAGCTTTGACAACAAGCGAAGTGGGTCTCATTACAGCTCCTTGGTAAGTCAGCTTCTCAAGGGTTCTTTTTGGTAGCACATTCAGGGATGAACCGGTATCCACAAGAACTCTGGCCAATGTATCTTCTTGACACTTCACTGACACATGTAAAGCCTGGTTATGGTTCCTTCCTGCTCGCGGTAACTCCTCGTCACTGAAACTGAGAGTGTTATAAGCTGTGATGTTGGCGACGACATGGTCGAATTGTCCTGCAGTTATATCTTGGGCCACGTGTGCCTGGGCCAGTACCTTTTGTAGAGCTGCTCGGTGGACAGGTGAATTGACTAACAGAGACAAGATTGAAATCTTGGATGGGGTCTGATGAAGTTGATTTACCACCTTGTAATCACTCCTCTTGATGATTCTTAGGAACTCCTCACCTTCTTCCTTATTAACTACCTCCTTTCCTTTGTCCTTAGGGGGTACATAAACAACGTTCTCTTTGGGCATAGTTTCGTTGAATAAAGGAGTGTAAACTCTGCCGCTCCGGGTTATTTTTCCCGCTACAACTATGTTTGTCACATCTTCAGTAGTCCCCACCTCATTCCTTGGAACTACTTATTCAACAGCGGTTCTCACCTCATTCCTTGGAACCATCTCTTCGCGGGTTTTGTTACCCATAATGTTCTCATAGATCCATGGCACTGCTTTAGTTCCTCTGAACCTGAATGGAATAGGTTGTCGAGTATCGTATTGCTTGGAGTGATTGGCAGCGATAGCATTAACAGTCTCAGGATTGTTGAAAACCAGTACAGGTCTATTAAACACAGGCACCACAGAATCAGACTTAGGCATATTGAACACAGGCACCTGCTCTCTTGGCTTTGGCAGGTTAAACACAGGCTCGATCTCTGCAATTTCATCCTTCTTTCCTTTACTGAACACATGTATAAATCCTTCATTAATCAAGCCCTGGATGTCGTCTTGGATTAGTTGACAACCCTTGATATTAATATTACAACCCTCACAATTACTATGACAAGCTTTGACCAACCCAGCTTCGAACAACTTAGCATGGAAGATCTTCATAGGAGTCCGTATCTTTGAGGCATCCGTTAATACTACCTCGTTATTCTCGTCTTCAATGGCATTGGTGGCCCCATGTGTGGGTAATGGATTGCTTTTCACATTTGGCGGGTTATCCGCAAAAGACAAGATCTTCTTCTCCACCAAACTTTTTACCACATATTTCAAAGCAAGGCAACCCTCCAAATCATGACCCGCTGCCCCTTGATGAAAGGCGCAAGTAACATTCGGATTATGGAACATCATAGACCTCTTTGAGGGTGGACCCATAGGTCTAGTGACAATCAAACCTTGTTGCACCAGAGAAGGATATAACTCAGTGTAAGTCATAGGTATGGATGGGAATGAAGGTTTCCCTCTCTGTCTTCTGTAAGAAGTGTTCTGCTGGGGAACCTGCTGTCTCAGTTGTTGATATTGTTGGGTATTTGGCACATGTTGATAGGCTGGCTATTGGTAGACTAGCGCCTGTTGCGCTGCTTGGTGATTGAAGGTCGGTGTTACAGCCGCTATGTAAGGTTGTTGAGCATATTGAATCGGGTAGATCGGTTGCTGAGAGAAGTTAGGACCTGCCTGCTGTTGGTAGGTTGGTTGTTTCCATCTGGGGTTTTTATTCCTCCCTGCCATGACAGTATGGGTTTCTCCCTCTTTCTTCTTGTGAAAATTGCTGGGAGCCTTCTTGACATTGTTGCTAGTTGAACTGCTTGCAGAACTTACTACCTTCCCACTTTTTAACCCGACCTCTACTTTTACACCAACTGCGACGATGTCGGCGAAATTGGCATTGACGCTGCTGATCATTCTTTCGTAAAATTCCGGTTTCACTATATCTATAAACCAGTCTGCCAGTTCTTTCTCAGTCAGGGGTGGTTCAACTTGAGAAGCAGTTTCCCTCCACCGTTGTGCATACTCTTTAAAGGATTCGGTGTTTCTTTGGGTCATGCTTAGCAATTATCTTCGGTCAGGGGCTAGATCCAGATTGTACTTGAAATGTTTCACAAAAGCATCCATTACATCTTGGAAACAGTGGACCTGAGATTGATCCAAATTTAGGTACCACTTGGCAGCAGCGCCTTTCAAGCTATCCTGAAAACAATGTATCATTAACTTGTCGTTACGCACATGGGCGGCCATTCTTCGGAAATACATGATCAAGTGTGATCTGGGACACGTGGCACCCGAGTACAACTCAAAATTCGGCAGCTTGAATTTAGAGGGAATCACCAAGTCTGAGACTAGGCACATGTCCTTGGCATCAGTGCTAAAGGCGTTACTTCCTTCCATAGCCTTTATTTTCCTCTGCATTGTCTCGAAACTCTCTCTTAGCTTTTCATTTTGGTCATCCCCCTCTTCAGATACATCAATGTAGTCATAAGGGTGGTGATTATGGAAGACAAGATGGGCTTGTGTTTGCACTACTGGTGGAGCAAAGGTAGGAATAACCTGCTGAGTCTCATTAATCAGAGGTACTGTCTGTTGAGTAGATTGAGGAAATATGGCGCGGATGAAGTCGAATGGCATACCCAAAGTAGGGTTTACAATAGGAATGACGGGAGGTTCTACTGTAGTGGTGATGATCTCGGAGACCACAGTGGCCTGGGTATCCATCTTTGCTCTCAAAATGTTGACAGCTTCCAAAAGCTACCCCATTCCACCTCGTATTTCTGTCAATTCATTATTGACTCGATCCATTTCCCCATAGGCTTCTGACATCTTCAATCGAGCTTGGGCCGAGTATTGTATCCGTGTTTAGGATTCAGTGTGATGGTTCTGAGATAACAAGGCGACATCAGACAAAACCAAAGAGGAGAATTCACATGATATGATATGATGCACATGAGAATGCACATGAAAATGCAAGCTAAACTATCAAGAAACCAAAGAAATTTTGCAAATAATATAGGCAGTGGAATCTTTTGTCAAAACATCTTCTTCATTAAGAAAATCTGGCAGTCGTTACATCAAGAGCAGAGTATCTTCATGCTCTGAATACAATAAACTAGGGACATACCCTCAACAGAAAGGAAACAACAACAACATCGAAAGGAGATAACAAAGAAAGAAACAACAACATCAAATTTAAAGGACTAGAAATTGGATCCACTGGTGGCTGTCTCTTCCTCTTCATTGATCTTTTTCATAAGCTCCTCAATACAACCCGTGATCCTTTCTCTTTCGAGAAACAAATAAGTCAAAGTATCCACCATCCTTTTTCTGGTCTCCGGTGGTGCTTCGTGGCAAGGAAATGGCTTCCTCATCACTCGAGCTATGTCACGGGACCATTGCAGGTGAGTCTCGGTGACAGAACATTCAGCCCTCCACAATCGCCTATTAATCTGGCGCCAAGCGCGCTCAAGTCGCATTTTCATTTCAAAACCTTCCTTTTCTTCATAATACATCATTTGCATGTCCTCATTGGCTGGAGGTCCTTCCTTCATGTGGCCTAGTTGGCGGCGAGCAAGGACAGGGTTGTAGTTGATACAACCATTTCTTCTCATCAAGGGTACATTGGGGAAATCCCCACATCTAACGATCATGATAATTCCTTCATCTATCGGGTCATACCATTCGATATCAGTATGCTTCAATTCCATCAACTTCTTGGACCATATCTTACAGTCTTCAACACCCCAGAAAGCCGGAGTCTTTGGCAGATAAGAGATGAACCATTTGTAGAAGAGGGATACACAGCAAACAATTGGCCCACAACCTCTTGAATATCTGGTCTGGATCAAGTGATAAACATCCGCAAGCAAATTTGGGACTGGGTTATTGATTGCGAATATCTGAATGGCTTGGACATCCACAAAATGTTTTGCGTTTGGAAACATAAACAAACCGTAGATCATCAGAGCTAAGGTTGATTCAAATAGTGCCTCATTTCCTCGGTTCTTGAAATAAAGGGCTTTTGCTAGCAAGAACAAAGCGTGGAGTCTGTGTCTCCCTCCTTTGATGGTCAAATTAGCTTGAATGTCTGATACTCTAATCTTCGTAGCCATGGCAATTTCTGTAATGAAAGGCATTGCCTCGATTCTAGAGAAAATTGGAGCCTTCCTAATAGGGATTCCAATAATAGCAGAGAACTCTTCCAAGGTTGGAACCAGCTGGAACTCGGGAAATAGGAAGCAACGGTAGGCTGGATGGTATAGCTGAACCAACACTTCAAGGGGCCCTTTGGTTACTGGCAGTCTCATTAGTGGAAGAAGGCACCCATACCTATCAGCGAAAGCTGATGGTTCTGCGACTCTGTCACCCAACCACAACAATTGTTCAAGCTCGGGAAGCTCAAAGGAGTAAGGCCAAACATTCTTTCCTGAGGCATCCATGTCTACAAAATCTGCAAAATAAAGTTAGTACCTTGATAGTTTAGCAAGAGATGCGAAGATGCAATGCAAATGATATGCACGATTCAAGGAAGCTCAAAACTTTATTTTTGCAAACACTTTTGTAACATTTAAAGAAAGATCCCATTTCATTAATAAAGTTTTTTTTGGATTTAAAAAAAATGATTACACCTTCAAAAGCCAAAATAAGAGTGCAACATAATGGGAAACTAAACCCTAGGTCCTTTGATTAGTCTTCTCCTATCAATCTCATTGTGAGCCTCTGGTTCTCCTTCTGCAATCTTTTATTCTCAAGAGTAAGTTCGTCCAAATGTGACTTCCATGGTTCTGGTGGAGTCAATATGCTAGCAGTAGGTACAGATGAAGTGCCAGGAGAAAATAAATCTCCTTGCGCCTTCCTTTTCCAGGCAGATTCTTCTTCCTTTCTCCTAAGACTCTTTTGAAGTGCATTCATCTTAAAGTCAAGAATTTGGTACTTGTTCCTCCACGCATTCCTTTCTTGTTCTGTCTGAGCTAGTTGAATCTTTAATTCATCCTCATTGCTCGTGAAGAATAGAACAGGGTCTCGAGGAGCTAGTGGAATAGGCTCATGACGTTTGTATGGTATCTTCAAATTAATAGCCCTTTTCTGTACCCAACAAGTATAAGATTCTGAAGCCAAACACTCGGGTTTTCCTAGGGTGGAAATTCCTCTCTTGTGGACATGACGCCAAGCGTGCACCATCCTCTCTTTGAGCACGGGGTCCTTGTTTTCTTCAAAGAACAGTCCTTCCAAGTAAATGTTATTTGGTTTAGCCTCTATAGAGTAACCATATTGACGATAAGCCAAGGCTGGATTGTAGCTTATACCCCCTTTTGTACCAAGAAGAGGTACGTTAGCGAAACCGCCACAGCTAACGATCATGTCTCTGCCCTTGAGTGTCGGATTATACCACTCCAAATCAGTGTTCGTGAGGGACATAATCTTTTCTGACCATAGAAGCCCATCTTTGAGATCCCAGAAGGTTGCCGAACGAGGTAAGTGAGAAATGAACCACTTATATAACAATGAAGCACAACATGTTCTCATTCCCCCTTCATGGGAATTCCTTAGGTGTACCGAATGGTAAGCATCGACAAGAAGAGTAGGAACCGGATTCCCAAGGATGAAAATTTTGATTGCATTCATGTCGACGAAGTTCTCGATATTGGGAAACAGAAATAGCCCATAGATGAGTAGAGCCATAACAACTTCATAATCCACCATGTTCTTTGTACTGACATAATGACGGGCTTTCTCCATCAGGAACTTGGCGGGCAAACCGAAAATTCCTCCCTTGATAACCAAGTTAGCTTTGACGTCTGACAACTTGAGGTGAGTGGCTTCTGCAATGTCCTTCTCCTTAGGTGTCCTTTCCAAACCAGAGTAAGGAGGATCTGAAGTGATGGGAATACCAACCAAGATAGCATATTCCTCAATAGTAGGCATTAGCTTGTAGTCTGGAAAAGTAAAGTAGTGGTACAAAGGATCATAAAACTGTACAAGAGTGGGAAGCATCCCATCTACCATCTTTAACTTCATCAAGGTGAAAATCTTCCCATACTTGCTTCGGAATGTTGATGATTCGTTGATCGGCTCACCCAGACTCTTTAGATTTTCCAACTTTGGACTAATGAAGGTGTATTTCTTCGTTTTCTTTCTTCCAAAATCCATCCTATAAAGTTTGCAAAATAAAATTGAGTTCCTTGAATGTGGCATGATGTATGAATGTATGCAACATAAACACGCATAAATATATGAGTACATATACACACAACACAACAAAGCCTAGGGTCGGAGGTCATGAGCGTGGAGCCATGGTCTACCCATCCCTAGAGGTGTGTACTATAGGTTCTCAGTTTGCAGAACAGGGTTCTAAGAAGTTCCCAGAGTCGACAACCCATCTTTCGGATTTTATCGACTTCCCAATTGCTCGGTAATCAAAAAAAATCTCAAGAGAGTCTCGTCTGGGCGTAGTATCGCATAGCAACTATTTAGGATTACTCCCTCATAGTCATCGCACTACATCCTAGATAGGCTAAGTGGGGTAAAAGGGGTAACTAAAGGTCATCAGTATCCCTGGCACCGAAATTGAAGGTAGTAACGCATTCACGATTGCTCGTTCAACATATACTACTTCCAAGAGGGCCTCAACTGAGTGTGGAACTTCAAGTTAACTCCTTTGGGGTTTCTCCCTCGAATTTTTCTTGACTATGTCCACGATCCTAATGAAATGTACTCTCAAGTCCGTGTTAGGACTTATCTCACCACTCAATAGTACCATGCCCACAGAAGGAACCAAACAAATATACAGATATATGTACAAATATAGTAAGCAAGCATAAATAACATAAGCAAAACAAGGTAAGCTTAACCCTAAAAAAAAAGATCTCCAGTGAAGTCACCATTTCTGTTGCAGTGAGAATCGGATAACAAGCTATTAATTAACTTGCATCGCATTTCTTTGAATTCACCACTGACTTTGATTTATCCAAAGGAAAGGTTCAAGATCGAGAAAACCTAAAGGGAGATCTAAGGTTCGGGGGTTGGTTATACTAAGGGAAGGTATTAGCACCCTTAATATCTGTAGTACTCTACAGGAACCTCTTGTTTATGTCTGTGTTATATTATGTTTGCTTGCTAAGGGTAAGGTAAAGATGTTACCAATGACTATGAGGTCAAGGGCTACCTATGACTATGAGGTCAAGGGTAAGATGGCTATGAGGCCAAGGTGATAATGAGCTATCTATGACTATGAGATCAGTAGAGAGATTTTTCTATGACCATGAGGTCGATAGAGGATGGCTATGAGGCCAAGGGAGGGGGGCTATGACTATGAGGTCAAAGCTATGCCTATGACTATGAGGTCAAAGGTTAGATGGCCCTATGACTATGAGGTCAAGAGGGAATCCTATGACTATGAGGTCAAAGGATGGTTATGAGCTTTCTATGACTATGAGGTCAATAGAGAGACTTTGACTATGGGGTCAAAGGGGGAAGAGACATGACTATGAGGTCAAGGTTTTACCTATGACTATGAGGTCAAGGTTGAATAGTTTACTCTATGACTATGAGGTCAAGAGGGGATCCTATGCCTAAGAGGCCATGGAGGGAAGTGAAATTCTGGTACCAGATATGTGATGTTACGTGTGATGTCACAACAACACACTCTGCAATGGACAATATAACACAACAGAAAAGACACAAAGAATTGTTCACCCAGTTCAGTTAAACAATTTACTCAGGGGGCTACCAAGCCAGGGATGAATTTCACTATCAGTAGAATTAATTTACAGATTCAACAACCCAGTTGACATCTCCTAAACTTAATTACTACTTAATGAACCTTCTACTTAAGAGACCACTTAGGGATGAGAACACTACTCAATCCCTAAATCACTTCAGTGATATAATTCAAAGATCACACACTTTGAAAAACATAACTTGATTCTACTTCACAGCTTTGATCAAGAACAACTCAAAACAACAACACCAATTCACACTAAAATGGTTTACAACACATACACGAAGACACAAACGACTCTAAGTCTTTAGCTCTCCTTCTTCGTTACTTTTCCTTCAGGATTGATGCGCTTTATATATCTATTTGATTTGGGCTTGGACCTGCTACAATATCTGACCTGATTTGTTATTTATAACTAAATCTTCAAAACAGATTTTCTCTCAAAATCTTCTTAAATCTTTAGCCTTTAAACACTCCTACAAATCTGCATCAAATCTGTTAGCAACAGAAAATATCTCCTCCGAGATATTCGCATCCAATAACTCTAACAGCTCTCCCAAAATCCAGCTAATACGCTTAACCCTAAAAGTATCTCAAACCTGATGTTTTAATGATCTGCATATCTGATGTCATGACATCGCATGTGACATCAGACTTTAAAACTTCAACAACTTAAACACTTAACATTATCTAATGTTAAGACTCAATGTTAAGACATCACCCATGTGACATCAACATTGAACAACTTTGTTTTACCAAAATTCTAGCCAATCCAAGAACTAACAATCTCCCCCTTTGCCCAATTTTGGCTAAAACAAACTCTGCAACATCAGAGACTTCAGCAGCGGATAAAATTTTTAAAACAAACAGCTCCCACTTCAAAATGCTCCACACCACCTATCAACAAAGGGCAAACTCCCCCTCAAAACCAGAACCAGCATAAACAGCTGTTCAACATGCACACTCCCCCTCAACATCTGCACCACACCAGAACTGAGATAGGTCACACTCTACACACAAAGGCTAGGCTAACTCTCCCCCTTTTTAGCCACAATTGGACAATCACCAAATACAATGTCCTGACATAATAAATGACACAGTCAAACACCAAGCTTTCCCAAAAAAAAACAAGTTCCAACACCTTGACTGGTCAGGCGATACAAACAATGCTCCTTGTTTGCATTATAAATACAAGCCTTCTTCCTTCTAGCTGCACCACACAGCAACCAAGAATGAGCCAGTCAAACTCCAATGATGCATCAAAGAACCTCAAGCAGGAGGACAAGAAACCAGATCCACTGAAGAAGAAGAGCAAAACACAGACAACAGCTGAAACTTCTTCAGGAGCAACAAGAACAAGAAAACCAACAGAGACAAAAACCATCAAGAAACCTCCAGTACAGCACCATGCTTCTGATGATGAATGGGATGAATATTGGAAAACTTTTCTTGATGCAGGGGGCTGGGACAATCTTTAGATATTGCTATTGTTGTACCAAAATCCAATCTTGTATGCTTTCAGCAGTTAAATAAAATGTTGTTTTCATTAAACATATCATAACTGCACAAATACATCTTCCAGCACACCTAATCCTCATAAATGCAAATTCCCAGTTTGCTTCTTAGACTTTCAAATTGATTTGCATCTAAGGCTTTAGTAAAAATGTCAGCTAATTGTTTATCTGTAGCAACATGTTCCAACGCAACTACTTTGTCTTCAACCAAATCTCTTATAAAATGATGCCTTATATCAATATGCTTAGTTCTGCTTTGTTGAACAGGATTCTTAGAGATATTGATAGCACTCAAATTATCACAGTACAATGTCATGACATCTTGCTTGACATTGTATTCTGTTAACATCTGCTTCATCCAAACAAGTTGAGAACAACTACTCCCTGCTGCTATGTACTCAGCTTCAGCAGTAGAAAGAGACACACAGTTCTGCTTTTTACTAAACCAAGATATCAGATTATTCCTTAAGAAGAAGCACCCTCCTGAAGTACTTTTTCTATCATCAACACTCCCTGTCCAATCAGCATCACAAAAACCACATAACTCAGTGCCTGATCCATGACTGTAAAGCATTCCATAGTCACTAGTCCCATTCACATATTTCAGAATCCTCTTCACTTGATTCAAGTGACTAACTTTAGGCTCAGCTTGATGTCTGGCACAAACTCCAACAGCAAAAGAAATATTAGGTCTGCTAGCTGTGAGATACAATAGACTTCCAATTATGCTTCTGTATACACTTTGATCCACACTAACACCATGTTCATCCTTGGACAACTTTAAATGAGTAGGAGCAGGTGTCCTCTTGTGATTAGCATTCTCTAGACCAAACTTCTTCACTATGTTCTTTGCATACTTGCTCTGAGAAATGAATATGGAGTCCTCCATTTGTCTAACTTGTAGACCAAGAAAATAGTTTAGCTCACCAACAAGACTCATTTCAAACTCAGACTGCATCTGTTCCACAAAATGTTTCACCATTGCATCTGACATCCCACCAAATACTATGTCATCAACATAGATTTGAGCTATCATCATTTTTCGTCCTTCCTCTTTAACAAACAAAGTCTTGTCAATCCCTCCTTTTCTATAGTCATTCACAACCAAGAATTCAGTAAGCCTTTCATACCAAGCTCTTGGTGCTTGCTTCAAACCATATATAGAGCTTTCCTTAGTTTGTACACATGGTCAGGAAATGTTGGATCAATAAATCCTTTTGGTTGATCAACATACACCTCTTCATTTAAGTAATCATTCAAGAAGGCACTCTTAACATCCATCTGAAAAAGCTTGAATTTGAAATTACAAGCCACCCCTAAGAGCAATATGATAGATTCTAGTCTTGCCACAGGAGCAAAGGTTTCATCATAATCAATTCCTTCAACCTGAGTGTATCCCTGAACAAGTAATCTGGCCTTGTTTCTGGTGACCACTCCTTGTTCATCAGATTTATTCTTGTAAATCCACTTGGTGCCAATCACATTAACTCCATCAAGCCTTGGTACAAGATCCCACACTTCATTCCTTTTGAATTGATCCAGCTCTTCATGCATGACATTAATCCAAAACTCATCAGTCAAGGCTTCTTTGACATTCTTGGGCTCAATTTTAGAAACAAAGCAAGAATTTGACACAACCTCCCTTGATCTAGTGCTAACCCCTGACTTAGGATCACCTATGATAAGCTCCCTGGGATGGTCCTTTAGCACTCTAATAGATGGTTCTTTATTAGATTGTTCAGGTTCAGGCTCAACATCAACTTGACTAGGAGACCCACTTCTGTCTTCAGTTTCTTCTATGACTTCTTCAACTGATGTTTCAACATCATCCAGGACATCAACATCTTCCTGCTTATCAATGTCATCAATCACCACATTTATAGACTCCATCATAACCTTTGTTCTGGAGTTGAAAACCCTGTAAGCTCTGCTATTTGTAGAGTATCCTAGAAAGATTCCCTCATCACTTTTAGGATCCAATTTTCTCCTCTGTTCACGATCTGACAAGATGTAACATTTACTTCCAAAAACATGAAAGTACTTCACATTTGGCTTTCTTCCTTTCCATAGTTCATACAGAGTAGCTGAAGTGCCCCTTCTCAAAGTAACTCTGTTGTGAATATAGCAAGCAGTGTTCATAGCTTCAGCCCAGAAATGGTAAGGAAGCTTTTTGGCATGAATCATTGCCCTAACAGACTCTTGAATAGTTCTATTCTTCCTTTCAACAACTCCATTTTGCTGAGGAGTGATTGGAGAAGAGAACTCATGACTTATGCCTTCAGCAGAACAATATTCAGCAAACTTTCTATTTTCAAACTCTCTTCCATGATCACTCCTTATTCTAATAACATTACTTTCCTTTTCCCTTTGGAGTCTTTGACAAAGATCTTTGAAAACATCAAACACCTCTGATTTGTCTTTAATGAAGCTCACCCAGGTGTACCTAGAATAGTCATCTACAACAACACAAGCATACTTATTCCCTCCTAGACTTTCTACCTGCATAGGTCCCATTAAGTCCATATGAAGAAGTTCCAAAACTTTGGAAGTGGTGTTATGTTGAAGCTTCTGATGTGACATCTTGGTCTGCTTCCCTATTTGACAATCTCCACAAACTCTTCCCTCTTCAATATTGAGTTTAGTAATTCCTCTGACAGCTTCTGAGGATATTATTCTCTTCATTCCCTTCAGATAAAGATGTCCCAACTTTTGATGCCAAATTTTGACTTCATCATCTCTAGCAAACACACATTTTGAGGTACTTGAGTCTTGTTGCACCCATAGATTACAGTTGTCCTTAGACCTAACACCCTTCATGATGACTTCTCCTTTCTCATTTGTGACATTGCACTCAGATTTTGTAAAGTCTACTTTGAATCCTTGATCACAAAGTTGACTAATACTGATCAAGTTAGCTGTCAACCTGTAGCGAGCGATTTTGGACGCGGTTCTTAAGCGGTGGTCGCTCTCTGCGGTTGAGCTTACTACAGGTCGATTTATTTTTTATCCTATTAAAGCTGATGAAGGAAGGGAAATAGATGTCTCCAATTAACCCTGCTTTGCATACTGAGTTTAAACAACGGTCTGTCAGGTTACGAATGCTATCAATGTGGGGGGCCTTTGTACTGGTTATTTGTATTTTCGCCAATACGGTTTTCTCTCTTTCTTGGATTTTCTGGCGGGGAACAAGGATTAGGATGTTAGGACTGATGCTTTTGATAGATACATGAGAGTATGGGATTTTGGGTTTTTGTTTAGTGTGCTCGCTAAGATTTTTCTTTCAATCTTATGCCTACGTATTCCCGTTTACCGAAACAGGGAAATCAGAGCGTTCGTAGTTCCTCCTATTCTATTGGAGGAAATGGTTATTTTTGGTGTCTTGTTCAAAGCCCAAGACGTGAAGCAAAAAGGTGGTTTGTATCTTGTTCAAAGCCCAAGATGTGAAGCTGAAGGTTCTATTTGTATCTTGTTCAAAGCCCAAGATGTGAAGCTGAAGGTTCGACTTTAGAGAGAATTTGTCATCTCTAAAGAGGGGGTTGTATGTCACAACTGTTGGGTGACTGACTGTAGAGGAGGATTACTTTAACCGGGATGTTTGAATCCGACAATGCCATAATTTCCTTTATAGGGGATTTTAACCTGAAGGAGAAGACTTTAACTCAGTTAGAGCAATGCCATCTTTCCTTAGGAATTTCTCATACTAAAAGAGGGACAGTGGCATGGATGTACATGATCCAGAGGCTTGCCGCTTACAGCAATTAGATGAAAGGGGAAGGAGTTGTTGATGTTCGTGTACTGTGAACGAGGCATAACTTTGATGCTAAAAGATTAATTGGATTAACCAATAGTTTTCTTATACAAAGCCTAAGAGGAGGTGGATATGTGTCTTGTACAAAGCCCGAGAGAGAGGCTAAATGTTTTGACTTGGACGATGAAGTCTTTTGGTATCTCGTATAAAGCCCGAGATGGAGGCTATTGTTTATTTGGCTCAATAAGAACCTTTTTGTATCTCGTATAAAGCCCGAGATGGAGGCGAAAGAGGTGATTGACTCAACGAAGGAGTCTCTTATGTGTCTCGTACAAAGCCCGAGAGAGAGGCTGAACGTTGTTTGACTCCGCTGGGGAGGATCATTGTACAAAGCCCAAGAGGAGCCTATGGTGACTGTTTCAGTTGAGTGACAGGTCCAGTATACTGATTTTGAAAGAGAAAATCAGTTCTTATATGAGCAATGTTGTACTCATGGATTTGATTCAAGGATCCGGGTTATTCCTATTCTTTAAGGAAGCGGGAAATCCGAAGGGTATTGAGACTGTCCGAGTCTACGGGTTTTCTTCCTATTTTTGAAGGGTGCTTGAGAATGTCTTTGAGACTCAAGGAGATTAGACTGTCCAAGTCTAGAGTTTCATTTTTTGTACTACGCTTTGAGAAACAGTAGTAGACTCTATGAAAGGAATGCTCTATGCAGATGACTAGGTTCTGTTCCTATACCTGTAGGAGGTCATTGGGATAATTTGTACGAAGCCCAAGAGGAGGCTGAAAGCTTTTAAGAAGCCGACGGGTCCATGTACTAAGCCCAAGAGGTGGCTATCATTCCCGGAGGAAGATATCATTATACGAGGCCTAAGAGGAGGCGGTGAGTACTTCTAAGAAGCCGTAGGGTCCTTGTACTAAGCCCAAGAGGAGGCTATCATTCCCGGAGGAAGAGATCATTATACGAAGCCTAAGAGGAGGTTGTGAATGCTTCTAAGAAGCCGTAGGGTCTTTGTACTAAGCCCAAGAGGAGGCGGGGTTGCTTTTAGGAAGCCTGTGGGTCCTTGTACAATGCCCAAGATGAGGCCGATGCTTTTAAGAAGCCGATGGGTCCCCAAACCCCGAGAAGTTCAAGACAGGCTATTCACGAGGAATAGATCAAGCCAGGAAAGTTTGAGAATTTGGAAGAAACTCAAGAGATGCCATTCACGGAGAAAAGATCATCTCTGGGGAATAGAGTTTCTTGACAAGTGCTTTTAAGAAACCTGTGGGTCCCCAAACCCCGAGAAGTTCAAGACATGCCATTCACCGAGAATAGATCAAGCCAGGAAAGTTCGAGAATTTGGAAGAAACTCAAGAGATGCCGTTCACGGAGAAGAGATCATCTCTGGGGAATAGAGTTTCTTTGACAACTTCTGTGAGTGACAGTCTATGAAAGGGTTCATAGAGAATGTTGCCTTTCATATATCCATATTGTTTAACCCCAAGAGGAGGGAAGACTGTGTCTGGTAATCCTATGGGGATCTAGTTTAGACTATTTCTAAGAGTGATCAACGGGCTTAATGCTAGACGTAGTTGCCGGGGAAACTTTAAATATCTATACTATTATTACACAGTTGATATGAGTTTATGAAAGAAGACTTACAGTGAAACAACCCCACAATACAATTATATGTATATGAAAGCGGTAAATGAAAGCAATAACCACTTACTCGGTTGTAGAGCTTCCATGCTATTTGGTTAGTTGTTCAACAAATAAAGATTGAAAACAACAGTATATTCAAAATCAAAGGAGAAAGTGCTTTGAAAAAGAAAGATATGGGGCTTACAGCTCAAGGAGAGGCCCAGGGTTTTATCAGTGAGCGCACTGTTTGAATTTGTACAGAGGGACTTATACAAGTGACTGAGGCCCAAAATGTTTTCTGTACAAAGGGATGGGTCTTACACTCTCTCAAGAGGCCCAAAAAGTTTTAAGAAAGGAAATGGGTCTTACTACTCGAGGGTAGGCCTAAGATTTGTTTTCCAACGGATGATGATCGCGTCGAACTTTTTGAAATACAACGGGACTTATACAAGAAGTGAGGCCCAAAATAGGTTGTATTTACAAAGGGTTGGGTCTTACACTCTATTAGAGGCCCAAGAGTTTTGAATGGGTCTTATAACTCAAGGAGAGGCCCAGGGCTATTTTGAAAAGGCGACGATCGTGCCGTTTATTTGAAAATGTACAGAGGGACTTATACAACGGATGAGGCCCAAAATGTTTTCTATACAAGAGTGTTGGGTCTTACACTCTAATAGAGGCCCAAATGTATTTGAAAATCAATTTTGAAAGTTGAATTAATTAAAAACCCTAGTTTTAATCTTTAAAAGTAAATATTTAAAGAAAATCAAATAAAAATTCAAAATAAATTTGAATAATCCATTTATGATTTTGTTTAAGGTTTGGAAAAAATGAGGGATAATCACAAGGAATATTTAAACTCATTAGGTTTTGATTTTCAAAGTAAATATTCACTTTTAGAATGTTTAAAAACAATTAAAAATGAATTTATTCACAAACATACTAATTATATTAAATAAATAATATAAATCTAACTTTTTAGTGGAATAAAATATTTCAACATTTTTGTGAATTGTTGCAAAAAGAACCAATAAAAAATGATAAAAATTGAAGGAGTTATTAATTTTTCAAATCATTAAAAATAATAATATGAAAAATAACAAAATAAACAAGTGATAAAAAGAAGTCTGGGGCGAGGGGGATTCGAACCCCAAACCTCTCGCTTGCCAATACACACAAAACCAGCTGATGAACCGCTGGGGCGCAATGCCAATTCAAATATAACATAGCAAGGAAAAAATATATAGAGAACTTGTTGGATTTTCTAAGAATGGCGTCATGGCCATCTTCTTCCTCGAGCTCGTGCGTGAAGCACCATAACTCACTAATCTCTCAACCATTGGGCATCATTCAAACACCAAACTCATGCGTTTTTTCACAAGGAAGAAGATGGCAATACCCAATTTTATTCATTTTCAGTGTATAACAAATTATATCATTGTGGCCGTATGAACCCTAATTTTTGCAAAAGCAATCAAGTAGGCAAGATTATGAGTGTAATGATCAAATTTTTTGAGGGAAAACAATCAGCATATGATGGCAAGCAATTGGCAAAAATATCATGCGAGGAAATATGCATGGATCATGGAGTTTGAGTTTTGAGGCTTACCTTGATGCAAGCTGAAATGGAACTCTGCACAAACTTTGTTCCAGTCATGAACTAATGATCCCTACAGCTTCAATGGATGTTATGGAGTGTATTACAAGCTTTGGAACACTTCGAAACTCTTTGGATCAAGCTGGAGACCTCCACCTGCATAATTGAGGTATAATGGCTTGGTTGAAGGGTGATTTTGAGCTATGGGTGTTACAGTTAGTGTTTAAGTGTTTGGAAACCTCAAATACATCATATATGATGTGTTTGAGCAATTGGAATTGATTGCCTAAGGCTGCAACTCAAAACCCGATAGTGGTTACTCAAAAACCAAAAAACTTGAGGTTCAAGGAAGAATGAGAGAAAGCAGTGCTGTAACTGGCTTTGGTGTGAGTTGAATGATCCCTTGGGACCTCTATTTATAGGTGATCAACTTTTGTTTTGGAGGAATAGTGAATGGCTGCTGGATCAGATCACATTTGCATGGATTGGCTTGGAGGATTTCTTCTCAAGCAAGGCAAGCTAGCCATTCCCAAGAGCAGGGCTATGCCTTGACCAAAATCACATTCCTCAGATGTTTTTATTGTTGTTTAATCAGAGAACTTGACTGAGTAGGGTAGTTACCTTGACAATGCACTATTCCACATTAATGCACTTTGAATTCAAGGCAAAATGTGCCAAAGTGGATGAATTTCAAGTTAGAAGATTCCTTGGCCTTTTGACTCAGATTTATCAGTGGGATCAGATGCAATGTGATTGGTTTGTATACATGTGGCATACTGATCCTCAGTTTTTGGTTCAAAATCGTGTGTGGCAAGGAAACATGCAAACTGACTTTTCCAAAACAGCTTGCAGCAGCATGACTTTGGGCATGGATTTCTCTTGGCTCAAGTTGAATCAATTCATGCTGTTAAGCTCTTTAAATTCTTGGCAACATATGCAACAATATTGATGTTTAACTTTGGACTTAATTCAGCTTGCATCTATGTGAAAAGATCTCACAAGTGTTGGTGTTTCAACAAAAATCTGTCTTGGACAGAATTTTTCTAAGTGTTGGAAAATGGTGTACTTTCATATTTTCAGCCATTTTGGCTCACTCATAGCTCAAAACCCACAATGAATTGGAGGTAGGTCTAGTTGAAGTTTTTGTAGTGGGCAATGAGATCTACAAATCAAGCTTTGGATGGGAAAAAATGGCCTTGTGGTTTAGGAGTTATGACCCTCCAAAGTTGGTACCCTAGCCACTTTATTTTTAACTTAGAAAATTTTCTAAGTTTTTATGGTTACCCCTTTTACAAGTTATCCAACTTTTCTTGATTTTTCTTGATGAATGATGATTCAAATCATACATTAACATCATTTTAGGGTTAAAAATCCATTTTGGTGAAAAATCTCAAAAAGTCAAAGTTGACTTTTGTGCACAGTTGACTTTTTATCAGATGAATTCCAAACTGTGCAATTCTTCAGGAAATCATGTCCTTGACCTAAATCAAACTTGATGGACATGTTCCATGGGTGTCATAGGGTATATTGATGCATGTCATAGGGCTTGGGAGCATGTCCTGGTCAAAAGTCAAAGTTACAGTTGACTTTTTCCTTAAAACCCTAACTGTGGTGCAGATGAAATTGAAACTTGTTGCTCAAGCCTCTTGGATTAATCCATTGTTGCAAATGGATCAATATAGTTCATTAGAGACCCTCAAACCCTCTCTTGAGGTCTTGGCTCATGATTTGCCCTAAAAGTCAACTTAGGGGTGAATTAGGTCAAGAAACCCTAATTCCTGATTTTTGATGAATGCATCCCCTGAGGCAAAATGGACTTGATGATGGTCCATGAGGTCCCATGAAGTATATTAGGTTATGTTTTGGATCATTGGCTTGTGCCCAGATGAAAATTTCCATCTGGAGGCCCTGGTCGACCAAAACCCTAATTTGGTGACACTGTCGATCTTGAGACTTGATCCACCTAGAAGGGAGCAGCCTTGTGCTTGATCCTTGAAGTGGGAGTCCTTTTGATCCATTGTAGGTGTTTGAGAGGTTAGACAAGTTGAAGATCATGTCATTCCTTGATTGATCCTTTGTCTAAGAACTCTGAGAGGGCTTGAAACCCTAATTTTGATTGTAGTGAATGCTCACCCATCTTTGGGGAGACTGATGAAGTATGATAGTTCCTCCATATTGTGATGATGATTTTCACAATGATAGGAATCTTAGTGGTCAAAATTTGGGGTATGACAGATGCCCCTATTTAATCTTCTTGGACCCGAAGGTGTGAATGACGAAGGTATTCGGGCATTCGGGGTGCAAGAGGATTAAATATCGGAATACCAGAAATTTTGACGGCTATGAATGGCAGCTTGCGCGTTCATCTTCTTTTGCTAAGCGATGATGCTTAGAAAAGGTAAACTTCCCCTCGATCCTGGTTTTCATCCAAGGAGCTGGTCTCAGTTTTCTTTTGAAATAAACCTCCCCTCGATCCTAGTTTCCTACCAAGGAACTGGTTCTAAGTTGTTGTTGTAAACTTCCCCTCGATCCTGGTTTCCTACCAAGGAACTGGTCTAAGTTTCTTTTGTAAACTTCCCCTCGATCCTGGTTTCCTACCAAGGAACTGGTCTAAGTTTCTTTTGTCAATAAACTTTCTTGACAAGGGACGCTATGCGTAGCGGTTTTCCTTCAAACTTCTCGCTGAATTTTCCTGAGAGATACCATTTGAGTGGAAAAAGTTTCAATGTCAGACTTGCTGGGGAACCCAGTCGTCTGAGTTGTAGAGGTGTACAAACTTCTCTGTTGGAGATGCCATTTGTTGACTTTACTCGGGGAATGCGAGTCCCTTGAGAGACCGCATTCGTTTGGGGTCTTTACATCATACTTTTCTCGGAGATCTTCTCGGAGAAATGCCATATGATGTGATCCAATTTTGAGGTGCCGATGACCTTTTCATCAGTGGGTTTTTCGGAGAAAAACTGCCATACTGCCGAATCTCCGATTTAGGAGGCTTTCTCTCGGGATTTGCTTTAATCCGGGAAAACAACGATATCATCTTCAATGGCGAAGAGTGATGCTGACTGAAAGTTCCTCTGGTTTTTCAGAGGTTCAAGTTATCAAAGTGGTCAAGGGCCAACTTCCTTCCAGAAATAAACTGGAGGCGAGGTTGTTCAAACGCAGCGTTTCCTGACGAGGCAAGAACTGACAACTCGATTGAGAGAACTCCTATCACTAAGGGACAAGACCTACTAGAGTGATAGTGATGCAATATGATTATGTGAATGCAAATCAAATAATGCATGATGTATGTATGTCTATGCCGACAAAACTAACGCGACACACAAACTAAAAGATGAACACGACTGGATACTCGGCCATCGCGAGGCGAAGAAGTACCGTTGGTTCAAGATAGCAGTTCCACCTTGCTTAGGAAAGATAGTCCCTTTTGGGAGCTACCGTTGGCCGGGCTTAGGAGATGAGAACTCGGCCGACGTTTGTCAGATGAAACAAGGTCTCTAACACAGTTGATCCTTCATTCAGGCATACTGGCGTAGAAGGAGTACTTTGATTCTGCACTTTGAAATTCGAACGCCTTTGGAAACGCAATTGATGTTCCTTTGATGTTCAACGGTCAAAAGAAATTGCCGACTTTATTTTAAAAGCAGAAAAAATTTTAACAAGTAAATTCATTTTTGTTTTATTTCAAGAATCGTTAATCATGTTAACAACGTCGTTCTGTAAAGCTAAAACAAATAAGAATTACAAACAAAAGCACAAAGGCTCAAATTTTATTGATAAGATGGAGATCAGCCAAACGCGTGATTCCAAAGAGTATATACAAAGTTAGAAAATGGTCATTTCACAGGGAAAAGTGCTACGTTGAAACATAACGACCACTATCCTTCTTCCAACTTTGAATTCGGGACATCCTGAGCTTCTGTTGAAGATGACCTTAACTGGAGTTTTCTGACAGATGATGTAACTGCTGCTGCTGAGGGATTCGCCTCTTTTGAACATAGTTACTTGCCATTATCCCTAATTTTTTCCTGGATTGTACTGTGATGTTTCCAATCCATCGGGATGATTTTTTTTATTTTGTCTCTAACTTTTGCCTGGACCGCCCTTTCGGGTTTTCAATCCACCGAGACGTTTTTTTTAGTTTAGGCGAAGTATTTCTTGACTACATCAACATTCGTGGGGTAGGTAAATTCCTCTCCGTCCATGGTTGTAAGTCTCAAGGCGCTGCCTGAGAAAGCTTTGTGACCACGTAGGGGCCATCATAATTTGGGGTCCATTTGCCCCAAGAGTCAATGAGAAATGATTGAATTTTCTTGAGCACGAGGTCTCCTTTTCTGAAGACACGAGGTTGAACCTTTTTGTCGAACGCCTTCTTCATTCTCTGCTGATACAACTGACCGTGGCATAGTGCCGTGATTCGCTTCTCCTCGATCAGATTCAGTTCGTCGTGTCGACTTTGACACCATTTAGCTTCGGTGAGCTTAGCTTCCATCAATACCCGGATTGATGGGATCTCTACTTCGATGGGGAGCACTGCCTCCATGCCATATACTAGAGAGAAAGGGGTTGCCCCTGTTGAAGTGCGGACAGATGTACGATAACCATGAAGAGCAAAGGGTAGCATCTCGTGCCAGTCTTTGTAGGTTACAACCATCTTGTGAACAATCCTCTTGATGTTCTTGTTAGCCGCTTCTACCGCTCCGTTCATCTTTGGTCGGTAGGGAGATGAGTTATGGTGTTCAATCTTGAACTCTGCGTACAACTCTTTCATCATCTTATTGTTCAAGTTAGATCCATTATCAGTAATGATCTGGCTTGGAACACCATAACGGCAGATGATATTGTTTTTGATAAATCGGACCACCACTTGTCGGGTTACATTAGCGTATGATGATCTGGCTTGGAACACCATAATGGCAGATGATATTGTTTTGGTGAAGTAGTCAATGGCTACTAGAATGAACCGATGTCTGTTTGAAGCCTTAGGTTCAATCAAGCCAATCATGTCGATTCCCCATATGGAAAAAGGCCACGGGGAAGAAAGAACTTTGAGATGTGATTGCGGTACATGAATTTTGTCGGAGTATATCTGACACTTGTGACACCTCCTCATGTACTTGTAGCAGTCGGATTCCATTGTCAACCAATAGTACCCTGCTCTTAGAATTTTTCTCGCCATTGTATGTCCGTTGGTATGAGTGCCAAAGGATCCTTCATGAATCTCTTTCATCAGCATGTCTGCTTCTGGTCTGTCGATGCATCAGAGCAAGACCATGTCAAAATTTCTCTTATAGAGAGTGTCACCGCTCAGGAAGAAGCTTCCAGCCAATCTTCTGAGGGTTTTCCTGTCTTTTCTGAGTGCCCCAGATGGGTACTCTTGTTTCTGAAGGAAGCATTTGATATCGTGATACCAAGGTTTATCGTCTATGACTGCTTCAATCGTGAAGATGTAAGCGGGCCGTTCAAGGTGCATTATGTCGATCTTAGGTAGGTCATTCCATTGACCTACACTAATCATGGAAGAGATAGTGGCTAAAGCGTCAGCCATGTGATTCTCATCATGAGGGATGTGATGAAGCTCGATTCTGTTGAAGAAAGGTAGCAACCTTCTTGCGTAGTCTTTGTAAGGAATCAATCCTGATTGATATGTGTTCCAATCTCCTTTTATCTGATTGATAACCAGGGCTGAATCGCCATATACGTCCAAGTTTTTTATCCTTAAATCAATCGCTTCCTTGAGACCCATAATACAAGCTTCGTATTCGGCCTCGTTGTTTGTACATTTGAACGTAAGTCTGGCAGTGAAAGGAATGTGGGTACCCTGAGGGGTAACAATGATTGTCCCAATTCCGTTTCCGTAATGATTAACTGCTCGTCAAAGATAACTCCCCATTGGGAACCCGGTTCTGGCCCTTCACTGGGTAGAGGTTCATCGCAGTCTTTCATTTTTAGATACATGACATCTTCGTCTGGGAAGTCAAACCCGATTGATTCTTGATCATCAATCGGTTGATGAGCCAAATGATTGGCTAAAATACTTCCCTTAACGGCTTTCTGAGCGTGGTACTCTATGTCATATTCTGATAATAACATCTGCCAACGGGCAATTCTTCCCGTGAGAGCAGGTTTTTCGAATACGTACTTGATTGGATCCATTTCTGAGATTAACCAAGTAGTATGACGAACCATGTATTGGCGAAGATATTTGGCTGCCCAAGCCAAAGCACAGCAAGTTTTCTCGAGCATCGTGTACCGAGTTTCACAGTCGGTGAATTTCTTGCTCAGATAGTAGATGGCAGACTCTTTCCTTTTGGTTTCGTCTTGTTGGCCAAGTACACATTCCGTTGAGTCCTCTAGGACTGTGAGGTAAATGATCAGTGGTCTTCCTTCCACTAGAGGTGATAGAATCGGCGGATTCTACAGGTATTCCTTAATACTGTCGAAGGCGGTTTGGCAATCTTCTGTCAAAACGCAATCCTGGTTCTTTTTAAGTAACTTGAAAATCGGCGCACACGTGGCGGTCATAAGGAATATGAATCTGGAGATGTAGTTCAAACGTCCCAAGAATCCTCTGACTTGTTTTTCAGTTTTCGGAGAAGGCATTTCTTGAATGGCCTTGGCCTTGTCAGGATCAACCTCAATCCCTTTCTGGATGACGATGAACCCTAGTAGTTTCCCAGAACGGACACCGAAGGTGCACTTGTTGGGATTCAAGCGGAGCTTGAATTTTCTTAAACGTTCGAACAATTTTGATAGATGTTCAACGTGCTCACTCTCTGTTTTTGATTTTCCAATCATATCATCGACAGAGTAGTCATGGCCCTTTGATAGGTTGCCCCGGTGTTCTTCAAACCGAATGGCATTACCTTGTAACAAAAGGTGCCCCATGGGGTAATGAATAAAGTTTTCTCCATGTCTTTCGGCGTCATTTTGATATGGTTATAGCCCGAGAATCCATCCATGAAGGAGAAAATTTTGAACTTTGCTGTGCTGTCTACCAGCATGTCAATGTGTGGTAAAGGAAAGTCGTCCTTTGGACTAGCCTTATTCAGATCTCTGTAATCAACACACATTTTGACCTTTCCGTCCTTTTTGGGAACGGGTACGATGTTGGCTAACCATTGAGGATATTCAGATGTAGCGAGGAAACCCGCGTCAATCTGTTTATGTACCTCCTCCTTGATTTTGATGGCCATGTCCGGGTGAGTGCGTCTCAGCCTTTGTTTTACTGGCGGACATTCCAATCTTAACGGTAAGTGATGTTCCACAATGCTGGTATCCAACCCTGGCATGTCCTGATAGGACCAAGCGAATACATCGGGGAATTCTTTGAGAAGCTTTATCAAACTCTCTTTGGCAGTTGGACTGAGCAGTGCCCCAATCCTGATTTCTTTTCTCTCTTGTTCTGAACCCAAGTTTACCATTTCCAACGGTTCTTTGTGAGGTTCTATGGACCTTTCCTCTTGTCTGAGTAGTCGGGAGATCTCTTCTGGAATTTTGTCGTCATTTTCTTCTTCAGCCTCGAATACCGGGAACTCAAAGTTGGGAGAAGGCATCGGATCGTATGTTTCAACGGGGTTTAAAACAAGCAATCTGCATGACGTGATGATTCGTGTTTAGAAGAGATAGAGAAAATGCAAGTGTGTGCAGTGTTTTTATTTTACTGCTTATTTTTATTTTTAATTGTTTTCTAGGATTACCATTTTCTGAAAAACGAAAAGAGAAAACAACAATTAATGCGGAAATTACAGAACGACGTTATTTTATTAATGAACAAGTCGATCCTTGAAACTACAGCCCTATAAAACAAAATTCTGTCACTTTGGGCAAAGCGAAGAGGGAAAATTTACAGAAAGTGAGCCCTATCAAAACATCCGTTTCACCAGGGCAGGGTGAAAGGTTAAAGGACGGCAATTACTTTGACTGATGAACGATCTTCGGAACCTCGACGGCAACCCACTGGCGGTGAACTCCTCGGTGAATCACAAAGTCTGGCACCTTCCTCGATTTGTCTTCAGAAATAACGCTGATTTCTGGTGGAGCGGGATCATTGGAATCTGTCTCCCAGGCAGAATTGTCGTAGGAGAATTCCTCAGTTGCATTTTGCATAGCATTTGTACTCTCAATTGTATCTCCCCATCCAGTAGGCTGGATATCTTCGAGCCAGATACGAGAGCTTTCGGGAGCGGTGTACTTGACTATATAATCGTATTTTCCACTCAGTTGTCCCAAGGTGTCCCAAACTTCTTTGGAACTGGAGGAGTCATCTCTCTCGATGATGTTGACCTCGGGAAAAGAACAGTTGATGAATTCAAGTCCTGCAAACATTGCAAATTCATCTTCATGTTGAGTAGTTTCTGAATGACCTGAGTGTTGATCCCATGACATGGTGGGGACACAGGTATTCTGTTTAATGAGACTCAGCTGACTTTCATTACGTGGCTGACTCTCTTGCCCCAAGTTTCCTGGGTAAGGTTGTCACACTGGCAGACCATCCATTGGGCCATAGTAGTTGTAGTCAAAACAGTCTTTCATCAGAGTGTCTTCCTCTAATGAATTTGGCAGAGCACGACATCCTTCCGGATCACAATCTCCATATATCATTTCGACATCTGACCGTGGTATAAATCTCAGACTCTGTGCGGGAAAGCAAAATGGTATATGCACCTCTTCCTGAGACATATAATCGTCCCCATTAAGGTAGGACTTCCATTCTTCATCTGTGTCAGAGGGATCTTCCTCATTGATAGCATGTACTGCTTGAGACACTGGGTGGAGGAAACCTCCACTGTGGAAGAAGTTCAGAATGGGATGAAGACTTTCATCGTTAGCAGCTGTCTGGGTACAGGTTGCAGAAAAACCAAGACCCTTCTTTATTTTATTGTCAATAGGAATGACAAGCTGTCCCCATCCTGTCGTATCGGTACTCTCGACTGCTTTGATAGCATCTTTGTATGAAGAAATTGAAGTTCCTTCTTTGAACTGATTGTCTTTGCTTACCGACAGTGCTTGGAATTGCGTTCCAACAACCTCCTCGGGTTCTATACCAGCAGACGATGACAAGTTGCTTACAAGCAAGGCTTGTTCCCCACAAACCGTGACAAGTTGATCGTTCTTGACGAACTTTAGCTTTTGGTGGAGGGTCGAAGTGACCACTCCATCCTGGTGTATCCAAGGCCTTCCTAATAAACAACTATATGTTGCTCGAATGTCCATGACCTGGAAAGTGACTTGGAAAGTGTGAGGACCGATAGTTATGGGAAGATCAACTTCACCGATAACCATTTTTCTGGATCCGTCGAATGCTTTGACGACAACCTCGCTGATTCTCATCGGAGGGCCTTTGAATGATAATTGCATCAAAGTAAACTTCGGCATAACATTCAGGGCTGACCCTGTGTCTACCAGTACGCTGGCTAAAGCATCGTCCTGGCAGTTAACTGCAATATTGAGCGCCATGTTATGACGGTGGCCCTCTTCGGGTAATTCCTCATCACTAAATCCCAAATTATTGCAGGAAGTGATGTTAGAGACAATACTATCGAACTGTCTGATGGTTACATCCTGTTCCACAAAGGCTTACTCCAAGACTTTCTGTAGAGCCTCCACGTGGGCTTCTGAACTGAGTAACAGTGATAATACCGAGATCTTTGAAGGAGTCTGTAACAGCTGATCAACGATGTTATATTCACTCCTTTGGATGAGCTTCAACATCTCATCATTATTTTTCAAAAAGTCGGGATTACTGGATTGACCGACTGGTGGATCAGGAGTTTCCGTCTGAAGTTCCTTTTCCTTGTTAAGTTCCCCAACCCCTCGGTTGAAGATTCTACCGCTCCGTGTTACACGACTGATGTCTGCAATATTCACGATGGAGGGTAATGGAATTTCCTTTCCATTTTCAACTGTCGTTGTACCGTATTTGTAAGGGAGAGCCTTAGCTGACTCATACGGTAACGGTCCTGGTAGATAGATAACTACAGGAGCCTTCTAATTTTTCTGACCATCATAATTAATCTCGATCCGTTCCCGGTTGGGAACTTTAGATTCGTAAAGTATAGGGATAAGGGCAAAAACATCCCTGGTCCTGTGATGACCAGAGACTGTGACAACATCCTCGACTTGATTGGCAAGGTAGTTCGGCGTCCAGTTGATGGGTCCAGAACCCGGATATGGACGAATCTCTCCACGATCTACCTGACCCTGAAGAGCTACTCTGACAAAGTAACACCCTTGGTTACTCTCCGAACAGACGCCGCAACGTTCACATTTGTGTGGTGGCACCTGGCCACGCCCACTTTGAATACAATGTAACCTCACTAGGTTAGCTTCCACAGATCGGACATCCTGACTTTGACGCCGAGTGGGGTTTCTATTATTGATACTAATTTGCTGAGTATCTTCATCCATATAAATTGGCATCCACCAGTGATTTAACAAGTGCTGAAGTGCCTCCTTGACAAGGGTACAACCTCGATCGTTTTCGCAACCCGCCCTACAACTTTGATAGTCATGTGATGTTAAAAATCCGAGTCGGACCTGCTCAGCATGTAACTCTACTTAGTTGGTATTCATCACGCGAATATCGAAGATCTGAACCATGTTGATTTGATAGGAGTTCCTATCATGGTAGTCTTGGATCCATCCAAGATCCATCTGACGCTGGAGGGCCTCCTGTATGAAAGAGCATCCCTGTTTGTTTATCGAGCAAATCAGACAGGAATTGTAATCGTGCCGCGGCAGATTATGATACTGGCTTTGCCTTGAGTGTATCGCCACCAAGTTGACATTCATTGCACGGATATCGTGGTTCTGAATGACGTTAGAATTCATGTAAACCATGCTAACTCCATGAACTCGGAGCTCTTGGATCCATCCAAGATCCATTTGTTCCTGTAGAGCTGCTTGCACCATAGAACATCCCTGATTGTCATTAGAGCAGATATCACACTGGTGATAATTATGAGGTGGCACATGGCCATATCCACTCTGTCTTCAATGCATCTTGACCAGATTGGTTTTCAACAAGAGTACATCGTGAATTTGATAGACATCGTTAGTCTCTCCTTCTATCAAATTGACTGCAACCTTCTCATGTTGAGGCAGCGGGTTCGTAAGAACATTAGGATTTGTATCCTTGAAGGATAAGACCCCGCTCCTAACAAGTTTTTGCACGCCGGACTTGAAATTGAGACAAGTCTCTATGTTATGCCCTGATCCTCCTTGATGATAAGGGCATGTCTGATCCACCTTGAACCAAAGAGGCGGATTTTCCGGTACTGTAAGAGGGGACTTAGTCTGAATGTGCCCCTTGGCTAGCAGTAAGGGAAACAGCTCTGCGTACATCACGGGTATAGGAACAAATCCTGGTGGCCGTGTGGTACGGTTATTGTTGTAATGAGGACGAGCCTGCTGAAGAGGCTGTTGTGTCCTTTGCTGATCAGGTTAGCTCTGCACAACCTGAGGTTGATACGTAGGAATAGACGCAGGGTTGATAGTAGGGGTCACAACTGCTACCGGTTGATAACGTCGCCTTTGCTTTCCGAGAGAGATATTCCCAATATCTTGCTCTTTTTTCTAAGGGAGGGCACTACCATATTTTTTAGCACTGCTCGTCGATCCAGTATCTTTTACCAAACGTCCTTCTCGCACGGCTTCCTCAAGACGTACGCACATGCCAACCATTTTGGTGAAATCACTGGGCGCACTGGCAACCATTCGGTCATAGTAAAATGAGCTTAAGGTTTTTAAGAAGATCTTTGTCATCTCTTTTTCCTCAAGAGGTGGACAAATTTGAGTGGCAATTTCACGCCACCTTTGAGTATACTCCTTAAAGGTTTCCTTGTCCTTTTACGACATCGATCTAAGTTGATCTCTGTCGGGTGCCATCTCCAAATTGTATTTGTATTGTTGGACGAAGGCAGTACCAAGATCTCTGAATGTACTGATCGTAGTACGGTTTAAACCCATGTACCATTTGAGTGTGGCACCGGTTAAACTATCCTGAAAGTAGTGAATCAGTAGGTCCTAATTCTCCGTCTGAGCTGACATCCGCCGAGCATACATCACCAGATGGCTTTGAGGGCAAGAGTTACCCTTGTATTTTTCAAAGTCGGGCACTTGGAACTTGTGCGGGACTTTCATATTGGGGACCAAGCAGAGGTCTGCGGCATCCTTTCCAAATAGATCCTGACCGCGAATGGCTTGCAGTTCCTTCTGCATTTCCAAGAACTGCTCCTGGAATTCCTCCATTCTGTCAAACATAGTTTCCTTTGTACCAGCAGGTATCTGTGGAATCTGTCCTTCCGGGACAGTGTGTACCACAGGGGGTGGTACTGTGACTACGGTAGTGAGTCTTGGCGTCTCCCGAAGTTTGTAACCTTCAGGAGTCTTCAGTATGCCCCTGGAATCTTCGCTTTCCCGAAGTTTGTAACCTTCAGGCCCAGCGGCTTCTGTTGTGATTCCCTGATCTTCAGTGATCGGCGGAACATATCCTTCCGGGATATAGTTAACAGGCATGCCCCAAGGATGATCTTTCGGCATCTGATACCTAGGATCATACTTCTCCACAATGGGCGTTGAGGTGATCTCTGAGATCACAGTTCGTTGTAGCTGAGCTTCTGCCATGGCCTGCATGTCGTTACGAAGCTTTCTCAGAGCGTCGATCTCTTCTTTCAACTCTCTGTTTTCTTCCTCAAGATCATCCATCTTTTTCTGACGATTGGCCCGAGTATTATACAAATGAGACAGTTTGACTCTAGAACCGAGATACAAACGTGAGATTCGTAGGTAAGAAGAATACGCGATGTGAGAATGATGAATGCAATGATTATATTAATTGTTTTTTGGTTTAATCAAAATAAACTTTGACAATTAGATTGCAAATATCAAACGGTGGGGAAACCCCTTTTTATTGAAATTCAAAGGATTACAGAAATGGAAATACAGTAGATTACAAGGTGCAGAAACAGAAACCTAAACTAATGGGTCCCGAGTCCTCTCTGAAGAGAAATCGGGTGCTGATTCTGGTACTTTCCTTTTCTTTGACTGGGGCTCTTGGGCCGTTGTCGGGTTGTCATTCCTTTGCCAAGTGAAAGGAGTGAGCAAATTCCTTTGGTCATCTTGATTCTCTACAGCATGTTGCTCCAAAATTTCAATCAGAGCATCTTTCTCTTTCAGTAATTGCTGTATTTTGATGCACTCGATGTCGAGGGTGCGGTACTTGTTCTTCCAAGACCTTCTCTCCTGTTGAACTTTGTTGAGAGTAACCTGAAGCTTTTCAGTTTCCGTCATGAAGTACATGACAGATTCCCTTGGCGGAAGAATTCCGTAACGAGGATAAGGCATCTTTAGCTTGAGAGCTCTAGTTTGTACCCAATGGAGGTAAGGCTCCACCGAGACACAGTCTGGTTTTCCCAGAGACTCTCGTCCTTTCTTATGAACATGCTTCCAAGCGTGCACTATTTCTATCTTTAGTGCTCTGTCATTTTCTCCTTCCTTGAAGAAAAGACCTTCCAAATGAACACCCCGTGGGACGTGTCTCATTGGGTATCCAAATTGACGATGAACGAGAACTGGATGGTAGTTGATTCCTCCCTTAGTTCCTATAAGGGGTACGTTGGGGAAGTTTCCACAACGGTCATTAATTCTGATTCCATCATAGATCCTACTACACCAATCTATATCAGAGTTGGTAAGGGACATGATCTTCTGCGACCAACGTAAGGCATTCTTACAATCCCAAAAAGCAGCAGACTTGGTCAAATGAGAGATGAACCATTTGTAAAGCAGAGGTACACAGCACGTGATCTCCCCTCCACTGTACAAATTCCCCAAGTGTACAGAATGATACGCATCTGCGAGCAAAGTCGGCACAGGATTTCCAATGAGAAAAACCTTAATGGAGTTGATATCTACAAAGTTATTGATGTTGGGAAACAAAAATAACCCGTAGGTGAGCAAGACAAAGATTCTTTCAAAAGCAGTCACGTTTCCTATACTGGCAAAATACAGGGCCTTCTTCGTCAAGAACTGGGCTGGCAAACCTTGGATGCCACCCTTAGCGGTCATGTGAGCCCTGACCTCAGACTCGTCCAAATGAATTGCTCTAGCAATGGTTTGATTCTTTGGAATTTCTTCCACTCCAAAAAATGGAGCTCGATCAGTAATGTGTAGATCAGTCAAATGAGAATACTCCTCCAGCGTTGGTGCTAGCTGGTAATCCGGGAATGTGAAACAGTGATAAACCGGATCGTAAAACTGAATGAGCGCATCCATGATTCCCTCAATCACATGGACTCTTAATAGTGGTAGCAAACCTCCGTGCTTGGCTCTGAAAGCCTCAGGGTTAGTTATCATCCTTGCTAACCTTCTCAAATCCTCTAGTTTTGGAACCTTGAAGGTGTACGTATGAGTTCTCCTTCTACAGAAATCCATTAGTGCAATCCTTTTCTCTCTGATATTTGCAATCACAATCTCAGTTTAATTTGAAAAACAAAGAGACTAGAAGAGAATATTTTTTTGAATGTTTTAATGTTTTTTTTAAATGAATGCATGAATGCAGCACACAAAAACATAGAAAAAACATGGGGTCAAAGGGTCGTTGTCATGAAGTCAAGGCTCTACCCATCCCCAAAGGTTTATACTAGGGTGATTTTTGTACCTGTACTCATTATTATCAGCTCCTCCCAGGAAAGCAAAACAACAAGCGGATCGTCAGCGAGTTGTAGAGCAATCTTAGAGTAAGTGCCATTCACCGAGAATAGATCACCAGCCTCAAATGAGGGTAGTATCGCGTAACAACTATTCCCGATAGTTTCCGCACTACGAAAGGGTTTGGCTCCTCAGCTTCTCAAACTTAACAATCGGCCCATTGTCTAGGTGAGAGAATGGGTTGCATTGGTCAACCTCCACTGAGGTTGATGGTCGACCTCGTCGCCATCACTTATCTTAAGTGTATACTCAATCTTTCCACATGCGGCATCACACGCATTCCCATTAGCAGAAAAATAAACACGTATAGCAATTAGGAAAAGCAGTATATATATTTGTCCGAAACATCCTAGACCTTTAAAGCTATGAATCCTAAGTTCCTGACAGAAAATGGGTTCCCCGGCGGAAGCCCCAATCTGTAGTATACACACAAGAGGTGAAAAGGAAGAAGAAAAACAGAGACGGGCCCCACGGTGGGCGCCATTTTTTTGTAGCGAGCGATTTTGGACGCGGTTCTTAAGCGCTGGTCGCTCTCTGCAGTTGAGCTTACTACAAGTCGATTCATTTTTTATCCTAGTAAAGCTGATGAAGGAAGGGCAATAGATGTCTCCAATTAACCCTGCTTTGCATACTGAGTTTAAACAGCGGTCTGTCAGGTTACGAATGCTATCAATGTGGGGGGGGCCTTTGTACTGGTTATTTGTATTTTCGCCAATACGATTTTCTCTCTTTCTTGGATTTTCTGGCGGGGAACAAGGATTAGGATGTTAGGACTGATGCTTTTGATAGATACATGAGAGTATGGGATTTTGGGTTTTTGTTTAGTGTGCTCGCTAAGATTTTTCTTTCAATCTTATGCCTACGTATTCCCGTTTACCGAAACAGGGAAATCAGAGCGTTCGTAGTTCCTCCTATTCTATGGGAGGAAATGGTTGTTTTTGGTGTCTTGTTCAAAGCCTAAGACGTGAAGCGAAAAGGTGGTTTGTATCTTGTTCAAAGCCCAAGATGTGAAGTTGAAGGTTCTATTTGTATCTTGTTCAAAGCCCAAGATGTGAAGCTGAAGGTTCGACTTTAGAGAGAATTTGTCATCTCTAAAGAGGGAGTTGTATGTCACAACTGTTGGGTGACTGACTGTAAAGGAGGATTACTTTAACCGGGATGTGTGAATCCGGCAATGCCATAATTTCCTTTATAGGGGATTTTAACCTGAAGGAGAAGACTTTAACTCAGTGTAGAGCAATGCCATCTTTCCTTAGGAATTTCTCATACTAAAAGAGGGACAGTGGCATGGACGTAGATGATCCAGAGGCTTGCCGCTTATAGCAATTAGATGAAAGGGGAAGGAGTTGTTGATGTTCGTGTACTGTGAACGAGGCACAGCTTTGATGCTAAAAGATTAATTGGATTAACCAATGGTTTTCTTATACAAAGCCTAAGAGGAGGCGAATATGTGTCTCGTACAAAGAGCGAGGCTAAATGTTTTGACTTGGACGATGAAGTCTTTTGGTATCTCGTATAAAGCCCGAGATGGAGGCTATTATTTATTTGGCTCAATAAGAACCTTTTTGTATCTCGTATAAAGCCCGAGATGGAGGCGAAAGAGGTGATTGACTCAACGAAGGAGTCTCTTATGTGTCTCGTACAAAGCCCGAGAGAGAGGCTGAATGTTGTTTGACTCCGCTGGGGAGGATCATTGTACAAAGCCCAAGAGGAGGCTATGGTGACTGTTTCAGTTGAGTAACAGGTCCAGTATACTAATTTTGAAAGAGAAAATCAGTTCTTATATGAGCAATGTTGTACTCATGGATTTGATTCAAGGATCCGGGTTATTCCTATTCTTTAAGGAAGTGGGAAATCCGAAGGGTATTGAGACTGTCCGAGTCTACGAGTTTTCTTCCTATTTTTGAAGGGTGCTTGAGAATGTCTTTGAGACTCAAGGAGATTAGACTGTCAAAGTCTAGAGTTTCATTCTTTGTACTGCGCTTTGAGAAACAGTAGTAGACTCTATGAAAGGACTGCTCTATGCAGATGACTAGGTTCTGTTCCTATACCTGTAGGAGGTCGTCGGGATAATTTGTACGAAGCCCAAGAGGAGGCTGAAAGCTTTTAAGAAGCCGACGGGTCCTTGTACTAAGCCCTAGAGGAGGCTATCATTCCCGGAGGAAGAGATCATTATACGAGGCCTAAGAGGAGGCGGTGAGTACTTCTAAGAAGCCGTAGGGTCCTTGTACTAAGCCCAAGAGGAGGCTATCATTCTCGGAGGAAGAGATCATTATACGAAGCCTAAGAGGAGGCTGTGAATGCTTCTAAGAAGCTGTAGGGTCCTTGTACTAAGCCCAAGAGGAGGCGGGGTTACTTTTAGGAAACATGTGGGTCCTTGTACAATGCCCAAAAGGAGGCCGATGCTTTTAAGAAGCCGATGGGTCCCCAAACCCCGAGAAGTTCAAGACAGGCTATTCACGAGGAATAGATCAAGCCAGGAAAGTTCGAGAATTTGGAAGAAACTCAAGAGATGCCATTCACGGAGAAAATATCATCTCTGGGGAATAGAGTTTCTTGACAAGTGCTTTTAAGAAGCCTGTGGGTCCCCAAACCCCGAGAAGTTCAAGACATGCCATTCACCGAGAATAGATCAAGCCAAGAAAGTTCGAGAATTTGGAAGAAACTCAAGAGATGCCATTCACGAAGAAGAGATCATCTCTGGGGAATATAGTTTCTTTGACAACTTCTATAAGTGACAGTCTATGAAAGGGTTCACAGAGAATGCTGCCTTTCATATCTCCATATTGTTTAACCCCAAGAGGCGGGAAGACTGTGTCTGGTAATCCTATGGGGATCTAGTTTAGACTATTTCTAAGAGTGATCAACGGGCTTAATGCTAGACGTAGTTTCCGGGGAAACTCTAAATATCTATACTATTATTACACAGTTGATATGAGTTTATGAAAGAAGACTTACAGTGAAACAGCCCCACAATACAGTTATATGTATATGAAAACGGTAAATGAAAGCAATAACCACTTACTCGGTTGTAGAGCTTCCATGCTGTTTGGTTAGTTGTTCAACAAAGAAAGATTGAAAACAACAGTATATTCAAAATCAAAGGAGAAAGTGCTTTGAAAAAGAAAGATTTGGGGCTTACAGCTCAAGGAGAGGCCCAGGGTTTTATCAGTGAGCGCACTGTTTGAATTTGTACAGAGGGACTTATACAAGTGACTGAGGCCCAAAATGTTTTCTGTACAAAGGGATGGGTCTTACAGTCTCTCAAGAGGCCCAAAAAGTTTTAAGAAAGGAAATGGGTCTTACTACTCGAGGGTAGGCCCAAGATTTGTTTTCCAACGGATGATGATCGCGTCGAACTTTTTGAAATACAACGGGACTTATACAATAAGTGAGGCCCAAAACAGGTTGTATTTACAAAGGGTTGGGTCTTACACTCTATTAGAGGCCCGAGAGTTTTGAATGGGTCTTATAACTCAAGGAGAGGCCCAGGGCTATTTTGAAAAGGCGACGATCGTGTCATTTATTTGAAAATGTACAGAGGGACTTATACAACGAATGAGACCCAAAATGTTTTCTGTACAAGGGTGTTGGGTCTTACACTCTAATAGAGGCCCAAATGTATTTGAAAATCAATTTTGAAAGTTGAATTATTTAAAAACCCTAATTTTAATCTTTAAAAGTAAATATTTAAAGAAAATCAAACAAAAATTCAAAATAAATTTGAATAATCCATTTATGATTTTGTTTAAGGTTTGGAAAAAATGAGGGATAATCACAAGGAATATTTAAACTCATTAGGTTTTGATTTTCAAGGTAAATATTCACTTTTAGAATGTTTAAAAACAATTAAAAATGAATTTATTCACAAAAATACTAATTATATTAAATAAATAATATAAATATAATTTTTTAGTGGAATAAAATATTTCAACATTTTTGTGAATTGTTGCAAAAAGAACCAATAAAAAATGATTAAAATTGAAGGAGTTATTAATTTTTCAAATCATTAAAAATAATAATTTGAAAAATAACAAAATAAAAAAGTGATAAAAAGAAGTCTGGGGCGAGGGGGATTCGAACCCCAGACCTCTCGCTTGCCAATACACACAAAACCAGCTGATGAACCGCTGGGGCGCAATGCCAATTCAAATATAACATGGCAAGGAAAAAATATATAGAGAACTTGTTGGATTTTCTGAGAATGGCGCCATGGCCATCTTCTTCCTCGAGCTCGTGCGTGAAGCACCATATCTCACTCATCTCTCAACCATTGGGCATCATTCAAACACCAAACTCATGCGTTTTTTCACAAGGAAGAAGATGGCAATATCCAATTTTATTCATTTTCAGTGTATAACAAATTATATCATTGTGGCCGTATGAACCCTAATTTTTGCAAAACCAATCGAGTAGGCATGATTATGAGTGCAATGATCAAATTTTTTAAGGGAAAACAATCAGCATATGATGGCAAGCAATTGGCAAAAATATCATGCGAGGAAATATGCATGGATCGTGGAGTTTGAGTTTTGAGGCTTACCTTGATGCAAGCTGAAATGGAACTCTGTACAAACTTTGTTCCAGTCGTGAACTAATGATCCCTACAGCTTCAATGGATGTTATGGAGTGTATTACAAGCTTTGGAACACTTTGAAACTCTTTGGATCAAGCTGGAGACCTCCACCTGCATAATTGAGGTATAATGGCTTGGTTGAAGGGTGATTTTGAGCTAGGGGTGTTACAGTTGGTGTTTAAGTGTTTGGACACCTCAAATACATCATTTATGATGTGTTTGAGCAATTGGAATTGATTGCCTAAGGCTGCAACTCAAAACCCGATAGTGGTTACTCAAAAACCAAAAAACTTGAGGTTCAAGGAAGAATGAGAGAAAGCAGTGTTGTAATTGGCTTTGGTGTGAGTTGAATGATCCCTTGGGACCTCTATTTATAGGTGATCAACTTTTGTTTTGGAGGAATAGTGAATGGCTGCTGGATCAGATCACATTTGCATGGATTGGCTTGGAGGATTTCTTCTCAAGCAAGGCAAGCTAGCCATTCCCAAGAGCAGGGCTATGCCTTGACCAAAATCACATTCCTCAGATGTTTTTATTGTTGTTTAATCAGAGAACTTGACTGAGTAGGGTAGCTACCTTGACAATGCACTATTCCACATTAATGCACTTTGAATTCAAGGCAAAATGTGCCAAAGTGGATGAATTTCAAGTTGGAAGATTCCTTGGCCTTTGGACTCAGATTTATCAGTTGGATCAGATGCAATGTGATTGGTTTGAATACATGTGGCATACTGATCCTCAGTTTTTTGTTCAAAATCGTGTGTGGTAAGGAAACATGCAAACTGACTTTTCCAAAACAGCTTGCAGCAGGATGACTTTGGGCATGGATTTCTCTTGGCTCAAGTTGAATCAATTCATGCTGTTAAGCTCTTTAAATTCTTGGCAACATATGCAACAATATTGATGTTTAACTTTGGACTTGATTCATCTTGCATCTATGTGAAAACATCTCACAAGTTATGGTGTTTCAACAAAAATCTGTCTTGGACAGAATTTTTCTAAGTGTTGGAAAATGGTGTACTTTCATATTTTCAGCCATTTTGGCTCACTCATAGCTCAAAATCCACAATAAATTGGAGTTAGGTCTAGTTGATGTTTTTGTAGTGGGCAATGAGATATACAAATCAAGCTTTGGATGGAAAAAAATGGCCTTGTGGTTTAGGAGTTATGACCCTCCAAAGTTGGTACCCTAGCCACTTTATTTTTAACTTAGAAAATTTTCTAAGTTTTTATGGTTACCCCTTTTACAAGTTATCCAACTTTTCTTGATGAATGATGATTCAAATCATACATTAACATCATTTTAGGGTTAAAAATCCATTTTGGTGAAAAATCTCAAAAAGTCAAAGTTGACTTTTGTGCACAGTTGACTTTTTATCAGATGAATTCCAAACTGTGCAATTCTTCAAGAAATCATGTCCTTGACCTAAATCAAACTTGATGGACATGTTCCATGGGTGTCATAGGGTATATTGATGCATGTCATAGGGCTTGGGAGCATGTCCTGGTCAAAAGTCAAAGTTACAGTTGACTTTTTCCTTAAAACCCTAACTGTGGTGCAGATGAAATTGAAACTTGTTGTTCAAGCCTCTTGGATTAATCCATTATTGCAAATGGATCAATATAGTTCATTAGAGACCCTCAAACCCTCTCTTGAGGTCTTGGCTCATGATTTGCCCTAAAAGTCAACTTAGGGGTGAATTAGGTCAAGAAACCCTAATTCTTGATTTTTGATGAATGCATCCCCTGAGGCAAAATGGACTTGATGATTGGGTCCATGAGGTCCCATGAAGTATATTAGGTTATGTTTTGGATCATTGGCTTGTGCCCAGTTGAAAATTTCCATCTGGAGGCCCTGGTCGACCAAAACCCTAATTTGGTGACACTGTCGATCTTGAGACTTGATCCACCTAGAAGGGAGCAGCCTTGTGCTTGATCCTTGAAGTGGGAGTCCTTTTGATCCATTGTAGGTGTTTAAGATGTTAGACAAGTTGAAGATCATGTCATTCCTTGATTGATCCTTTGTCTAAGAACTCTAAGAGGGCTTGAAACCCTAATTTTGATTGTAGTGAATGCTCACCCATCTTTGGGGAGACTGATGAAGTATGATAGTTCCTCCATATTGTGATGATGATTTTCACAATGATGGGAATCTTAGTGGTCAAAATTTGGGGTATGACAGATGCCCCTATTTAATCTTCTTGGACCCGAAGGTGTGAATGACGAAGGTATTCGGGCATTCGGGGTGCAAGAGGATTAAATATCGGAATACCAGAAATTTTGACGGCTATGAATGGCAGCTTGCGCATTCATCTTTTTTTGCTAACCGATGATGCTTAGAAAAGGTAAACTTCCCCTCGATCCTGGTTTTCAGCCAAGGAGCTGGTCTCAGTTTTCTTTTGAAATAAACCTCCCCTCGATCCTGGTTTCCTACCAAGGAACTGGTCTAAGTTGCTGTTGTAAACTTCCCCTCGATCCTGGTGTCCTACCAAGGAACTGGTCTAAGTTTCTTTTGTAAACTTCCCCTCGATCCTGGTTTCCTACCAAGGAACTGGTCTAAGTTTCTTTTGTCAATAAACTTTCTTGACAAGGGACGCTATGCGTAGCGGCTTTCCTTCAAACTTCTCGCCGAATTTTCCTGAGAGATACCATTTGAGTGGAAAAAGTTTCAATGTCAGACTTGCTGGGGAACCCAGTCGTCTGAGTTGTAGAGGTGTACAAACTTCTCTGTTGGAGATGCCATTTGTTGACTCTACTCGGGGAATGTGAGTCCCTTGAGAGACCGCGTTCGTTTGGGGTCTTTACATCATACTTTTCTCGGAGATCTTCTCGGAGAAATGCCATATGATGTGATCCAATTTTGAGGTGCCGGTGACCTTTTCATCAGTGGGTTTTTCAGAGAAAAACTGCCGTACTGCCGAATCTCCGATTTAGGAGGCTTTCTCTCGGGATTTTCTTTAATCCGGGAAAACAAGGATATCATCTTCAATGGTGAAGAGTGATGCTGACTGAAAGTTCCTCTGGTTTTTCAGAGGTTCAAGTTATCAAAGTGGTCAAAGGCCAACTTCCTTCTAGAAATAAACTGGAGGCGAGGTTGTTCAAACGCAGTGTTTCCTGATGAGGCAAGCACTGACAACTCGATTGAGAGAACTCCTATCACTAAGGGACAAGACCGACTAGAGTGATAGTGATGCAATATGATTATGTGAATGCAAATCAAATAATGCATGATGTATGTATGTCTATGCCGACAAAACTAACGCGACACACAAACTAAAAGATGAACACGACTGGATACTCGGCCATCGCGGGGCGAAGAAGTACCGTTGGTTCAAGATAGCAGTTCCACCTTGCTTAGGAAAGATAGTCCCTGTTGGGAGCTACCGTTGGTCGGGCTTAGGAGATGAGAACTCGGCCGACATGTGTCAGATGAAACAAGGTCTCTGACACAGTTGATCCTTCATTCAGGCGTACTGGCGTAGAAGGAGTACTTTGATTCTGCACTTTGAAATTCGAACGCCTTTGGAAACACAATTGATGTTCCTTTGATGTTCAACAGTCAAAAGAAATTGCCGACTTTATTTTAAAAGCAGAAAAAGTTTTAACAAGTAAATTCATTTTTGTTTTATTTCAAGAATCGTTAATCATGTTAACAACGTCGTTCTGTAAAGCTAAAACAAATAAGAATTACAAACAAAAGAACAAAGGCTCAAATTTTATTGATAAGATGGAGATCAGCCAAATGCGTGATTCCAAAGAGTATATACAAAGTTAGAAAATGGTAATTTCACAGGGAAAAGGGCTACGTTGAAACATAACGACCATTATCCTTCTACCAACTTTGAATTCGGGACATCCTGAGCTTCTGTCGAAGATGACCTTGACTGGAGTTTTCTGACAGATGATGTAACTGCTGCTGCTGAGGGATTCGCCTCTGTTGAACATAGTTACTTGCCATTATCCCTAATTTTTGCCTGGATTGTACTGTACTGTTTCCAATCCATCGGGATGATTTTTTTTATTTTGTCTCTAACTTTTGCCTGGACCGCCCTTTCGGGTTTTCAATCCACCGAGACGTTTTTTTTTTAGTTTAGGCGAAGTATTTCTTGACTACATCAACATTCGTGGGGTAGGTAAATTCCTCTCCGTCCATGGTTGCAAGTCTCAAGGCGCCGCCTGAGAAAGCTTTTGTGACCACGTAGGGGCCATCATAATTTGGGGTCCATTTGCCCCGAGAGTCAGTGAGAAATGATTGAATTTTCTTGAGCCCGAGGTCTCCTTTTCTGAAGACACGAGGTCGAACCTTTTTGTCGAACGCCTTCTTCATTCTCTGCTGATACAACTGACCGTGGCATAGTGCCGTGATTCGCTTCTCCTCGATCAGATTCAGTTCGTCGTGTCGACTTTGACACCATTCAGCTTCGGTGAGCTTAGCTTCCATCAATACCCGGATTAATTGATCCATTGTAGGTGTTTGAGAGGTTAGACAAGTTGAAGATCTTGTCATTCCTTGATTGATCCTTTGTCTAAGAACTCTGAAAGGGCTTGAAACCCTAATTTTGATTGTAGTGAATGCTCACCCATCTTTGGGGAGACTGATGAAGTATGATAGTTCCTCCATATTGTGATGATGATTTTCACAATGATGGGAATCTTAGTGGTCAAAATTTGGGGTATAACACAACCCTTTGACAAGTAGAACATCATCCAGTCTAGGAGCACCAGCACAATTCAGCTTTCCCATCCCCTTGATTTCTCCTTTAACACCATCACCAAATGTAACATGACCTGAAGACTGTAGCTTAACATCTACCAACAAATTTTTAACTCCTGTCACGTGTCTTGAACACCCACTATCGAAGTACCAGTCTTCTTTGGTGGAAACCATAAGAGAGGTGTGAGCTATTAAGCTGGTAACTTTACCTTTTAGAACCCATTGCTTCTTAGAATTCAAAGCCTGATTACCTATGGGAAACTTCTGTGTGGGAGTATACTGATGTGCCTTCTGAGGATACCCATGTAACTTATAACAATAGGCCTTTATGTGTCCAAAACGCCCACAGTGATGACATCTCTAGCGCCTGAATTTCTTCCTAGAAGGACTCCTGTCAGGATGTTTAAACATCTGTTTTAACATCACTAGTTTGGAACTGGTAATACCATCATCAGAAGCTGCAACATTGTTGAATCCCAAGCCACTTTTGTCTCTAGCAATTTTCCCAATACTAAGAATGTTGTCTAGAGCATCAGTACCACTGTTCAACATTCTGACAGTTTTGGTCGTAGAATCCAATTTAGAGTTAAGCATACTGACTTCATTTTTAAGTTCAGTCTTTTCAGCCTCTAACTGCACTATGGTTTTCTTCAGCTTCTCTCGTTCAAGACACACTTGTTCCTATCTCATGCACAGTTCTTTATAAGAGGCAGCAAGCTCTTCATAAGGAACCTCATCATCACACGAATCATCATCTGACTCACAATCCCCAATCATAGCTCTAACAAGCTTAGCTGATTCATCTTCAGATTCACTTTCACTATTAGACCAGGAAGCAGATAACCCCTTTTTCTGCTTTTTGAGATAAGTAGGACATTCCTTCTTGACATGACCATACCCTTCACACTCATAGCATTGGACTACCTTATTGGACTTTTCTTCATCACTAGTTTTATTCCCCTGATCTCCTGATCTGTTGGTGTCATATGTGATGTTCTTGACATTAGGATTATAACTCCTATTTATCCTTTTCATAACCTTATTAAACTGTCTTTCCAGCAAGACAATGGCCTGGGACAGCTCCTCCTGACACTCATCATCATTCCCTTTCTTCTCTTCTTGAGTATTAGATACCAAGGCTATACTCTTGGTCTTCTTTTCAGGTTCATCCTCATTCAACCCTAACTCAAAAGTTTGAAGAGATCCAATAAGCTCATCAACCCTCATTTTGATGATGTCTTGAGCTTCTTCAATTGCAGTCACCTTCATCTTATACCTCTTGGGAAGGGATCTAAGGATTTTCCTCAATAGTTTTTCTTCAGTCATCTTCTCTCCAAGAGCACTAGAGGCATTAGACAGCTCAAGAATACTCATATGAAAGTCATGAATAGTTTCATCTTCCTTCATCTTTAGACTTTCAAACTTTGATGTCAGAAGTTGAAGTCTTGACATCTTAACCTTTGAAGTTCATTCATGAGTAGTCTTCAAGATGTCCCAAGCTTCCTTAGCAACTTCACAGGTATTGATCAACCTGAATATGTTCTTATCAACTCCATTGAAAATAGCATTTAAAGCTTTGGAATTACCAAGGGCAAGCTCATCTTCTTACTTGGTCCATTCTTCTTCAGGTTTCAGTTTTGAGATGCCTTCTTTTTCTTTCCCAGCATCATCTTTCTCAACAACAACAGGTGCTTTCCATTCTTTTATGATAGCCTTCCAAGCCCTGCTATCCAAGGATTTCAAAAAGGTAATCATCCTTGGTTTCCAATAATCATAATTAGAGCCATCCAAAATAGGGGGTCTATTCACAAATCCACCAACTTCCTTGTCCATCTTTACCAGAAAGTATCAGCCCTATATCTCACCCAGATGCAGAGCAGGATGCCTGCTCTGATACCAATTGAAATTCTGGTACCAGATATGTGATGTTACGTGTGATGTCACAACAACACACTCTGCAAATGGACAATATAACACAATAGAAAAGACACAAAGAATTGTTCACCCAGTTCAGTTAAACAACTTACTCTGGGGGCTACCAAGCCAGGGATGAATTTCACTATCAGTAGAATTAATTTACAGACTCAACAACCCTGTTGACATCTCCTAAACTTAATTACTACTTAATGAACCTTCTACCTAAGAGACCACTTAGGTATGAGAACACTACTCAATCCCTAAATCACTTTAGTGATATAATTCAAAGACCACACACTTTGAAAAACACAACTTGATTCTGCTTCACAGCTTTGATGAAGAACAACTCAAAACAACAACACCAATTCACACTAGAATAGTTTACAACACATACACGAAGACACAAATGACTCACAGTCTTTAGCTCTCCTTCTTTGTTACTTTTCCTTCAGGATTGATGCGCTTTATATAGTTATTTGATTTGGGCTTGGACCTGCTATAATATCTGACCTGATTTGTTATTTAAAACTGAATCTTCAAAACAAATTTTCTCTCAAAATCTTCTTAAATCTTCAGCCTTTAAACACTCCTACAAATCTGCATCAAATCTGTTTGCAACAGAAAATATCTCCTCCAAGATATTCGCATCCAATAACTCTAACAGCTCTCCTAAAATCCAGCTAATACGCTTAACCCTAAAAAAATCTCAAACCTGATGTTTTAATGATCTGCATATCTGATGTCATGACATCGCATGTGACATTAGACTTCAAAACTTCAACAACTTAAACACTTAACATTATCCAATGTTAAGACATCACCCATGTGACATCAACATTGAACAACTTTGTTTTACCAAAATTCTAGCCAATCCAAGAACTAACAGGAAGGATGCCTAAGACTATGAGGTCCAAGGTAGCAATGAGCTTTCTATGACTTTGAGGTCAATAGAAAAACTTTTCCTTTGGAAGGAAGGGGAAGAATAACATCTTGTAAACAAGAGTTATAATGGGGTTGAAATATAATGAAGCATATGAGTTCAAGAATTCCAAACAGTAAGCATTTAATCAACACATGAAGTGAACTTTAAATGTGAACATAGTAAACAGCAAGAGTAGGTGATCAAATAAATGTGACAAGTATGGCAGAGAAGGCATTCAAAATTTGAATCAAATGCATTTGGAGTCATGCAACTTATCAACAGAGAGAAAAACAAACAACATTGCATGGTAAGATTTTGTTAAAGTCAGGAAACAAAAATTTACAAAGCAAACACACTTCACAGAAAACTCCAATCAAAATCAGTAGTCACATGAATATGTCAAACATGGCTGGGAATACACAAGAAACGATTGGATTTAGGTCATGCAATCTCAACAGAGAACAAGAAAACAAACAACATTCTCATGGTAAGGTTTATTAAAATCAGGACACAAGGCCTCATGAATCACATCAATACTTCCAAAATAACTTATTTTAAAGTCAGTGGTCACATACCAAGTATGGCAAAAAAAAGCATTTTCACGGTTTGAAAACAAACGTATTTGAAATCATGCAACTTAACAATCAGAAGCCAGAAAAACCAAAACAACATTCTCATGATACAGTCAGGAAGCAGTTTGTAAACAAAATTTCATAAGTTACCAAATATCCCAAAGAAAATCTTTTAACGTCTTTAAGAAACAACAATTGATTTTTCTTACAAAAGTCTAAAGGTGAAAAAAAAAAGAAGTTAGACATATTTTTTATTTTTATTGTTTTTAGCTAAAATAAAAAACAAGTGGTAAAAACGAATAAATAAAAAACAAAAAAAAAAACAAAAAATAAAAAAAATAAAGAGTGGCAGGTGCCACATAAAGAGTGGCTTGCGCCACCTAGTGTGTAACAAGGTGGCATGCGCCACCTGTGTGTGTGTGACAAGGTGGCTTGCGCCACCTGTGTGTGTGTGTTACAGGTGGCTTGCGCCACCTGTGTGTATTATAAGGTGGCTTGCGCCACCTATGTATGTATGTTATAAGGTGGCTTGTGCCACCTGTGTGTGTATTATTCTATTTTATTTTTGTGTGTTGGTGATGTGGCGGGCGCCACCAAAGCCCATGGCGAGTGCCATTTTGATTCTTTTATTTTTTGTTCAGTTTTCTTTCAAACGAATACGAACTCAGTTAACGATTAACAAATGAAACTAACATGTTAATGATTTCATCACAGCAACCAGCAATAATCAGACAACAACAAATATAACAAACACGATAACAATATGGAGCAGAATGATCATGGAATCAGACAATAATGAGACAACAAATATGATAACAGTATGGTGCAAATATGAAACAAATGATCATCGTGTATAAAAAAATAGAGTGAGATAGAGTGATACCTAGTGGAGAAAGTCCACTGCTTCTTCACCGCTGCGAGTTTCTGGAAGTGGTGGATAAGCTTTCCTTCCTCCAAGATCAACTGCTACAGAGCCAACCTTTCTTTCTTTTGGCTTCTCGGAGAGGATCACAAGTTACTGGTGGTTAAGATAGTGGGTATTGGATGGTTGAAGTGTTTACAGAGGGAATAAAAATGATAAGTTTCTTGCAAGCTTTGAAGGTTACTTGCAGAACTTAAGAAATGGAGAAGTGGAGAGATTTTGAGAGAGTTTGGTTGTATTTTTCTCGGTTTTTTTGTTGTTGTGTTTCTGTGTGTTTACAAAGGGAATGGAAGGTGGTGAATTCCTTATAAGTTTTGAGGATTACTTGCAGGATTATTGAAGGGAGAAGTAGAGAGAAATTTTCTTGGTAATTTCTGGTGTGTTGAACAAAGGAGAAGTGGTCTCATTTTATAGGCGAAACAAATTGATCCGTGCCTTGGAGATACAGTGGGTAATTGATTTGTCCACAGGAGAAAAAATTAGGGTTTGTGTATCACTCCTTTCAGCCGTTGATCTTAGTCAACCTTGGAGATCGTTGTGCTTCACTTGCTGAACAAATACAATGGAGGTCATGGTGCATGTCTGCTCCTTTCATCCTTTAATGCTTATTCCAAAACCTCTTTTATTTGTGCCATGAGAGAGAAAGTAAAAAGAGGTAATAGTAGGAATTGAGAATTACGGATTCTCTGATCATGAACACAGGTGTCATGTGCTGAGCCATTTTATTTCATCAATCCACTATGGGGTCCCAGAAGCTTTTGGCCTCGTCAGGAGAGGGTGAGCTCAAAGAGGTAGTATTCAGTGACTTTACAAAAATTGTTTTACAAGCAAGCATCTTCATATTTTTGAAATAATAATAAGAGGCATATGAGATAGATTAAGTGCCTAATGCCTTGCTGATACAACTTTACGTGAATACCACTTTAAACTTTCAACTTTATGACCTTAATTCAAATGACAACATTTTTGGACTCCATGGAAATTGAAATAAGCCACATGTCCGTGAACAAAAAAGAAAATGTCACAAGAACATTCTTAGAAAATTCTAAGTTACCAAATTTTAAACCTTCCATGACACCAATTTGAGATGTTGCACTTTGGTGAATATTTATCCAAATAAAAATTCTTGCACTCAAAAGAAAGTTTTTTCAAGACTCATAGGTGGGCTCCAAGGATGTCTACCAACACATGGAATGATGTCTCAAGGCTTGGGATCACACTTTACTTGACATGTAAGGCAATGGTTGACTTTGTCTTGATACAACACTTGATTTCTTGTTGAGAAAGACTTCTTGGATGCATGTAGATTCAAATGGTTGCACTTGGAGGCCAAAAGATGTCTTAGGAAGATCTTGTCCTTTTTATGTAAACCCTGTTTTTCACAATAAAAAGAAGCACTTGCAAAAAATAAAATGGTTAGTTAACAATGCATACATGATTGAGGTCTAAATGTAGGTGCAAGATGATATAACATCTAAGGGGTAAAATTTGGGGTACAACAGGTACATCGGTATGTTAACTGATAAACAGTGTTTAACCAAGGAAACAAGGATTGCAACTCTGTGCGAATAGAGAAGCATTAGTTTTAACAGAGAAAACTGTGATCAACCAGAAGAGCGGGTGTAGGACCGACCGAAGGTCGTAACCCAAAAGGGGTGTTGGTATTGACTGAACAAACATCACTTGACCAACGAAGGAGGGTATTGAACCAAAAGAGGTTACTAGCCCAAGGGTGCAAGTATTCGAACCAATAAAGGTTGCCAACTGTAGCGAGCGATTTTGGACGCGGTTCTTAAGCGTTGGTCGCTCTCTGCGGTTTGAGCTTAAACTACAGGTCGATTCATTTTTTATCCTATTAAAGCTGATGAAGGAAGGGAAATAGATGTCTCTAATTAACCCTGCTTTGCATACTGAGTTTAAACAGCGGTCTGTTAGGTTACGGATGCTATCAATGTGGAGGGCCTTTATACTGGTTATTTGTATTTTCGCCAATACTGTTTTCTTCTTTCTTGGATTTTCTGGCGGGGAACGAGGATTAAGATGTTAGGACTGATGTTTTTGAATTACTGCTTTTGATTGATGGAGATATGGGATTTGGGTTTTTGTTTAGTGTGCTCGCTAAGAGTTTTCTTTCAATCTTATGCCTACGTATTCCCATTTATCCAAAACAGGGAAATCAGAGCGTTCGTAGTTCCTCCTATTCTATGGGAGGAAATGGGTGTTTTGGTGTCTTGTTCAAAGCCCAAGACGTGAAGCGAAAGGTAGTTTGTATCTTGATCGAAGCCCAAGATGTGAAGCTGAAGAGTGTATTTGTATCTTGTTCAAAGCCCAAGATATGAAGCTAAAAGGGCTTGACTTTAGAGAGAATTTGTCACCTCTAAAGAGGGGGGTTGTATGTCACAACTGTTGGGTGACTGGTTATAAAGGAGAATTACTTTAATCGGGATATGCGAATCCGACAATGCCATAATTTCCTTTATACGGGGTTTTTAACCTGAAGGGGAAGACTTTAACTCAGTGTAGAGCAATGCTATCTTTCCTTAGGAATTTCTCATGCTAAAAGAGGGACAGTGGCATGGATGTAGATGATCCAGAGGCTTGCCGCTTACAGCGATTAGATGAAAGGGGAAGGATTTGTTGATGTTTGTGTACTGTGAACGAGGCACAGTTTTGATGCTAAAAGGTTAATTGGATTAACCAGTGGTTTTCTTATATAAAGCCTAAGAGGAGGCTATTATGTGTCTCGTACAAAGCCCGAGGGAGAGGCTAAAAAGTTTTGACTCGACGATGAAGTCTTTTGGTATCTCGTATAAAGCCCGAGATGGAGGCTATTGTTTGTTTGGCTCAATAAGAACCTTTTTGTGTCTCGTATAAAGCCCGAGATGGAGGCGAAAAGGTGATTGACTCAATGAGGGAGTCTCTTATGTGTCTCGTACAAAGCCCGAGAGAGAGGCTAAATGTTGTCTCAGTTAAGTGACAGGTCCAGTATACTGATTTTAAAGAGAAAATCAGTTCTTATATGAGCAACACTGCACTCATGGATTTGATTCAAGGATCCGGGTTATTCCTGTTCTTTAAGGAAGTGGGAAATCTGAAGGGTATTGAGACTGTCAGAGTCTACGGGTTTCCTTCCTATTTTGGGGAAGGGGGTCACTTGAGAATGTCTTTGAGACTCAAGGAGATTAGACTATCCAAGTCTAGAGTTTCATCTCTTGTATTATGCTTTGAGAAACAGTAGTAGACTCTTTGAAAGGATTGTTCTATGAAGATGACTAAGTTCTATTCCTATACCTCTAGGAGGTCGTCGGGACGATTTGTACGAAGCCCAAGAGGAGGCTGGAAACTTTTAAGAAGCCGACGGGTCCTTGTACGAAGCCCAAGAGGAGGCTATCATTCCCGGAGGAAGAAATCATTATACGAAGCCTAAGAGGAGGCTGCGAATACTTCTAAGAAGCCGTAGGGTCCTTGTACTAAGCCCAAGAGGAGGCTAGGTTGCTTTTAGGAAGCCTGTGGGTCCTTGTACGATGCCCAAGAGGAGGCCGATGCTTTTAAGAAGCCGATGGGTCCCCAAACCCCGAGAAATTCAAGGCAAGCTATTCACAAGGAATAGATCAAGTCAGGAAAGTTCGAGAATTTGGAAGAAACTCAAAGATGTCATTCACGGAGAATACATTCATCTCTGGGAGTAGAGTTTCTTGACAATTCCTAATGAGGACAGCCGAAGAGAAGACTGTATCTGGTGATCCTATTGGGGATCTAGTTGTCTATTTCTACGAATAAACGAAACGGCGTCACCTAGTTCTAGACGTAGTTGTCGGGGAAACTCTAAATATCTATACTATTATTACACAGTTGATATGAGTTTATGAAAGAAGACTTACAGCGAAACAGCCCCACGATACAGTTATATGTATATGAAAGCAGTAAATGAAAGCAATAACCACTTACTCGGTTGTAGAGCTTCCATGCTGTTTGGTTAGTTGTTCAACAAAGAAAGATTGAAAACAATAGTATATTCAAAATTAAAGGAGAAAGTGCTTTGAAAAAGAAATATTTTGGGGCTTACAGCTCAAGGAGAGGCCCAAGGTTTTATCGTTTAAAATGGTGATCGCGCCGAGATTTTCTTTTAACGCAGAGGGACTTATACAATAAGTGAGGCCCAAAATGTTTTGGTTAAAAGGGGATTGGGTCTTACACTCTATTAGAGGCCCAAAATTTTTGAATGGGTCTTATAGCTCAAGGAGAGGCCCAAGGTTATTTTTCAAAAGGGCGATGATCGCGTCGTTTGTTTTTTACGGTATCGGGACTTATACAATACACTGAGGCCCAAAAATGATTTGGTCAAAAAATGATTGGGTCTTACACTCTATTAAAGGCCCATGAGTGTTTGACAATGATTTCTTTTGAGTGAAAATCAAAGAAACCCTAATTTTATTCTTTAAAAATAAATATTTAAAGAAAATCAATGAAAAATACCAAATAGGTTTGAATAAACCACTTGTGATTTTTTTTAAGGTTTGAAAAATGAGGTATAAATCACAAGAGATATTAAAACTCATTTGGTCTTGATTTTTCAAGATGAATATTCATTTTAAAATGCTTAAAAACAAATAAAAATGAATTTATTCACAAAAATACTAATTATATTAAATAAATAATACAAACTCAATTTTTTTGTGGAATAAAATATTTCAACATTTTTTTGATTTTTTGCAAAAAGAACCAATAAAAAATAATTAAAATTGAAAGAGTTATTAATTTTCCAAATAATTAACAAAACCTGAAAATAGTTGGAAAAATAGCAAAATGTGAAAAAATCACAAAATGACATGGGTGGGGTTTGAACCCACGACCTCAAGCATACAAGGCGCGCGCCTTACCACTCGGGTGGTGATACATCCATTGTTTGAAACAAACCAACAAATACACAAGTCATGCCTTGGTTTTGGCTTGCCCAAGGCAAGTTTTGGCTCAAAAACGTGAAGGTCATAACTTTCTCAATTCTTAATGGTTTGAGACAAAATTTATATGCATCTGGGCCAGAATTTCATAAGGAATCCAATGGTGGTGGTATTTTTTTCAGATCACACTCCCTCCTCAAAACCCGATAGTGGTTTTGAAAATGACCTATAAATGCATTTTCTATGCTACAACTTGGTACATGCATGGATTACATGGTGAATTAGTTCAAACACAACATATATGACATGTGTGAGATGTTTATAATCAATGGACTTCATATGCACACATGTTTTGGTGAGTGCAAGTTGAGAGGCTTACCCTTCTTTGAGATTTTGGAGGTTTTTCTGCAATCTGCCAACCCTCTTGCTCCAGATATGATTTTATGCTTTGAACCACCTCAAATGATCCCTTGGATGCTTTTAGGATGATTGGAATCAGCCGGTACCTGCAAAAACACAAACTGTCCCTTTCTTGCAAAAGGGGTTAAAAGTGACCAAAATAGCAACTCCCTCAAATGGTGTTCCAGATGGTGGAACCATTTGGGACAGTTCAAGGATGAGATTTGGAGTGTGTTTGAGGTTTTATCTGGTTTGGAAAGTGACTGAATCAAGACATGGCTTGAAAAATGCAAAAAAGTGTTATTTTGAGGTTTTGAGAGGTAACTTTGTGATGTTGTGATTACAGGTCACTTTTGATGGTTTGCACAGCTTACATATGATATATATGAGGTGTGTGTGTGTGTGATTAGTTTGAGTGGAATTGCTCTCTAGCTCAAAAACTCAGAATTACTTGCTTTGGAAGGCAAGTTTGAGGTGAAAGAAGAGATTTTGAGGAAAGCATCTGTTTGATGGCTTTGGTGTACTCAAATTGAACACAATTGAGCTCTATTTATAGTAGAGCAAGTTTGTTTTGGGATCCACAGTGAATGGCAACTGCAGCATGTGTTTGTTCAATGTTGGCCAATGGAAATGCAAGTCTCCTCTAGCCATTGACTAGAGGTTAGGGCACAGGGTTGTGGTTCCCTTGGTCTTGGATAAGTCTTGACTGATTTCAGATGAGAATGGCTCAGTCCATGCCACCTTGATGCTTCCATTGAATGCTTCAATCCAAATTTGGAGTCTTGTCCCTATTTTGGCCGTTCTAGGTTCAACATGCTATTTCCTGTTCCATGGACTTTTGAGGCATGGCTCAGTGATTGTCCCCTTTAGATTCAATCCTCAAATGTGTCCATGTGGATAGGAGCATTTGAATTTGGCTGATTTTGGCAAATCGAGCAAAATTGCAAATTCTGCCTTGCCTTGACAGATTTCAGCAAGGAAACTTGCCAATGTCATATCTCATGGTGTAAGTTGAATTTGGTAATGCTCTTGACCATTTTGGAAAGCCCTTACATGATACAACAACTGTTTGAACATGTTTGGTTTTGATCTCTTTTGAATCCAAGTGAAAAATCCCCCTACATCTGGCAAAAAGTGAAGACAGATTTGGACTTAGTGAAAATTTCACTAAGTGTTGGAAAAAGTGATATTTTCACTTTTCAGCCACTTTGATCACTCCATAACTCAAAATTCTTAATGAATTGGACTTAGGTCTAGTTGAAGTTTTTGTAGAGGGTAATGAGGGCTACAAATCCATCTTTGGATGAGGAAAAATGGCTTTGTGGTTTAGGAGTTATGATCCTCCAAAGATGGTACCCTTGTCACTTTATTTTTAACTTAGAAAATTTTCTAAGTTTTTATGGTTATCCCTTTTACAAGTTATCCAACTTTTCTTGATTTTTCTTGATGAATGATGATTCAAATCATACATTAACATCATTTTAGGGTTAAAAATCCATTTTGGTGAAAAATCTCAAAAAGTCAAAGTTGACTTTTGTGCACAGTTGACTTTTTATCAGATGAATTCTAAACTGTGCAATTCTTCATGAAATCATGTCCTTGACCTAAATCAAACTTGATGGACATGTTCCATGGGTGTTATAGGGTATATTGGTGCATGTCATAGGGCTTGGGAGCATGTCCTGGTCAAAAGTCAAAGTTACAGTAGACTTTTTCCTTAAAACCCTAATTGTGGGGCAGATGAAATTGACACTTGTTGCTCAAGCTTCTTGGATTAATCCATTGTTCCAAATGGATCAATATAGTTCATTAGAGACCCTTAAACCCTTTCTTGAGGTCTTGGCTCATGGTTTGTCCCAAAAGTCAACTTAGGGGTGAATTAGGTCAAGAAACCCTAATTCCTGATTTTTGATGTATGCATCCCCTGAGGCAAAATTGACTTGATGAATGGGTCCATGAGGTTCCATGGAGTACATTAGGTTGTGTTTTGGATCATTGGCTTGTGCCCAGATGAAATTTTCCATCTGGAGGCCCTGGTCGACCAAAACCCTAATTTGGTGACACTGGCGATCTTGAGGCTTGATCCACCTAGAAGGGAGCAGCCTTGTGCTTAATCTTTGAAGTAGGATTACTTTTTGATACTTTGTGTATGTTTGAGAGGTTAGACAAGTTGAAGATCAAGTCATTCCTTGACTGATCCTTTGTCTAAGGCTCTGAGAGGGCTTAAACCCCTAATTTTGATTGTAGTGAATGCTCAACAACCCTTGAGGCATTTGATGAGGCATGATGGTTCATCCATATTGTGATGATGATTGACACAATGATGGGACATCTTAGTGGTCAAAATTTGGGGTATGACAGATGCCCCTATTTAATCTTCTTGGACACGAAGGTGTGAATGACGAAGGTATTCGGGCATTCGGTGTGCAAGAGGATTAAATATCGGAATACCCGAAATTTTTATGGCTATGAATGGCAGTTTGTGCATTCATCTTCTTTTGCTAAGAAATGATGCTTAGAAAAGGTAAACTTCCCCTCGATCCTGGTTTCCTACCAAGGAACTGGTCTCAGTTTTCTTTTGTCAACCTCCCCCCCGTTCCTGGTTTTCTACCAAGGAACTGGTCTCAGTTGCTGATTTAAACTTCCCCTCGATCCTGGTTTCCTACCAAGGAATTGGTCTCAGTTTCTTTTGTCAACCTCCCCCCTGTTCCTGGTTTCCTACCAAGGAACTGGTCTCAGTTGCTGATTTAAACTTCCCCTCGATCCTGGTTTCCTACCAAGGAACTGGTCTCAGTTTCTTTTGTCAATAAACTTTATTGACAAGGAACGCTATTTATAGCGGATTTCCTTCAAACTTCTCGTCGAATTTTCCTGGGAATATGCCATTTGATGGAAAAAGCTTGGATGTCAGACTTGCTGGAGAACCCAGTCGACTGAGTTGTAGAGTTGCACAAACTTCTCTGTTGGAGACGCCATTTGTCGATTCTACTGGGGAAAGCGAGTCTCTTGAGAGACTGTTTTCGTTTGGGATTACATCATACTTTTCTTGGGATCTTCCTGGAGAAATGCCATATGATGGGATCCAATTTTGAGGTGCCGATGACCTTTTCATCAGGGGTCTTTTCGGAGAAAAACTGCCGTACTGCCGAATCTCTGATTAAGGGGCTTTCTCTGTGGATTTTCCTTAATCCGGGAAAGCAAGGATATCATCTTCAATGGCGAAGAGTGACATTTGTTGAAAGCTTTCTTGTTTCTCAGAGGTTCAAGTTATCAAAGTGGTCAAGGACCGTCTCTAATCCAGAGATAAACGGGAGAGAGATTGCTTAGATGATTCACTTCCTAACGAGGAAAGGTTTGACAACTCGATTGAGAGAACTTTTACCACCAGGGGACATGACCGACTAGAGTGATAGTGATGCAATATGAAATGTGAATGCAAATCAATAATGCAATGATGCATGTATGTTTATGCTGACAAAACTGACGCGACATACAAACTAATGGATGAACACGACTGGATACTCGGCCATCGCGGGCGAAGAAGTACCGTTGGTCCAAAATTAGCAATTCTACCTTACTTAGGAGAAATAGTCCCTGCGGGGAATACCGGTGATCGGGCTTAGGAGATAAGAACTCGGCCGAAGCATGTCAGACGAAACAAGGTCTCTGACACAGTTGATCCCTTCATTCAGGCGTACTGGGTTAGAAGGAGTACTTTGATTCTGCACTTGGAGGTTCGATTACTTCTGGAGAAGTGACCGATGTTCTTCTGATGTTCAACAGTCAAAAGAAATTGCCGTCTTTATTAAAAGCAGAAAAAAGTTTTAACAAGTAAATTCATTTTTGTTTCTTTTCAAGAATCGTTGATCATGTTAAAATGCCGTTCTGTAAAGCTAAAACAAATAAGAATTACAAACAAAAGCACAAGGGCTCAAATTTTATTGATAAGATGGAGATCAGCCAAACGCGTGATTCCAAAGAGTATATACAAAGTTAGAAAAATGGTAATTTATAGGGAAAAGGGCTACGTTGAAACATAACGATCACTATCCTTCTACCAACTTTGAATTCGGGACATCCTGAACTTCTGTCGAAGATGACCTTGACTGGAGTTTTCTGACGGATGATGTAACTGCTGCAGAGGGACTTGCCTCTGTTGAAAATAGTTACTTGCCATTATCCCTAACTTTTGCCTGGATTGTACTGTGATGTTTCCAATCCATCGGGATATTTTTTTTTATATGTCTCTAACTTTTGTCTGGACCGCCCTTTCGGGTTTTCAATCCACCGAGACGTTTTTTTTTTTAGTTTAGGCGAAGTATTTCTTGACTACGTCAACATTCGTGGGGTAGGCAAATTCCTCTCCGTCCATGGTTGCAAGTCTCAAGGCACCGCCTGAGAAAGCTTTCGTGACCACATAGGGGCCATCATAATTCAGAGTTCACTTGCCTCGCGAATCAGTGAGAAATGATTGCATCTTTTTGAGCACGAGGTCTCCTTTTCTGAAGACACGAGGTCGGACCTTTTTGTCGAACGCCCTCTTCATTCTCTGTTGATATAACTGACCGTGGCATAGTGCCGTTATTCTCTTTTCTTCGATCAAATTCAGTTCGTCGTGCCGACTTTGACACCATTCAGCTTCGGTGAGCTTAGCTTCCATCAATACTCGAATTGACGGGATCTCTACTTCTATGGGGAGCACTGCTTCCATTCCATATACTAGAGAGAAAGGGGTTGCCCCTGTTGAAGTGCGGATAGATGTGCGATAATCGTGAAGAGCAAAGGGTAGCATTTCGTGCCGGTCTTTGTAGGTTACGAGCATCTTTTGAACAATCTTCTTGATGTTCTTGTTAGCCGCTTCTACCGCTCCGTTCATCTTAGGTCGGTAGGGAGATGAGTTATGGTGTTCGATCTTGAACTCTGTACATAACTCTTTCATCATCTTGTTGTTCAAGTTAGATCCATTATCATTAATGATCTCGCTTGGAATACCATAACGGCAGATGATATTGTTTTTGATAAATCGGACCACCACTTGTCGGGTTACATTGGCGAATGACGCTGCTTCGACCTACTTGGTGAAGTAGTCAATGGCTACTAGGATGAACCGATGTTCGTTTGAAGCCTTGGGCTCAATCATGCCAATCATGTTGATTCCCCATATCGAGAATGGCCATGGGGAAGAGAGAACTTTGAGATGCGATGGCGGTACATGAATTTTGTCGGAGTATATCTGACACTTGTGACACCTCCTCATGTACTTGTAGCAGTCGGATTCCATTGTCAACCAGTAATACCCTGCTCTTAGGATTTTTCTCGCCATTGTGTGTCCGTTGGCATGAGTGCCAAATGATCCTTCATGATTTTCTTTCATAAGCATGTCTGCTTCTGGTATGTCTACGCATCGGAGCAAGACCATGTCAAAATGTCTCTTATAGAGAGTGTCACCGCTCAGGAAGAAGTTTCCAGCCAATCTTCTGAGGGTTTTTCTGTCTTTTCTGGATGCCCCAGGTGGGTACTCTTGTCTCTGAAGGAAGCATTTGATATCGTGATACCAAGGTTTGTCGTCTATGACTGCTTCAATCATAAAGATGTAAGCGAGCCTTTAAAGGCGCATGATGTCGATCTTAGGTATGTCATTCCATTGACCTACACTAATCATGGAAAAGATAGTGGCTAATGCATCAGCCATGTGATTCTCCTCACGAGGGATATGATGAAACTCGACTCTGTTGAAGAAAGGTAGCAACCTTCTTGCATAGTCTTTATAAGGAATCAATCCTGATTGGTATATGTTCCAATCTCCTTTTATCTGGTTAATAACCAAGGCTGAGTCGCCGTATACGTCTAAGTTTTTGATCCTTAAATCAATCGCTTCTTCGAGACCCATAATACAAGCTTCGTATTCGGCCTCGTTGTTCGTACATTTAAACGTAAGTCTGGCAGTGAAAGGAATGTGGTTACCCTGAGGGGTAACAATGATTGCCCCAATTCGGTTTCCATAATGATTAACTGCTCCGTAAAAAATAAGTCCCCATTGGGAACCTGGTTCTGACCCTTCACTGGGTAACGGTTCATCGCAATCTTTCATTTTTAGATACATGACATCTTCGTCTGGGAAGTCGAACCCGATTGATTCTTGATCGTCAATAGGTTGATGAGCCAAATTATCGGCTAAAATACTTCCTTTAACGGCTTTCTGAGCATGGTACTCTATGTCATATTCTGATAATAACATCTGCCAACGGGCAATTCTTCCCGTGAGAGCAGGTTTTTCGAAGACGTACTTGATTGGATCCATTTCGGAGACCAACCAAGTAGTATGACGAATCATGTACTGGCGAAGACGTTTGGCTGCCCAAGCCAAAGCACAACAAGTTTTCTCGAGCATCGTGTACCGAGTTTCACAGTCGGTGAATTTCTTGCTCAAATAGTAAATGGCAGACTCTTTCCTTTTGGTTTCGTCTTGTTGGCCAAGTACACATCCCATTGAGTCCTCTAGGACTGTGAGGTAAATGATCAGTGGTCTTCCTTCCACTGGAGCTGATAGAATCGGAGGATTCAATAGATATTCCTTGATACTGTCGAAGGCGGTTTGGCAATCTTCTGACCAAACGCAATCCTGGTTCTTTTTTAGTAATTTGAAAATCAGCGCACATGTGGCAGTCATAAGGAATATGAATCTGGAGATGTAGTTCAAACGTCCCAAGAATCCTCTGACTTGTTTTTCAGTTTTCGGAGAAGGCATTTCTTGAATGGCCTTGATCTTGTCAGGATCAACCTCAATTCCTTTTTGGCTGACGATGAACCCTAGTAGTTTCCCTGAACGGACACCGAAGGTGCACTTGTTGGGATTCAAGCGGATCTTGAATTTTCTTAAACATTCGAACAATTTTGACAGATGTTCAACGTGCTCATTCTCTGTTATTGATTTTGCAATCATATCATCGACATATACCTCGATTTCTTTGTGTATCATGTCATGAAACAGAGTAGTCATGGCCCTTTGATAGGTTGCCCCGACATTCTTCAAACCGAACGGCATCACCTTGTAACAAAAGGTACCCCATGGGGTAATGAACAAAGTTTTCTCCATGTCTTTCGGCGCCATTTTGATCTGGTTATAGCCCGAGAATCCATCCATGAAGGAGAAGACTTTGAACTTTGCTGTACTGTCTACCAGCATGTCAATGTGTGGTAAAGGAAAGTCGTCCTTTGGACTAGCCTTATTCAGATCCCTGTAATCAACACACATTCTGACTTTTCCGTCCTTTTTGGGAACGGGTACAATATTGGCTAACCATTGAGGATATTCAGATGTAGCGAGGAAACCCGCGTTAATCTGTTTCTGCACTTCCTCTTTGATTTTGATGGCCATGTCCGGGTGAGTCTGTCTCAACCTCTGCTTTACTGGCGGACATTCCGATCTTAACGGCAAGTGATGCTCCACGATGCTGGTATCCAACTCTGGCATATCCTGATAGGACCAGGCGAATACATCGGAAAATTCTCTGAGAAGCTTTATCAAACCCTCTCTGGCAGTTGGACTGAGCAGTGCCCCAATCCTGATTTCTTTTCTCTCTTTTTCTGAACCCAAGTTTACCATTTCCAACGGCTCTTTGTGAGGTTCAATGGACCTTTCCTCTTGTCTGAGTAGTCGGGAGATCTCTTCTGGAATTTTGTCGTCATTTTCTTCTTCAGCCTCGAATACCGGGAACTCAAAGTTGGGAGAAGGCATCGGATCGTATGTTTCAATGGGGTTTAAAACAAGCAATCTGCATGACGTGATGATTCGTGTTTAGAAGAGATAGAGAAAATGCAAGTGTGTGCAGTGTTTTATTTTTATTACTGCTTGTTTTTATTTTTAATTATTTTTTAGGACTACCATTTTCTCAAAAAGCAAAAAGAGAAAACAACAATAAATGCGGAAATTACAGAACGACGTTTTTTATTTATGAACAAGTCGATCCTTGAAACTAAAGCCCTATAAAACAAAACTCTGTCACTTTGGGCGAAGCGAAGAGAGAAAATTTACAGAAAGCGAGCCCTATCAAAACATACGTTTCACCTGGGAAGGGTGAAAGGTTAAAGACGACAATTACTTTGACTTATGAACAATCTTCGGAACCTCGACGGCAACCCATTGGCGGCGAACTCCTCGGTGAATCACAAAGTCTGACACCTTCCTTGATTTGTCTTCAGAAATGACGCTGATTTCTGATGGAGCGGGATCATTGGAATCTGTCTCCCAAGCAGAATTGTTGTAGGAGAATTCCTCTGTTGCATTTTGCATAGCATTTGTGCTCTCAGCTGTACCTCCCCATCCTGTTGGCTGGATATCTTCGAGCCTGATACGAGAGCTTTCGGGAGCGGTGTACTTGACCATATAGTCGTATTTCCCACTCGGTTGTCCCAAGGTGTCCCACACTTCTTTCGAACTGGAGGAGTCATCTCTCTCGATGACGTTGACCTCGGGAAAAGCATAGTTGATGAATTCAAGTCCGACAAACGTTGCAAATTCATCTTCATGTCGAGTAGTTTCTGAATGACCTGAGTGTTGATCCCATGACATGGTGGGGACACAGGTATTCTGTTCATAAACGGTCAGCTGATTTTCATTGTTCGGCTGACTCTCTTGCCCCAAGTTTCTTGGGTAAGGTTGCCACATTGGCAGACCATCCATTGGGCCATAGTAATCGTGGTCAAAGTTGTCTTTCATCAGAGTGTCCTCCTCTAATGAATTTGGCGGAGCACGGAATCCTTCCGGATCACAATCTCCATATATCATTTCGACGTCTGACCTTGGTATAAATCTCGGACTCTGTGAGGGATAGCAAAATGGTGTAGGCACCTCTTCCTGAGATATATAACCATCCTCATTAAGATAGGATTTCCATTCTTCATCTGTGTCAGAGGGATCTTCCTCATTGATAGCATGTACTGCTTGAGACACTGGGTGAAGGAAACCTCCATTGTGGAAGAAATTTTGAAGGGGATGAAGACTTTCATCGCTGGCAGCTGTCTGGGTACAGGTTGCAGAAAAACCAAGACCCTTCTTTGTTTTATTGTTAGTAGGAATGACAAGCTGCCCCCATCCTGTTGTATCCGTACCCTCAACCGCTTTGATAGCATCTTTGTATGAGGAAATCGAGGTTCCTCCTCTGAACTGATTGTTCTCGCTCACCGACAGTGCTTGGAACTGCGTCCCAATAACCTCCTCGGGTTCTATACCAGTAGATGATAACAAGTTGCTTACAAGCAAAGCCTGTTCCCCACAGACTGTGACAAGTTGGCTGTTCTTGACGAACTTTAGCTTTTGGTGGAGAGTTGAAGTAACCGCTCCAGCCTGATGTATCCAAGATCTTCCTAATAAACAACTGTATGTTGCCCGAATCTCCATGACCTGGAAAGTGACTTGGAAAGTGTGAGGACCGATAGTTATGGGAAGATCAACTTCGCTGATAACCGTTTTTCTGGATCCATCGAACGCTTTGATGACGACCTTGCTGATTCTCATCGGATGGCCCTTGAATGATAATTGCATCAAAGTGGACTTCGGCATAACATTCAGGGCTGACCCTGTGTCTACCAGTACGCTGGCTAAAGCATCGTCCAGGAAGTTAACTGTGATATTGAGTGCCATGTTATGACGGCGACCCTCTTCGGGTAATTCCTCATCACTAAATCCTAAATTATTGTAGGAAGTGATGTTAGAGACAATGCTATCGAACTGTCTGATTGTTACATCCTGTTCCACAAAGGCTTGCTCCAAGACTTTCTATAGAGCCTCCCTGTAGGCTTCTGAACTGAGTAACAGTGATAACACCGAGATCTTTGAAGGAGTCTGTAACAGTTGATCGACAATGTTGTACTCACTCCTTTGGATGAGCTTCAGCATCTCATCATTGTTTTTCGAAAGGTCGGGATCACTGGATTGACCGACTGGTGGATCGGGAGCTTCTGTCTGAAGTTCATTTTCTTTGTTAAGTTCTCCAACTCCTCGGTTGAAGATTCGACCGCTCCGTGTTACACGAATGATGTCTGCAATATTCACGACGGAGGGTAATGGAATTTCCTTTCCATTTTCAACTGTCGTTGCATCGTATTTGTAAGGGATAGCCTTAGCTGATTCATACGGTAGTGGTCCCGGTAGATAGATGACTATGGGAACCTTCTGATTTTTCTGACCATCATAAGTGATCTCGATTCGTTCCCTGGTTGGGAACTTTAGATTCGTTAAGTAGAGGAATAATGGCAAAAACATCCCTGGTCCTGTGATAACCAGAGATCGTGACAACATCCTCAACTTGCTCGGCAAGGTAGTTCGGCGTCCAGTCGATGGGTCCAGAACCCGGATATGGACGAATTTCTCCACGATCGACCTGACCCTGAAGAGCTGCTCTCACAAGGTAACACCCTTGGTTACTTTCCGAACAGACGCTACAACTGTCATAGTTGTGTGGTGGCACCTGGCCATGCCCACTTTGAATACAATGTAACCTTACTAGGTTAGCTTCCACTGATCGGACATCCTGACTTTGACGCCGAGTGGGGTTTCTATTACTGATACTAATCTGCTGAGTACCTTCATCCATATAGATTGGCATCCACCAGTGATTTAACAAGTGCTGAAGTGCCTCCTGGACAAGGGTACAACCTCGATCGTTTTCGCAACCCGCTTTACAGCTTTGATAGTCATGTGATATTAAGAATCCGAGTCGGACCTGCTCAGCATGTAACTCTACCAGGTTGGTATTCACCACGCGAATATCGAAGATCTGAACCATGTTGATCTGATAAGGGTTCCTATCATGGTAATCTTGGATCCATCCAAGATCCATCTGACACTGGAGGGCCTCGTGTATGAAAGAGCATCCCTGTTTGTTTACCGAGCAAATCAGACAGGAACTATAATTGTGTCGCGACAGATTATGATGTTGGCTTTGCCTTGAGTGCATTGCCACCAAGTTGACATTCATTGCACGGATGTCGTGGTTCTGAATGACGTTAGAATTCGTGTAGACCATGTTAACTCCACGAACTCGGTGCTCTTGGATCCATCCGAGATCCATCTGTTCCTGCAGAGCTTCTTGCACTACAGAACATCCTTGATTGTCTTTAGAGCAGATATCACACTGATGATAGTTATGAGGTGGCACATGGCCATATCCACTCTGTCTACAATGCATCTTGACCAAATTGGTTTTCAACAAGAGTACATCGTGAATTTGATAGGCATCGTTAGTCTCTCCTTCTATCAAATTGATGGCAGCCTTCTCGTGTTGAGGCAGCGGGTTCATGAGAACATTAGGATTTGTATCCTTGAAGGATAAGACCCCGTTCCAAACAAGTTTTTGCACGTCGGACTTGAAATTGAGACAAGTCTCTATGTTATGCCCTGAACCTCCTTGATGATAAGGGCATGTTTGATCCACCTTAAACATAAAAGGCGGATTTTCCGGTACTGTAAGAGGAGATTTAGTCTAAATGTGCCCCTTAGCCAGTAGTAATGGAAACAACTCTGTGTACGTTACGGGTATAGGATCAAATCCTGGTGGCCGTGTTATACGGTTGTTGTTATATGGAGGACGAGCCTGCTGAAGAGGCTGTTGTGTCCTTTGCTGGTCAGGTTGGCTCTGCGCAACCTGAGGTTGATACGTAGGAATAGGCGCAGGGCTGATAACAAGAGTCACAGCTGCTACCGGTTGATAACGTCGCCTTTTCTTTTCGAGAGAGATATTCCCAATATCTTGCTCTTTTTTCTTAGGGAGAGCACTACCATATTTTTTAGTACCGCTCGTCGATCCAGGGTCTTTTACCAAACGTCCTTCTCGGACGGCTTCCTCAAGACGTACGCCCATGCCGACCATTTCGGTGAAATCACTGGGCGCACTGCAACCATTCGGTCATAGTAAAATGAGCTTAAGGTCTTTAAGAAGATCTTTGTCATCTCTTTTTCCTCAAGAGGTGGACAAATTTGAGCGGCAATTTCACGCCACCTTTGAGCATACTCCTTAAAGGTTTCCTTGTCCTTTTGCGACATTGATCTGAGTTGATCTCTGTCGGGTGCCATGTCCAAGTTGTATTTGTATTATTGGACGAAGGCAGTGCCAAGATCTCTGAAAGTGCTGATCGTGGCACGGTTTAAACCCATGTACCATTTGAGTGCGGCACCGGTTAAACTATCCTGGAAGTAGTGAATCAGTAGGTCCTGATTCTCTGTCTGGGCTGACATCCGCCGAGCGTACATCACCAGATGGCTTTGAGGGCAAGAGTTACCCTTGTACTTTTCAAAGTAGGGCACTTGAAATTTGTGCGGAACTTTCACATTTGGGACCAAGCAGAGGTCTGCGGCGTCCTTTCCAAATAGATCCTGACCGCGAATGGCTTGCAGCTCCTTTTACATTTCCAAGAATTGCTCCTGGAATTCCTCCATTCTGTCAAACATAGTTTCCTTCTTACCAGAAGGTGTCTGTGGAATCTGTCTTTCCGGGACAGTGTGCACCACAGGGCGTGGTACCGTGACTACGGCAGTGAGTCTTGGCGTTTCCCGAAGTTTGTAACCTTCAGGAGTCTTCAGTATGCCCCTGGCATCTTCGCTTTCCTGAAGTTTGTAACCTTCAGGCCCAGCGGCTTTTGTTGTGATTCCCTGATCTTCAGTGATCGACGGAACATATCCTTCCGGGATATAGTTAACAGGCATGCCCCAAGGACGATCTTTCGGCATCTGATACCTAGGATCATACTTCTCCACTATGGCCGTTGAGGTGATCTCTGAGATCACAGTTCTTTGCAGCTGAGCTTCTGCCATGGCTTGCATTTCGTTACGAAGCTTTCTCATATCCTCTCTCAGAGCTTCGATCTCTTCTTTCAACTCTCTGTTTTCTTCCTCAAGATCATCCATCTTTTTCTGACGATTGGCCCGAGTATTATACGAATGAGATAGTTTGACTCTAGAACCGAGACACAAACGTGAGATTCGTAGGTAAGAAGAATACGCGATGTGAGAATGATGAATGCAATGATTATATTAATTGTTTTTTTGGTTTAATCAAAATAAACTTCGACAATTAGATTGCAAATACCAAACGGTGGGGAAACCCCCTTTTTATTGAAATTCAAAGGATTACAGAAATGGAAATACAGTAGACTATAAAGTGCAGAAACAGAAACCTAAGCTAATGGGTCTCGAGTCCTCTCTGAAGAGAAATTGGGTGCTGATTCTGGTATCTTCCTTTTCTTTGACCGGGGCTCTTGGGCCGTTGTCGGGTTGTCATTCCTTTGCCAGGTGAAAGGAGTGAGCAAATTCCTTTGATCATCTTGATTCTCTACAGCATGTTGCTCCAAAATTTCAATCAGAGCATCTTTCTCTTTCAGTAATTGCTGTATTTTGATGCACACTACGTCGAGGGTGCGGTACTTGTTCTTCCAAGACCTTCTCTCCCGTTGAACTTTGTTGAGAGTAACCTTAAGATTTTCAGTTTCCGTCATGAAGTACATGACAGATTCCCTCGGCGGAAGAATTCTGTAACAAGGATAAGGCATCTTTAACTTGAGAGCCCTAATCTGTACCTAATGGAGATAAGGCTCCACCGAGACACGGTCCGGTTTTCCTAGAGACTCTCGTCCTTTCTTATGAACCTGCTTCCAAGCGTGCACTATTTCCATCTTTAGTGCTCTGTCGTTTTCTCCTTCCTTGAAGAAAAGACCTTCCAGATGAACACCCAATGGGATGTGTCTCATCGGGTATCCAAATTGACGGCGAACCAATACCGGATGGTAGTTAATTCCTCCTTTAGTTCCTATGAGGGGTACGTTGGGGAAGTTTCCACAATGGTCAATGATCCTAATCCCCTCATAAATCCTATTACACCAATCAATGTCAGAGTTGGTAAGAGACATGATCTTCTGCGACCAACGTAAGGCACTCTTACAATCCCAAAAAGTAGAAGACTTGGGCAAGTGAGAGATAAACCATTTGTAAAGCAAAGGTACACAGCATGTGATCTCCCCTCCGCTGTACAAATTTCCCCAGTGTACAGAATGATACGCATCTGCGAGCAAAGTCGGCACAGGGTTTCCAATGAGAAAAACCTTAATGGAGTTAATATCGACAAAGTTATTGATGTTGGGAAACAAAAATAACCCGTAGGTGAGCAAGACAAAGATGCTTTCAAAAGCAGTCACGTTTCCTATACTGGCAAAATACAGGGCTTTCTTTGTCAAGAACTGGGCTGGCAAACCTTGGATGCCACCCTTAGTAGTTAGGTGAGTCCTAACCTCAGACTCGTCCAAATGAATTGCTCTTCCAATAGTCTGATTCTTTGGAATTTCTTCCAGTCTAGAAAATGGAGCTCGATTAGTGATATGTAAATCAATCAGATGAGAATACTCCTCCAGCGTTGGTGCAAGCTGGTAATCCGAGAATGTGAAACAGTGATAAACCGGATCGTAAAACTGAATGAGCGCATCCATGATTCCCTCAATCACATGGACTCTTAACAATGGTAGCAAACCTCTGTGCTTGGCTCTGAAAGCCTCAGGGTTAGTGATCATCCTCGCTAACCTTCTCAAATCCTCTAGCTTTGGAACCTTGAAGGTATACTGGTGAGTTCTCCTTCTACCGAAATCCATTAGCGTAATCCTCTTCTCTGATATTTGCAATCACATTCTTAGTTTAATTTGAAAAAACAGAGAGACTAGAAGAGAAATATTTTGAATGTTTTAATGTTTTTTAGATGAATGCATGAATGCAGAACACAAAAACATAGAAAAAACATGGGGTCAAAGGGTCGTTGTCATGGAGTCAAGGCTCTACCCATCCCCAAAGGTTTATACTAAGGTGATTTTTGTACCTTTACTCATTATCATCAGCTCCTCCCAAGAAAGCAAAACAACAAGCGGATCGCCAGCGAGTTGTAGTGCAATCTTAGAGTAAGTGCCATTCACCGAGAATAGATCACCAGCCTCAAATGAGGGTAGTATTGCGTAACAACTATTTCTGATAGTTTCTGCACTACGAAAGGGTTTGGCTCCTCAGCTTCTCAGACTTAACAATCGGCCCATTGTCTAGGTGAGAGAATGGGTTGCATTGGTCAGCCTCCACTGAGGTTGATGGTCGACCTCGTCGCCATCACTTATCTTAAGTGTATACTCAATCTTTCCACATGCGGCATCACACGCATTCCCATTAGCAGAAAAATAAACATGTATAGCAATTAGGAAAAGCAGTATATATATTCGTCCTAAACATCCTAGACCTTTAAAGCTAAGGATCCTAAGTTCTTGACAGAAAATGGGTTCCCCGGCGGAAGCCCCAATCTGTGGTTTTCACACAAGTGAAGAGAAAAAAGGTTTAGAAGTAGAGCCCCACGGTGGGTGCCATTTTTCTGTAGCGAGCAATTTTGGATGCGGTTCTTATGCGCTGGTCGCTCTCTGCGGTTTGAGCTTAAACTACAGGTCGATTCATTTTTTATCCTATTAAAGCTGATGAAGGAAGGGAAATAGATGTCTCCAATTAACCCTTCTTTGCATACTGAGTTTAAACAGCGGTCTGTTAGGTTACGAATGCTATCAATGTAGGGGGCCTTTGTACTGGTTATTTGTATTTTCGCCAATACTGTTTTCTTCTTTCTTGGATTTTCTGGCGGGGAACGAGGATTAGGATGTTAGGACTGATGTTTTTGAATTACTGCTTTTGATTGATGGAGATATGGGATTTGGGTTTTTGTTTAGTGTGCTCGCTAAGATTTTTCTTTCAATCTTATGCCTACATATTCCCGTTTATCCAAAACAGGGAAATCAGAGCGTTCGTAGTTCCTCCTATTCTATGGGAGGAAATGGGTGTTTTGGAGTCTTGTTCAAAGCCCAAGACGTGAAGCGAAAGGTAGTTTGTATCTTGATCGAAGCCCAAGATGTGAAGCTGAAGAGTGTATTTGTATCTTGTTCAAAGCCCAAGATATGAAGCTAAAAGGGTTTGACTTTAGAGAGAATTTGTCACCTCTAAAGAGGGGGGTTGTATGTCACAATTGTTGGGTGATTGGTTATAAAGGAGAATTACTTTAACCGGGATATGCGAATCCGACAATGCCATAATTTCCTTTATAGGGGGTTTTTAACCTGAAGGGGAAGACTTTAACTCAGTGTAGAGCAATGCTATCTTTCCTTAGGAATTTCTCATGCTAAAAGAGGGACAGTGGCATGGATGTAGATGATCCAGAGGCTTGCCGCTTACAGCGATTAGATGAAAGGGGAAGGATTTGTTGATGTTTGTGTACTGTGAACGAGGCACAGTTTTGATGCTAAAAGGTTAATTGGATTAACCAGTGGTTTTCTTATATAAAGCCTAAGAGGAGGCTATTATGTGTCTCGTACAAAGCCCGAGGGAGAGGCTAAAAAGTTTTGACTCGACGATGAAGTCTTTTGGCATCTCGTATAAAGCCCGAGATGGAGGCTGTTGTTTGTTTGGCTCAATAAGAACCTTTTTGTATCTCGTATAAAGCCCGAGATGGAGGCGAAAGGGTGATTGACTCAATGAGGGAGTCTCTTTTGTGTCTCGTACAAAGCCCGAGAGAGAGGCTAAATGTTGTCTCAGTTAAGTGGCAGGTCCAGTATACTGATTTTAAAGAGAAAATCAGTTCTTATATGAGCAACACTGCACTCATGGATTTTGTTTTACCCCAAAATTTTTCCCTTAGATTCACTGATTCGTCTGCATATCATATTAGGATAATCATTCTGCACGCTAACCTTTCCTGTGTAGTTGCTTTGTTTGCTTGTTCATTTGTGTTACAGATTGGAATTAAAGACATACCAGGCCAGTATCACAATTTAAAGATTTATGTCATACGAGCGGTGCAAGTGGCATGTTTAAGAGCTATGGGCATGTTGGTTGGGTTTGTGATAAAAGGTTTTGACTGGTCTGCAACTTGGGCTTTTGGGCCCAATTGATGGCCAAGTATGGCACAGGTTTTAACTTGAGTGTGATTTTGTGAAACTAAAAAAACTACTGAGCCGGTTATACAGTGACGTTCAAGTTAGATACAAGGGATGTTGAAAAATATCAGTTGAATTTTAAAGTTTTTTTCGGTTGGTTTTCAATAATAGAATACATTGGGTTTTAGATGGGATTTCAAGGATGGCTACAAAGTGGATCAACTTTATTTACGGACGGATGTCAATATGGTTACAGCAGGCTTTCAAGATTTGGAACTTCAACTTGAATTTCAAAGTTAAGGCATTTGGATTTCTCAAGTTTAAGATTATTAATGCTTTTGGTTTCTCATTTGACCTCAAGTTGTTCAAAGAAAGGATTACAAATTTTATCTTCAATTACTACAAAATTGGATTCAAATTCCCGTTACAAGTTCACGGAGCTCGACATTCCTTCCACATTCGAAATTCTATTTTTTTTTTCGAGTACATATATATGGATAACGAAGCCTAATCAATCCTTTGCGGCTTTATTTCGAAACTACGTTTTGTAAAACTTTCTTGATGCTTTCAATTTCAACCAAGTTTAACGGTAGCAAAGCAGTAGAGTTAAAGAAAATTGCTTGCAACTTCTCATCATGTTCACATCCTGAAACCAAAAGAAAAGAAGTAATCAAGTTAGCATAAGTTTAAAGACTTGTGGAATGAATAGGAAATAACAACATGACTATTTGCGGATTATTTTGGATGGACCTCTCCCTACCTCAATTGAGATGGCTTCGCTCACAGCATCACTTTGAAGATACATAACCAGTGGATACCCAGCTACGGATCTCGCTACTGCAGAAATTGAAAAGAAAAGCTAACCAAATAGGATAAATGTGAATAGTAAAACGGTTCAAGAATCAAGTGCATCCCCAAACCAATACCTGTCAGAATTATATTTCCTGCTGCGATTAAAATGAAGATAACTCATGGCCTCTTAGACAACCTTGTCTCACCCTGCTGTTTCCAACTAAACAAGTTCGTTTGCCCTAATCATACCCATTCGGCAGTCTTCCCAATCCAATTCCTTTCACCCTAAAACACAATACCAAATTCCAGCAGCATTATCAAGATATCCACCTACAGACATATTCAAAATCATCCAGTTCCAGAATTCATCCACGATTCAAAAGCCATACATATCACATGTCAAACTCCAAAAAGATTCAGGATACGATACCTTTGGTTCGGTAGAAAAGACCCGTGATTTCACTCCACCAAAGTCAATGCCAACTAGTCGACACATTAAACCTAAAAAAAAAAGAGAAAGCCAAAACAAGAGTTGTTAAGTTTTAATCTCCTGAAGAAACACATCGTTGCGGACGGACATGAACCGGGTTGGAATAAGGAAATAAAACAAGAAACAAAGATGTTATGGATAGATTAATCACCAAAGCTTTCCCCAAGATATTCTCCAAAACACGATCAAACCTGTCATCATGAAAGAGAAAGAATAAGAAAAAGCAGCATCAAACATTTCCTTAACTATTTCAAAACATAATCAGGAGTATTCACTGCAATCCATGTTGCCAAACACAAGAATACACTTTTAGCTAACGTTTCTCATCTCTTGAGCGACATCAAACTTTTCCAAAAGAGAAAATAACAGGGAGTTAATGTCATGTGCTGGAATGTAAAGTTATGATTTCAGAATTGCAAACATTCGAAAACAGCCATCAAACGTTCATAAGCATGCCAACACCAAATTGAAAAGCAAATATGACATGTTCAAATGATTTTGAAAAGTTTCCTAACAGGCCTCAGGGTTAATTTCGGGAATCAGAGCGATTCATCATTTTCAAAAGGAAACTATGGGCAACATCGTAAATAGACGCTACCAGCAAATTTCCCAAAAAACGAATTTGGACAAGATTCAATTATCAATCCAAGATCACGTTCAAGGCAACATTTCCAAACTTTCCAAAATAGAAAACATCAAGGAATTAAAGCTATTGAAAACCAAAACCAAGCGAACAAATCATCACCATCAAACCATACCAAAACTTGCCAAAACAAATTCCCAAACTTATCAAATTAGAGAATCAAATCATATCCACAACATTATCACACGATATCACACCATCAATACAGCATTTAAAACTTCCCACAATCTCATCATTGGCCATCAGCTATAAAAGGGTCACTTGGCATCAGAAGAATACGAAAAATCAGAGAGAAAACTATACGAAAAGAGACGAAGAGAAAAAAATACAAAAAATCCCAAATCAGCAAATACCAAACTATTTCCAAACCCACCGACTCAGGCTCAGAACACCGGAGGTGATCATCATCGCCGCCGCGTTCAAAGCAAAGGAGCAAAGCAACAACACAAACCAAGCTCACGAAATCGTAAAGAGGTAAAGAGAGAAAGTTCTTCCCTGACGGAGATCCATGAAGCTCTCGCCGCCGTCGCCGACCTTTTCGTTTTCTCATTTTTGCTTTGAATCATTGTGTATTGTATTGTAAAACTCTCAATATAGTGAAATCGGGGACGGGAAACCATGGGGAGAGGGTAATTTTGTTTGATCGTGTGAAATCGTGAGAGATCGAGAGAAACCGAGAGGTTGATCGGAGAGAAAGTGAGGACGAGACATACCGCCGCCGCTAGGGTTTCATTCTGAGAGAGAAAGAATGTTTTGCGAGAAAGAGAAGAGAGATCGTGTGAGCTTTCCACCCTTCCTTTTTTTTTCTTTTATTTAATTTTTTTTCCCTTTTAATATATAAACCCAAAAAAACAGATAATAATCCATTTTATTTTAAATAACCAAAAAAACTTTTTTTAATTGATAACTCTTAATCCCTTTTTTTTAAACGTTAATATTAAATAATCTAAAAAATATATAATTAGGAAATTTTTTATCTTTTCAATTTAAGAATAATCCTATTAAAATAATTCTTTTTTATAATACCACGCAAATCCTTTTTTTTTTCATTATTAATAAAAATGATAGTGATCTTTTGCCTAAAAGTTTTTAGTCATCTCTTTCATCAATCAAATACTTAATAACTTTTTTTTAAAATTAATATTAACTTTGTATCTAAAAATTAAGAAACCTTTGCAAATACTAATTTGAGATCATCCTCATAATATAAGATTTTAATCCTTTTTCTAATTAATATAATAATAATTAACTCTTTTTTCAATAATTAACGTGGTGGAAACCTTTTTTTTAGTCAATAATCTTCAAGCATAATTCTAATCATAAAATAAATAACTTTTACCAATAACCGTAATTAATCAAATTCTTCTCTTGATAACCGTTTCTCTTTAGATTCCTCGCGCGTGAGTGCACGTTGGTGTGTTTATTTGTATGTTTATCTATATCTATATGTGTTATTACTGCTTAAACTTTTTCAAAAATAAAAAAACTCTCGATCCAACGTCGAGCCACTTTTCTACCTATATAAGTCGAGCGCCTTCGGGCGTTCGCATTCAACCTTTGCGGTCACAATACACTTAAAGCTAGCCCACTTTGCTAGTATGCACAAATAATCTAAGTTAATTGCCCCCTCGACATTTCAAAGGAAGGTTCCTTAAAATTGACTAAACCATCATAGGACTAACACTTTAGAACCCTTGGCCTTAGGATTCGGAGTCGCCGTACTCCACGTCTCGCCGTAGACACTTAGAATCTTAGCCTTAGGATCAGAGTCGCCGCACTCCAAGTAAATGCTCCGCCGCGAACATTTACAATCCTACCCCTCTTGAACCAACCTACAACTTTAGAGTCGCCGCACTCTATGTAAGGTCTTGCCCAAGACTTTACCTCCCCTTGGAACCTTGACCCCGTCAAGAAGTTCCTCTTTTCAGAACTACGCATACTCTGATTCTACTCCCGAGGATACGTAGGCGTAAGGTGCGATACCTTATCGAGTATACTTAGATACTAACCCCTAGGGTTCAACCTTTAGCATAGCACCCTTAGCAAGCGAATGAGAGATAACATAAATACTAACGAGAGGTTCCCGTAGAGTACTACAGACGTTTAGGATGCTAATACCTTCCCTAGGCGTAACCAACCCCCGAACCTTAGATTTTTAGGTTTTTTTCGCTTTTGAACCTTTCCATTGGATAAATCAAAGACGGTGGTGAACATTTAAAGAAATGTGATCCTAGTTCATTAATAACTATGGTATCCAATTCTCACCGCAACAGATTTGATTCAAGGATCCGGGTTATTCCTGTTCTTTAAGGAAGTGGGAAATTCGAAGGGTATTGAGACTGTCCGAGTCTACGGGTTTCCTTCCTATTTTGGGGAAGGGGGTCACTTGAGAATGTCTTTGAGACTCAAGGAGATTAGACTATCTAAGTCTAGAGTTTCATCTCTTGTATTATGCTTTGAGAAACAGTAGTAGACTCTTTGAAAGGACTGTTCTATGAAGATGACTAAGTTCTGTTCCTATACCTCTAGGAGGTCATCGGGACAATTTGTACGAAGCCCAAGAGGAGGCTGGAAACTTTTAAGAAGCCGACGGGTCCTTGTACGAAGCCCAAGAGGAGGCTATCATTCCCGGAGGAAGAGATCATTATACGAAGCCTAAGAGGAGACTGTGAATACTTCTAAGAAGCCGTAGGGTCCTTATACTAAGCCCAAGAGGAGTCTAGGTTGCTTTTAGGAAGCCTGTGGGTCCTTGTACGATGCCCAAGAGGAGGCCGATGCTTTTAAGAAGCCGATGGGTCCCCAAACCCCGAGAAATTCAAGGCAAGCTATTCACAAGGAATAGATCAAGTCAGGAAAGTTCGAGAATTTGGAAGAAACTCAAAGATGCCATTCACGGAGAATACATTCATCTCTGGGAGTAGAGTTTCTTGACAATTCCTAATGAGGACAGTGTCATACCCCAAATTTTGACCACTAAGATGTCCCATCATTGTGTCAATCATCATCACAATATGGATGAACCATCATGCCTCATCAAATGCCTCAAGGGTTGTTGAGCATTCACTACAATCAAAATTAGGGGTTTAAGCCCTCTCAGAGCCTTAGACAAAGGATCAGTCATGGAATGACTTGATCTTCAACTTGTCTAACCTCTCAAACATACACAAAGGATCAAAAAGGACTCCCACTTCAAGGATTAAGCACAAGGCTGCTCCATCTAGGTGGATCAAGCCTCAAGATCGCCAGTGTCACCAAATTAGGGTTTTGGTCGACCAGGGCCTCCAGATGGAAAATTTCATCTGGGCACAAGCCAATGATCCAAAACACAACCTAATGTACTCCATGGAACCTCATGGACCCATTCATCAAGTCAATTTTGCCTCAGGGGATGCATACATAAAAAATCAGGAATTAGGGTTTCTTGACCTAATTCACACCTAAGTTGACTTTTGGGACAAACCATGAGCCAAGACCTCAAGGGAGGGTTTGAGGGTCTCTAATGAACTATATTGATCCATTTGGAACAATGGATTAATCCAAGAAGCTTGAGCAACAAGTCTCAATTTCATCTGCCCCACAATTAGGGTTTTAAGGAAAAAGTCAACTGTAACTTTGACTTTTGACCAGGACATGCTCCCAAGCCCTATGACATGCACCAGTATACCCTATAACACCCATGGAACATGTCCATCAAGTTTGATTTAGGTCAAGGACATGATTTCATGAAGAATTGCACAGTTTAGAATTCATCTGATAAAAAGTCAACTGTGCACAAAAGTCAACTTTGACTTTTTGAGATTTTTCACCAAAATGGATTTTTAACCCTAAAATGATGTTAATGTATGATTTGAATCATCATTCATCAAGAAAAATCAAGAAAAGTTGGATAACTTGTAAAAGGGGTAACCATAAAAACTTAGAAAATTTTCTAAGTTAAAAATAAAGTGACAAGGGTACCAAATTTGGAGGATCATAACTCCTAAACCACAAAGCCATTTTTCCTCATCCAAAGATGGATTTGTAGCCCTCATTACCCTCTACAAAAACTTCAACTAGACCTAAGTCCAATTCATTAAGGATTTTGAGTTATGGAGTGATCAAAGTGGCTGAAAAGTGAAAATATCACTTTTTCCAACACTTAGTGAAATTTTCACTAAGTCCAAATCTGTCTTCACTTTTTGCCAAATGTAGGGGGATTTTTCACTTGGATTCAAAATAGATCAAAACCAAACATGTTCAAACAATTGTTTTATCATGTAAGGGCTTTACAAAATGGTCAAGAGCATTACCAAATTCAACTTACACCATGAGATATGACATTGGCAAGTTGCCTTGCTGAAATCTGTCAAGGCAAGGCAGAATTTGCAATTTTGCTCGACTTGCCAAAATCAGCCAAATTCAAATGCTCCTATCCACTTGGACACATCTGAGGATTGAATCTAAAGGGGACAATCACTGAGCCAAGCCTCCAAAGTCCATGGAACAAGAAATAGCATGTTGAACCTAGAATGACCAAAATAGGGACAAGACTCCAAATTTGGATTGAAGCATTCAATGGAAGCATTAAGGTGGCATGGACTGAGCCATTCTCATCTGAAATCATTCAAGACTTATCCAAGACCAAGGGAACCACAACCCTGTGCCCTAACCTCTAGTCAATGGCTAGAGGAGACTTGCATTTCCATTGGCTAACATTGAACAAACACCCGCTGCAGTTGCCATTCACTATGGATCCCAAAACAAACTTGCTCTACTATAAATAGAGCTCAATTGTGTTCAGTTTGAGTACACCAAAACCATCAAACAGATGCTTTCCTCAAAATCTCTTCTTTCACCTCAAACTTGCCTTCCAAAGCAAGTAATTCTGAGTTTTTGAGCTAGAGAGGAATTCCACTCAAACTAATCACACACACACCTCATATATATCATATGTAAGCTGTGCAAACCATCAAAAGTGACATGTAATCACAACATCACAAAGTCACCTCTCAAAACCTCAAAATAGCACTTTTTTGCATTTTTCAAGCCATGTCTTGATTCAGTCACTTTCCAAACCAGATAAAACCTCAAACACACTCCAAATATCATCCTTGAACTGTCCCAAATGGTTCCCACCATCTGGAACACCATCTGAGGGAGTTGCTATTTTGGTCACTTTTAACCCCTTTTGCAAGAAAGGGACAATTTGTGTTTTTGCAGGTACCAGCTGATTCCAATTATCCTAAAAGCATCCAAGGGATCATTTGAGGTGGCTCAAAGCATAAAATCATATCTGGAGCAAGAGGGTTGGCAGATTGCAGAAAAACCTCCAAAATCTCAAAGGGTAAGCCTCTCAACTTGCACTCACCAAAACATGTGTGCATTTGAAGTCCATTGATCATAAACATCTCACACATGTCATATATGTTGTGTTTGAGCTAATTCACCATGTAATCCATGCTTGTACCAAGTTGTAGCATAGAAAATGCATTTATAGGTCATTTTCAAAACCACTATCGGGTTTTGAGGAGGGAGTGTGATCTGAAAAAAATACCACCACCATTGGATTCCTTATGAAATTCTGGCCCAGATGCATATAAATTTTGTCTCAAACCATTAAGAATTGAGAAAGTTATGACCTTCACGTTTTTGAGCCAAAACTTGCCTTGGGCAAGCCAAAACCAAGGCATGACTTGTGTATTTGTTGGTTTGTTTCAAACAATGGATGTATCACCACCCCAGTGGAGGTCATGTGTATTTGAATGGGTCATACAAGGCGCGCGCCTTACCACTGGGGTGGTGATACATCCATTGTTTGAAACAAACCAACAAATACACAAGTCATGCCTTGGTTTTGGCTTGCCCAAGGCAAGTTTTGGCTCAAAAACGTGAAGGTCATAACTTTCTCAATTCTTAATGGTTTGAGACAAAATTTATATGCATCTGGGCCAGAATTTCATAAGGAATCCAATGGTGGTGGTATTTTTTTCAGATCACACTCCCTCCTCAAAACCCGATAGTGGTTTTGAAAATGACCTATAAATGCATTTTCTATGCTACAACTTGGTACAAGCATGGATTACATGGTGCATTAGCTCAAACACAACATATATGACATGTGTGAGATGTTTATGATCAATGGACTTCAAATGCACACATGTTTTGGTGAGTGCAAGTTGAGAGGCTTACCCTTTGAGATTTTGGAGGTTTTTCTGCAATCTGCCAACCCTCTTGCTCCAGATATGATTTTATGCTTTGAGCCACCTCAAATGATCCCTTGGATGCTTTTAGGATAATTGGAATCAGCTGGTACCTGCAAAAACACAAATTGTCCCTTTCTTGCAAAAGGGGTTAAAAGTGACCAAAATAGCAACTCCCTCAGATGGTGTTCCAGATGGTGGGAACCATTTGGGACAGTTCAAGGATGATATTTGGAGTGTGTTTGAGGTTTTATCTGGTTTGGAAAGTGACTGAATCAAGACATGGCTTGAAAAATGCAAAAAAGTGCTATTTTGAGGTTTTGAGAGGTGACTTTGTGATGTTGTGATTACATGTCACTTTTGATGGTTTGCACAGCTTACATATGATATATATGAGGTGTGTGTGTGATTAGTTTGAGTGGAATTCCTCTCTAGCTCAAAAACTCAGAATTACTTGCTTTGGAAGGCAAGTTTGAGGTGAAAGAAGAGATTTTGAGGAAAGCATCTGTTTGATGGTTTTGGTGTACTCAAACTGAACACAATTGAGCTCTATTTATAGTAGAGCAAGTTTGTTTTGGGATCCATAGTGAATGGCAACTGCAGCGGGTGTTTGTTCAATGTTAGCCAATGGAAATGCAAGTCTCCTCTAGCCATTGACTAGAGGTTAGGGCACAGGGTTGTGGTTCCCTTGGTCTTGGATAAGTCTTGAATGATTTCAGATGAGAATGGCTCAGTCCATGCCACCTTAATGCTTCCATTGAATGCTTCAATCCAAATTTGGAGTCTTGTCCCTATTTTGGTCATTCTAGGTTCAACATGCTATTTCTTGTTCCATGGACTTTGGAGGCTTGGCTCAGTGATTGTCCCCTTTAGATTCAATCCTCAGATGTGTCCAAGTGGATAGGAGCATTTGAATTTGGCTGATTTTGGCAAGTCGAGCAAAATTGCAAATTCTGCCTTGCCTTGACAGATTTCAGCAAGGCAACTTGCCAATGTCATATCTCATGGTGTAAGTTGAATTTGGTAATGCTCTTGACCATTTTGTAAAGCCCTTACATGATAAAACAATTGTTTGAACATGTTTGGTTTTGATCTATTTTGAATCCAAGTGAAAAATCCCCCTACATTTGGCAAAAAGTGAAGACAGATTTGGACTTAGTGAAAATTTCACTAAGTGTTGGAAAAAGTGATATTTTCACTTTTCAGCCACTTTGATCACTCCATAACTCAAAATCCTTAATGAATTGGACTTAGGTCTAGTTGAAGTTTTTGTAGAGGGTAATGAGGGCTACAAATCCATCTTTGGATGAGGAAAAATGGCTTTGTGGTTTAGGAGTTATGATCCTCCAAATTTGGTACCCTTGTCACTTTATTTTTAACTTAGAAAATTTTCTAAGTTTTTATGGTTACCCCTTTTACAAGTTATCCAACTTTTCTTGATTTTTCTTGATGAATGATGATTCAAATCATACATTAACATCATTTTAGGGTTAAAAATCCATTTTGGTGAAAAATCTCAAAAAGTCAAAGTTGACTTTTGTGCACAGTTGACTTTTTATCAGATGAATTCTAAACTGTGCAATTCTTCATGAAATCATGTCCTTGACCTAAATCAAACTTGATGGACATGTTCCATGGGTGTTATAGGGTATACTGGTGCATGTCATAGGGCTTGGGAGCATGTCCTGGTCAAAAGTCAAAGTTACAGTTGACTTTTTCCTTAAAACCCTAATTGTGGGGCAGATGAAATTGAGACTTGTTGCTCAAGCTTCTTGGATTAATCCATTGTTCCAAATGGATCAATATAGTTCATTAGAGACCCTCAAACCCTCCCTTGAGGTCTTGGCTCATGGTTTGTCCCAAAAGTCAACTTAGGTGTGAATTAGGTCAAGAAACCCTAATTCCTGATTTTTTATGTATGCATCCCCTGAGGCAAAATTGACTTGATGAATGGGTCCATGAGGTTCCATGGAGTACATTAGGTTGTGTTTTGGATCATTGGCTTGTGCCCAGATGAAATTTTCCATCTGGAGGCCCTGGTCGACCAAAACCCTAATTTGGTGACACTGGCGATCTTGAGGCTTGATCCACCTAGATGGAGCAGCCTTGTGCTTAATCCTTGAAGTGGGAGTCCTTTTTGATCCTTTGTGTATGTTTGAGAGGTTAGACAAGTTGAAGATCAAGTCATTCCATGACTGATCCTTTGTCTAAGGCTCTGAGAGGGCTTAAACCCCTAATTTTGATTGTAGTGAATGCTCAACAACCCTTGAGGCATTTGATGAGGCATGATGGTTCATCCATATTGTGATGATGATTGACACAATGATGGGACATCTTAGTGGTCAAAATTTGGGGTATGACACCAACTGCGGGGTTTTGTTTTAACAGGAGAACTGTGATTAACCGAGAAAAACGAGTGATTAACCAAAAGGAGGTGATTAACTCAAAAAAGGGATTCAATGTTTTAACAGACGGACTGTGGTTAACTGAAGAAAAGGGTGATTAACCGAGAGAAGGTGATTAACCCAAGGAAACTCACTATTTTAACAGACGGACTGTGGTCAACTGAGGAAAAGAGAGTGCAAATTGGTGTTTAACTGACAAGCAGTGGTTAACCAAACAAAGGGAGAAAAACCGAAAGAAGGTTGCGAACTCCTGGGGATTCTGTTTTAACAAAAAACCTGTGATTAACCGAAGAAAAGGGTTGAGACTCTTCAGGGGAATCAAAATAGTAATGATTGGCCACAAGAAAAGAATGTTGAGACAAAGGAGAAGAATGCTAAATCAAGACAATGATCTTAACCAAGAAGGATGATGATTAATCAAGAGAGAGATTGAGAGGTGCAAAAAGTGATCAAGGGTCGACCCGACTGGGGAATGAGGAACACTATAGCTCGAGGATAGAGGTGACTTTTCTCAGCGAGAGGGCCAACGCCCTTACCCAAGAAATAGTCAGAATGAGGGTAGGACAACTCCCTCCTCATTCATTCTCTAGCACTCAAAGTATAGTGCGGAAAAGGAAATAAACAGCGTAACAACCCCAATTTGTACAGTGCTCCTGCGTGGAGAAACGGACAGCGTAACAGCTTCAACTGTACAGTGCTCCTGCATGGAGAAACGGACAGCGTAACAACTTCAATTATACAGTGCTCCTGCGTGGAGAAACGGACAGCGTAACAGCTTCAATTGTACAGTGCTCCGATGCAAGGCGCAGCGCGAAACTCCAACTTTACGGGGGATCGAGAGAGAAAGCTCTAAAGGAAGCCTAAAGAGAGGAAAGGGGAAGATCAACTAATCGAAACATGGTTTCGATCAATTAATCATAGGGAAAGCCATGCCAATAATTTTCCAAAGAGAGTGGAAAATCGTTAAGGCAAAAGGTGTGAATTATTGATTATACAAAATTAAGTTCATCCGTGAAGAATGAAACTTAATGCAAAACCAAGGAAGGGAGTACAAAACAGTACCCAATGATCAACAAATATGCAACACAAAGTCATGTTATGTGATCAAAGAGAAATGCAAGAATGATTATATTCACATGATGCCAAAAATATGAACAATTTGAATAATTGAAAGTGTACAACAAAAGTTCATGACTAAGCTTCAAACAAAAGTTAAATGATATTTAAAACATCCATAAAATCAAGCATGACAATCAATGGAAGTTAGAATGAAGAAAGCATGGCAAACACACTTGAAAATGCAAGAAAATGGCCTTTATGTACAGTGGTAACCAGTTACGGCATATCTGCTAACCGGTTACCTGCTTGAAAACTTGATTTTTTAGTGAAAATTGCACTGTGTAACCGGTTACAACATATCTGCTAACCGGTTACCACTGTAACAGAGGCAAAAATAACAGTCAAAACAGCTTTTCAAAAGCAACTTTCAACACATAATCACTTATCCAAACTATCACATGCTAGATCACGAATTGGTGCACGAAAATTACACCATGTAAGGGCAATTAACACAGATCACAAGCAATAATCATGGAGATCCAAGATCGATCAACTGCACGGCAAATTAAACCGAAAATGAAACGGAATTACATCGTAAATGTGCGAAACGATCGAAACAAAGAGTAGAGTGAGATCTACCAACCTACAAGGCTGAGATGTGCGTTGGTAATTGTTGCAAAGTGTTCTTGATGCAGCAAATTAAAGAAAATCAGAGGAATCTTCAATTTGGTGACGAAACGTGTCGAAATCGAGCAAAATACGATAAAGCTCAAAAATGCGAATTCGAACCGTTGGAAGTTGCAGCAAATACTCAAGATTAATCCAAAAGCTGAAATAACTCCAGAAATCCAAGTATAATAGCAAGAATGATGAAGGTTGAGCTCAAGAAATAATCACTTTTGATGTAAAAGTGATTATCCTTCAAAGTAGAAATGAGCTTTGGTGAGGTTTTGGAAAAGACTTGAGATGAATATGAAAATGTAGCAGAAAAAATTAGAGAGAATGTGAGAGAATTGAGAGTGAATTGTGCAAAATGGTTTAAGCTCCTTGAAAAATGAGTGAAGGTTAGTTTATATAGACTTTAGGTTTGGAGTGTGAGAGGTTTGGAATTTGGTTTGGACTTAGCTTTGGGGTTGGAGCTAGGCTAGGAGTTAGTTGGGCTTGACTCACTGAGTCAAGGCGGTTAACTCGGTTAGTAAGAACCAACTCGGTAACAATCCCAATGTGAATTTCCATCATCCAAAGGTTGACATGCTTGTAAAACAAGGAACATGGTGCACTTAAATTGGAGTGAAGCATTAGAGTAAACGCACTTGGATTGAATTGAATAGCCTTGAAATGTCTAGAGAAGTCTAGAATATTCCACATGCTGCTAGAATATTGTAGAATCAATGACCAAAGAGTGTGCAAGGAGGCTGTCCCAAAAATGCAGTAGGAACTGAAATTTTGCATAGAGTAACCGCTTACAGCATATGTGCTAATCGGTTACTTGCTTGAGAACTGGCATTTTTGGTGAAAAATACACCGAGTAACCGGTTACAGTATATGTGCTAACCGGTTACTTAGCCAAATTTCCACTACTTTGCAAAAAGATGATGCTGAAGTCCTGATTCTGATTTTCCATCTCTTGTCTTGATAAATAAGCGTGGAAACCTTTATTTTGAGCTTGTTTTAATGATGTGATGATCTCGTGAGGATTCAATTAATCGGGCTTGGAAAACCTGAATATCCTGCAACAAGAAACACACAAAGAAAGTGCGACCGCGTATGCTAACGATGCAAATGCGCGTGCTTTTGCAAAAGGCAAAAGAGGGAGGTCAAATTTCGGGTTACGACAGCTGCCCCTATTTAATCCACTTGGACCTGAATGTACGAATTGCGCCAGCTTTTCGATCAATCGAGGTAAAAAGGGATTAAATAAAAGAGTAGCTCGAAAATTTGGCCGACGGCGGCAAAAGGAGAGTGTTAAGAAAGAAAAGATAGGTGCAAAGTTGGCTGAAAATTTGTTGGGAGATAATCCAGGAAAAAAGAGGGGGAGTATGATCGATGCATATGCTATGTATGTGTTTCTACATGATGCTTGATATCATACAATGCAAACGCGCAATATAAGGCATACTGTGAAGCAGTTAGGCAGAAAATCGTAGCAAAATGACTTCGACACCCTCGGTCAGGGAGAGGTCCCATCGATAAAGACAAACTTTGCTGAGGAAGAGAGTTCACAAAGGATGATGATTTCGCTGGGGAAAGAAACCGAGAACATCTCAGGTTTCTAAATCACCATAGTTGTCTCTGCTGGGGATGAAAGAATCAAATCGATCCTTCCTACCAAGGCTGACTCTGCGTGGGGAAATACATCCTTCAAAATCATGTTGACTCGGCTGAGGAGAACCCACTGCTGCTGAGGACAGATAGTTTCAAATTATTGGAGATGATGTACAACCCTTGTCGGGGAAAGATAGCAAAGTGTCTCTGCTGGGAACACTTTGGCAACCTGCCTAGCGACATTACAAAACTGTCGGAGAAAAGAGATGTAAACAAACGAGCCTTTCGACAAATCGTACTGACGCTTGCTGGAGGGAATGATGACTCTGCTGAGGAACTGCTGAGGGGACAACAACTTCTTCACGGAACCATCACATTGTCGGCCAGGGGTTAGGCTTACCAATGGATATTACTGATTATCCTGCAGGAGTTACCAGTAACATATGCAATGCATAATGCTCTCTCAATTGATTTAGCCTTTTATTGTTCTCAGCATTTTTTAGTATTATGTGATCACAAATAATTGTTTATTCAGCAAACAAAATACTGGAATGAATAAATTGAGATAACAAAAAATGCATTTTATTGAATGTAAAAATTTTTGTACATAAAGTGTGTACCAGGATGCAAAATCCTTGATGAGGAAAATTGCAATAAAATTGAAAAACAAATGTAAATGGCAAAGGTAAATCATGCTTTGCATTGAGTACAACATTGGCTACCATCCACTGGAAGTATAGGTTCCAACGCCTTACACCAGTTGATGTCTATTTGACTGCTCTGTTACCTTCTGAGGTCTAGCTGTGACGAAGAGGGGCTCAAGTGTTCACAGTCAATGCCTTTATCCCTAATTTTTGCCTGGACATGTTTTTTCTATATATTTTTTTTGTCCACCGGGATACCCCTTTTTGCCTAAGTTGCCCTTTCTGGTTTTCAAATTAGCGGGCTATCATTGTTTTTTCATTGTCCCTAACTTTTGCATGGACATCTCTTTTTTGGGTCCATCGGGACGTCCATTTTTGCCTAGATTGTCCTTGCGGATGTCAATCTAGCGGACTCTTATCCTTTTTTTTAGGCATAATATTTTTTTACTGTATCAAAAATCACGGGCGATGGCAATTCCTCCCCAGCCATTGTGGTGAGGATCAGGGATCCACCTGAGAAGGCTTTCTTGACAACAAAGGGTCCTTCATAATTGGGAGTCCATTTGCCTCGTGGAACTGAGTGAACAGGTGAATATCTCTTGAGCACGAGCTCGCCTTCACAGAATGTTCGAGGAAGAACTTTCTTGTCAAAAGCTCACTTGAGGCGTCTCTGATACAATTGACCATGACAGACATCTGTAAGGCGCTTCTCTTCGATGAGATTCAGCTGGTCGTATCTGGATTGAACCCATTCAGCTTCATCAAGACCTGCTTCCATGATGACTCTAAGTGAAGGAATTTTGACTTCAATTGGTAGAACTACCTCCATACCATACACAAGTGAATACGGAGTTGCCCCAGTAGAAGTGCGGACTGAAGTTCGGTAGCCATGCAGTGCAAAGGGAAGCATTTCATGCCAATCCTTGTAAGTCTTGACCATTTTCTGGACAATCCTCTTGATGTTTTTGTTTGCTGCTTCAACGTCGTCATTCATCTTGGGCCGATATGGTGAAGAGTTGTGGTGCTCGATCTTAAATTCTTGACACAACTCCTTCATCATATTGTTATTCAAGTTGCTTGCATTGTCCATGATAATGTTGCCAGGAATGCCATAACGACAGATTATCTCTTTCTTGATGAATCTGGAAACCACTTGTCGTGTAACATTTGCATAAGAAGCAGCTTCAACCCACTTGGTGAAGTAGTTGATAGCAACCAGAATGAATCGATGACCGTTGGAAGCCTTCGGCTCGATCATTCCAATCATATATATACCCCACATGGAGAATGGGCAAGGTGAAGTCAAAACATTCAATGGAGTTGGAGGCACATGGATCTTGTCTCGGTAGATTTGGCACTTGTGACATCTTTTGGCAAAGTTGTAACAATCTACCTCCATTGTTGTCCAGTAATACCCAGCCCAAAGAATCTTCTTGGCCATAGCAGGAACTTTAGCATGTACACCCTTGCAGCCCTCATGTATGGACCTTATGATTGTGTTTGCTTCGTGTCTATCCATACATCTGAGCAACACGGAATCATAATTCCTTTTGTACAGTATACCACCACTTAAGAAGAATTTGGCACAAAGCCGCCTAAGAGCTCTCTTATCAGTGATAGTGATACCCTCGGGATATTCCTGTTTTTCCAGATATCTTTTAATGTCGTAGAACCAAGGCTTGTCATCAGACTCATCCTCGATTGCTAAACAGTGTGCTGGTTCGTTCAAGTGATCAATGCGGATATGAGGAGCTTCATTCTTCCACTTGACCTTGAACATGGATGGTAATGTGGCAAGAGCATGAGCTAGTTGATTTTCCTCTCTGGGGATATGATGATAAGAAATTTCATCAAAGTAAGGAATCAACTTCACAATGTGTTGTTGGTACGGAACCAGCTTGGAATCCCGAGTCACAAAATTCCCTCTGACTTGACCGATGACCAAGGCAGAATCTCCCTAGACCTCAAGAATCTTGATTCTCATGTCAATAGCCGCTTCAATACCGTAGATACATGCTTCGTATTCAGCCATATTATTGGTGCATGCAAAGCATAATCTGGCAGTGAAGGGAAGGGAAAACCTGTCAGAGAGATGAGGATAGCACCGATTCCACGACCTTTAGAATTGGAGGCACCATCGAACACGAGCATCCATTGCACTCCTGGTTCGGGTCCTATGTCAGGGTCTGGAGTCTCATAATCTCTGATAAATAGAACATCCTCATTGAGAAAGTCAAACTTCATCTGTTGATAACCCTCTATAGGTTGATGGGCAAGGTAGTCAGACAAGACACTCCCTTTTATTGCTTTCTGGGTAACATGTTGGATATCATACTCAGTTAACAGCATCTGCCACTGAGCAATCCTTCCAGAGACAGCAGACTTTTCAAATATGTACTTTATCGGATCCATTTTGGATATCAACAAAGTAGTATGGCAAATCATGTATTGTCGTAGGCGTCGAGCAGCCCAGACTAGAGCACAACAAGTTTTCTCCAAGAGTGAGTATATGGTCTCACAATCAGTGAACTTCTTGCTCAGATAGTATATTGCATGTTTTTTTCTGCCCGTGTCGTCATGTTGACCCAATACACATCCCATTGATTCATCGAGAACGGTGACATACATGATTAAAGGCCTACCAGGAACCGACAATACTGAGATCGGTGGTTCTTGCAAGTATTGTTTTATTTTTTCAAATGCTTCCTGACAATCATTATTCCATTCAACTGATTGATTTTTCCTTAGTAATTTGAAAATTGGTTCACAGGTAGCCGTCAAATGGAAAATGAACCTTGAAATGTAATTGAGTCTGCCCAGAAAGCCACGGACTTCTTTTTCTGTTTTGGGAGGCAGCATGTTCTGAATTACCCGAACCTTATCAGGATCGACTTCAATGCCTTTCTGACTCACAATAAAACCCAACAGTTTACCAGATCGAACTCCGAAGGTGCACTTCGCAGGATTCAACTGCAATCTAAACTTCCGGAGTCTGTCAAACAGTTTCTTCAAATGGACCAGGTGATCATCCTCAGTCTTGGACTTGGCAATCATATCGTCCACGTAGACCTCAATCTCTTTATGAATCATATCGTGAAAGAGGGTTATCATGGCACGTTGGTATATTACCCCTGCATTCTTTAGACCGAATGGAAAGACCTTGTAACAATATGTACCCCATGGCGTGATGAAAGTGGTCTTCTCCATATCAGCTGGGGACATTTTGATCTGATTATATCCTGAAAAACCGTCCATGAAAGAAAAGACAGAGAACTGTGATGTGTTATCTACCAAGACATCAATATGAGGCAAAGGAAAGTCATCCTTCGGGCTTGCCTTGTTGAGATCTCGATAATCCACACACATTCTGACTTTACCGTCCTTCTTCAAAACCGGGACGATGATGGCAATCCATTCAGGATATTCGGAAGTGGCTAGGAACCCAGCATCAAGTTGTTTCTTTACCTCTTCTCTGATTTTGAGTGCCATGTCGGGTCTAGTCCTTCTGAGTTTCTGCTTGACAGGAGGACATCCGGGCTTGAGTGGTAAATGATGTTCAACGATGTTGGTATCCAACCCAGGTATATCTTGATAGGACCAGGCGAAGATATCGACATACTCTTTCAACAACTTGACCAACTCGAAAAGTACATGCTTTGTGAGGGATGTGCCAACCTTGACTTCTCTTCTGACCTCATAAGTACCATGATTGACAACTTCTACTGGCTCTTTGTGTGGCTGAATTTCTCTATGCTCGTGCTCAAGGAGCCTTGCTAGTTCAGCCGGTAACTCACAATCTTCCTCACCATCTTCTTCGGCTTGGTTAATTGGA